>JBBDGP010001667.1:2012500-3292500 GCA_037952835.1 Lithobates septentrionalis | reverse complement strand
AGGACCACAGTCTGGGGACATCTATATCATCTGCTGGTGCTGTTGATCTCTGGGATTCTTGGACCAGATTGTGCTCCCTCTTATATGGACTCCTCAAGATCCCAATTTTCTTGTACACTGACTTTTTCCAACGTTGACTTCCTCTTTATTTTATTTTGACCATGAATAAATGGATCTTTTTTGAGTTTATGAAAAGACTTTATGTGTTTTCTTTTAAATCATTGATTTTACACACAATGTTAAATTAAGGGACAACAATCTCATTAAGTTTGCAAAAACACACCAAAAATACATTAATAATGTTAATAATGTTCAAGTGGTAAGTCTTGAAAAAAAAAAAAGATACATAACCAAAAACGGTTCTTTGGGTTAACTTTATATAAAAAAAAATAAAAATTCACTATAAAAACAAAACTATAATAAAGGGTTCTTTGTGGTAACTTTACAAACCTAAAAAAATAAATACAAAAATAAAAAATAAAAATGGGTTCTTTGTGGTAACTTTACAAACACAAAAAAAACAAAAAAAAAAATATAGAGATAAACATATAAAAAAGTTCAACAACAATCATAAAATAAATATCTGGATAAAAATTACAAGAAAAGATGACTCCACCAAAAAAAAAAAAAAAAAAAAGTGTAAAAAGTATTATTAGTATGGAAACATTGTTTTTAAAAAGCATACTATATCATTCATGAGATCAAAGAGAAAAAGAATCCAGAAATCAGTTTGGGAGAACTCTGTTTGAATATGAACAGCAAAACACCTTCGTTCTTTATAGCATTCGTAAAGAAGACATTAAATGCGCTGCATTCAACGATCACAGATTTTGCAGTGTGATGAATGTGCTACCTACAATACGAACACTAGTTTTACTAGACCGAGTGCTTCCGTTTAGTTTTTGCTTATGAGCATGCGTCGTTTTTTTGTCCGTCGGACTAGCACACAGACGAGCGGATTTCGGGGTCCTTCGTAGTTACGACGTAAAGATTTGAAGCATGTTTCAAATCTACAGTCCGTCGGATTTGAGGCTAAAAAAGTCAGTTGAAAGTCCGGAGAAGCCCACAGACGATCGGATTACCAGCCAGCTTTAGTCCGTCAGCGTCCGTTGGACTTTTGTAGACGAAAAGTCTGACCGTGTGTACGCCCCATTAGGCTTTGGGTAGGAGTGTGTTGTTTTTCCATGTTTGGTGTGCGCTTGAAGCAGATTCCCATTTACTTCAGGGGTGCAGTGTGGTGATGGTTCTTAAGCTGGCTATACAAAAGATGGGTAAAAATTCGGCCATTTCAGCAGGGACTGTCTGAATTGCGATCCATGTATGGCCTTTCCCACTCCAGAGACATCGATCTAACAATCAAATTCTGTTGAACACGAATGTTGAGAAAACTTTTGTCGATCAGTGACTGAAGCCGCTGATCAGTGTATTCTGACAGTGGAGGAGTCCTGCTGTCAGTATACAATGGCATAGCGGGGAGGATTCCTCCATCCACCTTGTGTGTGTGAATGGAGGAATCCATTTGTATTTTTTTTTCTTCTGGCTGTTGTTCTTGTCTAGCTCTTAAAAAAAGAAAAAACACCCGCACCTATTTAAACAATGATTTTAGTGAATGCAGCTGCTGTCTATTATTCCCAATGGTAAATTTTAGCCAATGTGAAATAGTTCCTAGGCAGCGGTTGCTATAATGTATAAAAATCAAACTCCTTCCTTAATAAATCACAAATACTAAACGAAATATGATTTTAATCTATATATGGTGATACACCAATATATATATATATATTCCTGCACTTACCGTAGGAGGTGTGTGCAAATATTTCAAAAGTTTAGTGCAAATAAGGTTGCTGCTCTTAAATGTGACTGTGCCTTTAAATCATAAATGTGTGTGTAAAGAGCACTACCCAATATACAAACTAATGCCGTGTACACACGGGCGGACTTTTCGGGCATCAAAGGTTCGACGGTCTTTCCGACGGACTTTCAACGGACTTTTGCAGGACTTCCAACAGACTTTCGAACGAACGGACTTGCCTACACACGACCACACCAAAGTCCGACGGATTCGTACGTGATGACGTATGACCGGACCAAAATAAGGAAGTTGGTAACCAGTAGCCAATAGCTGCCCTAGCATCGGTTTTCGTCCGTCGGACTAGCATACAGAGGAGCGGATTTTTCGACCGGACTCGAGTTCGTCGGAAAGATTTGAAACATGTTCCAAATCCAAAGTCTGTCTGATTTTCAACCGAAAAAGTCTGCTGCAGGTCCGATGAAGCCCACACATGGTTGGATTGTCCGACGGATTCGTCCTGTCGGACCAGTCCGGTCGAAAAGTCCGCCCGTGTGTACACGGCATTAGTGTTAAACACATATAAATGAATACATCAAATGCTTAACCACTGTTATCACACTCATATTTATATATTGTGCATCAAAAGTCCACATAAATGTCTATATATATCAATCTTCCTGTATATGTGATTAAACTTCCATCGTGCAAATAAAGTGCCAAGTGCTATAAACATACATTCAGTGCAGTTCGTGCTCCCCTCATGTGTGCCCGTTCACTCACCAGCTACTATGGACCACCATAACAGGAGTCATTCACGCTTGTGTAAATATCTCTTATTGCTGGGCTTTGACATCCTTTTACTAGGCAAGAAACCAGGAAGTAACTGAAGAAATGTAGAAAAAAATGTTTAAAACAAGTTAATACGATATAATTTCCTACCTATTTACCAATGCTAGCAGCATGAGGATTAAAAATAATCAATGTTAATTGGGAGATTGAAGTTCCACTTTAACTTTGACCATTAGCTGTTCTGCTATATAGAGCATATGGAAATAGAAGACAGGAAAAGGGAATCCACCATTCTTGGGGTTCATTTACATCTATATATACTGTATGTTTTGATTGTAATATCATTTTTAAAAGCCCTAAAAGCTCTAACCAGTCACGATGTCTTTTAACATTGCCGCACTCATAAAGTGATTGACAGAAAGATTGCCTAATAAACCTTCACCACAAACTAATTAATCATTGGGACTACAACGCTAAAATAGCAAGCATGAAAAAGCAGATGATATGGGTGTTCTAAGCCATTATTAAATGACCTCGGAGAAGAGGTAAACATTGCGTGCTGACGGAATCATCGCAGGACTTAGAAACTCTTTTCTGTATACAAATCATGCCATGAATACATAGGGAAAGTCAGCTTCAGTAGGAAGAAGAAATATAATAGTTATCTTATGTAAAAAGCGGATCATTACTTTTGAGCTCTCGTGTTTAGATGCTGATGCTTCCAAATATAGGTGCCAATTTCATACTTTTGGATTAAGGTTTTGGGCCCCATAGTTTATTAAGCCAGTGTTCAAGAAAAATTTGCACAACAGTCCCTATATACAAAAGTTTTAGGCAGGTGAAAAAATGCTGTAAATTAAGAATACTTTCAGAAATGGAAGTGTTAATAGTTTATTTTTTTTATCAATTAACAAAACGGAATATGAATGAACAGAAGAGAAATCCAAATCAAATAGATATTTGGTGTGACCACCCTTTTCCTTCAAAACAGCATCAGTTCTTTCTGGTACGCTTGCACAGGAAGGAACTCGGCAGGTAGGTTCTTCCAAACATCTTGGACAACTAACCACAGATATTCTGTGAATGTACGCTGCCTCAAATCCTTTTATCTCTTCAAGTAATCTTAGGCAGACTCAATGATGCTGAGATCAGGGCTCTGTGGGGGCCAAACCATCACTTCCAGGACTCCCTGTTCTTCTTTTTCTTGAAGTTAGTTGGTAATGACATTGGCTGTATGTTTGGGGTCTTTGTCCTGCTGCAGAATAAATTTGGGGCCAATCATACACCTCCCTGATGGTATGATGGATAAGTAACTGCCTGTATTTCTCCTAGGTAGCTTTAAAGTTGTTTTTTTTTGGTAGGTAGTGTGGCTGTAATTGTGTGACAGGCAAAAGCATATTCTGCTCACTGTAATCAGTATAGCTGCAGTCTGTTAGTTAGGTCTGCTTAGTGTGCTCAGCTACTGCTAGTTCTTCCTATGGTTTCCTCTGTATCTTAGAGACAGGAGACGTTTATGGATAGTGAGTGTGACGTTATGCAGATGGCAACATAAATATGGATGCAGTCCTGGCCTATCCCGGAGAGGCAGGCTCTGAAGGTGGTCTGGGTGACTGTATTTATTCTGTGAGCACACTGAGGTCAGGGTCTTGTCCCAGAGTGGAGGAGTCCAGACTGGGGAGGGCACACTGTCTCCCCAGGCACAAGCTGCTAAAAGAAGCCTCAGGTGAGCGACCTAAGGGGAGGAATGCAGAGACCTGGGTGCTTTGAAGAAGCTGACTGAGGGGAGCTCTCTGCCATAGATCTGTCTGGTAACACTGGAGGGCATTACTTGGAGGATTGGAAAGAGGCATCCATCTGTCCTTGGGCCTTGTGACTACAGACATTGCTGGATCTTGGGGACTTTGTGCTTTAGCTACCCCTCTGGTGCTTAGTGTGGTCAGCTGTGGGTCTAGTTTAAGGAGACAATCGCCTGGTGTCCTGAAGAGCTCTGTTCAAATAATGTCCACTACTTAAAGGGACTTTACTCTGTTTGTGTCTACTACTACTAAAGCAAGAAAGAAAGATTAAGTACTGGTTTGCTGCAGAACATTGTGTGCATTTGTAGCTAGAATTAATGCTGGTTTGAAGGCAAAGGGTAGTCAAGCCAAATATCAATTTAGTTTAGATTATTTTTCTTCTGTTTGTCCACTTTGCATTTTGTAAATTGATAAAAAATAAGCATCTAAATACATATTTTTGAAAGCATTCTTACTTTCAAGCATTTCTTCACACCTGCCTAAAACTACAGTATATATAGATGTAGCACCCTGAAGTTTAGGCAGGGTTGCTAGTAAATTTACCTGCCAAGTATAGTATTTCCTGCACTTTTCTCTTCTGTCACTAGATGGCCGGGTATCTGGTGGCATTAGATAAATTAGATAAGACGTGGGCATTGCAAGGACAGATTAGGAATAGATGGGGTATCTCAGCCAATTGGCAGCGATCTTCTTTGGTCCCTTGGCCTGCTGGGAGAGCCTATTTATTTGGGTGAGGTCAGGTGATCGGGGTTCTGTGCCACCTGGATGGCTGTCTGGGTGGACATGTGTTGTGCTACCCCGGGCTGCTAGGCCAGAGCCTGAGGCCTATCCCGGGGACATCTGGCTGCTAGGCTGTCTGAAGGCCTATCCAGAAGCAAGAGAGCAGTGTAGGGTTGGGATTGCGGCTTGCAGTCCAACCAGAAGTGATGGTTCTGCCGGCCAGAGAACCTGTTGTGGTCGGAGGTAGAGGGGAAGCTGTCGCCTCTAAGGGATCATCCACCTTGTTACCCGGGACCACTGTGAGTAGCTGAAGCAAGTACCGGAGAAGTATTCTTACCAACCCAGGATGGTGAAGAATTGTGAAACTTCAGCAGGTGTCAAGCCAGGGACCCAGCCAGCAGAGGTGACGCTTGCAGAGCAGTCTTGTGTGTCAAGCTAGGGACCGAGCAGGCCAGTGTGGTGACGCTTGAGAAGTATCTTGGATGCCAAGCTAGGGACCCAGCAGGGGAGCAGGGGGTGACGCTTGAGGAAGATACAGAGAGAGAAGGTTGGAACAGCTTAGGAGATTCAGTGGCAGTGGATCAGCAAGTCTAGTGAGAGAGACTGGGAGCTCAGTGGAGTGAAGCTCTACAATAGGAGATTGTAGAGGAAGAGAAAGAGTTCATTGTAACCTTTGTTAGAAACTGTTCAATATTGTTGCCATAGGAGACAGCATGTCTACACATGCAGATGTGGTGTCCGGCTGGGTGCCTTTCCCTGCATGGCTGTCTACCTATAGAAGTCTCTGAGTCTGCCAATTAACATTGCAACTACTGAGGCGTGTCCTGGCCCTAAACTCTCTCTCCTACAGTTCTGTTTAAGAGACAATAAATCTCTTTGCATTCAAGAAGTGTCTGGCGCCCACTAATCTACCTTGCATTACACCCACCATGCCTTGTAACCCACTCTACACAGAAGGATGTCAGCTGCCCCTAGCTCTGGAGGTCACCATTAGGCTTCTAGAGGCCCGGGACCTTGTAAGCCAGTGTTCAGGGTAGGGTTAGCCCATCTCTGCGCAAAGCTCACCAATCTCTAACTAGATAATATAACAACATCATTACGAGTTATCACTCTGGCAACACATGTGCACTCCAGAAGATCCTGATTGGTTCCTAATACTGATCTTATGAATTTAAAAATGCATGTAATATTTCTTAATAAAAACATAAATACCAGTATATTATTTTTTTATTCTTGCCTGTAATTGTGTTTTAATTTTTGAAAAAGAATCAGCCAGTCACATTGTGGATGTACTGAGAGCACAAAAGAAAAATGATTGCACAACATAATGTGTAAATTCTAGGCAGATATTACTATTTTTTAAATATTATTTTCTTTTTTTAATACAGATTGAATATGAATAACACAAATAATGCAGCTCTGTATCAATTAAAACATAATGAAAAATATTTTAAAATGCAAGCAATGTACTAAGTACCTAAATCTGTCCTGGTATTAGCCTCTTACCATCTCTGTGCATCAGGGGTGTGAGAAGAAGAGGCAGCACAAGGAGTCAATGAGTTAATTTGCTGACAAGAGGCAAGCTGATTGGAAGATAAAGCAGAGTGACAGAGAAATGAGTTCATCACTGTGATGCTACTCTTTTTACTGTCTAGTGACAGGCTGGGCCAGGTCCAGGATGACCTGAGCTCAGAGCAGTGTTGCCAACCTACCAGATTGAATTTTACTGGCACGATACCCAAATTTTCCTGGCACAGCCAAGGTTTTACTGGCATTTCCAAAAATTACAAAATTACAGTTTTAAGTGCAAATTTTAGTATTTAGGCTACACACAAGTACAATTTGCATTTGGCAATGTGATTTAAGGTAGATATTAGGGCAAAAAACATATTTCTTATTTTATTTACACTATAGTAAATAAGTTGCTCAGGGACAGGACTCAGGAGGGCAAGAAATTAGAATAGGAAGGCACACACACACATGAAGTTGACTCTCACAGTGACAATGACAGAAGTCTGCAGCAGCACAGATGATGCTGACTTCTCACGGGCATGACATGTCCCCCTCCTGTGTCACAGTGACAGTCTCTCTCCAAGCCAGATGGTCCCTTCAGTCCACTCCAGTCTAAACAGCACTGACAGTCCCACTGCTGACCTGCTCTGCTCCTTTCCTGCAGACCCACAGACAAGGCTCTGGCCGCTCTGCTTGGCTCCCTTGCACCATGACATCACACGACATACTCGGGCACTGCCTCCACCAGAGCTGCCTGAACACACAGTAGCAGGCACTTGGATGGTCTCGGCCGGCTCCGGACCGGGCCAAACATCACAGCCATATTTTTTACTGGCAACTTTTTTCTTTTACAGGCATTTACTGGCAGGAGAAAATTGCCTGTTTTTTACTGGCTGCCAGTAAAAATACTGAAGGTTGGCAACACTGGCTCAGAGTAAGCTGGGTTCAATAATACTGGTCTTTAAACCAAGGACAAGTAGTGGCAAAAAATATTGCAGTGAACATTTCTTGAATGATGGTGAATATTGCAGTAAAACTGTTTTTTTTTTACCTTTCAATAGGCTGACCATTTTTATGTTTTTATTTTTGTAGAAACATTATATACAACCTCTAACGGGATTTTTAAGGCAATGAAGATTTTTAGATTTGCTTAAAACCAATTTTATTATAATAGATCAAGAAAATTTTTAACTGTTTACACAAAAAAATATATAATCAAATAAATAAAGAAAATGTATATACAAAAAATCCGTATTGCTAATGATACATAGCTATAAAAACAATTTTGGAGAAAAGTGATACAGCACACCACCCAATACAATCACCACAGATGGAAACCGTGGCGTCGAGTGGTGGATTTCCAACGCGTTTCAACCTGTATATTTTTATGAAAAGTCTTCTTCAGGGAAATGCATCACATTCTAGAAAACCAAAAATCGTCATATTACAATTTATATATTTTTATCTATTTTTATCAATGTATTATAGTTCCTGCAATATGAGGTTGTTCTATTACTCACATCCTCCCAGGACATCTCATGGATAAACATAGGCTCCCACACCGGGGTGGACGGTACCAAGTCTCCAAAGATTAAACATCCTATAACTCCTACAAGACGGCTGGAAATATGCATTAAATCCAAGTATTTGGCGTTTTCAGCATCAAGTAATGATAGCTGTTTGAAAAAAGGGGGGCATAATTAGAAAAAGGCCACAGTAATAGAGGGGGAGGGAGGGGAAAAGACGGGAAAGGGGGCCGGCGGGGCCCGGGAGGGGGAGAGGGGGAAGGGCGAGGGGACGCCTTGACAAGACCCCCCACTCACACACCCCATCCCCATCCCATGTACACCCGCATGGACCCTCCATCCCTACCTGAATCCCCAAACCTCCTCCAAATAGCAGAAAAAAAGTTACCCATCTCCCATTTGCAAAAGTCCATTTAGTTGGAACAAGAACACTTACTTCTCCAGGTGTCAGAAGAAAGATGCACCAGGGATAGTGAAGAAAATCGGGCCAAACGTCTGCCCTGACATTCCTTGGTGGTTCCCGAGGGAGGAATGACGCCATCTTGCCGTCTCAGGCGTCCTTTATGTGGTGTGGGCGGGGGCAGGTTGCTGCGCCAACCAATGGCGTGGCTCCCAAGCCCTGGCCGCCCTTCAGTGTGCTTAAACGTGGTGACAATTTTGTATGGGATGATGGCAATGACACGTCCATACCACCGAGGTCATATGTATTATGTTTTTATTTTTGGTCAGAGTTCTATTTTAAACAGAACATGATCAAATACTTTTTTTTTATAAGAGATAAATAATTCTTTTTAATCAATCATACTTAACATATGTAATTCCTCTGATATATTTTTCGCCATGCTGCTCCACTGAGTGGTGTCATCTTGTACAACCAACATCTGAGAATAATGGCCCGTACACACGATCCAAAAATCAGACAAAAAATACCGCTTTCGAAGCGATCGTATGATAATCTGATCATTAGTACAGAGTTTTCGAGAGCTGATCATGACAGTTAATCTAATATTATCCGATGGGACAAGCACAAAAAATGTTCTCCTGCGATACCAGATTGTACGTTTTTCTTTTAATCAGTACAGTAGTCATCCAAAAATACAATACAAACACAATACAACACATTACATCACTTCTGATTTTTAATTCTGTTGTACAAGAATTTTCATAACTTTAGTAACCTCTCCATTTTCGATATGCGACTAGCATGCAAAAAATAAAAACAGACGATCTGTCGTCTTATTTTCTGGCCGTGTGTATGGGCCATTGGGGTCCTCTGCTTTATCCACAAATCACATCTCTGACATTCCTGAAGTAAGGCCAGGCAGAGCAGTCTCCTCCAATGACAGGAGAACTCTCATAGCCTGGTGTCACAGACAGGCAACATTGAAGACGGAAGGCCATTCCTGATAAGATGGCACTTCACAGTGGAGACACTTGGCAGAAAATATCTCAGAAGGACAAGGGATTTACTCTGTTACAAGCAAAGTTGATTTCTTGAAAACACAAAATCTTTTGATATCCATTTTTGACAGATTATTATGTTAAGCCTGAACTTTTTCTAAATAGATTGGGATATACTTCATATGTCTGCTGACCCCGTTTATACTTTGTTCTTTTGTTCTCCGTAAAGGTGCCCTTCAAGCCAAGGTTACGGCCTGCCTTGTGATGAAAAGTAGCTAGCGTGGGGTAAGGTGGGTGATGCTGCCAAAGTAGCAGCCTGTTCACATCTGCTAAGCAGCAAGGAGTACCTGTCTGGACACAGCCAGGAAAATGATTAATAGCGGAATGTCAGTCTGATAACAGCGCATAGTTCAGAGCTGGGTTACCACATTCCGCAAATGACAACAATGGCGCTCCAATATTAAACACAGCAGGCTCATTCAAAAAGGAAAAGTGCTGAGCGCATTAACCCGTACCAACCAATGATATTTCAGATTGCTTCATAACCCATCCTAGGGCCAGTGAACCAAATGATATATTTTACACTAACGCATAAATGATTATCAGATTAGAAGTATTGGAAAATGAAGATAGAATTGTGAGGGATAATATGTTCTAACTTTTGTTGCCGTAATCCCCTATGTAAAATTGTACTTCTCCTCACCCACTAATCACCATCAAACCCATCATGAAGGCTCAAATCTGATCGGTGGCTGTGGATAAGTAACTCCAGTTCCTAGTAAGAACACAGTACTACATAGGGGTAGACATGAACAGAAACATTTGTTTTGTTTCGTATAGATTCGTGATGTTGCTAATTTTGTTTAGTTGATTCACTTCGGAATTTGTTTTGGAATTCATTTTGTTTCATTAAATTTGTTTCGTTGATTAATTTTATAATAAATTCCAAATTTTATGAACGTTTCGAATTGGAAAAAAAACAGCGTGGGGTCCCCCCCATTCCATACCAGGCCTTTCGGGGAAGCCAACGCCAAAATTAAAAAAAAGAATAGCGTGGGTCTCCCCGAAATCCATACCGGGCCCTTATCCGAGCATGCAGAACGGCAGGTCAGGAAAGGGGAGGGTATGTGCGAGTGCCCCCCTCCTGAACCATACCAGGCCACATGTCTTTAACAAGACAAGGACCTTTTCCCCACAACCCTGGGCTGTGGTTGTGGGGGGCTGTGGGCAGGGGACTCCGGAAGCTTTAACGTCTGATCCCGGCCCCCCAATGTGAGTATGGCCTACCCATTCACCAAAAAAATGAATAGAGACAGTACAAAAGTTTTTAAAAGTTCCTTTAATAAAAAAAAAAATGTCCCCTGATGTAGATAAATGGTCAATGATGTCACCCTCTGCACAGGTGGACCTGAAAAAAGAAAAACAGACCTCCGGGCCCTGTTGCAGGCTCCCCTTCGACTGTCTGCTCTGTCGTCTGACAGTTCTTAAATAGGTAAGGGGTGGAGTCACTCAATGATGTCAGCGGGCGACCCTGCCCCCTTGTGACTTTACTGACCAGGGCATGCTGTCACAAAGGGGCGGGTCGTCTGCTGATGTCATCAGAGGCCTCTGGGGGGCACCCTACACTGTTTTTTTTATGACTTTTCTATTGCCGGAATTCTTTTGTTTACATTTCAGTTCTAATCGGGGAAGCCCGCTGACAGCTGATGAGTCATCGGTTGTTA
Organism: Lithobates septentrionalis; assembly: GCA_037952835.1. Taxonomy (NCBI): domain Eukaryota; kingdom Metazoa; phylum Chordata; class Amphibia; order Anura; family Ranidae; genus Lithobates; species Lithobates septentrionalis. The sequence goes on along the minus strand of JBBDGP010001667.1, from coordinate 3,281,240 downwards.
AGGACGAGGCGGCCAGCTTCCCGGCCCACTCTTTAACAAGCAGCTATTCTTCACACAGAGTTTGAATCGGTTGATAATTTAGAATTAGAAAACTAATGAATGAAACAAATTTCAACAAAATTCGTTACTGTTTTATTCAGAGATTCGGATACATCAGAGTCTCCTGGTAACCAAAAATATGTCCAAACTTACATTTGGACTAAAACTAATTGCACATGTCTACATAGGGGAGAAGTTACTAAAACAGTAGTGCATAGTACTACTACATAGTGCTGCAGCAGTTGTACATAGTAACAAGTCAGCTTCCATCTTCAGCCTTTTCAGTTAAGCTTTAAAAGTCAAAGACAGACACTGATTGGTTGCCAAGCTCAGTTGCTCCTGTCTTAGTAAATTTCCCATAAAAAGTCCTTAGAAGTAAACTTACAACTCATTTTACTGCCTCTTTTTGTCAACAAGGACCACTTAGAAAAACATGTTATATAGAAAAGGTGTGGAGATTTTTAAATACATACAGTGGGGCAAAAAAGTATTTAGTCAGCCACCAATTGTGCAAGTTCTCCCACTTAAAAAGATGAGAGAGGCCTGTAATTGTCATCATAGGTATAACTCAACTATGAGAGACAAAATGTGGAAACATTGTCTGATTTTTGAAAGAATTTATTTGCAAATTACGGTGGAAAATAAGTATTTGGTCACCTACAAACAAGCAAGATTTCTGGCTCTCACAGACCTGTATCTTCTTCTTTAAGAGGCTCCTCTGTACTCCACTCATTACCTGTATTAATGGCACCTGTTTGAACTTGTTATCGGTATAAAAGACACCTGTCCACAACCCCAAAAAGTCGCACTCCAAGCTCCACTATGGTGAAGACCAAAGAGCTGTCGAAGGACACCAGAAACAAAATTGTAGACCTGCACCAGGCTGGGAAGACTGAATCTGCAATAGGCAAGCAGCTTGGTGTGAAGAAATCAACTGTGGGAGCAATAATTAGAAAATGGAAGACATACAAGACCACTGATAATCTCCCTCGATCTGGGGCTCTACACAAAATCTCACCCCTTGGGGTCAAAATGATCACAAGAACGGTGAGCAAAAATCCCAGAACCACATGGGGGGACCTAGTGAATGACCTGCAGAGAGCTGGGACCAACGTAACAAAGGCTACCATCAGTTACACACTATGCCGCCAGGGACTCAGATCCTGCAGTGCCAGACGTGTCCCCCTGCTTAAGCCAGTATATGTCCGGGCCCGTCTGCGGTTTGCTAGAGAGCATTTGGATGATCCAGAAGAGGATTGGGAGAATGTCATATGGTCAGATGAAACCAAAGTAGAACTGTTTGGTAGAAATACATACCTACTGTGAAGCTTGGGGGTGGCAACATCATGCTTTGGGGCTGTTTCTCTGCAAAGGGAACAGGACGACTGACTTGTGTACATGAAAGAATGAATGGGGCCATGTATCGTGAGATTTTGAGTGCAAACCTCCTCCCATCAGCAAGGTCATTGAAGATGAAACGTGGCTGGGTCTTTCAGCATGACAATGATCCCAAACACACCGCCCGGGCAACGAAGGAGTGGCTTCGTAAGAAGCATTTCAAGGTCCTGGAGTGGCCTAGCCAGTCTCCAGATCTTAACCCCATAGAAAACCTTTGTAGGGAGTTGAAAGTCCGTGTTGCTCAGCGACAGCACCAAAACATCACTGCTCTAGAGGAGATCTGCATGGAGGAATGGGCCAACATACCAGCAACAGTGTGTGACAACCTTGTGAAGACTTACAAAAAAACGTTTGACCTCTGTCATTGCCAACAAAGGATATATAACAAAGTATTGAGATGAACTTTTGATATTGACAAAATACTTATTTTCCACCATAATTTGCAAATAAATTCTTTCAAAAATCAGACAATGTGATTGTCTGGATTTGTTTCCACATTTTGTCTCTCATAGTTGAGGTATACCTATGATGACAATTACACGACTCTCTCATCTTTTTAAGTGGTAGAACTTGCACAATTGGTGGCTGACTACATACTTTTTTGCCCCACTGTAGTTGTTTTAAAAATGCAAATAAATGTTTTTATTTTTTTGTGTTTTAGGCCGGATACATTAACACAGAGGAGTCTACAAATAAGAAACTGGTTACTTTCAGTGTCAATTGTAATTGTCTGACTTCTTTGCAGTACAGAATATGTTGTGTGAACTTTAGGTAAACAGCTTAATGTATAATTGGGGTAAAGTATACATAGCAAAACATTTTTAATTCTTCCCAGATAGCTTTGTGATTTGAACCTCCTTGGCACACGGCATAGCAAACAAAGTGACATGGTTTTACACTACAGCACCTTCCTTTGTCACCTCTCTGACCAATGGATAATAATAAATATCATCACACTGTTCAGGTCTTCCTAGTGCTCTCATCATCCTGTAAACTAACTAAACATGAAACTTTAGTGTCTAAACACCCCCCCCCTCCAAGATTAACTTCAAGTGTGTAAACACCTCCCCATCCATCCTCCAATGTAAAAACACTTCTCTCTCCAAAATCTGTTGTCTAAACTCCTTCCCCTCTGAACTCTAGTGTCTAAAGACAAGCCCCTCCAACCCCCAGTGTCTAAACACCCTCCCCTCCATCCCCCAATGTCTAAACACATCCCTCTCCAATCTCCAGTGTCTAGACCCCCCCCTCCAACACCCATTGTCTAAAGACCTCCAACCTCTAGTGTCTAAAGAACTCCACCACCAATCTACAGTGTCCAAACACCTCCCCTTCCAAACCTCCAGTGTCTAAATACCTCCCCCTCCAGGTTCTAGTGTGTAAACACCCTCTCCACTGCAAACTCCTGTGTCTATACCCCTGCCCCTCCAACCTCTGGTGTCTAAAGACTTCTTCTCCATCCTCCATTGTCTAAACCCCTCCAGCACCAACCTCCAGTGTCTAAACACTTCCCCCCTCCAATCTCACTTGGCGAACCCCACCCAACCTCAAGCGTCTAAAGGCCTCTACCTCAAACCTCCAGTGTCTAAAGGCCTCCATCCAACCTCCAGTGTCTAAACATCCCCTCCTCCAGCCTCCAGTGTCTAAACATTTCCATCACCAACTACCAGTGTCTAAACACCCCCCTCTCCTTCCACATTTCAGTGTCTAAATACCCCCCCTCCAATCTCCAGTGTTTCCCCCCAACCTTGTGTCTAAAGTCCTCAACCTCCAGTGTCTAGAGACCTCCATCTTCAACCTCTAGTGTCTAAAGATCTCCACCTCCAGCTTCAAATGCCTAAATGCCCCCACCCCTCTAAACTCAAGTGCGTAAACACCTCCCCCATGACCTCCAGTGTCTACATCCCTTCTCTTCCAATCTCTGGTGCCTGAAGACTTCCCTTTCCAACCTCCAATGTCTCAACACCTCCCCCTCTTACCTCCAATGTCTAAACACTTCCCCCTTCAACCTCCAGTGACTAAATAACTACCTCTCCATCTTCCAGTGTGCAAATACCCTCTCCCCTGCAAACTAATGTGTCTAAACACCTCCTCTAACTTCCAGTGTCTAAATACATTGCCTTCCAATCTGTCTAAACACCTCCCTCTACAACCTCATGTGTCTAAACACCTCTACCTCCAATCTCTAGTGTCTTCCCACCTCTAAAGACCTCCACTCCAACCTATCTAAACACCTCCCCCTCAAACTTCTACTGTTTAAACACCACCTCTTCATTCAACATCCATGTCTAAACACTTTCCCTTCCAACTTGCAGAGTCTAAAGACCTCCTCCTGTAACCTCCAGTGCCTAAAGACCTTCCCCTCCAACCCCATGTCTAAACACCCCCCGCCCTTTCCCCAGTAACTAAACACCTACCCTCCAACCAGCAGTGACTAAACACCTCTGTTCCAATCCCAGTATCTTAAGACCTCTGTCTTTAACCCCCAGTATCTAAATACCTCTCCCTTAAACCTCTAGTGCCTAAACACCTCCATCTTCAACCTCCAGTGTCTAAACATTTCTCTCTCCAACTGCAGTATCTAATCACCTCCAACCTTCAGTGTCTACACACCTCCCCCTCCAACCTGCAGTGTATAAAGTGTTCCACCGACAAACTCCAGTATCTAAAGTCTTCCCCCCCCCCCCAACCCCCGGTGTCACCTCCTCTTCAATCCTATCTTAATACTTCTTCCTTCAACCCCTAAAGTCTAAATACCTTTCCTTTAAACCCACAGTGTTTTTGCTTGAGTTTCATTGTACAAGGGCTATTAAAAAACTTTAGGATAGAAAAAGGAAAAGGATGGAAATATAGTGTTAAGGAATTTTATACAGATTCTAAGTGTTCTAAATGATTCCACAGTCCACACATTAAAAAATCTCTTACAGGAAATCTATTTTGAGAGAACTATTGCGACTGCTATTGCTGGTCTGCTGACCGATATGCCAATCCCCTGCCCTCACAGGCGCAGAAATCCTGATCTGCACACTAGTTGAGGATCAGCCTGACAGCCATGAAGCTAGCATTTTTCAGAAGGAAATCAGCAATGTCAGCCTGCATATTTATTTATTGTCAGGTTTTTAAAAGATTAACTTCACCCCCTTGTGTCCCCCTGTGTTAACTTGTCCTTAGTTTTCTTCTTACCTTTTATCATTATTCCCATACTCACCCACCCAGCAAATCCAGTGTTACCCTATCATGATCCACCATGTAGTAGGTCCACACCAGGTCCTTTGCTGCCATCTTCTCTGATGTCATTGGGAGCCGGTTATCTCTTCCGGGTTCAATCAGTCGGCTCACTAGGTTTACCCTCCAGCGCTGTGTAGGAGCTGAAGCCTCTTAAGATATGTGATGTACATACACCAAGAGACAGCAGAAGCAGGGTAAAAATGAAGACAGGGATGAACTGGGTATAGATGGATAGGCATCCACAATCTAAGACTAACCTCTCTAGCCTTGTAAAGAAGAAATCTCTGTACGCACCTTTACTGAACCGCTCCAGTCTGGACCCACGCTGAGCTGTCAGCTGCGGCTTCGCTGTTAAGGCGGGTGCAAAAGATGCAGCCGACAACGGAAGCCCCATAGTAACTCTATGGGTGACATCAATTACCATTCATTTTGTTGCCGTTGTTGGCTGTCTCCTCTGCAGACCTTCCGCCGCTGGAGACCCGACCGGAGCGGCTTCAAAAAAGGAATGTATAGCAATTTTGACTTTACAGGGCTAGATCGGTTAGAGGTTTTAGTGTTAAAGGGGACTTCCACTTTTCCACTTTAAGGAAGACACCAGTCAGAATCTTGTCAAAGATTCACTACATTTCCTGTTACAAGGCCAAAACTTCACCAAACATTATTCTCTCTTCTGAGCAACTCATTCTGAAACAAAGAGCAGACATAGACATACAGCTATTCACGTTACGACTATTATTTGATTTGCCCAAAGCTTTGCAAAGTTGACATTTGATTGGTTCCTACTTGTTACTGCACTTTGTACATCATCACGGCTCCTTGAACTGACTCGTGGAAACAGACTGAAATGTAGAACCCCCCCCCCCCCCGAATTCTGCAGTATTGGGAGCTTTGAGCTGCACCTTCCGCATTATTAATAGCAGCGCAGATGTTGACAGAGAAGCCAGTCCCTTAATTACCATACAAACTGCTTTCCTTGACTGAACCGTTTAAAGAGGCCTCTGAAGGAAGTTCACTCAAGCAATTCTACCGATTACAGCTAATGAACAATATTTCCTTGTGCCTATTTAGTGCTCATTAAAATGTAAGAGCCTTTTACTTTCAACAGGCATGTAATAAATATTCCTTTCCTCTCAGGTTCTGTGACAGAGGCGGACACGTGAGTTCACACACTATTCCTGTTGTAAATATACAGTATATAGAGACATGTGGGAACGTATATATAGAGGACCTGGTAGGCAGAGAGGTCACCACTGTAAACCTGTTTTTATCCAGTACAGGAAAACTACTTTGGGATCCTCTACATTCCCAACCCTACCCAACTTCTGTAGTCTCTTCTGTAGTCTCTACAATGCTAAATGTTGCTGTCAGCCTAATGCCGCGTACACACAAGCAGACTTTCCGTCAGAGTAGACTCTGATGGTCTTTCCGACGGAGTTCCAACAGAGTTCCACTGAAACGGACTTGCCTACACACGATCACACCAAAGTCCGATTGTTTAGAACGTGATGACGTACGACGGGACTAGAAAAAGGAAATTCAATAGCCAGTAGCCAATAGCTGTCCTTGCATCGTTTTTGGTCCGTCGGACTAGCATACAGACAAATGGTTTCCTCGATAGGGTTTGAGTCTGTCAAAAAGATTTGAAACATGTTCTATTTCTAGGTCCGTCAGAATTTTCAGAAAAAAAGGTCCGATGAAGCCCACACACGATCGGAATGTCAGACGGAATGATTCCGTCGGACCTTTTCTGCCGGAAAGTCTGGTCGTGTGTACACGGCATAACAAATAATTGGGGGAACTAGCTAGAGGTTGTGATACAGTGCATCCAAAAATTTTCACAGCGCTTCACTTTTTCCACAACTTGTTATGTTACAGCCGAATTCCAAAATGGATTAAATTCATTATTTTCCTCAAAATCCGACAAACAATACACCATAATGACAACTTAAAAGAAGTTTGTTTGAAATCTTTGCAAATTTATTAAAAATAAAAAACAAAAAAAATCCCATGTACATAAGTATTCACAGCCTTAGCTTAATACTTTGTTGAAGCACCTTTGGCACCAATTACAGCCTTTTTGAGTATGATGCTACAGCTTGGCACAACTATTTTTGGGCAGTTTCTCCCATTCTTCTTTGCAGGACCTCTCAAGCTCTATCAGATTGAATGGGGAGGGTCGGTGCACAGCCATTTTCAGATCTCTCCAGAGATGTTTAATTGGGTTCAAGTCTGGGCTCTCGCTGGGCCACTCAAGGACTTCACAGAGTTATCCTGTAGCCACTCCTTTGTTATCTTGGCTGTGTACTTAAGGTTGTTGCCCTGTTGGAAGATGAACCTTCGCCCCAATCTGAGGTCCAGAGAGCTCTGGAGCTGGTTTTCATCAAGGATGTCTCTGTACATTGCTGCATTCATCTTTCCCTCGATCTTGACTAGTCTCCCAGTTCCTGCCGCTGAAAAACATCCCCACAGCATGAAGCTGCCACCTCCATGCTTCACTGTAGGGATAGTATTGGCCAGGTGATGAGCGGTGCCTAGTTTCCTCCAGACATGACGCTTGCCTTTCATGCCAAAGAGTTCAATCTTTGTTTCATCAGACCAGAGAATTTTATTTCTCATGGTCTGAGAGTCCTTCAGGTGCCTTTTGGCAAACTCCAGGCCGGCTGTCATGTGCCTTTTACTGAGGAGTGGCTTCTGTCTGGCCACTATACCACTCAGGCCTGATTAGTGGAGTGCTGCAGAGATGGTTGTTCTTCTGGACGGTTCTCCTCTCACCACAGAGAAAGGCTGGAGCTCTGTCAGGGTGTTCTTGGTCACCTCCCTGACTAAGGCCCTTCTCCTCCGATCACTTAGTTTGGCCAGGCGGCCCGTTCTAGGAAGAGTCCTGCTGGTTCCAAACTTCTTCCATTTACGGATGATGGAGGCCTCTGTGCCCATTGGGATCTTTAATGCTGCAGAAATTTTTCAGTACACTTCCCTAGATCTGTGCTCAGAGGTCTACAGACAATTCCTTGGACTTCATGGCTTGGTTTGTGCTCTGACATGCACTGTTAACTGTGGGACCTTATATAGACAGGTGTGTGCCTTTCCAAATCATGCCCAATCAATTGAATTTACCACAGGTGGACTCCAATCAAGTTGTAGAAACATCTCAAGGATGATCAGTGGAAACAGGATGCACCTGAGCTCAATTTTGAGTGTCATTGCAAAGGCTGTGAATACTGAGGTACATGTGTTTTTTTTTTTCATTTTTTCATTTTAACCGCTTCAGCCCCGGAAGATTTTACCCCCTTGCTGACCAGAGCACTTTTTGCGATTCGGCACTGCGTCGCTTTAACTGACAATTGCGTGCTCATGTGACGTTGCACCCAAACAAAATTGACCTCCTTTTTTCCCCACTAATAGAGCGACAATTTTGAAAAAAACGCAATATCTTTAACTTTTTGCTATAATAAATAACCCCCAAAAATATATAAAAAACCTATTTTTTTCCTCAGTTTAAGCCGATATGTATTCTTCTACATATTTTTGGTAAAAAAATTGCAATAAGCGTATATTGATTGGTTTGTGCAAAAGTTATAGTGTCTACAAAGTAAGGGGATAGTTTTATGGCATTTTCATTATTAATTTTTCTTTTATTAGTAATGGCGGTGACCTGTGATTTTTATCGGGACTGCGACATTTTGGCAGACACATTGGACAATTTTGACACGTTTTTGGGACCATTGGCATTTTTACAGTGATCAGTGCTATGAAAATGCATTGATTACTGCAAAAATGTCACTGGCAGTGAAGGGTTTAACCACTAGGGGGCAATCAAGGATTTAATGTGTTCCCTATTGTGTGTTCTAACTGTAGGGGGGAGGGGACTGTGCGGGGGAGATGACCCGACGATCTGTCTGTTCTCCCCTCAGAGAACCGGAAACTGTGTGTTTACACACACAGATCCCGGTTCTCCGTGTGCCCCGAGTGTTCGCAGGAGCCGGGCCGTGATCGCGACCACCGGGCACTCGCATTGGCTCCGTGGGCGAGCAGGGGGTGAATGCCTCCGGCGGCGCGCACGCGCCCCCTAGTGGCCACAGGGCGAAGCGACGTTACATAACATTGTTTCGTCCAGCCATGCCATTCTGCCACAGCACAACTGCGGCGGATGGTCGGCAAGTGGTTAATAAATCTGCAAAGATTTCAAACAAACTTCTTTCACGTTGTCATTATGGGGTATTGTTTTTAGAATTTTGAGGAAAATAATGCATTTAATTCATTTTGGAATAAGGCTGTAAATTAACAAAATGTCAAAAAAGTTAAGCACTGTCAATATTTTCCGGATGCGCTACAGCTTTGTTAACGCAACATTAAAAATAAAATAAAAGTTTAACCCCTTCCCGCCGACCGTACGCAGATATGCGTACTCGGCTTTCGGGGGTTATACCGGGATGATGCCCGCAGCTGCAGGCATCATCCCGAGTATAACAACCGATGCGGCTAAAAGCCGCTCAGCTGTTATACCGGAGGAGCGGGAGGGGACATCCCCCCCTCCCGCCGCTTCCCGCCGCTCTTACCGGGCCTCCCGTGCGATCGGGAGGCCCGGTGTCCAATCGTCTGCCTTCAGCGGCTGGGGGTGGGCTAGAACGAAGCTGTGGGCGGCTTCGTTCCAGCCTTCTCGTTGTAAATGCGGAAGCGACGTCATGACGTCACTTCCCGTTTACTCGGCTGCCAATGGCGCCGGTTTAAAAAAAATATACAGTATTCAGAATCGCCGTTTTGAAGTGCATAAAGAGTACCTGTCACCACCTATTACTGTCACAAGGGATGTTTACATTCCTTGTGACAGCAATAAAAGTAAAAAAAAAAACATTTTTTTTTAACACAATTTATAAAGTAAAAAAATAAATAAAATAAATAAAAAATAAATAAATACATTTTAAAGTGCCCCTGACCCCGCGAGCTCGCGCAGCGAAGAAAACACATACAGAAGTCGCGCCCGCATATGTAAATGGTGTTCAAATCACACATGTGAGGTATCGCCGCGATCGTCAGAGCGAGAGCAATAATTCTAGCCCTAGACCTCCTCTGTAACTTAAACCTGGTAACCGTAAAAAAAAATTAAAGCGTCGCCTATGGAAATTCATAGGTACCGTAGTTTGTCGCCATTCCACGAGTGCGTGCAATTATAAAGGGTGACATGTTTGGTATCTATTTACTCGGCGTAACATCATCTTTCACATTATATAAAAAAATTGGGGTAACTTTACTGTTTGGATTTTTTAAAATTCATGAAAGTGTCCCTTTTCCAAAAATTTGCATTCAAAACACCGCTGCACAAATACCGTGTGATAAAAAATATTGCAACAATCGCCATTTTATTCTCTAGATTCTCTGCTAAAAAAATATATATAATGTTTGGGAACTCTAAGTAATTTTCTAGCAAAAAATACGGATTTTAACTTGTAAACCCCAAATTTCAAAAATAGGCTTAGTCATGAAAGGGATAACAAAACCCAAGAACAAAAATGTAATGTATTCAGCTTGCCCGTCCTTGGATGTGTTAGTTGTATAATTTAATTTTTTCAGTCTTCTTTCCTTTTTTTTGTCACCTGGTGACCCTGCCAATAACAAATGTCCTAGGGTGCCAACACTCATTCCCTATACAGTAATTTAGCAGTAGACTTTTCCAGCTGATCTATGTGATCTTCTCTTAAAGTGGCGGTAAAGGCTGAAGGTTTTTTTACCTTCATCCATGAAGGTAAAAAATCTTTTCTGTGCAGCATCCCACCCAGCCCCCACCCCCCATACCTTCCTGAGCCCCATCTCGATCCAGCGATGTGCACAGGAGCAGCGGCTCTCCTTGGTCTCTTTATACTTATAGGCTGAGACACAGCAGCAGGAGCAAGAGGGATCGGGGGCCGGGCCATGCTCTGTGTGTCTTATGGACACAAAGAGGCAGCTCGGGAGCGAGCACACATGAGTGCCCCCATAGCAAGCTGCTAGGCCTAATTTGTCTGGGTAGGCATAGTCAGGAATGAGCAACATAAACAGTGAAGGGAAATGAGGGAAACGTGCAGGATGGATGATAAGGGTAGTCTTTTAATTTGATCGTTTGCCAGCTAACATTGGGGCCCTTTAAATGAAAGTTGGCGCACTTATAGTAGTCTTTGAAACCTGCATGCAGTAAGATGGCAAAGGGTGTAATATAGTCTAATGCAAAGTGGAATAGAAGAGGCCAGAGATAGTAATGTTGCAATACAACGGCAGCTCAGTTGTTAATGGTGCAGTAGGGAAGATAATGAGATACAGAAAAGTTAAGAGGGGTGCAGATATGGTGCCCTAATTGTTCTGCTCTCAGCGTCTTGACTACTGCTAACAGTATAATGGCCCTCTCACCGACTCCTTGAGGTGGAGATATGCTCTTGCGGTGCAAGCGGCCCCTTTGATCCTGTTCTGGTGTGGCTGCAACTTAAACGGCTAGAGTGAAGAATCTGTTTAAAGCTCCAGTCTCTCGGCAGCAATCCCACAAGGTCAAAAAGGCTGACAGTGCTGCTGGATCTCCAGTGATCTCACCCTCAACTTCAGGTTCTTTAGGGCTGGCTCTGTCTCCTGCTCACACAGACAGGTCTGATGGGTTTTACTTCCTCTTTATTTCCCTGCAAAGGTAAAGCATAATGGGCTACTATGCATCGCATAGTAGCCCATTATGTGTCACTTACCTGAAACTGAAGCCTGCGATGTCACTGCTGTCCCCACTAGCAGCGAGCGTCCATCTTCACCCCTCTTCCTTCCGGGGGCTGCGAACTCCGGCTCTGTGACTGGCACTTGAAGGACTCTCAGACCATGAGAAACAAAATTCTCTGGTCTGATAAAACATAGATTGAACTCTTTGGCATGAATGGCAAGCGTCATGTCTGGAGGAAACCAGGCACCGCTCATCTCCTGGCCAATACCATCCCTACAGTAAAGCATGGAGGTGGCAGCATCATGCTGTAGTTTTGCCTCATAACTGAGATCCTCCAGCCCCCTTATTAGCTTTGTTGCCCTTCTCTGGACTCTGTATAGTTCCAGCACATCCTTCTAGAGGACTGGTGACCAGGACTGGACTGCATAATCAAGATGTGGCCTAACCAGAGTTTGTAAAGTGGTAGAATTATAGTCTTATCTCTTAAATAGATAACCTTTTTGATGCATGTCAATAGTCTGCTAGCTTGCTTGCTGCAGCTTGGTATTGCATGCTATTGTTAAGCCTGTGATCTACTAGGGCCCCCAGATCCTTTTCCATTCTTGATTCCCCCAGAAGTTCTGCTCTTAGCAAATGATTTGTATTCATATTCATGACTCAGCAGTCTTCCTACACCTTAAGGAAAAGGAACATTCTATGGAGGATAGTGCTGTTCACATTTTGGACAAAGAGGACAACTGGTTCACAAAAGGCATTAAAGAGACCATCTAAATCTTAATAGAAGATCCATCCCTAAACGGGCGTGGGCTTTTGTCACCATTTTTCTTCCACACATAATGCAGTTTTAACATCTCTACCCTTACAATTTGACAATAAAATAGCCATGTAAATCAAGAAATGAACTATGTAACTAGGACTGGATGGTCCTAAGGTATGAATATAGGTCTGTTTTTCCTCCAAATTTTAATAATTCTGAAGAACAGAAAAGAAAAGCCCGGTTGGTGGCTGCGCAGTGCAGTTTGTAGAATATGCAGCTGGGGACAACGCTAGGGATGCTGTTTCCCAGGGACAGACCTCTAAAAACAGGGACTGTCCCTGATAAATGGAGACAAATGATAACTGTACAATAGACTCTGGCTGTTTCTCATAATATTCCCTTTTCTTTCTGAATTACATTTTAGTATTGCAAGTGTCAAGACTATCAAGAATTAGGCAAGGTAGGACTTCTCCAAATCTTCATTCATATCACAACACTCCTATACGTATAATAATATCAAGCTTTTCACTTAAACAACATCTTTAATAGCCACGTTGGCAACCTAAACTGACCAGAGAATGCCATCAAGCAAAAGAACTACCATTTCTTACCATAATTAAGGGGAGGGGGTTGATATCACAAAAGGCCATTCCTAAGTCCCCGATGACAGATTCAGAGGAAGAATTGGCACTGACGGTTGCCTATTAAAACAAACATTTGGCTGCAAATGAAACCAAACTGTGACATTGAAACGTAACACATCACACATATTTATCTTTGAGCAGCAGATAAATGATTCTTAAATTGTCTAAAGAGCCGGTCGCATTTAAATTGGATCCTGAAGAAAAAAAAAGGACATTACTGAGTGATGCTCTGTTTTAGAGACATTTAGCACAGATAAAACATTTTTAAACATGGCTGCTCCCTGAATGATCCCGCTGGCGTTAACTACTTTGTTAAATGTAATTTCAGAGCAGCTTGGCTATGCTGGGACCAATAATGTTTCAACAGATGTTAACAGTGAGGGAATTTAAAGATTACCGAGTTCCCTGGGTGTTGTAAAGCTGTTCGGGGACGTGGAATAGAGCGCTGGTTGTTAGGTTCTAAGAGCACTGCATTTACTGACAAGCAATCCAGCAAACGTTAGTGTGACCCTGGGGAAAGGATCTTTATACCTACTGGTCAGCAGCACATAAATTCCATAAATTAAGCAAAGTTTTATGGATTTCCCATTTGTTCCTCTGACTGAGACATTTTTTTGCTTCTGTGCTGAGAAAATCCCCTGCTAAATGGTGTATTTTGACAGAATACTGTTTTTCTGTCAGGTAAAACGACCTTAAAGCCCAATTGAAGCCTCCTTTTTTTTTACCTTATATGAAGTTGGCCTGCATAACAAGTAAAGACATTTTATGACTATTTTTTTTTTTTTTAACAATGTGTTTCTGTTAAAGTGTAGGAAGCTGTACCATGCCGGCAGGATACTGGTTACAGTGGTTCAGGTCTCCAGTGACCTGACATTTCGTCTACACAGTACTCCAATCAACAGTTTGTATGTTGCTTGAGCAGCATTGTTGATTGGAGTACTGTGAAGGGGGAGTATCAGACTTCAGGAGTCCTGTGCCACTGCGCTCCTCATTGTAAGACCCGCAGTGTGGTTCTGTAGAATGCTGCCACCACAGGGCAGCTTAGTACAATTGAACACACACTTATGCCCCGTACACACGGTTGGACATTGATCGGACATTCCGACAACAAAATCCTAGGATTTTTTCCGACGGATGTTGGCTCAAACTTGTCTTGCATACACACGGTCACACAAAGTTGTCGGAAAATCCGATCGTTCTGAACGCGGTGATGTAAAACACGTACATCGGGACTATAAACGGGGCAGTGGCCAATAGCTTTCATCTCTTTATTTATTCTGAGCATGCGTGGCACTTTGTCCGTCGGATTTGTGTACACACGATCGGAATTTCCGACAACAGATTTTGTTGTCGGAAAATTTTATATCCTGCTCTCAAACTTTGTGTGTCGGAAAATCTGATGGAAAATGTGTGATGGAGCCTACACACGGTCGGAATTTCAGACAACAAGGTCCTATCACACATTTTCCGTGGGAAAATCCGACCGTGTGTACAGGGCAATAAAGTGTTAAAATTATTTTTAAAAAAAGTAAAATAATGCCATAGTCTTTACGTGTCATGCAATTTAGCAGCATAAAAGGTAAAAAAGAAGGCTATAAAAATTAACTCCAGGCCGATATATACATTTTTAAAAGCCCAAGTCCAACTTTCTTGGCACCTCACTCTCTACTCTTATCCACCTTCCCTTCTTAAAGCGCTACCACATATACATTTCTTTTAAATCACATCTTTTTGATCACTTATTCTCCAGGTAATCGCCCTGTGCTGTTTCTCCTCCTCCTAGCTCTTTGATCACTCTTGAGCTCCACAGAAGCACAGTTAAAGCGGTTGTATGCCCAACCGAAAAAACCTCCAAAAAACCTGTAAGATAAAGGCATAGGCATAATGAGTTAGTATGCATCGCGTGCTAGCTCATTATGAAATACTTACATTAGAATGAAGCCCCCGTACCACCTCCCGGTCACCGCTGAGAGAGCTGACATGTTCCCTCTGCGTTTCTTCTGGGTTCGCGGCTCCGGCGCTGTGAGTGGCCAGAGCCGCAATAACGTCCTCCATTCCGGCAAGCAGATCTGATTTTTCGGCAGCATCCGCCGGACTCTCAGAACGCATGCGCCGCTGATGTCAGCGGTTGCATGCAAGGTGAATATCTCCTAAACCTGTAAGGTTTAGGAGATATTAATTTTACCTACAGGTAAGCCTTATTATAGGCTTACCTGTAGGTAAAAATCACAATGTGGGGTATACAACCACTTTAAACAGGATTGCAGCTTCAAATCACTGTCACATACCTGAGCGGAGACTTAAATGACGAGGTCGGCCTCTCTTGCAGCTCCAGCCCAGGCCCCACTGGAAGTGAAACAGAGGGCGCCATAGGACAGGAGGAACACGAGTGCCTGTAGATGTAAGTCGGGGAACTTGCATCAGGAGATGCAGTTCCAAGGCAGCAGGAGAATCATAAGACCAGGAACCTTAGCCGTGCACAGTAGTTCTGCTGTGGTTAAGGAAGCACTCCACTTACGCTGCGGGGCCAGGGTATGTGGCTGGTAAGAGCTCTCAGCAGACTTGCTGCAGGAACGTTCAGCGTGGTGCAGAACTGCAGCAGCAGACAGCTGGGCAGACACTGGGCAGACTCAAGTGGGATGGTAACTCAGGATCAGAGACAGGGGCATGGTCATCGGATAGCCAGGGTCATCAACAGGTGGGCAACGAGGTACCAAATTGGGAGCAGAGCCAAAGTCAGGAATGAGCTGGGTCAGGAACTAGTGACAAGACAAAAGCGGAATCGAAAATCAGGTCAGGAGTAAGCCAGGTCAGCAACCAAGGGAACACAGTGGAGGTACACAGGTCACAGGGAAAGCTATAGACCAGTTAGCATAGAGCACAGGCAGAGGCATGCTTAAATAGTCCGTCTGGCGCCAACATACATCGTGCATGTTCTATAAGCCAGACGTCTTCATACATGCACATTTCTATTAGCCAAAATGGCTGGTTGGTATTCTCTGACAATCACCTGGGACTTTCCACTTTTCCTCCTGTATATGTGGCAGTAACTTGCTACTGTAGCACAACCCCCAGCAGGAGCTACTGGGTAATTTAGGTTATCTGTTCTGCACCTTGACTCCAAGAACAACCTCAGCCCCTCTAACTTACCTGGTTAAATAAAAGTTATTGCAAGCACTTGAGTATTAAAATCTTTAACCTGGCTGTGAATTAGTGCCAGGAAATAGACACAAGACTGTTTAGTGATAAATGAGCTCACTGTATTGGTACGGGTTAGAATAAATGGTGGTATGAGAAGGCAGGTTTCGACACAGTCTGCTAGGCAGTATAATCACTATACCACTAATCTTAGAATAGAGTTCTGTAACACTAGACGGAATCAACACATAAATCAGCAAAGTCAGGAATAAACAATGTATATAAGCATTAATTGCAATGTGAATAATAATATAACTAGTCTAGAGTGCACTCTTGGAAAATGGCTAGGATATAATGCAATGTCCCCTGAGAGGTACCTCTTTGTCAGAAACCATGAATCAGACTGAGACGGAAGTACGGTTAAATCATACTTGTTTAATAATAATAAAAAGGTAAACAAAGTAAATGTAGTGAAAACATTGCCAGAGTTCAGGAACCAGAACGGATAGTCAGACAAGCCAAAACGTCAAGGAGCCAGAGATGAGCATAGTAGAACAGCAAGCAGGATCTGGAGCCAGAAGAAATGTCAGCCAAGCAAGTCTTTAACAGGAACACAGGAGAGCGTCTCTAGAGATTTGACCAAGGCAAAGGCAGAGATCATCTGGGCTGGATGGCTTAAATAGGCAGGACTGACGAGCAGGATATCATCAACAGGTGAGTCACTGTGGAGAGAAAGGAGCTGGCAATTAGCCAACAGCTGAGCGGCCAGCTTTGAGAAGGAAGGGCTGAGCCCAGCCCTGACACTCTTAACATAAGCAATAGGTAAAGGTCACTGTGTAGCAGCTGTAAAAGGGAAAGTCTTTAGTCCTAACCCTTCAGCTGGTTAGCACTGGGGCCCAGTTGTACCATTGGTCAAGCCTGAATGCAGTAATAAGGCTACTAGATGCCCGTATGGTCAGTTCCTAAAGGACTTAGTCTCACTAGCAGCAAAAGGTATATCCCCACAACAGAAGCTCACCAGTCTTAGCAATACTGCAGCTCACCATCCGGTCACATACAGTGATTAGTCCACTCTCTGCTCTGCACTCAGGTGACCCTGTCTGTCAAAACCCTAGATCTCAGCGCTCTGGATCTGGCTCAGGCCGCCAATATGCTGCAGTGATGGTGCACACTGAACCACGATGTGCACACTCCTGTCTCCCTCACGGCAAGAGAAAGCTGTGTCCTGTACAGCCCAGAAAAATGCAGCTCTTTCCCCTCCTCCCAGCTATCTCTTCCTGGGGAATGTAGTTCAAAAGCTCTTAATTACACAGTAGAGTTTATCCTCAGGGCTAGAGTTCCCATAGTGCAATGCTGCCTGACAAAGTCCATTTGACTCTTCCTGCTCAGCAGCTCAATCCTCCTTCTGAAACAACTGTTAACCAGTTCAGCACCACAGGGCAGCAGCTACAGAGAGCAGCTGCAGCTGCAGCCAGTGTTTCTCTCACTCTCCATTCTTAGCCAAGCCCCTGGATACACTACACAGTCACAAAATTTAAAATCACCTTGAGAATTGAAGTACTTGGAGAATTGAAGTAATTGGAGTACTATTATTGTTGTTTGGCAGCCCAAGAGTGGGTAGATGAGCTGCCGCTGAACATCAACCTATAGAAGCACAGTGTTATTATTTATAAACTCATTTTACATATTGACCATACCTACTTAGTGAGACTAGACAAGTTTGTGGAATTTCCTTACAAAATACCAGCATGGCAAACTTCCCACCCTGGTGTGTTGGGTAGAGGGCAGGGAGGGTCACTGGTACAGTAACTAGAGACCCTTAAGTGGTGATAACAGAACATGTTCCTCTTGAATAGGGATGAGCCGAACACCCCCCGGTTCGGTTCGCACCAGAACCTGCGAACGGACCGAAAGTTCGCACAAACGTTAGAACCCCATTGACGTCTAAGGGACTCGAACGTTCGAAATCAAAAGTGCTCATTTTAAAGGCTAATTTGCATGGTATTGTCCTAAAAAGGGTTTGGGGACCCGGGTCCTACCCCAGGGGACATGTATCAATGCAAAAAAACTTTTAAAAACGGCCGTTTTTTCGGGAGCAGTGATTTTAATGATGCTTAAAGTAAAAAAAAAAAAAGTGAAATATTCCTTTAAATATCGTACCTGGGGGGTGTCTATAGTATGCCTGTAAAGTGGCACGTGTTTCCTGTGTTTAGAACAGTCCCTGCACCAAATGTCATTTTTTAAGGAAAAAATCTCATTTAAAACTGCTTGCGGGTTTAATGTAATGTCCGGTCCTGGCAATATGGATGAAAATCAGTGAGACAAACACCATGGGTACCCCCCAGTCCATTACCAGGCCTTTTGGGTCTTGTATGGATATTAAGGGGAACCCCGTACCCAAATTAAAATAAGGAAAGGTGTGGGGCCACCAGGCCCTATATACTCTGAACAGCAGTATACAGGCGGTGCAAACAAGACAGGGACTGTAGGTTTGTTGTTAAGTAGAATCTGTTTGTCATTTTGAACGGGTACATTTTTAACGTGTTTAGCTCCAGCCAAAAAATCTTTTTTAAGCTTTTTGGAAAACATAGGGAAGGGTTATCACCCCTGTGACATTTGTTTTGCTGTCTTTCTTCCTCTTTAGAAGATTTCACCTCACTTTTTGTCCCAATGACAAATGCTTTTTGAGAATTTGGTTTTTTTTGTGGAACAAGGATTGGAAAGCATCAGTGGAAAGGAGAAATGTTTTTCCCATATTAACTCTTACAGGAGAGAATTTCCCTTCCTAGGGGTAGATTTAATCTCACTTCCTGTTGTCTCCTTCCGTTTGCAAGTAGGAGTCGTTTGTAAGTTAGATGTTTGAAAGTAGGGGCCTGCCCTATATACTCAGCAGAAATTTGGGCCTTAGGTGTTGTTGTGGCCACAACACTGTAAGCCCCCACAGGGCCCTGCTGTGAAATATTAGATCAAGAATTGTAATTACATGCCCCTGTTGAACAGGGGCAGAAAAACTGGGCCTTTGGTGGTGGTGGTGGTGGTGCTGGTGCCACAACACTGTAAGTCCTCACTCGCTCTTGGTGGGTGCAGAAATGGGCCCTGCTGTGAAATATTAGATCAAGAATTGTAATTACATGCCCCTGTTGAACAGGGGCAGAAAAATTGGGCCTTTGGTGGTGGTGGTGGTGGTGGTGCTGGTGCCACAACACTGCAACCCCTCACAGACACTCTAATTGGAACGCAGGAACGAGCCCTGCTGCAAAGTATTGCATCAAAAATTGTAATTACACGCCCCTGTTAAACAGGGGCAGAAAAATTGGGCCTTAGGCACTGGTGCTGGTGCCACAACACTGCAACCCCTCACAGACACTCTAGTTGGAAAGCAGGAACGAGCCCTGCTGCAAAGTATTGCATCAAAAATTGTAATTACACGCCCCTGTTAAACAGGGGCAGGAAAAATGGGCCTTAGGCACTGGTGCTGGTGCCACAACACTGCAACCCCTCACAGACACTCTAGTTGGAACGCAGGAACGAGCCCTGCTGCAAAGTATTGCATCAAAAATTGTAATTACACGCCCCTGTTAAACAGGGGCTGAAAAATTGTGCCTTAGGCACTGGTGGTGGCGCCCAGAACCAAAAATGTTCTTACAAGCTATCAGCGTGATGATTGAGGAGGAAGAGGATAATTACTCAGGGATAGTCACTCAGCATCAGCATATGCAGTCTTTGAAGGGATCTGAGATTTCAAAAAAAATTATTCGGTTACATCAGCATCAGGTGCTTGGTAGCTGGTGGTGATCCAAGACTGATTCATTTTTATGAAGGTCAGTCGATCAACCGAGTCGGTGGACAGACGCACCCTGTGATCGGTTACCACGCCTGCAGCAGCACTGAATGTGCATTCCGAAAGAACGCTGAATGCAGGACAGGCCAGTAGCTCAATTGCATACTGTGCAAGCTCTGGCCAGTGATCCATCCTCAAGACCCAGTAACCCAGAGGATTTTCGGTGGGAAAGGTGTCCAAGTCTGATCTTGCCCCAGGTATTCCTGCACCATGTAAAACAGACGCTGGCGATGGTTGCTGGAACCGATCATACCTTGGGGCTGCGGACCAAAAAATTGTCTGAACGCATCGGTCAGACGGCCACCTTCTCCACCGCTCCTTTTTTGACTGACCGAAGCCTCAGCAACACGTTGTCCAGAAACAGGAGTTTGTAACCTCCCAGTCTCTGGAAACGCGTTGCACAGACCTTTCTGCAAGGCCTCCCGAAGATGTTTCATCCTCTGCTCCCTCTGCGATGGTAAGATAAGGTCCGCAACCTTACCCTTGTAACGTGGATCAAGGAGGGTTGCCAGCCAGTATTGGTCCTTCTCCTTGATACCACGAATACGAGGATCCTTACGCAGGCTTTGCAGGATGAGGGAGGCCATGCAGCGTAGGTTTGCTGAGGCATTCGGTCCGGAGTCCTCTGGGTCACTTAGGACGACATGGTCCGCAGCCACCTCCTCCCAGCCACGTACAAGTCCATGTGTTTCTTGGGACTGATCCCTTAAAGACTGCTGCTGATGCTGAGTGCCAGGCTCCACCTCCATACTGACACAATCTTCCTCCTCCTCCTCCTCATCCTCCTCGTCCTCTTCCTGTGTGATCGGCGGGCACGCAGGAACACTGTCTGGATAAAGGGGGCCTTGAGAGCTAAGGAACTCCTCCTCTTCCTGCCTCTGTTCTGCCTCAAGTGCCCTGTCCATTATTCCACGCAGCGTGTGCTCCAACAGGTGGACAAGGGGGACAGTGTCACTGATGCATGCACTGTCACTGCTCACCATCCTCGTGGTCTCCTCAAATGGTGACAGGACAGTGCATGCATCCCTGATCATGGCGGGGAAAAAAAACCAAGCTCCCCTGACCCTGTCCTGGTGCCATAGTTGCACAGGTACTCATTGATGGCCCTCTGCTGCGTGTGCAGCCGCTGCAGCATGGCCAACGCTGAGTTCCACCTGGTGGGCATGTCACAGATTAGGCGGTTCTTGGGCAGGTTAAACTCCTTTTGGAGGTCCGTCAGCCGAGCACTGGCATTATATGACCGGCAGAAATGCACACAGACTTTCCTGGCCTGCCTCAGGACATCCTGTAAGCCCGGGTACCTGCCCAAGAACCGCTGCACCACCAAGTTAAGGACGTGAGCCAAACAGGGCACATGGGTCATTTGTCCCTGTCGGAGGGCAGAGAGGAGGTTGGTGCCATTGTCGCAAACCACCATTCCTGCCTTAAGTTGGCGTAGCGTCAACCACCTCTGAACCTGCCCCTGCAGAGCTGACAGAACCTCTGCCCCAGTGTGGCTCCTGTCCCCCAAGCACACCAGCTCAAGCACCGCATGGCATCTTTTGGCCTGCGTACTTGCATAGCCCCTTGAACGGCTACGGAGCACCGCTGGTTCCGAGGACAAAGCACAGGAAGAGGCCATGGAGGAAGAAGAAGAGGAGGGGGTGGAGGAGAGAGGTGTGTCACAATCATTAGCATTTTGGAGGCGTGGTGGCGGAACAACCTCCAACACTACTGCACCTTGTCCTGCATCCTTCCCAGCTGCCAGCAGAGTCACCTCACCCAATGCGCCGTGAAACTTAGGTAACGTCCCTGTCCATGCCTGCTGGACCATGAGTCAGCGGTAATATGTACCTTACCGCTGACCGCCCTGTCCAGCGAGGCATGGACATTGCCTTCCACATGCCGGTAGAGAGCCGGAATCGCCTTCCGTGAGAAAAAGTGGCGTTTGGGTACCTGCCACTGAGGAACCGCACATTCCACAAACTCACGGAAGGGGGCAGAGTCTACCAACTGAAAAGGCAGCAGTTGAAGTGCTAGCAATTTTGCCAAGCTAGCATTCAACCGCTGGGCATGTGGATGGCTGGGAGCAAACTTCTTTCGGCGGTGCAGCAGCTGGGGCAGGGAAATTTGCCTGGTACAATCTGACGTCGGTGTACCAAAAGCAGGTTGCCCACAAGTACTTGGCTGTGACACACCTAATTCTACACCTTCATTCCTCTCAGTGCAGGTCTCAGAGAGGACTGAAGGTCTAGTGGGGTTGGAAATCTCAGCTGATGAGGAGCAAGGAGAGGTCCTCTTTGTTCTTTGGTGTGGGTCTTTTAGATACGCTTGCCAACGAACTGCATGGCAGGTCAACATATGTCTGGTCAAGCATGTGGTACCCAAGCGGGAGATGTTTTGGCCACGCGAGATACGCTTGAGACATATGTTGCAAATAGCAGCGGTGTAATCTGATGCACTCATCTCAAAAAAGGCCCACACCAAAGAACTTTTTGAACTGTCTGCCTCTCCTTCTTGGCCTTCCAGACATACTAATGGCCTGTAGCTGCACTAAGCTGGGATATATATATATATATATATGTATGTACTGATACTGCAGCTAGCAAAATCAACTGCCTGCCTGTAGTATGAGAACACCACCAACCTTCTACAGGTAGCTTTAGCTGAACACTGTGAGGTGGACGCACCCCACTAACTTGTAGGTTTAGCTGAACACTGTGAGCAGGACGCACTGCACTAACTGTAAATAGTCTAGCTGCCTGACTGTGGTACTAATAGGATCAAAAGAACACCAGCAATTTTCTTCAGGTAGCTTTATTTACTGTAACAAGACAAGCCTGCCTGTCAGTAAGAAGATAACAGGAACGGATCTAGCTGAACACTGTGAGCAGGACGCACCCCACTAGCTTGTAGGTTTAGCTGAACACTGTGAGGTGGACGCACCCCACTAACTTGTAGGTTTAGCTGAACACTGTGAGCAGGACGCACCCCACTAACTTGTAGGTTTAGCAGAACACTGTGAGCAGGACGCACTGCACTAACTGTAAATAGTCTAGCTGCCTGACTGTGATACTAATAGGATCAAAAGAACACCAGCAATTTTCTTCAGGTAGCTGTATTTACTGTAACAAGACAAGCCTGCCTGTCAGTAAGAAGATAACAGGAACGGATCTAGCTGAACACTGTGAGCAGGACGCACCCCACTAGCTTGTAGGTGTAGCTGAACACTGTGAGGTGGACGCACCCCACTAACTTGTAGGTTTAGCTGAACACTGTGAGCAGGACGCACCCCACTAACTTGTAGGTTTAGCAGAACACTGTGAGCAGGACGCACTGCACTAACTGTAAATAGTCTAGCTGCCTGACTGTGGTACTAATAGGATCAAAAGAACACCAGCAATTTTCTTCAGGTAGCTTTATATACTGTAACAAGACAAGCCTGCCAGTCAGTAAGAAGATAACAGGAACGGATCTAGCTGAACACTGTGAGCAGGACGCACTGCACTAACTGTAAATAGTCTAGCTGCCTGACTGTGGTACTAATAGGATCAAAAGAACACCAGTAATTTTCTTCAGGTAGCTGTAAATACTGTAACAAGACAAGCCTGCCTGTCAGTAAGAAGATAACAGGAACGGATCTAGCTGAACACTGTGAGCAGGACGCACTGCACTAACTTTAAATAGTCTAGC
Organism: Lithobates septentrionalis; assembly: GCA_037952835.1. Lineage (NCBI taxonomy): Eukaryota > Metazoa > Chordata > Amphibia > Anura > Ranidae > Lithobates > Lithobates septentrionalis. Next base: position 3,257,856 of record JBBDGP010001667.1, on the reverse strand, counting down.
TGCCTGACTGTGGTACTAATAGGATCAAAAGAACACCAGCAATTTTCTTCAGGTAGCTGTATATACTGTAACAAGACAAGCCTGCCTGTCAGTAGGAAGATAACAGGAACGGATCTAGCTGAACACTGTAAGCAGGACGCACTGCACTAACTGTAAATAGTCTAGCTGCCTGACTGTGGTACTAATAGGATCAAAAGAACACCAGTAATTTTCTTCAGGTAGCTGTAAATACTGTAACAAGACAAGCCTGCCTGTCAGTAAGAAGATAACAGGAACGGATCTAGCTGAACACTGTGAGCAGGAAGCACTGCACTAACTGTAAATAGTCTAGCTGCCTGACTGTGGTACTAATAGGATCAAAAGAACACCAATAATTTTCATCAGGTAGCTGTAAATACTGTAACAAGACAAGCCTGCCTGTCAGTAGGAAGATAACAGGAACGGATCTAGCTAAACTGAATACAGTGTATATATATATATATGCAACAAATGGGATGCATATATATACACAATACACTGTAAGTGCAGCTAACTGACTGACTGTCCTGCCTAATCTAGCTAACTCAAATGAAATGACACTGTCTCTCTCTCTCTCTATCTCTCAGCACACCGGAACACACTGCACAGGGCCGCCGTGCAGGCGGCCTTATATAGTGTGGGGTGTGTACTAAATCCCCTGCGCCATAATTGGCCAAAGCCTCCTTGGCTTTGGCCAATTACGGCTCTCTGTTCAGGCGGCGCTGTGATTGGCCAAGCATGCTGGTCATAGTGCATGCTTGGCCAATCATCAGCCAGTAATGCACTGCGATGCCGCAGTGAATTATGGGCCGTGACGCGCCACACGAATTTGGCGCGAACGGCCCATATCGTTCGCAATTCGGCGAACGACCGAACAGCCGATGTTCGAGTCGAACATGGGTTCGACTCGAACACGAAGCTCATCCCTACTCTTGAATTACCTATTGATTACACAGTAGGCCTAAACCAATGCTTAAAGAATGTTTCACTGTGTTTACTAAAAACAATGAAGAAAATGTTTCTCCTGAACCCTGTTTTTTGTGATAATATACAGGAAGTGGGAAAAGGATGGGCAGAATGCAATTTTCAAGCAAGTTCCAAACAACCATGGTTCTTTTCCAGAGAGGGTAGCTTTTATGGAATGTTAGAGTCCTAAAGACAAATGATAATTCCAATAGAGTAAATTCAAGATAATATGATAATTAAAAGTTCTGTTAGATGACTTTAGTAATAATACTTACACTCCACACACCCAGCATACAGTATATGTACAATCCATATATGAACTTATATATTTGTCTTCCATGTATGTATTTGCATCCATATACTCTACATCCTAGGCCAGGGGTGCTCAACCTTTTTGTACAACAAAAAGAGAAGGCGGCACATCCAGTGATGAAAAAATTTTGTTGTTTATTGTAGAATCAAAGGATTAAAAACATGACACACGAGGGATCCACACTGTTCAGCAGACGCGTTTCACACAAAGTGCTTAATCATTGCAATTTTTTGTTGTATGAATTTCCCAGGTTGCTGACCTTGGCAGGCACCCAGTCTTGTCTCCACAACAGTATCAAGAGATATTTAATTGCAGACAGCCTTGGAGTGGTGTATACCCTACCTCTCTTTTTGCTCAACCTTTTGAAGAGCGCGGGCCACCTAAGTGATTTGGTAACTGGTCACGTGCCACAATGAATGAAATGAAATGGTTCAAAATTTATATTTTTATTTTGAGTAGTATAATGAAGATTTTCCTCCTGTAGCCGCTGAATGCCGGTGGGAGGGAGAGGTGGTGAATCTGGCTTTCAGCAGTTGCAGGAGTAAAATGGAAAGGATCCGTTCCTGTATATGTTCCTCCTGCTCTTCTGTCCAAGTGTAAAACAGAATGTGACAGGGAGTCCATACAGGCCCCCTGAAGCATGGGGCAACTGACGCCACATCAATGTTTGAGGGTGTGTGGTAAAAACACGTCTCAAATATGGGAATTTACTGGCTCCCCAAACTGCACATGTAAACAAGACCTTACTGTCCTGAGACCCCATAAGGCTGCTTTCACACGGATGCACTGCAGTTTACCCGCACTGTGGGTTCAGCGCAGTGCACCTGCGGCTTTCTTGCGAGTTAGCTGCTCTTTGCCATAGACTTCTATTATATCTTGCGGGTGTGGTGCACGTTCTAAAGGCACACCAAAACTCCTGCATTGAATTTGAGTTGGAGGGCCACATCAGAGGGCTTGGAGGGCCACAGGTTGAGCACCCCTGTCCTAGGCCAATCCATTCATATACAGTTTACTGACAGTTAGTAACACTGGAGGGGTTTCTTATTGGCTGGTTTGATGATCCCTATGATGTTACATCAATTAAAATAGTCAGTTGTTTAAATCCTTTATCTAGTGGCAGCTTACTAAACAGGTTTCTTTGTAGCTGTTTCTTTATTTTTTTTTTTTCCAACTTTTTTTATTAAATTTTAACAGAGTACAATTATAGATAATAATCATTGCCATACAGTTATATATATTCTTATGAGGTTCTTTGTACAGAAAAGTATGACAAAATAAAACTTATATATTTGAGAAGAGATTCAACAGTGAGATACCCATGTGGGTATAATGGAGAGAAAAAAAAAAACTCTGAGTGCCTTCTGTCAGCCCCGAACACCCCAAATGGGTTCAAACTGTGTCCGGAGGAGAGAGACGCACCCTCTATTTTTGCCGATTATCCGGCCTCATCCTTCTGTGATATATAAGAGTGATGATTATAGAAATCACGGCTGGTCTGAGCTTAAGTAGAATGTTGCATAGTGAAAGAAGTGACCGAATGTTTACTTATGAAAAATGGGTGTTTATCTGAGTTAGATATCTCGAGAGTGCTGTGGGCTGAGGTAAATGATAAGAGAGAGGGGGGATAAAATAAAAAGGGGGAAAGGGGAAGAATGGAAGGGCCTGGAGAAGTTATGGGGGGGGGGGGAGGGGGGGGAGGGCGTTGTGTTCAAGGTCCTCTCCAGCTTTCATCTTCATGTTTGTTAGGGTAATTTGAGGACCTGTTCGGGAGATGTAAATTTCAAAAGAGCTAATGTGATGGATAGTAAAAAACTGTTTTGGAGAAAGGTTTAGCAAATTAAGACTAAGGTACAATGTTTTAGGCGTGTGAGCAGTATTTATTATTTCGATGGGTTATTGAGTTTACTATATTCAGATGTCGATTGAAAGTGGAGCCAACAACTCCATTTTTTGGTGAATTTAGAAGGTTTTCTTGAGCAATATGAATTAGTTCTTCCATTTCTGATATTTTCCGGATTCTAGCAAACCATTCTCTTAATGTGGGTATATGTGGAGAGTTCCAGTATAGGGGGATGCATTGTTTCGCTGCGTTTATCATGTGCATTGCAAGTGATTTGTGGTATGTTTTATGTGGTAAGGGGGAGAGATGAAGCAAGAATTGGGCTGGGGAAAATTCCAGATCATAAGATGTGACTTGTGAAGTGATTCTATGTATCTCCCTCCAGAACGTTTGTATATAGGGGCAAGACCACCAAATGTGTAGTAGAGTTCCCTCGTCTGCATGACATCTCCAGCAATTTTCAGATGTCTCAGGGTAAATTTTGTGTAGTAGGGAGGGAGTACGGTATCACCGTGAGAAAATTTTGAAACCATTTTCTTGTGTAGTAACGTTTCTTGATCCTTTATGTATGTTGAGGAATGATTGTTCCCATTGAATAGCTGAGTGAGAGATAGAGAGGTCTTTTTCCCATTTTTGACAAGCTATGTTCTGGTTAGTCTGCATGTTTGTGAAAAGGAGATTATGAGTTATAGAGATTAGGTGGGATTGGGCGCTTACTTGATTACATAATGTTTCAAAAGGGGTAAATGGTCTCGAACAAGCAGATTGTTTGTCTTTTGATTGCAGGTAATGAGCAAGTAAAATGTATGTCCAGGGAGAAATAGGTGGTTTTCCTGTTTGGGCAGAGATTTGGGAGGCAGTAAGGATTTTCCCTTGATGGAATAATTGGTGTGCCTTTATGTTATCTTGTTGGAAGTTATCGGAAAGGAATCGTTTATGCATTCCTGGAGGAAAATCTGGATTGAGTTTCACAGGAGTGGGCTTGGAGCGGAGGATATATTCACTTGGGAGCAAACTTTATGAAAGCACTTAAGAGTGGGTCCTATTAAAGGATGGGAAAATAGTGTCACGGGGATATGCTGCAAATTCATCCATGGCAGGGAAGCTAGAGGTAGTGTTGTGAGGGACGCTTCCAAGGCGACCCAGTCTTTGTGACGTGTTGAATATTCCAATCTACTATTCTCGTGAGATGAGTTGCATTGTAGTAGTTGAGAATGTTCGGAAGACCTATGCCTCCTAGGTGTTTTGGTTTGGTGAGTTGTTTAAAGCTAATTCTGGGTTTACGTGGCCCCCATAGGAATCTGGAGCATGCTGATTGATATGTTTTGAAGAATGTTTGGGGAATTAAGATGGGAATTGTTTGAAGGATGTATAGCACTCTTGGTAAGGCATTCATCTTTAGTATCGCGGCTCTGCCGAACCATGAGAAGGATGGGTTATTCCAAAGTTTGAAGTCTGAAATCAACTTGTTCAAAATGGGTGTATAATTTCTTGTATATAGATCCGAAAGTTTAGAGGGAAGTTGTATTCCTAAGTAGGTTATCGAATCTTGTCTCCAGTGAAAGGGAAAATTTTTTTTGCATTGGTCTACTATCTGGTGAGATAGGGAGATGTTGAGTGCGAATGATTTTGCGAAATTTATTTTAAGGTTGGATAATAGTTGAAATTGCTTGAATTCTGAGAGTAGGACTGGTAAGGTAATCAAAGGTTGTGATAGGAACAATAATATATCATCCGCAAAGGCGGCATACTTGTATTCCTTAATGGGTGTGTTTATACCATGGATGTCTGGATTGAGTTTTAACTTTCGGAGGAGGGGTTCTAGGGTAAGAACAAAAAGAATAGGGGACAGGGGGCAGCCCTGTCTCGTCCCATTACGTATGTGGAAGGCATTCGACAGAGTGTTATTGACCCTTACTTTAGCTGTAGGGTTCGTGTACAGGGACAGGATCAAACTGGAGAAGTAAGGTCCAATTCCTATGGCTTGTAAGACTGCTGCCATGTAGTCCCATGCCACTCTGTCGAATGCCTTCTCGGCATCTAGTGATAGAAAAAATCCTTTTTGGTTGGTGTGGGTGATTATATGATGTAGGTTGATTGTTTTGACTGTGTTGTCTCTAGCTTCTCTACCTATGACAAAACCTGCTTGATCTGTGGACACAAGAGAGAGGAGGAGGGGAGTTAGTCTATTTGCCAATATTTTGGAGAATATTTTGACATCTACATTCAATAGCGAAATAGGTCTGTAATTTCCTGTATGTGTGGGGTCCTTACCTTCTTTGGAGATGACTGTGATATGGGCTTCTAGCATTTCTTTTGTAAGTGGATTAGTAGGAGATAGTGTATTAAACGCATTAAGAAAGGGGCTTTTAAGTATATCTGCAAATGTCTTGTAGTAGACTGCTGAGATGCCGTCTGGGCCTGGACTCTTGCCAGGTTTCAACTGTTTGATTGCTTGTTCTTCTGGGGTGATTGGAGATTCTAGGGATGTAGAAATTTCGTCTGGAATTTTGTCTGGGGAGAATTGCTCTAAAAAAGCCTTAATTTCGTCGTGTCTTTTGGACGGGTGTGTAGGCCGAGAATTTGCCGTGTTTAGGGAGTATAAAGATGTGTAATAGCTCTCAAACTCTTTCGCTATTTTATGATTTTGTTTGTGATTGCTGAACCTGTGTGCGAACATAGTCGATGTACTGTGTTATTGGTTCTTTTTGTGCGGAGGGCCTGAGCGAGCAGGCGGCTACATTTGTTTCCGAACTCATAAAAAAGTTTCTGAGTGCAAATTTCTTCTTAAGTTTATGTCCTAGCTCTTCCTGTATTTGCGTGTGCGTTTCTATTAAGTCTAGATGTGTTCTCTAAACTAGATCTTTTTTATGAGAGGCTTCTAGTAGTTTAAGTTTGGAAAAAAGGTCTGACAGTACCCTTTTCTTTTCTTTTTTTATTGCCGCTGCAATGGAAATCAGTTTACCTCTTATTACACATTTATGAGCTTCCCACTGTGTCAATTTGGTGGTGTCTGGGGTGTCGTTTTCTTTAAAGTAGTTGGTTAAGCATGTGCGAATTTCTATTTCATTTATTTTGTCTGTTAGGATAGATGGATCTAATCTCCAAATGGGAGTGTAGGTGGTCTTTTCTGGGAAAGCAAGAGTGAGTGAAATGGGATGGTGGTTGGATAATGTCATTCATTCAATGGATGCAGCCTTTAGTGTTGGTAGGTCTTGTTGTGTGAGAAAGAAATAATCTAGACGGGAGTATTTATTATGGGGGGTCGAAAAAAAGGTATAATCTTTTTCTTTTGGGTGTAGGGTGCGCCAGGTATCGTGAAGCAGTAGCTCTTGGAGGCACCGTCTAATTTGTTTGATCGCTTTGTAAGGTAAGTGGGATGTGCCTGAGGAGGTGTCTATTAGAGGGTCGAGTGGAACATTAAAGTCTCCCCCTAATATCAGAATTCCTACTTGGAAAGTAGAAAGTAGGTGGGTAATTTTGCGGAAGAACGGCACCTGGGCCGAATTAGGGCTATAAATATTCGCAAGCATGATTGGTGTGTTCCTAAAGGTGCCCTTGAGAAAGATGTATCTACCCTGTTCGTCAATTAGAGAATCTGTAATTTTGATTGGTACATTTTTGGACAGAAGTATGCAAACCCCTTTGGATTTCGAAATTGAAGAGGTGGCGTGAAAACTGTGGGGAAAGGAATGATTAGAGAATTTTGGAGTTGCGTTAGTGCAGAAGTGGGTCTCCTGAAGGTATATTACGTCTGCCTTCATTGTCCTCATGGCCGTCAGTACTTGGGAGCGTTTCTCCGGAGTGTTGAGACCTTTTGCATTAAGGGACAGTAGTTTCAATGATATATTGGACATTTTGGGTTTCAAGGACGTCATTATGATGAAAGAGGAGGAGCTAGGAAGTGTTGAGAGAGCTTCTGGGAATGGGAAGCCGGACAGGACAAAAAAAAAAAAAAGGAATAAAAGGGGAGAAAGAGAGGGTGTGTAGGAGGGTATGTAACCGGATGTGGAGGTGTAAGTACACGTCCACTAAAAATATTAGGGGGGAGAACCGGTAAGTGTCAACGGTCACGACAGAGACCGCTGTATGGAGTAGTGGTAGGAGTCGTTCAACTAGTGGAACAAGGTGAACGTCTCCACGAGGTCAATAAAAAAGTAAGTTTAGTGCATCCTGTTGATGATCAGGGGACCAGCAAAGACGAGAAAAATGTTCTCCTCTTCCCTGGCCCTCCGATTTGGCAGTAGATTATTGGTTTGTAATTGATTGGACATGAGGAGAATCTTGCAAAGGGGAAGATCTGTCTGGATTTTGTTTTAGTACATTATGTATATTTGAAAGGTATTATATGTAAACCTAGACCTAAATGGTCATACCTAGAATATAAGCTAATTAGTCAGCTAACTGTGTAATTAACACTTTAATGCTTTAAGAAAGTCATCCTGGATAATATGCAACTCGTTGACTCAATACTGTAAAGTATATCTTAATATAGCAACTGGTTAAAACATTGAACCGTAACCATTATAAACATTCCAACTGTGGTGATACTGGGGTAGAGAATGCTGCAGAGAGGGACCCTTGGGTCACTGTTTGTATTGTCCGAGAGGGGCACGTAAATCTCTAGGCCCATTAGTTGGGACAGTTTTCCCAAATAATGATTACACATGTGTGTATTATGCCAGAGCCCTCCTATAGGGAAGGTGTTGTGTGAGAAATTGTCATTGCCTACTGTGGAGAGGCAGTCTTATATAGATTTGAAATAAAGTGGAACCTTTACCTTTTCGTGGCCCTCTCGGATTTCACCCTATTCGGACATCAGTGTAACATTTAGGTATTACAGGTGAAGTATTACCAGCTATAATAGAGAAAAGGAGTAAAACCAAAAACAGTTAATAAAACTATAACCACCTTATATCTCTATTGTGCTTTCAGCCTATGATGGGGAGAGAGGGGTAGGTGAGAGGTGAGAGGTGAGAGGGTGGGAGTGGGAGAAAGAGATTTGGAGAAGAGAGGGGGGTTAAGGGAGGAGGGGGGAAGGGGGGGGATGAGAAAATAAGGGTTGTAGTGAAGCACGTGTACAGCTGGTTATGAGCGACAGAAATAAGTTTAGCGGCTGTCTTCTGGTTGTCTTCTGGAATCAGGTCCTCCGATCAACTTATCTGTATCAGTCTAGTATAAAGCTTGAAGGCCTGTCTCCTTGCTGGACTTTTTGCTTGAGAAGGACAAGTGTTTTTGTAGCCTTGTATATTAAGTGTAATTGAAGAAAGTTTGAAACACTGGTAATCATTTTCTGGTTGTGATATCAGTTTCCTAGTGTCCAGGGTATGATAACATCATGTCTGATCCAGAAAAGTAGGGGGGTTATCCGAATGACGGCAATAATATAAAGTCCAATAGTTATTGGATGATCCGTTTGGTGGCCTGAATGTTATGAAATCAAGGAAAAGATTGTTAAGGCTGTGGAAGTTCTAGTTAGTGGTATCCTGGTCGTTGTTTCCTCATGGGGGATATATAGGCGCAATGTTCCATCAATTGGATGTTGGGAAAGAGTAAAATATGCATGTTGTTTGTGTAAGAGCAGTAAGTCTCAGGTTAGTGAGGGGTATACTTGTTGTCATATTCATGTTGTGCAGCAGGTATGAGCTTTAAGTATCTCCCTGATTAGGGTAGACGTGCCCTGCGGTGGACTGGTGAAGCGGTTGGGCTGCCATTACGAGGCGTTTCTGAGGATCTCGCATTTGTGCGAGAAGGAAAGTGGTGTGGGCGGCGGCGGCGGCCCAGAGTGAAATTGGCTGCTTCATCTATTCCTTCCATGGATAAAGCGCTGTTGAGGGGAGGTAGGCGAAAGTCGCTGTACCAATCTGGTACATCTACAAATGGGATGTCCAGGGTGCTAAAGAAATGTTCTAGATCTTCTGGTACTCTGAGGTTCGCAGTGCGACCTTGATGAGTCGCAGATAAACAGAATGGGAACTTCCAGCGATATAGAATTGATCTGGCCCTTAATGCTTCCAGCAGGGGCTTTAGTTCCCTTCTGCGTTGGAGTGTGATATTAGAGAGATCTTGGTAGATTTTAATTTCTGTGCCCTGAAAGAGTATTTGGTTGCGACCTCTGGCTTTTTGAAGGATTTCTTCTTTCAGGGGAAACTCAGAGAGACAGCAGACTGTGTCTCTGGGGGGGGTCTGTGTCTCTGCCTCTCGGGCGCAATGCTCTGTGGATGCGTTCGAATGAAATCAGGCGTACCAGGGGGCCTTTCCAGGAGATTATTAAAGATGTCTGCAACTGTTTGAGAAAGACGACTGGGGTCTATGGCTTCCGGGACTCCCCTTACTCTCAGGTTGCATCTTCTCCCCCTATTGTCTAGGTCTTCCATATGGCGATTAATCTCCCTAAGATGGATGGCATGCGACTCTGTGACCTGTTGTACTTGGCAGAGGGAGACATCATGGCGGGCCTGTGTTGACTCTATGTCCTCCACTCTCAGAGCCATTGCCTGAATGTCTGATTTTAAATCTGAAATGGCTGCCTGCAGTGTACATTTAATATCTGCAGCTACACTGCGTAAGTCATCCAGGTTAAAAGCAGGAGGGGTTGGCGGGGGTCCCTGCTCTGTGTCTATTGCGGCCGCCATGTGAGCTCCGGCGCGCTGTGGGCTGTAGCTGGGGGAACGGGAAGTACGAGCGGAGGTGGACTGTGAGGCTTGTACTCTTTCCCTGGGCCGTGAGCGGAAGATCTCGGGGATCTGAGCACTTAACGGAGTCCTCGGAGAGCGGGAGCGGGTCGCTGACATACTCCTCTGCGTCCTCACCATGTCCCGGTAACTTTGTGAAGGGGAAAGTTCTGTTCAGCTGTGGAACGCTAATGTAGAAGGACCTCGTGGAGCAGGAGCTCTTGTCTCACACGTCCATCTTGGATCGGCTCCAGGCCACGCCCCCTATAGCTGTTTCTATTGTGTACTGTCAGACAATGCTTTACAACCTTGAAAACTTTTTTATCACAGGCCCAACTGGTCAGGAAGTGTATCCCAATAAAGATCTGGCTAGTATAGTCTAAAAACGTCAGTCACGGTATCGCCTGCCACCCAAATCCATATACACACACATATTTTTGTAGACATACAGTACTTCCAGTCATACAACTACCTTTTGATTTACAACACCTGTGTCTCCATTTCTTTATCAGGTCTGCAGGGCTCCTCTTCCAATTGTGACAGTTTCCCTGTCAAGGTCTACTTATCTTGAACCAGATGCTGGTATACTGGCCACAACATGGGGTGCACACTCTCTGGCATAGAATCATTTCTAAAAGCAGTGGAGTTAGGAGTTGACTAAATAGATCTGTATTTGCCCCCATGATTAAAGTGGAACTTTAATCAGAAAATTAACCACTTCAATACCAGGCACCTTCCCGCCCAGACCAATTTTCAGCTTTCATCGCTGTCGCATTTTGAATGACAATTGCGCAGTCATGCTACACTGTACTCAAACTATTTTTTTATCATTTTGTTCCCACAAATAGAGCTTCCTTTTGGTGGTATTTGATCACCTCTGCGGTTTTTATTTTTTGCGCAACAAATAAAAAAAGACAGAAAATTTTGAAAAAAAAACAAGTTTTTCTTTGTTTCTGTTAAAATTTTTTGTAAATAAGTACGTTTTCTTCTTCAATGACAGGCACTGATATGGCTGCACTGATAGGCACTGATACGGCGGCACTGATGGGCACCAATAAGGTGACACTGATGAGGTGGCACTGACGGGCACTGATGCTGGGCACTGATAGGCGGCACTGATGGACACTGATAGGTGGCACTGGTATGCGGCACTGATGGGCACTCATAGGTGGCACCGATGGGCACTCATAGGCGGCACTGATGGGCACTCGTAGGTGGCATTGATGGGTACTTATGGGTGGCACTGATGGGTACTTATGGGTGGCACTGATAGGTGGCACGGATGGGCACTGATGGGCACTGATAGGTGGGCACTGATGGACACGGATGGGCACTGACAGGTGGCACCGATGGACACTGATGGGTGGCACTGATGCCCCTAAGGGTGGCATTGCTGGGCATCACTGCAATATACTGGTGCCAATCAGTGCCCATTTGTCGGCACTGATTGGCACAGATTGGGCACTGACTAGGCACATTGGACACATGTGGATGGCCATGGGGTACATACCTGGCCATCCACATGTTGCCCCTCTCCCTGGTGGGCCTAGTGGTGATCCCTGGTTGTCCAGTGTGGTCATCCGAGGGGGGGCTGCGATGATAAACAATCAGCGCAGACCCCCCCTGTCAGGAGAGCCGCCGATCGGCTCTCCTCTACTCACGTCTGTCAGACGCGAGTGAGGAAAAGCCGATCAACGGCTCTTCCTATTGACATCGTGATCAGCCGTGATTGGATACGGCTGATTATGTGGTAAAGAGCCTCCGCCGGAGGCCCTTTACCAAGATCGGTGAAGCGGTGTGGCAGAATGCCACACCGCTCCACCGATCGCCGCGATGCCTGCCCCCGCGGGCGCGCGGCAGCATGTTATCCTGCTGGACGTCATATGACGCCCAGTCAGGATAACTGAACCACCGCCCGGCCGTCAATCTGCTATAGGCCGGGCGGCAAGTGGTTAAGTCCTGTTAGCAGTGGCGTCTCCAGCTTTCGTATTTAGGGGGGGCACATGGGGGGACAGGGACAAAAGTAGGGAGGCAACTATAAAATGCAATTATATATCCTGGGGCCCTTTACTACGATCCCACAATGGCCCTTTCACATGTTCTGCAGTGAGCTCCCTTCCTACTGTATTGGGCCTCCCCCCAGGGTGGCAGAAAACAAGAGATATATGTCACCAGCATACCAAGGAAATATAAGGGTCCTAAGCAGTGAGAGAACTATCAGGGTTGCAAAGGTTGTCTTGCCACCGGGCCCTGGTGTTCTGCCACTGTGGGGTTCCCCAGCCTCCTCTTGCTGTCCTGCCCCTGCTATTGACAGCGCTGGTCTGGCATCTCTTGGAATTTACAGGCTGGTTCTCCTGTCCTAAGGACAGGAGAAATCAGTCTGTTTTTTCAGTAACTGAGAGTGCTGGTGGAGTCCTTCCTACAACTTGCTCTTCTCCCTGCCAATGAGGATGCAGGGGAAGGAGCAGATCGGGCGGCCATGGTTGTGTGAGCGCTCGCATTATGCAGTGTCAGCGAGCAGAGGGAGGGGGGAGGAATCACCCGCAGGAGTTGACTGGGGACGCTCTCCATCTTAGACATTGCCTTTTTGTAAAAAAAAATAATTTTTTTTTTAATTGGGGGGGGGGGGGGGACACATGGTGGGGCACAGCATAATGTTGGGGGGGTCAGGGCCCCCTCTGCCCTCCCCCAGGGACGCCATTGCTTGTTAGATCATTTAGGCTGGCCCCTTTTTTCAGGTATAGCTATGTAACACCTTACAAATAAGTACTGTTTAAAACACAGTTTTACATGAATAAAGAAAGTTCCTCTAGGTGGGACTTTTAGGGGGCAGTGAACAACTATACGATCACAAGGAAGTACAAAAAATATATAAAATAAAATAAAAATAAATTAAATTTTAATTGATCAAGGTTAAAATAGATAATGTACAATACATAAAAATATACATGCTGGATGCAGGTACAGATGTATGCAATAAAGTAACAACAGTTGACAGCCACCATTGATCTGTTGGAAATATGATGTAAACAACAGAGATACCCAAACGCGTTTCAAGTTTACGGTATTGGTTCTCTCCTTCAGGGGTAGGAGGTTACAATGGGATATGAATACATCTATAATTAGCAAAAGAAAATGTGTAAGGATATATATGTCTGACAAAAATCAATTAACAAAGGTTTGCATTTTACTATTACACATATATACTAACCATATACATTGCATAGACATTTAAAGTATCTTGCATCCAATTAAAAAATGCTAAGAACAGACTACGACCAAAATTCCACCCAGATTCTGGTCCAGAGAGATGTGGCTGCAGCCCAGGGCGCATCAAAACCCAAGCGAGGTCACCCACAAAAGGTGTCCTAAGGTATCCCCTCTAATTATCCTTGATGTGTGTTGGGGAGACAAAATCGCTAAGAGAAAAGAGGAAAGAGAGAGAGAGGCAGCTAGTCCTATGCAATAGACCGAATAGTTATAAAAAAACCATCTGACCATTACGTCAGGTTTGGATTATCATATAAGTATGCAGATACATATGTACAGTCAGGTCCATAAATATTGGGACATTGAAACAATTCTAATCTTTTTGGCTCTATACACCACCATAATGGATTTGAAATAAAACAAACAAGATGTGCTTTAACTGCAGACTTTCAGCTTTAATTTGAGGGTATTTACATCCAAATCAGGTGAACGGTGTAGGAATTACAACAGATTGTATATGTGCCTCCCACTTTTTAAGGGACCAAAAGTAATGGGACAATTGGCTGCTCAGCTGTTCCATGGCCAGGTGTGTGTTATTCCCTTATTATCCAATTTACAAGGAGCAGATAAAAGGTCCAGAGCTAATTTCAAGTGTGCAATTTGCATTTGGAATCTGTTGCTGTCAACTCTCAATATGAGATCCAAAGAGCTGTCACTATCAGTGAAGCAAACCATCATTAAAAAAACAAAAAACAAACCCATCAGGGAGATAGCAAAAACATTAGGTGTGGCAAAATCAACTGTTTGGAACATCTTTAAAAAGAAAGAACGCACCGGTGAGCTCAGCAACACCAAAAGACCCGGAAGACCACAGAAAACAACTGTGGTGGATGACCGAAGAATTCTTTCCCTGGTGAAGAAAACACCCTACACAACAGTTGGCCAGATCAAGAACACTCTCCAGGAGGTAGGTGTATGTGTGTCAAAGTCAACAATCAAGAGAAGACTTCACCAGAGTGAATACAGAGGGTTCACCACAAGATGTAAACCATTGGTGAGCCTCAAAACAGGAAGGCCAGATTAAAGTTTGCCAAACAACATCTAAAAAAGCCTTCACAGTTCTGGAACAACATCCTATGGACAGATGAGACCAAGATCAACTTGTACCAGAGTGATGGGAAGAGAACAGTTCGAGAAGGAAAGGAACTGCTCATGATCCAAAGCATACCACCTCATCAGTGAAGCATGGTGGTGGTAGTCTCATGGCGTGGGCATGTATGGCTGCCAATGGAACTGGTTCTCTTGTATTTATTGACGATGTGACTGCTGACAAAAGCAGCAGAATGAATTCTGAAGTGTTTCGGGCAATATTATCTGCTCATATACAGCAAAATGCTCCAGAACTCATTGGACGGCACTTCACACTACAGCTGGACAATGACCCGAAGCATACTGCGAAAGCAACCAAAGAGTTTTTAAAGGGAAAGAAGTGGAATGTTATGCAATGGCAAAGTCAATCACCTGACCTGAATCCGATTGAGCATGCATTTCACTTGCTGAAGACAAAACTGAAGGGAAAATGCTCCAAGAACAAGCAGGAACTGAAGACAGGTGCAGTAGAGGCCTAGCAGAGCATCACCAGGGATGAAACCCATCGCTCACACGTCACACCCGGAAGCTCTGGCTGGAACGCAAGTTGGGACGCACGCACTAGGACTGGGCTTCCTGGTCTCCTCCTTGCTTACAGCCGTGCTGCACCGGGTTTGTTGGATTTTATCGTTGTATGGAATACAATTTTTTAAATAAACTGAGCATACTTCACTACGGAAGTCCCCTGTTTCTTTTTGCATGGAGGAGAGGACTGATTGGTGGTGCTAAATTGCGGAGGGGTCCAGGTCTGGAACGGATGCTCGGAGGTCTGAATCGGATCGCTGGTGCAAGCCGGCGGAGGAGCGGAACATAAGGGGGAACATCCAAGGGGACACCCATCTAAAGCTACCCACTCTACGCCTATTACCCCTGCAGGGGTGACTACTTCTGGTGAGTGGGGAAACACTGGGGGAGCACCTGAAGTCACCAAGTTCATATGAGCACAGAAGTCACCGGTTTTTTATATACTCATTACAAAGTCCCACATACAGAAATAGGGATATTTATTATGATGATAGACACCCCAAGAGACCTGGGGGTTGATCATAGGAATAGTAATAATAATGTATTTATCATGTTGGCCATTATTACGGAATATACAGGAGAATCTGCATAAATGTTTACTAAGCAATACATTGCTATTATACATTAACCCTCAGCAACAGGAGAGGAATGCTTGTCAAAATTAGAGAGATCCCAATCATAGAAACGCAATTGAGTGTGCCAAAAATCAGAACCACTACAGGCCAATCTGCTGACAGCCTAAAGATTTACTGCTGCTCATGGGCTCTGGGTTTCATAACATGGCATTCTCCGGCAAGAAGAAACAGGAGCAATGCTGGAGACAATTTACAGCACACACTTTTGGAAGCATAATTGTTAATGTGAAATGTATGTTCCTTGCTAAAGAACATTTTTTTTATCAAGTTGTTATGGGTAAAGTTCCGCTTTAAGGAGCCCTTGATAGATCCTGGGGCTGAGAACATACTGTATAATGGCCAGTGTATTGAAGGTCCCTGGCTGTCTGATGACTAAAAGGTCAAACGACAACTTGATCTGTAGATAACCATTGCAAGGGGACTTCTCTTCTTTGATGCCTTGAATCTCCAAGTTTTCCAGCTTTTGCACAGACATATACTTCAGATGCTTATTGTAGTCTTGAGTCAGAAAGGTCACTTTGGGAAATGAATCAAGGAAAGCTCTTGAGTAAATTCTTCCTACCTTGATTGGCACTATAGACAAAAGGCCTACCAGTTTGACGGAAACTTAGATAGAAGCACTTGAAGGAGTAAATCATGCTGACTGAACTTGTACTTATCTTCTTTTGCGGTGTTCAAAGTGATGCTACCAACAATGTTTTGGGATTCGGTGGACATCTCTCTCTTGAAAAGTGTAAATCAGTGGTCTCCAAACTGCTGCCCGGGGGGCGGGATGTGGCCCTTTGCTTGCCTTTATCCCGCCCTTAGAGCACTATTCCTCCTACTGACAGCAACAATGGAGGCATAGCTTTTGCCACTGACACCAACAACGGGGCACTATTCCTCCCACTGATACCAATGATGGAACACTATTCCTCCCACTGATATCTTCAATTGTCTCTCTGAAGTATCAGATGAGGCTCTTCTTAAGGTCTTAAGTCTCTCCCTCTTTTTTATATCACAGCTTGAAGGTAGTCATGTTAAATAATGCTTATCCCTCTATAGTGCGTACTTGTCTCTATCCAGAGCACTAATGCCGCGTACACATGACCGGACTTTCCGGCAGAAAAGGTCAGACGGAATCATTTCATCGGATATTCCGATCGTGTGTGGGCTTCATGTGACTTTTTCTTTAGAAAATTCTGACGGACCTAGAAATAGAACATGTTTTAAATCTTTCCGACGGAATCAATTCCTATCGGGAAAACCGTTCGTCTGTATGCTAGTCCGACACCAAAAACGACGCAAGGGCAGCTATTGGCTACAGGCTATTTAACTTCCTTTTTTAGTCCCATCGTACGAGTTGTACGTCAACGTGTTCTAAATGATCGCACTTTGGTGTGATCGTGTGTACACAAGTTCGTTTCAGCGGAACTCCGTCGGAACTCCGTCAGAAAAATTACGGAAAAAACGGCCGTGTGTACACGGCATAAGTGTCATTTCTGTCTGCTGCCATATTCCTCTACTATCTGCATGATTTGCTTCAGACAAGTTTTCCTGACACCAAGGGGGGTTGGACCTCAAGCAGATTGACAGCCTCAGCTCTGTTCCCTTCTTCCTGCCCTTCCCTCCAATCAGCTCTCAGAACTCTCCTCACTGAGCTCTGCAGAGTGTAACTTCAGCGCTCTCCCTCTTTTTTTCTGACAGCTCAGACAAACTTTATATTCTGGACTTTGAATAGATGTAGAGAAGATAAGACTGCAGATAAACAACTTATGTAGGAGGACGTGTTCCATTCTGTGCATCACCTGAGGCCTGTCACTTCACTATGTATATGTAAGGGTTTACAACCACTTTAGGTTCGGGTTCACATATCTGTGGTGTGGGAAAGGCGGCGAATCCTGAGCATTTCCCACACCGCACTGAAATCGCACTCCGTTCATGTGATCTGCCACCGGTGTCAATGTTAAAGCAGACCTTCACCCTCCCGAGGAAGATTCCGCCTCTCCAACCCTCCTCCCTTCCTCTGGCAGAATCAGGGAATTTTTTTTCTTCTTTTGTTTACCTCTTTTTTTTTTTTTTATGAAAGTCCGCCCCACCTCTCCATGCACGTCACTCGCCTTAGGCGAATGACGCACACACTGCCTGTGGTGCCTCTGGGGATATGTACGTCACATATCCCAGGAGGCATAGGCCTTGATTGAAGAAAAAGAGGAGCGGGTGGGCCCATCTTTGCATCATTGCGTGATCTGTTTGGGGTGTCATTCATTTAAAAAGGAACTCCATCTGATCTCCCCATTTTTTCCCCCCTATTTACCTGATGGAGGTATCAGCACATTTCAGATATTCCCCCATCAAGTGGATACAGCGTTGACCCACTGATGTTGGATGGAGTCCCTTTTTTAAATTAATGACACCCCCAAAACAGATTGAAAAACGCAGTGCAATTGCAAGAATCGAATTGCATGAGTGTGAACACCCATGCAATCCCATTCTGGTGCTGCAAAAAAATAGATACCTGCACCATTTTTGTGCCGTGCGATGCGAATTGAGCCCATACAAAATGAACAGGCTCAAATCACACTGCAAACAATCGCATGTGATTTGAATAGAAATGTGGTGCGATTCCTATCCAAATCACATGCGATGTCACCAGGGCCGGTGCTAACACTAGGCAAACTAGGAAGCCACCTAGGGCGCATGGCCACTGGTGTTCCTATTCTCTGTAGTAAGCAACTAAGTCTCAGCATCAGCAGGCAGCCACCGTTCCATTCGCACATAGTGTCAGAGGCGCAGCGGCGGCAGAGGACTGTGTCTGTGTCCCGACTCTTGAATAATTGGAAGCAAACATTCATTGATGGGCCCTGGTAGGCTGCATTGATGGGCTCTGGTAGGCTGCATTTGATGGATACTGGTGAAGCTTCATTTGATGGGCGCTAGTGAGGCTGCATTGATGGGCGCTGGTGAGGCTGCATTGATGGGCGCTGGTGAGGTTGCATTTGATGGGCGCTGGTGAGGCGGCATTGATGGGTGCTGGTAAGGCTGCATTTGATGGGCGCTGGTGAGGCTGCATTTGATGGGCACTCGTAGGCTGCATTTGATGGGCACTGGTAAGGCTGCATTGATGGGTGCTGGTGAGGCTGCATTTGATGGGCGCTGGTGAGGCTGCATTGATGGGCACTTGTAGGCTGCATTTGATGGGTGCTGGTGAGGCTGCATTGATGGGTGCTGTCAGGCTGCATTGATGGGCGCTGGTGAGGCTGCATTGATGGGCTCTGGTGAGGCTGCATTGATGGGCACTGGTGAGGCTGCATTGATGGGTACTCGTAGGCTGCACTGATGGGCACTCGTAGGCTGCATTTGATGGGTGCTGGTGAGGCTGCATTGATGGGTGCTGTCAGGCTTCATTGATGGGCGCTGGTGAGGCTGCAATGATGGGCGCTTCATTAAAAAGGTGGGGTTTACATGGGCAGGCAAAAGGGGGAGGAGTCAGGGGTGGTGCCAAATATCCTTGCACCAGCCCTGGGGGTCCCTCACTGCATATATGTGAACCCAGCCTTAAAGAAAAAGGTTTTGTCTTTAGATATACTTAAACTCATTGCTCTGTTTTGCTTGGCCCATCCTGACCAAATAATGAAGTAGAATTCCCAGAATGCCTTGCTGGCAGACGACACGCTGGCACTTGTCTTTCTGCGATAACCGGAGCGGGTTGTCCTGCGGCCGATATATACACAGGTATATATTTATCCTGGAAAGCACCAGGCCGGGGAGCTGGGGGGGCCTGGCACAGTGAAAAGCCTTTTTATTCTGATGGCAGTCTTTCATTATTTCTCATAAATTTACTGAAGCAGGCTTTCTCTGTTCAGCTCTGCTTTTATTGGGAATAAATCACTGCTGACAGGAAGTTTTATGCCTAAATCCGTTTACTGTCCTTGTTGGTAGTCTTTAAATTAATATTTATAAGCTGAGAGTGGACTGGAGGGATGCGGCAGTAAAATATCTAAATACTTCATTTCGGCTTGAACTGCACTTCCCTTTCTGACCAGTGACACCGCTGACACGCTTTAATTACCAATGACCCCGGCTTCTATTGTCTCTGTGTCTGTCCCACTCACAAATCACACGATGCAATGATATGCTGGATGGAAGAAGGTTGTTTGCTGTGATATATGAGCTAAATGTACATGTGTACAAGGAAACACAGGAGACAATGCCCCATTGTAAAGACAAACAAATCTGCAGCTTTTTAGCCAGAGTGAATTGTATCCAGGTAAATCTTCCATTTTTTTTCCTTTTAGTTTTTCTTTGATGGTGACAGACGGGTGCACTGCTAAAAACGTGGAATAAAATAACACCTAATCAGCTATAAAGAAACGTCATTGTCCATTAACCACTTCAGCCCCGGAAGGTTTACCCCCTTCATGACCAGGCCATTTTTTGCGATACAGCACTGCGTTACTATAACTGACAATTGCGCGATCGTGCAATGCTGTACCTAAATAAAATGTATGTCCTTTTTTCCCCACAAATAAAGCTTTCTTTTGGTGGTATTTGATTACCTCTGCCTTTTTTATTTTTTGGGCTATAAACAAAACATACAGACAATTTTGAAAAAAAAAATATATATATATATATTTTTTACATTCTGCTATAAAACGCACCCTATAAATTTTTTTTAAAAAATCGAAATAGTTAATCATAAAGTTAGGCCAATATGTATTCTGATACATGTTTTTGGTAAAAAAAAAATCCCGAAAAGCGTATCTTGATTGGTTTGCGCAAAAGTGCAGAAGGGGCCCCCAGTCTATACAACTTGTTTTTGAAATTCCCTGCGAGGGAACCGTTATCACACATTGTGGTGTTTTTTTGTTAGTATAGAATACAGGTTAAATAATTTTGTTGTTACATCTGTTCTATATTTATTTGTTTAATGCATGTGAATTTTGGAGGTGTCCTTGTAATCTGGTACTTTACAATAAATGTTTCAGTTTATTTATATATATATATATATATATATATAATATAATATAAGTGCCCACTGCATAGCTCTGAGGAAGAGGGGACTTTCCCCTCGAAACGCATTAGCGGATTGCAGCGTCTGTGCGTTCCTCCACGACCCCTGGAAGGTTCCGCTCATCCCAAATCGCAGACTGTCCACCGGTGCAATTTTATGTTGTGCCTCCTCCACCAATCGCCTGTGAGTTATTTCCTTTACTATTTTTTATCAAATAAATGTTTTAAAAGTTAATGCACAAGGCTGGTGTGCCCTTGTCTTCTTTTTTATTTCGGTCTCTGTGTACTGAACCTTGGCTTGTTAACCACTACTCTACTGGATTGCCTGATACCCTGACCTCTGCCTGCATTAACGGACTTCCTACTGTTTAATCTGCCTGCTACACATCTGACCCCTGCTCATAATTACAGTCCTGCCTCTGCCTATACTCAGTCCTTATCTCTGGTCCCTCCTACAGATCCCAGAGCACCCGCTTCCAATCTCCGGACCTCCTACCTCCCGGAAGCCCGTGCCTCCGCATGCCCCCAGCTCTCTGTACCCACTTCAGGGGTCTGGGTGCGCGTGGTCGTAAGGGCGAGCCGCTCTCGGCATCTCGGCCTCGGTGAGTATTAGTCTGTGACAGTACGAACCAGCCAGATGTCCGAGGCCGACAGAGCGCGCTCTCCTCTGGAGATCCTGTGCCAACAGGTGTCTACTCTTGCTGACTCAGTACAGAAATTGCAGGAAGGTTATACCCAAATTGATAACCGTCTTCAGCAGATCACAGGGTCACTACCCCCTGCAGCCGCAGCTCCCGCACCCAGCAGTGGGGGTCCGCTCCCTCAGGCTTCCGCCAACCCTACTGTCGTCATGGCACTTGCGGAACCTAGGGTCCCTACACCTGAACGGTTCTCAGGGGACCGTAAGAAGTTTAGGGCCTTCAAAAATGCATGCTCCCTTTACTTCACTCTCCAGCCAAGAACCTTTTCTTCAGAAATCGTTAAGGTGGGATTTGCGATTTCCCTACTATCCGAAGAACCCCAAGCTTGGGCCCACGGCTTGATGGAACAGAGCAGTCCTGTTTTGAACACCATCGAGGCCTTCTTTGAGAGTATGTCCCAGCTCTACGATGACCCGCAGCGTATGGCTACAGCTGAGGCCATCCTGCACCATCTGTCCCAAGGAAGAAGACCTGTTGAGGACTATACTGTGGAATTCCGTAAGTGGGCGGCCGATACAAATTGGAACGAGCCGGCCCTACGCTATCAGTACCGCCAAGGCTTGTCCGAGTTACTTAAGGACGAATTAGCTAGGATGGAAACCCATGCTTCCTTGGAAGAACTCATTCAAGCAGCCACGAAACTAGATTGCGACTGCGGGAGCGACGCTCAGAGCGTTTCCAAGGTCCACGCTCCACCTGGGCGTTACCAAGACCCCACTCTGCACAGACCCCGACCTCAACTTCGGTTGCTGCTACACCGGTCCCTGAGGTCGAACCCATGCAGCTCGGCCTGGTCCGGGGCCCACTAACCTGCGAAGAGAAGCAACGCAGGCGACAGTCCAACCTATGTCTCTACTGCGGAGGAACCGGACATTTCCTGCGCAGCTGTCCGATCAGGCCCAGTAAGTCTCCTCAGCCAGATGTGTTAAACTATCCAAACAATAATATTCCCAAGACTTATGTGATGTTGTTTATCTCCCTACAGCTTCCGGAAGGGGAGACCCGCTTGCAGGCCATCATTGATTCCGGAGCGTGCAGTTGCTTCATGGACTCTGCCTTGGCACACAGCTTGAATATTCCCATACAAACTAAAGTTCAAGATTTACGGGTGCACCTGGCCGACGGATCCCTTCCTAGCTCAGGTCCCATCACCCAGGAAACCCAACCTATTCCGGTAACTACTGATTCCGGCCACCGGGAGTTCTTACGGCTCGACCTGATTCATTCACCCATCTTTCCCGTCATACTAGGCTTGCCCTGGTTACAGGCTCACGATCCACAGATTAAATGGAGCACCAAGGCAGTATCCTTCTCCCCTCAGTATTGCTCTCAGCATTGTCTGCTCCCGGCTCCCAAAGTTTGTGCCACAATGGCTGCGCCATTGGGCAACCTCCAACATGTTCCCTCCGAGTACCTTGAGTTTCAAGAGGTCTTCAGTAAACAGATGGCTGACCGCCTACCACCTCATCGGTCCTATGACTGTCCGATCGACCTCCTTCCCGGATCCGAGATTCCATTCGGTCGGATATTACCTCTCTCAGAAACCGAGCTAGAAGCTCTTAAACAATATATAGACGAAAATCTCAAGAAGGGCTTCATCCGTCCTTCATCTTCACCCGCCGGAGCGGGTATCTTTTTCGTTGGGAAAAAGGACGGTTCCTTAAGACCCTGTGTAGATTATCGACAGCTCAACAACATCACGATTAAGAACCGGTACCCGCTACCACTCATTCCTGAGTTATTTCAGAGGTTCCGATCAGCTAAGGTGTTCTCTAAACTTGATCTCCGGGGGGCCTACAATCTTGTCAGGATCAGGGCTGGGGACGAATGGAAGACGGCTTTTAGGTCCAGATTCGGGCATTTCGAGTACTTAGTGATGCCATTCGGACTCTGTAATGCCCCGGCCACCTTCCAACACCTGGTGAATGACATATTCCGAGAATACCTGGATGACTTCCTTGTTGTATACCTGGACG
This sequence comes from Lithobates septentrionalis, assembly GCA_037952835.1. Taxonomy (NCBI): domain Eukaryota; kingdom Metazoa; phylum Chordata; class Amphibia; order Anura; family Ranidae; genus Lithobates; species Lithobates septentrionalis. Next base: position 3,234,857 of record JBBDGP010001667.1, on the reverse strand, counting down.
ATATTCTTATCTTCTCCCTCACGCTAGAGATACACAAGAGACATGTAAAGAAGGTTCTTACCATACTTCAACAGCACAAGCTATACTTGAAAGCTGAAAAGTGCGAATTTGAAAAATCAACCATACAGTTTCTGGGATTCATCCTTTAAACCAATGGGGTCGCAATGGACCCACAGAAGATTCAGGCAATTCAAGAGTGGCCGGCTCCATCTAACAAGAAAGGGGTACAGAGGTTTATAGGGTTCACCAACTTCTATCGAAAATTTATTGTTGGATTCTCGGCCATCGTGGCACCTATTACCCAATTAACCCGTCAGCACAGTTCTTTTCAGTGGTCCTCAGCCGCTCAAGAGGCTTTTCTAACATTGAAGAAATTGTTCAGTTCCGCCCCGATTCTCTGTCATCCTGACCCGACTCAACCCTTCGTATTAGAGGTAGACGCATCGGAGATCGCAACTGGAGCAATTCTCTCCCAGAGACAGGGACCTAAGGCCATTCTGCATCCGGTAGCTTTCGCCTCTAGGAAACTCAGTCCACCGGAACTCAACTATGATGTGGCTGACAGGGAGCTGTTGGCTATAAAGTTCGCTTTAGAGGAGTGGAGGTATTTGCTGGAGGGTGCAATACACCCGGTCATGATCTTTACGGATCACAAGAATCTAGAGTACCTCCGAACAGCAAGACGACTAAAACCCCGCCAAGCCCGTTGGGCCCTCTTCTTTTCCCGGTTCAACTTTCATATAGCCTACAGACCTGGAGCAAAGAATGGGAAAGCCGATGCTCTCTCTCGGATGTTCTCCGCAGACTCTCAAACGTCAATGCCAAGTACGATCCTCTCTCCACAAAACTTTCTTGGACTAACTCAGGCGGATTTAATGTCATCCATTAGATCCTCATCTAGCTCGTGCACAGAACCAGTAGTGCACTCCTTGAGGAAATATGAGGACCTTTTTTGGATTAAAGGAAAAATATTCGTTCCACAAGGGACTCGGTCCTTAGCCCTTAAGATGTGTCATGACCATAAGATGGCAGGACACTTCGGGAGTAAGAAAACGTCTGAACTACTTTCTCGTTCTTTCTGGTGGCCAGGATGGAGACGGGATTGTAAAGAGTATGTGGCGTCCTGTTCTCTGTGCCAGCGGAACATGGGCCAAAACACTAGGTCCTGGGGTCTGCTCAAACCTTTGCCCATCCCGGAACGGCCATGGGCTAATGTGTCCATGGATTTTATTGTCGACCTACCTACCTCGGAAAATTTTTCTACCATCCTTGTCATTGTCGATCGCTTCTCTAAGATGGCCCATTTCTTGCCCATGAGGGGCACTCCATCTGCCGTAGACACAGCCAATGTCTTCCTAAAAGAGGTCGTGAGGCTCCATGGTATACCAAGAAGCATTGTGTCGGATAGGGGCGTACAATTTACGTCCAAATTCTGGAGGGAACTCTGCAAGTCCCTGGGCATCAACGTTTGTCTCTCTTCAGCTTATCACCCCCCAAAGCAACGGTCAAACGGAGAGGACAAACCAAACGTTAGAGCAATACCTCCGTTGCTTTTGCTCAGGTTCTCAGGATGATTGGGCGAGTCTTCTTCCCTACGCTGAATTTGCATACAATAATTCAATTCATGCCTCTACCAACCAGACACCCTTCTGGGCAAATTGTGGGTTCCATCCCACGTCCTTTGCTAACGACATTCCCGAAATGACAGTCCCCGCTGTTCAGGACAGGATAACCTCGTTGCAATTCAACTTCCAGAAGATCCAAGATATGTTATACAAGGCGCAGGAAGACTACAAGAAACAGTATGATCGGGGCAGAAAGGCGAACCCAAAGTTTGACTTAGGAGAAGAGGTCTGGTTGTCCACCATTAATCTTAGATTACCATTGCCATCTCGAAAACTTGGACCCAAGTTCATCGGTCCTTTGCAAGTCAAGAGGATCATTAACCCTGTGGCTGTTGAGCTAGCACTCCCCAAGACATATCGGATCCATCCTGTTTTCCACGTGTCATTGTTGAAGCCTGTGGTGCCTAGCCCTTTTCCAGGAAGAAGAGAGCCTCCTCCTCCGCCAGTCAGAATCGATGGCGAGAATGAGTTCGAAGTGGAGTCCATTCTGAGCTGTAGGAAGAAGGGCAGGCAGCAACAGTATCTGATTCAGTGGAAGGGTTACCCACCTGAAGATAATTCTTGGGAACCCGCTAGGAACCTGCATGCTCCACGGCTAATCCAAACTTTCCACCAAGATCTTCCGGAATTGATGGCTAGCCTAGGCGTCCAGTGTCCGCCCTTAGGAGGGGGGCACTGTCAGGAGCCAGGGAGCGTCTCCGCTCGCCGGGCTTCAGTGCGCATGCGCGGGGGACTGGCGCTTCGCCGCACACCCGTCCGCGGCCTGATGGTGCGGCGCGCGCGGGTGCACGGCGGTCCCCGTGTGCGTGCCGTCACCCGTGCGGGTGCCCGGTAGCGCGTCACACTGACGCGCTCGCCGGGCAGGAAGACTATTTCTGATGGCTCCAGCGCCCAGTCGGGTTCCTTGTTCGTCGTCAGCTCTCCCTGATTCCCTGTGCCTGTGATACCCTGATCTCTGCCTGTCTCTGTGTACTGAACCTTGGCTTATTAAACTGCTACTCTGCCGGATTGCCCCACTATCTGCCTGTCTCTGTGTACTGAACCTTGGCTTGTTAACCACTACTCTGCTGAATTGCCCCATTATCTGCTTGTCTCTGTGTACTGAACCTTGGCTTGTTAACCACTACTCTGCTGTATTGCCCCATTATCTGCTTGTCTCTGTGTACTGAACCTTGGCTTGTTAACCACTACTCTACTGGATTGCCTGATACCCTGACCTCTGCCTGCATTAACGGACTTCCTACTGTTTAATCTGCCTGCTACACATCTGACCCCTGCTCATAATTACAGTCCTGCCTCTGCCTATACTCAGTCCTTATCTCTGGTCCCTCCTACAGATCCCAGAGCACCCGCTTCCAATCTCCGGACCTCCTACCTCCCGGAAGCCTGTGCCTCCGCGTGCCCCCAGCTCTCTGTACCCACTTCAGGGGTCTGGGTGCGCGTGGTCGTAAGGGCGAGCCACTCTCGGCATCTCGGCCTCGGTGAGTATTAGTCCGTGACACTTTCTTGTGCTTTAACTTTAGAAGAGGCTTCCTTCTGGGACGACAGCCATGCAGACCAATTTGATGCAGTGTGCGAATAAAGGTCTGAGCACTGACAGGCTGACCCCCCCACCCCTTCAACCTCTGCAGCAATACTAGCAGCACTCATACCTCTATTTCCCAAAGACAACCTCTGGATATAAGGCTGAGCACGTGCACTCAACTTCTTTGGTCGACCATGGCGAGGCCTGTTCTGAGTGGAACCTGTCTTGTTAAACTGCTGTATTGTCTTGGCCACCCTTCTGCAGCTCAGTTTCAGGGTCTTGGCAATCTTCTTATAGCCTAGGCCATCTTTATGTAGAGCAACAATTCTTTTTTCAGATCATTAGAGAGTTCTTTGCCATGAGGTGCCATGTTGAACTTTCAGTGACCAGCATGAGAGAGTGAGAGCGATAACACTAAAATTTTACACACCTGCTCTCCATTCACACCTGAGACCTTGTAACACTAACAAGTCACATGACACCGGGGAGGGAAAATGGCTAATTGGGACCAATTTGGACATTTTCACTTAGGGGTGTACTCACTTTTGTTGCCGGCGGTTTAAACATTGATGGCTGTGTGTTGAGTTATTTTGAGGGGACAGCAAATTTACACTGTTATACAAGCTGTACACTCACTAATTTACATTGTAGAAAAGTGTAATTTCTTTAGTGTTGTCACATGAAAAGATATAATAAAATACTAACAAAAATGTGAGGGGTGTACTCACTTTTGTTAGACACTGTATATATATATAGTACGATAGATAGATATATAGATAGATAGATAGATATTTATATATATATATATATATATATACATATACATATATATATATATATATATATATATATATATATATATATATATATATATATATATATATATATATATATATATATATATATATACACACACACTTTTTTATTTTTGAGGTGGAGGGGGATCTTGGGTGAGTTCCCACACTTGACCCCTGGTTTATATAGAATTTATCTATTTTGTGCTCCTGTATGAGTCTTGAACAGTGGCACTATTGTTGTTGTCTAATGGTACAATGAATTTTGGAAAATCTACATAATATTTCTACTGTTTAAAATACCACCAAAAAGAAGCTCCATCTGTCTCAAAAAAATTATATAAAACTCATACAGCGTTGCATGATGGAGTAATTGCCAGTCTTTTCAGTTTTCATTGCAGATATTTTTGTCTATTTCTCTATGCAATGCAGGTAGATCATTGTGAGGCTGGCAAAGGGGTGTGCATAGCTTCCTGAAAACAGCACAGCACCCTGTTCCAGTACTTTCAAAAGTGAGAAGTCCTCTAATCCCTGGGATGATATCATTGTGGTTATGAAGAGGATATTAGCCTACGTGTCCATGCACATTTTAGGCGTCTATAGTCATATTTGTAGAGGAGTGTTTACAGGCTGAAAAAGTGTGTTTTTGGTCAGAAAAAACAATTGATGAGGCTAAACGCATGTAAACGCTCCTAAATGTGGTGTATAGGTGCATCAAGTGTTATTAAGCATACATTTTTGTAGTGTTTTGGGAAAAAATGCTTATAAAGCCAAAGGTATCTAAACGTGCCTAAATGTGTGTACAATATTCGCCATAGGAACATTTTTATGGCAACAGTTCTGACATTTTCTCTGCTATCCATAAAGCAACATTAAAGAGGAACTGCAGTCTGCTCACATAATTTGTAATAAAAACATCTTTGCCATTCTGCAGCTTCCCTCCAACCACTTTGCATATAACTTTATATATACTGTGATTCTGTACTTGCCAAATATGCTGCACAAATCCCCCTCCACTGAGTCTGGCTGCAACCATTTTAACTGTGGGCAGCTGAAGTTGCTGCCTGTTCACTTCCTGGATTTACACAGACATACAGAGACACACCACCAGCTCTGCAGCCCTGCAGCTCTCATTGGCCCTCTTATGACTCATCCCCCCTCCCTTCCTGGCAAACTCTCACGAAGGTGAGAGAGAGAGCTGTGCATGATGTCATAAGCCTAGGATACTGACCAGACAACAAACAGGAAGTGGGCTGTATTAGACATGTGCAATTAGTTTCGTACGAATCGAAAATTCGTACGAATTTCCATAAATTCGTACATTTGGGAGGATCCGAAATATGAATTGCTATGTTTCAGAATTTTGTATGAAATACGAAATTTCGTTTATGAATTTCGGATCCAAATTCCTAACGAACATTCGTAATTGTTACGAAAAATTAACAAACCTAAAAGTTAAAAACCCAGGAAGTCGGCACAGCACAGGGTGGGAGCCCCTCATAATGACAAATTCATCATAACGAACATTCGTAATTGTTACGAAAAGTTATCAAACTTAACGAAAATTCGTATTTCGTACGAAATTTCGGACAAGAATTATGAAGTACGAATGAATTCTAATACGAAGCGGAACAAAACAAATTTATTGACGGCACACATGTCTAGGCTGTATAAGGTATTTCCTGGCAGAAAAAAATGTGTTACTACCCAAAGTTAAAACAACAAGGGCAGAAGATTTAATACAGTAGATGGAAAGATGAAAAAATTGACTGAAGTTCCTCTTTAATAAACATTTTTATTCTTTTCAAAAAGAGTACCTCACAAAATTTCAAAAAGCAAAAATATTGACTGTAAAAATAGAATAAAAACTATTCTCCAAAATGCTAAAATTTTACATTGAAACACAAGGAGATATATTGCTAGAAAGCAGTGCCAGAATCATCTATTTACTAGTGTGAAATAGATATTATCAAGTGTTATGACAATTCTTTGTTTTTACTATCGGTTCGTTTTATTATAGGCTGTAAAGGGATGCAGAATTTTAGATCTGCAATACAGAAATACAGATTCCAGCTGAGCAAGCCAGGAAAAAGGCTTGCATCTATAATAAAGAGTACCTATCTAGCACGAAGGCTTTCTCTAAGGAGATTAAGGCAGATTAGGAAAAAAACAACAGAAAACTTGTACTAAAAGAAACATGGAGGCTGCCATTGCTGACCTCTTCTGAAAATGCTAGCTGCCTGGCTGTCATGCTGACTCTCTTCTCTCTTGCTTTGATAGGCACTGGTCTAAAAAAGTATGCAGATAAAAGATTTCTGATCTTCATATTTTTGTATACTTATCTCTAGATATGAGCAGAACAGAAAAAATTGTTTTTTTTTGGATATATTCGTTATGTATTGATTTTGATTAATTTCAGAATGCGTTTCGTTTAATTTTGTTTAGTTTCTTAATTTTCGTAACAATTCGAATTCGGATTGGTCGAAAAATGATTGACCGATTTGAATGTGTATAGGATAGCTGCTTGTTAAGGAGTGGGCCAGGGAAGCCATGTCCTTAACAACTGATGACTCATCAACTGTCAGTGGGCCTGACAAAAGAATGCAGATTCAGAAAAAAAACAGTGTGGGGTCCCCCCAATCCATACCAGGCCCTTATCTGAGCATGCAGCCCGGCAGGTCAGAATAGAGGGGGGAGGGGAGCGGGTGCCCCCTCCTCCTGAATCATACCAGGCCCCATGCAGGGATGTGCAGTCAGGGGAGGCATGAGCAAAAAAAAAACACAGAAAAAAACGATCGACTTCGACGGTTGTAGTTCGAAGTCCTATCCCACCACTGGTCAAAATTTGGGGCTCCTATCATCTATGGTTCCGGAGATACGGGGTTCCTTGCGCAGCCTGTCAGGAGCTAAATACAGAGCGGCCAGTTTAAATACAAGCTGGCACACTCTGTTTTCAGCAGACTGAGAGGATGAGCTCACAGAGCCTCTCCTCACTTCTTGTCAGAGGCACTGAGCTCAATGGACAGCTTAGAGCCTTGGACCAATGGTAAAGTACCATTGGCCCAAGCTGTCCAATAAAAATGCTGCAGTGGAGGCACGCCTCTCACTACAGTGTCATAGAAGGGGGCATGTGTCTAAAAGACACATGCTCCCTTCCAGCCCAGCCCTCTTAACCACAAGGAAAAACATATGTTTATGTGTAATAGATTTACCCACAATCCCATGTTTTTCTGACACAGTTAAGAGGGAGAATGAGAATCTGCTGCTGCTGAAAAGGTACAAGCTAAATCATATATTATATGTTATAAGATAATAATTTATTATTTATCTATTTACTGTGAAATTACTGGTTGGAAGTTATAACTTCAAACTTCAGTATTTTGTCCGTTAAGCCAATTGCTTCAGTACAGTTTTTGAAAATATAGTAAATTACCTTAAAAACAATATATAATAATTATTTGTATATTACTTATGGTAATTAACCCCTTGCCACCCAGGCCAATTCTGACACTTCTCTTCTACATGTAAAAATCATAATTTTTTTGCTAAAAAATTACTTAGAACCCCCAAACATTATATATATTGTTTTGGCAGACACCCTAGGGAATAAAATGGTGGTCATTGCAAGTTTTTCTGTTACACAGTATTTGCGTAACTGTTTCATGAATAAAAATAAAAAAAACACTAAGGCTAGCCCGATTTCTTTTTGTATACTATGAAAGATGATGTTATGCCTAATAAATAGATACCTAGCGTGTCACACTTTAAAATTGCACACACTTGTGGAATGGCGCCAAACTTCAGTACTTAAAAATCTCCATAGGTCGACGTTTTAACATTTTCTACAGGTTACATGTTAAGAGTTACAGAGTAGACATGTGCACTATCAAAAATTTGTTCATTTTCGTTTCATTAATTTTTTTGCTTTTTTCGGAAATTCGAACATTCGGAAATCCGAAAATTCGGATTTTCAAATTTCCAAATTCTGAATTTTCGGATTTTCAGGTTTCCCAATTTTCAAATTTCCGAATTTTAAATTTCCGAATTTCAAATTTTCTAATTCTGAATTTCCGAATTTTGAATTTCACGAATTTCGAATTTTTGAATTCCGAATTTTCAAATTTCCGAATTTTCAAATTTCCGAATTTCGAATTTCCAAAATTCTAATTTTCGAATTTTGGAAATTCAAAAATTTGAACATTTGAAAATCTGAAAAAAGAAAGAAAATCAGTAAAATTCGAAATGATAACTAACTGATAAAAAATAACTATTAAATTATAGGTATTGGAATTTCCTTTCAAATTTGGCTGTTAGTAAACGTAACAAATACAAATTCATCTGAAGTTGCAAACTATTCGAAATGCCGCATCTAAACAAATGGTATGGAACAAATTAATTATAAATAATAATAATAAACAGGTTTTATTATTATTACTGTTATTTATTATTATTAGATCGTTATGTTCCATTCGTTTAGATATGGCATTCGTTATTTCAGATAATTTGTAACTTCGGATAAATTCATACTCGTTACGTTCACAACAGCCAAATTTGAAAGGAAATTCCAATACCTATAATTTAATAGTTATTATTAGTTAGTTTTGTTTTCAGATTTTTGGGTATTTGGATTTTAATTCTTTTAAATTTTGAGTTTTTTATTCTTATTTTCGGATTTTCAAATTTACAAAACTTTTTAATTTTCAAATTTCCGATATTTAGAATTTCCAAATTTTCGAATTTCCTAATTTCAAATTTTCAAGTTTCCAAACTTCCAAAATTTTGAATTTACGAACTTCCGAAATTTTGATATTCCAAATTCAAATTTTCAAAATTTCCAGCTTACGACATTTTCCAATTTACAAAATTAAAATTTTCGAAATTTCGAATTTCCGAAATTCTGAATGTCCGAAATTCTGAATTTCCGAAATTCCAAAATTTCCGAAATGCCGAATTTCCGAAATTTCGAATTTCCAAATCCGAATTTTTTAATTTTCCAATTCACAAAATTTTCCAATTTCCGAAATTTCGAATTTCTGAATTCTGAATTTCCAAAATTCTGAATTTCCAAAATTCCAAACTTCCGAATTTCCGAAATTTCAAAAATTCGGAAATTTGAAAATTCGGAAATTTGAAAATTCTGAAATTTGGAAATTCGAAAATTCAGAAATTTGAAAATTTGTCAAAACAAATTTGTCAAAATTAGTTAAAAGACGGATTCAGAACTCTATTACAGAGGAGGTCTGAATTGAGTGGAGCAAGCTGAGCTGGGACGCTGTGGAGTAGCCTTCAGTATAGAGCCAGAATCCAGAGTGCGCAGAGTGGGGATGCTGAGCTGAGGGATTATTGGATCCATCCATCTCAGAGGTCGGGAGACGCACAGACAAATTGGACAGGCATTGGGCATTTACTTACCTCATGCGTTAGATGATCTCTTATAATCTAGAGATCATCAGGATTCGGTAAGAGGCCAATTTAACTTTCATATGGATAATGCATCTCATTTTCACTGGGAACGGTGGATAGCACATTTAGTTATTGGAATACCGTAGGAATCATTTTTTGATACACATGGACACTTGTTCACTGTATTAGTGGTACTGGTGATGTCAGTGTCAGTCAGTTCCCACAAAGTGTCAGTTAGTGTCAGATTGTCTGCCGCACTATGACAGTCCCGCTGTAAGTCGCTGATCGCCACCATTAGTAGTATAAAAAATGCTTAAATTCCAGTATATATACATTTTGGCCTAAATTTATGAAGAAATTAGATTTTTTTTTTACGTGTTTATTTTGGATATATTTTATACCAGAAAGTAAAAAATATTGTTTCTTTTCAAAATTGACAGTCTTTTTTCTTTTATTATAATAAAAAATAAAACATCACAGTGGTGATCAAATACCACCAAAATAAAGCTCTATTTGTGTGAAAAAATTTGATATGTTTTGTTTGGCTAAAGCGTTGCATGACCACACATTTGCCAGTTAAAGTAGTGCAGTGCCGTACAGCAAAAAATGGCCTGGACATGAAGGGGGTAAAACCTTCCGAAGCTGAAGTGGTTACATTTCTCACCATTTCTCACTATCTGTCATGTGGTCATTTGTGATCAGTGGTCAGCTGCCTCCATGGGGACAGTAATAAAACCCTGATAAGGATTTTAAAGCTAAAGTTTAATCTGCTTATATCTTTCCTTCACTGGGTTCCTTGTTAACCTCTCAACAACATGCTAATGACATTTTTAAATAATACTTTTCCATTTTTATTACATACCTTATTTTAGATGCTATTGCACTCATAATTGCAGGCAAGGATTCTTTTCCTTCCATTGCTTTACTCAACAGTGTGTGGTGTGGGCAGGCCTAAAGTCCTGATATGAGGTGTTCCTGTGGAAATCTGTGTTCCCTGTCCCACCCCTCTGCATCTGTCCTTTTCCGCTGCCAACTCCACACCCTACCAAAAGCCTCCCCCTTACCTGGAAGCCCACTACCCCCTGGTAAAAATCTGGTATCACCTCTTTTGGATATGTAATTGATTTTTTTACTTTTTTTTACTTTTACTTTAGCTTGGCATAAAAACAGCAGCAGCACTGCAATCTGTTTCATTTGGACCTGGAAAACAGCTTTTTCTTAGGTAGTTTTGACTGTGACACCTGATTTTTTTTTTTTCAAACAGTAAAAAACTTAAATTTACTGGTAAAAGTAGCAGCCACAATGGATCCAAAAGTAATTGGAAAGTTTGGTTCTAAAGCTAAATTTGCTATTGGCAAAAGAGTTTAAGGGTACCGTTTGTGAATTTCTTTTTTCACAGTACCACACTTCATGGTCCTAAAATTAAATAAAATGTCAAAACAGAGGGCACAAAAACACTTCAAAACCACAACTTCACATTGCCTGAACCCCCTTTCTTCCCCCGCATCCACAATTATTTCCAAAATGTTAAAAGTATAGATACCAGTGTATAGATAATATGTTTTATAGAAATTGGCTAGTCTCAGGACAGTACATAAGCACTTGAATAGGCAGCAAGTAGGAAGAAACAAGGCAAGTATTATGTTGCAGTATAATATAGAGTGTAATATTTAAGTAGCAATAGCCATAAATATTGTTCAGTGACTGGACAGTATGTAAGCTGTTTGGTTGGGATAGTCTATGAGATGGACAGATGAGGAAGGTTTCTTCTTGAAATAAACACTAGCTCACATGAGAGAAAATAGCTAGAAATATTGTACAGTGGCTGGACAGTATGTAAGCTGCTTGGTAAGACCATAATGTAAGAGGGAGAGATGAGGTAGGTTTTATTTTGCAATAAATATTAGAGCGTATTATCTGACTGACTTTGAGGCATAAAAAAGCAGGATTTACCCTGTAGCAAACATTAGTTTTGGCACTTTTACAGTACTGGTATAGACCAGAAAGGGGGCAGGGTTTGGCACCTGTGGTAGGTATATATTTTTTTGTGGGGGAGGAACAGATGACAATTAGACAAGCTTAGTCTGTAGCATCAGCAGCAGGGGTTTTACAGAGCAAGCCAGAAGTTCCAGTGCATAGCTTTGGCCAATTGTCTAGAACAGACATCCTGAGCGCCCTTAGGAAACCCTGAACAGACCAAAACAATCACTGCTCCACTCACTACAGTGGAGCCAAAAAATAAATTTAGCCGAGCAGCCTAACTAGAGAAGGGCACTACAAATACTTCTATATTAGGTCTACTACATCTTCTTTTTTTGCCACAGTGCTCTGCATGCAGTAAAGACATTTGTGGATTTCAAGTGTTTGGTAAGTTCAGCTACCTGACGAAAATTGTCCGCAATGATTGTGTCTGCTATATTCAGGCCAGGTTTTAAGGTCTCAGGAAAGGATAGTCACTATCACAATAACTACAGTCAGAATACACATACACAAAAGTCGTCCTAAAAATGACTGTTGGGTCTCTGAATTGTGAACACAGGAGTACACAAGAATATGTAGCCCACCACACTGCAATCCATTGCATTAATTTTTGATTACATGCAGGGTTTGCTGTGAACTCATGGTGTTGGCAAAGCCAAACCTAATCCTATCTATCTATCTATCTATCTATCTATCTATCTATCTATCTATCTATCTATCTATCTATCTATCTATCTATCTATCTATCTATCTATCTATCTATCTATCTATCTATCATCAAAAAGAGCGGTCTCAAAAAGTTTTCTTACACAGGGGCCCCTTGGATACTTTCTCCATTACTGATGTCAACAGATGTCAACTCAATGCATGGTCATAGGAAGGACTCCCAAAATGATCAAAAACAGAAGCAACTTCAGTAGATATATAAAGTCATTGTTTCTGAAGCAGTGCATTGGAGTGGTCCCTTCTGTTTGTTTGGAACAAGCAGTAGAGATTAGTTGTGGTTATGTGCACGACTCTATGCACACCACAGATCCCATTGTCTCTGGGTCATCTTGGGAGCGAACAGGAGAGGGTGGCCACTCTCTAACTAAGCTTTCCGACTACTGTAGGTTATTTTGCTTGGCTTTATTGATTCATCTGAATACCAGCCACTTCACATTGGAACGACACTAATATTAAAGTGTCTACAGCCTCCCAAGAAAATCTTGAATCATTTCCCACCCTGACCTGGAACAGTAAGTACACATGTGCTCCTACCAGCAAAGACAGAATCACATGATCTTACATATGTAGCCACCCTGCCATAAGCAAAGGTGACTAGCCAAATTTAGTTCTGCTGGGTGGTAATCTGCCCAGGAAAAATTGTAGCATCTCGCTTGGCTTTCCCCAAAGCAGTTTTGCTATTGTATCTTGATGCTGCCAGTAGGTGTCAGTGGCACCTTTGGCAATAGACAGGTAGGCAGGTGATCTGCAGTAATGCTGGGTGATGAATATTTATGCCCCCCCCCCGTCCCGGCTGACCACAAAGAGGTGGCCTGGTGTGGGGATCTTCTTGCCTGGTTTTGGCCTGGGAAGGTGTCTGTAGAAATAAATGCTGGCTGGGCTGGAAGGCCTAGCACAAAATCTGAAGCTGTCCTGTCTGTTCGAGGAGGCTACAGCACCCAAGGAAGAGAGCCAGGGGAAAATGTCCTGTTGAAGGGGGAAATGAGTCTGACTCTCAGAGGACAATTGAACTTTCTTGGAGAGGATACATGGATACACCCACTGCCTGGCTGTGGAGCTCTGAAGACAGTGCTGCTGGTGTTTACCTGATGGCCTTTCTGCAATACACCATGGTCCACATTTTCTTTATGCACTGTGGCAGCAGGAGTAGGGTTGTAGCCTGAAGACATGTTGTTGGAGGTATCTGAAGTCCTCTCTCCCTGGGAGCTTGGAGCAATTAAAACATCTTTGAAAAGTCAAAAAGTGACTGGTGCCCAACATTATTTTCAACCCTTCACTACAATCATGGAACCACTGTAGGGTAATGTCAGCCAGCCTCGACACTGGGCGTTACCTTTCTCGAAAGGGGTAGGTCGCTACTGATTAAAGGAGCTTATGATTGAGCAGAGCCAAATCACAGCTCTACTAGAACACTAAACCTCTCCTATTACAATCAAGTGACCAATGCCTAGACAACAAGGCAAAGCAGTTATTTAGCTATAGGTCCTATTTACACCAGGACAGATATTAAATTATTTTTTCGGTACTTATCTTCACTAGATGTGACAGGTACACTTTTATAAAAAATGCACAGCTTGGAGTTCCTCCGTTTGATCTTTGTTTGCGTACCATGTTCATTACGGCAGACAAATATAATCAAGTAGTTAACTTTTCCAAGTACCAATTAGTTACAATTTTATAATGAGTAATCACAGCTTTCTCTCTACATTAATTTAAAATTACAGTTTTCAGAACCATTAGTGAAGAAAAAAATCAAACTAACCGCATGTCCTTTGTAAATTACTCTAATTATTTGGTCTTTGACAAGAAAGGCTCTAAATTAAGCAACCTTTGTGCTTTAAGAGTCTTGGAGTGCCAACAGAACACTAAATCAGTGAAAACTCTGTCTGGTGGGTGATTGTTATTATGTAGCAGGGTGAATGTATAGAAGAAAGGACAGGTTCATATTTTTTTTAAAAAGTGTTTGTGGTTTAATTTCCTGGGCTTATATTAAAAGTTGTTTATAGCTAAATATTTTTGCAATCCTCCTGAACCTCTTGATTATTAAAAGATAGAATATTTCCTTCTATCACTCACTGTAACTGAGAAACATCCCCTTTCTAAAAAAATGGTGAATGATAAAATGACTACATCATTTACTTTATGTGGTGTAATGTGCATTTAAAATGAAATTACACTTTCTCGAAAAAAAAAACAACAACCCTAAATTAGTTGTATATGTCATGAGGATTTAAACTTTACACACTTTGCACATTTGTATGTTGCTCTGTTATCTAAACCATAGGCAAACCATAGAAATAACTTCTATAAGCATCTTCAGAATACTAGGTGTGAGGATCTGCCTGCTATACTCTCACAATCAGTCCTAGTCTTATGATATGACACAACCTGCAACTCGGCAACACTTTATATGAGCAGTACTGCTGATAAGTATCAAAGATAGAAGGCTGAAGGGAATAACCTAAATACAGGTGCTAGGGATGCCTAAACTTTAGGCTCAGCCTCTGGTAACCTGAAAGGGAACTTCACCCAAGAGGATATTAGGCATATTTTGGAGGTCCAACCATTGACTCACTTATGCCGCGTACACACGGTCGGACTTTTCGTCTAAAAAAGTCAGACGGACGCCGACGGACTAAAGCTGGCTGACAATCCGATCGTGTGTGGGCTTCCCCGGACTTTCAGCGGACTTTCAGCGGACTTTTGCAGCCTCAAATCTGACGGACTTTAGATTTGAAACATGCTTCAAATCTTTACGTCGTAACTACGCCGGACCCAGAAATCCGCTCGTCTGTGTGCTAGTCCGACGGGATAGGGCAGCTATTGGCTACTGGCTATCAACTTCCTTATTTTAGTCCGGTGTACGTCATCACGTACGAATCCGTCGGACTTTTGTGTGATCGTATGTAGGCAAGTCCGTTCGTAAGAAAGTCTGCCGCAAGTCTGCCAAAAGTCCATCGAAAGTCTGTCCGACAGGCTGTCGGACTTTTGTAGCGGAAAAGTCCGACCGTGTGTACGCGGCATAATACTCATCATGTCACCTTTTCATTCTGTTGCTCTCAAAATCTCCAGTATTTCCAGGTATGGAGGAGCATGTGACCTCCTCCTTGCATGCAGTGCTTGAACGTGAGCAGCCAATGGCCAGGTCTGACCGCTATTATGTGAGGAAAGGGGTGACATCATCAACCTTGTGTTAGCTCCGACACCATGCAAAATCAGGCTCACTTCTGCATAGAAACCAATCAGCTTCTAACCTCAGCTTGTTCAATTAAGCTTTGGCAATAAAACTTGGAAGCTGATTGGTTTCTATGCAGAAGTGAGCCTGATTTTGCACTCTACAGTTTTAGCAAATAAATCCCCATGCGACATTGAGCTTACAAAGGGATATGATTTTATGACTCTTTGTGTTTGGGGAGATGTGTTGGAAGTAAGTATAAGTGGGTTAGGAGTTGGGCTTTCAGTAGACTCCATCACTTGAATGGAAGACAGCATTTGAGTAAAGGTAATGTTATTTATGTTATAGGAGGGAGACCTTTTATTTCTTTATAGAGAAGATGACAGGTCTCCTTCCTTCCCGATTATCCATCCTCCTAAGGCATGATAATCTATGTAATACAATAGTCAGGACCTTGTACCAGTCTTTATGTGTGACATCAGTAAAGATTGAGCATTATGCCATTGTTCATGTGGTCTTGACAGGAAGGCTCACAAAAGTGACACTAAAGATTTTTTTTTTGTAAATAACAAACATATCATACTTACCTCCACTGTGCAGCTCGTTTTGCACAGAGTGGCCCTGAACCTGCTCTTCTGAGGTCCCTCGACGGCTCTCGCGGCTCCTCCCCACATCAGATAACCCCCTGGGAGAAGCGCTCTCCTGGGGGGTTACCTTGCAGGCTCGCTCCCGAGTCCAGCATTCGGCGTCCATAGAGGCCGAATGCAGGACTCGGCCCCACCCCCCAGCACCCGCGTCATTGGATTTAATTGATAGCAGCGGGTGCCAATGGCTGCACTGCTGTCAATCTATCCAATCAAGAGCTGAGAACCCAGGCAGAGAGACAGCACGTCCCCTTCAAGTTCTAGGGCTCAGGTAAGTATAACGGGGGGGCTGGGGCGCCGGTCACTGCCAGAAGTTTTTTCACCTTAATGCATAGGATACATTAAGGTGAAAAAACACGTAGGTTTACAACCCCTTTAAGCTTGTAAATAAATTGTCTAAGTTCATGTTTAAGCACACTAAACTATGCTTCTCATAAATGTGTCAGAATTCTCCCTTCATATTTTGAGGTCATTATCAAAGGACAATAATAAAGATGGCTTGTAAATTAACCAGAACTTGTCAAAGTCTGATGGTGTGGGTTCATTGCAGTTAGCTATTGTCCATGCATCAGGTTTATGCACTTCTTCACTTCATGACATGTCCAACCTCCATTATTATCTATAGATTTTATACAGGAAGTGTGGTAAGAAACTGACGTGTTCTTTGGTTTGGATACAACTCAAGTTTGTATGAAAATGTACTTGTCACCAGTATGTACAGGTGGTGGGCATTCTGTCACCTTAAGGTATGGCTTGCTGTCACCCGTTGCTGGCTTGCTGGCCAGGCTAGTTGCTTGGGTGTGCTCAGCTTTAATATTTCTGAGATAAAGACCAGGATCCAGCATATGTCAGAAAAGTAGAAAATTCCTTTTTCTCTGTACTTGTTTCATGTCAGTGGCTCAGGCAGTTTTGATTCCAAAATGTCATCAAGACACTCAGGGAGCAAGAATTTTTAGTAGATGTAAACAATGACTGCCTAACGTTTTCTTACATGTAATGTTCCATTTAATAGTGTTTAATTACCCATTTAAGAAGAAAGTATAACATTTCGATTATACCAATTTATGCAAAACGTTCTTACTTGGAGTCCTAGTTGGACATCAGGAGATCTGCAGAAACTTTTATTTTTATCTCCCGATTTTATAATGGCCTACACTGAAAGAATACATCAGAGAATGGTTGCACCTAGCTGCAGTGTTGGTGTGTACCCCTGAGAGGGCTCTTACCATAACTGGTCCTTCAATATCCATGGTCATACACTTCCATAATTTTCATTACCAATCTTCCCCCTTGTACAGTCCAATATGCACCAGAGTTTGACCACACTGTCCTCTGCACTGTAACTGACCTGGTCAGACATGACCTCCCTCCCTCTTCCTCTGCTATACCACTGTACATTAAGATGCTTTTGATGAGGGCTGTGATCATTATTCATCTTTGTCAGCATAGAGCACTAGAGTGGGAAAGCAGAAAACACACTGCCACTATGAGAAAAGTGACTTTAGAGGCATGGTAAAGTAAAAATTTGTAAAACCTTATAGCATTCAGCAGTACAAGGCTTTAAAAAAGGCGTGTGACTTCAATCAACCTTTAAAATGCAGACCAATGCAGATGATAAGCACCCTTTTATTAATGCTGATAGTTTTGATTTGGACAAGAAGCTAACAGCAACTCAGATTCTGTATTCTTCTGCCGTGTCTCCAATGTCTATACCAGCAGGAGGAAAATTGGGGGCCACAAAGCAAGAACAAATTTGAACCCCTACTGTCTCTAGTGGGCGCCACCAGATAAATTCTCTCCTTGCCGTGTGTGAGGAACTTTCATGTATAAAGTGAAAAAAAAAAAACCTAAAACTTACCAAATAGATCCAGAGAATTTTTAGTCTGTGCTCATTAGTTCATTAACATTCCTATGCAGCGGTGTCCTTTAAAGACGCATGTTATTCATATGGATCTTTCAGGAAGACTTAGAGCGCTGGGGCGAAGGGACTTGGAAGCCATTTCATTTACCTAAAATTTTTCTTTTTTTTAGTGCCAATAATTCACCACTTTCAAAGGCTAAACCATCTTTTTTTAACTTTCTGTAGGGACACACAGCCTTGGTATAGGAAATTCTCTGCCACTTGACAGAAATACACAGCAGCCCAGAATTCAGCCTGTACGCAGTCCCATACTTTATACATAAATACAGATGTCTAGGGAATGACACTTCGGATCCCTGTATGGGCATTGCAAATTTTTTTTTTCATCTGTTAATGATAACATTTGCGTTTTATGTTTTTATCTACCAGCAGTATTTAAATGCACCCACATATCCTCGTCCAATTAAAATGAAAACTCTAGTGTGTGTTCAGCAAGCTCATATTTTTGAGTTATTACTATAAGATTTGCCCTAAATCAAACCTGTCCATACAAAAAAGTTGCCCAGGCAGCTTGTACCTATCAAAGAGGAATATACAGTATGTACAGTACTTACCTCTCCTGCCACATGCGCCACTACACAATGCTCTGTTCATGGCAATGAACTAAGAAAAAAAAGGGGTAGTAATATTGTAGAGCTCCGGTCATCCCTGGTACCACATTCTCAAATTTATAACAAAATATCAATAAACCTAACCATCTTATAGGACTTTTTAGGTACCAAGAATGTAACTAAATACATAAATCCGCAAATGTGTATTATATCCATTAAAACATCACATTAAAGCGGTAGTAAACCGCAAAAAAGGAACCAAAAAATAATAATTGGGCTGCTGGCCTGCCCTGAAGACGTCAGCACAATGGAACTCCACATCGGGGCGGGCTAGCAGGAAGTGACGTTATCCCGCAGTCGCAAACCCTACCACAAGGTATACATGTATAGGAAGTAAAGTTCGAGAGCGGCAGAGGGGCCTGGTTTCACAAATTTATAAAATTTTGAGTGAGAGAGAGGAGCTGGAGGCGCCTCAGTATATTAAGGCTTGGGAAAGGTAATTAGGGTCACGGTGTAGTAATTTCACACTATTGAAAATTTTCAAGATGTTACACAAATCAGCAGTAGACAGTAAGAGGACCGAGATAAATTTCAAATGTCTAGCAAGGTGGTATGCCACCCCAGACAAATTGAATAAGTTCGATCCGGCAAAATCAGATGAATGTTGGAGAAAGTGTGGGGCTGTGGGGACGATGGCGCACATTTGGTGGGAGTGTGCTGCCATCAAAACCTTTTGGAAAAAAATAATGGAATTGATCAAAACCATTACGGGTAAAACTGTGGTAGAGGATCCTTGGGTATGTCTATTTCACGGTACAGAGGAGCCCATCAAGCAATATCAAAATTCGTCAGTCCCCATATTGTTGGACTTGGCCAAGAGACAGATCGCGAAGAACTGGTTAGAACCAGATAGTCCAAATATCCGAGATTGGCTCTTCTGTATAAACGAGATATATAACATGGAGGGAGTGGATGGAGAGGGACTGTATCTGGATGAGGGGGAAAACCGGGGTGACAAATGGGCAGGATGGTGGATTTATAAAAGTTCATGGAGCTACTTGGAGGAGGTGACAAGGTGGGACTGACTGAGAAGGGATTCCGGACAGCCCAGGCTGAACAGGAGTACTCAAAATCTGCAGAGGGGAGGGGGGGGGGGGGTCTGGGGGGAGAGAAGGGGGGGAAAATTAGATCTGGGTTTGCAATGGAATGTTGATATTAAAAGCGAGGTCGTAGTTTCTCTGTTGGAGGAGAGCTACATACTGTTGTAATTTTGTATTGAAAAATTTATATAAATAAATATTTAAAAAGAAAAAAGGAAGTAAAGCTCGTGCTGCAGGTCAGCAGTGGCGGTAGAGCTGTTGCTTTACATGACATAGCACATGTAACATGGGTACAAGGCAATGCACAGTACAATGTGAGTCTGAATTGTGTTTTTAATAAAAGAATTTTACACTATGTGAGATTATTTTTCCCTTTTTGGTGGATCCAGCACTGGGAGAGAGAGATTTGCTTTGGAGGAGTGAGAGATTCTGGTCTGGGGGGTCATAGTCATCCGGGAAGCAGCTTGTGTTATTTGTGGTGGTAGCAAAGGTGGTTTAATTGAATTATAGGGTCACTTTTGAAGAATTCAGCGAGGCACTGAGCACTGCATGATACCACATGTATTTATGAACACTTATTATGGACACTTTATAAATTGTGCTCACAGGCTTAAAGAGGTTGTAAACTTCGAAAAAATAAATAAATAAAAAAATCTGCAAGACAAAGGCATAATGAGCTAGTATGCATTGCATACTAGTTCATTGTGAAATACTTACCTTAGAACGATGCCCAGGATCAGCCCTCCGAGTACAGCGCGGACATCTTCCAACGGAGTTACTTCCGGGTTCGCGGCTCTGGCCAATCAAAGCACTGTGATGACATCACTGCACGACTCCTGAAGAAATGGCACCAGTGGCCCATTTCTTCAGTGCGTATCCTTGGTGATGTCGGCAGCAGTGCATATAGTGAATATCTCCTAAACTGTGCAAGTTTAGGAGATATTCAAGGTACCTACAGGTAAGCCTTGTTATAGGCTTATCTGTAGGTAAAAGTGGTGTAACAGGGTTTACAACCACTTTAATGATTATATGCTTTATTGAAGTGATAACTATTGCATGATATTACATAAACACATGGACACTCATTATGGTCACGTTATGAATTATGTATATATGCTTTATTTATATTTTTATTTATACCTTTGAGGATGCATATTGGTAAATTGGTTTTATAAGAGTTGGTACACTGTACCTAGTGCAGCTATATTGTGGCATACATTATAACACTTCTACACTGTGTGTAAGGGTAGCAGCAGCTTGGTGTGCACTGATTTATAGGATTTTAAAGTATTTTTTTTCTTATTTGTGGTTTGTGGTGCAGCTTTTTTATTTGTTAGTGAAATACCTGTAGGTATAAATAGAAAGGCGGATTTTGCTACTGCTTTAAAAATCCTCTTACAGTTATGTTGCTGGGGATGTGTATACACCAACTTCAATACATTCAGTATACCCCTGATACCCCAAGCAACTGTGGATAACTGTAGAAAACAAGATGTTTTGTTGCAGAAAAGATGAAATGGGGTATCAATTTTCAATGCATTTCTCTGGCCAATACCAAAAATGGCAAAGGACAAAATTGCAAATTCGGCTGGGAAACCGACACTTTGGGGAGTGTTGATCTTCTGGTTCCTCAGCAGCTTTCACTGGTTTCTCCTGTTGACCTCCACATCACTACCATCTCCTGTAGTGCAAAACATTACATTTTTGTTTTTGGATTCAGACATGTTTTAACTGATTCTTAATGCCTTAAAAACTAGCCCTTATTCACCAACACCACTACTTTTAAATTGCTACATTGATCCCTGTTGCTGACTTTGGGTGAGACTATTTTTTACTGAGATCATGCAGTCAGCAATAGGTAGCATGATCCTAAACAACTAAGGTTTGGGCCCAACACAGTTTGGCCCAAACCCACAGGAAACTGTGACATGACAGCAGGACTACATCCCAATCAGCTGTGGAATTCCTGCCCAGTAACAAATGAGCAAGTTTTCTGGTGGCAGTATTGAACTAAAATGGCCATGTGTCGATATTTAGTCAATTACATTGTTCAAATATGACTATATGGCCATATTAGGTCAATGATGTCCCCTGCATCCCTGCCACTTGGTTACGTGCGGGATGTCATCCTGCTGCCATGTGACAGTTTTCCACTTTCCCATGAATCTTAGCTCATCCCTAAACATACACAAAAATAAGAAGAAATCAAGAAGTGCTCTGGAGCTTAGAGCTGAACTCTGGGTTACTGTAAAATGTAGGCTTACATGCTGGTGTTGTCTAGGGTATAAGTACAATTCTTACCTTGTGCCTCACTCCCCAGCAGCCAGCACTCTCCTCTGACACTCCAGGTATATGCCCTTGGTGTCCTCATATACATGATGACGTTGGAGAGCTGCAACCGGTTGAGGAGCAACTTTGGAGAACCAGCCATATGGAGAGGAGGAAGCCTCTCGGGGTGAGAAATTCGTTAAAGTAGAACTACAGGCAAAACTTTTATTTTCAATTTGGACAGGGTAGAGTTTTAACCGCTGCCATTTTTTTGTAATATGTATTTCATTAAGGAGATTTTCCTTCACTTCTTGTCCCATAGCCAAAACAGGGAGTTATTCCTCGTACACACGGTCGGATTTTCCGACGGAAAATGTTTGATGGGAGCTTTTTGTCGGAAATTCCGACCGTGTGTAGGCTCCATCACACATTTTCCATCGGAATTTCCGTTGCACAAAATTTGAGATCTGCTTCTCAAATTGTCCGACAACAAAATCCGTTGTCGGAAATTCCGATCGTGTGTAGACAATTCCGATGCACAAAGTCAAGCAGAAGAGCCGCACTGGCTATTGAACTTCATTTTTCTTGGCTCGTCGTACGTGATGTATGTCACCGCGTTCTTGACATCCGCAATTTCCAGCCAACTTAGTGTGACTGTGTGTATGCAAGACAAGTTTGAGCCAACATCCGTCGGAAAAAATCCATGGATTTTGTTGTCAGAATGTCCGGTCAATGTCTGATCATGTGTACTGGGCATTAGAGGAAATTCCTTGAAAGTGAGGGAATCTCTAGGTGTCACCAGGTTCACAGGAACTAGTGTCCTCATTGTAAGATTTCCATCCTTTTCCTGTTTTGGAGACAACCCATAATTTGGCATTTTCTTTTACTTCCACGTTTGATGGTAATGGTAAACAGTACAAATAAAGAGGGTGAATCCCCCAAACAAGGACACAGACAGCAATAAATAACATGACAGATGTTCTAATCCCTCTCCGCTTTTTCATAAAGGAGAAGCACAGCCAAAGCTTGTTTGGCTGTACTTCTCCTATAGATCACAGGAGTGCAATTTGCTGAAGTCCGCTCTCTGCTGACATCACAGAAGTCGGTCCAGGCACCGCATTATTGCGACAATGGAGTCTGGATCCGCAGGGTGCCTGGACTGACACCCGGCTCAGCCGGCCACCCACGCCCCCTCCACAGCCCCATGCTCCAGTGAGCAAGGAGGGGGGCAGAGCAGAGAACTGTGACTGACAGTCAGCAGCTCTCTGCTTGGGGAGCTGTCAGAACCGAGCGATCAGCGATGTTCGATCGCTTGGTTCTCAGTAAAGAGGCGCCGGGGGACAGGTACAGCATCGGTCCCATGCTGCATCCACCTAGGTAAGTATTAATCTAAAAAAAAGCCCAAACCCATACTTCTCTTTTAAGCTATACTTTAAGTATTTCAACTTATTCATTTCCCCCTAGATTAAACAAGCATTTATATTTTTCAGTGCGGAGGGAGCCCCACTGCAAAGTTACATTTTATAATACCCCAGCATTTGGTATTAAGTAAAATAAACGCCAAACTTTAGGCATTATCTTTGTATTATTATTATATTCATATTATTTTTATTCTCTACCTTATTCATTTCCCCCTAGATTAAACAAGTATTTATCTCTTGCAGTGCAGAGGGAGCCTCACTGCAAAGTTACATTTTATAATACCCTAAAATTTGGTTTAAGTAGGCTAAATGCCAAACTCTAGGCATTATCGTGATATTATTATTTGTTTATATTATTTTTATTATCTTTATGTTGTTTTGGATAGAGCAGCAAAGTGTAATGCCTCGTACACGCGAACGGAAATGCTGCCAGCAAAACTCCGATGAAAGGCTTTGGTCGGAAAATGCGACCGTGTGTATGCTCCATTGGACTTTTGCTGGCGGAATTTCAGCCAGCAAAAGATTGCAGGCAGGTTCTCTATTTTTCTCGGTCGGAAAAAATTCCAACCCGAAAATGAGATCGTCTGTATGCAATTCCAACGCGCAAAAAATCACGCATGCTCAGAATCAAGTATGAGATGGAAGCACTTGGTCTGGTAAAACTAGCGTTCGTAATGGAGATAGCACAGTCGTCACGCTGCTAATTATTGGATCTTTTAATGCAGCGCATTCTTTTGTTCTTTATAATGCTAGAATAATGAAGTTGTTTTGCTGCTGATATTCACACAGAGTTATGACAAACTGATTTCTTTTTTATTTCTCGTGATCTCCTGAATAATCTTTTTGTTTTTAAAGCCAGATCTCCAGTTTTTTGGATTATTTTTAAATTAGTTTCTAGTGATCTCCATAATTTTTTTTTTGTTGTTGCAAGTTTCCACAACAGCATTATTATCTTGTATTTTTATAAAGCTCAAGGAGGTTGGTTTATGTTGGTGTCCCTTGTTAATTTGACATTGTATTTTTGAAATGTACCTGCCTATTCACAAACAAACTGTCCTTTTTGAAGAAAAACACATAGGCAAGTATCTTCATATAAAAAAATCTCAATTTTTTCTGGCTCATAATAACAAAATAAAGAGGAAGGCAACGTTGGAGAAACTGCTTGAATTTGCGAAGCCTTTGGCCCCCAGGGCACACATCAACTCTTTGTAAATTAAAATTGGTAGCCTGAGAAGTCCATATTTAAGGGAACACAATCTGGTCCAGGACTCCCAGAGATCAGGAACAACAGCAGATGACATATATATCCCCAGGCTGTGATACTACAACAGGCTGCGTCTTCTGTCAGATCAGATAGAACCCAGGCCATCACTTTCTTGTCTTTCCTGCAGCCTTCCCTCCACGCTTCCCTGCAGCCCTTCCTGCAGCCTTCCTTGGAGGCTGTGGCTCTGGAGGTGGACTTGTGGCAGGAGGAGGATGGGCGAGCGCACATAAGTGCATGTTCTCACTAATTTGGCCCCTCAAACCCTTCCGAAGGTCGTGAAAAATTATATTCTCACACATGATGCGTTGGCCCTCCTCCATTTGCTGCAATTTGGCAGCTACATAGCAGCCATAGACCTCTTCAGCGTCAGGGGGTGTTTTCAGGGCCACATTAGCCTCCTTAATGAGGCCCAGTTCTGCCTCCTCCATGTTACTCCCCTTCCTGGCCCTTTTTGTTGTAAGGCAGAGGGGAGGCACCTGGGATTGGGTGAGGCTACAGGGCCCTGCCACCTCCTGGCTGACACCCCCGCCTCCTCCTGTGTGCCACATTCCAGAGCCTAGTCCTGGCTGAGGTCATCCTGTGTATGAAAAAGGGACATAGTTTTAGTTTTTGGTTCATCAATCACACACAATTTTCAGCTCATAACTGTTGCAAATTGAATGTTAACAAATAGAAAAGACTATCATTCTGAGCCCAGAATTTTTCATTCTTGTCACAATCATTTTTGGCCCCTACTGTCTATTGATATGTAAAACACTTTTTGTTAAATCATTCATTTGTTATCAATAATAACATCTAGTTAACAACAATAATTTTGGGCTCCTCAACTTCTCCCAGGATGGAAGGCCCAGGTTGGTCCTCGGAAGCCTCAGCTGGGGTTGAGGGAAGGGTTGAAGGAAGGCTGGATGTAAGTGTGGAAAGGGATTCCCTGGCTTCCATCTGGTCTTCCAGAAACCGCATCTTGTTGTAGTACCACAGACTGGGTATATACACATCCTCTGCTGCTGCTCCTGATCTCATGGAAGCCTGGACCCTATTAAGCTCCTTCCTATACGTACTTCTCAAGCTACCAATTTTCTTCTCCACAAACTCGATGTCTGCGTCGGGGACCTGCGTCTTCACAAATTGCAGTAGTTTCTCCAGCGATGCCTTCCTAGCTGATTTATTGCGATATAAGGGATTTTAAACCTCCCACAAATTTCTCATATCCCTGTATTTGTCTATGAACTGGCCCATGAATTCAGGGTCTTTGAATTGTTTCATATTTGCCGCAAGACAAAACACAAGACAAAAACACTAATATCAGGCTAAACTCTCCTAATCTTAGCCCAATATAGGCCTCAATCTGGAATCAGTATAGGCCACTGATGTCCCAAGTTAAAGTGTTACCGTCATTATAACGTTCGGTGCTTCCGGTCCTCCTTCCTCCGCACACAGAACATAGGTATGACACACGCGTGTTAGCTTTATATACGTTGCACATGCATAAACTCTGCCCGCGTCGCCCGCCCCTGACTTTCTTTCTAGAATATTCCCCACTCCTTCTCTTTCGGCACAGTGGGAGATGAACATGCGGGGGCACAGCAGGTGCGTAATAGCACCTGCTAAAAGCCTGGAGCCCGAAGTGTCCCGATCCCGGAGGAGAAGATTTAAGGCCTCAAATATGGTCTTTGTAGGGATGGTTGAGATGTTGGACATCTTGAAGAGGGCCAACTATGATGAGAAGTATGGATCGTACCTAAACCCAAATGTGACAAAAGGCCAAGATCATGACTAAGGTTGTGAAGAGTCTGCACAGGAATTTTGGGGTACCACGATCCAAGGAGCAATTGAGGAAACGCTGGTCAGACCTGAAATTGAGGGAGCAGGATCAGTGTTACAGTGTTCCTGATCTGTAAGGACAGGAAGTGATGGGAAATATCTCCATCCAATGGGGCAGAGACAAAACCAATTTGTGCAGAAGGATTAGAACTTCTGAGAATGTTTTTATAGCTGTCTGTGCATTTCTATCTCAGTGGCAAATGCATCTTCTATTTCTTGTATGATTGTCACAGATACAGGAAATAAGGGAAGATCTCCCTGTGGGGGGTACAGACAGACAGACAGACAGACAGAAGAGTCTGGTAATATTTTGAACTTTCTCCACTCATTTAAAAACGAAAAATGTGAACACAAATAAGTTATTCTCACAAATTGTTCTTTAAGGCATTTCTGGGATTTCTAGTTCTCCTTTAATTTGACATTAGTTACCTCTAGCTGACTAAGTTCTAAAAACATAAATTATGTTCGATAGCTGCCTTTCCCTGTCTTCCTGTGTCATTGCCTGGTTGGTGGATAACATTCCAGATGGCACACAATACAAATCAATTACACACTGGAGAGTTTCATGTTTTGTGATCTATACACGGCCATTTAAAGGAACAACCCCCCCCCCCCCCTCTTCCTTTTGCAGAAACATTGGGGATATGAAAATATGAATTCAGGACTTAGGCCGGTGGGACTAGAAGGAAGGGGAGGGGGCCACAAATTGTGTGGTGTTGTACAATGAGACGGAACTTAATAAAGAGAATGTGACAGGGCAGCCCCTGCAGCATGCAGAAATCTTAATTGGTATCATGCTATGTATTCCCACTTGGTGAAGTGGACACACTTTATTGGTCAGCCCCAGGCAGCTGCTGTCAGCATGGATGGTTCTGACTATATAGGGAAGCAGACACAAGTTAGGTTTGTCCCCACAGCCATGGTGGATGGAGCAAACATGCATAACAAATGGCTGGTAATATGCACAACTCTGGCTTTTGACCTAGGTGGGGCGGGCGAGACTAGATGATAAATCTTTCTTGCTCCTTCACTTTTCAGATGGGCTAAAGGTGCACATTGCAATCTTTTCCTTTTGCATCTATTATTTTTACCAACGGTTTCAGGATGAATTGGAGTCTTTATTCATTTCAGTCTGCCTTCTGGCTATTGCTCATTAGATTATGAAAGTGCTTCACATCACAAGAAGATGTTGTCCTAGATCCTGCAGAGCAATCTGCAGGCCTATAAAGCTTGGAGAACTACAAGTCACAGCAATGTACTACCAGATCATACAACCCTAATTCCAAAAAAGTTGGTCAAAATCTACATAAAAACAGAAAGCAATGATTTGCAGATCTCATAAACCCACATTTTATTCACAATAGAAAATAGGAAACACTTTAAACTGGGAAAATTTACCATTAAAAAAAAATAGGTCATTTTGAAATTGATGGTAGCAGCATGTCTCAAATAAGTTGAGACAGGGTAACAAAAATCTGGCAAATAAGTGATATACAAAGGAAGAGTTGGAAGAACAATTTGCAAATAATTAGGTTAGTTGGCAACAGGTCAGTAACATAATGGGTATAAAAAGGGCATCTTAAGCTGGCCATACATTATACAATTTTCTTGTTCAATTTCCTTTAGCGTTACCTTCAATAATGTAGTATAAGGACCTGCCTGATTGCATACAAATTGAAAGAGTTTAGGTTTGACCTCATATTATATGGTTTTGGTAAATCTAAAGGAAAGTTACACAAGAAAATTGTATAATGTATGGCCAGCCTTAGAGAATCAGAGTGTCTCAGAAGTAAAGATGTGAACCAAAGAGGTTCACCAGTCTGTAAAAAGCTGCATATAAATACACTTTAAATTTAAATATAATACAGTATATTATACTTTAAATATATCATCATCTACAGTGCATAATATCAGATTCCGAGAATCTGGAGAAATCTCTGTGCACCGGGGAGAACACACTATTGGATACTTGTGATCTCGGGGCCCTCAGGCGGCACTGCATTAACAACAGGCATAATTCTGTGATGGACATCTCTGCATGGGCTCAGGAATACTTCCAAAGATCACTGTCTGAGAACACAGTTTGCCATGCCATCCAAGTAATCCATGCAAGTTAAAGCTCTATCATGCAAAGAAGCTATATCTGAACATGAACCAAAAACACCACCATCTTCTCTGGGCCAAAGCTCATTTGAAATGGTCTGTTGCAAAGTGGAAAACTGTTCCTTGGTCAGACAAATTGAAATTTGACATTCTTTTTGGCAACCATAGGTGCCGTGTCCTCCGGACTAAAGAGGAGAAAGGACCTTCCGGATTGTTATCTGTGCTCAGTTCAAAAGCCTACATCTTCTTCTATCCTCCATCTGGAAAGACACCATCAATGCTAAAAGATATATCAAGGTTTTTGAGCAGCATACACTCCCATCCAGAGGACATCTTTTTTAGGGAAGGCCTTGCATATCTTAGAAAGACAATGCTAAACTGCATACTGCATTTATGACAAAAGCATGGCTTCGTAGTAGAAGAGTCCAGGTGCCTAACCGGCCGGCATGTGGTCCAGACCTTTCACCAGTGGCGGCCTCTCCATAGGGGGCGCATGGGCGCCGCCTCCCCCCCCAAAAAAAATGTCCCTTTAAAAAAAAAAAAACTTCCTTTAAGTGCAGTGTTCCGGGCGGACGACGGACACGGTGCACTATGGAAGCGTCATGCCAATGCAATCCCGTGATTGCAGACAAGATGCTTCATTTGCGGGTTTTTTTTATGCCCTGTGGCGCTGTGCAGTGTGCCTCTACATGCTGATTGGGCCATTCTCCTTCATTTCTTCATGTCTGGGCGGTGCTGTCTCCCGGCGGCGTGTCACTTCCTGTTTCGGCTCTGTGTGAATGGAGAAGACAAGGTACTGTGTTACTGACAGCCTGTCTGTCCACCGTGTTATATTCTTCTCAGTCTGTGATCGGAGGGTGGAGGGAGCCGTGCTTCACCTCTGCCCTGCCAGGAATCAATCTCTGCTCCAGCCCTTCCCTGACAATCTGCTGGAGCCTTCATTACACATCTGCTGTATGTGTATATCACAGGGGCTCCCAGCACTGCATCCTGGAGTCATGCTGTACATTCTCTCATCCATCTCTCTCTCTCCTATCTGTATAACTGCATGTATATCTATCTATCTGTATATCTATCTATCTATCTATCTATCTATCTATCTATCTATCTATCTATCTATCTATCTATCTATCTATCTATCTATCTATCTATCTATCTATCTATCTATCTATCTGTATATCTATCTATCTATCTATCTATCTATCTATCTATCTATCTATCTATCTATCTATCTATCTATCTATCTATCTATCTATCTATCTATCTATCTATCTACATGTATATCTATCTGTCTATCTGTCTGTCTGTCTATCTATATTTCTGTCTGTCTGTCTGTCTATCTCTATCTATCTGTATATCTCTATCTATCTGTCTATCTCTATCTATCTATCTGTCTGTCTATCTGTATATCTCTATCTATCTCTATCTGTATATCTCTATCTATCTGTCTGTCTGTCTATCTGTATATCTATCTATCTGCATATATATATATATATATATATATAT
The DNA here is from genome assembly GCA_037952835.1 of Lithobates septentrionalis. NCBI lineage: Eukaryota > Metazoa > Chordata > Amphibia > Anura > Ranidae > Lithobates > Lithobates septentrionalis. The sequence continues at coordinate 3,205,030 of JBBDGP010001667.1, read as the reverse complement.
CTGTATAACTGCATATCTATCTATCTATCTATCTATCTATCTATCTATCTATCTATCTATCTATCTATCTATCTATCTATCTATCTATCTATCTATCTATCTATCTATCTATCTATCTATCTATCTATCTATCTATCTATCTAACTGCATATATATATCTATCTATCTATCTGTATGTCTGTCTATCTGTATATCTCTATCTATCTATCTATCTATCTATCTATCTATCTATCTATCTATCTATCTATCTATCTATCTATCTATCTATCTATCTAACGGCATATATATCTCTATCTATCTGTATATCTCTATCTGTATATCTCTCTATCTGCATATATATATATCTATCTGTATATCTCTACCTATCTGTCTGTCTATCTGTATATCTATCTATCTGTATATCTATCTTATCCATTCTATCCCTCTGTCTGTCTATAGGCCCCATCACGGGCGAGTGGCATTGGGGGGGGGGGTTGGTTGGGATTTTGTTTGCGCCCCACTAAAAAAATGGAGCACCAGCCGCCACTGCCTTTCACCAATTGAAAATTTGGTACATCTTGAAATGAAAAATGCCCCCCTGCTGAAATCCCGCCCTTCAGCTCAAATCTTTGCCCCTCCAACCCCCAAATGCCCCCCGCCGAAAAACATTCAATCCTCCTAGCTCAAATCCTCTACCCCTAAAATTTCCACTCCTAGCACACATCTCCGCCCACTTCAAATCCCCCCTCCCAGTACAGATTCCCTCCAAATACTCCCTCCTAACACAAATCTTCTCCCCCCCATCCCCCCTCCCAACACAAATCCCGCTAAATCACCACTCTTAGCACTCTCCCTCTCAAATTTCCCCTCCTAAAACAATACTTACCCCCTGCAGCTCAACACAAATCCCCTCCCCCTAATCTCCTTGTGATGCCCTCCAACCTCACATGATACCACAGTGCCCAGGACAACCGCTCCCCCTGCCCACCCCTTGTCCTGGGCCCTGCTAGACCACAGTTGTATTTTTTCTCATTTCCACTTTCAGGAGCAAGATTAAGGCCTATGACCTACCACTCTGTTTCTGGCCCTCTGGAAGTTCTAAGCAAGGAGTAAGGTGATTATAACAGAGGAGACTTTGAAGAGGAGCAGGCCAGAAGAAGTCCAGAAGCTAAGCGTCACAGTAGTGGAATTTGACTGGGGGGGGGGGGGGGGGATTAATTCCCTGAGGATTTTCATGGTGCTAAGACCTCATGACCGTTTACCACCTCTGCTAGCCTTGCAGTAAGGCACTACATTGTGCTGCATTTCTATGTCTCAGAACCCATCAGGCAGGAGACAAAACCTTTCAGTAATGTCATATTTCCAACATAAATTACCTGCACCTTTCAACTTCATTTTTATAACATGTTCTTGTCTGATTTGTAGAGGATTAATCACAGAGATTTATCCCATCCAACGTATTAATGTCATTTTTTCATTTGGATACTAAATTGGAGTGCACCCTTAATGAGCAGAGCGATATTCCTCCGTCGAAGAAATGAGGGGGAAATATATGGAAAGATGGGCTCTTCTTATAGGACGAGTCTATTAAAGATTTGAAGTTAATTATCTGGTCTACTAATAATAAACATGATGCAATTAAATTCACCTTGACTTGTAACTTTAATCAAATTAATTTTCTTGATGTTGCTGTAATTAAAGAGGGGGATCATCTAGAGACAGATTTATCGCTGAAATGTACGGATAAAAACAATTATTTATTGGCTAGTAATTTTCACCTTGTAGTCAAAATTATGTTTCAGCCAATTTGAGGCAAAAAGATTTGCACAAAGGAGGGAAGCGGGCGGAATGGGAATGAGGTTTCCAGAGATGCGGCTGTGAAAAATCATGGATCAGCGTGAAACGTTATTGTTCATTTATTGGGCAATGTAGATATTTACTAATGAGTGTACGTTTGAATAGTCTACTTCTCTGGCATGTTCTCATTAAAGTATATGTGAACCCATAAAAAATATCTTTACTTATCAAAATATATGTAAAACCAGCCACTAACATTGCATAAAAAAAACTTTAACATATTAATATTTCATTATTTATTTTCAATATTTTTAAATCAGCAGCTTTCATTAAAAGAACACACGCTGGTTTCTCCCTTGAAGGTCCTTGCTCAGGCACTTCCTATTAAAAGGTGACAACTCTGTCCTTGTCTTGCAGTGTGTGCAGGCCAGTCAAGTTCCTCCACCCCAAACTTGCTCATCCATGTCTTTATGGACTTTGCTTTGTGCACTGGTCCAAATCATTTGGTGGAGGGGAGTTGGGCTTGGCCCCTTAGTTCCAGTAAAGGGAACTCTTAAGGCGTCAGCACACCAAGACATTTTGGACAATTTCATACTCCCAACTTTGTGGGAACAGTTTGGGGATGGCCCCTTCCTCTTCCAACATGACTGCGCACCAGTGCACAAAGCAAGGTCCATAAAGAAATGGATGAGCGAGTTTGGGGTGGAGGAACTTGACTGGCCTCTGAACAGAGTCCTGACCTCAACCCGATAGAACACCTGTGGGATGAATTAGAGCAGAGACTGTGAGCCAGGCCTTCTCGTCCAACATCAGTGCCTGACCTCACAAATGTGCTTCCGGATGAATGGTCAAACATTCCCATAGACACACTCCTAAACATTGTGGACAGCCTTCCCAGAAGAGTTTAACCTGTTAACGCTGCAAAGGGTGGGCCAACTCAATAATGAACCTTACAGACTAAAACTGGGATGCCATTAAAGTGCATGCGCGTATAAAGGCAGGCATCCCAATACTTTTGACAATATAGTGTATCATGCTAGAGTGCAAGTAGACAGTAAAATGTAAAAATGTTGCAAGAGATCAAAAGGGCTAAGATGCAACAGAGGATGCAAAAAAGTTGAAAACAACTGTTCAGTTTAAAAATGTCAGTTGCTTAGGATATACATTGCTTTAGCAAGCTATATGTCATTCTGTTAGGAAACAGAAAAGCTGCAAAACACCGGATGTATCAAAAAAGTCTTCATTTATGGCATAAAAATTGTCCCCAAGCATGGCAATGACCATCCACTCTCTAGAACCGCCCCTCTTATATGTTTCAACCAATAAGGCCCTAATAGTAGAACTTATTTTTTTTGGATAGCGTAAAGGAGGGTTATAACCCCCGTTTTTGACACCTGTGTCCCATTGAGAAGATTTACCCTCACCTCCTGTCCCATAGCCGACAGGGGAGAGGAAATACCTTCAAATTATGGGAATGCTTTGGGCCCCCCAGGTCACCAGAACTAGTGTCCCCATTGGAATATTTCACCTCTATTACTTTTCTGGGGACAACCCAAAATTTGGGATTTCGTTTTACTTTCACTTTCAATGATAATGGTAGACAGGATAAATAGAAGAGAGGATGAATCTCCCTAATGGGGGCACAAACAGCAATAAAACCCTAATAGGTGTTTTAATCCTTCTCCAAAGTTTTGCCATTGGTTCTACTTTAATCATAGAGATCTAAGAGCTGATTGGAGCAGAGAGTTCTTTTTGTTTGATGTCATTCCGTTAAAATTGATATCTACTGAAAGGTGTATATGTGCTGCTTTGTGCTGCTTCTTCATTCTCCAGCTCTGCTGTAGAGGGATAGTAAGAGGCTGATACCAGGTCAATGCAGATACTTACACTGCTTTCATTAAAAAATACACAATACAAGCTGCATTAATTTGTGTTTTTTATATCCATCTAGAGTTCCGCATTATGTTTCCTGTACAACAGGCTGGAGGTTTTTATTTATTCATTCTTCTTCTGCCATGCAATCTCTAAAAATTCTGGCGCAGCTCTTTAGTTCTCTAATAGGATGACAACTTTTGATCTCAGATATGATGAAGGAATGCACACAGATCCATTAGGATGGAAGCAGCTGCGATGGAAGCTTTCTGGATGTCTGCAGCTTGTAAGAACTCGGCGGAATGTTTTCTACCATTCCGAAATCCCCCTTTGGCAATGGCAGTAATTTAATTTCCATAAAACCATATACAGTAATCACTACAAGTAAAAATGACATTTCGATCTTACAGCCACATGTGGCTGTGTAATAGAAACGCGAGTTCCTGCCAAACTGTGTACAGTAATAGTGAAACAAATCGTATTTGTCTTATTAAAGATTCTCTACTGCATGCCTACAGCCATCAAACACAAAAATGTTACTCCTACAAGATTATATATAATAATGGTCGTACGCCCCAAGAACTAGCTTCTTCCATTCACAGTAAGCAATTTTGTAAACTTTTTGCTATTCATCGTCGTAATTTGCCATTTTCCAGGAAAATTTGCAATTCAGGACTATTAAGGCCCAACTCAGGGGAAATGTAAAATGATCCCTTGCAGTGAGGCTTCACCTGCACTGCAAGGGTTAATTGTTCATTTTGTCAAGAGGAGAGGAAAAACATTTTTACTTACCTGATCCTCGCTTTCCCCAGCAGACAGGGCTCCTCCTTGCTATAGCAGTGCATGGTTCCATAGCCTTAACACATCCAATGCATTGCTCTTGATGGCATCAGGACCCTAGACCACTGGGACATGGGAGAGAAGACACTTCGGAGAGCAAGTAGGGGCAGAGGAACAGGAAAATAATCTACTTTAATTGTTTAATTGACATCCACCGGATCGGGCCTGATCCACCGGACACAGCCGATGACTGATCATGGTACCGGCCCGCTGCTGGTGCCATGTGGCCACTGTAAGCAATCACTGCAGGTCACATAACAGTTATAAACAATGGATGACTTCCTTTCAAGCCATCCATTGTATACACTTGTGTTGCTAGCTGTGATTGGTCGCAGTGATCACATGGTACATACTGGGCCAATTACGGGCCATCTGTGCCATGTTATCAGCTGTGGCCAATCACAGCTAATCACAACAAAACAAACAAAATGAATTGATTTCAATAAGTAAAATGCTTGCATATAGCAATGAAATTCATTGCTATAAGCAAACATAATGTGTAAAAATAAAAAATAAAAAATAGATCACTTTCCCAGAGTAGTACAATGTTACTATGGTAACATTATATTGCTCTGGTCAAAGTGTGTAAAAAAAAAATCTTAAAAAAAGAAAAAAATATATAATATAAAATTAAATAATTAAAAAAAAAACATTATTATTATTATTTTTTTTTTTTGTAACTGTCACCAGTCAGTGTCCCTGATCACTGCTACATCTGTTATGATGACACTGTACTGAACTGGTGACAGTATGTTAAAAAAAAAATTCAGTTTGTTTTGTTGTCATTTTCCAAAAAATTATGACAAAAGATGACAACTTCAAAATACTCGCCATGCCTCTTACTAAATACCTTGGACTATCAACTTTCCAAAAAGGGGTCATTTGGGGGGGAATTGTACTGTCCTGGCACTTTAGGGCATCAAGAGTCAGTACATAAGGATTGATCAATTTTCCGATATATACCATAGTTCATGGACTGTATAACTTTCCTTCAGACTAAATAATATACACTGATCTTGGTTATTTTTACCAATGCAGCAGAATACAGTTTGGCCTAAGTTCATGAAAAAAGATTATTTATTTGCAAACTTTTATAAAAAGAAACAAAGGAAAACGTGCTTTTTTCCTCAAAATTTTCGTTTTTTTTCATTAACCACTTCAGCCCCGGAAGATTTGGCTGCTCAATGACCAGGCCATTTTTTTGCGATACGGCACTGCGTCGCTTTAACTGATAATTGCGTTAGTTGTACGACGTTTTATCCAAACAAAATTGACGTCCTTTTTTTCCCGAAAATAGAGCTTTCTTTTGGAGGTAATTGATCACCTTTGCGGTTTTTATTTTTTGCGCTATAAACAAAGGAAGAGCGACAATTTTGAAAAAAACACAATATCTTTTATAAATATCCCACATTTAAAAAAAAAAAACGAATTTTTTCCTCAGCTTAGGCTGATACGTATTCTTCTACATATTTTTGGTAAAAAAAAAATCACAATAAGCGTATATTGATTGGTTTGCGCAAAAGTTATAGCGTCTACAAAATAGGGGATAGATTTATAGCATTTTTATTATTATTATTTTTTTACTAGTAATGGCAGCAATCTGCGATTTTTATCGGGACTGCAAAATTGCGGCGGACAAATTGTACACTTTTGACACATTTTTGGGACCAGTGACAATTATACAGCGATCAGTGCTTTAAAAATGCACTGATTACTGTATAAATGTCACTGGTAGGGAAGGGGAAGGGGTGAAGGGGTTAACACTAGGGGGCAATCAAGGGGTTAACTGTGTTCCCTTACTGTGTTCTAACTGTAGGGGGGATGGGACTGTCTAGGAGGAGAGAGAGATCGGTGTTCATACATATGAACACACGATCTCTCTCTACTCACCTGAAAGAACCGGGATTTGTGTGTTTACACACACAGATCCCGGTTCTCGCTCTGTCACAAGCAATCGTGGGTGCCCGGCGGTCATCGCGCCCACCGGGCAATTGCATCGGCTCTGGGCACACCCTGCGGGTGCGTGCCCCTAGTGGCCAAAAGGAAAAGCGGCGTAAGGTAACATCGATTTGCCCAGCCGAGCCAACCTGCCGCAGTAAAACTGCGGCGGCTGGTCCGGAAGTGGTTAATTTAGCAAAGAATAAAAAAACCCAATGGTGAATAAATACCACCAAAGGGAAGCTCTATTTGTGTAAACAAAATGATAAACATTTCTTATGGGTACAATGTTGCATGACCACGCAATCAGAGGCGGCTCCCTAATTAGGCAAATTAGGCGATCGCCTAAGGCTACGCAGTCAGAGGGTCCTCGCGGTCGGCTAATCTGCCTGTGATCAATCACTGATGCTGTCAAGGTCTCATCCCGGTCCGGTGGTAGCAAGTGCGGGGAGCGGGACAGTAGAGGCCTCTAGGTGGCGGCAGCGGCTGTATGACAGCACCCGGCTCCAAGGCATGCGGGCGGCATGTCCATGTGGGACCTGAAGCTGAGCTGCTCCTTCTGCCTGTGCCGCTCACCCGACCTCTCCGCACCTGCCTCCTTTTTGGTTCTGCAGTCGGGGCCGGGGGGGGGGGGTCGCTGAAGCTATCCAGCTGAGCTGCAGTGCCCCATGGTTGTGAGGAGGAAGGAGCTCTCATGCTGCCTGGCCGGCCGGAGAGCAGTTGAGTGTCTGTGCAGCCTCCCTGTGTGTCTGAATAGGAGGAGTGGTGGGGAGACTGAACATAGTGGAATTGATTTTTCCATATTACTCCATGCAGCCGCTGAATGTCTGCAGGAAGGAGAGGGGGAGAAGTGATCATTCAGCGGCTGCAGGAGGAATATGGAAAAATCAATTCCACTATGAGCAGTCTCCCCACCGCTCCTCCTATCTAACTGTTTCTGCATCCCCGTGCTCTCCGGCCCCTCCGTGCACTCCCTGGCTCCGCCCCTCCTGCTCTTCAGCCCATCCTTGTCCTCCCTGGCTCCGCCCCCATTTCGTCAGCACCCCCTGCTCTCCACTCCAGTTCTTTCTCCCCCCTCTCAAGCTCTCCAGCCCCCACCCCTCCAGTGCTCTCCACCTTTTCCAGCACTCTCCGGCCCCCACCCCCAGCACTCTCCGCCCCCACCCCCCAGCACTCTCCGCCCCCACCCCCAGCACTCTCTGCCTCCACCCCCCAGCACTCTCCGCCTCCACCCCCAGCACTCTCCGCCCCCCAGCACTCTTCGCCTCCACCCCCCAGCACTCTCCGCCTCCACCCCCAGCACTCTCTAGCCCCCACCCCTCAGCACTCTCCGCCCCCCAGCACTCTTCTCCCCCCACCCCCCAGCACTCTCCGCCCCCAGCACTCTCCAGCTCCTCCCTGCTCTTTGCCCGGCAGTGCCTTCACAGACTGGGACATGGGGCACAGGAGGGGCTGCAGACAGGGACAAGGCTAGAGATCTCTCTCACCCCCTTTCCCTCACTTCCCTCTTTCTCACCTCCCCTCTCTCTCTCTCTCTTACCCCCTGTCACTCCCCTCACTCCCTCTCTCCCCCTCTCTCTTTCTCTCTCTCTCCTCCCCCCCTCTTTCTCTTACCCCCTCTCTCTTTCTCTTACCCCCTCTCCCCCTCTCTCTCTTACCTCCTCTCCCCCCTCTCTCTCCCTCCCCTTCTCCCTCTCTCACCACACTCCTCTCTGGCTCTTTCCTCCCTCTCACTCTCTCTCTCTCCCCTCTCTCTCTCCCTCTCTCGCCCCCCTCCCTCTCTCTCCCCCTCTCTCTCCCCCTCTCTCTCTTTCCCGCTCTCTCTCTCTCCCCTCTCTCCCCCCTCTCTCTCTCACCCCCTCTCTCTCCCCCTCTCTCCCTCTCTCCCCCTCTCTCCCTCTCTCCCCCCCTCTCTCTCCCCTCTCTCTCCCTCTCTATCCCTTTCTCCCCTCTCTCTCCCCCCTCTCTCTCTCCCTCTCCTCCCCTCTCTCTCCCCCCCTCTCTCTCCCCCCTCTCCCCCCCCTCTCTCTCTCCCCTCTCTCTCTCCCCCTCTCTCCCCCTTCTCTCTCCCCCTCTCTCTCTCCCCCCTCTTTCTCCCCTCTCTCTCTCCCCCCCCCTCTCTCCCCCCCTCTCTCCCCTCTCTCTCTCCCACTCTCTCTCTCCCCCTCTCTCTCCCCCTCTCTCTCCCCCTCTCTCTCCCCCCCTCTCTCTCCCTCCCTCTCTCTCTCTCTCCCTCCCCCTCTCTCTCCCCCCTTTCTCTCCCCCTTTCTCTCCCCCTTTCTCTCCCCTCTCTCTCCCCCCTCTCTCCCCTCTCTCTCTCCTCTCTCTCTCCCCCCTCTCACTCTCCCTCCTCTCTCTCCCCCTCTCTCTCTCCCCCCCTCTCTCCCCCCCTCTCTCACTCCCCCTCTCTCTGTCTCTCCCCCTCTCTCTGTCTCTCCCCCCTCTCTCTGTCTCTCTCCCCCTCTCTCTCTCCACCTCTCTCTCCCCCTTTTGCACACCCTTTCTCTACCACTCTCTCTCAACCCCCTCTTGCTCACCTTCATTCTCTCCCCTCTCTCTCCCCCCTCTCTCTCTCCCTCTCTCACAATGTCTTGCTCCCCCTCTCTCTCCCTCCCCCTCTATCTCCCCTTCTCTCCCTCCCCCTCTTTCTCTCTCCCCCTCTTTCTCCCCTCTCTCTCTCACCTCTCCCCTATCGCTCACAATCTCTTACTCCCCTTCTCTTGCCCCCTTTTTACCTCTCTCCCTCTCCCTCTCTCCCCCTCCCTCTATCTTCCCCTCTCTCTCTCTCCCTCCCTTTCCCTCCCCCTCTCTCTCTCCCCCTCCGCCTCTCTCTCTCCCCCTGTGCTGTGCTGAGATCCCCCCACTCTACTTCCTCTGTGGATGTGGAATGACTCAGTGACATTCCCTCCCCATTCTCCCAAGACACGGGAAATTCTTAGAGGGGTTGCCACCTTGCTGGGGCCCCAGATGTTTTATTGGCTGCATATGTCTGATGGGTGAGTAGGGTGCCCTGGAAGTGGTGCTGATGAACTATGTGCTAGATCTGTCCATCTTTTTACAGCCATTTTTATTGCTTGAATTTTTTTTCCCATTATGGGCGTGATTGGGGCCTCACGTGTAAGTTTCGCTTAAGGCCTCACAAAGCCTAGAGCCGCCTCTGCACGCAATTGTCATTCAAAGTGCAACAGCGCCTAAGAGAATTAGCCTGGGCAGGAAGGGGGTAAAAGTGCCCGGTATTAAAGTGGTTAAAGGGGATCTTCACTGCATCTGAGAATCACAAACCAAAAACACTATTTAATTCATTTTTAATATTCAAAGCACCCCACCCCCCTCGTCCATCCATGCCTCAATGCTTTATTTTGTTGAAAAATCACTTTGAAAAACAACCCTCTAGCATTTCTGGCCGTGGCCATCTTGAGTAAGGGCAGATGATTCATGTAGCATTCACTTTCTGGAATCCATCTGCCCTTAGCTCAAGCATGCATGCATGAGTGTGCTTAGCTGAGAGAACCCCTCCTCCTCTCCTCCCCTCCTCCCTTCCTGAAGACTCCTGAGATGTATGACATAATTTCCCTAGGCAAGAAACCAGGAAGTAACTGAATAAATGTAAAAAAAAAGTTTAAAATAAGTAAATATGATATACTTTCATGCCATACCATCAGGGAGGTGTGTGATTGGCCCTAAATTTATTTTGCAGCAGGACAACAACCCCAAACATACAGCCAATGTCATTAAGAACTATTTTCAGCATAAAGTCCTGAAAGTGATGATTTGACCCCCACAGAGCCCTGATCTCAACATCATGAAGTCTGTCTGGGATTACACTAAGAAACAGAAGGATTTGAGGCAGCCTACATCCACAGGAGATCTGTGGTTAGTTCTCCAAGATGTTTGGAACAACCTACCTGCCGAGTTCCTTCAAACGCTGTGTGTATAGTGCCTTGAAAAAGTATTCATACCTCCTGAAATTTTCCACATTTTGTCATGTTACAACCAAAAAGGTAAATGTATTTTATTGGGATTTTATGTGATAGACCAACACAAAGTGGCACATAATTGCGAAGTGGAAGGAAAATGATAAATGGTTTTCACAATTTTTAAAAAATAAATATGTGAAAAGTGTGGCGTGTATTTGTATTCAGCCCCCCTGAGTCAATACTTTGTAGAACCACCTTTCGCTGCAATTACATCTGCAAGTCTTTTTGGGGATGTCTCTACCAGCTTTGCACATCTAGAGAGTGACACTTTTGCCCATTCTTCTTTGCAAAATAGCTCAAGCTCTGTCAGATTGGATGGAGAGAGTCTGTGAACAGCAATTTTCAAGTCTTGCCACAGATTTTTAATTGGATTTAGGTCTGGACTTTCACTGGGCCATTCTAACATATGAATATGCTTTGATGTATACCATCCCATTGTAGCTCAGGATGTATGTTTAGGGTCGTTGTCCCGCTGAAAGGTGAACACCCACCCAGGCCCTGACTGGGACAAAAAATAGGCCCAGGCATTTTATACTGAGCAGCCAACTTTTCCAGAGGGACTGGGGGGGAGGGCGTCGGTAGACATTCGCGAGGGTGGCTGGTGTCGGTCCTCCCACCTGTAATGTGCAGAGACACTGATATAAAGGGGACTGCACTGTAAAGGGGCACTGCAATGATTACAGTGCAGTCCCCTTTATATTACGATGTCCCAGTCCTATTGTGGCCATACAATGCTAGTACTGCCTGTCTCCTATTGTGCCCACACTGCCCAGTGACACTGACCTGCTCTCTCTCCGGTGGTGCTGGACAGCACGGCGCTCTCTCTCTGGTGGTGCGGGTACAGCGTGGCTCTCTGGTGGTGCGGGTACAGCGTGGCTCTCTCTGGTGGTGTGGGTACAGCTTGGTGGTGGCGCTCTCTTTCTGGTGGTGTGGGTACAGCGTGGTGGTGGCGCTCTCTCTCTGGTGGTGTGGGTACAGCGTGGTGGTGGCGCTCTCTCTCTGGTGGTGTGGGTACAGCGTGGTGGTGGCGCTCTCTCTCTGGTGGTGTGGGTACAGCGTGGTGGTGGCGCTCTCTCTCTGGTGGTGTGGGTACAGCGTGGTGGTGGCGCTCTCTCTCTGGTGGTGTGGGTACAGCGTGGTGGTGGCGCTCTCTCTCTGGTGGTGTGGGTACAGCGTGGTGGTGGTGCTCTCTCTTTGGTGGTGTGGGTACAGCGTGGCTCTCTCTCTGGCTTCCCCCAGCACAGTCCTCTCTTTTTCCTTTAGTAGTCACTCAGGTTCTTCCTGGGTTTCAGGCTCTCACTCTTTCCCCCAGCAGAGTGCATGCTGGGGGCTGGGGGCTGAAGTCTGCTGCCAATAATGGGGCTTACAATCCTCCAGTACTACATGTCCCATGATGCACTGCTAGCCTCTTCTGATTGGCCCTCCACTGTGGCCAATGGGGACAAAAGCAAATCCGCAACAAGCTGAGCAGCCAAATAGGATGAGAGCTGCGCTCTGCTGACAGGCGAAGGGGGGGGGCAACCGGGATAGATACGCTGACATCCCGCAGCTCGCCTTCCCTTTGTCACAGCGCGGCCACTTGTATTTACTGGCGGACGGCACCACCTCCCCATAGCGACCTCTTCCTTGGCTTCTCCGTCCCTCCTCCTCTCCTGGTGTCCTGGTTGCCAGGTGCTTGTTGGCTGTGGGGCGCATGCGCAAACTGGGACTTTCTGTTCAGCGGCGGCCTGGGTTGCCATGGATGGGCTTGGTAGGTGGAGAATGCCTCCACTCCTCCCACCACCACCCTGCATGTCGGAATCCGCGGCGGCCAGCCCTGCATGTCACAGCCAGACATACGACCCGGAGGCCCCTGACCCACCAGGCAAACACCCGGTCTGCCCTATGGCCTGCCTCCACCCCAGTATCAAGTCTTTTGCAGACTCTAACAGGTTTTCTTCTAAGATTGCCCTGTATTTGGCCCCATCCATCTTCCCATCAACTCTAAACAGCTTCCCTGTCCCTGCTAAAGAAAAGCATCCCCACAACACAATGCTGCCACCACCATGTTTCACGGTGGGGATGGTGTGTTCAGGGTGATGTGCAGTGTTAGTTTTCTACCACACATACTCTTTTGCTTTTAGACCAGAAAGTTCAATTTTGGTCTCACCTGACCAGAGCACCTTCTTCCACATGCTTGCTGTGTCCCCCACATGGCTTCTGGCAGACTTCAAAAGAGACTTCTTCTGGCTTTCTTTCAACAATGGCCTTCTTCTTGCCACTTTTCCATAAAGGCCAGATTTGTGGAGTGCACGACTAATAGTTGTCCTGTGGACAGATTCTCCCACCTGAGTTGTGGATCTCTGCAGCTCCTCCAGAGTTCCCATGGGCCGCTTGGCTCTTCTCTGATTAATGTTCTCCTCACTCGGCCTGTCAGTTTAGGTGGACGGCCATGTCTTGGTAGGTTTGCAGTCGTGCCATACTCTTTCCATTTTCGGATGATGGATTGAACAGTGCTCTGTGAGATGTTCAAAGCTTGGGATATTTTTTTATAACCTAATGCCCTGTACACACGACCAGTTTTGCAGTCGGAATAAACTCTGAAGGTTTTTACGACGGAGTTCCGACGGAATTCCGCTCAAGCTGTCTTGAATACACACGGCCACACCAAATTCTGACCGTCCAGAACGCGGTGACGTACAACATGTACGACGGGACTAGAAAACGGAAGTTCAATAGCCAGTAGCCAATAGCTTCCATCTCGTACTTGCTTCAGAGCATGCGTCATTTTTTGTTCTGTCGGAACAGCATACAGACGAGCGGCTTTTCCGATAATAATTTGTTCTGTCGGAAAAATATAGAACATGTTCTCTATCTAAGTCCGTCTGAATTTTTGACAGAAAAAGTCCGATGGGGCATACACACGGTCGGAATATACGAAGAAAAGCTCCCATCGGAGTCTTTCTGTCGGAAATTCCACTCGTGTGTACGCGACATAACCCTGCTTTAAACTTCTCCACAACTTTATCCCTGACCTGTCTGGTGTGTTCTTTGGCCTTTATGATGCTGTTTGTTCACTAAGGTTCTAACCAACCTCTGAGGGCTTCACAGAACAGCTGTTTTATACTGAGATTACATTACACAGGTGGACTCTATTTACTAATTAGGTGACTTCTAAAGGCAATTGGTTCCACTAGATTTTAGTTAGGGGTATCAGAGTAAAGGGGGCTGAATACAAATGCACGCCACACTTTTCAGATATTTATTTGTAAAAAAAATTGAAAACCACTTATCATTTTCCATCCACTTCACAATTATGTGCCACTTTGTGTTGGTCTATCATATAAAATCCCAATAAAATACATGTACGTTTTTAGTTGTAACATGACAAAATGTGGAACATTTCAAGGGGTATGAATACTGGCACTGTATAGTGTACCTAGAAGAGTTGATGCTGGTTTGAAGGCAAAGAGTGGTCACACCAGATATAGATTGGATTTGGATTTCTCTTCTGTTCATTTTCTTTCCATTTTGTTAATTCATAAAAATAAACCATTCACTTCTATTTCTGAAAGCATTATTAATCTACACCTTAATCCACCTGCTTGAAAATTTTGCACAGTAGTGTATTTCAGGAAAATACCGCATTATGGCCACTAGATGGAGCTGATGATCATAGAAAATAAACATATTAGGCACATTACATTGATTATTTGAGTCTGTTGTGCGAATACTGTGGCAATTGTAAAACAAATTTTATTTATAAATTATATAAAATATAAAAATAGACCCCTTAATGTTTGGTATATGCTGGTGTGGTAAACCCCTTAAAGATCTTTCTTTTTTTCTCCATATGGGCCTTCTTTAGCGTAAATTTTGATATGACTTTCAGATTTTTACAAGCACCCTTTTCCTTACCTTTGTCGTTATAATAAATATAACGATTTGTAATTTATCCAAAAGAGGAACCACTCAGTGGCTCAGTGCATTTCCTCTGTCCATCTCTTAATGGCTGTTGAGATAAGATATGAGCAATTCAGTCTCTTGGCTGACTCATAGACTTGCCTTGTGAGAAGGGACAGTAATATTGTATAGTACTGAATGCAGGAAGAAGAGCCTTCATATGTAATGAACGTATAATGTATGTCTGCACATATATCATTACACATTTCTGCAATTTTACAATGCATCGGCTGCTGGGTGAGTGAGGAATAAGGTAAGTATTGCTCCTTATTACATCCCTTGATGAAATGAGCATTAGTCTTACTATAGGGTGCAGAGCAACCAAAACACACATATTGTGTATAAGATGAGCAGAGCTCAGCTTTGAAATTAAAATACATATTGACAAGTTTGTTTACACCAACCTGATCAGTCTTGCATGTAAATCTAAAAAAAAAATAAAAAAAATTGAAAGGGCTAAATTTTCTTTAAGCACTTACCACGCACCTGCCCGAACTGCGGATGAGCGGCATCTGTAGGCAAAGCAATGTACCCGTACATCAATGCCTACTTCCAGGTCTAGGGTGCACACAGCAAGTCCCAGCCAATGATTCATGCCCGGGACCTGCTGATCGGCTGTGTACAATCACAGCCGAGAGCTCTGTGTTGGTAAACAGCACAGAGCCCTGTAAAGAGGGAGCGATCTGTCAGTTTCTCATCCAAGTAGGGATGAGAAACTGACAGATCTTTAGTAAAAAGCAGAAGACTTTACACACATTACACATAGTTAGGCACACTTCTAACCCCTTGATTGCCCCTAGATGTTAACCCTTTCCAACCAGTGTCATTAGTACAGTCACAGTGTACAGTATTATCACTGATCACTGTATTAATGTCACTGGTGATGTCAGTGGCAGTTAGTCAGTTTCCCTGCCAAACTATTGCAGTCCCATTATAAGTTGCCATCAGTAGAATAAAAAAAAAAAATAAAACTCCAGTATATATACCATAGTTTGTAGGCGCTATAACTTTCACTCAAACCAATCAATATACACTTACTGGGATTTTTTTTAATCAAAAACATGTAGCAGGATACATGTTGGCCAACATTTATGAAAAAATGTGGGTTTTTTTACAAAATGTTATTGTGATATATATACCGTATATATTTATAGCAGAAAGTAAAAAATATTGTTTTTAAAAAAAATAAAAAATTGGTCTTTCTTTGTTTAAAAAAAAAAAAGAGGTTATCAAAATACCACCAAAAGAAAGCTATATTTGTGTGAAAATAATTCTATACATTTTGTTTGGGTACAGCTTTGCATGACCGCATAGCATCGTGCCGAATAGCAAAAAATGGCCTGGTCATGAAGGGGGTAAAATCTTCCGGAGCTCAAGTGGTTAATAGAAATGTCAACCTACACACAGATAAGGAGTGTGTATGTAAGGAAGAACCTTTTTGTATTTATGTGCGTTCTGTCACTCCAGGCCTTTGCCTCACCTAAGGCTCCATGCAGTTACAATGCCCCACATGTCAAGACGTATTCTCACAACTATCGTACCTCTGACACAACTGTCACTTTTTATTGAAGGATCAAAAATAAGATGATTAAGTCTGCTGAATTTCTGTTTTGTCTCACTGGAGGGTAATTCCTCCTTTTTGTCACACTCAGTGCTCTCCTGTCAAGTTCGAGGTAACGGCAGAACTGAGCCTGTAACAACGAAGGTACAGGTATCTACAGTTTTTATTATATATTCACCATCATTGATAACAAATTGTTCATGAAACATATTGTTATTAAAGAACAACAACAACAGCTATATACAGTTACTTTCAAGGCATCCACTTGGATCAATCTATAACTAGTGCATATAACTAAATATAGCAAGAAATAAATTGAAAACAAGCTTTCTTGGAGTTATTGCACCCCCCCCCCCAAATGTATTTCCACTATTGCAGTCAAACTGGGATAACACCTACTTTATAGTTGTTACATGTGCCCATTCACATGTTATAACTTAAACAATATTTAAAACTTGCAGCTTATCTTTCTAAAGTGGTTGTAAAGGCACAAGGTTTTTTTTACCTTCATGCATTCCATACAAAACCTTCTGTAGGTAGCACCCCCCCCTTTAAGACTTACCTGAGCCCCCTCTTGATCCAGTGATATCCACAAGAGCCTTGCCTCTCCGGGGACTCACACTCCTGATTGGCTTTTGGCAGCAGTGGGGCCATTGGCTCCCGCTGCTGTCAATCACAGTCAGTGAGCCAATCAGGAAATGGAGGGGGTGGGCTGAGCCTCAGATCTGTGTGTGAATGGACACACAGAGCTGCGTGTCGAAAGCGCCAGCTTGGGTGCCCCCAGAGCAAGCTGCTTGCTCTGAGGGCACCTGGCAGGAGGGAGGAGCCAGGAACGCTGGTGAAGGACCCGAGGAGGATCGGAGCTGCTCTGTGCAAAACCATTACACAGAGAAAGTAACTATAAAACATATTTGTTATTTAAAAACAAAGGCTTTACTATCGCGTTAGGTTGTTCTCTTTTGGACCCTCCAGCAAGGAAAAAAATCCTAGTTAGTTTTCTTTGTTTTTAAGAGTCAACTGTGTTTGCCATAATTTAACCCTGTCTGTACTGTGCACACAGATCTCTATTATCACTAGGTTTAAACACAGTCTGTCTTAACAACAGGGTTAAAGGTGTAGAGGCTGGGCTTCTTGCATTGTATAAGGACAGACTTGGGACAGGCTCACTCTAACGTTCAAAAAACTTTGAGAAACATCTAAAAGATAGGAAATATTTTCACAAACATTTTTTAGGCATGCAGTGTGAATGGGAATGCATAACAAACATTTAGTGGGAAAAATGATTTTAAAAGGTAAAGCGCTAGCACACAACCTGAAAATTGCAAATACAATACCATCCATCAAAAAACTCTATCCACTTGATATGAAAAAAAGAGTGCTAGAAATATTTCAAACAATAAAAAGTCCATATATAATAGTCCTTATAGAAAACTCCAACCATCATGCCTTCTGATAAAAAAGTTTTTAAATGGTCCCTTCAATTCGTGCTCCACCACTGTGTATACAGAATGGACCCTTACCAGCAATACATAATGAGTGCGCCTTTGATAACTTTGGGTATTACCTGTTCTCAAGTAGCAGTTGAGAAGGTCCACACATGTGTTGCTTTATGGAAAAAAACTTCCATTGGCCTCACAGATTCCTTTTCTCTCTCCCCAGCAGCCCAGACCCAGAAAAGATGTAAAGTTCCAAAATAGTGTAATGCCCCGTACACACGGTCGGACTTTGTTCGGACATTCCGACAACAAAATCCTAGTATTTTTTCTGACGGATGTTGGCTCAAACTTGTCTTGCATACACGCGGTCACACAAAGTTGTCGGAAAATCCGATCATTCTGAACGCGGTGACGAAAAACACGTACGTCGGGACTATAAACGGGGCAGTGGCCAATAGCTTTCATTTCTTTATTTATTATGAGCATGCGTGGCACTTTGTCCGTCGGATTTGTGTACACACGATCGGAATTTCCGACAACGGATTTTGTTGTTGGAAAATTTTATATCCTGCTTTCAAACTTTGTGAGTCGGAAAATCCGATGGAAAATGTGTGATGGAGCCCACACACGGTCGGAATTTCCGTCAACAAGGTCCTATCACACATTTTCCGTCGGAAAATCCGACCGTGTGTACGGGGCATAATTCCGTTTTTATTAAAAGGTGGAAAAGATTAAAAACGATTGTGTACTTACATTTTATGGTGCTCAGGTCAGCACCAACATAAACAGCCTGGTTTGTATTTTATCCTGCAGGCCGCTCAGACGAACCTGCGTGCGTTCCAACGACCAGAAGTGCTATCCAAACCCAACATGAAGTGACGTCACGGATGGCAGTCACGCAGCCTCAATGCATTTAGCATACCAGCCTCATCAGGAATCTCGCCTGACGCTGGTATGCAAAATGAATTGAGGCTGTGCGACCGCCATCCATGACGTCACTTCCTGTTGGGTTTGGATAGCACTTCTGGTCATTGGAACGCACGCCGGCTCGTCCGAGCAGCCTGCAACTTGGCAGTTGACAGTGATGAGGACGTACTGTTTTGATTGCAGTGGTGTATGCTACATTCAGTGATGTGGTGCCCATAATAATGACAGACTGTGCCCGATTTATCATTTTGCAGTTTTATAGAAATTTAGCGCAGTAAAAATCACTGATCGTTTGATTGGAATTTAGCTCAAAAGGTTTTAGTTGTTGATAAATCCTAAAGCTGAATTGCAGACACAAAAACTTTTTTTATTTACTCAGTAGTCACAATGAATTTAAATAATCTACTGTGTATGTACCAAATGTGCTTGAGTACCCTGATTTCACCTTTAAAGAGTAGTAGTGACATTATCACTGGGCTATACATAGTCTGTGCACAAAGCAGTGCTATGGGACTCAGCAGGCCCATCCACTAAAGGCTGCCTGCCAAAAACTACAGGAGGGGGGCGGATACAAGACCAGTCACCCTGTACAAAGAGAGAGAGGACAGCAGTGACTGGTCTTTATTAGAGGAACCTCCTCTACAGAGGCAAAGTATTGGAGTTGTTTCATAAAGGATCAGCTTTCAAGACTCAGGCCGGGTTCACACATGTGCGACCATGGGTTCATGCCTGGGGTCTGGTGCATTCCTGTACACCAGTTCAGGTGCGATTCAGGTCCGAATTTTAACCTGAATTCCCACCTGAACTGGACCCAAAGACACACCGGACCCTTTTTTCAATCCAGCATGCGGCCGCCCCAGACATGTGTGAACCAGCTCCATTAAGAGTCGGGCACACTTGCCTTTCAACCCTGTGAACCAGGCCTAAGGCATCTATTTTTATTCCGTAAATGATCCAATATATTTGGAGTTACGCTACTGTGCAAGAGTTTTAGGCAGGTGTGAAAAAATGCTGTATATTATAAAATACTTTCAGAAATAGAAGTGTTAATAGTTTTTTTTTAAAAGATAAACTAAAAGCGACTTTCTCCCCCCAACCGGGTCCTGATGAGTAAGTTAATGGTAACATTAAACAAAAGGTCAAGTTTTGATTATGTTAAAAGTGGCACTAGAGGTGGAGTCGTCGGTACACCACTAGAATTATGCACTTATCAATAAAAACCACCAGACTTTGACATCACCCCTCAAGTTTAACAGAATATGTGTGACACATCAAAATATAATAACCTAAAATCTCATATTTATTAATATACATTAAAACTGAAAAAATATTTGGTCAATGATTGAATACAGTAACAGTACTGGCACCACAATGCCTCATATTTAATACATGTGATATAATATTTCTTTTTCAGCAATTAACAAAATGGAAAGTAAATGAACAGAAGAGAAATCTGAATAAAATCATTATTTGGTGTGACCACACTTTACCTTCAAAACAGCATCAATTCTTCTAGATACACTTGCATGCAGCTTTTGAAGGAACTCGGCAGGTAGGTTGTTCCAAACATCTTGGAGAACTAACCACAGATCTTCTGTAGATGTAGGCTGCCTCAAATTCTTCTGTCTCTTCATGTAATCCCAGACGGAATTGATAATGTTGAGATCGGGGTTCTATGGGGGCCAAACCATCACTTCCACATTTCCAACAATATAGTTCTTAATGACAATGGCTGTAAGTTTGGGGTCATTGTCCTCACAGCCAATCAATTCTAATAGAAATCTTATCAAAAATTTATTGAACATTGATCCCGAATAAATGCTGACAATCTAACTTTTACAAATAATCTACTACAAAATATTGCCTATATGGCCTACAAAACTCTGATTAAAATGCTTTATATGGATCACTGCCCACTAATGGTAATTGGAAGTGCTTGGAAACTAGTGCTTTTGGCTCACAGACATTTTATTTTTACTTACAACCCCAAAAATATTATTTTTATTTTGAGTCTAGAGGGTCAAACTCCTATGAGCTTCTAATATCTCTAAGGGACTCATTGTGAAATTTCCCTGCTATACTTCCTAGCTATGTTCCTGGCCACCTTTGGACATATCTGCTCCTCTTGTTGCATTCTCCAATGTACTGCAGTTTTAAAGGGGGTTCAAGAAGGCATATGGAGTAGCCATTGAATATGTGTACATCTTACCTTCACGATACCCTGAACAGATAAGGTTCAGATTAGCTCCAAATATAAGAAACACCATACAATGCACTTAAATGTTTGTTATACATACGCTGTCACTTTGTCCATTCAGGAGCGATAGTGCTTTAGATAGCCCAGCGTCTCAGCAATGTATATCCACCAGAGCATACCCAGGAAGGACTCCCGCAGCAGCATAAGTATATCTTCCTTGGATAGGTGAGCATACCTTCTTTGAGGGAGTAGGGGGTGCTCCATCGGGATGTACTGTCCCTTTGCCCTGAATGGGTAGGTAACAGTGTCTATTTAAGTATATTTTTAAATGCAGTTAGAATAAGTACTTGAAACTGTCTTCATATTAACTTTGTGCAATATCCTGCATTGCTGCCAATCTAACTCTAATGGGGCGTACACACGGTAAGACTTTTCGTCTACAAAAGTCCGACAGCCTGTCCGACAGACTTTCGACGGACTTTTGGCGGACTTGCGGCGGACTTGCGGCAGACTTTCTTACGAACGGACTTGCCTACTTACGATCACACAAAAGTCCGACGGATTCGTACGTGATGACGTACACCGGACTAAAATAAGGAAGTTGATAGCCAGTAGCCATTAGCTGCCCTAGCGTGGGTTTTTGTCCGTCGGACTAGCACACAGACGAGCGGATTTCTGGGTCCGGCGTAGTTACGACGTAAAGATTTGAAGCATGTTACAAATCTAAAGTCCGTCAGATTTGAGGCTGGAAAAGTCCGCTGAAAGTCCGGGCAAGCCCACACACGATCGGATTGTCAGCCAGCTTTAGTCCGTCGGCGTCCGTCGGACTTTTGTAGACGAAAAGTCCGACCGTGTGTACGCGGCATAAGAGCTTGCTGAGGAGGAGGGTAGGTCTGAAGCCCAGACTAGTGTGGTGATGTGATGCTCCATCATTGTCCAACCACAAGCCAAGTGGGGAGGAACAATGACAAAGCTGCACTGCTTTTCTGCAGTGAGAAACAATAAGGTCACTTACCTGGCTCTGCTGTCTGGTGGGGGTGCTGTCATCACAAGACTGGCTAAACAAAAGCACATCACTCATATCAGGTAAAACAGTTTGCAAATACAGATTTCAGTTGTTTATTTAGCTGATGAGTTGGTCATAGCAAAAGCATAAACAATCACGTTCTCTTGCGTGCACGCATTCATGTGCGTTCAACCTGCCATTGTGACAGAACAAAACGATTACCTGTCCGCATTGAGATGTTGAATGTACTGAATAGGTTCCTTGGTAAATCTGAATTTTAAACAATGTCATTGTATCGCCTGTTTAACTTTTAAAATCAATTCCATCTTCATTCATGGAAGGAGGGGGGAAAGGCTACCCCTTTCTACAGTGCAATTTAATAACCAGCCAGTAATATAGTTGAAACTAACAAAAGCTTTTGGGAATAAATTCCCGTCTCAATTTAGGAGAAATCCTTTAATTTAAGATAATGTTTTTAATTATAAATGTAATCACGCAATTATATTTTCCTTGTCTGGCCGGCAGAATAAATTGTGTACTAATGGCGATATTTAAAAGCCTGTCTCAAAGGCCATTGTTTTCATTCCATTAATTTAAACAAAATGTTCAGCCGCTAAAGAAGAAAGGAGGGAAAAAAGGCCAACATTCGGATTCCAGCCTAATTGTTGATCTGACAGAAATGACCACAGACAGACAGTGAAGCTTGGGAAGGTACAGGGTGGCATTGCGCAGATAACATTATTATGTTAGGAAGTCACAAGAAAAACATTAAAGAGAAATAAAATCAGTGGGTGAGGAGCTAATTCCATCTATTAAACAATGAAGCTGTGATAAAGTCAGAAATCTGAGATTTATATAATCCATTGCACCATTATAGAGAGAACAAGAGGGAGTATGGAGAAAGTTGGAAGTATGGTGTAAAAGTCAAGTGGTAGAGGGGAGATGACAAGAGGTAGGAGGGAGATGACACAAGGTGGGACGGAGAGGACTGGAGGTAGAAAGGGTAGGACAGGAAGTAGGATAGAGATGTCAGGTGGTAAGGGGGAGAGGACAGATGGTAGGATGAAGGGGGCAAGAGATAGGAGGAAGATGACATTGGATAGGATGGAGAGGACAGATGGTAGGATGGAGAGGACCAGAGATACAGAGGAGAGAAAAGGAAGTAGGACAGAGAGGTCGGGTGGTAAGGGGGAGACGACAGATGTAAGGACAGAGAGGACCAGAGGTACTGAGGAGAGGAAAGGAGGTAGGATAGAGAGGTTAGGTGGTAAGGGGGAGAGGACTGGAGGTAGGATGGAGAGAACAAGAGATAGGAGGCAGATGACATTGGATAAGAGAGAGAGGGCAGGAAGTAGGAAGGAGAGGACAGGAAGTAGGATAGAGATGCCAGGTGGTAAGGGGGAGAGGACAGATGGTAGGATGGAGAGGACAAAAGATAGGAGGAAGATGACATGGCATAGGATGGAGAGGACAGGAAGTAGGAAGGAGAGGACAGGAAGTAAGAAGGAGATAAAAAAGAGGTATTCTGGCGCTCCAAATGGTGTTATGTCCTTAGTTTAACCATGGGTGATAGCTGAAATAGCAATTTTAAACAGTTCAATGCTGGTAACTAGTATTCGCGAAAAAGAAGGCAGCCATACTCAGAGGGTGTCCATTTCGTCTGTAGACAAGTCAATAAAGAGAGGGGGGGCACCAACTATATGTATAAAGTTCAGAAAGAAGAGTGTGCTAAATGAACACTTACACAGTCCAAACAGGGGAAGATGGGAACAGGGCAGGCATCAGAGCTGGAGGCTGTCAATCTGAAAGGCCTATGTTGTTTTAAGATTGAAAGCCCCCTGCTCTGATGCCTACCCTGTTTCGGTGACGTCACATCTGCTTTAGCTTTTCTGACTGGTCAGCATGAAGCTTCCTGCTTCCTGGTACACACATACAGCCAGTAACAAGATCTACATCCCTAACAGCCAGGCGACCGGCAGCGGAGCCCACAGAGCGGATCACTCCAGGACTGATCAACTCTACTTTCTGAACTTTATATATCTAGTTGGTGTCCCCCCCTCTCTTTAGTAAGAAGGAGAGGACAGGAAGTAGTATAGAGAGGTCAGGTGGTAAGGGGGAGAGGACAGATGATAGGATGGAGAGGATCAGAGGTACGTAGGAGATAAAAGGAGGTAGGATAGAGAGGTCAGGTGGTAAGGGAAAGAGGACATGTAGTGAGCTGGAGAGGACAAGAGGTAGGATGGAGAGAAGAGGTAGGAAGAAGAGGACAGGAGGAAGGATGGAGAAAACAACAAGTAGGAGGAAGATGACATTGGGTAGGATGAAGAGGAATGGAAGTAGAAAGGAGAGGACAGGAAATAGGATAGAGATGTCAGGTGGAAAGGGGAGAGAACAGGTGGTAGGATGGAGAGGAACAGAGGTACAAAGTAGAAGAAGGTAGGATAGAGAGGTCAGGTGGTAAAGCGGGGAGGGCAGGTGGCAGGAAAGAAGGATCAGTTGGTATGGGGGGAGGGCAGGTGGTCGGATGGTGAGGACAGGTGGTAAGGGGGGAGGACAGGTGGTTAGGATGGGGAGGATTAGTGATAGCTGGGAGGGGACAGTAGGTAGGATAAAGATGTTAGGTGGTAAGGGAAAAGAAATGTGATATGGTGGCGGAAGGGAGAGGACAAGAGGTAATTTAGAAAGAACATTGTGTAGTGGGGAGAAGACAGGTGGTATTGAGGCAAGGACAGCAGGTAGGATATAGAGGTCAGGTGGTAAGGGGGATGAAAGGTGGTAGAAGGGAAGTGACATTAGGTAGTATAGAGATGTCAGGTGACTAGAGGGATATAATTCTCACAATTAAAAGCCCTCCATGAATAAAGGCTGGATGGATGAATAAAAGGTCCACTTCCTAAATTCATAGAGCGTTTTTCATTGCAGGAAACAATAGTACAGCTTGTATGAATGGAGCAGGGTGGTGGAGAGGGAGTGCAAATTTGGCACTTTTGACAAGCATCCGTGATGGGTCCAGTGGCTCATAGCTGCTATGTTACTTAAAATCTTCATTCCTCTGCCCCTCTGATACCCCTGCAGTGCTGTGGAGGTATCTGAGGGGCAGAGGAATGAAATTTTCAACAAAGCATAGCAGCCACCAGCAAATGGGACACTTTTCATTCATTGTAAGTACTGTCCATGGTGCTGATTTAAAAAAATATACGTATATATTCCACTAATATTACGCAGTAGAGAGGAAAATAGAGGGATGAAGGTAGATGGAGCTCTGTTGTCCAGTAGGGAAGAACCCAGGCAGGGCTGACCACACTTTTTGGGATTTCAGTGCAGCATTGTCAGCCAAAAGGAGCTCATTAGGTATTTGACAGGATCAACGGGAACTTTTTTGTACTATCAGCATTTTAAAAAGGAATAAAACATGGTGAAATGTACATACTGCAGGGATATATTTGCAGCTGTCCTTGCCGTGCCCCTGGATTGCGATCTGTGGTAATATGTTACCTCTGGGACATCTGTTTAACCATTAAAATGCTGCCACCACATGCATTGCGGTACTGGCCGACGAATGCAACCTGTGGTATGATTTTGTGTGGCCGCCCTACTGCATTGCGAACACAGGAGGTTGCTTGCTTGGCACAGGCGCCATTCGGGGAACACTTTGTGCTTTGCAAATGAATGCAAAGTTTTCTCTAATTGGAAGAGGTGGAAAGGTGAGGCAGTGATGTTACAATCTCCACCTTGACCTCATCCAATCAGAGAATGCTTTGCATTCATTAAGAAAATGGAAAGTGTTCTCTGAATGGCACCCGTGCCAAGTGGTCAACCTCCTGTGTTCAGGAACTGCCATTCCAGGAATTCAGCTTTAAGCAACATTTACAGAAAGATGTTGGTCACAGGAGAAGGTGGGGATGTTCAATGTAGAGTGATTAACAAGTGCAAGTGCCATCCTATCCAAGGCAAGACACAAATTAATGTAGATATGTAATCATCAATTCATACATGCAAGCAGTGTAAGAAACTGCCTAGGGGCGGGTTCACAATGACCTGGGCTCACAGAAGGTAAACTGAATGCTACTGGCCATCTGGAGCGAGGACATCTAGTGACAGAAAAAAATATTGCTGGGGAAATTTCGATTGAAGGTGAATATTGCAGCAAAACTGGTTTTATTATGTGATCTTTTAATGGGCTAGTGATCCTTATCTTGTGTTTTCTTTGGAGCTCAGCTTTAGTGAAAAAAAGGGATAAAAATAAAAAATAGATTTTCTGTCTTCAGCATAGTTAAAAACTGTGCAAGTAGTTCAGTGAATAAAATTTGACTTTTTTTCCAACATATTAATAAAATGGCTAAATGGGGTTCTTCCCATTTGGCAAGAGTTCCACTTTAAGGGGAAACGCAGCACAGCAATCCTTCCTTCGCACTCATAATAGACGCCAGCCGTCATCAAATCTCCACTCCTATAAAAATATATATATTGAGATTGGAGTGTATGTCATTTGTAGATGGTAAACAAGCAGGCACATTCCCTGGTGTAGATCAGCCCCCCCCCCCCCCCCCCCCACTATGAGAAAACGTGATGTGTGTGTTGTGTCTGTGGGGCTATATCTTCTCTTTTCTCTAGCGCAGTCCAAGTGGCTGATCCCATCACCTGGAGTGACGGGTGACAGCAATGAGCACAGGCAGGGAGCAGCGCCACACACACATATTGTCATGCATGACTGACCAGCAGCCATCAACAGCAATTAAATCTGCAGTGCTCAGGATCACAGTGGACAGGTCTAAGTTTCCTGGCACTGTCATGATTAGATGTTTTGCACGGTTCCCCTGTAGTCAGGATGTGGCACATTTTTTCCTTGTGTTTGCTCTTTTAGATGTTCTCCCTGCTGTCACAGGCTGTGGGGGGGGGGGGGCAATCAAAGCTTTCTTGGCCACATTTTCTGAGCCATTTTTCCTTTTGCCAATAATAGAGCTGTACCTTTACATTGGTCACTTTTCTGCAGCATATAAATATAATAGTTGTGGATGATTTCCCCTGTACTGATATGCATTCAAAACATAAATAGTTCTTTGTTCGTGGAAAAAAAAAGCAAAATTGAGAGTCTTTGTCCACTTTAGTCTCCAGAAGGTTTACTGCGATACTTTAATTGACAATTGCGCAGTCGTGCGATGGTGTACACAAATAACATTTATGTAGGTCATTTTTTTCCCACAAATAGTGCTTTCTTTTGGTGGTATTTTTTTAATGTAATCTTTATTTAGCTTAGGCATAGAAATCCAAATAAAAAGCAATATCAATGTAGCAATAACTCTCGGCGGAGCTGCTGGTTTAAGCGGGCTTGTTACCTTCACTCGTCTTCCCTCTGTTTTACCGGCACCGGGTCTAGGGTTCCGTTGAGTTTACCTCTGGACGATACACGCACCAACACTTGAGTACGTTTTCAATGCTTTATTAAACGATTTACTAAGGAAGTAGCAGGAAAGAGGCAGAAGGGAAACTGCAGAAGAAACTCAAATATCTTCTTGTAGGGTTCTTGACAAATGTCCTGGTAGAAATTGGATATTACAACAGAATGCGCTCCCCTCGTGGGACACACTCTTTGCTCGCCTGGATAGGCCTCTCTCACTTGCCTAGCAGCCAGTACGTAGCACGAACAAAAGTCTCTGCCACAGACTTGTTTGGGATAAACCGGTACGATCCTCTGCCATGGGATGTATTGGATTTCTGCAATGAACGTCAGTCACAGTGCTTGAACCTTTAAGCCAACCCGGCAACACTATGCTGTATAGTTACTTTTAGGATACGTCCTCCAACCGAGTCACCAGGCCCCTCTCCAGACCAGCACTCTGCATGATCCTTCCATTACGGGTCCTCCCCTGGGATCTCCTCGGTTGTCCAGCTTCCTCCCTTTGGATAGACAGCTCAGGACCATTCCTCGGCTGCTGTGGTAGGCCCCAGACAAGCTTCTGGGCCCACCCCTGCGCCGCAGCGACGTGGGCCTCCGGAACAGAGGACCACGAGATTGCTTCTCTAACGCATACCTGTCGGCCAGGAGGGCCAGCAGGTGGCTGTAAAACGAACCCCAGAATATGGCGTCTGTCCCATAAATACCCTCGCCCAGAATGCAACTCGGAGGACCACCTCCACCGAGTTGTCTCCAGGACAGAAGAGCATCCATACGCTTCGACACGTTGCCTTTCCAACACTGACCAGTGATAACAGCGACACCCACCAGTCAGCACGGAAACACACACAACGTCAGCCAAGCTGGAACAGAGGCAAACCTAACCTATTTAACGAACAAATTACTAAATTTACCTAACATATGGTAGATCGCAAATCTACCAGCGCTACATACTCCCCCCACTACAGTAGACGTTGTCCCCAACGTCTGTCCAAAAACAGTAACAGTAACTCCCAAGCCTGGGAGTAGGTATTTGAGTTTCTTATAACTTGGATAGACAAAGAGAGAGGAAAAGACAGTGGAAAGATATTACAAGACTTACATCTATAAAACATTATGTTCACATCCGCAAACAAAACCATCCTATGATTGTACACAACCTCACCATCTATCTAGCTGAAAGGCCTTCCAGCTTGATAGGAGATCCAATAATTCCTGAAAAGGAAAACATAATAAACACACACATATATATATATACTGTACAATATCAGGTCAAAGCCTCATTTTTTAGAGAAAATGAGCCTCTCTTCCTTTTATCCATATCGGAATAAACTTAAGCAGTCCATCCCTGTACTATGATCTCTTCAAATAAAGAAAAAAAATCTGGCTAGCAAAAAGAAGTCCTTGGATTTAAAACACTGAGCAGACTATGTAAATCTTGACCACGCAGATTTCTTTACACTGATACTAACTAGCTAACTACTTGCAAAGTTCTTTTGTCCAGAATCACCAATAAAACCGGGGATCTGGCAATGTCAGTGGTTTTCCCGTTTTATCCACGGTGGTAATGAAATAGACAACATCACTTTGTCAGCATAGATGTGCCGACCGAAGTTCCAGTGC
Organism: Lithobates septentrionalis; assembly: GCA_037952835.1. Taxonomy (NCBI): domain Eukaryota; kingdom Metazoa; phylum Chordata; class Amphibia; order Anura; family Ranidae; genus Lithobates; species Lithobates septentrionalis. The sequence goes on along the minus strand of JBBDGP010001667.1, from coordinate 3,176,540 downwards.
ATGAAACATCCACTAAAACGTTCATCCATCCTAACAGAACATCCAGTCATTCGGAAAGGCTAATGCTGCGTACACACGGTCGGACTTTCTGGCATACTTGGTCCGGCACACTTTCTGACGGACTTTGTCCGCCAGGTGCGCCGGACTTTAAAACGGACGGACTTGCCCACACACAACCGGACTTTCCGGCGGGCTAAGTCTGCCCGTCTTTCCGACTGACTTTCGCCGGAGTTACGGCGGACTTTCAGAATGAACGGACTTGCCCACACACGGACAAGTCTGTTCATTTTGAACGTGACTCAGGTGTGACGGGACTAGAAAAGGAAGTCAATCTTGCCGCTTTTATCGGTGAGATTGACACCTTGCGAGCCCCGTCGCGGGTCATACCAGGCCCTTAGGTCTGGTATGGATTATAAAGGGAACCCCCTACGCCGAAAAAACGGTGTGGGGTCCCCCCTAAAATCCATACCAGACCCCGATCCAAGCACGCAGCCCGGCCGGTCAGGAAAGGGGGTGGGGACGAGCGAGCGCCCCCCCCTCCTGAACCGTACCAGGCCGCATGCCCTCAACATGGGGGGTGGGTGCTTTGGGGGAGGGGGGCGACCTGCGGGCCCCCCCACCCCAAAGCACCTTGTCCCCATGTTGATGAGGACAAGGGCCTCTTCCCAACAACCCTGGCCGTTGGTTGTCGGGGTCTGCGGGCGGGGGGCTTATCGGAATCCGGGAGCCCCCTATTAGAGGGCCCCCAGATCCCGGCCCCCCCACCCTATGTGAATGAGTATGGTCAACATCACCCAGTGACCACGCCCCCTAAAACATCACAGTCCCAGCATGCCCAGGGACTGTGACATCAAAAGGGGGCGGGGTCTCCGCCTATATAAGTCACAATGCAGCCCTCAGAGAGCAGTCCAGCTGGAGAGAGCGTCATGTCAACATCTGGAGAAGAGAAGCCCAGAAACCCAGAAGCCCAGAAGACAAGAAGCCCAGAAGTCCGGACCTCTGCTGGCAAGAGAGCTACCTGAAGACAGCGGAGGAGCTGGCCGAAGAACTGGAACACCCGGAGAAGAACCAACCGGACACCGGGAGAAGATGAACCGGAGGGACCCCCGAACCCGGAAGAAGACCCCCGAAGCCGGAGGAAGATCCCCCCCCCCGGAGCTGTTTAATAAAATATTTTAAAAACCTGTGTAGTGTTTTATTATTTACACTTTTTCCCTAGGTGAATGGATAGGGGTACCATGTACCCCATACTCATTCACATAGGGTGGGGGGGCCGGGATCTGGGGGCCCTCTTATAGGGGGCTCCCGGATTCCGATAAGCCCCCCGCCCGCAGACCCCGACAACCAATGGCCAGGGTTGTCGGGAAGAGGCCCTTGTCCTCATCAACATGGGGGCAACGTGCTTTGGGGCGGGAGGGCCCACAGGGCGCCCCTCCCCCAAAGCACCCACCCCCCATGTTGAGGGCATGCGGCCTGGTACGGTCCAGGAGGGGGGGGCGCTCGCTCGTCCCCACCCACTTTCCTGACCGGCCGGGCTGCGTGCTCGGATCGGGGTCTGGTATGGATTTTAGGGGGGACCCCACGCAGTTTTTTCGGTGTAGGGGGGTTCCCTTTATAATCCATACCAGACCTAAGGGCCTGGTATGCACCGCGCTCGCCGCAATAGGAAAATTTGTTTTTCCTATTTCAGCGAGCGCAAAATGCAATAGCCTGCCCTCGCGTCGTATCTGGTCCGTTGGACCAGCATACACACGAGCGGGCTTTCCGTCGGACCAGCACACAGACGAGCGGACTTTCCGCCCGAAACTGAGTCCGACGGAAAGATTTAAAACATGTTTCAAATCTAGGTCCGGCGGGCTTTTCGGAAAAAGTCCGCCGGAAAAGTCCGCCGGAGTATACACTCGGGCGGATTGTCCGGCACACTCTGGTCCGCCGGACCAAGTATGCCGGAAAGTCCGACCGTGTGTACGCGGCATTAGGCACAGACAAATAGTCCCAAACAGCTTCACTGTACCAAAGTTCCTGATTAGTTTCAATCACCTGCATTATATCCTGGGGCACATAGGGGAACTCCAAACCATACTCGGCAGCTACACGCTTGTTTAACATCCTCTGCAAATGTGCAAGTTTGGGCAAAGATCTGTCTCTCCCCATACCAGGCGGTACACAGGAATGCAATGATTTGCTCACCATAGACCCAGCCGGTGTCTGTAATGAACTAGCAACTTTTGGCAAAGTCTCGGTAACAGGGCTGTGTGGCTCCACACAGGGTGAACGTCTTCCCAGAACTCAGGGCTGTCCATTCAGGGAAAGTCATAGCAGAGGCAACATCTTCACCTTGTGACCATAACAGCTCTTGTGACATAGTCTCAAATAAGTCATCAACCCCTAGAAAGATCAGACATGAATTCTAATTCCAAGTCTCCCAACTCTTCTGCTGGTAGATATTTACTCACAGTCCCAAATACATTCCCCATCAGTGGCTTACCCGTTCCTGACGTGGACTCTGGTAGCTCCGGTTCAGGTAACCTCTGGGGTAGGCCTCAACTACGGCCGTGGGAAGCCTTCACATATCCCACCTTCCTTTGAGTAGGTGTAGTGGATGCAGAGATCAAAGTAATGTCCCCTGACGAGACGACAGCAGCAGTGTCTCTTTCCGGAACATTATCAGCAACAACAGGCAAAGTGGTGGCCTGTTGTTCTCTCTCCGTAGTGGTAGCAGCTTCTACTGTGGCGACACCTGTTGCCCAATCCATCTGATAAGCACGGGGCGATGTGGTAGGTTGCTCCACCACAAACAAGTACTCTCCACATTGCAGACATCGGCCAAATGGACGGAGATGTACGGCCAATCCTTCACATCGGTGGAAGATCATACCCAGTCCCTCAATATCTTCTGAGGTATACAGGACAAACCTCCCCTGCGGCTTCAAACTAACTCCAGTATCTGTAAGCAGAGTTCCAGACAGCACAACATTCATCACGGTGCTTGTAGGGAACGTTCTCGGTCCCATGATTGGCTGCATTGCCGGAAAAGACATGGCCACACTCTGATCTTCTCAGCACGATCACGAGGCCTTTCCTCTCCTCTGGCGCCAAACACATACACGCGTCCCACGCGGTAACAAGTAGGGTAGGCTCCTCCCACTTGTTCTTCTGGTCACGTAGCTCCCGGGCCTTCACTGGCGCTCGCTGTCTACGCATTCAGAAATAAAGTCCTGCAGTTTAACCTTTTCTCTTCCTGAAAAATTTTTTCAAAGTCCAGCTCTCTCCGTAAACTCCTGGTAAAACACCTCTCTGGGTTGCGAGAATTGATGGTCAACAAATCCCGGACGACGCCCCCACATGTAGCAATAACTCTCGACGGAGCTGCTGGTTTAAGCGGGCTTGTTACCTTCACTCTCCTTCCCTCTGTTTTACCGACACCGGGTCTAGGGTTCCGTTGAGTTTACCTCTGGACGATACATTCACCAACACTTGAGTACGTTTTCAATGCTTTATTAAACGATTTACTAAGAAAGTAGCAGGAAAGAGGCAGAAAGGAAACTGCAGAAGAAACTCAAATATCTTCTTGTAGGGTTCTTGAAAAATGTCCTGGTAGAAATTGGATATTACAACAGAATGCGCTCCCCTCGTGGGACACACTCTTTGCTCGCTTGGATAGGCCTCTCCCACTTGCCTAGCAGCCAGTATGTAGCACGAACAAAAGTCTCTGCCACAAACTTGTTTGGGATAAACCGGTACAATCCTCTGCCACAGGATGTATTGGTTTTCTGCAATGAACGTCAGTCACAGTGCTTGAACCTTTAAGCCAACCCGGCAACACTATGCTGTATAGTTACTTTTAGGATACGTCCTCCAACCGAGTCACCAGGCCCCTCTCCAGACCAGCACGCTGCGTGATCCTTCCATGATGGGTCCTCCCCTGGGATCTCCTCGGTTGTCCAGCTTCCTCCCTTTGGATAGACAGCTCAGGACCATTCCTCGGCTGCTGTGGTAGGCCCCAGACAAGCTTCTGGGCCCACCCCTGCGCCGCAGCGACGTGGGCCTCTGGAATGGAGGATCACGAGATTGCTCTCTAACGCATACCTGTCGGCCAGGAGGGCCAGCAGGTGGCTGTAAAACGAACCCCAGAATATGGCGTCTGTCCCATAAATACCCTCGCCCAGAATGCAACTCGGAGGACCACCTCCACCGAGTTGTCTCCGGGACAGAAGAGCATCCATACGCTTCGACACGTTGCCTTTCCAACACTGACCAGTGATAACAGCAACACCCGCCGGTCAGCACGGAAACACACACAACGTCAGCCAAGCTGGAAAAGAGGCAAACCTAACCTATTTAACGAACAAGTTACTAAATTTACCTAACATATGGTAGATCGCAAGTCTACCAGCGCTACATCAATATAACAGATATAGACAGTATTCTCCAAGTATCAAAACATGTTTCAAACAAGCTTCAAAAATCAGCAGCATGACATACCTGAGAGTATTTAAAGAAAAACATGCATAACAGAATATAACATGAGGACAATGGTCAAAGTTTCAATGTCTGTATACCCCTTGACACTATAGAACCCACTCTAGAGAAGCTCTAAAAGCAGCAGTGTCCAAGGCAACTATATGGTTTAGATGCCCCTGCAACAGAGAGACTGGGCCAAACTGATCATAACAAAGTCTGGGAGACAACTGAGGGGCCGCACGTCGTGAACAACACACAGGGGGGTTGGGTTTGTTGCCCTGCCACCAGGGGCGGACTGACCATTCGGGCACTGCCCGAGGGCCCCATGCCACTAAGGGGCCCCATCAGGGTTGCCAGCCTCAATTAAACCAGGGACAGTATGTAAAAATCTGTGTTTTTTAAAAAAAATCCCGAGATTATAGCTGCCTCTCCAGTACCTTTTCAGTGTGTGTATGTGTATTCTTTGTGTGTATAATGTGTGTGTGTATATTGTGTGTCTGTGTGTGTATACTGTATGTACTGTATCTATTGCCTGGGGGCCCGATAATCTCCTATTGCCTGGGGGCCCCATAATCTCCTATTGCCCGGGGGCCCCATAATGTTCTCCTATTGCCCGGGGGCCCCATATTCTCTTTTTGCCTGGGGGCCCCATGAGTTGTCAGTCAGCCCCTGCCTGCCACCCACCGTATGGTCCACCTAGTCCCCTGGGTCGCCAGAGTGGCAACACTAGGTTGCTCACCGTATTTACACTCGAGGCTCCCAAGCACCGCATTTCTCCCAGGTACAGCATAAACCATAAATGACCAAATAAACCAAAAAGAGCCAAAAAAGTGAGTAAGAAGAAATGAGGGGAGAAGAAGGGAAGAAGGGGTAATAGGAAAAGTAGGAGGGGAAAGAAAGGGAGAAGTCGGATGCAGTGTAGACCGATGAAATCTACGAGACCACTCACATCGGCATATACCATTGGACTAAAAGATGCAAGGAAAAAACAGATAAGATCAGGTAGGTAGCCTTTTAGTGGTATTTGATCACCTCTGCGGTTTTTATTTTTTGGGCTAGAAACAAAAAAAGAACAACAATTTTGAAAAAAAAAAAAATATTTTTTACTTTCTGCTATAAAACATATCCAATAAAAAAGTGTAAAAAATCAAATTTCTTCATCAATTTAGGGCAATATGTATTCTGCTACATATTTTTGGTAAAAAAAAATCCCAATAAGCGTACATTGATTGGTTTGCACAAAAGTTATAGTATCTACAAACTATGGGATATTTTTATAGAATTTTTATTTATTTATAAATTTTTACTAGTAATGGCGACGATCAGAGACTTATAGCAGGATTGTGATATTGCGGCGGACAAATCAGACACTAACTGACACTTTTCGCACTTTTTTGGGGACCAGTGACACCAATACAGTGATCAGTGCTAAATAATATGCACTGTAATTGTACTAATGACACTGGAAAGGTAGGGGTTAACATCAGGGGTGATCAAAGAGTTTAATGTGTTCCTAGGGAGTGCTTTCTAACTGGGGGGGGGGGGGGGGGGGCTTGGGTGCTTGTACTGTAAGAAGACAGAGATCTGTGTTGCTGCTTAGCAGAGACACAAGATCTCCGTCTTCTCCTATCAGAGAACGGCGATCTGCCTTGTTTACATAGGCAGACTGCCTTTCTGTCTGCCTCAGGAACGATCAACGGGTCCCGGCGGACATCGGGTCCACCCAACCTGTTAATTGGCTCCCGCTGTGTACAATCACGTGCACGCCCCAGACTAGGAAGGATGAAATCACGTACAGGTAAATGATTTTACGCAGAGAGAGAGGCCACTCTGCTGCAGTAAATCTACGTGGGGTGGTTCAGAAGCGGTTAAAGTATATATGAACCCTTACCTTGCAAAACAACCCATATTAGATATGAAAGGCAAAACATTTGTGTGTGTGTATATATATAAAAAAATATATACATGAACTTTTTTATTTTTTCTTATCTTTTTTTTATTTTTTTTATAAGTGATCTCATAATCTCTGCATGAGTCCGGGTTCACATATGTGTGAATGCGCATGACATGGCATTATGGCATTAAGGACAAGTATGACATTAGGGACAAGTATTTGCCTGTATTTCTCAGCATTGACAACACCATTGATCCTGACCAAATCTCCAACTCCATTTACAGAAATGCTGCCCCAAACTTGCAATGAACTTCCACCATGCTTAACTGTCGCCTGCAGACACTCATTATTGTACCACTCTTCAGCCCTTTGGCATACAAACTGCCTTCTGCTACAGCCAAATGTTTCAGATTTTGACTCATCAGTCCAGAGCACCTGCTGCCATTTTTCTGCACCCCGGTTTCTATGTTTTAGTGCATGCTTGAGTCACTGAGCCTTATTTCCATGCCGGAGGTATGGTTTTTTGGCTGCAATTCTTCCATGAAGACCACTTCTGGCCAGACTTTTCCACACAGCAGATGGGTGTACCTGGGTCCCACTGGTTTCCACCAGTTCCGTGCTGATGGCACTGCTGGACATCTTCCAATGTCACAGGGAAATAAAACATGATGTGTCTTTTATCTGCTGCATTAAGTTTCCTTGGCCAACCGCTGCAGCTATAGTCCTCAATGTTGCCCATTTCTTTGCAATTCTTCAAAAGAGCTTGAATAGCACATCTTCAAACTCTAGTCTGCGTTGAAATCTTTGCCTGGAAGAGACCTTACTGATGCAATATAAGTACCTTGTGTCTCTTTGATGTGCTCAGTCTTGCCATGGTCTATGACCTGTGACATGAAACGGTCTTCCACAACCTCACCTTAGTAGCAGAAATTGGCTGTTTCTCACCCAGTTTAAAGTCTGGTATATGTTAATTTTTTTTTTCAACCCAGCAGGCTTAATGAAAAAAAACTGAGGAGGTCTCTTGTACTAACTATGCTATGTTCTGACAGGAAAACCACCACCCCCCCCCCCGCAAGAACACACCGGTCAGCCCTTTTCAGCCATTGTCTGAAAGTGCCAGTTGGATGCAGATTGGCTGCTGGTTTTCCAGCATGTCCATTCAACAGAAATCGGGCGTGAGATTGACTTGTATTGGACAAGCAGCTGCACACATGGGCCAAAAGTTGGCTAGTAGCTACTGTAATGGCTGATTTCGACCGATATTCGGCCCATGTGTACAGGGCTTAAGCTTCTTACACAGCTGTTTCTGTTTCAGTTAATGACTGTGTTTCAACCTACATATGAAATTGATGATCATTAGCACATGCTTAGTATAATTAATTAATCATACACCTGGCTCTAATCCTACAAAACCCCTATTTTTGCACAAGTGTCAGGACCTGGATCACCTACTGGTGACATTGTGCATCTCAGAGCAGAAGGTTATGGTTTCAGTGTACACCAGAGGGTGTCTGCCTGCAGCCAGCAGGTCCCAGTAATCAGTTCCACCTGATGCTGGCTGGTGGGAGGTTATTAAGTCCCTCCTCTAAACTTCCCTCTCCCTCGTGTTTTGCTTGCTGCAAGATACTGCTAGCCATTTATCCTGTTCCTATTCTTGATCATGCTCTTTGCTTTGTACCTATATCCTGCTGCCTGTTGTTCACACTTGTCTTTATGTTTGCTGGTGTTTGGATGGATTTTGGTTTTACTGTAAATAAATCTTACTTTATATATATATGGTCTAGTTCTAGTTTCCTAAACATAGATACGCAGATTAGGCCATCTTTGCTGCTGATTTCTGACAGCAAGTGTACAAAGTGTGCAAGTGTAAGAATTGATGATGGTTTGAAGCCAAAAGGGTTGTCACACCAAATATTTTTTTTGGATGTTTTTTATTGAAAGAATGTTTTTAAAACATACAGAAAACAAGGCAAACACAGACCGAGAAAGTGGTTTAAACTATAAATAAGGTATAACAACGTTGGTCTAATACAGTCCAGTTTCCGCAGCAAAGTAAAAAACACTAATTTTGGAAAGGACATGAACACGTGCTAGTACCCGAAGACACACATTTTAACATGGATATGTACCCAAAAAGAAAAGAAAGAGAACAAGTGGGAAAGGAAAGCGAAGGAAAAGAAGAGGGTAAGAAAGAAGCAGAGGGTAGGGAAGACAGGGGGTGTCAAACTGCCAGCTAATACAATCAAACAGCTCAAGTTAGTGAGATGGTGTCTAGAGGTTGTTCTGAGATATCAGTATTAGAAACAATATCCAAATATTGAACAAAGGCTTTAAAATTAAACCAACAGGCCCTTACCTCAGTGTGCCTTTTTTAGAGTTTGTCGTAAGGTATAAGTAATAGTCTCCATAAGACAAAGGAGAAGATACGCTTGAGAAGGAATAGGATTTCAATATACAAATGCCATACTGGTGACCCCACAATAGGGATAGAACTTTTTTGCAGAAGGGAGTTTAACAAGACTCGTAGCCACTTATTAAAATTAGAAGAAGAGGTTTAACCTTCAACTACGTAGAGGGTTCTCTACTGTAAGAGCGGCAAGGATGTGGAATTCCCTTCCACAGGCGGTGGTCTCAGTGGGGGGGCATTGATAGTTGTTTTGTCTCTGGGACAGATAGCTCAACCTTCTTATCCCAATAACTTCAGATACCATATTTCTTTGATCTCAGTTTTATTAGAACAAGCCAGGTGAAACTACAAATAATAGAAATAGACTTCAATAAGTACAACATTGCGTACAATACAGCATACATTGCAGAAACAATGATATACAGTACAAGATGAGATAATAAAAACATACTTTTTAAGTTCTCTAAAGGGTGATGATGATAGAGAAATACATGTGTTGTTTCCTGAACGTCTTCTCAAAGAATGGTGACTGTTTCACTTCCTGTTAAGATTCTACCCAGAATTCCCTGCTTGCTGACAACTTCCTTAACTATACATACAGTAAAACAAATAAACAGAACTGCAGCAATACCAAAAAGGAACACTGGATGGAGCCTGCGCACCACATATGATTATCTTAAGTAAATTACACATTTTGCATGTAAATTTAACAACACAGGTACAAATAATCAGCAAGACATCTGGTGGACAGAACAATAGTATCAAGAGACTATTAGATAAGCACCTGAACAACATACAGGGATATACAATGTAATACTGACATATAATCACACACATAGGTTAGACTTGATGGACTTGTGTCTTTTTTCAACCTCACCTACTATGTAACTATATGTAACAAATGGAATCTATGGCACAAAACTACTTGTGAATAGAGGGGGTTGTTTTTTGCTCCAGTACATGGGAATAAGAGATTTAGCTGCATTTAGTAGGTGAGAAGTAATGGACAGTTTGTACCTATCTGTTGGTTCAGTTGTACAATGAAAAACGACAGTCCATGGGTTGGATCTGACAAAAGAGCCCTGTATTATAGTGATTAGCTGTAGTATCTCAAACCAATAGGGTTGGATTAGTGGCCACTATATGTGGGCATGGGATGCTTTTTCCCCTCATTCCTTCCAGCAAAGAGGAAAGTGGGTGGGGACATAGCTCTTAATTTTTTAGGCATGTAGTGCCATCTGGTGAGGAGTTTATTTCTAACCTCTGCTGTTTTCAACGTGATTGAGGAGACGTGGGACAAATGAGAAACTTTTTCTTTCTGTTTATCTGTGAGAGGAAGTTGAAGGTGTGTCTCCCAGCGTGCAAGGTAGTTTGGATACAGTGCCTTGAAAAAGTATTCATACCCCTTGAATTTTTCCACATTTTGTCATGTTACAACCAAAAATGTAAATGTACTTTATTGGTATTTTTTGTAATAGACCAACACAAAGTGGCACATAATCGTGAAGTGGAAGGAAAATTATACATGGTTTTCAAAATGTTTTAAAATAAATATCTGAAATGTGTGGCGTGCATTTGTATTCAGCCCCATTTACTCTGATACCCCTAACTAAAATCTAGAGGAACCAATTGCCTTCAGAAGTCACCTAATTAGTAAATAGAGTCTACCTGTGAGTACCGTATTTATCGGCGTATAACACGCACTTTTTTCCCCTTAAAATCAGGGGAAAATCGTGGGTGCGTGTTATACGCCGATCCCCGCTATTTTGTGATCTGTCGGAGCGATCGCCGCGATCGCCGCCGACATTCACATAGCGTGTATTTTTAAATATGACGCCGCGGAGTTCGGAGGGACTCGGCGGCACTCGTTCAGCTGAACGAGCGCCGCCGAGGACACAGTGACTGGGTGGAGCCGAGATACACATAGCCGAGGGTTCTCGGCTATTCTCGGCGCCGTTCACAGTCACGTCCAGTCCCGCCATTGGACCTGCGTTATGTCCATCATGGGGACTGGGCGTGACTGTGAACGGCGCCGAGAATAGCCGAGAACCCTCGGCTATGTGTATCTCGGCTCCGCCCAGTCACTGTGTCCTCGGCGGCGCTCGTTCAGCTGAACGAGCGCCGCCGAGTCCCTCCGAACTCCTCGGCGCCATATTTAAAAATCAAAACTAAACTTTTGTATGTCGGCGGCGACAAGGCTGCACGGACCACTGGGGCAAGGCTGCACTGGGGCAAGGCTGCACTGGGGACAAGGCTGCACGGACCACTGGGGCAAGGCTGCACTGGGGCAAGGCTGCACTGGGGCAAAGCTGCACTGGGGCAAAGCTGCACTGGGGCAAGGCTGCACTGGGGCAAGGCTGCACTGGGGACAAGGCTGCACGGACCACTGGGGCAAGGCTGCACTGGGGCAAAGCTGCACTGGGGCAAAGCTGCACTGGGGCAAGGCTGCACTGGGGCAAAGCTGCACTGGGGCAAAGCTGCACTGACAAGGCTGCACTGACAAGGCTGCACTGGGGCAAAGCTGCACTGACAATTCTGCACTGGGGCAAAGCTGCACTGACAAGGCTGCACTGGGGCAAAGCTGCACTGACAAGGCTGCACTGAACACTGGGCAAGGCTGCAGATGGACACGATAAGGCTGAATTGATGGGCATTTAAATGTAAGTTTTTTTTCCTTAAACTTCCCTCCTAAAAGTTTTTTTCCTTAAAATTCCCTCCTAAACTTGGGGTGCGTGTTATATGCCGGCGCGTGTTATACGCCAATAAATACAGTAATTTAATCTCAGTATGAATACAGCTATTCTGTGAAGCCCTCAGAGGTTTGTTAGAGAACCTTAGTGAACAAACCACATCATGAAGGCCAAAGGAACACACCAGACAGGTCAGTGATAAAGTTGTGGAGAAGTTTAAAGCAGGGTTAGGTTATAAAAAAATTATCCCAAGCTTTGAACATCTCACAGAGCACTGTTCAATCCATTGTCTGAAAATGGAAAGGGTATGACACAACTGCAAACATATCAAGACATAGCTGTCCACCTAAATTGACAGGCTGGGCAAGGAGAGCATTAATTAGAGAAGCAGCCAAGAGGCCCATGGTAACTCTGGAGGAGCTGCAGAAATCCACAGCTCAGGTGGGAGAATCTGTCCACAGGACAACTATTAGACGTGCCCTCTACAAATCTGGCCTTTATGGAAGAGTGGCAAGAAGAAAGACATTGTTGAAAGAAAGCCATAAGAAGTCAGGTTTGCAGTTTGCAAGAAGCATGTGGGGGACACAGCAAACATGTGGAAGAAGGTGCTCTGGTCAGATGACACCAAAATTTTACTTTTTGACCTGAAAACAAAACGCTATGTGTGGCGGAAAACGAACACTGCACATCCCCCTGAACTACACCATCCCCACCGTGAAACATAGTGGTGGCAGCATCATGTTGTGGGGAAGCTTTTCTTCAGCAGGGACTGGGAGGCTATTTAGAGTTGATGGGAAGATGGATGGGGCCAAGTACAGGGCAATCTTAGAAGAAAACTTGTTATGCCCTGTACACACGGGCGGACTTTTCGACCGAACTTGTCCACCGGAACGAATCGTGTGTGGGCTTCATTGGACTTCCGACGGACCTTTTCAGTTGAAAATCTGACAGACTTTAGATTTGAAACATGTTTCAAATCTTCCCGCCGCAACTCCGCCGGAGCCAGATCCTATCGGGAATTACATTAGTCTGTATGCTGCTCCGACGGACCAAATACGATGCAGGGGCAGCTACAGCACCTGCCCGCGAGAATGTTTCCAATGTGATCCTATCGCGCTGGTTCTTGGCAACAGGGTACTGTACATCTCTCGCTTGCTGCAATAGGAAAAACACATTTTCCTATTGTAGCGAGCACAAGAAAGAGGCGACAGTGTCCCTTAGGTTTGGTATGGCTTTTAAGGGGAACCCGCAACGCCGAAAAAACAGCGTGGGGGTCCCCCCAAAATCCATACTAGACCCTTATCTGAGCACGCAGCCCGGCCGGTCAGGAAAGGGGATGGGGACGAGCGAGCAACCCCCCCCTCCTGAACTGTACCAGGTCACATGCCCTCAACATGGGGGTTGGGTGCTTTGGGGAAGGGGAGCGCCCTGTGGCCCCCCCACCCCAAAACACCTTGTCCCCATGTTGATGAGGACACGGGCCTGTTCCTGACAACCCTGGCCGTTGGTTGTCGGGGTCTGTGGGCGGGGAGCTTATCGGATACCGGGAGCCCCCTTTAATAAGGGTGCCCCCAGATCCCGGCCCCCCACCCTATGTGAATGAGTATGGGGTACATCGTACCCCTACCCATTTACCTGGTGTCAATAAAAAAAACACACTAGACAGGTTTTTAAAGTAATTTATTAGGCAGCTCCGGGGGTCTTCTTCCGACTTCGGGGGTCTCTTCTGACTTCTCCGCTCTCTCCGGCCTCTTCTCCTGCTCTCCGGCCTCTTCTTCCGGTGTCCGGTTCTCCTGCCCGGCTCCTCTGCTATCTTCTGCTCTTTTGCCTCTCTCTTGCTAGCGTTGGCCCGGTCTTCTCCATCGCCTTGTTCCCTCTTCTCTTCTTCCGATGTTGACACGACGCTCTCTCCCGCTGTAATGCTGTGTGCACGGTGCGCAAGGACTTATATAGGCACCGGGTGATGTATTCGTCTTTATTACATTTATTCTACCCAACCAAATGTGACAGAGAGAAGACCAGCGACAGATAACAGTTTTAACAGTGTTCAACCAAATATTGATTTGATTTAGATTTTTTTTCTGTTTGCTCACTTTACATTTTGTAAATATATGAAATTAAACAACAAAAATATTTATTTTTGAAAGTATTCTTAATTTACAGCATTTCTTCACATCTACCTAAAACTTTTGCACAGTACTGTACATAAATAAAAGCTGTTCATTGTAAGCACCACTGACAGTGGTGAATGGTTACCGCAACAGTCTTAAATGCTACATTTGAAGAAGAGCTTGTCGAAAAACAGCAGACTTACTGGTTGATTCACCAGATTAGAATAAAGGAAAGAAAGACCAAAAAAGAAAACAAAGAATTGGTAAGCTGCAAAATAATCAATGTTTGTTTTTGGGGTTAATACCTTATTAAATATGCTAAACGGCCACAAATACACCACCAAAAACACACACCCTAAATAAAGAAAAAGAAAAAGTTAAAGAGAAGAAGTATATTTTTTTTCATGGTAATTTTGCCAAAGCAGCTCATTGAGCAAAATATATACAGTACCAGGGGCGGACTGACCATTGAGCCACTCGGGCACTGCCTGAGGGCCCTGGGCCACTAGGGGGCCCCATCAGGGTTGCCAGCCTCAGTAAAACCAGGGACAGTATGTATAAATCTGTGTTTTTTTTACATCTGTCTGTGTATACTGTGTGTACATGTATGTGTATACTGTGTGATTGCATACTGTGTGTGTATACTGTGTGGCCCCACAATCTCTGATTGCCTGGGGGCCCCAAAATCCCCTATTGCCCGGGGGCCCCATGAGTTATCAGTCCGCCCCTGTACAGTACCTTTTTGTTTATTTGAATTCCTCCAGAAATTCTACCTGAACAATAGCAGTGCATTTCGGGCACCTAGGCACTCCTATGCCTTGAGACTCATTAGTCTCTATATTTGCAGTGTGAGATCATGTAAGGCACTGCTCCCTCTGAGTGCTGATTTCATGAGATACGGAGTGAGATTTGGTGATGTCTTTATTGTTCAGCTCACTGTTCTCCTTGCTGGAGAAAAAACTGTACCTGGGGAGCTGCAGTGCAAGGATCTCCCTGCTTCTGCTTTCAGCACCACTCCTGCTGCTTTCTGAATATTTCACCACCTGTCATTAGATCACCAGTCATCAGGGGGGGGCAGCCCTGTTTCTAACAAGATGGGCATCTCCACATAGGGACACAGTGCATAGGAAGACAAGGTAAGTCAGTAATGGGGATAAGATCAGCTGTAGGGAGACCACAGACCATACTGGTGGTTAATGATGGTTTTGCCTTCTACTGAACATACATATATTTACTTTGTACTTCATTCTTTATTTTCCTCCACCCTGCTGAGTTCTTATTTCGTTTATAATTTCAGATGCTGCATAATCCTAAATATGCTGGCTTTGGAAATCTCTCCATGGACAGGGAAAAAAAAATCTGTTCTCGGAAAGCTGACAGTGTCAGAAGTTAACAGGATTTTGCCCTCGTCTGGAAACTTAAGCCTCAGATCGGAAGGTGTTTATATGATATCACACTTTGAGTGACAACTGCCAATAGCCAAGAGATGAAGGTGATATCAGAATAGATTTTCTTTTTTTTGTGTGTGTCACTGCTTTGCTAGTTCTCTTACAACACAACTTGTCATTGCAGAAGGATCAGTAATACATTTTCAGTCAACCTCATAAAGTTCAGCATAAGAATTGAATGGCCATCAAATTGAATGAAAAAATGGACAGAGGCTAAAAAGAGGCCCTGTTGTCAAATAAAGCAGAATGCTGCATAACCTAGCATTAGACTAAGAGGAAGTTTAGAAAAGAGGAGAACAGTTTGTTCGTATGAGTTCAGTCCAAGCTTTGTTTTACAAAACGTCTGGACTGCTCCATACCCCAACCCCTGAGCAATTAATGCTCAGCCACCCTAAGTTGACCCTCGGCCTTGGCCGGAGGGTTATTGTTGTTCAACAGTTCATAATACAATACATGTTTTCAATGTGTATTCTTATGTCGTGTCATGATAGGCTTATGGCTCCTATCCCCTGCGAGGGATCATCTCAGCTGTTTTTGTTTCTTATACATTTCAATAAAAAAATTGTACCAGAAAAGAGGAGAACATATACATTGTCCACCCTCAAAAAACATCCCTTAGCAATAAATAAACACCATTACGCAATTTTTACCTTTTTTTAACAGTTTGGCCGCAGATTTAATACAGTACAAAATAGAATTTGCATCTCTATTATTAACTATAATAATACCACAAATAACAAAAACATTTCTGTTAAACACCATCTGCCTATTATATCAGAGGGGAGAGACACTTCAGTAGTAGCTGGCAACTCGTCTTGTTATTCACAAAAACACAAGCCCACAACAATGCAAGCCAGCTACTACACTTGTCCGAGAGATACAAGTGTAATGCCCTGTACACACGGTCGGATTTTCCAGAAAAAGTGCGATCGGATTGTGTTGTCGGAAATTCCGCTCAGTATAAATTAAGAGACGAAAGCTATTGGCTACTGCCCCGTTTAAAGTCCCGACGTAAGTGTTTTACATCACCGCGTTTCGAACAATGGCATTTTCCGACAACTTAGTGTGACCGTGTGTATGCAAGACTAGTTTGAGCCAACATCCGTCGGAAAAAATCCATGGATTTTGTTGTAGGAATGTCCGATCAATGTCCGATCGTGTGTACAGGGCATAACAGTTGAGGAGTGTGTTGTTGTGGGCTTGTGTTTTTGTGAAAGACAGCGCTTCTCTCCAGCTTCTGTAATTTACAACAACACGAGTTGCCAGCTACTACTGTAGTGTCTCTCCCCTCTGATATACACTATATTACCAAAAGTATTGTGACACCTGCCTTTACACGCACATGATCTTTAATGGCATCCCAGTCTTAGTCCATAGGGTTCAATATTGAGTTTGCCCACCCTTTGCAGCCTAACAAGTTCAGCTTTTCTGGGAAGGCTGTCCACAAGGTTTAGGAGTGTGTCTATGGGAATGTTTGACCATTCTTCTGTTGGGCGAGAAGGCCTGACTTGCATTTTCCGCTCTAATTCATCTTAAAGGTGTTCTATCAAGAGTTGAGGTCAAAACAGTTCCTCCACCCCAAACTTGCTCATACATGTCTTTATGGCCCTTGCTATGTACACTGGTCCAAATCATTTGGTAAAGGGGGGGTTATGGTGTGGGGTTATTTTTCAGGGGCTGGGCTTGGCCCCTTAGACCCCTTTCACACTGAGGTGTTTTTCAGGCGCTTTTGGGCTAAAAATAGCGCCTGTAAAGCACCTGAAAAACGGCTCCCCTGCAGTCTCAGTGTGAAAACCTGAGTGCTTTCACACTGGTCTGATGCGCTGGCAGGACGTAAAAAACCCCCCCTTTGGAGCGGTGAAGGAGTGGTGTACTCCTGCCCATTGAAATGAATGGGCAGTGCCGCTGAACCGCCGGCAAAGCGCCACTGCAGCGGCGCTTTGCGGGTTGTTTTAACCCTTTTTCAGCCACTAGCGGGGCGCTTTTAACCCCCGCTAGCAGCGGAAAACCTCTGCAAAAACGACAGTAAAGCGCCGCTAGAAATGGCGGCGCTTTACTGCCAACGCCGCCGACACCCCAGTGTGAAAGCAGCCTTAGTGCCAGTGAAGGGAAATCTTAAGGCGTCAGCATACCAAGGCATTTTGGACAATTTGACGCTCCCAACTTTGTGGGAACAGTTTGGGGATGGCCCCTTCCTGTTCTAACATGACTGAGCACCAGTGCACAAAGCAAGGTCCATAAAGACATGGATGAGCGAGTTTGGGGGTGGAAGAACTTGACTGGCCTGCACAGAGTCCTGACCTCAACCCGATCTTTGGGACTAAGCCTGGTATGCCATTAAAGTTCATGTGGGTGTAAAGGAAGGTGTCCCAATACTTTTGACAATATAGTGTATTTTAGCTGTGTATTTAACTGTGTGGCGGCTTCCACTTTAAATTATCTAAATAAATTATTAACACAAAATAACTTTTTTTTTAGCACGGTGCAACGTTTTGTGCTAAACTCTAACTGATATAATTTCACATGACACCTCTTAATTACCTGTCTGAATTACATAACAAATATCAGACTGTAAAATTTCACTTTTCTCTCTGCAAATTCCTTTTAAATATTAATACAGAGCCGGCGTAATAATGCTTATCTGTAGCACAGAATTTTTTCTTTGAGAAGTTTAACATGTTTAAAATCTTTCTTATCTCCAAAGTGCCACATTTTCTCAGGTCATTAGTGTTGTTAAGGGATGCCGCAATTTTAAAGGTTCAGTTTTATTGAAATTGTGAATGTTCCATCGCTGGATCCTGAAGCCTTCTAAGATTATTCAGGACAATAAAAAGCTTGTTGCTTTTATAGGACAGGAATATATTTGCTGTCTAAATGGGATTTCCTGTTAAATCAGAACTCCCAGCGGCTTCTGAAGACATCGGAATTTCTGTTCCTGTGTGTGCTCCTTTCTTAGCGTGGGCTTAATGAACTTCTCCTATTCGGTCCCCTTTGGTCTGCTAAATATAACATTGGAAGCTTTTTTGTTGTATCTGTTTATTATGTGCAAAAAATACCTGTAGATTTTGCCACATTTTTTTTTTTTAACTTACAGCTTCCTGTGCTCTCTGCCTGTACACAAAAATGGGTTATGGAGATGAGGGTGAGGAGATGAAGAGAGACCTGTGTAATGCATCAGAAATGAAGTAGGCAGGGCTGACACCATGTGCATTGGAATTCAAAGCCTAAAATAAATTGGGGTTGATTAACTAAAACTGAAAAGGGCAAAATCGGGTACATAAGAACCAGCTTTCAGGTTTTTGTCAAAGCCTAATTGAACAAACTGAAGTTAGAAGCTGATTGGATACCATGCACCAGATTTTGCACTCTCCAGTTTTAGTAAATCAACCCCATTGTGTCTCATACCAAAGAGGAGGCTAGGAGCATTTTTAGATTTCTGGCACATCTACAGTTAATTTTCTGTAATTGCAACAAGTAGGAATGAATGGATAAAACGTGGGGAAATCAGAACACTTAGTACAGAATTGTACTAAGTGTTTTTTTTTCCCGCATAGTCTCATTGGGCCAGCTAGGACCAATGTAAGTATTTATATATACCATACCTGGCCAATTCACATGGAGGTATGAAATGACTGTAAAAGACTCCTTACATTGGTGGTCATAAGCGAAGGATCCCCCTATATTGATGGTCAGTAGCAGAAGGACACCCTTACGTTAGTTATCAGTGGGATGAGGGCCCCCTTACATGCTTAATCAATAGGAAAAGAACCCCTTGGATTGTTGGTTAGATAGAGAAGGGCACCCTTAAATTAGAGCCCAGTGCAAGAAGGAAGCCTTAGATTGGTGGTCAGTGGGTGAAGGGCCCTTTTACATTGGTGGCCAGTGGTAGAAAACCCACTTCTATCGTGGTCAGTGGGAGAATGCTCCTTTATACATCTTAAAACATCATTGGTGTCAGTAATAATTTGCCTAATAGACAAAAGGAAACATCTAATTCCATGCTGCGGTGGTGGAACTATGCTGGCAAGGTCAGGCCAGAGATCAATACACTACTCCTTACTACTCAAGGAAACTTTTAAAATTGCTGGAGGAGTCTTAAGGGTCGTACACACTGGCCAAATATCATAATATGTGGCCCATGTGTACGGCAAATCGTCTGACAGAAGCTGGGTGTTCGGCCAGCTTCTGTCGAAGGGCCATGCCCTAAAAAGGTCTGCCGATCCGCATGTGATCAGCGCTGACCGGTGTGTTCTTGCAGGGGGAGGGGGTCGTCAGATAGTTGGTACAGCGGCCTCTCCATGGCTCTAAAGTTTTTTTTTCGTTCAGCCTGCTGAGTTGAACGAAAAAATAACTAATAGTGTGTACCAGGCTTTAGGCTTCCACTGAACACTGGCTAAGAAAAGTTGCTCTAGTATAATTAAGTAACTACCAGAAAATAGTTACAGTACAACTAAACTCAAAGACAAAATGATCCTATTTACTTCTTTTTTGGTCTCTATGTATACCATTGAAAGTGTTTGTATATCTGTTTCATACCTTACAGTGGTTCTAAAGCCTTAAGGATTTATCACTCTAATGCATTCTCTGCATCAATGTAAAAAACCTTCTGTGTCCAGGATCCCCCACCCCCCCAGTCCCCCCTTATAA
The DNA here is from genome assembly GCA_037952835.1 of Lithobates septentrionalis. Classification (NCBI taxonomy): domain Eukaryota; kingdom Metazoa; phylum Chordata; class Amphibia; order Anura; family Ranidae; genus Lithobates; species Lithobates septentrionalis. The sequence goes on along the minus strand of JBBDGP010001667.1, from coordinate 3,156,879 downwards.
TTACCTGAGCCTGATCTCGATCCAGCATTGTGCACAAGAGCAGCAGCCCCCTCTTCTCTGGGCAGAATGATAGCAGCAGGAGCCATTGGCTCCCGCTGCTGTTTATCAAATCCTACGATGAGGGAGCAAGGGCAGGGCAAAGCCCTGCTGTCTTTGTCAATGGACACAGGCAGCGGTGCACGGTAGCAAGCCAGCACGAGTACCCTCCTGGTGAGCGGCTTCCTATGGGGGGGGTACTCGGAAGGTAGGAGGAGCCAGGAGCGCCAGTGGGGGACCCAAGAAGAGGAGGATCAGGGCTGCTCTGTGCAAAACCACTGCAAAGAGCAGGTAAGTATAACATGTTTGTTAACTAAAAAATTCATTAAAGGTTTAGAATTACTTTTGGTGCTAAACTATTGATCCTGCCAGAAATGTTGTTGATAACTTCCTGTGCTCCCTGCCTGTGCTTAAAAATTTCAATTAAATAGTTCCAAGGTATCTTTAAGGACTACGGAACCCCTCCCCTCAATGTTACATAAAATAGGAGAGAAATAGGATTCTGTAGTCCTATCTTGTTTCTGTGTCCTGAAACAGAATGGCGAATGGGTTTTTCCATGCTAGGATTGAAGGGTGTTACTGGCAGAATCACCAAGTGAAAATAAAGGAAATAAACCTTGAAAAAAGAAAGCAAATGCAACCACCACACCTTTGGACAGTTAAGCTGCCATATATTACATTTTTTTTTTTTAGGTTCAGTTACACTTTAAATCAGGGGTTTCAAACCGGCGGCCCTCCAGCTGTTGCGAAACTACAAGCCCCATCATGCCTCTGCCTGTGGGAGTCATGCCTGTAACTGTCAGCTTTGCAATGCCTCATGGGACTTGTAGTTTTGCAACAGCTGGAGGGCTGCCAGTTTGAGACCCCTGCAAATCTCTTGGTAGCAAAAGTTTAAATTCACCCATTTTGCCAAGCCTTTAGTATGAGAATTTATTGTATTTTGGAATTTCATCCAATGCTCCTATTGTTTTTAATTAAGTAATTAAATAATGCCATAAAGAAAATTTTTGTATTTGGGGGTTTTTGTTTTTTTGTTTTTTGTTTTTTTCTCTTTCTTTTTCTTTTTCTGTCTTGTTTGATAATAAGTCATATGTGTGTACTAAAAACTGAATCACAATGTGCTAAGCTATACTCTGCAAATTGTAAGCAGCAATAACGATATTTGTTTTATATGTATATATATATATGAAAATGTATTTTTTTTCTTTTTCTGTGTTTGAAAAAATAAAATATAGAATTTAAAAAAAAATAAATAAATAATTAAGTAATTAATTTAGTAATTAGACTATTCTCTTTCATATAATTTTCCTAAGACCTGTTCTTACAAGCAATGCTTCTGTTACAAAATGGCTGCCTCCTCCATGGAACACTTCCTGTTGCTCCAGTGGTCTCATAAACCCTCCATTTCCCCCACTATTTAATTAGTTAGTCCTTTTATTTTATTTTTTACATTTTATGTCTTTTCTGCAACATAAACCTTTTTGCACGCAGCACAAGGTGCCCCAACAGCTCCAGCTTTTTAATTTTATACCAAGAAGACCATCTTGTTGTACACAAATCCCCTTCTTTACAACACCCTCTTGTGTTATAGAGCTTAATGGACACGTATAAATTTGTGTTCCTTTTAGAGTAATGTGCTTGGCTTAACATTTGTCCATAAAGTTATATTCATGTTTACCTTTTTTATGCTTCCCACACTACGGCTTTTAGAAGCACACCTGCAGATTTTTATCTTTGAGTTTATCGTGGAAAGCCCCTCTTGTATCAGCAGTTTTTCGGCGTTCTCCCATGAAAAATGATGAGGTGTCGGAGAGGCTGCGGACATATGATCTGTCTGGGTACGGTCTAATGCTGATGCCAGAGCTGGGCCTTTTCAAATGAATGTCGTTCAGGCCGAACTCCACACAATTCCCTCTCCAGATGCTCTGCATATTTTACAGCAGAATTAGACACTGGGCATTGTAGAAGATCGTAAAGGTTTTGTGGTTATGAGCATCACTGAGAAAGCACTGGAAGTTCTCCTTTCAGGTTTTCTGATACATGTGAAAAATGAGGAGGGTGAGCAAGATTCTTGAATATAATATGCTGATTTAGGCCTCTGATACAGACTGCTGGAAGAGATAAACTTCTAACCATGCCAGGCTGAAAGTAGATGTAAACCCAATAACTAAGATTTTATATAAGTTTTAATATGTTAGTGTTTTTGAAAAAGTAGTTTTCAGTATTTTGTATGTCTGCAGAATCTAATTAAAATATTGGCTTGTAATCCTGCCATGAAGGTCCTTGTTCAGGAACATCCTGTCATAGGGTGACAGTCCCTTTCTCCCAAATGTTCCCGGCAGTGACACCCCGTCACACAAGCTTGCAATAGAGACTATAAGAAGTCGCTTCAATGCACATTAAACAGAAATGGTCCACTGTTGTCACCATCAGGAACTCTGCCCTGGGAAATGCCATGCAGCCATCACTCGAGAGCATGTAGACCTAAAGGGGTTAAGATCAGGGTTTCTCAACCAGAGTTCTGTGGGACCCTAGGTTTCCTCCAGAGGTTGTTAGGGGTTCTTTGAACAATCAGAAATGTCTGCCTCTCAGATAAGTCCCCACTGACACCATTGGTCCTTTTCGCCATCTGTAAGGGGAAAATGCATCCCAATGGAGCATTCTTCCCACTGACCATCACATTAATGTATCATGAGTTTTATATATAGTAATTTTTAGCAGAGGTTCCCTGAGACCGGAAAGTTATTTTACGTGTTTCTCTGTGTTGTAAGGGTTGAGAAATAAAGGGGAGTGACTGGTTCTCCTAGGCTAGAAAAGAAAAAGGCCGTGCCACATCCAAAAAGCTTATTCAAAGAAAGAAAGTTCCCCTGAGTGGATTTTTCCGGCACTTGCACAAAAAGTTATATAGAGTGGGAGAGTACACATTCATGTATAGAGTAAAACAAGGGGAACTTTCTTTCTTTGAATAAGGGTTGAGAAAGGTTGGGTTAGGGCTGTAGGACATCAGCAGCAGCATTGAGATGCAACAAAGAGGGGCAAGAGTGACAAAAAATATATATATATTACAATACACAAAGCTATGTCATTCAGTTAGGGTTTATATGTACTCAAGTATTCATCTGATTCTTTGTGTGTATTTATGGTTTTATATATAAATGAAAACAATGTGATAAAACCTAGTTGGGAAAGCAAATCTAAGTATTTACATATTCTTACCTAGCAGTAAATTAGCTTTGAAACAAGCACTCACTTACCTCTGTAACTGCAGGCATTACGCAGTAATTCATTCTCAAAATTCACAGCAGCAGCCCTAAACCTCTCTATGTCAGTGCAGCTCGCCCTGCATCCCACTCCCCAAAGTGACCCAGAAGCTCAGCTTTAGCTTTTCCTGTTCTCCCTCCAAACATTTGACAGATCAGCCCCTTCCCAAAATCAACCCTCTTCTAATCTCTAGTAGTGTAAACACATAAAATATGATCTAGTATAGGGTAGCATAGGAAGCTAAGCTGCTAAGGGTATACATTTTTTTAACAAGCAAGCCGCTCTACCCCCCCAACACCCTGACATGCTTTCCCTTACCCAGTAGTGACTCCGTTGCTCAGCTCTCCTTGCTCCCCCCTATAAGCAGCTCAGCTCACCCTTCTACCCCTTCCCAGCAGTGACTCAGCAGCTCAACTAACCCTCCTTCCCTCTACCAGCAGCGACTTAGCAGTTCAACTCACCCTCCTCCCCCCTCCCAGCAGTGACTCAGCAGCTCAACTCCCCCTGCTCCCTCCTCCCAGCAGTGACATGATAGCTCAGCTCACCCTTCTACATCCTCTCAGCAAGCACCTAGCAACTAAACTCACCCTGCTCTCTGACAAAGGAGGGCTGCACAAATTTGAGGGAGGAAAACAGATGAATCAGTCTCCCAAGATACCTCCCAAAGGCAGAGCATTAGTGAGGCTGCTTGTAAACCAAGTAGCTCTGGGGATCAGTCTTTACATTTTTATTTTTAAAAAAGTAAGATTTTTTTTCATCATTTCTTGCATTCTTGTCTATGTTACAGGGAAATCCATGGAACTGTGCATGTTTCCTTTTTAGAGCTGATGGCCACTTTAAATAAAAAGTTGACTTATAACAACGCTGACCCGTTTTCCACAGCTGATGTGGCAGAACTAGTTTTAGCAGAATGACTGCAGGTGCATTGTCTTCACAGATAGAATTTTGTCTCGGCCGTTCTCCCTGGGAATATTGCTGAGTTCCCTGTTATCATGCAAGAAATTGCAAACTGAGGACCTCTGACTTTGTAATTTGTTCTTTATGGACTAGCCTGGAGCCAATCAGCAAAATCAATAGTCTTTGCTCAAAAGTAAGCAAGTGTCAGTGTGTTATGTGACAGGTGAAGATATGCGCGCTTACCAAGGGGTCACGGGGCCAAATCAAATTTCTCTCTGACTTGTTTTTGAAAAAGCTAAATCCATTTAAAGAACATTTCTCATTGGAACATATGGCAGCTGGGAATTAGTAACCAGCCTCACTTTATTCTCATTTAACAATGTTTGTGTTTTATATCAGCCTGGTCAATACCGCCACAGTGTCTGGACTATGTGAGTAGAATGAGGTGTCTCGTTCTTTAATCTCGGGGGAACGAGAAACAGGGGGTGCTGTCCATAGCAACCGGTAAAATTCCTTTTTTTCTAGAACAGGTTAAACAAGGAATCTCCAGCCTTACTTACCTTTGGCACCACAATTTACTTTGTGCAATGCCATTCTTAATTTTTTTCATTGATTATTTCAGTAGAGGAGCAACATTGTTGCCGGTCAAATCAAAGAAATGCTGGATTTAAACCGTCACTTTTCCCCTGATGCATTTTCCATTGAAACCAAAATGCATGTTGACGCATGTTAAAGAAGACTTCTGGGAATGGATGTTTTATACACAGTTACATTAGTCCAGCTTGGACCATTGGAACTATGTACAGTGCCTTAAAAAAGCATTCATACCCCTTGAAATTTTCCACATTTTGTCATGTTACAATCAAAAACATAAATGTATTTTATTGGGATTGTATGTTATAGACCAACACAAAGTGGCCCATAATTGTGAAGTGGAAGGAAAATGATAAATGGTTTTCACATTTTTTTGCAAATAAATATCTGAAAAGCGTGGCGCGCATTTGTATTCAGCCCCCTTTACTCTGATATACCTAACTAAAATCTCAATTGCCTTCAGAGGTCATCTAATTAGTAAATAGAGTCCAACTGTGTGTAATTTAAGCTCAGTATAAATACAGCTATTCTGTGAAGCCCTCAGAGGTTTGTTAGAGAACCTTAGTGAACAAACCGCACCATGAAGGCCAAGGAACACATCAGACAGGTCAGGGATAAAGTTGTGGAGAAGTTTAAAGCAGGGTTAGGTTATAAAAAAATATCCCAAGCTTTGAACATCTCACAGAGCACTGTTCAATCCATCATCTGAAAATGGAAAGAGTATGACACAACTGCAGACCTACCAAGACATGGCCGTCCACCTAAACTGACAGGCCGGGCAAGGAGAGAATTAATCAGAGAAGCAGCCGAGAGGCCCATGGAAACTCTGAAGGAGCTGCAGAGATCCACAGCTCAGGTGGGAGAATCTGTCCACAGGACAACTATTAGTTGTGCACTCCACAAATCTGGCCTTTATGGAAGAGTGGCAAGAAGAAAGCCATAAGAAGTCCTGTTTGCAGTTTGCGAGAAGCCATGTGGGGGACACAGCAGAAATTGCGAAGAGAGGTGCCCCAGGGATTGTACAGGCAAAGGAGGTAAACCAAAATTTAAAGAAGTAACATTGTGAAAAAAAGGACAAAATGTATTGGGTACAAATGATAATAAGGTTGATACACAGGTATGAACACCTAAAAACAATTCAGATTTGATCAATAAACAACAGCTAGATTCTGGAACACACAAGTAATCTCAAAACGAGATCAGGTGGAGTGTGTAATCACAATAATCCCAACATGTTTCGGAATAGAGGTTTAAATACTCAGTGATGAACCCTCATGTCTGTTACAGCATGGCATGTTGATTCATGCACATAGTCTTACATCTTTTTATATTTTTGTGGCCTACATTGTCATTTCACAGATTTTGTATTATTTCTCTGTGCCAGATCTGTCTCCCAATCTGTTTGGTCGATCCTAGTGAGCTTTGGTGTGTTTTTTGGCGATAGGAACGCTGCATGCTCCAACCATACACATATTGTACTTCGATGGCTCTGTCATGATGATCTATGTACTGTCAGTGTTGTGAGGCTTTCCTACATAGCACCACATATGGACCCCAGAGCTCCCATATTGTGTGATTGAGCAGGTTCAGAGATGAAAGTCCCTCCTACATTAGAGCTGCACAATTATTCGTCAAGAATCGTTATTGTGACAATATTGTGACATTGTGTCACAATTCTTTCTATGCAAAGAATTCTCTCTGCTCTTCTGAAGCCACAGCCCTCAAAAGAAAGGAAGAGAAGAATCCGGCAGTCTGCCAAGAAACAAAACATTCTTTATCAGTTGAACTTAAGTATAAACGTTGTAACAATTTGTCAATGGAATAGACTTCGTGTGTAAGTGAAAAAAGTTTAACCATTTAAACACTAAACCTTTTTCTGACAGCGGCCTTTCAAATGCATTTTTTTTTAAAAAAAATTACTTTAATGAATTATAAAAAAAAAAAATCTAACCAGTAAAGTTAGCCCATTTTTTTTTTTTTTTGTATAATGTGAAAGATTTTACGTCGCAAGAATCGTGATCTTTTTATTCTAAGCAAAAAAATTGTGATTCTCATTTTGGCCAGAATCGTGCAGCTCTATCCTACATGTGAACCCTGATGTGTACTAAACTTTAAAAAAGACACAAACTTTCTGAGTACCATTTATTTGCATTGCCTGTCATCATATGCCATGCTATTTCAACTATTGTGTTTTTATACTTCTATACTCACCTGTGTATCATGTATTATTTTTGTTCTTTATTTTTTTGTTGTTATTAGAAAAAACAGCTCACTTCAATTTCACCCTGAAGAAGGAATTAAGTATTTACACCTATATTCTGAAACATGTTGGGATTATTGTGATTACACACTCCACCTGATCTCGTTTTGAGATCACTTGTGTGTTCCAGAATCTAGCTGCTGTTTATTGATTGAATCTGATTTAATTGTTTTTATGTGTTCATAACTGTATATCAACCTTATTATCATTTGTACCCCATACATTTTGTACTTTTTTACACAATGTTACTTCTTTAAATTCTGGTTTACCTCCTTTTCCCGTACAATCCCTGGGGCACCTCTCTTTGCAATTTCTTCTGAAATTGGGATGTGGCAAAGGTTTCCAGTGTTACACTTATAGGTGGTTTCCCTCCATGTTCTTTTTGTGGGGGACACAGCAAACATGTGGAAGAAGGTGCTCTGGTCAGATGAGGCCAAAATTGACCTTTTTGGCCTAAAAGTAAAATGCTATGTGTGGCCGAAAACTAACACTGCACATCACCCTGAACACACTATCCCCACAATGAAACATGGTGGTGGCAGCATCATGCTGTGGGGATGCTTTTCTTCAGCAGGGACAGGGAAGCTGGTCAGAGTTGATGGGAAGATGGATAAAGCCAAATAGAGGGCAATCTTAGAAGAAAACCTGTTAGAACCTGCAAAAGACCTGAGACTGGGGCGGAGGTTCATCTTTCAGCAGGACAACGACTCTAAACATACAGCCAGAGCCAGAGCTACAACGGAATGGTTTGGAACAAAGCATATTCATGTGTTAGAATGGCCCAGTCAAAGTCCAGATCTAAATCCAATTGAGAATCTGTGGCAAGACTTGAAAATTGCTGTTCACAGACGCTCTCCATCCAATCTGACAGAGCGTGAGCTATTTAGCAAAGAAGAATGGGCAACAATTTCACTCTCTAGTTGTGCAAAGCTGGTAGAGACATCCCCAAAAAGACTTGCAGCTGTAATTGCACCGAAAGGTGGTTCTACAAAGTATTGACTCAGGGGGGCTGAATACAAATGTACCCCACACTTTTCACATATTTATTTGTAAAAAATTGTAAAAAACATTTATCATTTACCTTCCACATCACAATTATGTGCCATTTTGAGTTGGTCTATCACATAAAATCTCAATAAAATACATTTATATTTTGGTTGTAACATGACAAAATCTGGAAAATATCAAGGGGTATGAATACTTTTTCAAGGCACTGTACTATATCTGGCTGATGTCCCTGGAAGATAGAAAAGTAGACATCACTACTCCAATGATCTCCACTAGCTTCCAGGTCCTATGCTGAGCTGCTGCCCTGCTGCATTCTGAGCACAGGAGGATGGCCGCTCAGCAAAGGTGCCATTCAAAGGTGAAGAAATGGGGGGAGGTGATGTCACATTCTTCACCACATCCAATCAGAGAATGCTTTGTATTCATTCAGAAAATGCAAAGCAATCTCTGAATGGTACTCGTGACGAGCAGCCACCTTTTGTGTTCAGAATGCACTGAGCTGACCACTCAGCACAAAACCTGGAAGCTAATGGAGATCACTGGAGTTATGGTGTCTACTACAGTGATTCCCAGCTTCCAGGGGTCAGATATGGTATATGTTTAGTTACATTGGTCAAAGCTGGACTATGTAGAACTATGTAAAACTGTAACTATAAGAATAATAATAATAATAATGCAATAATATTATTTATAATAGTATTTCAATAACAACTGTAGCTATGTAGAAATATATAATGCCTGGAGTTCTTCTTTAAAGTGGTTGTAAAGCCATAGAATGCATTAAAGTGGTGTTCCGGCCGAAATTATACTTTTTAAATAAAAATACCCCTATAATACACAAGCTTAATGTATTCTAGTAAAGTTAGTCTGTAAACTAAGGTCTGTTTTGTTAGTTTATAGCAGTAGTTTGTTATTTTATAAACTTACAGCAGGCCGTGGCCATCTTAAGTGTGGGCATCTGAAGCCAGACTGTATTTCTTCCTGGATCTCATCCTTGCAGATCTCGCACATGCTCAGTGCAGCACAAGCAGTGTAATAGGTTTCAGGTCAGGTTTCCATAGCAACGGCAGTTTCAGAGGAAGTTGCCGCCCCTTCCCAGAAGGCATTGCAAACAGGAAATGATGTGATGGGCCGCGGCCAGGGAGGAGGAAGTGAAAAATGAATACAGCAGATATACAGTAGGTGCTGAGAAAAAAAATTAAAAAATATCCAATTTGTTTACAGTGCAGTTTAGTGAGGGATGCTGAAGAGTTGTAAAAGTGGGTGGAACTCCACTTTAAGGTGAAAAACTTTGAGGGTTTACAACCCCTTTAAGGTTTTTTTACCCTAATGCATTCTGTGTGTTAAGGTGAAAAACCTTCTGTGCTGCAGCTTCCCTAATGCCGCGTACACACGAGCGGACATTACGGCGGACTTTGCCCGGCGGACTGGATTTCGTCGGACAATTCGATGTGTGTGGGCTCCAGCGGACTTTGTTTTCTCAAAAGTTCGACGGAATTAGATTTGAAACTTGTTTTAAATTTATCCGTTGAAATCGAGTCCGGTCGAAAAGTCCGCCGTCTGTATGCTAGTTCGACGGACAAAAAGCCACGCTAGGGCAGCTATTGGCTACTGGCTATGAACTTCCTTGTTTTAGTCCGGTCGTACGTCATCACGTACGAATTCGACGGACTTTGGTGGATTGTGTGTAGGCAAGTCCGTTCATTCACAAAGTCCGTCGGAAAGTACGTCGAAAAGTCCGCCGGGCAAAGTCCGCCGTAATGTCCGCTCGTGTGTACGCGGCATAAGACCCTGCCTTTTCCTTACCTAAGCCCATCCAATCCAGCGATGTGCATGAGCGCAGTGGCTCCCGACACTGTCTCTCTCCTCAGTGGACAGATTAATAGCAGCGGGATTGATTGGCTCCTGCTGCTGTCAATCAAATCCAGCGACATTGGAGGCGGGGCCAAGTCCCGTTGTCTGTGTCAATGGAAGCAGCGAGAGAAATCGCCTTTTCGTGGGGGCACCCAATGAAGAGGAGGGGCCTGGAGAGCCGACGGGGATGCCAGAAGAAAAGGATAGGGGCTGCTCTGCGCAAAACCATTGCACAGAGCAGGTAAATATAGACATGTTTGTTATTTTTATTTTTTTTAAAACTTAGGTTTACAACCACTTTAACATGCAATGCACTTTTTACTGAAGGTAAACAATGCATTGTAATATGCATCAACACGCATTGATGCCCAATATGATGTCTTTACAGGCATCATGAAGCATGTTGACGTATGTGTTGATCAGCCTCAATGTTCTTTCACCTCTTGGGGAGTAAATCACTGCCGCCTGTCAAACTCTGCAACCCAAGTTTAAATTGCAATGGCCGCTAGGCAAAGAATTGGACAGTATTTGTATAGCCCCGACAGACTGTTAAACCACTGCTCTGCCACCTCCCCACCACTGACTGCCAATGTGAAAGGGCCCTTAGAGCCCATTTACAAATCCAACTCACACATGTACACAGGCTAGCCATTGTTTTAAAAGGTGCTAGTTCACATCTGTGCAATGGCTTCATGTCCATGCTCCATTGCACATTATAAGGCCTATTGATGAAAACGGCAGGGCATTAAAATGCATGATTGTAGATAATGCACTCCATAGGTGTGCACAGCCTATTGGATTAGGGTGTGCACTCCAAAGCTCAAAACACACATGCATGTGTGTGTATGTGTATATATACTTATGTTTCAGTAGAGCAGTGGGCAGTAGGGATGAGCCAAACACCCCCCGGTTCGGTTTGCAGCAGTGCAAACATAAGAACACCATTAAAGTCTATGGGACGCGAACGTGAAAAATCAAAAGTTCTAATTTTAAGGGCTTATATGCAAGTTATTGCCATAAAAAGTGTTTGGGGACCCGGGTCCTGGCCCAGGGGACATGTATCAATGCAAAAAAAGTTTTAAAAACCGCAGTTTTTTTGGGAGCAGTGATTTTAAAAATGCTTAAAGTGAAACAATAAAAATTTTATATTTCTTTAAATACCGTGCCTGGGGGGTCTCCCAGTGGCGTCACTAGGGTTGGTGTCACCTGGTGCGGTAAAACATGGTGTCACCCCCCTCATGTCTAGGCTGCCCAGCACCCTGCATGTAGCGCACGGTCATGGGATGCACCCCAAACCGACCCCTGTAAATTATAGTGTAGGGTGATATAGTGGCAGGTTAGGGTAGTATAGGGTGGTATAGTGGCAGGTTGGGGTGGTATAGGGCAGGTTGTGGTGGTATATTGGAAGGTATGGGTGATATATTGGCAGATTGGGGTGGTACAGGGCAGGTTGGAGTGGTAAAAGGCAAGTTGGGGTGGTACAGGGCAGGTTGGAGTGGTAAAAGGCAAGTTGGGGTGGTACAGGGCAGGTTGGGATGGCACAGGGCAGGTTGGAGTGGCATAGGGCAGGTTGGGGTGGTTTAGGGCAGGTTAGAGTGGCACAGGACAAGTTGGGGTGGTACAGGGCAGGTTAGGGTGGCACGGGGCAGGTTGGAGTGGTATAGGGCAGGTTGGGGTGGTATAGGGCAGGTTGGGGTGGTACAAGGTAGGTTGGGGTGGTATAGGGCAGGTTGGGGTGGCACAGGGCAGGTTGAAGTGGTATAGGGCAGGTTGGGGTGGCACAGGGCAGGTTGGGGTGGTACAGGGCAGGTTGAAGTGGTATAGGGCAGATGGGGTGGCACAGGGCAGGTTGAAGTGGTATAGGGCAGGTTGGGGTGGCACAGGGCAGGTTGAAATGGCACAGGACAAGTTGGGGTGGTACAGGGCAGGTTAGGGTGGCACAGGGCAGGTTGGAGTGGTATAGGGCAGGTTATGGTGGTATATTGGAAGGTTAGAGTGGTATATTGGCAGATTGGGGTGGTACAGGGCAGGTTGCGGTGGTACAGGGCAGGTTGGAGTGGTAAAAGGCAAGTTGGGGTGGTACAGGGCAAGTTGGAGTGGTAAAAGGCAAGTTGGGGTGGCACAGGGCAGGTTGGAGCGTTACAGGGCAGGTTGGAGTGGCATAGGGCAGGTTGGGGTTCCTCAGGGCAGGTTGGAGTGGCACAGGACAAGTTGGGGTGGTACAGGGCAGGTTAGGGTGGCACAGGGCAGGTTAGGGTGGCACAGGGCAGGTTGGGGTGGTATAGGGCAGGTTGGGGTGGTACAAGGCAGGTTGGGGTGGTATAGGGGAGGTTGGGGTGGTAACAGGGCAGGTTGGAGTGGTATAGGGCAGGTTGAAGTGGTATAGGGCAGGTTGAAGTGGCACAGGGCAGGTTGGGGTGGTACAGGGCAGGTTGGGGTGGCACAGGGCAGGTTGGGGTGGTAGTAGTACAGGGCAGGTTGAAGTGGTATAGGGCAGGTTGGGGTGGCACAGGGCAGGTTGGGGTGGTACAGAGCAGGTTGAAGTGGTATAGGGCAGATGGGGTGGCACAGGGCAGGTTGAAGTGGTATAGGGCAGGTTGGGGTGGCACAGGGCAGGTTGAAATGCCACAGGACAAGTTGGGGTGGTATAGGGCAGGTTAGGGTGGCACATGGCAGGTTGGAGTGCTATAGGGCAGGTTGGGGTGGCACAGGGCAGGTTGGAGTAGCACAGGGCAGGTTGGAGTAGCACAGGGCATGTTGGGGTGGTATAGGGCAGGTGTGGGTAACACAGGTCAGGTTGGGGTGGTATAGAGCAGGTTTGGATGACTGGCGCAGGGCAGGTTGGGGTAGTATAGAGCAGGTTGGGGTGTCACAGGGCAGGTTAGGACTCTATGCAGTGAGAGTGTGCTGTGCAGTAACTTACAGCATGCCTCATTCCTGCAGATGAACTTGGGCGGGTCTGCTGTGTCCTGGCCTCTATCTCCTTCAGCTTCGGGATCAGCCAGTGTGAAGAGGTCTGTGGAAGGAGTGGAGGAGGCGGCGCGGCCACACCCACAGCTCCGCCCACTATCTCCTTCAGCTGCGGGATCAGCCAGTGTGAAGGGGTCTGTGGGAGGAGTGGAGGGAGTGGAGGAGGCGGCGCGGCCACACCCCCAGCTCCGCCCACTATCTCCTTCAGCTGCGGGATCAGCCAGTGTGAAGGAGTCTGTGGGAGGAGTGGAGGAGGCGGCGCGGCCACACCCCCAGCTCCGCCCACCAACTTCGGCTGCCTCGGAGATATTGGAGATCTCCGAGTGACAGCTTTACCTGAATGGGGAGTGTTATAGGCAGCTTCCCCCGCACTGCTGGATGCCCTGCTCGCACCGCTCCGAGGCAATCTATAGTAGTGTTTAGCGGCGGCCCCGGTGTCACCCCTCTGGTGGGTGTCACCTGGTGCGGGCCGCACCCCCATAGCAACGCCTCTGGGGTCTCCTTGGTCTGCCTATAAGTAGTGCATCTTTCCCATTTTTATAACAGTACCACAGCAAAATGACATTTCTAAAGGAAAAAATGTCATTTAAAACTGCTTGCTACTGTAATGTATCCCGACAATATAGATAAAAATCATTTTAAAAAAATGGCGTGGGTCCCCCCCCCCCAGTCCATTACCAGACTCTTTGGTTTTGTATGAATATTAAGGGAAACCCCACTAAAAATACCGAAAAAAATAGCATGAATGCCCCCCCAATTCAATACCAGGCCCTTCAGGTCTGGTATGGATATTAAGGGGAACCCTGCACCAAAATTTAAAAAAAAATGGCATGGGGGTCCCCGAAGCCCCCAGGCACTATATACTCTGAACAGCAGTATATATACTATACGGCCTGCCCTATATACTCTGCAGAAAAATTGGGCCTTAGGTGTTGGTGGTGCCAAAACACTGTAACTCCTCAGAGATACTCTTGTTGGGCACAGGAACGGGCCCTGCTGTGAAATATTATATCAAAAATTGTAATTACACGCCCCTGTTAAACAGGGGCAGAAAAATTGGGCCTTAGCCACTGGTGGCGGTGCCCAGAACCAAAAATGTTCTTACAAGCTATCAGCATGAACATTGAGGAGGAAGAGGATAGTCACTCAGCATAACAGAATAGTCACTCAGCATCAGCATAGGCAGTCTTGAAGGGATCTCACATTAAAAAAAATTATTCAGTTACATCAGCATCAGGTGCTTGGTAGCTGGTGATCCAAGACTGATTAATTTTTATGAAGGTCAGCCGATCAACCGATTTGGTGGACAGGCGCACCCTGTGATCGGTTACAAAGCCTCCAGCAGCACTGAATGTGCGCTCTGAAAGAACGCTGGATGCAGGACAGGCCAGTAGCTCAATTGCATACTGAGCAAGCTCTGGCCACTGATCCATCCTCAAGACCCAGTAACCCAGAGAATTTTCGGTGGGAAAGGTGTCCAAGTCTGATCTTGCCCCTAGGTATTCCTGCACCATGTGAATCAGGCGCTGGCGATGGTTGCTGGAACCGATCATACCTTGGGTGATGGTGGTGGTGCCCTAAACCAAAAATATTGTTGCTAGCATCATCAAGATTGAGGAGGAATAGGATAGTCAGCATAGGCAGTCTTCAAGCAATCCCAGATCCATAGCAAATTCAATCAGTTACATCAGCATCAGGTGCTTGATAGCTGCTGATCCAAGACTGATTCATTTTTTTGAATGTGAGCCTATCAACAGAGTCTGTGGACAGGTGCACTCTTTGATCCGTTACAAACCCTCCAGCAGCACTGAATGTGCGTTCAGAAAGCACACTGGATGCAGGACAGGCCAGTAGCTCAATTGCATATTGAGCAAGCTCTGGCCAATGGTCCATCCTCAAGACCCAGTAACCCAGTGGATGCTCTGTTGGAAAGGTCTCCAAGTCTGCTCTTGCCCCTCGATATTCCTGCACCATATAGTGCAGATGCTGGCGATGGTTGCTTGAGCCGATCAGACCTTAGCGCTGAGGACTGAAAAATTGTTTTATGGCATCGGTCATCCGGCCACCACTCTTCCTCTGACTGAACTAAGCCTCAGCAACACGTTGTCCAGCACCAGCAAATGGTGCATGCTTTGGCCAATCATCATACAGCAATGCACTGCGATCTCGCAGTGCATTATGAGGCGTTCCACATCGCTCGAATTTCCCGCGAACGCCCCATATGTTCGGTTCGTTTTAGAACAAACACAAACCCGATATTCGAGTCAAACTTACGTTCGACTTGAACCGCCGGCTCATCCCTAGTGGACAGTGTCAGTAGGGCAGAGATTGTTGTCAGTAGGGCAGTGGATAGTGTAATGCCCCCCACACACGGTCGGATTTTCCGATGGAAAATGTCAGATCGGAGTGTATTGTCGGAAATTCCGACCGTGTGTGGGCTCCATCGGACATTTTCCATCGGATTTTCCGACACACAAAGTTGGAGAGCAGGAGATAAAATTTTCCGACAACAAAATCCGTTGTCGGAAATTCCAATCGTGTGTACACAAATCCGACGGACAAAGTGCCACGCATGCTCAGAATAAATAAAGAGATGAAAGCTATTGGCCACTGCCCCGTTTATAGTCCAGACGTACGTGTTTTACGTCACCGCGTTTAGAACGATCAGATTTTCCGACAACTTTGTGCGACCGTGTGTAGACAAAACAAGTTTGAGCCAACATCCGTCTGAAAAAATCCTAGGATTTTGTTGTCGGAATGTCCGAACAAAGTCAGACCGTGTGTACGCCCTATTAGTATTTTTTATTTTTATTACTTTATTTTTTATTATTTTGTACAATTTTTTTTTTTGCTATTTTGTTTTACATTTTTTTGCTTTGGTGAAATATCAGGGGTCTAAACAGGAGAATCTGTGCCACGTAAGGTGATTAGGGTGTGACTTGGCACACCTGGCACACCCTGTGCGCATGCCTAGGATGCACACAAAAATAAATACAAAAGCATAAAGAAAAGTGTAAATCCAGCCCTATGTGTTTATTCATCAAATATGTTCATACTTGTTTTTGTCAAATGTAGAAATTCTGCCAGAGATGCCTTTTTTTAAAAATTCACTTATCTAACAGCAATCACCCGCTTATTTCACTCTTAATAAGGGAGCTCCTTTCTGTATGATGCTTCACCAATTAAAATCACAGACCTGTAAAATGGTGTCATGAACGTACAAACAAGATCTTTTAATCAGCTTGACGCAGTGATTGATTTCATAATCTCCCGATGGCTGAAATTTGATTAATAGAGTCCACAGTGGCCGGTAAATAGAATTTATTTTTTACAAAAGTCTGGCTCTTCGCATAAACCCCAGAGTGGAAACAGGTGATGGAATACGGAATAAAGGCTCGTAAGTCTCGGATAGCCAGATGGACCGCTCAGTTGCTGAGCACTTAGGAGTAAGGATGTAAGTGTGCTGTGTAATCAGCAAATCTCTTATTTAATAATAAGCCTGGCATATATTGCTTTGAGCTAGAAAGATCTCTATAATGAAGTAATGCAATCCAGATTCTTTTTAATGCAACTAACCATCATTATATAGCGCTATTCTGGAGGATGCTTTATGTGTGATCTGGTCGCAGGAGTGATATGTGCCTAATGTATCATCACAGTGCCAACTCCACCCAAAACCTCAATTTCAGACAGAATGGGAAGGGTTACACCCTCGGTTATTTATTTATTGCTCTTTCTGGGGAGGTGTCAGGACAGGACATTTCCTCATGAGGGAACCAATGGTATGGCCAAATGTTACTGTTACCTGCATAAATCACTGTGTAGCCTGACAGATCTGGGTCCTATAGAAGTGGCATAGACCCTGGTAGGCAGCTGCAGTTAGCTACTCTGCCATTAGGTGGTTCTGTGCCAGAATATTGTCTGGTTTACTGTAGGTAGAGCCCTCCTGCATTGATGATAGGGGTGAGTCAGCACCCATATATAAGTCAGGTAGAGAGTGGCACACAATCTCTTGGAGTATAGAAATCAAACACACCACACATGTAGGACCTGCACAGGACAGGAGGCCAGGTGGAGTGGACCTGTACATTGGAGGAGCCAGCTGTAGTCATTCTGTCCCTAATGGAGGTGGGGGCTGGAGTGGATTGCAATAGGCCTTTGAGGCCAGGCTGGAAACCCCTGTATGAGGCTGCTTCCTTGGAAGGTTCCCCGGGAGAGATGCACTTAGCAAGGAGGGGGCAACAGACAGCACAGTCCTGTGAGTACTTATTAGACATGTGCAGAATGAAAACATTAGTTTCATTTTGATTTATAGTTAATTAATTAATTTAGTTTACTTAAATGCGCTTTTTAGAATTCGTTTAGTTTTGTTTATTTGCTTTTGAATCTGATTCTAATTTTCCAAAATCAACCGAATTGAATTCAATTCGACCAAATTCGAAAAATTTTGAATCAGCGTTAGAAAAATAGAATTTTTTTCAATACGAATGCAACGGTCACATTTTTCACAACTAAGTATTGCAATACGTTTACATTTCATATTTGTTTCCGAATTTGAATCAAATTCGAATTTTGTTATTTCAGACAAATTTAGTTTCGTTATTTCGGACCATAACTTTACATTCGTTACTATTGTGATTCAGAATTTGGATACATTCGAATTTCTGAATAATTAAAAATCCATCTGAATTTCGATTCGGAACAAAACGAATCTCACGTGTCTAATACTTATAACCCTGGGCAGAGGAGAGACTGAAAGGGTTATGGCTGCTAAGATGCTGCACATGCTGTTATTTGTGACTAGTGTGGATCTTCTACTAAATGTGATTGACTGTGTAATGTCTAGTGACTCAGGAGTGTATGTCCTTGTGATGTGACTGTAATGCCGTTTCCTGAACAACGCCAGTAAAGTGCAGTCATTTTATTTGGTGGACATTCCTTCTTTGGGATACAAAGGTTTATGGCCAGGAATGTCGTGAGGAGGCCTTTGAGGAGCAGGGCACAAGATGGTGGAGGGGTGTGCCTTAGCAGGGCTGGGGGGGGGGGTAATGACTTGTCCTTTGTCACCAAAACCAGCCAACCATGAAGCCCCCTCTTACACCCTAATAAAAAAAATTGTATTGTAATAAGGAATATAAACACTAAACTCACAGTAAGCGGCTAAAGCCAGTGTTGTTGCCCTAGAAGCAGCACCCTAAGAACCAGTGCTGATCCTGACCTCCTTGGGGCCCTAAGCAAAATTCTGCTAAGGGGCCCTCTACCTGACCCGTGATGCCCTGAGCTATGTAAACCATTTGTCATTTGCCATTGCCACACAGTCACACCTGACACTTCAGTGCTCCCAATACAATCCTCCCTCCTTTAAACAAAACAATCAAAGAATAAGTACAACAGTATAGAACAGACATGTATATAATATGTGTGTGTGTGTGTGTGTGTGTGTGTGTGTGTGTATATATATATATATATATATATATATATATCGTTACATACCTGAGTGCGGGTCCCCTACATACATCAGGACCCCAGAGAGCCCCCCCTTACATCAGGGTCCCCAGAGAGCCTCCCCTTACTTTAGGGTCCCCAGAGAGCCTCCCTACTTACATCAGGGTCCCCAGAGAGGCTCCCCCCTACATCAGGGTCCCCAGAAAGCCCCCCTTAAATCAGTGTCCTGATCATTGCCGCCTCACCGTGCCAATCAATGTAGTCTCACAGTGCCCATCATTGCTGTCTCACCGTGCCAATCATGGCCGCCTCACCGTGCCAATCAATGTAGCCTCACCGTGCCAATCATTGCAGCCTTACTTTGCCCATCGCTGCCACCTTACCATGCCAATCATTGCAGCCTTACTGTGCCCCTCATTTCCACCGCATCACCGTTCCCATCATTGCAGCCTTATTGTGCCCATTATTGCCGCCTCACCATGCCCATCATTGCAGCCTTACTATGCCCATCATTGCTACCTCACCATGTTCATCATTGCAGCCTTACTGTGCCCCTAATTTCCACCTCACCGTGCCAATCAATGTAGCCTCACTGTGCCCATAATTGCCGCCTCACTGTGCCAATCATTACTGCCTTACCGTGCCAATCAATGTAGCCTTACTGTGCCCATCATTGCTGCCTTACCATGCCAATAATTTCCACCTCACTGTGCCAATCAATGTAGCCTTACTGTGCCCATCATTGCTGTCTTACCATGCCAATCATTGCCGCCTCACCAGTTAGTGCCAGTGGATTATGTACAGGCACAGCGCGCATCTCACGCTGTGGCACAGAGCTCAGTGTGAAAGGTCCATTCGCGCTGTGACAAAAGTCCCGCCCTCCTCCTAGACCAGCTCGTGTGATAGACAGAACACTGCATCTATCACATGAGCTGGTCTAGGAGGAAGGCGGGACCTTTGTCACAGTGCGACTTCACACTGAGCTCTGTGACACAGCGGGACTCTGCTTTGAGCTACGCTGCAGCCACATAGCAGGCAGCCTACCGGGAAATGTTTCGGTATCCCGGTAGGCCAGTCCGGCCCTGAGCAGAGCCGATCCGCCCTTGGGGGCCTCCACAGCAGCAGGGCCCTACGCAGCTTGGGCTTTTTTTTTTTTTAATATATAATCTTTATTTAAAGTTTAAGCAAATAAAACATAAGACAAAAACAGAAAAAAAAAGAGTATCTGGTGCAGCCATTAGTCTTTAGGTAGCTAAACATGATACAAAACATATGGTAGCCGTCTTCTAAAAGACAAACATTACAAAAGATAAGATGGTTAAGGCCGACATACCCAGTAACAGTGCAGTACACCTGAAAAGGAGGTTCCAGGGGTCAGCAGTGTCCTGGGTGACCGTATGGGCCAGAGGCTAACCCGGTAGAAAGTGGGGGCCTTACTGACCATAACAAGATCTGGAGGACCAGCGATGGGCTGCTTGGTGAAAGCCAACATGGGGGGTTTGCCCTGGCACCAACCGCTTGGGACTGCCTGGGACTGCCAGTATGACAACATCTGGTTCTATAACATGCGTGTAATTAAAGTACCTAGGCACTTTACATGCTAATGCCCTGTACACACGATAGGATTTTCTGATGGAAAATGTGTGATAGGACCATGTTGTCGGAAATTCCGACCGTGTGTAGGCTCCATCACACATTTTCCATAGGAATTTCCGACACACATAGTTTGAGAGCTTGTTATAAAATTTTCCGACAACAAAATCCGTTGTCGGAAATTCTGATCGTGTGTACACAAATCCGACGCACAAAGTGCCACGCATGCTCAGAATAAATTAAGAGACGAAAGCTATTGGCTACTTCCCCGTTTATAGTCCCGACGTACGTGTTTTACGCCACCGCGTTCAGTATGATCGGATTTTCCGACAACTTTGTGCGACCGTGTGTATGCAAGACAAGTTTGAGCCAACATCCGTCAGAAAAAAATCCATGGATTTTGTTGTCGGAATGTCCGATCAATGTCCGACCGCGTGTACAGGGCATAAGAGAAAAAAGGAGATGAGGGAAAAGGGGGAGGGGGTAAGACAGAAAAGAGATGGGGAAAGAAGGGAAGACGCATTGTGTTCCTTGAATTCCACGAGGCCACTTACACCGGCATCTGCCACTGCACTAAGGCACAAAAGACTATCAGAGTTCAAGTAAGCTACGCAAGGTTGGGGTCTGCTAGCTTCAATAGTGCAACATCTAAACTCGATGGGACGGAGTCCGCAGCTGTGGTATGCTCTTGCCAGGCAGCCTATACTGTACGGAAATGTTTCAGTGTACCCTTACAAGTAGATATCCATTCTTCCGCCTCCATGATCTTGTTAACCTTCTTGGTCCATTGCTCACAACCAAGAACCTGAGTTAGTTTCCAGTTTATAGGTATTAACCGTTTGGCAGCATTTAAAAGATAAAGCGCATTCTTTGTATTGACTGAGCGAAATAGTAAGTACATGGAGGAGGAAATAGACCAGGGAGAATGGGATATCTATGGCCAGAAAATCTGCAATCTGAGCCTTAACAGCCTTCCAGAAGACCTGAATTGCAGGACATTCCCACCATACATGTATAAACGTACTACGTTGACCGCAACCACGCGAGCAGAGGTCTGAGACAGAGGAATAAATCCATGCCAGAGAGGCAGGGACACAATACCAATGTGTCAAGATCTTATAGTTGTTTTCCTGAGTCTTATAGTCTATAGAGCTAGTATGGGTCAGCTGGTACATGTGAGCTAACTGGTCCCCAGAGAATTTACAATCCAAGTCGCGCTCCTATTCGCGTATGTAGGCGGGTTTAACTATAGGAGAGGCCTGTGTGAGCAATTTGTACAATTCTGAGATCATATGGGGTATAGGTCTGTCTGCAACAAACAGGCGCTCAAATTGGGTAAGGTCAGCCGCCGCTTGGATCATATGCCCACAAGCCAAGAGAAAATGTTGGAGCTGTTTGTACCTCTAGAAGTCCATGGGGAAACCGCCATATCTGTCTCTAACGGTTTTTAAAGGAAGGAGTTTCCCATCTAACATGAATTTACTACACAAGTTTTACCATCAGCGGCCCATGAGCTAAAAAAATATGTTCACCTGGAAGAAACCAGGGAAAGCATCCCAATGGTGCCAGCGGTGACACAGAGGGTACCAGGCAAAGCCGACTATTAATATTGTCCCATACCCTCAAAGTATGGGTCAACAGAGGTGACACTGTGCTTAACAGACCTCTGTGTTCCCAAGGCAACCACGGGGCGTAGGATAAGTTACACCCTGACATGAACTTCTCCAAAGGGACCCACAGCTTAGTTTTGATATGGTAACGCCAATTGAGCATTCTCTGTAGAACCACCTCTCTGTAGTACTGTCTGATGTCAGGTACTCCCAAGCCACCTGACCGCTTAGTGCGTTTTAACACCTGCATGGCTATTTGTGGTTTCTGGCCCGTCCAGACAAAGACAATAAGCAAGCTTCTGAGCTGAGTAAAGAATCCCTTGGGCAAGGAAACTGGTACCATCTGCAGGAAGAAAAGAATCCTAGGGAGGATATTCATTTTAATAATGTTAGTTCGGCCTATCCAGGTAAAAGCAGTCTTATTCCATGTCTGTAAGTCCTGTTGAATGGAGACTAGTAAGGGAGTATAGTTTTGTGCGTAAAGCGTTAGAGTCTGATCAGTAAGATTGATGCCCAAGTACTTTAGGGAGGATTTCTCCCAGGTAAACGGGAAGGCCCGTTGTAGGTTAATAGCCAAAGTGGGAGATAAAGTAATAGGCAACACTTCGGATTTCGTAAAATTAATATTAAAATTGGATATTGAGCCAAACAGTAGCAGTTCCTTCATCAGATTGGGCAGTGAGACCAGGGGGTCCATAAGGTGGAAAAGGATATCATCCACATAGGCCAAAAGCTTATGTTCCGCTGTACCCACTGTCAACCCATTAATGTTCGGGCTTGCTCGAACCACCCTAAGAAACGGCTCCACCACTAGGGCAAAAAGAAGGGGTAAAAGCGAACACCCCTGTCTCGTGCCATTCCGAACCGGGAATCTCTGGGGTAATCTGCCATTAACTCGTACTTGAGCATTTGAGGAAGTATATAGGGCCGAGATCCAACTCAGCATGTGTGGACCCAGGCCTAGAGTTTCCAGCACCGCGGTAAGATAACACCAATCTACCCGGTCAAATACCTTTTGGCATCAGTGGATATGATGAGGTAGGGCGACGGGGTCTGCCTGGTACATGCCCAGTGAATTAAGTGAATAGCCCTGAGTGAATTATCTCTAGCCTCATGTCCCGCTATGAAACGCATCTGGTCTGGGAGGAGATACTTCAAGCGATTTGCAAGGATCTTCACAAAAATTTTGAGTCTGTATTTAACAGAGAAATAGGGCGGTAATTTTGGGGAAGTGTATGATCCTTGCCTTTGCAAAAGGCCAGGCTGGAGACCAATGTGTGAGACTGGGGATCTAGAAATACACTGAAGACCAATCAGTGATGCTACTGCATTAAAGCATCCCTTAATTAGGCCATCTGGTTCAAACACCATAGCTCCCAACTGTCCCTGATTTTGAGGGACTGTCCCTGATTTGGAACAAAGTCCCTCTGTCCCTCTTTCCTCTCTCATTTGTCCCTCATTTTTGTATGATCTATATAGTTGTATATAAACTGACCTTTTGGTCTTTCAAAAAGTGTTTACCAGCGCTAAACCATTCATCCAAATTCTAAATTGCCACATTTGTACATTTCAATAGCCAATATAAAGGATTAGTAGTTGTAAAAAAAGCACTTGTGGGTTTAACTAATAATTTTTTTGTATAATTGTCCTTTAAGGGGTCATGGCTAGGGGTGTGTCCTGTACCTACATACTTTTGCTAATAGGTGTCCCTCTTACCCATCTCAAAATATGGAGAGGTATGGCCAACACTGACGCTGGCTGTGCACACACAGCCACTCCTGCATGCAGGGACGTGCGGAGCCATTACTCTACATGCAACGCAAGCAAAGATATGCACACACGCAGAGAGTGTTACTGGCAGGATCACCAGGAGAAAATAAAGGAAATAAACCTGGCCTGAAAATGAATACAGCCACCAAATCTAAGAACTAGTGAGTGGAAATAAATTACATTTTTTCTCATTACTCTCATTAGTTTATATTGAAATTAGACGAACCTTCAATAATAGAGCAACCCTCACTGATGCTGCACAAAAAAACAAATATTTTTTAGAAGAATGCCAATGTGACTATGCACAACTTTATCACTGAGATCATGTATCCCTAGTGCTGAGTTTGCACTCGATTGCCACGTGGGCATAGTCAAAGACAGATTTTAAAACTGATTTTTACAAACATCATTAAACTATTTGAAACATAATTTGTGGTTCAGACCTATGCGTTTTTTAGTGTGTTTTGTAGAAAGCCGAGCCGCTGAGTTTTTTAGGCAAGGGTCAGACTTTTTTTCCCACAGCAGATTGCATTTTGCTTGTAATAGACTTCAATAGACCTGCACCAAAAATGCAATTGTTACGTTTATTATGTGTTTTTGATGCATTTTGTAGGCTTTTTTGGCTAATAGGCAAGTATGATGACAGTTCTGTTCATGGAGTGCGACTCTAATGAGACTTGGATGCAACTTTGATGAAACTTTACACTCTCTGGCACTCAAATAGCATCAAAGTCCCATCAAAGCAGTGCAGGAACCTTAATGTGTTCAAAGTTGCATGTTAAGGTTAGGGTTAAGGGCTAGTGTTAGGGTTAAATGTTAGGGTTAAGGGCTAGTGTTAGGGTTAAGGGTTAGGGTTAAGGGCTAGGGTTAGTGGCCAGAGTCAGGGTTTAGGTTAAGTGTTAGGGTTAAGGGCTAGGGTAAGGGTCAAAGGCTAGTGTTAAGTGTTAGGTTTAAGGGCTTACCCCAATTATTGATGCTAACCCTAACGCTAATGATTATCACTAACCCTAAATCTATCCCTAACATTTAACCCTAACTTTAACATTTAACCCTAATTACAACCCTAACTGTAACATTTAACCCTAACCCTATCTCTAGCCCTAACCTTATCCCTAACTCTTATGCCCCGTACACACGGTCGGACTTTGTTCGGACATTCCGACAACAAAATCCTAGGATTTTTTCCGACGAATGTTGGCTCAAACTTGTTTTGTCTACACACGGTCGCACAAAGTTGTCGGAAAATCCGATCATTCTGAACGCGGTGACGTAAAACACGTACGTCGGGACTATAAACGGGGCAGTGGCCAATAGCTTTCATCTCTTTATTTATTCTGAGCATGCGTGGCACTTTGTCCGTCGGATTTGTGTACACACGATCGGAATTTCCGACAACGGATTTTGTTGTCGGAAAATTTTATCTCCTGCTCTCCAACTTTGTGTGTCGGAAAATCCGATGGAAAATGTCCGATGGAGCCCACACACGGTCGGAATTTCCGACAACAAGCTCCGATCGGACATTTTCCATCGGAAAATCCGACCGTGTGTACGGGGCATAACTCTAATGCCGCGTACACACGAGCGGACTTTACGGCAGACTTTGCCCGGCGGACGGGATTTCGTCGGACAATGCGATCGTGTGTGGGCTCCAGCGGACTTTGTTTTCTCAAAAGTTGGACGGACTTAGATTTGAAACATGTTTTAAATCTATCTAGTTCGACGGACAAAAAGCCACGCTAGGGCAGCTATTGGCTACTGGCTGTGAACTTCCTTATTTTAGTCCGGTCGTACGTACGACGGACTTTGGTGGATTGTGTGTAGGCAAGTCTGTTCATTCGGAAAGTCCGTCATAAAGTCCATCGAAAAGTCCGCCGGGCAAAGTCTGCCGTAAAGTCTGCTCGTGTGTACGCGGCATAACTCTAGCCCTTAACCCTAACCCTTGCCCTTAATCCTAACCCTAGCATGCAACTTTGGACACATAAAGTTTCCTGCATTACTCCGATGCGACTTTGATGTGACTTGAGTGCCAGAGAGTGTAAAGTCACATCAAAGTTGCACTCCATGAACAGAACTTCCATACTTTCCTATTAGCCAGAAAAATGCATCAGCCGCAACTGGCATAGATGTGAACTTAAAAAATAAAAGAAAAAGACATCACTTGCTGATAGGCCACAAGTCAGCAAGTGGTTAAATATGACAGGTTCTACCTGCATGCCCCCTAATCTGGAACACAAGATTTTAATTTCATGTATTTGAAGTGGTGGTAAATGTAGGGGTGCACCTACTTTTTCTAAATGACAGATCTACATTTTTGTCATTTTCATCATGAAAATGAACACGTCATGTCAATTTTATGTGTCATATCAACTGTCCTGTGCGCTAACAATTCTCATTGGGTTGCCCAGCGACAGCCCCAAAACATCACTGCTCTAGATGAGATCTGCATGGAGGAATGGGCCAACATACCATCAACAGTGTGTGACAACCTTGTGAAGACTTACAGAAAACGTTTGACCTCTGTCATTGCCAACAAAGGATATATAACAAAGTATTGAGATGAACTTTTGATATTGACCAAATATTTATTTTCCACCATAATTTGCAAATAAATTCTTTCAAAAATCAGACAATGTGATTGTGTCGATTTGTTTCCACATTTTGGCTCTCATAGTTGAGGTATACCTATGATGACAATTACAGGCCTCTCTCATCTTTTTATGTGGGAGAACTTGCACAATTGGTGGCTGACTAAATACTTTTTTGCCCCATTGTGTACTGTGTGTATATATATATTTATATATAAGATAAATTGCTATCAATATATTATTAGTAAAATGTATTTATTGCATGGGGACATTTGCTTGAAAAATGCAAGCAGCCTTTTCTTCTATATCAGTAAAATAATTAAACATGTAAAAACTATGTATAATTTTACTACCCTTCATAACCATCCCAATAAGAGATTAATTTACTATAATAATGAAAATAATTTTTCACTACTTTTTGAATTTCAAACTACTTTATTTAAATGCTGACACCTCTTCTGTGGCACTTAAAAATATTCCAGCAGGGTCAGGGAGCCATTATATTTAATGGATAATCGAATCCATATTTTTTTCTATAAACCCTAAATAATTATATTAAATGGAGTGCTCATTAATCTTTATGATGCCTTACTCTCTGTGTACGCATGTGCGTGAAAACAGGTTCAAATCAGCCATCAAATCAAAGTTGAAAAAATTATTTTGCTGATGGATACATTTTAACACTTTTTTGTTTACACATACGTTAGTTATGTGCAATTTAAAAATCCTGACTGTATTAAAATTATTAGAGTAATTATTGTAAATCTAATGTTAATTAAACGGAACACCAGGTAAAATCTGTTACTTCCTGACTTAAAAATATAGCTTCCTGCTATAGTTACCTGTTGGACAGAGACTATCGTGCTGATTTACTGTCCAATGAGGAGGCTGGAGGTGGAGAGGTGACACAAGGGGGTTGCTTTACTAAAACTAAAGAGTGCAAAATCTGGTGCCGCTGTGTATGGTAACCAATCAGCTTCTAACTTCATTGTGTTCAACTAAACTTTGACAAAAAACCTGGAAGCTGATTGGTTTCAATGTAGACCTGCATCAGATTTTGCACTCTCCAGTTTTAGTAAATTAACTCCAGGAAGCTGAATTTCTGATCTTGGAAAATGATTTATGTAATTAGGAACTGTGGGGGGAGATTTACTAACACTGGTGTACATAGAATCTGGCGCAGCTGTGCATAGTAACCAATCAGCTTCTAACTTCAGCTTGTTCAATTTAGCCTTGACAATAAGGCCCCTTTCACACTGTCGGACCGTTCAGGTCCGCCTGTCAGTTTTGTCGGCGGACCTGAATGGGCGCTCCATGCTAGTCTATGGAGCAACGGATGTCATGTCCGCTGACATCCAACCCGCCCGACCCGCTAAAATCAGACGGATGGCCGTACGTTCGCATCCGTCCCTGGCGGACCGGGTGAGATCTGATGAAAATGGACATGCTATCCGGTTTCGTTCGATCTCTCCATAGCAACCAGCGGCGCTCGACAAGCCCCTCCCCGCTCAGTGAGCAGAGAGGGACCTGTCATCTGCCGGCTCAGCGGAGATCAACGAAGAAATCTCCCGCTGAGCTGGCGGACCGAGGCGGACTCCGTGGCAGCGGATCCACCTCGTGAGAATGACTAAATGCCTAAAACCTGGAAGCTGATTGGTTACTATGCACAGCTGCATCAGATTCTGTAATCACAACACTGGCTGTACAAAATAGGCAAGCCTTTTACCAGATGAAACAGATAACATCTACAAAGTAAATATTTAATCACTTTGCCATTTGGTCTAAAATTGGCAATTTATTAATTTAAAAAAATGAACTTGTCTTATCTTGATACAGATAAAGAGACTGTTTGTGTACTCATGCCACAAAATTCATAAAAAAAAAAAATAATTCTAAAAAGAATGGAGTTCTACTTTCAATCAATTTACAGAGTCAGCTACAACCAAATACTGTTGAAGACTATTTTATATTTTCCCAGCTATTACAGTAAAGAACCCATTCCTGCAGTCGCAAAGAATGCTGCCATGTGTATAGTGGTAACCAAATTTCCACTAAATATATTATTTATTATTAACAATAATAATATATTATTAATACAATTATTAATATGTATTTAATTGTATTATTATGTTGAGAATTAACATTCAAATTCGTTTTGGCGGCAAATAACTATATGCACACTACAACCAGAGACAAATGGATTTTTTGGCATTCTACTAACCTAGTTAGTTTGTCTGCACAATTAAGTCGATTGCAAGTCCTCCGAATGGATGGTTAACAATTGACATTAATTTATTTAAATTTTACTATACTACTTGCATTTTGCTCTAGGCATTATTTAAATTGTATTTATGGATTGTAATTAGCTTGGTGCAAACACACTCAAAATATTTACTCTGCTTAGCAAACATGGAAAAAAAAAATCTCTCTTATCTTCGAACCCATTACAAAATGAATCTTCTGAGTATGAATCCTAATTATTAGAGTCTTCTTACATTATTGTAATTATTAGGTGCATTCAAGTAAAGAAAATCTGATTATCAAATTAATTTTATACTAAAAAAACATTTAAGTAATGGCTCTGCCTAAATAAAACAATAGAGAATGTGTAGGGGGAAAATCTCTCATCAGTTTAGTTTGTACTATGCTGCAGTCATGCTTTTAGGATTTGTGCTTAAAGAAGTATTCCAGCCATTATAACATTTAGTGTAAATCATAGAGATATTTATTGAAAAGTTGCCTAAGTTATTTTCTGTACTGGAGAGGGTGTTTATAGCTGCTTCCGGTGAGATCCTGGAGAATGCTGAGCATCTAAAATCTTGATAGAAGATGCTGCAACACGGTGCAGATTTGGAGTACAGCCATGGCCAAAAGTTTTGAGAACGACACAAATATTAGTTTTCAGAAAGTTTGCTCATTTTTTTTGTTTATGGCAATTTGCATGCTAGATAGCAAGGATAACTTGCCACAAATTTGTGGCAGTGTTGAATTGTAAGTCGGTTAACTTGCTGCACATTTTCACTTGCAAGTTGTACACCTGCAGAGCACTTGAATCACAAGTTCTAGTGGACACTTTACCAATTTGTAGCAGATTTGCGTGGTAAATCTCTAGCAAGAGCAAAGTTGCAGTGGTGAGTCTACAGCAAGCGCTCTGCAAGTCTACAGCATGAAAAATCAGCCACAGTGACCCCCTGTGGTGGGATGGCTATTGCACAACATAACTGAACCAGAACTTGCAGCAGACTTGCAGAATGTTTGAAAACAAAGTTCATATGGAGTCATGCCATGCGGACTTGCTACAATTGTGCGACAAACTAATGAAGCCTGGCAAGTCTTAGCAAGTCATTTTCAAACTTTTCAGCACAATTGCTTGCCATCTGGGATGTTGGCCTAATCTGATGAAAACATTTTTATTTTTTTGGATATTTATTATAGCAAAAAGTAAAAAATATTGTTTTTTTTTTTAATTGTCAGTCTTTTTTTGTTTATAGCGCATAAAATAAAAATCAAAATACAAAATAAATAAAATAAACAAATAAAGATCAAATACCACCAAAAGAAATCTCTATTTGTGGGAAAAAAATGACATAAATTTTGTTTGTGTACAACGCATTTGTCAGTCAAAGTGACGCAGTGCCGTATCGCAAAAAATGGCCTGGTCATTGAGAGGGTAAATCCTTCCGGGGCTGAAGTGGTTAAGGCAGTGTTTCTCAACTCCAGTTCTCAAGGTGCCCCAACAGATCATGTTTTCAGGATTTCCCTCAGATGAAACGGCTGTGGTAAATACTAAGGCAGTGAAACTGATCAAATCACCAGTGCAAAAAAATGGAAGGCCTAAAAATATGACCTGTTGGGGCACCTTGAGGACTGGAGTTGAGAAACACTGGGTTAAGGTACATTTGTTAAAATTGTCTGTGATTATCTCTAAAAAGTTTTAGCTCCTATTTTTAAGAAAAAGCTGTCCCATCACTTTCACAGTTTGTTCTGGCTGTATAAAAAACCTTTTCAAAGCACAACTGATTTTCCTGGAAACTGGTCCTCTCAGTCTTGGTGTTGATTTACTGAAGAAGTAGAAGCTGTTCCACCTCTAAAGTGAATGTTAGTAGATAAGATACCTTTTATAAGATGAAACAATCAGCGCCACAAGTAAAAAAATATTGTGATGTTTAAATAAGATAACCTAATAATAAACCTGCACAGCTGCTAAACATTCCAAGTGGTACACCACACTAATTTCAAAATGGATAATAAATAAATGTAGCGCTATGTGTAAAATTATAAATATAAAGTGCAAATCTCTAAAACAAATAAATCTTACATATAAATGAATAGTCCATAAAATGAAAAAAGGAAGAAATAAAACATGAAAAACTCTTCTTGTGATCAGTGTATCCACACAATTCCACCACAGTGATTGTTCATCCTCAAAAGGAGTGCACACCACCACCAGTAAAAATGCGAGCTCACCTCCCAGATGAGTCAAAACTCATATGCGGATCTCCCCGCAAGCTCTTTGCTCTCACTCGCTCTTCCCAATCAATGGTGGTTAATCCAGATGGCTCTTTTCTTAATGGTAACTCAACTCATTAATATCCAAAGAAACAGATCATCTTCCAGCTTGGCTCAAGATTCCACGAGTTCAGGACATGTAAATAATTAGTATAGAGATAATAGTGTTCTCCGTATACAAATTTATTTAAAGCCCCCAAACAGACAAGTTGCACTTACAAGATAAAAACTTTTATAATCACATAAAAACCTCCAGAGTAGCACCGCCGTGTCCACATACACAGTGCCTGGCTGAACGTGACTATCAGCTCCTCCCTTCTAGACGCGTATCGGCCAATCACAGGCCAATCACAGGCCTTCCTCAGTAGATCTAAACTTAATAAGTTGAGTTACCATTAAGAAAAGAGCCATCTGGATTACCCACCTTTCATTGGGAAGAGGAAGTGAGAGCAAAGAACTCGTGGGGAGATCCGCATATGAGTTTTGACTCATCTGTGAGATGAGCGCGCATTTTTACTGGTGGTGGTGTGCACTTGTCAGGTCCCACACTTACCAGACAGGTGAGTCCGCTTTGGCAGAGGGTAGGCTCCCTTACGTATCCGATTCGGTGCCCCTGGTAGAGTAGACAGGAGGCCCGCGAATGCGGAGTGGTATGGGGGCCTGGAGTTAGAGTCCTGGAGCACTGTGGTCTGGCAAGCAACCGGTGGTTCTTCAGGCTGGATAGAGCAGATGCTGAGCAGGAGCTAATCAGGCTGGTCACACACAGGCAGAGGTCGGCAACGGGCTGGCAGCAACGGTACAAGGGATAAGGCAGAAACGAGGTCAAACAAGCCGGGGTCGGGTTCAGGCAGCAGTCAAGGAAGGTCCAAAGGCAAGCCGGATCACAACGGGTAAACACTACGAGGATACAGGAACACAAGATGATCACGGGACAAGGTACAGAGCTGTTTGATCAGGCAGCACCGGGTCAGTGTAGAGGCAGGCTTCAAATAGACTGATTGGCGCCAAAACGCCGCGCTCGTGCACGCGCCGATTCGCCAAGGCGCGCCACGCCCCCGCACGCGCCCGAGCGCGCCCCCGACACCGGGGTGCACGCCCACACTACCGGGCATGTCAAAGGTAACGCCCGCAGGCGGACGCGCGCTAAGGCGGACGCGCGCTAGCGCGAACACGCGTACGCACGAACGCCCAGACGCCACCCCGCACACCACGGCCGGCCGGCCCAGACACATCGGCGCCCCCAGGGACACACGCCCCAGCACGGACAGGGACACGAGCGCCAACGCGCCCCGGCGCGCCCCGGCGCCCAACCAGGTAACCTTTCTGACAGTGCCCCCTCCTCAAGGGCAGACTCCGGATGCCCAGCTGGGCCATCTTCGAGGAATGAGAGGTTTTAAAGGATTGCAGAAGTTCTTTAGCATGTAAATTGTTTTCCGGCTCCCACGAATTATCTTCGGGCCCATAGCCCTTCCATTTTACCAGATATTGCACTTGATTGTGCCTTCTTCTGCAATCTAGAATTGCCTCCACTTCGAACTCCTCTTCGCCATCAACCACAATAGGTTTGGGTGGGCCAATGCTGCGACCAGGAAAGAAATTAGGGGTTACCGGATTCAGGAGGGACACGTGGAACACTGGGTGTACCCTCAAGGAGTTGGGAAGGTCCAGTTCATATGCCACATTGTTGATCTTCCTTTTGATCAAGAAAGGACCCAGGTATTTGGGACCCAGTTTCCTGGATGGGCATGCTAACTTGAGGTTAGCGGTGGACAGCCAGACAGAATTGCCAGGTTCTAGGACAAGTTCCCCCCGTCTCTTCCTGTCAAAGATCTTCTTGTAGTCTTCCTGAGCCTTGTTCATGGTTTCCTGCAGCAATTTGTTGTTGTTGGAGAAGAAATTCAAGGTTTCGGATACTGCAGGAACAGGGCACTCGGGAAGTGCTCCAGGCAAGAAGGATGGGTGGAAACCATAATTGGCATAAAACGGAGACTGATTAGTTGCTGAATGTAGTGAGTTATTATATGAAAATTCTGCGATGGGAAGCAAGGAAGCCCAGTCATCCTGGGAGAATGCAGAAAAACAGCGGATGTATTGCTCCAAGGTTTGGTTTGTCCTCTCGGTTTGTCCATTTGACTGAGGGTGGTAGGCCGAAGAAAAGGACAACTCGATCTCAAGGGCGCCACAGAGGGCCTTCCAGAATCTGGAGGTGAACTGGACGCCTCTGTCTGAGACTATATTGGTCGGGACTCCATGTAGTCTGACGATTTCTTTAATAAAGATGGAGGCGGTCTCCATGGCTGAAGGGGTGCCCTTCATGGGGAGAAAATGGGCCATTTTAGACAGCCTGTCTACCACGACAAAAATGGACGAAAAACCTTCTGATGGTGGGAGCTCAACGATAAAGTCCATTGAAATCATGGCCCAAGGTCTCTCTGGGACTGGTAATGGTTTCAACAGGCCCCATGCTCTTGTCCGGCTGGTCTTGTTTCTGGCACACGTGTTACAGGACTCCACATATTCTTTGCAATCCTTGGCAAGGTGAGGCCCCCAAAAGGTGCGTTGGACAAGGTCAGCTGTTTTCCGTGTGCCGAAGTGACCCGCAAGTTTGTGATCATGGCACAAGCTTAGCACTCGTACTTTTAGCTCCTCAGGAACCACAATCTTATTCTTGACCCAGAACAGCCCATCCTTGGTACAGGCTTCAGCAGGTGGAGGCATTCCCATGGAGGCTCGTCTGATCTGAGAAATCAAGTCCTCCTGTAGAATTAGGAAATTTCCAGAAGGGAGAATGGTGTCTGGGGACAGGGTTCTTTCAGATTCGAGAAACATTCGGGAAAGGGCGTCGGATTTGACATTCTTGGATCCGGGTCTGTAAGTGATGTGGAAAACAAATCGTGAAAAAAAAGTGCCCATCTGGCCTGTCTGGGTTTTAATCTCTTGGCTGTTCTTAGGTATTCTAAGTTCTTATGGTCTGTGTAGACCAAAATGGGGTGTGCTGCACCTTCCAGGAGATAACGCCATTCCTCCAGAGCTGCTTTAATGGCTAGAAGTTCCCGATCACCCACGTCATAATTTCTCTCGGAAGGAGAGAGTTTACGTGAGAAGAATCCCACGGGGTACAGGAGTGCTTTGGCACCCTGTCTCTGTGACAGTACGGCTCCAACTGCAACCTCGGAAGCATCCACTTCCAGGACGAAAGGCAAGGCAGGGTTGGGATGCTTAAGAATAGTGGCTGATGTGAATAGCGCCTTGAGTCTTTCAAAGGCCTCTTGTGCCTTAGGGGTCCAGCGGAACCGGCATCCTTGTTTGATAAGTTCTGTAATAGGAGTTATGATTGAAGAAAATCCCTTAATAAACTTCCTATAGAAATTGGCAAA
The DNA here is from genome assembly GCA_037952835.1 of Lithobates septentrionalis. Classification (NCBI taxonomy): domain Eukaryota; kingdom Metazoa; phylum Chordata; class Amphibia; order Anura; family Ranidae; genus Lithobates; species Lithobates septentrionalis. Next base: position 3,123,110 of record JBBDGP010001667.1, on the reverse strand, counting down.
GCCAATAAAACGCTGTACTCCTTTTTTGTCAGTCGGTGCAGGCCAATCCAGAATAGCGGATACTTTCTGTGGATCCATTTTAATGCCATCAGGAGAAATGATCAGGCCTAAGAACTGGATAGATTGGAGCTCGAATTCACACTTTTCAAGTTTGGCGTAAAGGCCATGTTGTCTCAGCCGGGAGAGTACATTTCGTACGTGTTTGCGGTGCTCCATCAGGGAGGCAGAGAAGACCAGGATATCATCCAGGTAGACGATGACATATAAGTCTAGTAGGTCATGAAAGACATCGTTGACAAAATGCTGAAAAGTTGCCGGTGCGTTGCACAGACCAAAAGGCATGACGAGATACTCGTAATGTCCGAATCGAGTACGAAAGGCTGTCTTCCACTCGTCTCCTTCTCTTATGCGGATCAAATTATAGGCCCCACGGAGGTCTAGTTTAGTGAAAACGGTGGCAGATCCTAATCTCTTAAATAATTCAGGAACCAAGGGTAGCGGGTATCTGTTCTTTATAGTGATTTTATTAAGCTCCCGGTAATCAATGCAGGGACGTAAGGAGTGATCTTTCTTTTCCACGAAAAAGATGCCTGCCCCAGCTGGAGACGTGGAAGGACGAATGAACCCTTTCTTCAGGTTTTCATCTATATAGGTTTTCAAGGTGCCCAGCTCCTGCTCAGTTAGAGGGAAGATCCTCCCAAAAGGAACTTCGGTACCCGGTAAAAGTCCTATTGGGCAATCATAGGATCTATGTACTGGCAGGGTTTCTGCTCCCTTTTTACTGAACACGTCCAAGAAATCCCGGTAAGGTTCAGGAAGATCTTGGTAGAGCTTAGTTTCTGAGTCCATGCACAGGCATTGGGAGGAGGTTAAGGAGGTCCCCCCGTAAGCAGTTTTGTTTGCAATATTCAGAAGAAAACTGGATTTTGCCCGTAGACCAGTTGATACTAGGGTTGTGAGCCTGTAGCCAAGGTATTCCTAGGATAATTGGGAAGAGAGGAGAGGAAATGACATCTAGGCGTAACAGTTCCTGATGTTCCGGGCCAATGGTGGCCAATAAGGGAACCGTTTCTTGGCTAACGGGTCCGGAGCGGAGGGTGGAACCGTGGGGATATGGTGGGTTTCGACAAAAGTCCGGTCAATGAATCCACTGCATGCTCCCGAATCAATGATGACCGGTACTGGGATGCTCCTTCCAGGTAACTGTAAAACAATGGAGAATGTTAAATGGTTACCGGCACTAGGTAGAACAGGTGCACACAATGAGGAAGACGGCAGACACTTACGTCTTTTATTGGGGCATGCTCTTGCAAAGTGACCAGGCTCTCCACAGTACAAGCACAGGTTGAGTGTGTGTCTTCGTGTCTTCTCCTCAGGAGTCAGAGAGGGACGGAGCAGTCCCAACTGCATAGGCTCCGAAACCTCCTGGGCTGGAGCAGATGAAACAAGCGGAGCTTGGTTCGGGGCACTAGGGGCCTTGGGCAACATCCAGGTGAGACGTGGGTGACTCACAGATCTCTCAGAGCGTCTTTCCCTGAGGCGGCGGTCAATTTGAATTGACAGATTGATTAGCTCCTCTAGTGACTGGGGAACCCCTACTCGCGCTAATTCATCCTTTAGGGGATCCGACAACCCCAACCGATATTGGTGACGCAAGGCTGCGTCATTCCACTCCGTATCCGAGCTCCAACGCCTAAACTCCACGGCGTAATCTTCGGCCGCTCTGCGACCTTGTTGAAGGGAGTGTAAGGCGGCTTCTGCCGTGGTTGTTAGCTGAGGGTCCTCATATAGCTGAGACATGGCTAGGAAGAAGTCACTCAAGGAGTCAAGAGATTGAGCCTTTTGCTCCAGTAGATGGTGGGCCCAGGTTTGAGGCTCGCCCGTCAGCAAGGATATGACGAACCCCACTTTAGTAGCCTCCAGGGAGAACGTATGGGGTTGTAAGGCAAAGTAGAGTTCGCATGCGTTACGGAACGCCCGGAACTTACTGCGTTCTCCTGAAAACTTTTCGGGTGTAGGCACCCTGGGTTCTGGTGGGAGCATTACTACAGAGGGTGCTGAGGCAGGGTTGGATACTGCTCCTGGAGGAGAGGCTGAGAGGGCCTGGACCTGTCCTTCCAGTCTGGTGTAGCCTTCCTGAAGACTTTTAACAGCTTGCGTAAGGCCCGCTAGGTGCCTGCATAGTTCATCCATGGGGGAGGCCCCCTGCCCGGACTCAGTCATGGCTGCCTGATACTGTCAGGTCCCACACTTACCAGACAGGTGAGTCCGCTTTGGCAGAGGGTAGGCTCCCTTACGTATCCGATTCGGTGCCCCTGGTAGAGTAGACAGGAGGCCCGCGAATGCGGAGTGGTATGGGGGCCTGGAGTTAGAGTCCTGGAGCACTGTGGTCTGGCAAGCAACCGGGGGTTCTTCAGACTGGATAGAGCAGATGCTGAGCAAGGAGCTAATCAGGCTGGTCACACACAGGCAGAGGTCGGCAACGGGCTGGCAGCAACGGTACAAGGGATAAGGCAGAAACGAGGTCAAACAAGCCGGGGTCGGGTTCAGGCAGCAGTCAAGGAAGGTCCAAAGGCAAGCCGGATCACAACGGGTAAACACTACAAGGAGACAGGAACACAAGATGATCACGGGACAAGGTACAGAGCTGTTTGATCAGGCAGCACTGGGTCAGTGTAGAGGCAGGCTTCAAATAGACTGATTGGCGCCAAAACGCCGCGCTCGTGCACGCGCCAATTCGCCAAGGCACGCCGCGCCCCCGCACGCGCCCGAGCGCGCCCCCAACACCGGCGTGCACGCCCACACTACCGGGCATGTCAAAGGTAACGCCCGCAGGCGGACGCGCGCTAACGCAGACGCGCGCTAGCGCGAACGCGCGTACGCACGAACGCCCGGACGCCACCCCGCACACCACGGCCGGCCGGCCCAGACACATCGGCGCCCCCAGGGATACGCGCCCCAGCACGGACAGGGACACGAGCACCAACGTGCCCCGGTGCGCCCCGGCGCGCCCCGGCGCCCAACCAGGTAACCTTTCTGACAGCACTCCTTTTGAGGACAAACAATCACTGTGGTAGATAAGATACCTTGATTGGGTATATAAATGGCGACCCGTGCATGTGTGACAACGCCCCTGAAGACGTCTGTGAGTGACAAAACACGTCGGTAGGAGTTTGGTCACGTGACGTCGCCACGGTGGACGGTTGGCCATCTTACTGGTTGGAAACATTGCTATGGCAAGGTTTTTACACGCGATTTTAGCTACAATGTTTGTGAGTATTCTGGCTCTTTTTTTAATAAATGATTTTTGTCAGTAATACTGTGCAATGAGGTTTCTCTCATCCCTGTATGTTGATGTCGTGAGTTCCTGCCTGAGGTTGATTGCGTTTGGTTTCTAGTCAACAAGCCTCTTGCATGTATGGGGATTTGGAGACAAAGTATTTCATAAAGCGCATTTAACGTCTTTTGGTTAAGTGGTCCGTCTTTTGCGGTAAGGGTCAGTGTTAAACTTTCATCTTGGTAGCGGACCCCCCTATACACTTCTTTGTGTGGACCAGCACGGAATGAACTTTTTATTGGAGATGTTTTATTTTTAAAATATCTGGACTAGGATCTGGGCATAAGCGCTGCATTTTGTGCTATTTTAGTAAATAAGATGAAGCTGTGCTCACTTTAATCACTTGCCGACCAGCAGTATTACTCTCACTGCTGGCCAGCGGCTATTTGTTATTATTGGACAGCGTGCTAGTATGACGTCCCGCTCACACATCTCACGAGCGCCCCCTGGGGTGTGCAGCGGGGTAATCTGTGTCCAGTGGACACAGCAGATCATGGTGCTTAGTACCAGGCCACTGTGTTTGGCCCAGATAGCATGTGATCGTTGTGACCAATTACAGCGATCACATGTCACCTAGTGAACAACAAATATCATTGTTTACTACTGTGTGTGATATGTGATTGGTCACCGTGATCACATGGTACCTGGGCCAATCACAGCACACTGTACCATATGACAGCTGTGACCAATCACAGCATCACAATAGTAAACAATGAGTCATGAATGAAAGCCATGACAGTTCAAATGATTGATGTTACAGTGATCATCATTGAAACAAGCAATTGTAGTACCCTCTAGTACTAGAAGTGTAGGTAAATTTGTGCAAGCTTGGCTGGAAGTCAAGCCTGTCTGTGTTTTTTCTGGGTTGGGCAGAGATCCAGGGAGAGCTGGATGACTCATCAATGAGACCTCCCCCCTAGAATGTACTGAAACCTTCTAGAATAATGGTAGGGGAAGTAAGGTGGAGCTGCCTGGAGTATTCTAAGGGCCCTGACCAATCCCCAACTTGAGTTGGCAGGGGGCAGGCCCCCTCAAATACTCTGGGTAAGCCCAGCTGGGGAGGAGAGTTTGGGTGGAAGCTGCAGATTGAGTGTTAGGCTGTCGTGGCCTTTGAGGGAGATCCCCAGTCTGGAGGGGGGGGGCCTTGGGCCTGGGCTCGGGTGTGGACCTTCTCAAAACCCTCGGAGGCGTCCTGGCCAGGAGGCACTGGGAGCAAGGAGAGGTCAGTGGGAGATAGGGGTGCAACGGATCAAAAAACTCACGGATCGGATTGATCCTCGGATCAGAGTCACGGATCGGATCATTTTCGGATCAGCAAAAAAAAAATAAAAACCACACAAATCTTGTTACACCCACCGGAGTTTTAGATTTAAAAGCTATTTTCAACACAAAACCGAGCTTATATGCATAAATACAGTATTTGTAGATCGGACAGACTGTTTAGATGTTAGATTTTAAAAGCAACAGCAAACCTGCTGACCTTACATGGTTGCTAATGTGACAGAACACCTCTGATCTTCACATTTAACATTAAATGTGAAAATCAGAGGTGTTCTGTCACATTAGCAACCATGTAAGGTCAGCAGGTTTGCTGTTGCTTTTAAAATCTAACATCTAAACAGTCTGTCTGATCTACAAATACTGTATTTATGCATATAAGCTCGGTTTTGTGTTGAAAATAGCTTTTAAATCTAAAACTCCGGTGGGTGTAACAAGATGTCCGCTTGCCCCCTTCTCACTCTATCATTACTGTACTGTGCAGGAGTGTGGAGTGTAGCAAGATGGCAGGGACGAAGCGTCACTTTCTGCCGAGACAGCGGCTGCTTCATGGTGTACCAAGATGGCCGCCGCTCCAGAGCTAGGCCGAAGCCGCGGCATTTCCTATGGCCGAGGCCGCAGAGTGCTCCGCGGATCGCGGGTGTGCCGATACGCGGAGGTTGATCCGTACAGATCACAGATCGGCGTCGATCCGTTGCACCCCTAGTGGGAGAACACTGCCAGGCAAGTCTCCAGGAGGAGCAGGAACAGCCAAGAGGGCTGGTGTGAGTGACAGACAGTCAGGACTGGGAGGTACGCCTGAGTGTGACGGATGGAGCAGTCTGGGATGGGTGCAGAGCCAGTCAGGAGGACTGTGGTGGCACGGGCAGAGGAAAGGGGCAGCTGCAGCCAGGGGGCTGGCAGCGCCTGAAGAGATGGTACTGGGAGCAGTAGCCACAGAAAGGCCAGCTGGCACTAAAGACTTTAATTTTTGTTACACCATAGAGGCCTGCGGACCCTGCCTGCAAAGGGCATTCAACCAGACCCAGCTGAGATTGTGCTGGGTCTGAAACCTATGCTAGCTGGCTTTGGCAGTAATAGTCTGCAAGCCAGTGTGCGCTGGAGGTAGAAGAGAAGATAATGTATATACTGGAGTGTATAAAGTTCAAGTCCCTACAGAGAGTCATTGATAAAATGGGTATCCCATATGCAACCTTCCCCATTCAATTCCCCTAATAAAAAAAACAAAGCTGCAAGGACTGCTTCTTGTCTCTGAGAGCCTGGGGTAGCGCTACACAATTATAGTGTAAAAGAAAAAACTCCTGATCACCCCCAGTGTAATAAAGTGTTCAAATGATAACACTGCACTGCTCTGGTCACAGTATGTAAAAAAAACCTGTTAAAATTCTTACATTTCCGCACTGTCAAGTGTCTCCTTGGTCTTCCTCTGACTCTGGGGTCTCATTCCGGTGCCAGAAAAATCCCCTTCTTGCAGAAAGGCCGGACTCTGCTGTGGGCCGACCCTTCCGATAGCTGGGAACATTTACTAATGGCTAAATGCCTCGACTTCCATTTTCTACACCCCAGTTTTGCCCCTATAAGGAGGAAGTAAACCCTGATTGGTTCATGCTATGGAGCCTGACATGCTGCACCCATCCGTTGTGTCTCTCTAAACATCACACACCTATTGGTGGGGTGTCATTGTTGCGCTCGGCTCCATCGTGGTCAGCTAATGAAGTGATGTCCCAGATCTCTGATAGTGGTGTGTGTGCTTATATTTTCTTTCTTTTTTTTTTTTCTTTTTTTTGTCCATAATGACATTTCTGTAATTTACAAGAATTCTCAAATAAAAGAAAAAAAATATGAAAAAAAAAAAAAAAAAAAAAAATTCTTACATTTTTTTTTTTTTTTTTTTACATATCGTCACCAGTCAGTATCTCTGATCACTGCCACACCAGTCTTATGATACACTGTACTGCACTGGTGACAGTATGTAAAAAAAAATATTTAAAAAAACAAAAACAAATTTTATTTAATTTCTTCATTTTCCATGTTTGAGGGTCACTTAGTTCTTATGTGTACACCTTTGACTGTTCTGAGGGCAATGCCTTCAATCATCCACTCACTTTTGTAGCCAGCGGTTTAGACATTAATGGCTGTGTGTTGAGTTATTTTAAGGGGACAGCAAATTTACACTATTATACAAGCTGTACACTCACTACTTTACATTGTAGAAAAGTGTAATTTCTTCAGTGTTGTCACATGAAAAGATGTGAAAATAAAATAAAATATTTGTGAGGGGTGTACTCACTTTTGTGAGATACTGTATATGCTTTATTAACCACTTGCCGACCAGCCGCCGTCATTATACTTCGGCAGGTCGGCAGGATCCCGTGAACCGTCGTAGCTATACGTTGGTCCCTTTAAGTGGGATAGCAGGCGCGCACCCGATGAACCGCGGGGGTGCCGATGCTCATGAACAGCGGTCGTGATGACCGCGGGCCACGAGCGATCGCAGGCACGAGAGTTATTACAGGACATAAAGAGCATTCGGTAGTGACTGCTCTCAATGTCCAATTCAGACAAGGAAGGGGCCGGTAAATGACATATTTCCCGGCCCCTTTCTCTGCTCTCCATCCTGATACATCCCCCCAGCAGCCGGTTGGAGAGGAGGGGAGGGAGCCGACTGTGGGGGGGGGGGGGGCGAGGGGGGTGTTGTTCCACCAAAAATGTTTGGACCAGTGCATAGAGCAAGGTCTATAAAGACATGGATGAGCGAGTTTGGGGTGAAGGAACTTGACTGGCCTGCACAGAGTCCTGAACTCAACCCGATAGAACACCTTTGGGATGAATTAGTGCGGAGACTGTGAGCCAGGCCTTCTCGTCCACATCAGTGCCTGACCTCACAAACACGCTTCTGGAAGAATGGTCAAACATTTCCATAGATACACTCCTAAACCTTGTGGACAGCCTTCCCAGAAGAGTTGAAGCTGTTATAGCTGCAAAGAGTGGGCCAACTCAATATTGAACCCTACAGACTAAGACTGGGATGCCATTAAAGTTCATGTGCGTGTAAAGGTAGGTGTCCAATACTTTTGGCAATATAGTGTAAATAAGTGTGATGGTCAGGTGTTCACACATTTTTTATAAAGAGACAATTAAAAAGATAATTTGCTTTAATTTTACCATCAATACCTATAAAGCATTGTTAATAGGAGAAAAAAAACCCTTATTAGTGGTTATTATCAGGATAATAAATAGCAGACCCTGATATTTGGCTTACAAAAGACAATTCGCACAGCATATCCTACCCCTAGCAGGTCGGTCGCCCGTCATATCTGTCACCTTTGCCCTACCACCAAAGACGCTAACTGTATCTCTTAGAGAAATAATAAGCTATTGAGGACCCGCGACTTAAACTTTCATGTTTTTTAATTAAAAGAGATTTTCCAAACGCATTATAACCCACATTTGGCCTCCTATTTCCTGGCGGAATAACAATGATATGCCAATTAATATGTAGGGGCTCAGGAACGATTGTTGATTGTCATCTTCTCTGCATATTAAGGAATATTCATTAATTAATATTCAGACTGCTTGCCTTCAACACACAGGACATCATCTTTGCATTGGACTCCCAGAAGACAACAGAATAATTGTAGTCAAAATGAAAAGCTTTCTGGACATCTTTGAACAGCCAAGTAACACTTAAAATAAAAAAAAGGCAAATATCTATGTTTAAAATAATACAAAGTGAATTAAAATAATGTATGGCACCATGGAAGTAAGGCAAATATACACTGGAGTTTGAAATACTTTTATGCAATATATTTATGAGCTTTGTTTTTGTAGAAAAGGCTGCATATTTTAAAATCTGACCAATTCATATATGCTGCAAATAATTGAGCACTTTGAAAACACTGGCTACTGAAAGGTCTTTCTCCCCAAAAACTTTTACCATCTGTGCATTAGGTTGTTCTTTGGCATTTACAGGAAGATTAAGTGTTAAAGTACAGTAGATCTAAAGCCATTCACCAAAATGTATTATAAAGGTTTTACTTTTTTTAAATATTTTAATATGCAGTTAAAAAAAAATGTTACCCTACCATTAAGGTCCTTGTTGAGGCACTTCCTACTATGGGGTGACAACTGTCTCCATATTTAGTTCTTGCATTGTCATATTGTCACCTGCTCCCTGGTCAAGGCTTCAAGTGGCTGTGCCAAGCCTAATAATCGAAATGACCAAATCCTACATTTCCTGCATTTAGTACTTACAGTATTTATATCATGGCTGGCAGTTTTTTTTTGTACAAAATGTAACAAATCTGTAGTAAGGAAGCAGATTGTTAGAAGGATTTTCTAACACCATTTAAAACTTTAAATATTCAAATGTACTCTTTTTTTAAAAAAAATAAAAAAATTAAATGTACTCAATGTCGCACCTCTTCACTGCTCATGTATTGTAGCCAATCTGAGCAGGTGTCCACTCCCTACATCATTCCCCATATCTGTCCCATTTTTCTCCTTAACGGGGAGGATTTAAAAAAAAATACCTTTTTATTGAGCCAATACCTCTACTGGCTTCTGTTCACCCAACAATTAAATTCAAAATACCAGCAACAACTTACAAACTATCTACAGCCTGGCCCCCAGCTACATCACTAACCTAGCCTCAAAATACCAACCTAATCATTCTCTTCGCTCCTCCAAAGACCCCCTCCTCTCTAGCTCCCTTGTCACCTCCTCCCATGTTCGCCTCCAGGACCTCTCCCAAGCCTCCCATATCCTATACAGGGCCGTCTTTACCGGGACCTGACCTGGGCCCAATCTTTCTTGGGGGGCCCAAAGCAGCTGCCGCTTGAGCCTGAGCTACCGCGAATTAGGGCCCTGATGACGACATTGCAGAGCGCACAGAGGATTATGGGAGGCAGCCTTCTCGAGCCAGCCAGCAGAGAGGGGGCGGGGCCGGGAGCTCCACTGACGCTCCAAAGCCACCCCATGCAGCCTGTATGCTTGGGAGGGAGCAGCTGTAGTGAGAGTGGAAGCCCCGCCCCCGCAACTCTGAATGTATATAGTGAGCCAGGTATGTCCTCACACCCATTGCTGAAAGTTCTCTGACCATCTCCTGTATAATGTCTGCAGTCTCTGACCATCTCCTGTAGTATGTCTGCAATCTCTGACAGTCTCCTGTAGTATGTCCGCAGTCTCTGACCATCTCCTGTAGTATGTCCGCAGTCTCTGACCATCTCCTGTAGTATATCCGCAGTCTCTGACCGTCTCCTGTAGTATGTCCGTAGTCTTTGACCACCTCCTGTAGTATGTCCGCAGTCTTTGACAGTCTCCTGTAGTATGTCCACAGTCTCTGACCATCTCCTGTATCATGTCTGCAGTCTCTTACCATCTCCTGTAGTATGTCCGCAGTCTCTGACAGTCTCCTGTAGTATGTCCGCAGTCTCTGACCGTCTCCTGTATCATGTGTGCAGTCTCTGACCGTGTCCTGTAGTATGTCCGTAGTCTTTGACCACCTCCTGTAGTATGTCCGCAGTCTCTGGCCCTCTCCTGTACTATATCTGCAGTCTCTGACCATCTTCTGTAGTGTGCCCGCAGTCTCTGACCGTCTCCTGTAGTATGTCCGCAGTCTCTGACCGTCTCCTGTACTATATCTGCAGTCTCTGTCCATCTCCTGTAGTATGACTGCAGTCTCTGGTCATCTTCTGCAGTATGTCTGCAGTCTCTAAACCCTCTCCTGCAGTATGTTTGCAGTCTCTGACGCTCTCCTGCAGTATGTCTGCAATCTCTGACCCTCTCCTGTAGTATGTGTATTAATGTGCCACTTTACTTGCTCAATTATTTGGTATTGCTTTACTACTCAGTGAGTGGTAATGATTTCCAGTGACCTGTAGCAACCAATCAGTGAACAGTAGTGATCTGCTGTAATCTCTAGCAGCCAATCAGTGAGCAGTAATGATGTGCTGTAATCTCTAGAAAACCAATCAGTGAGCGATAATAATGTGCAGTAATCTCTAGCAACCAATCGGCAAGCAGAAATTACGTGTTGTAACCTCTAGCAACCAGTCAGTGAGTGGTAAGGATAGGCTGTAACCTCTGGCAACCAATTGCAATCGCTGCGTGATCTGCTCCAGTAAACTGATTTTGAGTCTACCTGCTATTTTTTTGTATGTCTCAGAAGACACATAGAGCCACTGCCCCCCCCCCCCCCCCACTAGTTCTCTCCTTGTTGGCTCACTGGCTGTGATGGACAGCAGAGGGAGGTAATGGGCTCCCATTGCTGTATCAGCTAATGAGGAGGAAGAGTCACTCCCGGGACAGCCGAAGCTATCATGAACATTGTTGGATTTGAGGGAGCTCAGGGAAGGATTGGAGGGGGACCGGGGAGGGATTCTGCACACAAAAGGTTTTTTACCTTCATGCATAGAATGTATGAAGGTTAAAAACCTTCAACCTGTAGAACCACTGTAAGCATTCAGCAACACTTATGCCGCATACACACGAGAGGTTTTTCCAGCAGACATGGTCCGAAGGACCGGACTCCGTCGGACAATTCGATCGTGTGTGGGCTCCAGCGGACTTTTTTTCCCCAAAAGTCCGACGGACCTAGAAATAAAACATGTTTCAAATCTTTCCGACGGACTCGAGTCCGGTCAAAAAATCTACTCGTCTGTATGCTAGTCCGACGGACTAAAACCGACGCTAGGGCAGCTATTGGCTACTGGCTATCAGCTTCCTTATTTTAGTCCAGTCGTACGTCATCACGTACGAATCCGTCCGACTTTGGTGTGATCGTGTGTAGGCAAGTCCGTTGGTTTGAAAGTCCGGCTGACCTACGCTGCAAAGTCTGTCGGAAAGACTGTCAGACCTAGTCCGTCGAAAAGTCCACTCGTGTGTACGCGGCATAACAGTGCATCCGGAAAGTATTCACAGCGCTTCACTTTTTCCACATTTTGTTATGTTACAGCCTTATTCCAAAATGGATTAAATTTATTATTTTCTTTAACCTCCCTGGCGGTATGATTATTTCAGATTTTAGGTGCTGAAAGCGGTACCATTATTTTGCACAGAAATTTGGCGTTTTATATTGTAGGCCTGTAATTCTTAGGAATAGTTCACTTAAATCTGTCCAAACAAGAGTCTAGTAGACATCCCGTGTATGATAAAGTTTGAAAAACTAAATAAAAAATTATAATATAATAAATAACTATAAATAATTATAACAAATAATAATATAATAATAATAAAACTTATATAATAATGTAATCAAATCAAAAACACTGAAATTTGCTCAGTTGCAGAATTGTAGCTTTTGTTACTTTTAGTGTTTGATGACGGATCTCCCCACAAATCACTATCGCTCAATTCTGCAAGTGATTCTAATTTATTATCGCTTTTTTCTAGCTGGTCTAAAACCACTTTTATTGTAAAGGGACAGTTTTGGTTGCTATGGACAATCTCCAGTTTCCTGGCAGAAAGAACAGTTTTATATATATAAAACTGCATGCAGGACACTGGGCAGACCACTAGGGACAAAGGGGATGTGTAGTTATTTGATACAGCACTGTAATCTGTAAGATTACAGTATGCTGTATCTGTATTGTGTGTTTCACTTTTGAATTTACCGCCGAACTCTGTCCCCGTGCGTCGCTACGCTCGCAGGGAACGGAGCTCGGCACTGTGAATCGAGCGAGACACGGCGTCTCGCCGATCACAGCGGGGAGACATCGCAGGATCCAGGGGACAAGGTAAGTAAACTCTTCCTGGATCCTGCGATGCAAGCCCGAGTCTGGCTCGGGGTGGATTTTTCATACCAAAAGCGGTATCCCCGACTCTAGAATACCGCCAGGGGGGTTAAAACACTACAAACAAACAATGCCCCATAATGACAACGTGAAAGAAGTTTGTTTGAAATCTTTGCAAATTAATAAAAATAAAAAAAATCACATGTACAGTGCATTGAAAAAGTATTCATAACCCTTGAAATTTTCCACATTTTGTCATGTTGCAACCAAAAACATAAATGTATTTTATTGGGGTTTTTTGTGATAGACTAACACAAAGTGGCACATAATTGTGAAGAGGAAGGAAAATGATAAATGGTTTTCCAATTTTTTTACAATTATACCCCTAACAAAAATCTAGTGGAACCAATTGCCTTCAGAAGTCACCTAATTGGTAAATAGAGTCCACCTGTGTGCAACTTATTCTCAAATAAATTACAGCTAAATACAGCATCATGAATGCCAAGGAACACACCAGACAGGTCAAGGATAAAGTTGTGGAGAAGTTTAAAGCAGGCTTAGGTTCTAAAAAAATATCCCAAGCTTTGAACATCTCACGAAGCACTATTCAATCCATCATCCGAAAATAAAAAGAGTACGGCACAACTGCAGACCTACCAAGATATGACCATCCACCTAAACTGACAGTCTGGGCAAGGAGCGCATTAATCAGAGAAGCAGCCAAGAGGCCCATGGTAACTCTGAAGGAGCTGCAGAGATCCACAGCTCAGGTGGGAGAATCTGTCCACAGGACAACTATTAGTCATGCACTCCACAAATCTGACCTTTATGGAAGAGTGGCAAGAAGAAAGCCATTGTTGAAAGAAAGCCATAAGAAGTCCCATTTGCAGTTGAACTTTTTGACCTTAAAGCAAAACGCTATGTGTGGTAGAAAACTAACACTGCACATCACCCTGAACACACCACCCCCACCGTGAAACATAGTGGCGGTTCCCAGGATTCCTGGGCTTTTTGACACTCCCCCTAGGGGGTGAGCCAAACTACTGGGCACTGTTGGGTGACCCTTACATGCTTTTACCCCCATGACACTATTCCTCGGTTTATTACTTTCCTTACCTACACTTGATTTATGTTTGAATTGTTACCTTACTTATGTATACCTTATTGGGAATTGTTCTTCCATGCTAACTACTACTTGTTTCTTGAACCTGCATGGTTATCCCAATTCTCCATTGGTAACTTACCTAGTTAACAACTTGTGTTAACTGTACTCGCAACTGTATACTTTTTTTACTCATATGTTTTCTCAATAAAATATTTGAACAAAAAACATGTAGGTGGCAACATCATGTTCTGGGGATGCTTTTTTTTCAGCAGGGACAGGGAAGCTGGTCAGAGTTGATGGGAAGATGGATGGAGCCAAATACAGGGCAATCTTAGAAGAAAACCTGTTAGAGTCTGCAAAAGACTTGAGACTGGGGTGGAGGTTCACCTTTCAGCAGGACAACGACCCTAAACATACAGTCAGAGCTACAATGGAATGGTTTAGATCAAAGCATATTCATGTGTTAGAATGGACCAGTCAAAGTCCAGACCTAAATCCAATTGAGAATCTGTTGCAAGAAATGAAAACTGCTGTTCACAGACGCTCTCCATCCAATCTAACAGAGCTTGAGCTATTTTGCAAAAAAAAATGGGCAACATTTTCACCCTCTAGATGTGCAAAGCTAGTAGAGACATACCCAAAAAGACTTGCAGCTGTAATTGCAGTGAAGGGTGGTTCTACAAAGTATTGACTCAGAGGGGCTGAATACAAATGCACGCCACACTTTTCACATATTTATTTGTAAAACATTTTGAAAATTATTTATAATTTTCCTTCCACTTCACAATTATGTGTCACTTTGTGTTAGTCTATCACATAAAATCACATTCAAATACATGAACTTTTTTGGTTGTAACATGACAAAATGTGGATCAAGGGGGTATGAATACTTTTTCAAGGCGCTATACATAAGTATTCACAGCCTTTGCCATGACACTCAAAATTTAGCTCAGGTGCATCCTGTTTCCACTGATCTTCCTTGAGATGTTTCTACAACTTGATTGGAGTCCACCCGTGGTAAATTCAGTTGATTGGACATGATTTGGAAAGGCACACACCTGTCTATACAAGGTCCCTGTCAGAAACCATGAGTCAGACCATGACAGAAGTAAAGTTAATCACACTTGTTTAAATAATAATAAAAAGGTAAACAGAGTAAGCGTAGTCAATGTCAGAGATCAACGTAGTAGTAAAGCAAGCAGGATCCGGAGCCAGAAGGGACGTCAGCCGAGCAAGTCTTCAACAGGAAAGCAGGAGAAAGTCTCTGAGATGTGACCAAAGGCGAAGGCAGAGACGGCTTTAAGTAGCCAGGACTGACGAGCAGATCACAAACAGCTGAGTCACTGTGGAGAGAAAGGAGCTGGCAATTAGCCGACAGCTGAGCGGCCAGCTCAGAGAAGGAAGGGCTGAGCCCAGCCCTGACAGTAAGACCCCTCCTCCTCGGAGGACCAACGGGCTTGATGGAAAAACGTCTATGGAAATCACGGAGGAGGACAGGAGCATGTACGTCCGAGGATGAGACCCAAGAGCGTTCCTCTGGACGTACCCCTTCCAATGCACCAGGTACTGTATGCGCCCACGGAACCTACGGGAGTCAACAATGGATTGTACTTCATACTCCTCATGGTTCTCAACCTGTATAGGGTGAGGACGTGGCACTGAGGTGATAAAGCGGTTGCAGACCAAAATTTTCAATAAGGAGACATGAAACACATTAGAGATGTGCATACTAGGGGGAAGGTCCAAGGCGTAAGCCACTTAGTTAATCCTGTGAAAGATACGGAAAGGCCCAATAAACTGAGGTGCGAACTTCAAAGAAGGAACACGAAGTCGGAGGTTGTGAGACGACAGCCAGACTCTGTCCCCAACCTGGTAGGAAGGCGCAGGCAGGCGTCTGCGGTCAGCATGGAGTCTGTACCTATCGTGAGCATGTCGCAAAGCCTCCTGGACTTGTGCCCAAGTGGAACGAAGGCCACGGAGATGCTCCTCTAATGCAGGAAAACTCTGCGGAACAAACGAGGCAGGCAACACGGAAGGTTGGAAACCATAGTTCGCCATAAACGGGGACAAACGGGAAGCTGAGTTCAAGGCACTATTGTGAGCAAACTCCGCCCACGGTAAGAGGTCTGACCAGTTGTTATGATGGTCAGAAATATAGCAACGTAGGAATTGCTCCAAGGACTGATTGGCTCGTTCTGCGGCCCCATTAGACTGCGGGTGATACGCAGAGGAGAAAGCAAGCTGAATACCCAACTGTGCACAAAAGGCTCGCCAGAACCGGGACACAAACTGACTACCCCTGTCTGAGACAATCACCTTGGGTAGCCCATGTAAGCGGAAGATCTCCCGAGCAAAAATAGAAGCCAGTTCCTTAGAAGTAGGCAACTTCTTGAGTGGAATACAATGCAACATTTTCGAGAACCGGTCAACCACCATAAAGATAACTGTGTTGCCCTGGGAGTTGGGTAACTCCACAATGAAATCCATAGACAGGTGGGTCCAGGGCCTCTCTCCATTGGGTATGGGTCGTAGGAGGCCCACTGGAAGGTGTTGTGGAGTCTTACTCTGAGCACACACGGAACAGGCAGCTACGAAGCCAGTTACATCAGCACGTAGACTAGGCCACCAGAATTGTTGGGAAATGGCCCAAAAAAGTTGATTCTTCCCAGGGTGGCCAGCAGCCTTGGGAGAATGGTAAGTCTGGAGCACAGCAGTATGGAGACTCTCGGGAATAAAGCAGCGGTCACAAGGTTTCCCAGGAGGAGCATCGACCTGAGCAGCAAGAATTTTGTCACCCAAAGGAGAAGTAAGACTGGTGCGAACCATAGCCAGAATACGATCAGGAGAAATCACAGAAACCGGAACCGACTCCATCTTGGAAGTGGAGAAAAATTGTCGTGACAAGGCGTCAGCCCTTACATTCTTAGTACCGGCAACAGTACTCGTACTCTGTTTGATGGACATGAGGCACTTGACAGCAGAAGCGGAGCGTGCGGGAACGTCAAATACCCTTTTGAAGGAAGCCACAAATTCTGGGTAACTCAGGACCACAGGTTTTTGCGTCTCCCATAGAGGGTTTGCCCAGGCCAAGGCTCTCTCAGAAAGCAAAGATATCACAAAACCTACTTTGCTTCTGTCCGTGGGAAACGCCTGGGGCAGCGTCTCAAAGTATATCTCAACCTGGTTGAGAAACCCTCTGCATTGAACTGGATCGCCCCCAAAGCGGAGCAGAACCAGACATGCCTCTTATAGAGGTAATACTCGAGGCGGGTGCCTGCACAGAGAATGCAGCAGCAGGGACGGCCTGCAACACAGGTTGCACAGGGGCAGCCATAGTAAAAGATTCCAGGTGAGCCATGGCATTTGTAATGCCAAGGCAAACTGATCCATGCAGTGATCCTGGTCATCCAATCTGGAAAAAATATTACCAACAAGTGGACTGACTGCATCTTCTGAATTCATGGCCTTCGCCTACTGTCAGAAATCATGAATCAGACCGAGACAGAAGTACAGTTAATCACACTTCTTTAATAATAATAAAAAGGTAAACAGAGTAAGCGTAGTCAATACATAGCCAGAGTTCAGTAACCAGGTTGGGTAGTCAGCTAATGACAATTTCAGAGAGCCAGAGATCAACGTAGTAGTACAGCAAGCAGGATCAGGAGCCAGGAGGGATGTCAGCTGAGCAAGTCTTCAACAGGAACACAGGAGAAAGTCTCTGAGATGTGACCAAAGGCGAAGGCAGAGATAAAGTGAGCTGGACGGCTTTAAGTATCCAAGACTGACGAGCAGATCTAAAACAGCTGAGTCACTGTGGAGAGAAAGGCGCTGGCAATTAGCCGACAGTTGAGCGGCCAGCTCAGAGAAGGAAGGGCTGAGCCCAGCCCTGACAGTCCCATAGTTAATAGTGCATGTCAGAGCACAAACTAAGCCATGGAATTGTATGTAGACCTCCGATATAGGATTTTAGGCACAGATGTGGGGAAGGCTACAGAAAAGTTTCTGCAGCATTGAAGGTCCCAAAGAGCACAGTGGCCATCATCATGAAAGAAGTTTGGAACCACCAGAACTCTTCCTAGAGCAGGCCGCCCAGCCAAACTGAGTAATCGGGGGAGAAGAGCCTTAGTCAGGGAGGTGACCAAGAACCCGATGGTTACTCTGAAGGGAGTTCCAGCATTTCTCTGTGGAGAGAGGAGAACCTTCCAGATGAACAACCATCTCTGCAGCACTCCACCAATCATGCCTGTATGGTAGAGTGGCCAGACAGGAGCCCCTCCTCATTAAAAGTCACCTGACAGCCCACCTGGAGTTTGCCAAAGGGAACCCAAAAGACTCTCAGACCATGAGAAACAAAATTTTCTGGTCTGATGAAAGATTGAATGCTTTGGCCTGAATGGGAAGCGTCATGTCTGGAGGAAACCAAGAGCCACTCATTACCTGTCCAATAGCATCCCTACAGTGAAGCATGGTGGTGGCAGCATCATGCTGCAGGGATGTTTTTCAGTGGCAGGAACTGGAAGACTAATTAGGATCGAGGGATCTTTGTAAAAAAAAAAAAAAATTAGGATCGAGGGAAAGATGAATACAGCAATGTACAGAGACATCCTTGATGAAAACCTGCTCCAGAGCGCTCTCGACCTCAGACTGGGGCGAAGGCTTCTTGCAATAGGACAAAGACCCCAAGCACACAGCCAAGATAACAAAGGAGTGGCTATGGGACAACTCTGTGAATGTCCTTGAGTGGCCCAGCCAGAGCCCAGACTTGAACCTGACTAAACATCTCTTGAGAGATCTGAAATTGGCTGTGCACCGACGCTCCCCATCCAACCTGATGGAGCTTGAGAGGTCCTGCAAAGAAGAATGGTTAAAACTGCCCAAAAATAGGTGTACCAAGCTTGTAGCATCATACTCAAAAAGACTTGAGGCTGTAATTGGTGGCAAAGGTGCTTCAACAAAGTATTGAGCAATGGCTGTGAATACTTATGTACATGTGATTTTTTCATTTTTTATTGTTAATTAATTCATAAAAGATTTTAAACAAACTTCTTTCACATTGTCATTATGGGGTATTGTTTGTAGAATTTTGAGGAATATACCTAATTTAATCAATTTTGGAATAAGGCTGTAACATAACAAAATGTGGAAAAAGTGAAGTGCTGTGAATACTTTCCAGATACACTGTAGTTCCATACCATCTCATTACTTGATTCAATGCAAGACCCAACATAAAGGATGGAGCATACACACTGATTAGGAGTGTAGCACCCTGATGTTTAGGCAGGGTTGCTAGTAAATTTATCTGCCAAGTGATAATTGCCTTGGCCAATTGGTAGGAGGTCAAGTGATTTCACCCTTATCACTGGAATTGCTGCACTTCTCTCTTCTGTCACTAGATCTCCTGGTATCTGGTGGCATTAGATAAGACAAGGGCATTGCAAGGACAGATTAGGAATGAGTGGGGTGTCTCGGCCAATGGGCAGGGATTTTCTTGGGTCCCTTGGCCTGCTGGGAGAGCCTATTTATTTGGTGAGGTCAGGTGATCGGGGTTCTGTGCCACCTGGACGGCTGTCTGGGTGGACATGTGTTGTGCTGCCCCGGGCTGCTAGGCCAGAGACCTGAGGCCTATCCCGGGGACGCCTGGCTGCTAGGCTGTCTGAGGGCCTATCCAGAAGCAAGAGAGCAGCATAGGGTTGGGATTGCGGCTTGCAGTCCAACCAGAAGTGATGGTTCTCCCGACCCAGAGAACCTGTGGTGGTCGGAGGTAGAGGGGAAGCTGTCGCCACTAAGGGACCATCCACCTTACTACCAGGGACCACTCTGAGTAGCTGAAGCAAGTACCAGAGTAGTATTCTCGCCAACCAGGGACAGTGAAGAATTGGGAAACTTCAGCAGATGTCAAGCCAGGGACCCAGCCAGTGGAGGTGATGCTTGCAGAGCAATATTGTGTGCCAAGCCAGGGACCAAGCAGACTAGTGGGGTGAAGCTTGAGGAGTATCAGTGAGTGCCAAGCTAGGGACCCAGCAGGGACGCAGGGGTGACGCTTGAGGAAGATACTGAATGAGAAGATTGGAAGAGCTCAGGGGATTCAGCAAGTCTAGTGAAAGACTGGGAGCTCAGTTGAGTGAAGATCTACAATAGGAGATTGTGGAAGAAGTGAATAAATTCATTACAACCTTTGTTAAAAACTGTTTCAAGATTTTTACCTTAGGAGACAGCGGTCCTACTCATGCAGATGTGGTGTCTTGTCTTCCTTTCCCTGCATGACTGTCTGCCTAATGGAGTCTGCTATATTAAAACTGCAACTACTAAAGGGTGTCTTGGCCCTAAACCACTCTCCCACAGTTCTGTTTAAGAGACAATAAATCTCTTTGCATTCAAGAAGTGTCTGGCACCCATTAATCTACCTTGCATTGCACCCACCATGTCTCGTAACCCACTCTACACAGAAGGATGTCAGCTGTCCCTAACTATGGAGGTCACCATTAGGCCTTGTGTAGGGAAATTTATGATCAGTGCTGTATCACTAATATATATATGTTTGATGTGTTAATACATTCATTATATTGTGTATTCTTTTGTCAGCACTACAGAAGAAGTGAACAAACATGTTTTTCTCTTAAAATGTATGTTGCCAGCAAGTTAAGATAAACATTATGTAAAGTAAGCTGTTATAGATGGTAATCACATTGTAAGCAGTAGTGTGAAGATGCAAGTCATTGTATGTGATGCGCTGATAACAATAAGTCACGGAATGTTAAGTCATCATTCTACGTCATCATAGCTCTGAAAAATATCGATAAAGCAGAAAAGCTAGGTGTGTCTACCATAGAATGGGTATAAAAGTAGGAAAGTTGTCATATTCTCTAGAGCAGGGCTAAGACACACACATTCTGTGTACAAGCTCTGTTCTCCATATATATATGCAATAAAAACCTTTGAATTTGGAGCCATTTTGTTTTCAGGCATTTAATCCTTTTACATCAATGGTGTCGTAGAAGGACTCGGATTGCCAAACTGAACACAGGATCTGTGATCTATCTGACGTACAACTGCAATAAGACAAGGGCCCAAGGGTGAGTAAAAAATTGTCTCCCTGAATTGTCTGGTTGTCCTTGTACGGCGGGGGGGAGCACAGATCGTGTGTCAAAACGCAATCAAAAGAACCTGGGCAAAAGGGGTGATATTTTATGTCTTGTTTGTGGTTACTAACTTGAATGAATGGGTTCCTGAGCCATATGAAAGTGTGAGTGTGTGGGGAAAGTTGGGGTCTCAAGGTGAGGAGAACCCCTTTCCAAGCAAATGTGAAGAGTGAACATTATTGTCTGTTGGTTAAAAAGACAACTGTTTAATATAACGCAGAGTACTAAATTGTTTTAAGTGTGAATGAGAGGGTTGCCTAAACGTCAAAAGCTGGAAAGCCTGGGTTTATAGCCTAAGGTGAGGCCATACGTGTATGTGCTGTTTTGATGCCTATGACGTCAACAGGTGCCCTCTGAGTGAAAGTGTATTGTCTAAATGTCAAAAAAAACTATACTAATTATTGATATTCATGCATACTAATTGAAAGGTGTTAACAGCTACCCTGTATGAATGGGGTTTTACTAATGGGGTTCATAGAGTAAAATAAGATTTTGCCTAAATGAATAGTACTGGTAATCTTTGTACAAATTCTTTACTTGTTTTTGAAATACTGACGGTTTTATTGGGGGCAATTGCTTGGTTACTATTAGCAATAATTGTGCTTAGACCAAGAGATAGAACCGTACCCCCAGAGCACAACACGCTAGAAGGGGGAGAATACATAAAACTGCATAACCTTGCTGATGTGTCCAAGCAATGAATGTGGGCAACTTGGGGTGTTAGTAGATACCTTGTTCATCTGTTATATCATATTGTTTGTGGTGTGTATGCTGCTAAAGATCTGGAGAGATAGACAGCGTGGTTTCCCTGTGTGTGCTCTCCAATTCATGCTATAACAAACTGTGCCACAAAAGTCCAGTATACAGCCTCATCCAAGTAGGGGGTGAGGACGTGCTTTCAGTGGAAGAGAGCACAAGGGGAGTATTGGCCAGCTCCCATAGGAAAGGAAAAGTAACTGGAACCTCACTGACGATCCAGTAATGGGGAATCAGGTGGGAGGAGGTGCTAAAGTTTACGGGGCGCCATTGACACCCCGGGAGGAAGACAAGGCCCGCTATGGAAAGTGGGTAGTGAAGTACCTAAAGAAATGGCACAGTTTGGCAAAGGCAACGGATTGGCCGGTACCCATACAGGGAACATTTGATGTCAGAGTTTGGACAGCATTACACCATAACTTTAAGAGTAGGATGACTGAGCCTAATGAAGTTGCAGCATGGGCCAGATGGGAGGCAGAGGCATATGGGAAAACAGCTAAGGTCCTAGTTGCAACACTGCCCAAGGTATCGGAGGAAGAAGGTGAGTTATCAGAGGAAATGATTGCTAGTACACATATGTTAGCAAAAACACTCATCAGAAACCCAAGTAAGCCTGTCTCTGACCAACTAATATCTAGTAGTGGGTCCCCACCACCATATGTCACATCATCTACCCCTATTGGAACAGGTGCTATAGAAGCATCTGCGCCAATGAGAGAGGAGGTGATGCAAGAATGTATACCAGACACACCTAAGGGTAAATATTGGTATCAGAAGCCAGGATGGAGTAGCATGCCTCCGTCCAAGTTGCTGAGTACAGAAGATTCGCCAGAGGTAAGTTGGCAGGATAAAAGTTTCCTAAGAACACCTGTCGGGATGACACCAATACAAGGGGTGAGTATGCAACAAGAAAGAATTTACCCACCTCTCCCCCTTGACTCAGATGACGAAGAGGTAAAAACTTCTAAGCCAGGGGGGACAGGAAGAATATTACCAGTAAGAGAGCAGAGAGCTTATAATGATAAGAATGATTTAACGGGGACTATAGTTCACCATGTGCCCTGGACTCCTGGGGAGATGAATACTTTCTTGAATTCAATCCCAAGCCTAGGCATAGTCCTCATCTGTTTGCTAAGCAGCTATGCAACATAGCTGCAAGCCACAGAGCAAATTGGGAGGACATGTTACGAATCATAAAGGGGGTGTCAGGAATAAGTGATGCTGATCTTATGATACAGGAGGCAAGGTTAGTAAAATCAGAATATTTAGGGGTCTTCAAACGGGACTCACCAAAATTGCCACTAGAAGAGTGTGAGAAATTGAAGGAGAGGACAGGGAAGATCTTTCCGGCAGCTTCCTGGAATAAGGTGAGTTCAATGACCCAAGAATGTAAAGAGGAAGTGCACCAATACACTGATCGGTTTAGGAATGCAGTCCTTGAGACTGGGCAGGACCCAGATAGTCCAGCCTTGGCCTCAATGATTGTCACCATGTGGGGTACAGGTTTGAAAAAATCTGTTCAGGAAAAGTTAACCACCCGTTATCCTGAGTGGAAGACCATGAGCCTACAAGCTCTGACCTCAGTGGCATCCCATATCCAAAAGAATATGGATGACACGGAGGCAAGAAAGCCACAAAAGGTGTTGCTCTCCTACCTCCCACCAAAAGAAGCCCCACAGGACGAAAAGGGGAGGGAGGGTGGGAAACCAAGAGCTATGGGTGTGTGTTTGAACTGCCACAAACCTGGCCACATTGCTAAATTTTGCCGTGCACCCAGGAAAAATAGCATGGAGGCATGGGGAAAGAAGGATTGATGGGCAGAGGCCCCAGTGTGGTCAGTAATATCTGAAACTGATGGTAATGATGCTTTTGTAAAAAAAAATTTTGGCAGAACAAAATTGTAAGGTAGCTAAAGATAAGCTACAGTGGTGCCAGGAAAAAGTTGTTTTCCTGGGGCACTGTATCTTTAAAGGGGGTAAACACCTAACCTCAGAAAGGAAAGAGGTGATACGTTCATACCCCCTTCCAAAGAATCAAAGGTCTCTAAGAGCATTTTTGGGTTTGGTTGGTTACTGCAGACAATGGATCCCAAATATGTCCCAAATAGCTAAACCATTAACCTCAGGTAAGGTTGTGCATTTTGAATTGTCTGCTTAGGAGATACAGGCTATAGAGGCATTAAAGGCTGCTGATAAGCATAAACCTGTGGGATAATTTCCCAGCCTCTTGATCCTGTAATCTCAACAGCAGCACCTTGTGTGAAAGCCACGGCAGCAGCAGCCATGTTAGTGGAGAAAACTGCTGAAATTGTGTTGGGGAACACCCTGATTCTCATGGTCCCCCATGCAGTGGAGCAGGTGCTGGGACATCTTAACACGAGACACTTATCTGCTGCTAGGTTAACTAGGTATGAACTGGCTTTGCTTACACCAAGTAATATCGTCATTAAGAGGTGTGATGTTTTAAATTCAGCCACTTTGTTACCCATTCGGCCTACTCCAGTGTAGTGGGTACATGACTGTTGTCACACAACTGAGGCCTACTATGAGCTCCCAGTGATGGTACAGGATTTTGCCCTGGAGAACCCAGAGCTGGAACTGTGGGTAGATGGTTCCAGGTATTACACTGAGAAAGGTTCTCCCGTCACTGGGTTGGCTGTGGTAAGTCAGGAGAAAGTAATTTTCCAGAGGGCTCTACCAAATCATTGTTCTGCCCAAGTGGCGGAGTTGGAGGCCTTGATAAAAGCGTGTGAATTGGCAGAGGGGAAATCAGTGAATATATACACTGATTCTCGTTATGCCCGCGGTGCTATATATGATTTTTTTCTATTCTATGGAAAAGCCGTAATTTTTTTGACATCTCAGGGCAAGCTTATTAAAAACTCTGCTCAGGTGAAGGCCCTACTTGAAGCTATCACTCTGCCCGCTGCAGTTGCAGTGGTCAAGGTGAAGGCTCACACAAAAGCGTCTGATGCTGTTGCAATGGGTAACCAAAGGGCAGATGAGGCAGCTAAGGTAGCTGCCTTGCTCCCCCTGGTGGTGAGTGATGATGAAAGAGTATTTCCTAAAAGGGATACAGACACTCAAACCCTACAACAATTGCAGAGCACAGCATCTCGAGAGGTAATCAATAAGTGGAAAAAGAACAATTGTCATTACAATGAGGATATCGGTATTTGGCTCCATGAGGATGGGAGGCCTTGTGCCCCGCCTTCGATGTACCCTTCTCTTTGTTCAATGGCACATCTCCCTTCTCATGTAGCCAAAGGGGGGATGGTTGATCTGATATGGAAATTGTGGTATGCACCAGGCATTGAAGAAGTAGCTAAACAGTATTGTCAGGCATGCTTGATCTGTGCACAATATAATCCAGGGAAACGGGTAAAAACTCCTCAGGGTCACACTCCGAGGGCTCTATATCCCTTCCAGAGATTCAGATAGAGTAAGTCACTTTACTGGGCAGGTAATGAAAGAGGTACTTGCAGCCTTTTAACATTGAGCAATGCTTACACACTCCATACAACCCCACAGCTAGTGGTAAGGTAGAAAAATACAATGGGCTACTAAAAGCCAAGTTGGGTAAAATTACAGCTGAGACAGGGCTAAATTGGCTCCAAGGGTTGTCTATAGCTCTGTTTGCATTGAGAACTACACCTAAACAAAAAGGGAAGCTCTCTCCCTATGAAATATTATTTGGGTCAGTACCAAAGACAGGTTTGTACTATTCACAGGCTTTAGCAAGATCATATGGGTCACTCACTGAATATGTCATCGGGTTACACAGGCATTTAAATCAATTGCACAAGAAAATATATTCATCTCTTCCAGAACCAGATGCCCTTGAAGGGACTCGTGACCTGCAGCCAGGTGACTGGGTAATGGTGAAAAAGCATCAGAGGAGGGGTCTGGATCCCAGGTGGACAGGACCCTACCAGGTGCTACTTACTACAGCTACAGCAGTGAAGCTGGAAAACAGGGATACTTGGATACATGCTTCACATTGTAAACGTGTACATTCTGCAATTGTATCTGAGCAGTAGGACCAGTTCTCCTGCCTAAGGATTCTGTGTCCTCAGCAAGACACTGCTCAGAATGTGACCATATCTCTCTAGTCGTTGCAGGAACATCTAACAAGAAGTTGTGCTGTGTTTAAAGTACCCGATGAAGGATCATGAGTGCCTGGAAAAGCTTGCTGCTGTTGGCGTGGTGTGGACTTGTGGATGGTCAAACATATCTGAATAGGATGATCCAATTACATGAGGTGATCAGTACTCAATTCAATCTCTCTAACTGTTGGGTGTGTTCTATGATTCCCCCAAGTGTGAGACATAAACCGATAGTAGCTATAGCAGTTACAGATCCCAATTTATTTTATGCAATATTGATAAAAGAAACAGCCAATAGTACCCTAGCTGAGAAAGGAAAAGGGCTGTTAGTGCAGGGAATATCAGGAAAAGGAATAGGACTAATCCTTAACAATAGTGCTGACCCAGAGATGGTTGAAATGGGGATTACTGATTATTATCAGGATCCTGGGGATGTTCAGGTTGTGGTGAATGGTTGTTTTAGCATAGAAAACCAAACTATGTGTCAGTGCCTTAAGGATTGCTCTAACTGTTTTGCTGGGGGTGATCTTAGGAGCTGTGCTATGTTTGTATTTGTGTTTTAAGATAGTCATGTGTGCATGTGTAGCAATGTGTAAGGTAAAGATGAGACCTGATAAGAAAACCTCAGATGTTTCTCTTGCTTTCTCAAAGGAAGAAAATGGCAGAAAGAGAAATGCCAGACCTATCCTCCATCTTTGATGGCCCCTGCAGTTTGTCTGTCCTGTTATGCTGCTGAAGCAGAAATGCCTGAACTAGAGTTTGGACCTGAAATTGAGAATTTATCCACCCAGAGGATCTATGAAATATTTGAAGAATCTCTAAACCCTACTACAGTCGCTACCATGAACTTTGAACTGGAACAATTAAGCTGTGCTACTGGACCCAGTTCCCTACCCAATGCTGAAGAATCTCCAGAAAAGAATCAGGAGTCTGTTTATTCTGATGATTCATGCCAAATAGTGGAAGATGAACAGACTGTGCGAGAACTTTGGGTGGTGGGACATTCATATATACATTGGGCCCATAAGAAGGCATTACAAGTGGGCATGGAGAATTTGGGCTGTGATCCTAACAAGATAAGAGTAGTTTGGGGTGGTGTTAGGGGAATGCGCTGGAAAGCTTTGAGGCCACTCTTGTTGGAGGCGGCTGGTCATTGCCCTACTCCTCTTGGCATTATCATCCACTTAGGTGGTAATGACGTGGGGAGAAAAAGGAATCTTGAATTGATTTCTTTGATGAAAGGAGATCTGAAGTGGATTTTAGAGTATTTCCCTGACACCATTCTAGTGTTCTCTTCCATTGTTCTTAGACCCTGTTGGAGTCGGGGAGCAAAGTGGAGGGGAAGGAGAATAAATAATGTTTTACAAAGGTTTTTGTGTAAGGAAAAGGGGTATATGTACCATAATCATTCTTTGGAAGGAGAACAGCTTGATCTCTTCCGAGATGATGGGGTTCACCTGAGTAATGAAGGAAATTGCATTTTTGTGTCTAGTTTAAAGCAGATGGTGGAGTTCTGTTTGTTTATGGGGGATGTGAATTTTTAGTTAGAGTGTGGATGATTGATGTGTGCAATGGCTAAATAAAAATTAAAGTTTGCTTGAATGAATAGTTGATGACTCTGTCCCATTAACTCCAACTCTTCGAGGGTAACATTTACCCAGTTCATGAGTATGGCTACTCCAGCTCGTGGATGTCGGTAGAGGAGATGGAATGGACAGTGTCTAGATCTTAGGAGGATAGTAAGGAACTAAAGTATTGTAACCTTCCTTTACACCAAAAGATCTGTGAACGGGGATGAGTGTGGGAGAGTAAAGGACTTATATCTTTACATTTCCATACTTAAAATTATAAATATTTTGAAGGGTCTTATACACCCGTGGTCCCTGTCACTTTCAGGTCGGTGGAAGGGAATGACAATTAGTGATCGGCAATGATCAAAGGGGGGAAATGTGTAGGGAAATTTATGATCAGTGCTGTATCACTAATATATATATGTTTGATGTGTTAATACATTCATTATATTGTGTATTCTTTTGTCAGCACTACAGAAGAAGTGAACAAACATGTTTTTCTCTTAAAATGTATGTTGCCAGCAAGTTAAGATAAACATTCTGTAAAGTAAGCTGTTATAGATGGTAATCACATTGTAAGCAGTAGTGTGAAGATGCAAGTCATTGTATGTGATGCGCTGATAACAATAAGTCACGGAATGTTAAGTCATCATTCTACGTCATCATAGCTCTGAAAAATATCGATAAAGCAGAAAAGCTAGGTGTGTCTACCATAGAATGGGTATAAAAGTAGGAAAGTTGTCATATTCTCTAGAGCAGGGCTAAGACACACACATTCTGTGTACAAGCTCTGTTCTCCATATATATATGCAATAAAAACCTTTGAATTTGGAGCCATTTTGTTTTCAGGCATTTAATCCTTTTACAGCCTGGAGAGACCCGGGACATGGCTACGGGAGTTTCTCTCTCCTCTCCTACCCACATCATCCCTCTTCACCAAAGCATCAACTTCTCCTACTCAACCCCTCCAGAGAAGCTTTATGGACAGCCATGTGCTATGTTATATGCTTCGGACCATTCTTGGAACAAAACCTAGGGTGCATTATTTATCATGGATCAGGAGGGTTCATGTAGTAAAAGATGAGCTGCTGTATCTTGGTGAATTGGGGTTGATTCAAGCATCCCATACCTAGTGATACCTAATTTAAATAATAGCAAGGTTGTGTAACGTTATTTCACAGCAACAGTCATGTAAGACTATCCTGGATCAGTGCAACCCTGCAAAGAATTCCTGACTTTCAAAATTATTAAAGTATTGTGGGAGAAGCCCAGTTTAGACAAAATGGCTGAATTTAGAACAACATGGAGGCTGAAACAAAATGGAGATTTATAACCAATATGTCTTTCACTTATAAGGTTACACAGAGGACTTCTTACATATACAAAGTTTCCAGACACTTGTTTATAAACTAACCCCCTTTCCTCCTTTCTCGTCCTGTAAACACTTTGGGGGTTATTTACTAAAGGCAAATCCACTTTGCAGTACAAGTGCAAACTACAAGTGCAAAGTACACTTGAAATTGCACTGAAAGTGCACTTGGAAGTGCAGTCGCTGTAGATCCGAGGGGGACATGCAAGGAAAACAAAAAACAGCATTTTAGCTTGCACATGATTGGATGATAAAATCAGCAGAGCTTCCCCTCATTTCAGATCTACCCCTCAGATTTACAGCAACTGCACTTCCAAGTGCACTTTCAGTGCGATTTCAAGTGCACTTTGCACTTGTAGTTTGCAGTTGTAGTGCAAAGTGGATTTGCCTTTCGTAAATAATATCCATATATAGCATTGACATTTCAGTTTGTCAGACAGATAAGAGGAACTTGGCCGCGTACAGTGATTGTGAAACTTATTGGGACTTTACAAATTCCAGAATAGCTTAGAAGTAAGATGGATAGCGGAAGCTAGCAATATATTTAGTGAACCGCAAAATGCTATGTGCAAAACTAGTTCAAATACAGTTTAACCTGCCCAGATACAAATACGCAAAGAATTCTAAATATGTATATCTTTATGATTGGTTAAATGAACCAGGAGTCTCCTCCTTAGAGGAAATATGTATTTGTGATGCAAAAGCTGGTATATATATGTTGTAAACGCCCATAAGGGTCACTTGGCCTTTAGGACACTAAGTCCTGCTAAGTCGTTTTTCGCTAACGAAAAAAAAAAGTTTGTTTACCTTTTGAGTCTGTGTCCGGAGTCCTTCGCTAGTATCCCAAACCACATAGAGCAGTTTACTGTTACATTTCATCGAAACCCTAACGAGATAACATTTATTTTGCTGAAGCCTCTTCCTTTCAATCACTTTTTGTCTACATGCACTCATTCCAGAATCTG
The DNA here is from genome assembly GCA_037952835.1 of Lithobates septentrionalis. Lineage (NCBI taxonomy): Eukaryota > Metazoa > Chordata > Amphibia > Anura > Ranidae > Lithobates > Lithobates septentrionalis. The sequence continues at coordinate 3,093,752 of JBBDGP010001667.1, read as the reverse complement.
CTCTACATCAATGCTCTGGACTGGCTTCCTGCAGGCCTCTTGTACCCCTGGGGAAAGAGAGCCCTGACTGATGGGGGCATAACCAGGGGCGGAGTATGGTGACTATGGGGTCACTGTGGATTGGTGTTGGGGACGGGATGGGGTTGGGCCTGAGCTCACTAGGGTGATGCCCCAGGGGATGCTGGGCCTTTTCGTGGAAGAAGATTGGTAAGAGCTGTTGCACCTGCCCCTTCCAACCATGGATACAGAGATCCTTCTGTCCAGGGTCCGTGAGCTGGCTCAGCAGGGTCAGGCTGAGTGGCTGTTCGCCCTCCTGTCCCCTGAGGAGCCTCCTCCTTCACACCCTGCTGATCCCCCCCAGGTTACCCCCCGCAGGGCTAGGAGACGGGCCCGTCCTCCTTCCCGCCTGAGTCCCAGTCCCTCTAGGGCCTCGTATTGCGCCCCCCCAGCTTCCTCCCCCTCCTCTCCCCCCGTGTCTCACGGTGTCCGTGCTTCCCCGGCGGGGAAGCGTGCCTCTTCTTCCCGTTCCAGCCGCCCCCTCGCTCTCCGACGTTCTCCCCCGCCCAGCAGGACCGCTACTCGGGCCTCGTCGCGCTGCCCACGTTCGCGCAGTCCCCGCTCCGGCACCCGCCCCCCCCTTTCCCCTGTATGCATAGTGGAGCATGGCCGGGCTGGAGCCGTAGCGCTCCCCGGCCGCTCCCAGCTCACTGTGCCTGCGATCGTACCTGCGCCCACCCCCGCGGATGGGTTACGGTCGATCCTTCCTCACGCTCCTCTGCCCGGAGATCTGCTGGGGCACCGGGGCGTAGGGGACGTCTGCGTTCCTCCTGCCCCGCTGCTTCCTCCGCAGCCGACAGTCCCGGTCCCCTGGATAGAGGCTCCGCTGGGGATTCGGAGCTGGATCGGCTCCCCCTAGTGGCAGATACGCTCCCTGCGCCAGGCTGGGCGGGAGCTTTGAATTCAGATGAACAGCCATGCGATGCTGCTGATTTTAGTCAGCACATCGCAGCCCAGATCATCACAGGGGGCAGCAGTGTGGCGGGGGGAGCTGCCAATGACGGCATTTCCGCGCGGTATTCCCCGGCGCCCGCTAGGGCGGGGGCACCGTCGGACATCAGGCCGCCCCGTGCGCAGTATTTATCGGCGAGAACCCCCCCCGCACCCGCACGGGTGGGGGACCGGTTCCCCCCCTCAATTTTTTTGGTTTCCGGGTCCAGGATGGGATATGGTACCTCTGCGCCCGGCAGGGTGAGCGATGGGTTTTTGACCCCTCCTCCTCAGACACTCAGCGCCCATCAGAATCCTCCCGCGCCCGGCAGGGTGGAGGACGGTCGGGCACATTTGACCTCAACCCAGTCGTTGCATCAGATGCTCCCCTACGGGCCTGTCCAGGTCGGCGGTACAGATGGGATGCCCGTCACGGTTACCTGGCCTCGTCCCCCCGCGCCCGACAGGGCGGGAGATCTTGGCTTGAGACCCGGGCTGGCGGCAGCTTCCGCCCCGGGTCAGCCAGCAGGTGCCGGTAGGTGTTCCTGCCGTTGCTCAGCCTCCGCCCTTGGCCAGTTGGAATCTTCTGGGTCCTTGGTTGGACCCCCGCCCCTGGATCTTTCCTTGGGTCGTGACAGCCCAGCAGATTGCGGCTTTGCGGGTCAGAGTGATGGCCGCCTCCGTCTCCAGACTTCCAGATTGGTTCCGGAATCGGATCTGCCGCCAGGCCCTGGTCGTCCATCACCGGTTCCGCGTTTAAGTGAGTATGACTGCGAGGTAATTTGGGGTAGGTCAGCTGACGCTTCCGTATCGGGCCCGGAGGACCGCATAGCGTCGGTTGTTAAGTCGGTGCTGTCCAGTATGGGAGTTTCGGGTTCGTTTCCCAGCCCCACCCCCGCTTATGGAGGGGCTTTGTGGGCAGTGGCGCCTACTGGCACCCACTTGACGGAGGAAACGAAGGAAAAGATATGGCGACGCGAATTCGTAGATTTTCTCGCCCTCGTCCCGCCGGATAGGGAGACTATTGACAAATCCCGTCGGGTTGACGTCTCGGCTCAGGGTGACAAACCTAAACAGCTTCCTAGGACTTTTGGGAACTGGCTGCAGGGGTTTTGCGCCTATGCGGGAGTGCTCAGTGAGCGGTTCCCGGAGTTGGCCACTTCTTTGTTCTGCTATTTAGATCTTATTTGGGGTGCATACAAGGTTTATGGGGGCCAGTGTTGGTTCCATTATGACACCCAATTTCGTCAAAAAATGGCGGCACGTCGGGAGTTTCATTTTGATTGTCAGGACGGTAGCTTGTGGTTGCTGCTTATGTGCCCCCACAGGCCGTCGTCCTTTCAGTCCGCGGTCGGCGCCCCTCAGTCCGGAGCGTCGGCCGCTCCAAAAAAGGGTATCTGTTGGTTGTTCAACGAGAGTTACTGTAAGTGGTACTCCGCTTGTCGTTTCAAGCACGAGTGCTCCAGCTGTGGTGGGGCACACCCCGCCAGCCGGTGTTTCCGGAAAGGCAAGCAACCGCTTCCCAGACCCGGAGCCAAGACTGACCTTCCTAAGCCGGAGGACGCCAGTGAACGTCTTAGAGATGCTTCCCTGGCTTGACCGGTACCCCCTTCATAAAGAAGCCCTGATTCTGCGGGATGGTTTTGACCGTGGTTTCTGGATCCCCTTTTCCCCGTCGAACGCCCCGACTATGTCTCCAAATTTAAAATCAGCAGTGGAATTCGAGTCCGTCGTGGCCGAGAAGATCCAGAAGGAATAGGATTTGGGGCGTATGGCGGGCCCCTTTGACCTCCCCCCTTTCCACAACCTGAGGGTATCCCCTCTTGGTGTGGTCCCTAAGAAGGCGGAGGGAAAATTCCGCCTGATCCATCACCTATCCTACCCTTCTGGCTCCTCGGTTAACGACGGTATCGACAGGGAGGAATCCAGAGTGCACTATGCGTCCTTCGACAGGGCGCTTCAGCTGGTTAGGGCAGCAGGGCAGTCCGCCCTTCTGGCAAAGGCGGACATTGAATCCGCCTTTCGCCTCCTCCCGGTCCATCCGGACTGTTTCCATCTCCTGGGTTGCTATTTCCAAGGCAGTTATTTTTTCGACATGTGACTTCCTATGGGTTGTGCCATATCGTGTTATTTCTTTGAATTATTTAGCAGCTTCCTTGAGTGGGTGGTAGCCCAGGAGGCTGGTACTCAGTCCCTGTTGCATTATCTCGACGATTTTCTCTTCGTGGGTCCAGCGGGCAGTGGGCAGTGTAAACGCCTACTCTCTGCCTTTCAGGAGAGGTGCCGGCTTTTCGCCGTTCCACTGTCCGCTGACAAGACCGAGGGCCCTGCCACGGTGCTGTCATTTCTAGGCATAGAAATAGACACAGTGGCGATGGTTTTTAGGTTACCTAGTGACAAGCTGACCAGGCTGCTCTCATTGGTTCGCTTGGCTAAAGGGGCGAAGAAATTACAGTTGAAACAGCTATAATCGTTGCTGGGTCACCTGGTTTTCGCCTGTAGGGTCATTCGAATGGGGAGAGCCTTCTGTAGGCGTCTGTCGTGGGCCACGAAGGGAGTGTCGGCCCCCCACCACTATGTCAGGATAACCAAGCCCATGCGTGAAGATTTGGGTATGTGGCTGTCCTTCTTGCAGACTTACAATGGGCAGTCGTGCTGGTTGCGGGAGGAGATGCCGAACCCACAGCTGGAGTTGTATACTGATGCTGCAGGCTCCTGTGGGTTTGGCGCTTTCTTTCAAGGGGAATGGTCTGCTGAATGCTGGCCGGCCTCATGGGCCCAAATGGATTTGTTGCGCAACCTCACCCTGCTGGAGCTGTTTCCGATTATTGTTGCCGTGGAGCTCTGGGGTGAACGATTGCGCAATCACCAGGTGATTTTATGGTCGGATAATATGAGTGTGGTTCAGGTAGTGAACAAACAGTCAGCCAGTTCCCCTCCGGTCGTTTCGCTTCTACGGTTTTTAGTTTTAAAATGTTTGCATTTTAACATTTGTGTTAGGGCTAGGCACGTCCCAGGTGTTTCGAATGACATTGCCGATGCTCTTTCTCGCCAACAGTTCAGCCGTTTTAATACCCTGGCCACGCTGGCTTCTTTGGAGGGCCTCCCCTGCCCGGCCCACTTATGGAACCTCGTTTCCGGTGTTTGACAGAGCTCCTCCGGTCGTCGCTTTCTCCGCGGACGTGGGCGTCGTACTGCCGGGTTTGGCACGAGTGGGCTCAAGCGTCGGGCGGTGAGTTCAACATTTCTTCCCCTGATGACAGACGTTTGTCTTTATTTGCCTATCTGGTCTATTTGTTGGGAAAAGGTGTCGCGGGCTCCACGGTTTCATCTGCTTTGTCGGCATTGTCATTCTGGTTCCAGCTCCTGGGGTGGGAGGATTCCACAAAAGCTTTTCCAGTCCGGCGGGTTCTCCGGGGTTGGAAGCGGGTTACCCATTCTCCCGACACAAGGCGCCCTATTTCTATCCAGATTCTTTCTGGCATTTTGTCCCTGCTGCCGGACGTGTGCTCATCCGGGTTTGAGACTCTTCTTTTTCGGGTTGCTTTTTCGTGGGCTTTCTTTGGTGCCTTTCGCATTGGCGAATTGGTGTCAAGTCGTCTTCGGGGGGTATCCAGTGGGAGGACGTATCGTTGTCGGATCGCAGCGTTACGGTTTTTCTGCGTACATCCAAGACGGATTGCTTTGGTCGGGGTCGTTGAGTAGTCCTGCATTATTGCGGTGGCCCATTTTGCCCGGTGTCCCTGGCTCTCCCATTTGTGTCCGTGCGCCCCCCAGCTCCCACGTTTTTTGTGCATGCCGATTCATCTTCCCTTAGTCGTTTCCAATTTTTACGCGTTTTTCGTCGTTGCTTGGAAGCTCTAGGACTTCCTGCGCGGGAATTTTCCACCCATTCATTTCGTATTGGTGCTTCTACCGCCGCTTCAGGTTTGGGGTTCTCCGATACGGAACTTCAGCGTTTAGGTAGATGGGAGTCATCTCGTTTTTCTTTGTATGTTCGTCCACATCTGCTGTGTTAATTTACAGGCTCCTGCCCGGCTCAGATTTGGATACTCGGTGACTCTTTCATATACTGGGCCGCTCGCCGTGCAGAGATCCGCACCTATGGTAGAAACTTGGGCTTCTCATACAACGTGGCAAGAGTCCGCTGGATCGGGTTGCGTGGTTTGCATTGGCATCAGGTCCTTCCGGAATGTCAGCGACTTCGTGCCCACGTTTCTGGTCCCATCATCCTGGTTTTACATGCTGGTGGGAATGATGTTGGTTATCTACGATCCGTGGACATCATCTCAGCCATTAAAAGTGACATTGCCCAATGTCTTGCTTTATTCACCAGCTTGACCTTTGTTTGGCCGGGAATTGTGCCCCGCTCTGTATGGGCGCGAGATGTTCCTGGCCCCCGCCTGGAACATTTTCGTCGGAAAGTTAATGCTCAAGTGGCTAAGTTTGTGCGTCAGGTTGGTGGTATCATGGTACGCCACAAAGACCTTGAGGGTGATAATACCGACTTGCTGCGAAGGGATGGAGTTCATCTCAATGACATTGGGTTGGACATTTTCAATCTGGGTCTTCAGAGGGGCGTGGAACAAGCGCTGGCTGCGGTGGGGCGCCCGTCAGTAGCTTAATGACGGGCTGGTGGCGGTTTTTGGTGACCTTGCCAGCAAAACATGGCTTAAGAGGTACGCCCTTCATGTTAATTGGGAGATAGATGGCCGGTCCGGCACTTATGGTAAGGACAGGCCCCTCAGCTATCTCCCTTCACCGTCTGGAATTGAGTGCTCACAGTGCTACTGTGACTGGCACTGTGGGATATTTAATGTTATATGTTCAAGTTAATAAGTGTTCAAGTTAATAAAGCTGTGGCCTTGCCCTTTCCAACATTAATGGTGGTAAGTGGTCTTTATTGGATGGGACGAAAGGGTAAGGTTAAGAGTTGGTGGAATTTGGTATGGTATGGACCTGGAGTTTATTGCACCTCAGCAGTCATGCAGGCCTCTTGTACCCCTGGGGAAAGAGAGCCCTGACTGATGGGGTCATAACCAGGGGCGGAGTATGGTGACTATGGGGTCACTGTGGATTGGTGTTGGGGACGGGATGGGGTTGGGCCTGAGCTCACTAGGGTGATGCCCCAGGGGATGCTGGGCCTTTTCGTGGAAGAAGATTGGTAAGAGCTGCCCACCCTCCCGCCCTATTTATGGTTGGTATGTCACAGCTTGCTGCGGTTTTTGGTGACCTTGCCAGCAAAACATGGCTTAAGAGGTACGCCCTTCATGTTAATTGGGAGATAGATGGCCGGTCCGGCACTTATGGTAAGGACAGGCCCCTCAGCTATCTCCCTTCACCGTCTGGAATTGAGTGCTCACAGTGCTACTGTGACTGTCACTGTGGGATATTTAATGTTATATGTTCAAGTTAATAAGTGTTCAAGTTAATAAAGCTGTGGCCTTGCCCTTTCCAACATTAATGGTGGTAAGTGGTCTTTATTGGATGGGACGAAAGGGTAAGGTTAAGAGTTGGTGGAATTTGGTATGGTATGGACCTGGAGTTTATTGCACCTCAGCAGTCATGATGATGAAAATGGACCATGCCATGTCCATGTCCGTACATGTGACAAGGTGACAATGCATGTATAATATCCATATCGCACATATTCCTGGGAATGGCAGGAGGTAAGCAGGTGCTGTAGCAGCATGGTATATATTGCCGGCACCCCATGGATCTTTGAAATATTGTCTAATCATGTATTCAGATGATCACATAACAGCAATAAGGTGCAACATTTTGAATAGTGCAGGGCTCCTTTGTTGTGGCTTGGGATGACAGGGTGACAATGCAGGCGCACAAGTACGAGACAGTTGTCACCCCATACCAGGAAGTACCTGAACAAAGATCTTCATAAAAAGATCACCAGCAAAGCTTATAATAAAAGCTGCAGATGTTAAACAATTAAAAAAAACCAAACACAATTATGAGGGGTCTTCAAAAAGTTTCCGCACTTGTATATATATAATAGCGTTTAAAAAGTGTGAAAACTGGCATTTATAAGATGTTAGTGATTTGGTTTCATAAGATATATTTATATAATATGAAATAATATATTATAATATAATAATAGTATATATTTAAATAATAAATTAGAAATATTTATATAAGATAATATAATGTAATAATAATAATATATATATATATATATATATATATATATATATATATATATATATATATATAAAATAAAAAAGATATATTTATATAAAATGTTAGTGATTTGGTTTGATAAAACATTATAATATAATATAATTTGATATGAATAATAAATAAGATATATTTACAGTATGATAAGTGTTAGTGATTTGGTTTAATAAGATATAAAAATATATAATAATAATATATATTGATATAAATAATAAATGAGATCTATTTATTTAAAATGTTAGTGATTTGGTTTCATAATGCCGCCTACACACGAGCGGACTTTCCAGCAGACTTGGTCCGGAGGATCGGACTCCGTCGGACAATTCGATATTGTGGGCTCCAGCTGACTTTTTTTCCCCAAAAGTCAGACGGACCTAGAAATAAAACATGTTTCAAACCTTTCCGATGGACTCGAGTCCGGATGAAAAATCCGCTCGTCTGTATGCTAGTCTGACAGACTAAAACCGACACTAGGGCAGCTATTGGCTACTGGCTATCAACTTCCTTATTTTAATCCGGTCATACGTCGTCACGTACGAATCCGTCAGACTTTGGTGTGATCGTGTGTAGGCAAGTCCGTTCGTTTGAAAGCCTGGCGGACCTGCGCTGCAAAGTCCGTCGGAAAGACTGTCGGACCTAGTCCGTCAAAAAGTCTGCTCGTGTGTACGTGGCATAAGATATAATAATAGAATAAAATAATATATATTAATATAAATAATTAATGAAATAAATGTATATAAAGTGTTAGCAGTGGCGGCTGGTGCTCAAAATATTTTGGGGGGTGCAAACAAACTGAAAAATACTGGAAAAAAAAAACATCAATTTCAGCCACTGTGCCCATCAAATGCAGCCACTGTGCCATTAATTGCAGCCACGGTGCCCATCAAATGCCACGACTGTGCCCATCAAATGCAGCCATTGTGCCATAAATTGCAGCCACTGAGCCCATCAATTGCAGCCACTGTGCCCATCAATTCCAGAAACTTTCCCCATCAAATGCAGCCACTGTGCCCATCAATTGCAGCCACTGTGCCCCATCAAATGCAGCCACTGTGCCCCATCAATGCAGCCACTGTGCCCATCAAATGCTGCCACTGTGCCATTAAATGCTGCCACTGTGCCTATCATATGCAGCCACTGTGCCCATCAAATGCTGTCAGTGTGCCATCAAATGTCGCCACTGTGCCCATCAGTTGCAGCCACTGTGCCTCATCAAATTCTGCCACTGTGCCCCATCAAATACTGCCACTGTGCCCCATAAAATGCTGCCACTATGCCCATCAAATGCTGCCACTGTGCCCATCAAATGCCGCAATGGTTTGCGCTCCGAGTCCACCCTTTTTGAAGCCTATTAGAGCCTATGGCTCTAATCCGGTGCTTCAAATATAGCAAAGCCCCCTTGGGGACTGCTGAGAATTACCTGCTCATCAGCACAGCCATGACCAAGTGAACCTTCCACCCACTTGATACCCTGGGTTCAGACATCCTTTTAATACTATAGAGCAAGAATCAAGCAACTCAGTGGTAGAAGGTTCTAAAATATTTAACTTGAACCTAATAGAAAAGGTTATTTTACAAGGAGAAGAGTAAACATGCTGAGCCGCGATAACAGTGTCAACTCAGCAAACAGACTTCTCCCAAAGACACAGCAATGTTTAAACAATGAATAATGCTATGTACACAAGGATGCACTGCAAGCGTCACCTCCTAGTGGATGTTCCAGTCAACTACACAAGTGGCCACACGTTGATAGATGTAATCTAGACAGCCTATCCTATTTTAGTGGAAGAGCTAATCTCCAGTTGGTGTTAAATATAAATATTAATAAATAATATATATATATATACCCCCTATGAGTAATGGCAATACAGTTCCATGTGGCAGCTAGTTGGAGCTCATTAACTGTAATCCATTTGGTTACAGATGAAAGCAAGAGATTCCAAGTGGTGAAGGCCTATCTGAGTACAGTGTTCCACCAATGCAGTAAAGTGTTCTTGGGTAAAGATGTGTGTGCACTGTGTTCTGTAATGGTGGTAGTAAAGATTGAGCAGGTTGCTCTCTCACCAACAACCCAAATCGATATGCAATCTTCTAGACAGGAATATGGACGGCAACACTCCGGCATTGGATCCTCTGTCTTGGCCTTCTGTAGTGACTTTCTCCAAACGTCTGCACCAATGGGAAGGCGTTGTAAATGATGTTAGTGACAGGATGTCCGACAGCGGGTAGCAGGACTAGGCCCCTCAGTCCTCAGGGTGGAAGTAGCGTTCCGTGTGGTAGACAACGACCTTTCTCTCTCTGTCACACACAGAGAGGTCCATCTTGTGTCAGGCCCAGGAGGAAGAGAGCGTGCGTGGACTTCTAAGCTCCTTTTATCATCCCTCACAGTAACCTTCAGGCCACTGCAAGGGACCCTGAGATTTGTAGTCTTAGGGTACATGGATGCATAGCAGCAGATTCAAAGCGGACAACGTGCCCCATAACTCTCTCCAATGGCACACACATATGAAGTCACTGGCTGCATGCATAATCATTGGGAAAAACAATGTTTAGAACACTGGAAGGTAGGAAGCTTTCTGATCTCAGTTGATATCGCTACATCCTCCCCCTCTTAAAAACTTTGGTCCCCAAAGACAGGATATGACCCAAATCACTTTACTGCAGGAGCTAGTCAGTCATTCATCCACTAAACTAAAGGTGGTAACAGCTAATAACTGGCTTAATGAAGGAACACGGGGTCCAGATGTGATGGGAGAACTTCTGATATGAAAGGGGTCTTTGATGTGAAGGCAGAGTCTAAAGTGTTGGTGGGGCCTCTGATATGATTGGGGCTTTTGATATAAAATCCATTTAATCAAGGTGATTGTGTGCATTGGCCCAAACTCAGGCTTCCCATTGATAATTAACATTTACATTTTCTACATTTTGGACTGGGGTGCTCAAGATTTTCCATAGTGTAAAGGGTGCCGCACAGAGCCATATAATCCAGGTCCGGGAGTGATCCCATCCTTTCTCTCTCCCTGCTCTGCAGTTCAAGCTGCACTTCCTACAGCAGGTCTGTACCTCCATACGGACCTGTGGCTGGGGATAAACATTGCAAGAGGCTGTGTACTTTGCAAAAAATTAGTAATGAGCAATGATGAGATCAACACTGCCACATTTACTACTGTTTTGCAAAAGGTTGACTAACACTTTAACACAAATACCATTTATAATAATAATCATATCTATATCTAAAAAAAAGGTGCTGCGTCCTATCTTATGTGGCGCCCTATTCGCCATCCCTGTGAAATATATATTGGAGGACTGGAATGTTGATGTTATCGCTGTCAGGTCTTAATTTTTACGATGAGCCTCCGCTTCGTCCCCTCTGGGATATGTCAGTGCAATCTCGTGTTTGTCATGCTTATGGAGCAGAGAGGAATACACAGTAAATTCAATCTTTAAATTAAGCTGTAACCAAGCTTGTATATTCATTAGAGTAGAAAAATTCTCTTCTGAGAAGTTCAAATTGTTTATTGATTTTCATTTCTGTGTGAGAGTGAAGCTTGAGTAAGTCTTTCTCTCCTTGTGGTCCCTCAGGGCCGAAAAGAGGCAACCAACTACTTGGCGTTTCACCCCAGGAAGCAGGCAGCCACAAAACTCTGAGAATTCCCTGAAAATTATATTAATTAGGGCTGTGGGGGTACCATTTCCATCCCATGCTGGCGGTATTAAAGGAGCCTTTTGACTTTCAGCTACTCTCGGAGGGAGATTGAATTATCTCAATGTGAAACAGATCTCTGCAAATCCTAACACATTACAGAATTCCTCGGTCTGCATAAAGATTGTCACAGGCACGGGCTATTAGAACATTATAGTCAATATTGAGATTATCATCTTTAGGACAGTATCGAAGAATGAAATCCCCGTGCTGATTTGGTTTCCCAACCACTTGTGTGTGTTCATTGCATTAACGATGGGATAGAACAATCTATACCAAGTTGGGCCTTGTTCACATTGGCATGTCAATATATGTATTTATATGCATTTATATGACAGTTCTGGTTGCATATAAATATATGTAATGATTTTAAATGATATAAGGCACGCTGTGCATTTATCTGTGTTCAGGTGCATTCAGTTTAGCTGCTTTTAGAAAAAATAGAAGTAGAGTTGGGGACTTCTTCCTCCTGGGCAAAAACCCCAGTCTCTGGGCTCCAGACTATTTATACACTCCCCAACCACCATCTGTACACACTTCTCCAAGATTGGCTGGGGCTGCATAAATATTCAGGCTGCCTATCTGACTCTTCCACCAGCTATATTCTGGAAAGCTTCAGAAAACAGGGGGCTGCAGTCAGATCTGCAGCCTGCAGAACCCAGAGGAGCCCAAAGCAATCAATTCTGCTTGTTAAAGAAGAGCAAAAATAAACTTGTTTAACCAAAAAAACCTAGCAGCCTAACAAGGAGGGTGCGACATCAGTATGGATATTTTGTACATAGTTACATTGATCTAGCTTGGACTAGTGTAAGCCCCCTTTCACACTGAGGCAGTTATCAGGAGCTTTAGTGCTAGAAATAGTGCCTGTAAAGCGCCTGAAAACTGCCTCCCATGCCGCCCGAATGTGAAAGCCTGAGTGCTTTCACACTGGGGCGGTGTGCTTGCGGGACATTAGAAAAAGTCCTGCAATCAGCATCTTTGGGGCAGTTTGGGAATGCTGTATACAGCTCTCCCAAAACACCCATTCCATTGAAATGAATGGCTAGCGCTTCCGAAGCATCTGAAATGCGCTTCAGAAGTGCCGCAACACGGACGGTTTTAACCCCTTCTTTGTCCGCTAGCGGCGGGTTAAAAGTGCCCCGCTAGCGGCCGAAAAGCGCCGCTAAAGCGAGCGGCGGTTTATAAAGTTTTTCTTTGTTTCTGTTAAAATTTTTTGTAAATAAGTACGTTTTCTTCTTCAATGACGGGCACTGATATGGCTGCACTGACGGGCACTGATACGGCGGCACTGATGGGCACTAATAAGGTGCCACCAATGAGGTGGCACTGATGAGGTGGCACTGAAGGGAACTGATGATGGACACTGATAGGCGGCACTGATGGGCACTGATAGGTGGCACTGATGGGCACTGATAGGTGGCACTGGTATGCGGCACTGATGAGCACTCATAGGTGGCACCGATGGGCACTCATAGGTGGCACTGATGGGCACTCGTAGGTGGCATTGATTGGTACATATGGGTGGCACTGATGGGTACTTATGGGTGGCACTGATGTGTGGCACTGATGGGCACTGATAGGTGGGCACTGATGGGCACAGATGGGCACTGACAGGTGGCACCGATGGGCAATAACAGGTGGCACTGATAAAACATATTGGGGGCATTGCTGGGCAGATCTGGAACATAATGGTGCCAATCAGTGCCCATTTGTGGGCACTGATTGGCACAGATTGGCACAGATTGGGCACATTGGGCACATGTGGATGGCCATGGGGTACATACCTGGCCATCCACATGTTGCCCCTTCCCTGGTGGTCCTAGTGGCGATCCCTGGTGGTCCTGGGTGGGATCCGAGGGGGGGCTGTGCTGATAAACAATCAGCGCAGACCCCCACTGTCAGGAGAACCACCGATTGGCTCTTCTCTACTCGCGTCTGTCAGACGCGAGTGAGGAAAAGCCGATCAACGGCTCTTCTTATTGACAGCGTGATCAGCCCTGATTGGTCACGGCTGATCACGTGGTAAAGAGCCTCAGCCAGAGGCTCTTTACCAAGATCAGTGGAGCGGTGTGTCAGGCGGGGGCGCGCGGCGGCATGTTATCCTGCTGGACGTCATATGACGCCCAGTCAGGATAACTGAACCACTTCCCGGACGTCAATCCGCTATAGGGCTGGCGGGAAGTGGTTAAATGAGCAGGAAGAAAGCAGAGCAGAGCTCTGGCCTGAGACTCAGAAGGGAATCAGAGAGAGGAGCTCTGTTTGGATTTAAAAAGAATGTTTGCTTTACCACATGTTTTGTGGGTGACGGGGACCAGCCCCACACCGTATAGAGAGGAGTCTACTGTTTAGTTTAGCGAGAGCAAGGATTTACTATACTGTTTTTTTGTTTGTTTTCATGACTTTGTAAACCTCTTCTAAATAAAGCTGGTAACCCGCCAGATTTTAAAGAAACTGCCTGCGCAATTACCTTAATTTCCAGAAAAGGTGATCCCCACGAGCTAATCTCCCACATATATATATATATATATATATATATATATATATATATATATATATATATATATATATACACACATACAGTGACTTGAAAAGTATTCATACCCCGTGAAATTTTCCACATTGTGTCATGTTACAACCAAAAACGTAAATGTATTTTGTTGGGATTTTTTGTGATAGACCACACAAAGTGGCACATAATTGTGAAGTGAAGGAAAAATTATACATGGTTTTCATTTTTTTTACAAATAAATATGTGAAAAAGTGTGGCGTGAATTTGTATTCACCCCCTTTACTCTGATACCCCTTACTAAAATATAGTGGAACCAATTGCCTTCAGAAGTCAACTAATTAGTATATAGAGTCCACCTGTGTGCAATTTAATCTCATCATAAATACAGCTGTTCTGTGAAGCCCTCGGAGGTTTGTTAGAGAGCCTTAGTGAACAAACAGCATTATGAAGACCAAGGAACACACCAGACAGGTCAGGGATTGGCAAAAAGAAAGACATTGTTGAAAGAAAGCCATAAGAAGTCCCATTTGCAGTTTGCAAGAAGCCATGTGTGGGACACAGCAAACAAGTGGAAGAAGGTGCTCTGTTCGTATGAGACCAAAATTGAACTTTTTGGCCTAAAAGCAAAATGCTTTGTGTGGCAGAAAATTAACACTGCACATCACCCTGAACACACCATCCCCACCGTGAAACATGGTGGTGACAGCATCATGTTGTGGGGATGATTTCCTTCAGCAGGGACAGGGAAGCTGTTCAGAGTTGATGGGAAGATGGATGGAGCCAAAGACAGGGCAATCTTAGAAGAAAACCTGTTAGAGTCTGCAAAATACTTGAGACTGGGGCGGAAGTTCACCTTCCAGCAGGACAATGACCCTAAACATACAGCCAGAGCTACAATAGAATGGTTTAGATCAAAGCATATTCGTATGTTAGAATGGCCCAGTCAAAGTCCAGACCTAAATCCAACTGAGTTGCAAAACTTGAAAATTGCTGTTCACAGACACTCTCCATTCAATATGACAGGGCTTGAACTATTTTGCAAAGAAGAATGGGCAAAAATGTCACTCTCTAGATGTGCAAAGCTGATAGAGACATCCCAAAAAGACTTGCAGATGTAATTGCAGTGAAAGGTGGTTCTACAAAGCATTGACTCGGGGGGGGGGGGTCTCAATACAAATGCATGCCACACTTTTCACATATTTATTGGCAAAAAAATAAAAAATTTGAAAACCATTTATCATTTTCCTTCCACTTCACAATTAAGAGCCACTTTGTGTTGGTCTATCTCATAAAATCCCAATAAAATATATTTACGCTTTTTGGTTGTAACATGACAAAATGTGGAAAATTTCAAGGGTTATGAATACTTTTTCAAGGCACTGTATTGTATATATATTTTTTTATTTTTTCAAGGCGCTGGTTATATTTTCTTTTTAGGAATATGACAACAACACCCCTGACAGAGCCAAGGCACTCTAGTCCACCTGCCCAAAACCAGGCTGGTCCTCCAAGTACTAGGTGAGGGCTCTCCTGAAGAGAGACCCCCAGTTGGGTGAGGGCCATAGATTCCCCTCCAACATCAGAGCAGGTCGCAAAAAACTATCATCCTCCAGTTTTGTGGAGTGAAACATAAAAAACACTTATGTGCAATGCAAATGCTTGTGCAAATAAATGGCACAGAAAGAAATAATTGTCAGGTGCATTGCATAAGGCAGGCCAATTTTTTCTTTATGAGCCTGTGGTGCAGTGCGCAAAAACAAAACACCTGTAAGTAAATCAAACAAGAGCATGTGAACACAGAAGTGTGATACACATGTGGAGAGAAAGTAAATAATACGCAAAATAAAAAAGTGGCAGTGCAAATGCATTGGCTATGCCTTGCGGCCTGGTAACAATAATTGTCAAAGGTCTCTGCCAAAAGTCCTAGCCCATAAGGCATTGTGCAGAAAAAGCAAAGGTGTCGTGGCCAAACCCATAGTGTTACTCCGGCACCCCCAGGGCAACACTCCCAGGGGGTGCTTGTACTGCTTGACACCACAGGCTCTCTCTGATTGGACACAGCACAAACCGATCAGCAGGTGCCGGCCAATGGATGTGTGCCGGCACCTGCTGATTGGCGAGGAGAGACACAGAACAAAGCTCTGCCTATGCAAACAAGGCAGAGCTCTGTTCTGTCAGCAGGGATGTGATGAATTTTCTTTCCCTGCAAAGTGGGTATTAGTGCCACTGGTAATGTTAGTGTCAGTCAGTCGTCGTCCCCCCCCCCAGTGCCAATTAGTGTCAGATTGCCCGCTGCACTATCGCAGTCCCATTAGGGACCCGATGGGCATGGTCGGCGGTCACGATCGCGGCCGGCTACGCACGATCGTGTGCACGAGAGCCAGTATGGGGATTTGTGTGTGTAAACACACAAATCCCTGTTCTGTCAGGGGAGAGGAGACATGTCGTTTGTTCCTAATAAGTAGGAACAACGATACGTCTCCTCCCCTAGTCAGTCCTATCTCCATACGATTAGAACACACTGAGGGAACACAAATTTAACCCCTTGATCGCCCCCTAGTGTTAACCCCTTCCCTGCCAGTGACATTTATACAGTAATCATTGCATTTTTATAGTACTGATCGCTGTATAAATGTTAATGGTCCCAAAAATGTGTACTGCTAAAAATTGCTGATCACTGCCATTACTAATACAAAAAAAATAATAAAAATGCCATAAAAATGCCATAAATCTTTCCCATAGTTTGGTTTGCGCAAAAGTTATAGCATCTACAATCAGGATACTCTTATTACGATTTTTTTACCAAAAATATGTAGAAGAATACATATCGGCGTAAACTGATGAAGAAATGTATTTTTTTTTTAAATGTGGGGATATTTATTATAGCAAAAAGTAAAAAATATTGTTTTTTTTCAAAATTGTCGCTCTTTTTTTGTTTATAGCGCAAAAAATAAAAACCACAGAGGTGATCACATACCACCAAAAGAAAGCTCTATTTGTGGGAAAAAAAAGGATGCAAATTTTGTTTGGGTACAGCGTCGCACGACCGCGCAATTGTCAGTTAAAGCGATGCAGTGCCAAATTGTAAAAAATGCTCTGGTCAGGAAGGGGGTAAAATCTTCCAGGGCTGAAGTGGTTAAAGTGTTACTAAACCCACAACAGTAAAATCAGTGTGTATATGCAGTAAAGCATGCTTGTTATACTCAATGTGTAACCTAAGGGGTTAATCCTCTGCATTATGTAAAAAGGCTGTTTGATCCTGTCTTCTCTGATCCTCCCCTTCTTTTACAGTCCACAGTCCCCAATTCATCTGCTGATAGAACAGAGCCTTGGAGACACTGTGCACATGCTCAGTTTGGTGTGTATTTATACAGAATTTTTTTTTGGGGGGGGGTGCATGTGATTGGCCAATCAGCACTGTTCAGAGGGTCAGGGGCCATGCAGCCTCATAGAACAGTCAGAGTAGAATGAAAATGCCTCCTACAAGCTTTAAAGTATAACTAAAAGCAAAACATATTTTTTTAGATTTGGATAGAGTGGAGAGGGTTCAGAAAGCTTATCAGTTTTTTTGGCTGCCTGTGCTCCCGTAAAGGAGATTCATCCCCTCTATTTGTTCTGTTTATCCTTATCCATGAAAGTGAAGATAAAAGAAAATCCCACATTTTGGGTTGTTCCCAATGGGGGAAATCTTCCAATGGGGACATTAGTTCTGGTGACCTGGGGAGCCCCAAGGAATTCCCTTAAAGAGGAGTTCCACCCAGGGGCTCCATTAAAAAAAAAAAAAATAACAGTCAGCAGCTACAAATACTGCAGCTGCTGACTTTTAATTGGACACTTACCTGTCCCTGGGTCCAGCGATGCGGGGGATCGAAGCCCCGCTCGTCCCCCCCCTCCGCTCGTCGGCGCCGGCATTGCAACTGTGGGCGCCGGGCTGTGGCTTCACAGCCTGGCACCCACTGCGCATGCGCGAGCGGCGCCGCGCGCCGTGATTGGCCGCTCAATCACCTGGGACCTGTAATGGGTCCCAGATGATTGACAGGAGGGAGGGAGCAGAGCCGAGCCCTTTCTGTGCCGAGGGGGAAGTGATGTCACCAGCCCAGGCAAAGGAAGAGGCAGACTACGAGGGACCCCCTAGCAACAGGCATTTAGAGGTAATTGAAAAAAAAATATCCAAATGTTTTTTTGTTTTTTGTTTTTAAATTTTTCAGGTATTTTTGTTTTTTTGGGTGGAACCCCACTTTAAATTGCAGGGATTTCTTCCCACTTCCTGTTTGGCTATGGGGCAGGAAGTGAAGTGAAATCTCTGCAAAAGGGGCAAAGATGGCGAAAAAAAAATCTGACAGGGGTTATAACTCTTCCTTACTCTATGCAAAATGAAGAAAAAAGTTTTGCCTATAGTTTTTCTTTAACCAGACACTGATAGAAGTCATAAGACTGCAATATACTGCTGATGAGAAAAGGTATTTAGCAGTTTATATTTACTAAAGTAATTGCATTTCCATGTTCTGTGTACTGTGGGAGACCAGATATAGTGAATGTAGGCTCCTGGATTGAGTAACACTTTAAGTAGCAATAGATTTGCTTTAAACTATTACTGAGCACCACCACATTGGTAATGCCCACCCAGGACACCCTCCTTTCTATAACGCCACCTGTGTTTTATTCCTACCACTGCAAGCCTGACTTCAACTTTCAGCTACTATTTGGCAACTCATTATCAAGGCAGATTTGAAATAACTTCAATTAGCTGAGTAAAAAAAAAAAAAAAATATTCCATGAATTTTTAAGGAACATGTGAGAGAAGGTGGCTATGTATTCTTTCCTGGAGTTCTCTGAAACCAAAAAAAAATCATTGTGATTCAATGAAATAGCTGCAGAATACGGCGTGTGTGCAGACACTTATCCCTGCAGGTCCTTTTGTTAGTTGAGAGATTAACAATATTTTGCCAACTAATTACAACCTGTAGCCATTTCTAGCTAGAAAATCTATTCTTACTTATTATCTCCTTAATTCTGTTCATTGTCTTTTTTTTTTTAGTTCTCAACTTTGCTCATTCTAAAGCATTGATCCTCTGCCCTGCGCTGACTTTAATTTTCTTCCTTCCATTTGTTCAGATCTCTCTCTAGCTCTCAGAAAAGAACGTGTCTGGGTGATTATGTGTTCAATGCTAAAGGAGTCCATACAGGGTAGACAATGTGTTCCCAAGCTGTTGGAAATTGGATCAGAACAATTCTGCATAAACATGTTCCAGTGATGGAGTGATCAGACAAGTAGCACGGGTTATGCATGCTGGTATGATATGGTGCCATTCCTTTTAAATAGCAACCCAACACGCCTTCCCCAACACACCTGAATTATAGCACACTGCAATGCATGGCAACACAGGGTAGTGTATTACTGTGCGTTTCTTCACAAAAAAAGTATTGTCTGATTTAGGATTTTCTGGGGTGAATTGGCAGATAATTCAAAATGAATGGGCTGCTTAAAGCTGAACTCATGAACTAAATGTTCATTTAAATATTATTCCTTAATTGCCACTTAGGAAATAAAATCACTGTGTGTACCAAGTGTCTTTGCAAATCCAGATGTTACCTTGTAAAAGTAGCAGTGGCATCCTCAATGTGCTAACAAAGAAGAAAACGAATGCGCAAAACCAAGGCAAGCCAAAGCAGCTAAAGAGGACTAATAGGGCGTACACACGGTCGGACATTGATCGGACATTCCGACAACAAAATCCTAGGATTTTTTCCGACGGATGTTGGCTCAAACTTGTCTTGCATACACACGGTCGCACAAAGTTGTCGGAAAATCCGATCGTTCTAAACGCGGTGACGTAAAACACGTACGTCGGGATATAAACAGGGCAGTGGCCAATAGCTTTCATCCCTTTATTTATTCTGAGCATGCGTGGCACTTTGTCCGTCGGATTTGTGTACACACGATCGGAATTTCCGACAACGGATTTTGTTGTCGGAAAATTTTATCTCCTGCTCTCCAACTTTGTGTGTCGGAAAATCCGATGGAAAATGTCCGATGGAGCCTACACATGGTCGGAATTTCCGACAACACGCTCCGATCGGACATTTTCCATCGGAAAATCCGACCGTGTGTACGGGGCATAAGAAGCCGCCACACATACGGCAGTGTTCCCACACAGAAAAACAATAAGGTAAATAGAGATATGTGGCGCTAACTCAAAGAGCATAAATGTGATGAAATAAATATAATCCAATTCTTCAAGTAAAGTGCATATGCATAAAGAGCAAACTCACATAAATAAAGTGACTAAACATCAATTAAATTCATAAGAAGTGACATCAGATAAATAACAGTGAAAATTCATGAAATATGACATGAAATAAATAAATAAACAAATTCAAATGAAGGTGAATAAATCCAAAAATAGTCTAAAAGTGCATCAAGATGAAAAAAAAAATCACAAATTTAGAAGAAATTGAAAAAAATCGCATGAGATAAAAAAGTCGCATGCAATAACAAAAATCACATAAAGTGCAAAAAAGTGCAGAAACGCTATAAAAATAGCCACAAGTCGATCCAATTAATGTAATACAGTTCCAACGTGAACAAAGTGAGTCTTCATAAATGTAATTTTTTTCATCTTGATGCACTTTTAGACTATTTTTGGATTTATTCACCTTCATTTGGATTTGTTTATTTATTTATTTGATGTCATATTTCATGAATTTCACTGTTATTTATCTGATGTCACTTCTTATGAATTTAATGGATGTTTAGTCACTTTTTTTATGTGATTTTGCTCTTTATGCATATGCACTTTACTTGAAGAATTGGATTATATTTATTGCATCACATTTATGCAATTTGAGTTAACGCCACATATCTCTATTTACCTTATCCTCAATGTGCTGTACATAGCCTGTGAAGAGAGCAGAGCTGTGGGAGGGACTCAGCAGCTCCACCCACTACTGGCTGCCTACAGAAAACTACAGGAGGGGGCGGAGACAAGACCAGTCACCCTGCACAAGGAGAGAGAGCAGCAGTGACCGGTCTTTATTATAGGAAACTCTGCACAGAAGTAAAGGAGTTGATTTACTAAAGGCAAATGGACTGAGCACTTTGAAAAGTGCATTTGCACTCTGGAAGAGCAGTTGCTCAAGAGGTTGGTAAATGAGCAGAATTCTTTGCACGTAGTTGGGTATTCTTTGTAAAGTGAAGCTTTACCTCATTTACTAAGCTCTGGAGCAACTGCACTTTTGAAAGTGCACAGCCTATTTGCCTTTAGTAAATAAGTCTCACATTGGATTACTGCACAGATCTGGAAGAAATACACAAAGCACACCAACATTCAAATACGAACACGCATGACTCTTATATTTATATAATATCTGCTTATCCTTCAGCTTTAATATAATGTATATTAACACACAACATAGCACTAGTTAGTGAGTGTGCCTTAGTGCATTGCACCGATGTAAATGGGCCTTCAATGTTAAAACTCATATCTGACCATATGATTTTTTTTTTTTTTTGGACAGAGTTGAGAGGAGTTAAATTTCTGTTAAGTGGTTATCGGGGTCTGTGACCCCTTGGGAGAGATTTTACGTCACTTCCTGTCCCTGTGAAATCTATATAGTGTAAAGCCTAGTATATATGGGCTGAATGTCGGGTGGCATCGGCTGGTTCAATATAAACCTGTTCCTTGGATGTTGGGAGCGTACCATAATGTTCACAGAAGAGTTAGAATAATTTACTTTACATATCTTGCTATGGGTACGCTTCATTGATGATATTTTTATCCTTTGACAGGAACAAAGGGGGAGATTTGAGAAATTTGTAGCATGTCTAAATAACAATGATATTGGTATGTTTTTCACCAGTGAGATTAACCATTAGTACAGTACAGAATTTTCATTTGTGTTCTGTACTTATGCAAATTAAAACAACGTTATTGAGCTGGAATTTTGTGTTTAGACCTTTTTTTCACAATACAGTACAGTAAAGTAGTTGTGGCTCCTTGTTTAAGGACCAATTCGTTTAACGACCTGGTCGTTGGAACGGAACCTGGTCGTTAAGTGAGGAGTACCTGTATTTTCTGAAAGCAGAGGTCCCGTAGAATAATATAGTGGCAGTTGCAATTTTTTATGTCACACAATATTTATACAACTGTTTTTAAATCTGTATTTAGGAAATAATACACTAAAATGACTTTTTGTACACACAAACACTGTATAATACCCAATTTTTTGTAAACTATAATAGATTGGATTGAACCAAGTAAAAAGATACTAAACATGTCAAGCTTTAAAATATCATGTGCCTGTGAAATGGCAAAAAAATTTGTACCCAAAATTGTCCATACTGTATGTGACACTTTAACAGCCTTTACAAGCTATCAGGTAACTGTGAATGATCTCCCCATAATAATTGCTGTCACTCTGATGGTTGTGGTGATACCTAATGTAGCCAGGTGCTTGGCTAGAGACAGAGAGTGATTTAGGACAGAAATGATGAGAGAGAGAGAGGGGGGGGGGGGCGATCTGCAGCCATGCGTTGAGGACCGGAGATTCCAACCAGGTGTAGCACCCTGATGTTTAGGTAGGGTTGCTAGTAAATTTATTTGCCAAGTGATAGTTGCCTTGGGCAATTGCTAGAAGGTCAATTGATTTCACCTTCATTCTGGGATTGCTGCACTTCTCTCTTCTGTCGCTAGGTGGCCGGGCATCTGGTGACATTAGATAAGATAAGGGTGATGCAAGGACAGATTAGGAATGGATAAGGTGTCTCAGCCAATGGGCAGGGATTTTTTTGGATACCTTGGCCTGCTGGGAGGGCCTATTTATTTGGGTGAGGTCAGGTGACCAGTGTTCTGTGCCAACTGGACGGCTGTCTGGGTGGACGTGTGTTGTATTGCCCCAGGTTGCCAGGCCAGAGACCTGAGGCCTATCTCGGGGACATCTAGCTGCTAGGCTGTCTGAGGGCCTATCCAGAAGCAAGAGAGCAGCGTAGGGTTGGGATTGCGGCTTGCCATCCAACCAGAAGTGATGGTTCTGACTGAGCTTCGAGTCGAACATGGGCTGTTCGCAAGTTCGCCGAACAGCGAACAATTTGGGGTGTTCGCGGCAAATTCGAATGCCGCGGAACACCCTTTAAAAGTCTATGGGAGAAATCAAAAGTGCTCATTTTAAAGGCTTATATGCATGGTATTGTCATAAAAAGTGTTTGGGGACCTGGGTCCTGCCCCAGGGGACATGGATCAAGGCAAAAAAAGTTTTAAAAACTGTCATTTTTTCGGGAGCAGTGATTTTAATAATGCTTAAAGTGAAACAATAAAAGTGTAATATTCCTTTAAATTTTGTACCTGGGGGGTGTCTATAGTAAGCCTGTAAAGGGGCGCATGTTTCCCGTGTTTAGAACAGTCTGACAGCAAAATGACATTTCAAAGGAAAAAAAGTCATTTAAAACTACTCGCGGCTATTAATGCATTGCCGGTCCGACAATACACATAGAAGTTCATTGATAAAAATGGCATGGGAATTCCCCACAGGGGAACCCCGAACCAAAATTTACAAAAAAAATGACATGGGGGGTCCCCCTAAATTCCATACCAGGCCCTTCAGGTCTGGTATGGATATTAAGGTGAGCCCCGCACCAAAATTTTTTAAAAAAACAGCGTGGGGTCCCCCCAAAAATCCATACCAGACCCTTATCCAAGCACGCAACCTGGCAGGCCGCAGGAAAAGAGGGAGGGACGAGAGAGCCCCCCTCCCTCCTGAACCGTACCAGGCCATATGCCCTCAACATTGGGAGGGTGCTTTGGGGTAGCCCCCCAAATCACCTTGTCCCCATGTTGATGAGGACAAGGGCCTCATCCCCACAACCCTGACCGGTGGTTGTGGGGGTCTGCGGGTGGGGGGCTTATCGGAATCTGGAAGCCCCCTTTAACAAGGGGACCCCCAGATCCCGGCCCTCCCCCCTGTGTGAAATGGTAAGGGGGTACAAATGTACCCCTACCATTTCACTAAAAAACTGTCAAAAATGTTAAAAATGACAAGAGACAGTTTTTGACAATTTCTTGATTTAAATGCTTCTTCTTTCTTCTATCTTCCTTCATCTTCTTCTTCTTCTGGTTCTTCTGGTTCTTCCTCCGGTGTTCTCGTCCAGCATCTCCTCCGCGGCGCCGGCGTCTTCTTCCCTTCTTCTTTTCGGGTCGCTCCGCATCCATGACGGCATGGAGGGAGGCTCCCGCTGTGTGACGCTTCTACTCTTCTGACGGTTCTTAAATAACGGGGGCGGGGCCACCCGGTGACCCCGCCCCCCTCTGACGCACGGTGCCTTGACGGGACTTCCCTGTGGCATCACAGGGAATGCCACAGGGAAGTCCCGTCATGTATGTATGCATTTTGCTGTCAGACTGTTCTAAACACGGGAAACATGCGCCCCTACTATAGACACCCTCAGGTACGAAATTTAAAGGGATATTACACTTTTATTGTTTCACTTTAAGCATTATTAAAATCACTGCTCCCGAAAAAACGGCCGTTTTTCAAACTTTTTTTTCCATTGATACATGTTCCCTGGGGCAGGACTCAGGTCCCCAAACACTTTTTATGACAATAACTTGCATATAAGCCTTTAAAATTAGCACTTTTAATTACTCATGTTCGTGTCCCATAGACTTTAACGGTGTTCGCGTGTTCAAACTAATTTTTTGCCTGTTCGCACGTTCTGGTGCGAACCGAACAGGGGGGTGTTCGGCTCATCCCTAGTTCTGACAGCCGGAGAACCTGTGGTGGTTGGAGGTAGAGGTGAAGCTGTCGCCACTAAGGGGCCATCCACCTTATTACCAGGGACCACAGTGAATAACTGAAGCAAGACCAGAGCAGAATTCTCACCAACCGGAGACGGTGAAGAATTGGGAACCTTCAGTAGGTGCCAAGCCAGGGACCCAGCCAGTAGAGGTAATGCTTGCAGAGCAGTATTGTGTGCCAAGCCAGGGACCGAGCAGGCCAGTGGGGTGACATATGAGGAGTATCTGTGAGTGCCAAGCTAGGGACCCAGCAGAGACGCAGGGTGACGCTTGAGGAAGATACAGAGTAAGAAGATTGGAAGAGCTCAGGGGATCCAGTGGCAGTGGATCAGCAAGTCTAGTGAGAGAGACTGGGAGCTTAGTTGAGTCAAGATCTACATGAGGAGATTGTGGAGGAAATAAAGGAGTCTGTTACAATTTGTGTTAGAAACTGTTGCAAGACTCTTGCCATAGGGGGCAGCGTTCTTACACATGCAGATGTGGTGTCTGGCTGGATGCCTTTCCCTGCATGGCTGTCTACCTATATAAGTCTCTGAGTCTGCCAATTAACATTGCAACTTCTAAAGTGTGTCCTGGCCCTAACCCTCTCTTCCACATTTCTGTTTAAGAGGCAATAAAGCTCTTTGCATTCAAGAAGTGCCTAGCGCCCATTGATCTACCTTGCATTACACCCACCATGCCTCGTAACCCACTCTACACAGAAGGATGTCAGCTGTCCCTAACACTGGAGGTCACCATTAGGCCTGGAGAGGCCCTGGACTTGGCTAGACAGGTAATGCTGCTCCAGGTGGGTTTGCCAACATGGTCCTCCACACAATACTCCACATGGGGGCCAGCTCATTGTAACCCCCTTTCTTGGCCAGCCAGCCTAGGTTCTTCTGTTATAAATTTTGGGGGTACCAGACCCTCATCTAGGAAAGGGGTCTGGTGTAGATGAAGGGAATTCCCAACCACTTTGTTTGAAAATAGAATGAATCATACAAGATGTTTGCTGTTGTAGGTTGTTTACATCGTACAGATGCACCACTTCACAGAAAGTTTATGGCATCTCTTAGAGATGGTACTTAAAAGAATTTAGGAATTGTAATATTTCACTTTAGGGTCCTTTCACACAGGCTTGTCTGTTACATGGATTCTGCTTGCTCAGCGGGGGATCGATCTGCTGATCCCTGCTGAGCAGGCGGATGACAGGTCCATCCCTGCTCACTGTGCAGGGCCCCGCTCTCCTCTATGGGGAGCTCAGATAAAAAAAGGACCACCTGTTCATTTTCATTCGATCTGATCCACCAGACATATAGAAAATAGGGTTTCCATCCATCTGGATTCCATGGACAGGATATCGGCGAATGTCAGCGGACATGTCCGCCGTTTCATAGGAGTGAATGGAGCATCTGATCAGGCTGAAAAACTTACAGGCGGACCTAATCGGAGCGCCCGTGTGAAAGGGGCCTTAGGCATTAATAAAATCCCACCAAACTGATTTTTTTTTTTTTGCTTTGGAACATGTACCCCAGAGCAGTACCCAGTCCCCTATGCCATTTGTTTGGCAATCCCTTGTCTATCAGCCTAGTAAATTAGCATTACTGATTTTAAAGATTTGGCTCCCTTTGACTTCAGTGGTTGTTAGGATTTCTTAAAGTTCACCAAACTTGCCCTGAATCAAACCCAGGCACAATTGGCCCATCACTATTAGTGAAGCCGATAATATTATGTCTTGAATGATGTCAGTAAGCACATAGCTGCCAACTTTATAAATAATTTACAGAACCCTTTGCTGCTGAATCTTATCATTTACAATAAAGCTGAAATTCAATCCTCCTACATTTTGTCCTCCTTTGTTCCACTCTCCTCCTTATCTATCCTGTTTTCATTACATACCTTATTTGTGTCTATATGTATTTTACCTCTGTACTTTTCTATGCAATACAGGTAGATCATGGCTAGTAGGAGGGGCTGCTCATAGCTTCATGAACACATCACTACACCCTGCAAGCAGTGGGCTGGTTCTTGGGAGGATGTCCCTGGGAATTTTTTTAGCATGAATTTTCATTTTCATACAGACCGCCCTAGGTAAAACCCACATGTAATGCTTTGCCTTCATGATTGTGTATCACTACCCCAGAGGAGCCACCGAATTGTTTTATGATTTCTCTGCATACCTAAAGAGGACACACTTCACTTGCTTAGCACTTACTGACACACCTTGAGGTATTTTAAAGAATTGATTAGACCAGGCATAGCCTAAAAGAAGAAAGGATTAGCAAGTGTGCTTATACAAACAATCAATAGGACAGTAGTGTTATTCTGAGTGACATGGCTAAACACCTGCAGTCATAGCTCCCAATTGTCTCTGATTTGGAGGGACTGTCCCTGATTCAGAACAAAGTCCCTCTGTCCCTCCCCCCCTCATTTGTCCCTCAGTCCCCCCCCCCCTCATTTGTCCCTCATTTGGGTCTGATCTATATAGTTGTATATAAAATGCACTATTTATCTATCAAAAAGTGTTTCCCAGTGCTAAACCTTTCATCTGATTCCTAAATTTCTGCATTTGTAAATGCACTTATGGGTTTACCTAATAATTTTTTTGTATAATTTTCCTTTAAAGGGGCGTGGCAAGGGGTGTGTCCTATGCCTGCATACTTTTGCTAATAGGTGTCCCTCATTCCCATCTCAAAAAGTTGGGAGGTATGCCTGCAGTATTCTAAATAATAGTAATTAACATAACAGGACTGCAGTTACCTAGCAACAGTATATAAATACAGTCCTAACGTGCTATAACAGTCGCCGTTTTGCAGAGGTGTGCATGGCCTATTGCATTCCCGTGTGTGTGTGTATAGTATATACTAGGGGTTGGCAACCTACAGCCCTCAGGCCGCACCCGCCACTAAATTCTGGCCCATCAGTGCACATGATAAATTCACGTGCACCTGCCCACGACCTTTTTTTTGTAGAGCCGGCGGTTGGCTTTCTTGGAATAACAACCGATGCGGCTCAAATCAAGTTTTTCTTTTTCTGTTAAAACTTTTTGTAAATAAGTACGTTTTCTTCTTCAATGACGGGCACTGAAATGGCTGCACTGACGGGCACTGATACGGCGGCACTGATGGGCACCGATGAGGTGGCACCAATGAGGTGGCACTGATGAGGTGGCACTGACGGGCACTGATGATGGGCACTGATAGGCGGCACTGATGAGCACTGATAGGTGGCACTGATGGGCACTGATAGGTGGCACTGGTATGCGGCACTGATGGGCACTCATAGGTGGCACCGATGGGCACTTATAGGCGGCACTGATGGGCACTCATAGGTGGCATTGATGGGCACTCGTAGGTGGCATTGATGGTTACTTATGGGTAGCACTGATAGTTGGCACAGATGGGCACGGATGGGCACTGATGGGCACGGATGGGCACTGACAGGTGGCACGAATGGACACTGATGGGTGGCACTGATGACACTGGTTGTTTGCAGTGATGCCCCTAAGGGTGGCATTGCTGGGCATCACTACAACATAATGGTGCCAATCAGTGCCCATTTGTGGGCACTGATTGGCACAGATTGGGCACACTGGGCACATGTGGATGGCCATGGGGTACATACCTGGCCATCCACATGTTGCCCCTTCCCTGGTGGTCCTAGTGGCGATCCCTGATGGTCCAGTGTGGTGATCTGCGGGGGGGCTGCGCTGATAAACAATCAACGCAGACCCCCCCTGCCAGGAGAGCCGCCGATCGGCTCTCCTCTACTCGCGTCTGTCAGACGCGAGTGAGGAAGAGCCGATCAATGGCTCTTCCTATTGACAGCGTGATCAGCCGTGATTGGACACGGCTGATCACGTGGTAAAGAGCCTCCGCCGGAGGCTCTTTACCAAGATCAGTGTAGCCATGTGTCAGACTGACACACCGATCCACCGATCGCCGCGATGCGCGCCCCCGCGGGCGCGCGGCGGCATGTTATCCTGCTGGACGTCATATGATGCCCAGTCAGGATAACTGAATCACTTCCCGGACGTCAATCCGCTATAGGGCAGGCGGGAAGTGGTTAAAAGAGGTGGGAGTTCTCTCTTAGGGCACTTGCTTAAAAACATGGCTTTAGACAGGCTTTGTTAAGGCTCTCCGAATGCCAGTCAAAGCCCCTGTCACTAAATAAAATCGTTAGCTTACAGTCCTGTTTACACCTTGCGCTTGCTTTGCTTTGGTTTTGCTTCAAAAATTATACCCCATGTCGCTTCAAAGAACTCTATGACAAAGCTTGCTTGAAGCTCACTTGAAGCACCTGCAGCTTTTGAGGGGCTTTAATTCAGCTTTAGCTTCGCTTTGTTTTGGAGAAATGTATGAGATATGCACACACACGCAGGGCATCTGTTAAGCTTCAACAAAGCTTCAAAGAGCATCACGGAAGCATCACCAACGCTCCATTGAGGCATCACCAAAGCTTAATCGAAGCATCGCCGAAGCTTCATCGAAGCACCGCCGAGGCATCAAAAACACATCAAAAAACCATGATGAAGCGGTAGGCGCTTTAACCACTAAGCCACCGCCCACCGTCATATGACGGCGGGACGAGGCTTCTGTTGTTCTGGGCGGGCGTCATATGACGTCCTCGCCCTCCCGAGCCACTAGGGGGTGCGCGCGCGCCGCCGGCGGCGCGCGCGCGTGCCCGCTGCGTCGCTCGGGACCCGGTGCGCGTGCCCGGCGGCCGCGATGTCCGCCGGGCACCCGCGATTGCCGGGTAACAGAGCAGGAGCGTGGATCTGTGCATGTAAACACAGATCCACGTCCTGTCAGAGAGGAGAGGAGACCGATGGCGTGTCCCTTGTACATAGGGACACCGATCGGTCACCTCCCCCAGTCAGTCCCCTCCCCCCACAGTTAGAATAACCTCCTTAGGTCATACATTAACCCCTCGATCGCCCCCTAGTGTTAACCCCTTCCCTGCCAGTCACATTTACACAGTAATCAATGCAATTTTATAGCATTGATCGCTGTATAAATGTGAATGGTCCCAAAAATGTGTCAAAAGTGTCCGATGTGTCCGCCGCAATATCGCAGTCACAATAAAAATCGCAGATCGCCGCCATTACTAGTAAAAAATAAATAAATAATAAAAATGCTATAAATCTATCCCCTATTTTGTAGACGCTATAACTTTTGCGCAAACCAATTAATATACGCTTATCGCAAATTTTTTTTACCAAAAATATGTAGAAGAATACATAATGGCCTAAACTGAGGAAAAAATTTGTTAAAAAAAAAAAAAATTGGATATTTATTATAGCAAAAAGTAAAAAATATTGTGTTTTTTCAAAATTGTCCCTCTTCTTTTGTTTATAGCGCAAAAAGTAAAAACCGCAGAGGTGATCAAATACCACCAAAAGAAAGCTCTATTTGTGGGGAAAAAATGATAAAAATTTCATTAGGGTGCAGTGTAACATGACCGCGCAATTGTCATTCAAAGTGCGGCAGCGCTGAAAACTGAAAAATGGCTTGGGCAGGAAGGGGGTGAAAGTGCCCTGTATTGAGGTGGTTAACCACTTGAGCCCCGGACCATTATGCTGCCTAAGGACCAGAGGTCTTTTTCCAATTTGGCACTGCGTCGCTTTAACTGCTAATTGCGCAGTCATGCAATGCTGTACCCAAACGAAATTTGCGTCCTTTTCTTCCCACAAATAGAGCTTTCTTTTGATGGTATTTGATCACCTCTGCGGTTTTTATTTTTTGCGCTATAAATGGAAAAAGACCGAAAATTTTGAAAAAAAATGATATTTTCTACTTTTTGTTATAAAAAAAATCCAATAAACTCAATTTTAGTCATACATTTAGGCCAAAATGTATTCGGCCACATGTTTTTGGTAAAAAAAATGTCAATAAGCGTATATTTATTGGTTTGCGCAAAAGTTATAGCGTCTACAAACTAGGGTACATTTTCTGTAATTTACACAGCTTTTAGTTTATGACTGCCTATGTCATTTCTTGAGGTGCTAAAATGGCAGGGCAGTACAAAACCCCCCCAAATGACCCCATTGTGGAAAGTAGACACCCCAAGGAAATTGCTGAGAGGCATGTTGAACCCATTGAATATTTATTTTTTTTGTCCCAAGTGATTGAATAATGACAAAAAAAAAAAAAAAAATATTTACAAAAAGTTGTCACTAAATGATATATTGCTCACACAGGCCATGGGCCTATATGGAATTGCACCCCAAAATACATTCTGCTGCTTCTCCTGAATATGGGGATACCACATGTGTGGGACTTTTTGGGAGCCTAGCCGCGTACGGGGCCCCGAAATCCAATCACCGCCTTCAGGATTTCTAAGGGCGTAAATTTATGATTTCACTCTTTACTGCCTATCACAGTTTCGGAGGCCATGGAATGCCCAGGTGGCACAAAACCCCCCCAAATGACCCCATTTTGGAAAGTAGACACCCCAAGCTATTTCCAGAGAGGCATATTGAGTCCATGGAATATTTTATATTTTGACACAAGTTGCGGGAAAGTGACACATTTTTTTTTTGCACAAAGTTGTCACTAAATGATATATTGCTCACACAGGCCATGGGCATATGTGGAATTGCACCCCAAAATACATTTAGCTACTTCTCCTGAGTACGGGGATACCATATGTGTGGGGCTTTTTGGGAGCCTAGCCGTGTACGGGACCCCGAAAACCAATCACCGCCTTCAGGATTTCTAAGGGTGAAAATTTTTGATTTCACTCTTCACTGCCTATCACAGTTTCGGAGGCCATGGAATGCCCAGGTGGCACAAAACCCCCCCAAATGACCCCATTTTGGAAAGTAGACACCCCAAGCTATTTGCTGAGAGGCATGGTGAGTATTTTGCAGCTCTCATTTGTTTTTGAAAATGAAGAAAGACAAGAAAAAACTTTTTTTTTTTTCTTTTTTCAATTTTCAAAACTTTGTGACAAAAAGTGAGGTCTGCAAAATACTCACTATACCTCTCATCAAATAGCTTGGGGTGTCTACTTTCCAAAATGGGGTCATTTGGGGGGGGGTTTGTGCCACCTGGGCATTCCATGGTCTCCGAAACTGTGATAAGCAGTCAAGAGAGAAATCAAAAATTCACGCCCTTAGAAAGCCTGAAGGCGGTGCTTGGTTTTCGGGGTTCCGTACGCGGCTAGGCTCCCAAAAAGTCTCACACATGTGGTATCCCCGTACTCAGGAGAAGCAGCAGAATGTATTTTGGGGTATAATTTCACATATTCCCATAGCATGTTTGAGCAATATATCATTTAGTGACAATTTTGTGCAAAAAAAAAAAAAAATTGTCTCTTTCCCGCAACTTGTGTCGCAATATAAAATATTCCATGGACTCGACATGCCTCTCAGCAAATAGCTTGGGGTGTCTACTTTCCAAAATGGGGTCATTTGGGGGGGTTTTGAACTGTCCTGGCATTTTATGCACAACATTTAGAAGCTTATGTCACACATCACCCACTCTTCTAACCACTTGAAGACAAAGCCCTTTCTGACACTTATTGTTTACATGAAAAAGTTTTTTTTTTTTGCAAGAAAATTACTTTGAACCCCCAAACATTAAATATTTTTTTAAAGCAAATGCCCTACAGATTAAAATGGTGGGTGTTTCATTTTTTTTTTCACACAGTATTTGCGCAGCGATTTTTCAAACGCATTTTTTGGGGAAAAAACACACTTTTTTAAATTTTAATGCACTAAAACACACTATATTGCCCAAATGTTTGATGAAATAAAAAAGATGATCTTAGGCCGAGTACATGGATACCAAACATGACATGCTTTACAATTGCGCACAAACGTGCAGTGGCAACAAAATAAATACATTTTTAAAAGCCTTTAAAAGCCTTTACAGGTTACCACTTTAGATTTACAGAGGAGGTCTACTGCAAAAATTACTGCCCTCGATCTAACCTTCGCGGTGATACCTCACATGCATGGTGCAATTGCTGTTTACATTTGACGCCAGACCGACGCTTGCGTTCGCCTTAGTGCGAGAGCAGGGGGCGACAGGGGTGCTTTTTTTTTTTTTTTTTTTTTTTTCTTTATTATTTTTTTGCTTTTTTATCTTATTTTTAAACTGTTCCTTTCATTTTTTTTTTTTTTTAATCATTTTTATTCTTATCTCGGGGAATGTAAATATCCCCTATGATAGCAATAGGTAGTGACAGGTACTCTTTTTTGAAAAAATTGGGGTCTATTAGACCCTAGATCTCTCCTCTGCCCTCAAAGCATCTGACCACACCAAGATCGGTGTGATAAAATGCTTCCCCAATTTCCCAATGGCGCTATTTACATCCAGCGAAATCTAAGTCATAAAATGCTCGTAGCTTCCGGTTTCTTAGGCCATAGAGATGTTTGGAGCCACTCTGGTCTCTGATCAGCTCTATGGTCAGCTGGCTGAATCACCGGCTGCATTCTCAGGTTCCCTGTTGAGACAGGAGAGCCAGAGAAAAACACGGAAGACGGTGGGGGGGGGGGCATTCCCTCCCACGGCTTGTAAAAGCAGTCTAGAGGCTAATTAGCCGCTAGGATTGCTTTTACATGAAAGCCGACCGCTGGCTGAAAAGAATGATACCAAGATGATACCTAAACCTGCAGGCATCATTCTGGTATAACCACTCAAAGTTGTGAATGGCGTACCTGAAGACAAAAAAATGGTTAACAATAAAGCACAGTAAACGGTAAAGTATAAAAAATTGCATACCTGAAAAGCAAACATGATAAAGCATAATAACAATAAAACATTGCAGAATAGAATACAGTAAAAAAGAGCAGAACAATAGAGAGAATAGAGAGAGAGAGAACAATAAAACGACAACTATTTTTTTTTATTTTATATATATATATATATATATATATATATATATATATATATATATATATATATATATATATATATATTTTACACTTTTTTTGTAACTAACTTTTATAACTGTAACCGGTTCCAGGTTCGGGTCTCTCAAAATGCGATGGCATCTTGGGAGACCCTGTGAAAGTGTGCCTAGTCTGTGCAATGCTGTACCCTACGCTAATACTCAACTAGTGTATGGTAGCGTTCAAAACATTCACCAATGCAAAGACCAGGATTGTCAGGACAGGAGGGACAATAATAGCGGGTGTCACGCCTATATCCGCGCTAGCTGCAGACACAATATCTTTTTTGGGGGCGTTCGCTGGGTAGGGGTACTCGGGAGGACATAAAGAAAATGCCTCTCATGCAGCCGACTGCATTTGGTTGGGGATGTGAATGGGGGAAGTACGGGCGCTGCAGAAGCGGTGGGTTCCCAATTAGGATTGGCGAATGCAGTAGGAAGGGCACTATGGGCACGACGGGCCTGTGTTTGTCTTTCTGGTGGCAGCGGGACACTACTTGTGCTTGCCACCTCACCAGCTTGAACTGCACTTATGGGACTCGCCACGTCACCAAGTGTTACTGCAGTGCTGGTTTGACTACGACCGGGGTGTACTAGGCCGCTGGCGCTTGCCAGTTCACCAAAACGCTACCAAAAAATCTGTTGGCGATCGCAGGGATCAGGCCTGACTCTGCGAACGCTGCAGTTATGCGTTTTAGTCTTTTGTAAGTGACAGTGATCGATCGATACTGCACTTGGGTGGGCTGGGCTGGGCCGGGCGGAGGGGCAAAACGCAGGTGCTAGCAGGTATCTGGGCTGATCCCACTAACACTGCGTTTGTGAGAACCCTAAACTGCTGGGGATGCTAGTATAGATCTGATCGGATCAGATATTGATCCGTTCAGATACTATACCACTAAGGGTGGTGTACAGTGCGTGCGTGGGTGTTAGCGGTACTGGCGCTAACCTGACGCTGCCTGGGGCTGGTGCTTGCCAGTTCACCAAAATACTACCAAAAAAACTGTTAGCGATCGCAGGGATCAGGCCTGACTCTGTGAACGCTGCAGTTATGCATTTAGTGTTTTGTAAGTGTCAGTGATCGATCGATACTGCACTTGGGTGGGCTGGGCCGGGCGGAGGGGCAAAACGCAGGTGCTAGCAGGTATCTGGGCTGATTCCGCTAACACTGCGTTTTTGGGAACCCTAAACTGCTGGCGACACTAGTATAGATCTGATCGGATCAGATATTGATCCGTTCAGATACTATACCACTAAGGGAGGCGTATGCTGCGTGCGTGGGTGTTAGCGGTACTGGCGCTAACCTGACCCTGCCTGGGGCTGGTGCTTGCCAGTTCACCAAAATACTACCAAAAAAACTGTTAGCGATCGCAGGGATCAGGCCTGACTCTGCGAACGCTGCAGTTATGCGTTTAGTCTTTTGTAAGTGACAGTGATCGATCGATACTGCACTTGGGTGGGCTGGGCTGGGCCGGGCGGAGGGGCAAAACGCAGGTGCTAGCAGGTATCTGGGCTGATCCCGCTAACACTGCGTTTTTGGGAACCCTAAACTGCTGGGGACGCTAGTATAGATCTGATCGGATCAGATATTGATGCGTTCAGATACTATACCACTAAGGGAGGTGTATGCTGCGTGCGTCAGTGTTAGCGGTACTGGCGCTAATCTGACGCTGCCTGGGGCGACGCATATCACCGCCGGGCGATCAGGGGGCTAAACCTTTATTCGGTAATAAACGGCGGGTGCCCTGACACTATAAAAAATAAACAAACTAACCAGCGTCAACCGTAACGGTTATACGGTGATCAGTGGTGAAAGGGTTAACTAGGGGGCAATCAAGGGGTTAAAACATTTATTCGGTAGTATATGGGGGTCCCTGACGCTATAAAACGCTGACGGCGAACCTAAATATTTATGTCCCTAACTAGCGTCACCAGCGACACTAATACAGCGATCAGAAAAATGATCGCTTAGTGACACTGGTGACAGGGGGTGATCAAGGGGTTAAAACTTTATTAGGGGGGGTTAGGGGGGTACCCTAGACCTAAAGGGGGGTAATACTCACTGTCCCAACACTAGCTGTCACAAACTGACACCAATGCAGTAATCAGAAAAAAAAAAACAAAAACTGCTGGTGTCAGTTTGTGACGGGGGGGGGGGGTGATTGGGGGGGGGATCGGGGGGCGATCGGGGGGGGGATCGGGGTGTTTTGTGTGCCTGGCATGTTCTACTGTGTGTGTGTGTGTTGGTGCACTCACATTGATGTCTTCTCTCCTCGGGCCGGAACGGAAATTACCGACCCGAGGGGAGATGACATCATTTCCTTTGCTGCTGTTTAGCATACAGCAGCAAAGGAATGATTCGATTGGCCGGCGGCGATCGCGAGGGGGGGGCCACGAACGGATGGTCTCCCCCTCACCACCGATCGCCGGGGCACAAAGGACGACCGCCTCGGGCACCGGGGGGGGGTCCGATCGGACCCCCCACCCGCGGAAGGCAAATCACGTACACTGTACGTGATTTTGCCTGTCCGTGCCACTTTGCCGACGTACATCGGCGTGAGGCGGTCGTCAAGTGGTTAATGTGTGTTGAAGCCGAAGCAAGTGTAAATAAGCCCTAATACAGCCCGATCTAACCAGGTATCCAAATCACGCCACACACCTTCCCAGGGAGGAAATTCTCAGTCTTTGAGACAAGGTCCTGTGCAATGAGCAGTCTCTTTGTTTCTCTGAGGTCTCACTCGATTGTGGTCAGCTATGACAGAGTTCTGTTCAGCCAGCAGCCCAGTCTCTTTATTTTCACCCCCGATAACTTTAAGACTGTCCCTTACTTTCTTCTCAGCAGCCTGCAGACCCACACTTTCCTCCAGGATCAATCCAGACCCAACCAAATGACTGCCCCCTTGCACTGGAGACACTCCATAAGCGAGCATTGCAAAGTGGTCGCCTAAAGATGGCTGCGTGCACTTCTGCATTAATGATTATTCCGTTTAACCCTGTCCACACTGTAGAAGGATAATACAGCATCAACAAAGGAGGACGTTCTGCAGCAGTTTATCAGCACCAGTTCAAGTTATAATTGAAAAACTGAAATCCAACAATGACATCATACTCTGACAGGTCAGGAATTAATGCATGCACACTGAAAAGTCCACCTTAGGCTGCCAATCACTTGGCATTTTTGGGGGGTCAAACATGGCATCCCCGCTATGGGACACATTTATAAATATAAACAAGTCCACAATACATTTATAAATGATACAAATTAAATTCAACATGCAGGAAATTTCATGATGTAATCATTACTAAAATCCTGAAGAGCTGGTGCAACTGTCAGAATTTTGTTTATGCTGGAAAATCCATTAAGCGCTTGTTTTATCACCTAAAATAAGTCAAGCACAGTTAAAAGTGGTGGATTTTCTGTGTACCAAAACATGAACAAATCCTGATTTTTTTTTTTTTTTTTTCATATAATGCGTTCTCTATCAGATCTGCTGCAAACGGCTCGTCAGAACTGTCTACTTCCTACAGGAAGATAAAAATTTCAATTAATTTGAGTGCTGTCATCACCCCCTAACATGAGAACGTCAGGGATAATATGCATTACACGCTGATGTCTATCAGACGTGAAAACACAGCCATGTTTTATTCCGGCATCCTTTTGTAGATTCCGAAGCAATAGCGTCCAATAAAGCCCTAATCATGTTAATTTATGCCCTTATTAATTATGCATCCAGATTGCCCGATAGCATGTCAGTTTATATTCTCTGTATCCAGCAAAATACGCCCATCGTGGTTACTAAGCAAATAGCGTCCCTGTCAGCTGCAGAGATTTTAAGGAAATTACTTAAAAGGGGAGGGCTTCTTTAATTTATAAGTCCTGTAGAATATGCAACCAAGTTGTTAGTCTTAAAACATGACACGGAGCAGAGACACATGTCACAAAGATTAGGGGTGCTCTTTTCTGCGAACAATGATTTATTCACGGTCCTCTTTGGTCTGCAGCAAAAAAAGAAGTACGTTTGTTATTTTAATGAGAGTTTTTTTCTGTCTTTGTCCTGTTAAATGATGCATACCATTGAGGTATCTTTAACTAAAAAGAGGATGTCTACCTAGTCCTTATGGAAACCTAATTTGACAATCTAACGTGAAGAGGAATTAACTAACAGGTCTTGCGGATTCTTTTAATGTTCAAAAAAGCCTTTACAACAAAATATGGTAAGGTGACTTGTTCATTCTTATATACAGTATATATATATATATATATATATATATATATATATATATATATATATATATATATATATATATATATATATATGTATTCAGACCCCCCTAAATTTTTCACGCTTTGTTATATTGCAGCCATTTGCTAAAATCATTTCAGTTCATTTTTTCCCTCATTAATGTACACACAGCCCATATTGACAGAAAAACACAGAATTGTTGACATTTTTGCAGATTTATTAAAAAAGAAAAACTGAAATATCACATGGTTCTAAGTATTCAGACCCTTTGCTCAGTATTTAGTAGAAGCACCCTTTGGATCTACTACAGCCATGAGTCTTTTTGGGAAAGATGCAACAAGTTTTTCACACCTGGATTTGGGGGTCCTCTGCCATTCCTCCTTGCAGATCCTCTCCAGTTCTGTCAGGCTGGATGGTAAACGTTGGTGGACAGCCATTTTTAGGTCTCTCCAGAGATGCTCAATTGGGTTTAAGTCAGGGCTCTGGCTGGGCCATTCAAGAACAGTCATGGAGTTGTTGTGAAGCCACTCCTTCGTTATTTTAGCTGTTTGCTTAGGGTCATTGTCTTGTTGGAAGGTAAACTTTCAGCCCAGTCTGAGGTCCTGAGCACTCTGGAGAAGGTTTTCGTCCAGGATATCCCTGTACTTGGCCGCATTCATCTTTCCCTCGATTGCAACCAGTCGTCCTGTCCCTGCAGCTGAAAAACACCCCCGCAGCATGATGCTGCCACCACCATGCTTCACTGTTGGGACTGTATTGGACAGGTGATGAGCAGTGCCTGGTTTTCTCCACACATACCGCTTAGAATTAAGGCCAAACAGTTCTATCTTGGTCACATCAGACCAAAGAATCTTATTTCTCACCACCTAAGAGTCCTTCTGGTGTTTTTTAGTAAACTCCATGCCGGCTTTCATGTGTCTTGCACTGAGGAGAGGCTTCCGTCGGGCCACTCTGCCATAAAGCCCCAACTGGTGGAGGGCTGCAGTGATGGTTGACTTTCTACAACTTTCTCCCATCTCCCGACTGCATCTCTGGAGCTCAGCCACAGTCATCTTTGGGTTCTTCTTTACCTCTCTCACCAAGGCTCTTCTCCCCAGATAGCTCAGTTTGGCCGGACGGCCAGCTCTAGGAAGGGTTCTGGTTGTCCCAAAAATCTTCCATTAAGGATTATGGAGGCCACTGTGCTCTTAGGAACCTTAGGTGCAGCATAATTTTTTTTGTAACCTTGGCCAGATCTGTGCCTTGCCACAATTCTGTTTTTGAGCTCTTCAGGCAGTTCCTTTGACCTCATGATTCTCATTTGCTCTGACATGCACTGTGAGCTGTAAGGTCTTATATAGACAGGTGTGTGGCTTTCCTAATCAAGTCCAATCAGTATAGTCAAACACAGCTGGACTCAAATGAAGGTGTAGAACCATCTCAAGGATGATCAGAAGAAATGGACAGCAATATATGAGTGTTACAGCAAAGGGTCTGAATACTTAGGACCATGTGATATTTCAGTTTTTCTTTTTTAATAAATCTGCAAAAATGTCAACAATTCTGTGTTTTTCTGTCAATATGGGGTGCTGTGTGTACATTAACCAGTTGCCGACCGCCTCACGACGATATACGTCGGCAGAATGGCACGGGCAGGCAGAATCACGTACCTGTACGTGATCTGCCTCCCGTGGGCGGGGGGTCCGATCGGACCCCCCCGGTGCCCGAGGCGGTCGGCTTCTGGCCGGGAGTGATCAGACACGAGGGGGAGGCTATCCATTCGTGGCCCCCCCTCGCAATCGCTCCCAGCCTATGAGAATCTGCCTCTGCCTCTGTATAGTAAACAGAGGCAGAGGAAGTGATGTCATCGCTACTCAGCTCGGTATTTTCCGTTCCGGCGCCGAG
Source organism: Lithobates septentrionalis (assembly GCA_037952835.1). Lineage (NCBI taxonomy): Eukaryota > Metazoa > Chordata > Amphibia > Anura > Ranidae > Lithobates > Lithobates septentrionalis. Next base: position 3,054,569 of record JBBDGP010001667.1, on the reverse strand, counting down.
GAGAGAAGAACACGCCAGGCATACATTACACCCCCCATCACCCCCTAATCACCCCCCAATCACCCCCCCCCCTGTCACACTGACACCAAGCAGTTTTTTTTCTGATTACTGCATTGGTGTCAGTTTGTGACAGTTAGTGTGGTAGGGCAGTTAGTGGTAGCCCCCTTTAGGTCTAGGGTACCCCCCTAACCCCCCTAATAAAGTTTTAACCCCTTGATCACCCCCCGTCGCCAGTGTCACTAAGCAATCATTTTTCTGATCGCTGTATTAGTGTCACTGGTGACGCTAGTTAGGGAGGTAAATATATAGGTTCGCCGTCAGCGTGTTATAGCATCAGGGACCCCCATATGCTACCTAATAAATGTTTTAACCCCTTGATTGCCCCCTAGTTAACCCTTTCACCACTGATCACCGTATAACTGTTACGGGTGACGCTGGTTAGTTCTTTTATTTTTTATAGTGTCAGGGCACCGGCCGTCTATTACCGAATAAAGGTTTAGCCCCCTGATCGCCCCGCAGTGATATAACTTAGGTTTTAGGGTCAGATAGGGTCTGCGTCGCCCCAGGCAGCATCAGGTTAGCGCCAGTACCGCTAACACCCACGCACGTAGCATACACCTCCCTTAGTGGTATAGTATCTGAACGGATCAATATCTGATCCGATCAAAACTATACTAGCGTCCCCAGCAGTTTAGGGTTCCCAAAAACGCAGTGTTAGCGGGATCAGCCCAGATACCTGCTAGCACCTGCGTTTTGCCCCTCCGCCCAGCCCAGCCCACCCAAGTGCAGTATCGATCGATCACTGTCACTTACAAAACACTAAACGCATAACTGCAGCGTTCGCAGAGTCAGGCCTGATCCCTGCGATCGCTAACAGTTTTTGTGGTAGCGTTTTGGTGAACTGGCTCCAGCCCCAGGCAGCGTCAGGTTAGTGCCAGTGGCGCTAACACCCACGCATGCACCGTACACCTCCCTTAGTGGTATAGTATCTGAACGGATCAATATCTGATCCAATCAGATCTATACTAGCGTCCCCAGCAGTTTAGGGTTCCCAAAAACGCAGTGTTAGCGGGATCTGCCAATAAACCTGCTAGCACCTGCGTTTTGCCCCTCTGCCCGGCCCAGCCCAGCCCACCCAAGTGCAGTATCGATCGATCACTGTCATTTAAAAAACACTAAACGCATAACTGCAGCCTTCGCAGAGTCAGGCCTGATCCCTGCGATCCCTAACAGTTTTTTTGGTAGCGTTTTGGTGAACTGGCAAGCATCAGCGGCCTAGTACACCCCGGTCGTAGTCAAACCAGCACTGCAGTAACACTTGGTGACGTGGCGAGTCCCATAAGTGCAGTTCAAGTTGGTGAGGTGGCAAGCACAAGTAGTGTCCCACTGCCACCAAGAAGAAGACAAACACAGGCCCGTCGTGCCCATAGTGCCCTTCCTGCTGCATTCGCCAATCCTAATTGGGAACCCACCACTTCTGCAGCACCCGTATTTCCCCCATTCACATCCCCAACCAAATGCAGTCGGCTGCATGAGAGGCATTTTCTTTATGTCCTCCCGAGTACCCCTACCCAACGAACCCCCCCAAAAAAGATGTCGTGTCTGCAGCAAGCGCGGATATAGGCGTGACACCCGCTATTATTGTCCCTCCTGTCCTGACAATCCTGGTCTTTGCATTGGTGAATGTTTTGAACGCTACCATTCACTAGTTGAGTATTAGCGTAGCGTACAGCATTGCACAGACTAGGCACACTTTCACAGGGTCTCCCAAGATGCCATCTCATTTTGAGAGACCCGAACCTGGAACCGCTTACAGTTACAAAAGTTACAGGTGATATATGCCGAAGCATGGGGGCAGCAGGGGCGGAGGAGCGATTTGCTCCTACCTTTTTCGGGAGGATGCCTCCCTGCTTCGGCATATATAAATGGTGCATGTATGCCCATCATTAGAAGTGGGTGGATGAAGGGAGGTATTCTAATGGTGGGCATACCCACCGATCAATCTCTTTTTTTCGTTCAGCCCACAGGCTGCATGAAGAAAAAAGATTACAATATATGCCCAACAAGGACCAGCAACGTACTGGTATGTTGCTGGAATTTGAGTGGTTATGCCAGAATGATGCCTGCAGGTTTAGGTATCATCTTGGTATCATTCTTTTCAGCCAGCAGTTGGCTTTCATGTAAAAGCAATCCTAGCAGCTAATTAGCTTTTAGACTGCTTTTACAAGCAGTGGGAGGGAATGCCCCCCCCCCACCGTCTTCCATATTTTTATCTGGCTCTCCTGTCCCAACAGGGAACCTGAGAATGCAACCGGTGATTCAGCCAGCTGACCATAGAGCTGATCAGAGACCAGAGTGGCTCCAAACATCTCTATGGCCTAAGAAACCGGAGGCGCTATGGACTACAACAAAATAATTAAAAGTGCAAAACAAAAAATAAACTTATTAAATACCAAAATTGATATAAAATAAATATATAAAATTGTTGGCAATAAAGTTAGTGCATAGGCTACACAAAACAATACATTAATATCGGTGCTGGTGAGAAATTAACTCAATACAATGAGTAATAATCTTAAGTGAGGTAATATCTTCTAATAATGCCAAATTCTTGCCGCTGATAGAAAGTTCCGTCACCAGAGAAAAAAAGAATACACCTTGAAGTAATAGATATCTGCTTACCAGATACCAATGACCCCTTTAATTAAAAAGAGAGTCACTAGCGCTTATGCAGGATTGTGCCTGCTCACATGGACGGCTGGACAACTGGATGATGTTTTAGGCATGAACCCCTCCGGTCCCAATCGTTCAAGAAAAGGATATATGGGAAACAAACAAAGTCTCCATAGTGTAAAACCATTTATTAAAATGTTAAAGTAACATTAAAAAGCCAAATGGCCGCTTACATTTGTAGGTGCCTACCCGGCACTGGGGCTGCTCGTTTGTCAGGGTGAGATTGGTGTCAGAGACCCATCACATCGCATCATGAACGGCGTGCATTCCACCCGGCACGAGAGACAACCAGATGATCCGGATATGTGTAAGCAAACACGTGACCAACTTTAACATTTTAATAAATGGTTTTACACTATGGAGACTTTGTTTGTTTCCCATATATCCTTTTCTTGAACGATTGGGACCGGAGGGGTTCATGCCTAAAACATCATCCAGTTGTCCAGCCGTCCATGTGAGCAGGCACAATCCTGCATAAGCGCTAGTGACTCTCTTTTTAATTAAAGGGGTCAATGGTATCTGGTAAGCAGATATCTATTACTTCAAGGTGTATTCTCTTTTTCTCTGGTGACAGAACTTTCTATCAGCGGCAAGAATTTGGCATTATTGGAAGATATTACCCCCCTAAGATTATTACTCATTGTATTGAGTTAATTTCTCACCAGCACCGATATTAATGTATTGTTTTGTGTAGCCTATGCACTAACTTTATTGCCAACAATTTTATATATTTATTTTATATCAATTTTGGTATTTAATAAGTTTATTTTTTGTTTTGCACTTTTAATTATTTTGTTGTAGTCCATAGCTCCCCCTATTTATCCACTTACCTTTGATCTTATATGTTCAAAATGGGGAGCAGCTGGATATATGTGTATTTTTATTTTATGTATATTTTTTTCACTGCTAGCTTTTTTTGTAAGATCCACTCATTGTTTTTCTTAAATAACTGACACCACTGGCGCGGAGGTAGTTGTTTTTCACTAAGAAACCGGAAGCTACGAGCATTTCATGACTTAGATTTCGCCGGATGTAAACAGCGCCATTGGGAAATTGGGAAGGCATTTTATCACACCGATCTTGGTGTGGTCAGATGCTTTGAGGGAAGAGGAGAGATCTAGGGTCTAATAGACCCCAATTTTTTCAAAAAAGAGTACCTGTCACCACCTATTGCTATCATAGGGGATATTTACATTCCCTGAGATAACAATAAAAATGATAAAAAAAAAAAATGAAAGGAACAGTTTAAAAATAAGATAAAAAAGCAAAAAAAAAAAAAAAAAAAAAAAAAAAAAAGCACCCCTGTCCCCCCCTGCTCTCGCGCAAAGGCGAACGCAAGCGTCGGTCTGGCGTCAGATGTAAACAGCAATTGCACCATGCATGTGAGCTATCACCGCGAAGGTCAGATAGAGGGCAGTAATTTTAGCAGTAGACCTCCTCTGTAAATCTAAAGTGGTAACCTGTAAAGGCTTTTAAAGGCTTTTAAGAATGTATTTAGTTTGTCGCCACTGCACGTTTGTGCGCAATTTTAAAGCATGTCATGTTTGATATCCATGTACTCGGCCCAAGATCATCTTTTTTATTTCATCAAACATTTGGGCAATATAGTGTGTTTTAGTGCATTAAAATTTAAAAAAGTGTGTTTTTTCCCAAAAAAATGTGTTTTAAAAATCGCTGCGCAAATACTGTGTGAAAAAAAAATGAAACACCCACCATTTTAATCTGTAGGGCATTTACTTTAAAAAATATATAATGTTTGGGGGTTCAAAGTCATTTTCTTGCAAAAAAAAATAATTTTTTCATGTAAACAAAAAGTGTCAGAAAGGGCTTCGTCCTCAAGTGGTTAGAAGAGTGGGTGATGTGTGACATAAGCTTCTAAATGTTGTGCATAAAATGCCAGGACAGTTCAAAACCCCCCAAATGACCCCATTTTGGAAAGTAGACACCTCAAGCTATTTGCTGAGAGGCATGTCGAGTCCATGGAATATTTTATTTTGTGACACAAGTTGCGGGAAAAAGACACATTTTTTTATTTTTTTTTGCACAAAGTTGTCACTAAATGATATATTGCTCACACAGGCCATGGGCATATGTGGAATTGCACCCCAAAATATATTTAGCTGCTTCTCCTGAATATTGTGCCACCATTCGCACAATATTCATATTGTGACCTAGGGGTTTCCATATAGGTTCCCCTATTGTCCCAACCTTGTTGGTTTAAGGGATAGGTGGTGCTTGTTTCTGATTGTTGAATTCTGACCTTCCTCTCTGGTGTAGAGTATGTTGAGGCTGGTTGTGGGCTTTCGATTTTACTCTGCCATTTAAATACTTGGTCTGTTTTATAATCTGCGATATCTCGTTGGTATTTTTTCATTTTTCTTTCTTGTACTTCCAGATCTTTGGTCATTAAATCTTTGTTGATTTGGGAGGCAAGGCGATTAAATTCTGTGGATTCTTTATATGGTTATAATTTATTCAATCTGTTGGTCTATAAGGCCCATTTTGTTTTGCTTTCTTTTAGGAAGAAATGTTAAACCCTCTAGGCTTTTGCCGTTAAGGATTCGAACCATTCATCCATTGATTCTTTATCCATCAGACCATCATTTGGGGGTGGTCTCCTTGGTATGGGGGTGGTCTCCGTGGTCTCCAAAGTCTCCTTGGTATGATCCTTTCTCTAATATAGCTTTCAAAGGTATTCATATCCCATATATTTACTTTTTTTCTCCATATTGTGCCCAAGTTTCCTTACTAGGCTCTCTAAATCCGTGTTTGTAGTTTTATTATGTGAGTTAAAAACCTCATCTGAATTCACATTCCTGTGGACCATAAAGGTAAACATATCTATGGTGACTGCAAGGGTAAAGATGTGTATACTAGAGAAAATATAAGGTGTAGTCCTTTGTGCTACCAAGTGAATAAATGAATTACAAATGTGGTAAATTAAACTGCTGCTAGACCTACAGTGTACAGGAAACCGCGTACAAATACCTATATAATGAACGAACCCTATCAAATTACAGAAAAAGAGAGAGATTGAAAAATGTACACAGTCCAGTAATAAATGTGTATACATGAGGATGTCACCAAGTACTACAGAGGGCAAATTAGCTTGGTGACATCCTCATGTATACACATCTATTACTAGACTATGTACATTTTTCAATCTCTCTTTTTCTGTAATTTGATAGGGTTCATTCATTACATAGGTATTTTTATGCAGTTTCTATGACCCTTTATTTTTTCTGGTCTTGTGACCAGAAGTGAATCTTTCTAGCGCTAAGATACAGAAGGGAAATTTTCTAGCGTTATGATCAGTAGTTTAAGGATTATTATCATTATTTTATATGCCTGGTTCCATATTCCTTAATGCACAGACATTATACTATACTTATTTATATGGGCACCAGGATATCTATGAGTGTCCGCTCATATATGGTTACAGAGTTATCCAGTTTATGGTATGTTTTTTATATATTTTTTAATCCATTTTTGGATATTAAGAAGGAGGCCACTACGAGTATTTAGATAGAAGCTTCATGAAAATGCCAGCCATACTATTCTTTTCTCTCTCTTTTTTCTACTCAGTATGGGCTATATATATTACTCTATTCATTTTATCTAACCAAGAAAATGGCCAAACTGTTATTGGAGACATCGTCTTAAAAAATGGCTGCCGACCAACTTCCTGTTACCGCATATAAATATGATTGCTTGAGATCCAATCCAGTTCCCCTGATGAAGTCACGTGACGTGACATAATGCGTAGGGCGTGGTTGGAGGTAAAGAACGGACCGGAAGTGACGTGAAAGGTGTCTGTAACTCCGCTGTTTCATTTCATATGCGTTTTTAATCCAATTTATGTAAGCTTCCATTTGGCTTTTTAATAAATCTTTAGTTGTTCAAACGTTTTATGCTATGGGAGGCATTTATTTTATTCTCACATGGTATCCGGAACACTGAGTGACATATCAAGACCTGGTAGCTGGGAGCATGGAAGTGGGAGTTCGCCATTATCACAGTTATCCTGAAGGCTTATTGACCATTCCACAGAGGTATCAGTAACCCTGAGAGACATATCAAGACCTGGTAGCTGGGAACTTGGAAGTGGGAGTCCGGCATTACCACAGTTATCCTGAAGGCTAATTTACCATTTCACAGAGGTGAGAGTTCTGTGAGCACTAAGCAGTTGTGTGAAGTCACTGGAACACTGATTGCACAAAAGTCTAACTTGAAGGACTGTTTAATACACTCTTGGAAGAATTTTTTGGACTGTAGTTCAATCACTTTGCACTTTATTGGTTGTGACATTTAGGCTGTGTAACATCACTTATATTTGATTACTTTATTTCATAATTTATATCTAGTATTTAGAAATTGTGCTGATCATTTTATATCTACATTTATTCAGGTGCACTGTTTACACTATAGGTCTAGCAGCAGTTTAATTTACCACGTTTGTAATTAGTTTATTCACTTAGTAGCGTGAGGGACTACACCTAATAGTATTGCAGTATCCATTTGCTTAACCTGGTGTGTCAGAGGTGCCAAGGTTGTCAAGACAGAAGAACCAGGAACCCAATCTACCAAGCAGCTCCTGCAGGGGTAGTGCTACAAACATTTTGACAAAAATCAGGTAATTTCACTGAAATGTATGCATTTTGGCATAATCCATTGGAGTCAATATTGAAGGAAGAATGACATCTTTTTCTGACGTCTTTTTTTTCAATGTTTTCTAAGGATGCAATGGACTTTAAATGGCTTCTGAGGTTATGAAAGCTCTTTTTAACTTTGCTAGACCTATTCTTGTAAAAAAAAAAACAGGCACTTATTAGCCTCATTATTTTTTTTTCTTCAATCAAATCATCGTCTAAATTTTTTCATCAATCAAATTTTGGCTAAGCAGCTTAATCAATGTCATTGAGAGTTTCTATTTTGATGAAGTTCTGTGGATGGCAAAATGGTAATTTTTGTGCTGAAATCAATTAATCAATTATTCCTGATAATAGGTCACTCCACCCAAAATGGATATTTCTGTTTTTGGTAGATGCTGGAGAGTTAACCCACCTGATAATTTCCTATTCGTATTTCTCTTTTTATGAGATCTCTGTGTTTAAATTCCTGGCTCTGCATGCTGAGGTGCTTTGGCTCTGATATTACTCCTTGTTGGTGCTGAAAAAGCTGGGTTTGATAACACATATTGGGTAGTCGATGGTTAGTACAGGACACAAACAGGAGGCACATCCTCCATTTGACAAAATGTTCACCTATGGAAAGTGTGTTAGGGAAGGATATAAATGGAGGTCCTTTATGTAAGAATTACAAGACTACAAGGACTTGTGCTTTCCCAAGAGTCCTGACATTTATTTGCTTGGAAAATTATGACTCTATTTAAAATAGCTCATTGGCTCTTCTGCTATGACATTAAAAGTGTTTGATTCATGAAATATAAGGTTGTAAATCAGGGCTCCTTTCTCTCGAAAGCAAATTTATCTATGGTTTTGTAAGTTGTGCAGGAGCTTTCCATTACAACTGTTTCACATGGCATTCCCTCCTTCTGCTGACAGTTGACCGACAATTCCTATTTCTAAAAGTGTAATTCCAGTAAATTGTTTAGTATAAAGTTAAAATATACTTTGCCAAGTTATTTTCCCCACCATAATAGTTATAATTCTGTTCTCCAGGTCTTGTAATTGCCAGACCATGAATTCAGTTTCCCATCGCTGTACTAAACTTTCCAAGGCAAATCTTCTTGTAAAAGAAGAGTGTACATCTAATGCCACGTACACACGAGCGGACTTTATGGCAGACTTTGCCCGGCGGATGGGATTTCGTCAGACAATTCGATCGTGTGTGGGCTCCAGCGGACTTTGTTTTCTCAAAAGTTGGACGGACTTAGATTTGAAACATGTTTTAAATCAATCCGTCGAAATCGAGTCCGGTCGAAAAGTCCGCTCGTCTGTATGCTAGTTCGACGGACAAAAAGCCACGCTAGGGCAGCTATTGGCTACTGGCTATGAACTTCCTTGTTTTAGTCCGGTCGTACGTCATCACGTACGAATTCGACGGACTTTGGTGGATTGTGTGTAGGCAAGTCCGTTCATTCAGAAAGTCCGTCGTAAAGTCTGTCGAAAAGTCCGCCGAGCAAAGTCTGCCGTAAAGTCCGCTCGTGTGTACGCGGCATTAGTTCTTCTGTTGCCCACACCGGCAAACAATGCTCAATTCATGAGCAATATCAAAACAAAAAGAAAGAGAAAGCAATTCTTCAGAGAGGGACACAAAATTACCAAAATATAAAATATGTTTATTGAAAAAGATGTACACTTGAACACCAATCAAAAAATATATGGTTAAAAAACCTGGCACCACCACCAATAATAAAAAAAAAAATGACAACGTTGTCATGAACCAACACAGATGGCCACCACAGACATACACCATGCACATCTCCTAATAGGTAAATATAGTGTTATATATCCTGAAGGTCATCAATTATGTAACCGATGATCCCGGTGGGTATCAAAATGATAATAAATATTAAATCAAAGGGAGGGTGGAGTCCTTTGGGAGCTCCAACTCTCGTTGGTTTCTCCTGTTGACCTCCATGGCACTACCAGGAGACAGTATTAGAAGGACAGTAGTAGAAGTTAGCAGGAGCAACCAGCGAGACCTTTGGAAGACCAAGGAGATTAACACTCCTGGAAGTGTCAGTTTACCAGCAGTCTTTGGATGCATGGGCATCACTAGTATCAAGGACCAGGCCCACGCAACCCACATCTCTTGCAGGGTGCTCCGGGACTTGAGACAGCGACTGACCACTACTGAGCCTCCAGCTTCTTTCCCCATCAGACTGTCAGAATGCAGAAACACCAGCATAACGACGTACGACCGGACTAAAACAAGGAAGTTCATAGCCAGTAGCCACTAGCTGCCCTAGCGTGGCTTTTTGTCCGTCCAACTAGAATACAGACGAGCGGAAGCTTCCCTAGGCTTCTTCTAAGCTCTAATGTGTCACGTCTTATGTGATGTGTCTCATCACAGCTGAGTGGAGACTAATGCCGCGTACACACGAGCGGACTTTACGGCAGACTTTGCCCGGCGGACAGGATTTCGTCGGACAATTCGATCGTGTGTGGGCTCCAGCGGACTTTGTTTTCTCAAAAGTTGGACGGACTTAGATTTGAAACATGTTTTAAATCTATCCGTCGAAAAAGTCCGCTCGTCTGTATTCTAGTTGGACGGACAAAAAGCCACGCTAGGGCAGCTATTGGCTACTGGCTATGAACTTCCTTGTTTTAGTCCGGTCGTACGTCGTTACGTACGAATTCGACGGACTTTGGTGGATTGTGTGTAGGCAAGTCCGTTCATTCGAAAAGTCCGCCGGGCAAAGTCTGCCGTAAAGTTCGCTCGTGTATACGCGGCATTAGGAAGACTTGCCTTCACTCTGTCGAGTGCCACTGCATGTGACATGAGGTCTGGTAAGCTTGGGGTGGAAATTTGTATTGGGGGTAGTTTTGTCTTTGGGGGAGATTTGTTTTGAGAAGGGGGGATTTGGCATTATAGAAATAGATAGATGTGTACTGGGTGGGGAGGGGAATTTCTTCTTTTTAATAGATTTTGTCTTGGAAAGAGTTTGTGCTTGAGGGGCCTGGTGCATAGCCACTGCACTCTGCATGCTGGCATGTGTGTTGTACACTCCTGACCCCTGCGCTCTGTGCATTACATACCCCTTGAATTCCTGTCCCCAACACTCTGTGTGTTACGTACCCGTTGACCCCTGTGGTCTCTGCATTGTCTATTCCTGACTCTTGCACTTCATGCATTACATACTCCTGACCCCACCACATACTCCTGTTACACACTACTGACTGCTTTGCAGATCCCAATGTCTCCTCTTCATTCCCAGATTGTTCATTTGACAATAAACCTGTATAATCAGACTGCAGATTTTCTGCCGAATGGGCCGCATATTAAATAAGAAACTCTAAAATGAAACCAGGAAATGGTGGTATCATCTTTCTAGCTATGCAGTGTGCATTAATTGCAAAACTAGCTGAACACATTTAGGCTACATGTACACTAGCCCAATGTGTTTTTGCTGCGATTTTGCAGTGTTTTGCATTCTCTCGTGGCTGGCCTGAACATGAACAGCTCCTAATTCCTGCTAAAAGCCTATGTGTACATGGACACATAGGATTTTATGGGGTTGAGTTTAGGAGCTTTGGCAAAAGAAATGCCAACAACAATCAGTGTAAGGCTTCATGTACACTGGCAGCTCCTAAACATGAGTTTAGGAGCTGCCAGTGTACATGAAGCATTATGCTTATTGTTATTAAGAAAGTTTTTATATATTTATAGTGGTAGTGTGGTACCCCACCAGTGTATGGATGCAGGATTTTTAACCAGGCAGTTTGAGGGGCTCCAGTTTATTTGCTTATTTTGGAGGAAACTGGCTTTTCAGTCTCCTCATTATTTACTAAAGTCTACTTTGGGACCTGGAGCCCGGGAGTTTTGTAGCGCTCCAGGTGGGATGAAATCCCCAGTCCTGGGTCAAGGTTTTGAGATCCACCAGCATACTGATTGGTCAGGTGTGTGCCGGGCTATTTGTAGACACCTGACCATGGTTCTGGGCTCCACCCTTCCGTGGAGTCCAGGCGAGTAAGGGAGAAGTGTGCATGCCTGAGCATCGGTGCTGCTTGAGAGCCAGGTGGCTTGGTATTTTTTGTTTATTACGACATTACTGCTGTGAAGTTGAAACCCCTGTGTGAGAATTCTGGATGGACATTTTCTTTCTTTAATAAAAGTGGGCCTACAAGCCCTTAAATGGCATATCTGGTGTGGACTCCGCTCACTGGTAGGCTCTACACTGAGCTAAACGACCCCCAACTTTACAATATATCTATATCTATATATAATAATCAATAAATTTAATCCTAAATATCGGTTGAATACCAACAAACACCGACACCTAGGATAAATTAGCAGGCGCTCAAAAACACTCCAGATGTAACTAGCTATACCACCATAAATGACAATATCTGGTGATTAGCACGTTCTCTGGATATAAAAAGTATGAAAAGGATATATATATGTGTGAAACAAATATGCAATGTGCAATGATGGTGATACCCTCTATCAAAGACTCAATCACCTATATGTGACACACCTCTAAAGATAAGAATAAAATTAAAACAATATATATATATATATAGTGATTGTATACCTTGCAGTATACAATAGTGGTGACACCCTCTAATAGTATTAGTGATCTGAGTGTAACACGCTAAATTAGTAACATACCTCAGAAATATATGTAAATAGAAACATAATGAAATGTGCTACTGCAGAATAAAATGGTGATGTGATCTAATAGGTGAATCTATCATCTGCGTGTATCACACCCCTATTTAGTCAAGAGATTGACTAGATGTAGTTGATCAGGGTGTGACTAGTAATATAATGGTGACACCCTCTAATAATGGGTCAATTATCTGTGTATGGTACACCAAATGAATGGCGGACCACACAAAAATAAAAACCTGCAAAAGAAAAATAATTATAAATAGAACCTCTTATAATGCAAAAAATGTGGTGAAAAAACATATATATGAGTGACAGCAATAAAAAATCGTGCATATAGTTCAATTCATGCTGCAAAGTTCAACAACTCCAAAAACAGTTCATGAATGGAACCAGCCCTTAATAAAGGCTGTAGGTGATTTAAGCTGGTGACGAAAAAATATTCAATCAAATGTCCCACACAAATGATTCCTCAGTGATAGATGTCAAAATGATGAGTAACTCCGTGCTCCTTCCACCTCACCACTGTGCTAGTGAATCGCACTCTCCAGACATGCACTCACCAAAATAAAATGCCAGCACTTTCATGCAAGGCAAAACGAGCTTTCTTTACCACACTCCTGGGTAAATATTGCATACGAAGCTCACAAGGATGATGTTCAATGGATCCACATAAAAGAGAATGAATGCTCCAATAGTGTAATTCCGCAATGAAAATTTATTAAAACTCATGCAAACTTCACACATAGCACTCACATTGTGTAAACCTTAAACAAGCTCAGAACGTGTAATGCACAGCAAACTTCAACTCAGTGGATTCAACAATAACAATGGTCACGGAGGACCCGAGGTGTACAGCTGCTGGATGTGCTCTCACCCCTCCCTCGGGAAACCTCCGTCCCTCCGTGCGCTCGTATCCTATTCTCCTGTGTGGCCGACAGCAAGTACGTCACAACTCACAGCCACGCCCCGACATGTTTCGTCATAGATCGACTTATTCATGGGATTGGCTGTGTTCGCTGCCACTCAGCTCTTTTATCTACTCTCAAGTATCCGCCCACTGGATTACGTCATGCGCATGCGCACACCTCGCGTCCCCGTACGCTGGATACAATGATGTCTCACACAGCAGAAAAAATCACGGGAATCAGGCACATACAAAGTTCCACTATCGGAAATGCAGTTGACAAGATAATGGACATCAGATCAAATAGTATGCTTATATAAATATAACATACAAAGCTCTACATGTATACAGTTGCCATTTAACTCTCAGTCAGCGGTTGCGATGATCTTTCACATAGCTAGCCCACTGATGTGTAGCAACCACCTTGCAGGGCAAGTAACTAATCTGGATTTGCTCATTTACTGATCATAATCCCCAATTGATATAAAAAATAAATAAATTAAAATTAAAATTACAATTAAGATTAAAAAGTCCGTTCTGACATTTTTATACTCCGTTCTGACTATATATCATAATCATATATAGAAAGCTGAACTAAAAAGGACAAAATATTAAAATACATCTTTTCCATTGCTACAATTTCTAAAAAGACCTCTAATAAAAACTCTATTAAAAACTATATATGCTCCGATGCTGAATTCTAATTATAGGATAGATACCAATAAAAATGTGAAAAAGTGTTCATGTTATATATATAAAATCTATAAGGATACCAACTCTAGACCACCGACAATTGTCGGCAATATTACCTAATATCTTGGGTATATGTAAAAAAAATGATCATGATAATGGAACATACTAAAAATGTATATATATATATTCCCCCTTGTGTGGATATTCAACACAAGGCTCAATAATGACCAGGGGGATAATCGCCATCTTAGAGTTATTGAACATAACATGTATCAAAGACGCAATCCCCCAGATAAAAAGAAGGAGAGAAAGGGGACATGTATATAAAGTACACTCCCTGAATAATTCCCTAACATGCATGAAAACCCTGGGGACAGTATCCTGAGACTAAAGGGTTCCCACAGGTGAAATAACTGACATAAGTCAGAACCTCAAAATATCATGATCCTCCAAATTACAGTATTCTAAACTTAGATGGCAGATCTAAAAATCATTGATGAAGCAGTTTAAATCTAATTCAATGTTCAATCCTCTAGGAGTCAAACTCTTCATCAAAAATATCCATCTGGTTTCCCGCTGGGACAGGTCCCTCACTCTATTGGACCCTCTCCAGGAGGGATGTACAGTATCAATCCCACAGAATTGTAGTAGTGATGGGTCTTGTTGATGTTTTTCTTTAAAATGTAGGGAGACACTATGGTACTTGTAACCATTCTTGATGTTGGTTAGATGTTCCGAGATTCTAACCCTCAGCAATCTCTTCGTTCTCCCTACGTACAGAAGGCCACACGGGCACCACATAAGATAAACCACATGCGTTAAATTACATGTGATAAATTCCTTAATTTCAAAGGATTCTCCATCCCTATTAGTTACATAGGTTACTCCTCTGTGGTTGATTCTAACAGTCCTGCAATAAATACATTTTCTACAACTGTAGAAACCTCTAAAGTCAAATTTCAACAGGTTCTTCCCAGGTGGATCCAAAATCCTTTTAACCACATGGTCCCCAAAATTAGGGGCTTTTCTATAAATAAAGGTAGGCCGACTCGGTAGCACCTCTCCCAAATGCCTATCCTTACATAAAACATGCCAATGTTTACTAAAAATATATTCAATGTCTTTATATTGGCAGTGAAATCCTGAAATAAAACCAAATTGGTGCTTGCCATCACTGGGTGCATTATCAGATTTGTTTAGGCATTGTTCCCTAGGTACTAGTGCTACTTCCTGGGTGATTTTATTTAATTCATCCTCCCGATACCCTCTTTGTATGAATCTGTTTTTAAGAACATCTGCTTGCTCAAAAAAATCTTCCAATTCTGTACTGTAATTTCGACGTACACGTAATAACTGCCCCTTTGGAATGTTTTTTATCCAAGCCGGATGGTGGCCACTTCTTATTGATAGGTAGCTATTTCGATCAGTCGGCTTGAAATAAACCTTAGTTTTCAGTGAGTTGCCCTGTCTCACAATGGTCACATCCAAAAAATTGACCGATATGTTACTAATCTGATGCTCCAATTTAATATTGTTAGAGTTGTTATTAAGCTCTTGTACAAAATCAATGGCTGATTCCTCTGTCCCCTCCCAAATGAACAAGAGGTCATCTATGAAACGACGGTAGAATAACAGTTGGGGTCTTCTCTGACTAAACACTTTTCTATCCTCCCACTCTGCCATGAACAGGTTGGCGAGGCTGGGAGCATATTTGGCTCCCATCGCCACGCCAACCTGCTGGGAGTAGAAGTGTCCATCACACCAAAAATAACTATGGGACATGCAAAAATCCAATGCCTGTCCCAAAAATCTCTTCTGTACATCAGGGATATCCTCTCTCTTACTTAAGGCCCAATTCAGGGCTAAGGCAGCATCTTCGTGTTGAATAATAGTGTATAGAGAGGCTACATCAGCCGTTACCAAATACACTGTCGATGAGGTCTCCAATTTGACATCACTAAGTAATGTTAATAAATCACTGGTATCTTTCAAGTAAGCCCTAGTGTCCTTGACACTCGGTTGAAGAAATGTGTCAAGATATTCACCTAATCTCGCCGTGACAGAACCAATTCCATTCACAATTGGCCGAGGCGGAGGGCACTGTATATTCTTGTGCACCTTAGGTAGGGTGTAAATGATAGGGATTCGGCATGCACTGGGAACTAAATATCTCTTTTCTTTAACATTCAATGCATCCATCTTAAAACCCCAATCTACAAGAGCGGATAATTGTACCTTATAGGCGTCCGTTGGGTCTGCCGGTAATTTTCTATATGTAGTTCTATCTCCCACCAATTCCAACAGTTGGTTCAGGTAGAATGTTTTGTCCAACAGAACCACACCACCCCCCTTATCAGCCGGGCGTACTATCAAATTCTTTTTTTCTTCTAGGGATCTGATGCCGTCCCTGATATAATAGGGGTTCACACCCTTACGTGGTACTAACTTCTCAATATCACTCAGCACCAAGCTCTTAAATACCTCTATGAAATGGTTGCTTGGGTTTTGGGGATTAAAGATGGATTTATTCCTTAACCCCGTGTCTATCTTATTTGTGGGTACCCTAGATCTCTCAGAGGATTCCACCGGATGACTCAGGAAGTATTTTTTAATGTTCATCTTTCTGATAAACTTGTGTGCATCAATATACACATCGAATTTATTCATTTCCCTTTTAGGGGCGCATTTTAGACCCAGATTTAGAATGTTAAGTTCCTTATGACTAAGTTCCACACTGCTTAAATTATATACCCCAGTTTTTACACATCCCTCAATCTTTTCCTTGGGTTTCTTGGATCTTCCTGCCCTACATCCCCTCCTTCTCCTTGGTTTGGCATAGTTCCCCTGTCGACTCCTGGGGGGGGCACCTGTCTCCCTCCCCCTCTCTGGTAGGGGCTCTTGGGATTCCTCCAACTCTAACAATATTAAATTGGAGCATCAGATTAGTAACATATCGGTCAATTTTTTGGATGTGACCATTGTGAGACAGGGCAACTCACTGAAAACTAAGGTTTATTTCAAGCCGACTGATCGAAATAGCTACCTATCAATAAGAAGTGGCCACCATCCGGCTTGGATAAAAAACATTCCAAAGGGGCAGTTATTACGTGTACGTCGAAATTGTACAGAATTGGAAGATTTTTTTGAGCAAGCAGATGTTCTTAAAAACAGATTCATACAAAGAGGGTATCGGGAGGATGAATTAAATAAAATCACCCAGGAAGTAGCACTAGTACCTAGGGAACAATGCCTAAACAAATCTGATAATGCACCCAGTGATGGCAAGCACCAATTTGGTTTTATTTCAGGATTTCACTGCCAATATAAAGACATTGAATATATTTTTAGTAAACATTGGCATGTTTTATGTAAGGATAGGCATTTGGGAGAGGTGCTACCGAGTCGGCCTACCTTTATTTATAGAAAAGCCCCTAATTTTGGGGACCATGTGGTTAAAAGGATTTTGGATCCACCTGGGAAGAACCTGTTGAAATTTGACTTTAGAGGTTTCTACAGTTGTAGAAAATGTATTTATTGCAGGACTGTTAGAATCAACCACAGAGGAGTAACCTATGTAACTAATAGGGATGGAGAATCCTTTGAAATTAAGGAATTTATCACATGTAATTTAACGCATGTGGTTTATCTTATGTGGTGCCCGTGTGGCCTTCTGTACGTAGGGAGAACGAAGAGATTGCTGAGGGTTAGAATCTCGGAACATCTAATCAACATCAAGAATGGTTACAAGTACCATAGTGTCTCCCTACATTTTAAAGAAAAACATCAACAAGACCCATCACTACTACAATTCTGTGGGATTGATACTGTACATCCCTCCTGGAGAGGGTCCAATAGAGTGAGGGACCTGTCCCAGCGGGAAACCAGATGGATATTTTTGATGAAGAGTTTGACTCCTAGAGGATTGAACATTGAATTAGATTTAAACTGCTTCATCAATGATTTTTAGATCTGCCATCTAAGTTTAGAATACTGTAATTTGGAGGATCATGATATTTTGAGGTTCTGACTTATGTCAGTTATTTCACCTGTGGGAACCCTTTAGTCTCAGGATACTGTCCCCAGGGTTTTCATGCATGTTAGGGAATTATTCAGGGAGTGTACTTTATATACATGTCCCCTTTCTCTCCTTCTTTTTATCTGGGGGATTGCGTCTTTGATACATGTTATGTTCAATAACTCTAAGATGGCGATTATCCCCCTGGTCATTATTGAGCCTTGTGTTGAATATCCACACAAGGGGGAATATATATATATACATTTTTAGTATGTTCCATTATCATGATCATTTTTTTTACATATACCCAAGATATTAGGTAATATTGCCGACAATTGTCGGTGGTCTAGAGTTGGTATCCTTATAGATTTTATATATATAACATGAACACTTTTTCACATTTTTATTGGTATCTATCCTATAATTAGAATTCAGCATCGGAGCATATATAGTTTTTAATAGAGTTTTTATTAGAGGTCTTTTTAGAAATTGTAGCAATGGAAAAGATGTATTTTAATATTTTGTCCTTTTTAGTTCAGCTTTCTATATATGATTATGATATATAGTCAGAACGGAGTATAAAAATGTCAGAACGGACTTTTTAATCTTAATTGTAATTTTAATTTTAATTTATTTATTTTTTATATCAATTGGGGATTATGATCAGTAAATGAGCAAATCCAGATTAGTTACTTGCCCTGCAAGGTGGTTGCTACACATCAGTGGGCTAGCTATGTGAAAGATCATCGCAACCGCTGACTGAGAGTTAAATGGCAACTGTATACATGTAGAGCTTTGTATGTTATATTTATATAAGCATACTATTTGATCTGATGTCCATTATCTTGTCAACTGCATTTCCGATAGTGGAACTTTGTATGTGCCTGATTCCCGTGATTTTTTCTGCTGTGTGAGACATCATTGTATCCAGCGTACGGGGACGCGAGGTGTGCGCATGCGCATGACGTAATCCAGTGGGCGGATACTTGAGAGTAGATAAAAGAGCTGAGTGGCAGCGAACACAGCCAATCCCATGAATAAGTCGATCTATGACGAAACATGTCGGGGCGTGGCTGTGAGTTGTGACGTACTTGCTGTCGGCCACACAGGAGAATAGGATACGAGCGCACGGAGGGACGGAGGTTTCCCGAGGGAGGGGTGAGAGCACATCCAGCAGCTGTACACCTCGGGTCCTCCGTGACCATTGTTATTGTTGAATCCACTGAGTTGAAGTTTGCTGTGCATTACACGTTCTGAGCTTGTTTAAGGTTTACACAATGTGAGTGCTATGTGTGAAGTTTGCATGAGTTTTAATAAATTTTCATTGCGGAATTACACTATTGGAGCATTCATTCTCTTTTATGTGGATCCATTGAACATCATCCTTGTGAGCTTCGTATGCAATATTTACCCAGGAGTGTGGTAAAGAAAGCTCGTTTTGCCTTGCATGAAAGTGCTGGCATTTTATTTTGGTGAGTGCATGTCTGGAGAGTGCGATTCACTAGCACAGTGGTGAGGTGGAAGGAGCACGGAGTTACTCATCATTTTGACATCTATCACTGAGGAATCATTTGTGTGGGACATTTGATTGAATATTTTTTCGTCACCAGCTTAAATCACCTACAGCCTTTATTAAGGGCTGGTTCCATTCATGAACTGTTTTTGGAGTTGTTGAACTTTGCAGCATGAATTGAACTATATGCACGATTTTTTATTGCTGTCACTCATATATATGTTTTTTCACCACATTTTTTGCATTATAAGAGGTTCTATTTATAATTATTTTTCTTTTGCAGGTTTTTATTTTTGTGTGGTCCGCCATTCATTTGGTGTACCATACACAGATAATTGACCCATTATTAGAGGGTGTCACCATTATATTACTAGTCACACCCTGATCAACTACATCTAGTCAATCTCTTGACTAAATAGGGGTGTGATACACGCAGATGATAGATTCACCTATTAGATCACATCACCATTTTATTCTGCAGTAGCACATTTCATTATGTTTCTATTTACATATATTTCTGAGGTATGTTACTAATTTAGCGTGTTACACTCAGATCACTAATACTATTAGAGGGTGTCACCACTATTGTATACTGCAAGGTATACAATCACTATATATATATATATTGTTTTAATTTTATTCTTATCTTTAGAGGTGTGTCACATATAGGTGATTGAGTCTTTGATAGAGGGTATCACCATCATTGCACATTGCATATTTGTTTCACACATATATATATCCTTTTCATACTTTTTATATCCAGAGAACGTGCTAATCACCAGATATTGTCATTTATGGTGGTATAGCTAGTTACATCTGGAGTGTTTTTGAGCGCCTGCTAATTTATCCTAGGTGTCGGTGTTTGTTGGTATTCAACCGATATTTAGGATTAAATTTATTGATTATTGTTTCTGGATATGATTTAAGTGGGCAGCTCCTCATTTCTTATTTATTAGATTATAAATTTTTTTTAATCACTTTCACTAGTGTTTATTCAATTTTCAATAGCTTTAAAGGGGACTTTGGCGCGGTGGAGGTGTTCCTCGTGCAGAGAGTGAGAGCACTCAGGACACTTGGTTGTTACAGTTACTATATCTATATATATATAGATATAGATATAGATATATATCTATATATATAGATATTTTTAGATATATATATCTATATATATATATATAAACCTTGTAGTTACTTATTTTGCTGGTATGCTGTTGCTATATGCTTATCTTGCGTCGTTAAAGTTTTTGTACCAAGTGTTACCTTTTTAAGTACTGACTAGAATAGGATCCACTGTTCTCTGTCGGTGTCTTTACTGCTGTCTGCATTCCCATTGGAGAGCTTTCCCTCACTTCCTGTTAAATAACAGCCACTAGAATAGGAAGTGAGGGAAACCTTCCCTAAGGCTGGATTCACACTGGTCCGTTTTCTCCGCGAAGAGAAAAAGCAGCTGTTCAGAGGTTCCCCTCCGTTGTATCTGCAGATCAGCTGAGCAGGGAGAGGGGGGAGGTGTAGTGAGGTGGGGGAGAGAATGCCTGTTCACAACGGAACCCATCTGCGAATCAAATGCGTTTCCATAGAAGAAAATGTGCCTGCAATTCGCACTGCACTGCCTATAAAAAGGCACACTTTTTTTTGGGTAATGCGGAGTGCGAATGCAGTTCACATATGTGAACCCGACTGATTGAAACAAATATATTTTAAAACGTTCTGCGAATTGGATGTGGTGTAAGCTGCATCCAATTAACCTGTAGCCCTGGGGGCTGGATGTAGCCCTTTGATACTTATTATGTGGCCCTGGGAGTCCCTGCAGACTGAGGTCTGTGTTTTCCTCACCTAGGCTCCTATTCGGGCTTAACCTTCAGTCTTGCACAGTTGTACAGGTTTCTGTTCTCTGATTAAAATATTTAGTCTGATCTCACTGCACAGTGTGCATTAGAAGCTGCATCACGTCAGATAGAACCCACCTAATTTCCACGCTGGGGGACATCTAGCATGATTCAGTCCTTTCCTCCCAGCCTAATTGTCAATGCCACCCCACCCCACCTTACCTTTTATTCATTAGATTACCATTCCATTATATAGGCTCAGCAACACAAGTGGGTGTTACCTAGGGTGGTCAGGCATGCAAATGCAGTCTTTTTCAGCAAGATATTTCAACATTTTAAAGAGTCCTCCCAAGAGCCAGCACCCTGCCAGCTCCTCCCACCAGCCAAAATCTGCCTGCATTTCATAGAGAAGCACGGATACTCAATAATGACATTTATGGGCCTTAAAGGGGTTGTAAACCATTTTTTTTTCTTTAATAAGAAACATGTCATACTTACCTCTACTGTGCAGTTTGTTTTACACAGAGTGGCCCCGATCCTCCTCTTCTGGGGACCCCCGGCGGCGCTGGTAGCTCCTCCCTGCATCGGGTGTCCATGTTGGAGAAGCGCTCTCTTTGTTGGACACCCTCGCAGGCGCACTACTGAGTCCTGCTTCTGCGTGTATTCACACAGAAAGCAGGACTTGGCCCCGCCCCCTGTAGCCCGCGTCATTGGATTTAATTTAACGGCAGTGGGAGCCAATGGCTGCGCTGCTGTCAATCTATCCAATCAAGAGCCGAGACAACAGGCAGAGAGGTAGAGCTCATCTCTGCCGAGGGAACGAACGGGCTCAGGTGAGTAGGATGCATTAACCACTTGACGACCGCCTCACGCCGATGTACGTCGGCAAGGTGGCACGGACAGGCAAAATCACGTACAGGGTACGTGATTTGCCTTCCGCGGGTGGGGGGTCCGATCGGTCCCCCCCCCCGGTGCCCGAGGCGGTCGCCATTTCTTCCCGGGCGATGAAAGGTCAGGGGGAGGCCATCCATTGTTGGCCACCCCCTCCCGATCGCTCCCGGCGAATGAAAATGCTTCCTTTCCCTCTGTAATGTAAACAGAGGGAAAGGAAGTGATGTCATCTCTCCTCGAGCCGGTCTTTTCGTCGCCGCGCCGAGGAGAGAAGACATCAAGTAAGTCTGCACAACACTACACATTCAGTAGAACACGCCAGGCACACTTGTCACCCCCCATAACCCCCGATCACCCCCTGATCACCCCCCTGTACCCCCTGTCACTCTGACACCAATAGCATTTTTTTTTTTTGCATTGGTGTCAGTTTGTGTCAGTTAAAAGTTTTAGGGCAGTTAGGTTAGCCCCCTTTAGGTCTAGGGTACCCCCCCTTAGGTCAAGGGTACCCCCCTAACCCCCCCTAATAAAAGTTAACCCCTTGATTACCCCCCGTCACCAGTGTCGCTAAGCGATCGTTTTTCTGATCGCTGTATTAGTGACACAGGTGACGCTAGTTAGGGAGGTAAGTATATAGGTTCGCTGTCAGTGTTTTATAGCGACAGGGACCCCCATATACTACCTGCTAAAGGTTTTAACCCCCTGATTGCCCCCTAGTTAACCCTTTCACCAGCGATCACCGTATAAGTGTTACGGGTGACGCTGGTTAGCTAGTTTGTTTTTTGTAGTTTATTACAGTTTATTATAGTTTTAGGGCACCCGCCATTTATTACCCTATAAAGGTTTAACCCCCTAATTGCCCGGCGGTGATAGAAGTTAAATTTTTAGGATCAGATAAGGTCTGCGTCGCCCCAGGCAGCGTCAGGTTAGCACCAGTACCGCTAAAACCCGTGCACGCAGCATACACCTCCCTTAGTGCTATAGTATCTGAGCGGATCAATATCTGATCCGATCAGATCTATACTCCCCAGCAGTTTAGGGTTCCCTGAAACGCAGTGTTAGCGGGATCAGCCCAGATACCTGCTAGCACCTGCGTTTTGCTCCTCGGCCCAGCCCTGCCCAGCCCACCCAAGTGCAGTATCGATCGATAACTGTCACTTACAAAACACTAAGCACACATAACTGCAGCGGTCGCAGAGTCAGGCCTGATCCCTGCGATCGCTAACAGTTTTTTGGTAGCGTTTTGATACAGTCGCCAACAGTCAGGAGCTTTTTTGCCTGTGAGTCTCACTAGTGTACCCCTAAATTTAGAGCCCAAAATGGCAAATAGAAGGTACACTAGTGAAGAGGCCTACAGGATTCTGAGTATGACAGATAGTGAAGAGGAAGTCACTCATCTGTCAAGTTCAGGCTCAGAATACGAACCTGTAGAGGACAGCGGCTCCATGACAGATAGCTCTGACGACAGAGTTGTGGTCCCTGCTAGGGTCAGGCGTACCAGACCCCGAACTTATGCTGTCCTTGAAGTGCAAGAACCGCAGGACTCTCGTATGGAGCAGAGCAGTACTAGCGCCGCTATTCCTTCTGGTGAACTGGCAAGCACCAGCGGCCTAGTACACCCTGGTCGTACATCCAGCACTGCAGTATCACGTGGTGACGTGGCGAGTCCCATAAGTGCAGTTCAAGCTGGCGAGGTGGCAAGCAGTAGTAGTGTCCCGCTGCCACCAAGAAGACAAAGACAGGCCCGTCGTGCCCATAGTGCCCTTCCTGCTGCATTGGCCAATCCGAATTGGGAACCTTCCACTTCTGCAGCACCCGTACTTCCCCCTTTCACTGGCCAACCCGGAATTCAGGTGGAAACAGTTGACTTTATGCCACTGGATTTTTATTCACTGTTTTTCACCGAAGATCTCTATAGATCTATTGTGGACCAAAGCAATTTGTACGCTGGTCAACACATCGCCACTAATCCCCAGTCCTCCCTTGCCAGAGATTGGAGACCAATTACGGTCTCCGAATTTAAGACCTTTCTGGGCCTTTCCCTCCTCATGGGGTTGAATAAAAAGAGTAAGTTGCGGTCATATTGGTCCACTGACCCAATTTACCATTCACCCTTGTTCTCTGCTTCCATGGCCAGGGCACGATACGAGCAGATTTTGCGGTTCATGCACTTCAACGACAATGAACTCTGTCGTCCTCGTGGAGACCCTGCATACGATCGGCTCTACAAAATTCGGCCCCTCGTAAACCACTTCAACCAACGTTTTGCAGACTTGTTTACCCCCCATCAAGTTGTCTGCGTTGATGAGTCCCTGATTAAGTTTTCTGGCCGCTTGTCATTCAAACAGTACCTTCCCAGCAAGCGTGCCAGATACGGGGTCAAGATGTATAAGCTCTGTGACAGGGCCACAGGCTATACATGTAGATTTATGGTTTACGAGGGAAGAGATAGTCACGTAGAGCCGACAAACTGCCCTGACTACATAGGAAGCGCTGGCAAGATAGTGTGGGACTTGGTGTCACCCTTATTCGGAAAGGGGTACCACTTGTACGTGGACAATTATTATACGAGCGTGACACTTTTTAGTCACTTGTTTGATCAGCAGATTGGAGCATGTGGCACCGTGCGACCTAATCGCCGGGGCTTTCCCCAGCGGCTTGTAGATTCCCGTCTTAGGCTGGGGGAGAGAGCCTGCTTGAAGTATAATAATTTGCTCGCTATGAAGTGGAGGGATAAGAAGAATGTTTTCGTTCTCACCTCCCTTCATGCAGACACGACGACCCAAATTTCTACGGCGACTGGTGTTGTGGAGAAACCCCTCTGTGTCCACGAATACAACCTTAATATGGGAGGGGTGGACCTCAACGACCAGTTGTTGGCGCCGTACTTAGTTGCCCGTAAGGCCAGACACTGGTACAAAAAAGTGTCTGTATACTTATTTCAATTGGCTTTGCTGATTGCTCATGTGCTATACAGAGCTTCAAGACAGACTGGATCCTTCCTTAAATTCCAGGAAGAGATCGTCAGAGCCCTTCTGTTTCCAGACGGTGCTCTACCTCACCTTCCCAATCCAAATGCAGTAAGCCGGCTGCATGAGCGGCATTTTCTTTATGCCATCCCGAGTACCCCTACCCAACGAGCCCCCCAAAAAAGATGTCGTGTCTGCAGCAAGCGCGGATTTAGGCGTGACACCCGGACTTATTGTCCCCTCTGTCCTGGCAATCCTGGTCTTTGCATGGGTGAATGCTTTGAACGCTACCATACATTAGTTGAGTATTAGCGTAGGGTTCAGCACTGCACAGACTAGGCACACTAACACAGGGTCTCTCAAGATGCCATTGCATTTTGAGAGACCCAAACCTGGAACAAAAGTTACAAAAGTTAAAAGTTACTAAAAAAAAGTGTAAAAAAATAAAATAAAAAAAAATTAAAAAAAATAAAAACACAAAAAAAAATATAAAATAAAAAAACCAAAAATAGTTGTTGTTTTATTGTTCTCTCTCTCTCTATTCTCTCTCTATTGTTCTTCTCTTTTTTACTCTATTCTATTCTGCAATGTTTTATTGTTATTATGTTTTACCATGTTTCCTTTTCAGATTTTTCATACTTTACCGTTTACTGTGTTTTGTTGGTAACCATTTTATTGTTTTCAGGTACGCCATTCAGTTGCAGCGCGGATTTATTTATCTTGACAGCAACAGCGTTTGCTCCCACGATATATAAAGCCGTGACTCCAACGCTGTCGGAGGTGATTTCACCACCAGAGTTACATACTTCAGCATATATGCCGAAGCGTGGGGGCAGAAGTGGGTGGAGGAGCGATTTGCTCCTGCCTTTTGCGGGAGGATGCCCCCATGCTTCGGCATATATATATTTTAGGCACAGGTTGCGTTAAATGTTTTATTTTTTACTATTTTTTTTTTTGTATTTGCTTTGCAGGTATGGTAAGTCTTACTGTTATACTGTAATGTTGCTTTGTTTTATTGTTAACCATCATTTGCTTAGCAGGTACGCCATTCAGTTGCAGCGCGGATTTATTTATCTTGACAGCAACAGCGTTTGCTCCCACGATATATAAAGCCGTGACTCCAACGCTGTCGGAGGTGATTTCACCACCACAGTTACATACTTCAGCATATATGCCGAAGCGTGGGGGCAGCAGTGGGTGGAGGAGCAATTTGCTCCTGCCTTTTGCGGGAGGATGCCCCCATGCTTCGGCATATATATATTTTAGGCACAGGTTGCGTTAAATGTTTTATTTTTTACTATGTTTTTTTTTTGTATTTGCTTTGCAGGTATGGTAAGTCTTACTGTTATACTGTAATATTACTTTGTTTTATTGTTAACCATCATTTGCTTAGCAGGTACGCCATTCAGTTGCAGCGCGGATTTATTTATCTTGACAGCAACAGCGTTTGCTCCCACGATATATAAAGCCGTGACTCCAGCGCTGTCGGAGGTGATTTCACCACCACAGTTACATACTTCAGCATATATGCCGAAGCGTGGGGGGGCAGCAGTGGGTGGAGGAGCAATTTGCTCCTGCCTTTTGCGGAAGGATGCCCCCATGCTTCGGCATATATAAATGGTGCATGTATGCCCATCATTAGAAGTGGGTGGATGAAGGGAGGTATTCTAATGGTGGGCATACCCACCGATCAATATCTTTTTTTCGTTCAGCCCACAGGCTGCATGAAAAAAAAGTTTACAATATATGCCTAACAAGGACCAGCAACGTACTGGTATGTTGCTGGACTTTGAGTGGTTATACCAGAATGATGCCTGCAGGTTTAGGTATCATCTTGGTATCATTCTTTTCAGCCAGCGGTCGGCTTTCATGTAAAAGCAATCCTAGCGGCTAATTAGCCTCTAGACTGCTTTTGCAAGCAGTGGGAGGGAATGCCCCCCCTCCCCCACCGTCTTCCATGTTTTTCTCTGGCTTTCCTGTCCCAACAGGGAACCTGAAAATGCAGCCGGTGATTCAGCCAGCTGACCATAGAGCTGATCAGAGACCAGAATGGCTCCAAATATCTCTATGGCCTAAGAAACCGGAAGCTACGAGCATTTCATGACTTAGATTTCGCCGAATGTAAACAGCGCCATTGGGAAATTGGGAAAGCATTTTATCACACCGATCTTGGTGTGGTCAGATGCTTTGAGGGCAGAGGAGAGATCTAGGGTCTAATAGAGCCCAATTTTTAAAAAAAAAGAGTACCTGTCACTACCTATTGCTATCATAGGGGATATTTACATTCCCTGAGATAACAATAAAATTAATTAAAAAAAAATAAAAATGAAAGGAACAGTTTAAAAATAAGATAAAAAAGCAAAAAAATAATAAAGAAAAAAAAAAAAAAAAAAAAGCACCCCTGTCCCCCCCTGCTCTCGCGCAAATGCGAACGCAAGCGTCGGTCTGGCGTCAAATGTAAACAGCAATTGCACCATGCATGTGAGGTATCACCGCGAAGGACAGAACGAGGGCAGTAATTTTAGCAGTAGACCTCCTCTGTAAATCTAAAGTGGTAACCTGTAAAGGCTTTTAAAGGCTTTTAAAAATGTATTTATTTTGTCGCCGCTGCGCGTTTGTGCGCAATTTTAAAGCATGTCATGTTTGGTATCCATGTACTCGGCCTAAGATCATCTTTTTTATTTCATCAAACATTTGGGCAATATAGTGTGTTTTAGTGCATTAAAATTTAAAAAAGTATGTTTTTTCCCCAAAAAATGCGTTTGAAAAATCGCTGCGCAAATACTGTGTGAAAAAAAAATATGAAACACCCACCATTTTAATCTGTAGGGCATTTGCTTTAAAAAAAATATATAATGTTTGGGGGTTCAAAGTAATTTTCTTGCAAAAAAAAATTATTTTTTTCATGTAATCAAAAAGTGTCAGAAAGGGCTTTGTCTTCAAGTGGTTAGAAGAGTGGGTGATGTGTGACATAAGCTTCTAAATGTTGTGCATAAAATGCCAGGACAGTTCAAACCCCCCCCAAATGACCCCATTGTGGAAAGTAGACACCCCAAGCTATTTGCTGAGAGGCATGTCGAGTCCATGGAATATTTTATATTGTGACACAAGTTGCGGGAAAGAGACAAATCTTTTTTTTTTTTTTTTTTTTTTGCACAAAGATGTCACTAAATGATATATTGCTCAAACATGCCATGGGAATATGTGAAATTATACCCCAAAATACATTCTGTTGCTTCTCCTGAGTATGGGGATACCACATGTGTGGGACTTTTTGGGAGCCTAGCCGCGCACGGGACCCCGAAAACCAAGCCCCGCCTTCAGGTTTTCTAAGGGCGTAAATTTTTGATTTCACTCTTCACTGCCTAGCACAGTTTCGGAGGCCATGGAATGCCCAGATGGCACAACCCCCCCCGAATGACCCCATTTTGGAAAATAGACACCCCAAGCTATTTGCTGAGAGGTATAGTGAGTATTTTACAGACCTCACTTTTTGTCACAAACTTTCGAAAATTGAAAAAAGAAAAAAAAAATACATTTTTCTTGTCTTTCTTCATTTTCAAAAACAAATGAGAGCTGCAAAATACTCACCATGCCTCTCAGCAAATAGCTTGGGGTGTCTACTTTCCAAAATGGGGTCATTTGGGGGGGGTTTTTGCCATCTTGGCATTTTATGGCCTTCAAAACTGTGATAGGTAGTGAGGAGTGGAATCACAACTTAACGCCCTTAGAAATCCTGAAGCCGGTGCTTGGTTTTCGGGGCCCCGTATGCGGCTAGGCTCCCAAAAAGTCCCACACATGTGGTATCCCCATACTCAGGAGAAGCAGCAGAATATATTTTGGGGTGTAATTCCACATATGCCCATGGCATGTTTGAGCAATATATCATTTAGTGACAACTTTGTGCAAAAAAAAAAAAAAAAAAAAAAAAAAATTGTCACTTTCCCGCAACTTGTGTCAAAAAATAAAATATTCCATGGACTCAACATGCCTCTCAGCAATTACCGTGGGGTGTCTACTTTCCAAAATGGGGTCATTTGGGGGGGTTTTGTGCCATCTTGGCATTTTATGGCCTTCAAAACTGTGATAGGTAGTGAGGAGTCAAATCACAACATTATGCCCTTAGAAATCCTGAAGGCGGTGCTTGGTTTTCGGGGCCCCGTATGCGGCTAGGCTCCCAAAAAGTCCCACACATGTGGTATCCCCATACTCAGGAGAAGCAGCTAAATGTATTTTGGGGTGCAATTCCACATATGCCCATGGCCTGTGTGAGAAATATATCATTTAGTGACAACTTTGTGCAAAAAAAAAAAAAATTGTCACTTTCCCGCAACTTGTGTCAAAAAAGAAAGTATTCCATGGACTCAACATGCCTCTCAGCAAATAGCTTGGAGTGTCTACTTTCCAAAATGGGGTCATTTGGGGGGGGGTTTTGTGCCATCTGGGCATTTTATGGCCTTCAAAACTGTGATAGGTAGCGAGGAATGAAATCAAAAATTTATGCCCTTAGAAATCCTGAAGGCGGTGATTGGTTTTCGGGGCCCCGTACGCGGCTAGGCTCCCAAAAAGTCCTAAACATGTGGTATCCCCATACTCAGGAGAAGCAGCAGAATGTATTTTGGGGTGTAATTCCACATATGCCCATGGCATGTTTGAGCAATATATCATTAAGTGACAACTTTGTGCAAAAAAAAAAAAAAAAAAGTGTTACTTTCCCGCAACTTGTGTCAAAATATAAAATATTCCATGGACTCAACATGCCTCTCAGCAAATAGTTTGGGGTGTCTACTTTCCAAAATGGGGTCATTTGGGGGGGTTTTGTGCCATCTTGGCATTTTATGGCTTTCAAAACTGTGATAGGTAGTGAGGAGTCAAATCACAACATTATGCCCTTAGAAATCCTGAAGGCGGTGCTTGGTTTTCGGGGCCCCGTATGCGGCTAGGCTCCCAAAAAGTCCCACACATGTGGTATCCCCATACTCAGGAGAAGCAGCTAAATGTATTTTGGGGTGCAATTCCACATATGCCCATGGCCTGTGTGAGAAATATATCATTTAGTGACAACTTTGTGCAAAAAAAAAAAAAATTGTCACTTTCCCGCAACTTGTGTCAAAAAAGAAAGTATTCCATGGACTCAACATGCCTCTCAGCAAAGAGCTTGGAGTGTCTACTTTCGAAAATGGGGTCATTTGGGGGGGTTTTGTGCCATCTGGGCATTTTATGGCCTTCAAAACTGTGATAGGTAGTGAGGAATGAAATCAAAAATTTATGCCCTTAGAAATCCTGAAGGCGGTGATTGGTTTTCGGGGCCCCGTACGTGGCTAGGCTCCCAAAAAGTCCCACACATGTGGTATCCCCATACTCAGGAGAAGCAGCTGAATGTATTTTGGGGTGCAATTCCACATAGGCCCATGGCCTGTGTGAGCAATATATCATTTAGTGACAACTTTTTGTAAATATTTTTTTTTTTTTTGTCATTATTCAATCACTTGGGACAAAAAAAATAAATATTCAATGGGTTCAACATGCCTCTCAGCAATTTCCTTGGGGTGTCTACTTTCCAAAATGGGGTCATTTGGGGGGGTTTTGTACTGCCCTGCCATTTTAGCACCTCATGAAATGACATAGGCAGTCATAAACTAAAAGCTGTGTAAATTCCAGAAAATGTACCCTAGTTTGTAGACGCTATAACTTTTGCGCAAACCAATAAATATACGCTTATTAACTTTTTTTTTTACCAAAGACATGTGGCCGAATACATTTTGGCCTAAATGTATGACTAAAATTGAGTTTATTGGATTTTTTTTATAACAAAAAGTAGAAAATATCATTTTTTTTCAAAATTTTCGGTCTTTTTCCGTTTATAGCGCAAAAAATAAAAACGGCAGAGGTGATCAAATACCATCAAAAGAAAGCTCTATTTGTGGGAAGAAAAGGACGCAAATTTCATTTGGGTACAGCATTGCATGACCGCGCAATTAGCAGTTAAAGCGACGCAGTGCCAAATTGGAAAAAGACCTCTGGTCCTTAGGCAGCATAAAGGTCCGGGGCTCAAGTGGTTAAGGTGAAAAAACACGAGGGTTTACAATCCCTTTAAATAGGGTATTTAATGAAAAACGAAAAGTTTTATTTAAAAGTGCAATAAGCATGCTGAGGGGGTAGGTGGGGAGGGAAGAACCAAAGAAGGCAAAATAAACATTTTTTTCTTTCATCCTATCTTGCTTTTTATGTGCTGGCTATCCCTTTTCCTTTTTTCTGTTTCCTTTTTTGTATCCGATCTAGTGTAATGGATCTTGATGAGAGTAATACCGTATATGGCACAGCTAATTTTTAAAGGGCTGTAAGGAATAACAATGTGGGGACTAATAAAGCATATTCCCAGTGCCCAACAACTCCTATAGTATGCATTCAGTCTCTGACCGTCTCCTGTACTGTGTCTGCAGTCTCTGGCCATCTCTTGGAATGTGTCAGTAGTCTTTGACTGTCTCCTGCTGGATCTCTGTGGCCTCTGACCAGCTATTATGGCATGTCCATAGTCTCTAATAATCTCCCTGACAGGTCTGTAGTCTCTGACCATCAC
Source organism: Lithobates septentrionalis (assembly GCA_037952835.1). Classification (NCBI taxonomy): domain Eukaryota; kingdom Metazoa; phylum Chordata; class Amphibia; order Anura; family Ranidae; genus Lithobates; species Lithobates septentrionalis. The sequence continues at coordinate 3,023,148 of JBBDGP010001667.1, read as the reverse complement.
TTTCACCATGTCTGCAGTCTCTGTCAATCTCCTCTGACCATGTTGTTAGTCTTTGACAATCATCTGGACATGTCTGCAGTCTCTGACCATCTCTTTCACCATATCTGCAGTCTCTGACCATCTCCTGTTGCTGTCTACCATCTTTCACTGTTTTCTGTAGCATTACATTCACTGGAAATTTGCATGGCACTTTGGTGAAATTAACAGCTGCACATGAGGCTTCTATATTAAGTTGACAACAACTGTTTTAACCCTTCCTGAAAAAAAAGTTTAGTATAGCTTCTAGTTCAAAATGAGCAGGTGGTGGAATATGTGTTCAAATACATTTGTGTTTTGAGCCATTTGGCTTGGAATTTTTTCAAGAGCCCCATTCTGACAACCTAGGTGTATAAAGCCCTTTCTAACAAGGCGTATTTACCTGATAGGCCACAGGTAGTCACCATAATATGTGGTACATGTCCCAATTTCCATCAATATGCTGGACATCGGCGCACTTCATAAGAGCCTTCAGAAAGAATGTTGTTGACTTGTATATGGTGTCATGTTCACCTGCTCTGTGCTGTCATAATATATCACAGGTTTTTAAGAGCTAAGTAAGAATCGTAAAGTTAAATGTACACATAAAGTAACATAACATTAACTGAGCTGTATGTCCATTGGTCAGAGTCTGCTCCGCAGTCTATTGGTTGTTTGGTTGCAGGGTAGATGATTTCTCCATATTCGCTATACTTATGTAGTTAAGGTTTGTGTTTCTTGGATAACAGTGTCCTTTGAGCTTAGTCTTAAGTGCTCCATAAATACTTTAACAGCCAGGAGCTCTACCTTAACTGGCAGCAATTTATTTACAGATGAGGTCATTTTACAGCCTTCTGTCGATCAATTCTACAACGGTCAACCACATTCTACATAGGGCTGGTATTGGCAATTAAGCTGTATACAGTGTCCAGCAACATTTAATAACAATAATGCTGTATTCATCAGCCCCATAGACTAAGCATTCAACGTTTGGTAATAAAGACAAGTTCTGCTTCACAAAGAACCCACTAGCAGTATGACTAGGGCCCACCAAGAGGGTATGAAAGCTACACGGGGAGTTAGGTAGTCAGCATGGAGTCAGACCCTCTTTATGGATACAATGTAATCTGGTGAAATTCAAATTTGTTACAAGGGTTCAGCATGGGGATGAATATATTGAGGCTGGTAACCTTACAGAGAGTTGTGCCATTTGTATTGCTAAATCCACTAAGGATGTTATTATTATTAAATGTTGTCAGTGTGGACTCTGAGCAACCACATAGTGTGTTTCTCCAGAATGATCCATCTTCTGTTTGGGCCTTTCATAATTCATAGTTCATAATTTCTTACTTTATCCATTTATCGTATTGCTGATTGTGCGCTTCTTTTCTCTTCAACTTTTGCAAGCATTGTCTTTTCCAGTGAGTTGGTTTTTCTTGAATATGTCCAAAAGCTGACTAAGCTAAGTTGGTTCTTCTTGAATATATCCAAAAGCTGACTAAGCTGAAGATAGCTTCAGCTTAGTCATCTGGGATTCTAGTGAAAAGTTGGGCTTGATTTGTTGAAGGATCCATTATAGTTGGAGTAAATTGGACATGTAAATGTATTATTGGACATATAAAGTGGATCTAAATCCAATCCCTAAAATCTCACAAGCTTTAACGTGCTACTGTAATGTAAAAAGATTTACATCTTATCAGATTGTCAGCTTTCATCAAAAGAATACCTGGTGCTCCCACCATGAAGGTCCTTGTTCAGGTACTTACTATTATTGTGTTAGCATGTAGGTTAGCACCCACTGGTGACTGGAGGGTATTCTAACTTCCCGGGGCCCAACATCAGAAGGAAACGTCATTCTTCTCTTTTCCTGCCAGTGACTTCCTTGTCCCAGCACTGACTCAGAGGCAGTTTGGGAGAAACAGTACAGAACACTAGTCCTCCCACCAGCTCTTACCGATATTCTGCTTCTTGTAGATTACACCTGAAGACCTTGAAGAAAACCATTCTATCACACATGCAAGGCCTTGCTTCTACATGGTTGCAGGATGGATCCCTAGGACCAGTCCCATGCCATGGCTGAGGACCACATAATGGTTGCCCAGGGGGGCATCCTAACCACCTGAACCACTCCACTATCGAACACTCTGCCACCCTACTGTGCACCAATGTATTGGATGGTTCACATTACTCAGTATTTCTGGATGGCTTTCTGAGCTGGGCCCTATTGGTAGGGATGAGCCCGATGTTCGGCTGTTCGCTGAACAGCGAACAATATGCGGTGTTCGTGGCAAATTCAAAAGCTGCCGGAACACAGTTAAAGTCTATGGGACACTAACATTAAAAAACAAAAGTGCTAATTTAGGGGGGTGAGCCACCCGGTGACGTAAACGGGTGACCCCGCCCCCCTCTGACGCCATGAGGAAGCCCCATTGCATCAGTTACATCACCGGGTGGCCCTGCCCTCAGTTATTTAAGAGCTGTCACAGCGAAGATGCGTCAGTCGGCGGGAGCCTCCCATGGAGGCGGATTGGTTTGCGGCTTCTTTTTTTTTCGGTCCGTCGGGCGGCGTGAACTTACATTGTGGGGCAATTTTATTTTTTTATATTTTAATAAAGGACTTTTCCCAGGTTGTCTCTTGTCTTTTTTACCATGTTGACACTTTTTTGTGAAATGGTAGGGGTACTCGTTCCCCGTTACCAATTTACACAGGGGGAGGCCGGGATCTGGGGGTCCCCTTGTTAAAGGGGGCTTCCAGATTCCGATAATCCCCCTGCCCGCAGAACCCCACAACCACCGGGCAAGGGTTGTGGGGATGAGGCCCTTGTCCCATCAACATGGGGACAAGGTGCTTTGGGGGGCTACCCCAAAGCACCCTCCCCATGTTGAGGGCATGTGGCCTGGTACGGTTCAGAAGGGGCAATCTCTAGTCCCCCCCTCTTTTCCTGTGACCTGCCAGGTTTGCGTGCTCATATAAGGGTCTGGTATGGATTTTGGGGGACCCCTACGCCGTTTTTTTTAAAATTTGGCGCAGGGTCCCCCTTAATTTCCATGTCAGACCCGAAGGGCCTGGTATGGATTTTAGGGGGACCCCCACGCAATTTTTTTTGAAATTTTGGTTTGGGGTTCCCCTTAATATTCCTACAAGACCCAAAGGGCCTGGTAATGGACTGGGGGGATCCTATGCCCTTTTTTTCAATGAGTTTTATCTATATTGCCGAGACCCGACAGCTGCGATCAGTTTTAAATGAAAATTTTTCCTTTAGAAATGTCATTTTGCTGTGGTACTGTTCTAAACACTGGAAAATGCGCCACTTTACAGGCATACTATAGACACCCCCCAGGCACGATATTTAAAGGAATATTTAATTTTTATTGTTTCACTTTAAGAATTAAAAAAATCACTGCTCCTGAAAAAACTGCCGTTTTAAAAAAATATTTTGCATTGATACATGTCCCCTGGGGCAGGACCCAGGTCCCCAAAAACTTTTTATGACAATAACTTATATATAAGCCATTAAAATGAGCACTTTTGATTATTCATGTTCGTGTCCCATAGACGTTAACAGTGTTCGTGTGTTCACTTGAAGGCTGGACAATCTGACAGCAGTTCTAAATATAGCATAAAAGTGCACACCAAGTTCCCAAATTCAGGGCTGCTGAGGTGCAAGTACCTTTCCCGGGCCATGACAACCCCTACAGAACTGGTCTGGCATAATTCAAGTACTTAATTTCTATGAAGATTCCTGTCAAGGGGTTATGGAGTCCTTGTAACAATCATATCTTCTTGTCTATAGTTCCCCAACTTAACTCCAATTAATCCTCTTCCTTATACTCACTTGTACCCACAGTAGGAAGTTCGCCACAGCAGAACACTGGTAACCTTTTGGCTACCCCTGCCTACAAAAAGTTTCTCAATCATTATTCTGCATTTTCAGCTTGTCACACAAGACTACGAGTGGCTGTGATGACAATAATTGTGCGTATACCTCCCAACTTTTTGAGATGGGAATGAGGGACACCTACCAGCAAAAGTATGTAGGCATGGGACACCCCCCCCCACCCACACCCCCTTAAAGGAGAATTATACAAAAATAATTATTAGTTAAACCCACAAGTGCTTTTTTTTAACACTTCTATTCCTTTATATTGGCTTTTGAAATGTACAAATGCAACAATTTAGAAACTGGATAAAAGGTTTGGCACTGGGAAACCCTTTTTGATAGATAAATAGTGCATTTTATATACAGGTATATGCATCAGACCAAAATGTGGGACAAATGAGGAGGAATGAGGGACAGAGGGACATTGCTCCAAATCAGGGACAGTCCCTCGAAATCAGGAACAGTTGGGAGCTATGTGTGCCTGCATGGTTCGCTGTTGACACTATAAGAAAAAGAAACGATGTTCAGCTGAAGTGGCTGAAAGAGGTTGAAGGAGATAAAAGGCAAAAATTTTTTAAAAATTGTAAAAAAACAAAAACTGTAGTTTATTAACACCTTCCTGCCCGGCCTATAGCAGGATGATGTCCGGGTGGTGGCTTTTCCATCCTGACTGGACATGGCGTGATCTGTCACCGGCTGTGTCACACAGGGACACAGCCAATGACTAATCAGTGTACCAGCTTGCTGCCGGTACCATGTGACTGCCATGACCAATCACAACAGGTCACATGACAGTTGTACACAATGGATGACTTCCTTTCATGCCTCCATTGTGTACAATTGTGTTGCTAGCTGTGATTGGTCAATTTGATCACATGGTACAGACAGGGCCAATCACAGCCCATCTGTACCATGTGATTAGCTTTGACCAATTACAGCTAATCACATCAAAACAAACTGAATGAATCAGTTTCAGTTAGTAAAATGCTTGCTTATAGCAATGAAATTCACTGCTATAAGCAAATATAATGTGTAAAAAGAAATAAAAAATCGGATCACTTCCCTAGAGTAGTACAATGTTACTATGGTAACATTATATTGCTCTGGTCACAGAGTGTTAAAAAAATCAAAAAATAGAAAAAAAAATGTAATAATAAAAATAATTTAAAAAAGCATATATATTTTTTCTTTTGTCACCAATCAGTGTTCCTGATTTAATTTCTCCATTTTCCAAAAAATGATGACAAAAAATGATAACTTCAAAAAACTCGCCATGCCTCTTACTAAATACCTTTGGACTGTCTACTTTCCAAAAAGGGGTCATTTGGGGGATATTTGCACTGTCCTGGCATTTTAGGGCCTCAAGAAATGAGATAGGCTGTCAGTTCTTTGGGATTGATCAATTTTTAGCTATATACCATAGTTTGTGGCCTTTATAACTTTCCTACGGACTTGATAATATACACTGATTTGGGTTATTTTCACCACAGAAATGTAGGAGAATATCTTTTGGGCTAAATTCATGAAGAAGAATTATTTATTTGCAAATTTTTTTAACAGAAACAAAGAAAAATAAAATTTTTTCAAAATGTTCTGCCTTTTTCATTAATTTTGCAAATAATAAAAAAAAAAAACAGGGGTGATTAAATACCACCAAAAGAAAGCTCTAGTTGTTTGAACAAAATGATAAAAACTTAGCTTGGGTACAGTGTTGCATGACTGCGCAATTGTCTTTCAAAGTGTGAGAGCGCTGAAAGCTGAAACTTGTCCTGGGCAGGAAGGGGGTAAAAGTGCCCAGCATTGAAGTGGTTAAATAACAACATGACAAATGCTCATGATACACAGTACTTTAGAGTTTACATCTAAATTAATACTGAAAGGTAAAATGAGCAGCTGTGTTTGCTGGTACAAATGTACTGTAGGTGCCCTGTGAGTCCCTGACAGAAATAGACTGTGGACAGATGGCATCATGGCAGGAGTGCGTGCATTGCCATGAAACAATACTGATGGGCATCAAAACTGAAGCCCAAACAAAATTTGTTTTGTGTTCTGCTTCCACTAGTGTCTTAAAGGATAACTAAACCTTTGTATAATCTAGAACACAGTTGGTTAAAGTTTTGCTTACAGATGTACAACCATAATGCTGCACCTTTCTTGCTGTAAAGGTTGTGCCAGCCATCTTGGTCTTGAAGATCGTTTACAGGCTATATATGCCAAAGACATCCCCTGAACTTGGCCAATTCTCCTAAAGAAAACATCCTTTGTTTTAGAGACTCGTGTGGGACTCATGGTGTCCAGCTGAAAGGGCATCTACCTGCCTTCATCTCGGACAGTAGTGATGGCAAGAATGGTGTAATCAGCAACATGTGTAGCCTGTAAACAAATTACTGAGACCTGTACAGCACACCACCTTTAAACAAATGTTACTGCATTAAAGGAAATACATACACTATAAAGATCTAAAGTAACACAGTGCAAAAACTCAAAAAGCAAAACGAAACAAGAAACCATCATGGTATGCAACTACTGCAGACCTATATTCTAAAATGTGTTATATTGTATGTAAAACCAGATCCCGGCACTTTTCAAAAAAAATATTTTTTTTCATTTCATTTCATATTCATTTCATTTTTCAAAAACACAATTTAGAATACAGGTCTGCAGTGGTTGCATTTTCAGATTTCTTTTTTGCTTTTGGTTTTTGAATTAGCACACTCTGTTGATACATATGCAAAAAACGATGTATACATATACAGTAGTTTGTATATAATGCATGTAAATAAGTGGTCTTTGTAGTGTGTCAAAAATGAATATTGTATTGTGCAGAATTCTGTAGGTGATTCTTTTAAACTTTTGTAGAATGTGATTAATAAATCTGGAAATATGTTTTTAATTAAAGCGATTGTATACCGCCGGACGTCCCCCCCCCCCCCCCCCCCCCGCAAGATAAAGTCATAGGGGGTTATTTACGAAAGACAAATCCACTTTACACTACAAGTGCACTGCAAGTGCGCTGAAAGTGCACATGGAAGTTCAGTCGCTGTAGATCTAAGGGGGACATGCAAGGAAAATAAAAAAGGAAGCATTTTAGCTTGCACATGATTGGATGATAAAGTCAGCAGAGCTTCCCCACATTTCAGATCTTCCCCTCATATCTACAGTGACTGCACTTCCAAGTGCACTTTCAGTGCACTTGCAGTGCACTTGTAATGCAAAGTGGATTTGCCTTTCATAAATAACCCCCATAATGTGCTAGTATGCACCGCTTGATTCACCTGCCGGCTTGTATACAATTTTTGATCAATTTTGAGGCATTTTGCCAAGGCACTCGTGAAGAAACCTCAAGGTGCCCCAAGGGCTTGCTTGAAAAAGACTGTTTTATCCAATGATCTTCAGTCCATCACAGGTCCTCGTCACCCTCTTCTTCCTCTGGTGGTAGGTAGATTCAAAATGCTACAGAGACTGCCACATAATGATGTGGTAAGATTCTTTACAGCATATGCCTGTGAGGCCAAGGCAGGGGGCAGAGCATGGTGGTACCCTGGGCTCACAGGAAATGAGTTGAATGTACAAGGTTTCATTAAACCTACAATCACTGGATTGTGCAAAGACTCATCCAAGCTCTACCACACAATGGGATGAATGAGGAGCTGAGTGTTGGTGGTCAGGCTGAAAAGTCCAAGACGTTTCCAAACGTCAGAAAAAGCCGACACACGTATGCTTCTTGATTCTGCAATTTTATTCCAGTACTTCCAGCAGTTACAAAAATGTATGTAAAATTTAATTCACTTTCAGATAAAAATGTTTGCAGTGGGTGAAAGCAGTTACATTTATTGTGTGTTTCAAAACAAAATACTGATGGATGCTAACGGGTTTCGGCCGTAGCCTTACTCATAGCATACCAAATATGCTATGAGTAAGGCTACGGATTTTTAATACACGTAAAAAAGTTAAGCAGTCATTTTAAATGCTTTTTTATTAAATTATGCTATGTAGATGGAAACATATAACAAATACAAGGTTGGTCTCATGCCACTTTGGCTGTGAAAATACACTTTAAGCATTGTATTTTAATATATTTTAATATAACCTGCCTCTAATTGCTCATTTAAAAAAATCTCTACTTTATGGGCAACAACATGGAAAATGATAGTGCAAGCATGTGAAAAATGTAAAAAAACACTAAAAATATGTGCTCGCTGCAAAAATTCTATACTTTCCCTTTAAATGTGAAATGATCCTGTAGTCCGCAGTATAGGAACAGTTATGACTCTTAATCTTATGGGTAGATAGTACACCTCTGTCTTAAATATAACAGAAATAATTTTTGAAAAGTCCAGAAACAGAAGTCATTGTTGATTCTGAGCTCATCGTGTTTCCGAGGAGTCAGAGGTGAAGATTGCCACTAAAGAAATTTATGTTATCTTTATACTGCCCCTGACTGGATATTGGAACAAATAAAAACCTGTTAAACTATGCAATCAAACATCGTAGCCAGAAGGCAGAGAGGGAACTCTTATTAATGGAGTATTTTGTTTTGAAACACACAATAAATGTAACTGCTTTCACCCACTGCAAACATTTTTATCTGAAAGTGAATTAAATTTTACATACATTTTTTTTTTTTTGTGTGTGTGAAAACAACAATTTCAGTAATTTAAAGGGGAACTCCACTTTTTTTTTAAAAAAAAAATCAAAATAAATAAATAAAATAAAATAATATTAATATAGCAACAACACAAAAATTGCTACACAAGCCATATTGTAATTTAATGTTTTTAAAAATCACCTTTCCTTTACAATCTGCAGCTGATGCATTTTTTCTGTACAATTCAATGCAATATGGCAACCTGGAAGTGTTCTGTACACACAGTGACGTTGCTAAGGGGGGTCGGGGGGGTGCGGGCTGCACCCGGGGGACACCCATCAGAGAGTTGACACCCGTGGGTAGCGGCACCTCTAACACCGCCCTCTGCCATGATCTGCCTCTTTGTTCGCACGCTATGTCCCTCAGTGTAGCAGACTGAAGCCGCCTCCCCCTCCTCTCTGTGTACAACCACACAGGAGTGGGAGGAGCCCGAGGGACACACACCGCTGTGTGTATACGTCCGCGCTGTTCTGAGGTCTGTACACTTAACTACCATATATGAGATGTACATGTGCAGGGGGGCGCTTTCTATGGGAGGGGAGCGGGGGGTCTATACTGATGGGGGGTCTGCACTGGGGGGGGAGTGTCTATACTGATGGGGGGGTCTGCACTGGGGGCAAGAGTGTCTATACTGATGGCGGGTCTGCACTGAGGGCGGGTGTCTATACTGATGGGGGGTCTGCACTGAGGGGGGTGTCTATACTGATGGGGGGTCTGCACTGAGGGGGGAGTGTCTATACTGATGGGGGTCTGCACTGGGGGTGTCTATACTGATGGGGGTCTGCACTGAGGGGGGTGTCTATACTAATGGGAGGTCTGCACTGGGGGGTGTCTATACTGATGGGGGGTCTGCACTGGTGGTGTGTCTATAATTATGGGGGGTCTGCACTGAGGGGGGTGTCTATACTGATGGGGGGTCTGCACTAAGGGGGGGGATTCTGTTCTGATGGGGGTCTGCACTGAGAGGGGGTGTCTATACTGATGGGGGTGTCTGCGCTGAGGGGGGTGTCTATACTGATGGGGGAGGTCTATACTGAGGGAGGGGGTCAGTACTTAGTGGGGGGTCTATACTGAGGAAAGGGGGTCTGTACTGAGGGGGAGATCTATGCTGACAGAGGGGGATCTGTACTGAGAGGAGAGGTCTATACTGATGGAGGAGGGTCTGTACTGAGGGAGGGGGGTCTGTACTTAGTGGGTGGGTCTATATTGATGGCAAGGGTCTGTACTTAGTGGGGGGGTCTATACTGAGGAAGGGGGTCTGTAATTAGTGAGGGGGATCTATACTGAGGGAGGGGCTCTATACTGAGAGAGGGGGGTCTGTAGTTAGTGAGGGGGTACTATAGTTTGTGGAGAGGGGGCTACACCAATTCTTTTGGCACCGGTTGACACCAACCCTAGTGACGCCACTGTGTACACATTAGGTGTACAGAACACGCCTAGAAATGTAATTTTCTGCTTGTGTGATTGTCTCACTGATTTTCCAAGCTGGTACTCAAACATGACACCCCCCCCACCGCAGGAGACAGACGGGAAGGCGGCGATTGGAGGCAGATGGGATCCGGGGTGAGATGAAGAGAAGAAATGCGGGATGAGCTTGCTGAGGGAAGAGGAAGAGCCGGGGCTTCTGATTGGCCAGGAGTCCTAACTCCTGGCCAATCCGTTCTCAGGTCCCGCTTCCTGATTGGCAAAGAGGAGAATCAGGAAGACAATAGTGAATATTAATACGCTATTGTCACACAACTGGGTGGGCTCAGGTTGCGGTGTCGGGCGATCTCCTGATGTATGCACCAATTATACTCTCTGCATGGTTTGACATTTCTGCCATCATCAGCATCCCTAATAAAGCTGGACAGTGATGGGGAATGGAAGGTTTTGGACTGGATGGAGGTTCCTGAAATTGAATTGTCCTTTTCCCTATACTGGGGATGGTCCTGTCTAAAGCCTAGTACACACTATACAAATTTTTTGATCAACCCAGTGGGCTGCATGAAAAAAAGCTGAAGAGCTTGGGAAGATATCCTGTACTAACAATCCAATGTTAGCACAGTGATCTCACCCGCTGAGCTATTGTGATCTGACAGGGGGACCCCCCGGGAACTGCCATCACCCTCTGTCAGAACACACCAATTAGCACTTTTAGCCATTGGCTGAGAGCGCTAATTGGATGCCGATTGGCAGACCTTTTTTGGCCATGCCCCTTCGACAGAAGCCAGACGTTCAGCCGGCTTCTGTCAGACCAGCTGCCGTAAACACGAGCCAAATGTTGTCCGGTTTCTCTTGAACCAGCTGATAAAGCCTGATTTTCGGCCTGTGTGTATGGCCCTTAACCGATTCAGCCCCGGAAGATTTGGCTGCTCAATGACCAGGCCATTTTTTGCGATTCGGAACTACGTCGCTTTAACTGACGATTGCGCGGTCGTGCGCCGTTATATCCAAACAAAATTGACGTCCTTTTTTCCCTAATATTAGAGCTTTCTTTTGGAGGCATTTGATCGCCTCTGCGTTTTTTATTCTTTGCGCTATAAACAAAAGAAGAGCAGGGAATTTTGAAAAAAAACACAATGGGGGTTATTTACGAAAGGCAAATCCACTTTGCACTGAAAGTGCACTTGGGGGTGCAGTCGCTCTAAATCTAAGGGGTAGATCTGAAATGAGTGGAAGCTCTGCTGATTTTATCATCCAATCATGTGCAAGCTAAAATGCTGTTTTTTATTTTCCTTGCATGTACCCCTCGGATCTACAGCGACTGCACTTCCAAATGCACTTTCAGTGCACTTTCAACTGCACTTGCAGTGCAAAGTGGCTTTTCCTTTAGTAAATAACCCCCAATATCTTTTACTTTTTGCTATAATAAATATCCCACATTTTTTATCAAAAAATCTAATTTTTTCCTCAGTTTAGGCCGATATGTATTCTTCTACATATTTTTGGTAAAAAAAATCGCAATAAGTGTATATTGATTGGTTTGCGCAAAAGTTATAGCGTCTACAAAATAGGGGATAGATTTATGGCATTTTTATTATTATTTTTTTTTTTTTTACTAGCAATGCCGGCGATCTGCGATTTTTATCGGGACTGCGACATTATAGCGGATGCATCAGACACTTTTGACACATTTTTGAAACCATTGACAATTATACAGCGATCAGTGCTATAAAAATGCACCGATTACTGTGTAAATGTCACTGGCAGGGAAGGGGTTAACACTAGGGGGGCGATCAAGGGGTTAACTGTGTTCCCTATGTGTGTTTCTAACTGTGGGGGGATAGGACTGTCTAGGAGGAGAGAGAGATCGGTGCTCATACATAGTATGAAAACACAATCTGTCTCCTCTCCCCTGAAAGAACCGGGATTTGTGTGTCATCGCACCAGCCGGCACTCGCATCGAGGTCGGGCACATGCTGCCAGCGGTGCGCGGGCGCCCTAGTGGCCAAAGGGCAAAGCGACGTAACATAACGTTGTTTCACCCAGCCATGCCAATCTGCCGCAATAAAACTGTGGTGGCTGGTTGGCAAGCGGTAAGGGGCAGTTAAGGGGCAGTGCTACGACAATGGTCTAGTAGTCTTCTCTGGCTAGTACGTTGGGGCCCAAATTCGACAATAGAGCTGCGGCCAGTTTGTGTGCAGCCAAAAGACCACAGCATTCCAATGCCAATCCTCCATGCACACTGGCTGCATCCAGGGTCAATAATTGCATGTATTTGCCTGTTTGGCTAAAGCTCAGCTTTAATTAATATGTGAATCTGAACTATTGCTGGCATATTGTTCTAATGTTCACATTATCAGGCATCATATTGAAATTTTCCATCCTTGGTTCCGTGACCCTTAGAGGACACACACAACACATCCCTCTTTTCTATAAAGAATCATTTTATGAAGTGATGCTTTTCTCTAGCTTTGTGAAGTCTGGTGTTTGCAGTGCTTGTGTTTACATGGAAGGGCTGGATTTAGTTAGATAAAGCGTTGGGTTGTTGGGACTCCATGTGTCTGCACATCTTGTCTTCTTGCCAGTTGTGTGTTTACTCTTTCAAGCTGCTGTAAATATGATAAAAAGCCGAATCTTGATAGCAGATACAACAGTCAACTTTATACAGTGTTTGCCACCGTACGCCAAACTCCCTCGCCACCCAATGTAACAAAAACCAGTGCCAAATAGAACAGAAGACTTAATTCATGAAGCTGACAGACCAGGATAAGGATCCTTATTGTCCAAAAAGTAGCAGTTATTTTCAAGTGGGTCCAATAAGATTTAAAGCCCATATGCTGGCAAAACTTAAAGCGGAGTTCCACTCAAAAGTGGAACTTCCGCTTACCCGTCTCCTCCCCCCTCCAGTGCCACATTTGGCACCTTTCAGGGGTGAGATGGGAACAGGTACCTGTTTTTGACAGGTACCATTCCCCACTTCTGGGAGATGGGGCCGCTGCGCCATCTCTCTGAAGTTCGGCCCCCTTCTCCTTCCTTCTCCACCAGACCAAAGCGCACTTTGCGCATGTGCAGTAGGGAACTGGCTGTGAATCCGAAAGGCTTCACTGCTGGGTTCCCTTAACAGGAATGGTGGCGGCTGCACCCGACAGCTGATCTGAAGATCGGCTGTAGTGCCAACATCGTGGGCTCCCTGAACAGGTAAGTGTCCATACATTAAAAGTCAGCACCTGCAGTATTTGTAGCTGCTGACTTTTAATTTTTCGTGGGTAGGCTCAGGCTGGACCTCCTCTTTAAGGTGGTACTAAACCCAGGACCCTGCATTCACTATATCTGGTCTCCCACAGTACACAGAACATGGAAATGCAATTATTTTAGTAAATATAAACTGCTAAATACCTTTTCTTATCAGCGGTATATAGCAGTCTTATGACTTCTTTTTTTTTTTTTTTCCATAAATTTTTTTATTGAATAAAGAGGTAAATCCATCACAGTGGAATATGTTTACAGAAACAAAGAACATCAAATTTGTGGTAGAAAACAGGTTCCTTCGATAGGTAACAATGTTGGAAGGTTGGACTAGGTAGAGAATTAACGACAAAGAGCGGGTAAATATCATGTTTCACTGATGAGTGATTATTCTCTTTTCCCCTATCTAGAGGGTTGCATATCAAAAGAGTCCGACTTCTATCAGTGTCCGGCTAAAGCTTGTAGGAGGAGTTTTCATTCTCCTCTGACTGTCCTATGAGGCTGCAAGATGCCTAAACTTCTGTCTGGACAGTGCTGATTGGCCCTGTGCCGATCACATGCCCCATTCAAAGAAAAAAAAAACTTTCTAGCAATACACACCAAACTGAGCATGTGCAAAGTGCCCCCAATGCTCTGTCTTATCAGGAGATGGATTGAGGACAGTGGAAGAAGGGGAGGATCAGAGAAGACAGGATCAAACAGCCTTTTTACACAATACGGAGCATTAACCTTTTAGGTTCCGTGGTGAGTATAACAAGTATGCCTTACTGCATACACAGACTGATTTTCCTGTTGTGGGTTTAGTAACACTTTAACCACTTCAGCCCTGGAAGAATTGGCTGCTCAATGACCAGGCCATTTTTTTCGATACAGCCCTGCGTCGATTTAACTGACAATTGCACGGTCGCACAACGCTATACCCAAACAGAATTGACGTCCTTTTTTTTCCCACAAATAGAGCTTTCTTTTGGTGGTATTTGATCATTTCTGGGTTTTTTATTATATAAACAAAAAAGGAACAACAATTTTGAAAAAAACTCAATATTTTGTACTTTTTGCTGTAATAAATACCCCAATTTTTTTTTAAAAAAAGCAGATTGTTTCCTTAGTTTAGGCCGATATGTATTCTTCTACATATTTTTGGTAAAAAAAAATCGCAAAAAGCGTATATTGATTGGTTTGCGCAAAAGTTATAGCGTCTACAAAATCAGTGCTATAAAAATGCACTGATTACTGTATAAATGTCACTGACAGGGAAGGGGTTAACACTAGGGGGCGATCAAGGGGTTAACTGTGTTCCCTATGTGTGTTTCTAACTGTGGGGGATGGGACTGACTATAGGAGATGAGAGATCATGGTTCCCAGCTCGTAGGAACTCACAATCTCTCTCTCCTCTCCTCACAGAACTGGGATGTGTGTGTTTACACACACGTCCCTGTTCTGCCTCTCGTGCCTGCGATCGCTCGTGGCCGGCGGTCATCGCGACCGCCGGTCACAAGCATCGTCACCCCCGCTGTGCAGCGGGCGCGCGTGCCTGCTATACTGCTTAAAGGGACCGATGTATCGCTACGATGGTTCGTAGGATCGTGCCGGATCGTGCCGACCTGCCGCTGTATAATGACGGCGGCTGGTCGGCAAATGGTTAAATAAAAAACCCAGTGGTGATCAAATACCACCAAAAGAAAGTTCTATTTGTGTGAAAAAAATTATATAAATTTAATTTGCGTACAGTGATGCATGACTGCACAATCACCAGTTAAAGTAGTGCATTGGCGAATAGCAAAAAATGCCCTGGTCATGAAGGGGGTAAAACCTTCCAGTAGTGCTTAATTATAACAGAAAGATGCCAACACCTCCTCCCTCTCTCTCTCTCCATAAACTTTTGGCAAATCTCATAAACAACCAGGAGTACAGCTCGGCCTTTCCAAATTAGTTCCCAATAAAAGTCCTTAACTTTAGTCCTCTTCTCCAAAAATGCCTCAAACTCTACCCCAGCGGGGTATTTCTCTAGGTCCCCTAGGCCTAACCATACCTCTGTTTCCCACCCATTGACCCGTCTATACTGCAGGAGGAACTATATATACATAGTAGAATGACCCACTCCCCAAAAGACACTCCTAGGGGCAGTGGCAGGACAAGGCTATTTGGAGCCCAGGGCAAACATGCCCAACTGCGCTCCCCTGCCCCAAGACTTAAGAGCATTATGTGTCAGCAAACCCCCCCCCCCCCAAATAGGTTGAGCACTAATAAATTCTCCATCCTCCCCAGCACAAATTACGCCTCCCAGCAGAAAACTTTACCCACCAGTTCAAATCTTCTCTCTCCCCCCAAACCCCCCCCCCCCAACACAACCCCCCCCAAAAAAATCACCCCTTCTAGCACAAAAATTTCCCCTCGTGGCACAAATCCCCTCCCCCTCTACCATATGACCTCTTCTAGTACAAACCCCCAAATCCCTCCTCCTAGCACAAATCCTCCCCCCCATCCCAACTCCCAACACAAATTCCCCCAATTCACCACTCCTAGCACCCCCCAAAAAACAAATTCTCCACCTAAAACAATTCTTGCTCCCTCCTGTCCCCCAAATTCCCTCTCCTAACACAAATCCCCACCCTCAATCTCCTTGCTGTGCCCTCCCAGCTCACATGATACCACAGTGCCCAGGGCAGTCGTCCCTCCTGCCCACCACTTGTCCCGGTCCTCCCTAGGGGAGGGACCTAGAGGTGTTTGGAATTTACGCCTGTCTACACATTGGTCCAACGTAATTATGTATAAAATAACCATACCTGGACTTCTTCTTTAACAGACCCAGGGATCGATGAAGAGCCGTTCATTGTTAGAGTTTGCATACCCTTTAAAAGCACACATGTCACTTCTTTAAGTTACATTGAGGACACAGAGTTACAACTCTCAAACTTGTCACTTCTTGCTGGACTTCTTAAACAATCAACTTTCTTATGAATATTTACACCAATCCCCAAGCTGACAAATTATGTTTATTCTTAGATTTGCGTACATTGTTGGGGTTTTTAGTTTTGTTTGTGCTTTAGCAGTATAATTTTGCCTGAGGTGCACCTGGAGGAAGAAAATCGCTATTGTGATGTACATCACTGGAGTTTACCTCTGACAGAATACAAAACAGCCCATGTTTTTGTTACGAGATTCATGTGTCCCGTCTTTACTTTGAATTTGGCATTTTAACTTATTTTTAATATTTCAGACATGCCCCAACAACCCATAAAAACAGAAGGTGGAATTCCCTCAGTAACAAAAATTGCTTGCAAAACTAATTATCTATATCTGGGTGATGTCAGCGTTAAAGTGGGTCTGTGGTTTCACGGAAAACAGTCACATACTCTATGAAGGATAAACAGTACTTTGTAAAGCAAGAATCAAATTGGATTTTTTTTTCTTACATCAGTTCACAGTGCAAGGTGAAGTTTTTCGTTTGCTCTTTTTATGATTGACTTTCCTCTCTTTTGACACTTTTCCCATTAGCATCACGTTGGCTACATTGTTCTGCACATAAGGTGATTTCCTACATGTAGTTGTAGCTCTACCCCCAACGGGGCTGAAGGTAACTGGCTCCCCTATTCTTGCACAGCCAAGTAACACGCATTCTTCCACTTATATCCGGACCAACAAATCAGAAAAAAAGATCCTGGACACAATCAGTTTTTAAGGATCAATGGCAAGAGTCCCTTGTGGACTAGGAGCTCTTAGTCCCCTTTAGAAAATTGCACAAAATGTTGCAAAATTGCATGCAGGAGTTTCTCCTCTTCAACACCAGGAACATGCGTAATGGTTGCCAAGATTACGCGTTTCGGAGGGGACTTGATGGGTCGTTGCCTCAGAAACACGCCGCCTTGGCAACCATTACGCATGTTCCTGCCTGGAAGCTTGGTTCCTGGTGTTGCGGAGGTTCATCATCGAGCTCGACTCCAGCAGCTCCTGGGCTTATCTATCTCTCAGTGAGCGTCTCTGGACGCCATCTACCATCAGATCTTACAGCGGCCATGGTGGAGGAATGGCTTTTTAACTAAGTTCATTAATGGGATCACACTAGGGCAGATTGTGCTCTTTCTTCTTTGTGTTATTTCCAGATCCTCCCTCCATCTAGTGGGTGTCTTGGAGAGCGGCAATGCCACTATCTTGTGTTATCCCACTGTTAATGACTCTACACCCATGAACAAAGGGATTTTATGTAGACCAGAGCATTGATTTGTTTTTTGTATTAACTAGGATTATCTCCTCTCCTCTGTAGAATTGCTCCCAGCTCCACTGCCTGTAAGTACTACCAGCCCACCTGGTTGCTCCAAAGATCTCCCAGGACAAGGGATAAAAGGGTTAAGCACTATGTTGTCCTTTGAAAGCTTGCTACATGTGGCAGTCTCTAACCTTGTGAATCCCTGGGTGTGTGGATGTACTCAGTTTGTGCTCCTTGCTCCCTGCTGCTCTTAGGTAAGATTCCCTCTCTAACCGGACACTGAAAGGAATCTTCCCAGCCAGCCTGGAGGCAAAGCCCCCCCCCCAGATTTAGGGGACCCCTCCTAGGCCACGACAGCCTCCTCAATGCTCCATCTTCCACTCGACTCCCCTGCTGGCATGGCTTCTCCATATTTAAGGGCTGACCTAGCCACCCTGCCAGGACATTCTGCCTTGGAATTGGCCAAGTTCCCTTAAGTATGCAAATCAGAACCTCCTGGCCTCCACACACTAACTTCCAGATGCTTTTACAAGCTTCTAGATCCAGGGGGAGGTACAAGATACCTGCATCTGTAGAGCTATCCTGCCTGACCTGCAGTAACTCGACCCAATTACAGACTCACATAACTTACCATGAGTCATAAGCTTAAATTTACCTACACTGGCACTAGTAGCACACTAGAGGGTGCTACACAGTAAAATCTTTCAGTAGCAAAGAGACTTATTCACCAGTGTAGCTCTAGCCTAAGTGCAGGGCCGTCTTACCGAGCGGGCACACCTGGGCACAGCCCAGGGGCCCCAGATGCACATGGGGCCCCATCAGGGCCGGTTGGATCTAGAGCAAAGCTATTGGCAGTGCTAGGGTGGAATTGTATACTGCAGTCCTCAAATGGTTCATCGGGAGCCGTTCTCCCAGTGATCACCCCGGTGGACGAGAGCATGGAGGAAGAGGAGAGCCACGGGGTCACCGAGCGGTATAGCACGCTGTTACAGCTTACATTGAAATTGTCTCCACTCTGCTCGCTGTCAAACACGGCCCCGCCTCTTCCTAACCCCGCACCTGTGATAGACAGAATGCCGGTCCAATGCTGGGATATATTCTGTCTATCACAGGCGCGGGGTCAGGAGGAGGCGGGGCTGTGTGTGACAGTGAGCAGAGCGGAGGCAATTTCATGTAAGCTGTAACAGTGTGCTATTCATGCTCTGTGATCTCGTGGCTCTCCTCTTCCTCAAGTCATGATCCGACCCACCCTCTCTCTTCTTCTGGCCTGGCGAGACTGCAATGTTGGGCACAGTGAGGCTGCAATGGGGGCACATTGAGGCTGCAATGGGGGCACGTTGAGGTTGCAATGTTGGCACAGTGAGGCTTCAATGTTGGGCACATTGAGGCTGCAATGGGGGCACGTTGAGGCTGCAATGTTGGCACAGTGAGGCTGCAATGTTGGGCACAGTGAGGCTGCAATGTTGGCACAGTGAGGCTGCGATGTTGGGCACAGTGAGGCTGCCATGTTGGCACAGTGAGGCTGCAAAGTTGGCACAGTGAGGCTGCGATGTTGGGCACAGTGAGGCTGCAATGTTGGGCACAGTGAGGAATTATACTTTAATTCTTGAGAGTGGGTGCAGCCTTGTAGGGGCCCCAGTGAATTACTTTGCCCAGGGGCCCATGATGCTGTTAAGATGGCCCAGCCTAAGTGTCGTATATGCTACTCTGAAATTGTTGTTCTATAGAAAGGACCGGTGTGGAGGCAGCTTTGCAAGTTAGAACTCCAGTTTATGGGCTCCAGATCCATTTCCTTTTGATGTGTATTTAGAGCCATACAAACTAAGATTATTTTTTACATCTTATACAGTTAGGTCCAGATATATTTGGACACAGGCACAATTTTCATACTTTTGGCTCTATGTCACCAGAATAAAATTAAAACGAAACAATCTAAAATGAATTTGAAGTGAAGATTTTTAGCTTTAATTCAAGGGGTTGAACATAAATATCAAGTACAAATTTTAGGAACTGCACAGCCCCCCCCCCCCCCCCCCCATTTTCAGGGGCTCAAATATAATTGGACAAATGAATATAATCATAAATAAAATGTTCATTTTGAATATTTTGTTGAGAATTCCTTACTGGCAATCACTGCCTGAAGTCTGGAACCCATGGACGTTACCAAAGACCGGGTTTCCTCCTTTCTGATGCTTTGTCAGGCTCTAACTGCAGCTGCCTTCAGTTGTTCTTTGTTTGTGGGTCTTTCTGCCTTTAGTTTTGCCTTCAGCAAGTGAAATGCATGCTCAATTGGGTTGAGAATAGGTGATTGACTCAACGTTCCACTTATTTTCCTTCAAAAGCTCCTGGGTTGCTTTTGCAGTGTGTTTTGCATCATTGTCCATCTGTACTGTGAAGCGCCGTCCAATTAACTTTGCTGCATTTGGCTGAATCTGGGCTGACAGTATATCTCTAAACACTGCAGAATTCATCCGGCTGCTTCTGTCAGATCATCAAGAAACACCAATGATCCAGGGCCACTGGAAGCCATGCATGGCAATGCCATCACACTGCCTCCACCATGTTTTACAGATGACGTTGTGCTGTTCCAAGCCTTCTCCACACTTTTTTCTTCCTGTCATTCTGGTACAGATTAATCTTAGTTTCATCTGTCCAAAGAATGCTTTTCCAGAACTGGTCTGGCTTTTTTAGATGTGTTTTGGCAATGTCTAATCTGGCTTTTCTATTCTTCAGGCTTATGAATGGTTTGCACCTTGTGGTGAACCACCTGTATTTGCTCTCATGAAGTCTTCTCTTGATTTTAGTCTTTGACAATGATACGCCCACCTCCTGGAGACTGTCCTTCACCTGTCTGGATGTTGTGAATGTTTTTTTTCTTTACAATAGAGAGGGCTCTGCGATCATCCACCACTGTTGTCTTCCGTAGACATCCAAGCCTTTTTACGTTTCTGAGCTCACCAGTGCGTTCTTCTTTCCTCAGAATGTACCAAACTGTTGGTTTTGCCACTCCTAATGTTGCTGTTATCTCTCTGGTGGATTTCTTTCGTTTTTGAAGCCTTACAATGGCCTGTTTCACTTGCATGGACAGCTCCTTTGAATGCATGATGTAGGTTCACAGCAATAGATTCCAATTGCAAATACCACACTGAGAATCAACTCCAGACCTTTTACCTGCCTAATTGTTGAAGAATTAATGAAGGAGTAGCCCACACCTGGCCATTAAAAACAGCTCAACTGTCCAATTACTTTTGGCTTCTTGAAAAAAGGGGGTGGCTATTCTTAAGAGCTGTAATTCATAAACTCTTCCTCTGATTTGTATGTACACGCCCACAAATTAAACCTGAAAATGTGCACTTTCAGCCCATATCCATTATATAACCATAGCTTGAATATGTTTTGGTAAATAACTGAAAAAATCTAAAACTGTGCCTGTGTCCAAATATATATATGGACCTAACTGTATATTATTGCTATATTATTGCTATTGACAGGCTTAGTACTTAGTACTGAGTGTGCTTTTATTATGGTGGAAGTTCAAACATTGGCCATGCCAATTATCACTTTATACCCCATTGGCCAGATATACAGTAAAGTGAGTACACCCCTTACATTTTTGTAAATATTTTATTATATCTTTTCATGTGACAACACTGAAGAAATGACACTTTGCTACAATGTAAAGTAGTGAGTGTTCAGCTTGTATAACAGTGTAAATTTGTTGTCCACTCAAAATAACTCAACACACAGCCATTAATGTCTAAATCGCTGGCAACAAAAGTCAGTACACCCCTAAGTGAAAATGTCAAAATTTGGCCCAATTAACTATTTTCCCTACCCAGTGTCATGTGACTCATTAGTGTTACAAGGTCTCAGGTGTGTATGGGGAGCAGGTGTGTTAAATTTGGTGTTATCGCTCTCACTCTCTCGTACTGGTCACTAAAAGTTCAACATGACACCTCGTAGCAAAGAACTTTCTGAGGATCTGAAAAAAAAGAATTGTTGCTCTACATAAAGATGGCCTAGGCTATAAGAAGATTGCCAAGACCCTAAAATTGAGCTGCAGTACAGTGGCCAAGATCATATAGTGGTTTAGCAGGACAGGTTTCACTCAGAACAGGCCTCGCCATGGTCGACCAAAGAAGGTGAGTGCACGTGCTCAGTGTCATATCCAGAGGTTGTCTTTGGGAAATAGACATATGAGTGCTGCCAGCATTGCTGCAGAGGTTGAAGGGGGGGTCAGCCTGTCGGAGTTCACACCATACGCGGCACACTGCATCAAATTGGTCTGCATGGCTGTCGTCTCAGAAGGAAGCCCCTTATAAAACTGCAAACAGTTTGCTGAAGACAAGCAGACTAAGGGCATAGATTACTGGAACCATGTTCTGTGGTCTGATGAGACCAATATAAACGTATTTGGTTCAGATGGTGTCAAGCGTGTGTGGCAGCAACCAGGTGAGAAGTACAAAGACAAGTGTGTCTTGCCTACAGTCAAGCATGGTGGTGGGAATGTCATGGTCTGGGGCTGCATGAGTGCTGCCGGCACTGGGGAGCAACAGTTCATTGAGGGAACCATGAATGCAAACATGGGAACAAAAAAGGTAACACCCTCAAATGGGACTTTAACAGACCACCTACTTAATAATGAATAAAATATCATCTTTAATAATGTAGAATAAAAAACTTATAAAATCTACATATGACAAAAATGCACAATGTGTATCACATGGAAAACAAAACAAAAACTGTACACATAGACATCATACAATGTGAATGCCCTAATGCCCGACGCGTTTCCGGTATGAAGTGTTCAAATACCTTCCTCAGGGGCTGAGGGTTCTAAAAGTTTTTTTTGCATATATATTGGTTCTAAAAATACAAAGAGATATGTCAGACAATACATACATTCAGAGCGTAAATAGTGTTGAAAGAAAATTAGCCACATACAAAAACTGTAATTGGATATAGATGAATAAACAAAAGCGCAAAAAAATGCATAGACAAATAATATATATAGACATACCCAGTGTGATGAATCCATGTATAGGCAGGCACTGAGGACAGAAAGGTCCGTAATAGTATTGCATGGCTGTCAGACTGTAAATATTGGGCACATTTTTAAGTGCATAATATCTGCAATATCTGCATGGTAGAAAGAAGAAATTAATTCAGTGACGGGAAAACCGCACCGAAACATTATCAGAGATAAGTGAAAATGAAAAGGTAAAAAACGAAGAAGTGAAAAAGCGTTTACTGAAGAAAAAATGTATATAATGTATATATATATATATATATCTTGTGCGACCGTGTACCTCTATCCCTAATTAATTGATTAAAAGGAGAAAGGAAAAGCAATATTGGGACTTTAAATGAGGATAGTGGGGCCGTTCAAAACCCCTCCTCCATCCCGGTTCAATATTAAAATAAAAAAGAGAACAGGTGCGGGACTTTAAATGAGGCACATGGGAGCAGAAATCTAACTAAAGTAAAGTATCAATTTTAATAAAATAATACAAAAAATCATAAATTTACATTTATAGGCACATAGCTCAATAATGATAGTTTGTATCCAATCATAAAATACATTCCAACAAGGACTTCTTTGTAAACATATGAGGATATAAATAAAAAATAAATAACAATAAATATGTGACACTAAGTGTCACTAGAAAAAAGTGTCAAAGTCAGAAATACAATGACATTGGAACGTCCATACATAGTTAATAATTATATACATATAACGGTAGTTGTAAGCTCTACGCCGTTTCGGGACCTTATAGCCCCCCATCAGGAGCATAACCGTATTAATCACCTATGAATAGGGAAAATAGCAATATTTAGATGGATTGAAGGACAAGTGGGCAAATGTAAAACAGGAAATTCCACATTATTCCACTAAGACCATGGACTTACAATTGTGTCCGCGCAAAGGCGGCGCAGCCCTGAATGCAAAGCCCGCCCATAATGCCAAGGTCCGAAGCTGAGGGAGCGTGTCCAGGCAGCAAACCCAGCACCGAGAAACCCCCAGATTGGGTCAAAATGTAGAAACCAAATTAAAAGGTGACGAGGGTGACCTCAAAAAAGGAAAAAGACCTGAAAAGCAAAAACACTAGTGAATGAGTGAGAATAGTATGAAAAGAATGAAAAAAGGGAATAGAGCAGTGAAAATGAATTAGAATGAAAAGAGTGAAAGAGAAGAAGGGAAAGAAATGGAAAAGTGAAAAGAAAAAAGTTTTGAAAAGGAGAAGGTGGAACATGAGAGAAAAGACCAAGAAAAGACCAGGAAAAAGGATAGCAGGACAAGAGAGAAAAAAGTGAGTGAAAAAAGGGTGAAGAAAAACCATACCTGCAAAGGTGTAAGTAGGGGCATGATTGCCAAAAGTCTCACTCTTTTCATTCTAATTCATTTTCACTGCTTTTTTCATTCTTTTCATACTATTGGATTTCAGCCAATAATTTTTCTCCCAACCCCTTAGACGAAAGGCAATTGAAAAATTGTCTTTTGTTGATATGGGTGTTATCAGCAGGGTCAACCACAAGGCGCATTTTCAGCAGATTAACTATTTATTCCAAACTGCATATAGTCATTTCAGAATATTTAGCCATCATCAGTGCAGTGTATGTATGTACTGTATGTATGCAGTTGCAAATAAATTAGGCTATATTTGCATTATACAACAGAAGTTCTGCATGAGCATCTAGTCACTGGGGGCGTAAGGTAATGATTTGCATGGCTCCACCCATTGTCTTGAAATGTGGAAAAGACCTCTTGTTTTTGGAATACTTGATGAAATGAAACACAGGAAGAGCTAGGCTATGATGTTGAACTGACTGCAAAACTTTCTATTTTTATTTGGTAGGATAACTGAGGTTTTTTTTTGCCATCTGTGACGCGTTGGGGAGATTTCCCTTTAATTCCTGTCCCAAAACCACAACAGAAAGTGGGAGGAAATCCCTCTAAAGTGAGGGAAAACCTTGGTTGTCACCAGGGTCGTCAAGACAAGTGTCCCCATTGGAAGAGTTGCCCTCTATACATGTTTTGGTGACCACTCAACAGTTTTTGGTGGAGCTGGTAAACAAACAAAATGAGAGGGTGAACCTTCCTAACAGTGACGCGGACAGCAACAAAAGCCTGACAGATGTTCTAATCCCTCTCTACTCAAAACTAAAAAAGAAAAAAAGTTTTGCCTTTAGTTATACTTGAACACTAACTAAAGGTAAGAGAGTCCTATAGGATTTCTCTAGTTCACTTTTATGTACAATGTTGCCTTAAGCTCCAGAGCTCCATTGTGTTCAGGTAGGTAATGCATTATTGTACACATTGGTGACTGTAATGGCTTAGAACTCAGAATGGAGCTTAGAAGTGGCTTATTGCGTTTTACAATCTGTGACCTTGATAATACTTATGTAAAACCATACATGTAACTGTCAAGCTGGTCAATAACCTAATCCAGCCATCAATACTGTACATTTTCTTGTTTATTAATATGTGATTAAAAATGTATATGATGAAAAGATATTGACTGCAACAGAATTGTGCAACAAGAGCAATTACGGTTCCAAAGTCTAATCACTACATAAGCCGTTTAAAGCACTCCTTGTCGATAGTCCATTTGTCATCCTGGTTTTATATTAAAACGAGTTTGAATTTTTTGTTTGCCTTATAATACAAATTCCCTGCTTATGCAAATTGGGAATGTCTTAAACCTTAAATCGGATGACCGGTACAATTTGTCCTTAAAGAACATTTCAAGATGAGGCAAGATAACAAACTTAAAGTAGACGCAAACCTTACCTAAACTATATTTCGTTTGCGAAAGCACTGTATATCATAAACAATTGACATTTTAAAAAGAAAATACTGTTTTACCTGTTTTTTTTATTCTCGTGCAGCTTCTTTGAAGCCACTTCCTGTTTAGATGACAAGCAACAATGGAGATGTGGCATTTTTTAGGATAGGTTTCCTGATGGTAACAGTTGACCGTAGCTGCATAATGTTTGTTGAAACTGTCACTCCATCTGAAGCCCGTGTGACAGGATAACAATGCAAGGGCACACTTGAGAGACTGGGACAGGCATTGTTAGCTGTTAACAGGAAGTCCTCGAACATGGACCATCAGGGCAGGATCACCAGGTACTGGGTGGATAAAAGTGGATTGGTCTAGCTGACAGCGGTTAAAAAAACACAGTAGTGAATAACTCTAATGCCGCGTACACACGATCGGACATTCTGACAACAAAATCCTGGATTTATTTCCGATGGATGTTGGCTCAAACTTGTCTTGCATACACACGGTCGCACAAATGTTGTTGGAAATTCCGATCGCCAAGAACACGCTGACGTACAACACGTATAACGACACTATGAAAGGGAAGTTCAATAGCCAGTGTGCCACCCTTTGGGCTCCTTCTGCTAATCTCGTGTTTATCTCATGTTAATAGAAGTTTGGTGAGAAACGATTCGCGCTTTTCAGTCTCATGCTTTTCAGTTTGTTACTGCTCTTCAATTTGTGTTTGTGGGTTCCTTTCTGTTTTTCAGTGCATTCTTTTATAGTTTGCTTCTGTTTTTCAGTGCGTTCTTGTCCACTCATTTCTGATTTTCAGGGCGCTCTTCTCAGGCCTTTTTGATTTTCAGTGCATTCTGTTAGTTTGTACTGACCAGCCGACTGTTTTCTAGCCATGTTGCAGGTACGTACTCATTGTAGAGTTCGTGCTGTGCGGGGGCTTAGTGTTGGGGCTTTGACTTTGACCCAAGCCCAGTCCATGAACAGGGCAGCGAGGAGTTCATGGACGAAGAATTGGTTACTCCAGCGTGACCAATTCTCTCATATGCCTTTGTTGCGGGAGATTCGTGAGAATAATCCTAATGATTTCAGGAATTATCTCCGGATGACGTTTTTCACAGTTTGTTGGCTTTGCTGTCCCCTTATATTATGAAGCAGGACACCTGCATGCGACAAGCCATCACTCCCGAGCAAAAGCTAGTCACCACCCTGCGGTACTTGGCGACGGGGAGAAGTCTGCAGGACATCAAGTTCTCGACAGGCATCTCCCCCCAGGCTCTGGGGATCATTATTCCAGAGACCTGTTCTGCCATCATTCAGGTCCTGCAGAAGGACTATATTAAGGTAAGTTTTCTCCTTTAACATCACATTCTATGTATTTAATGTTTACTAATGTATTGTATTAATTTCATCATTCCCTAATTACCATGATTGTAATATTCTGTGAATGTCCTCTTTGTCCTCATGCATGCTGGAAGACTTTGCCAAACCTATACACACTATACCTACCTCTTTTGTGTTCATATTTATGGATGAATGCACCAAAACATGTAGTGAAAGGGCCTGCCTGAATACTTTCAAATGGTACTGTTTCAAGTTTTGTTCTCCTGTTATCAATTTGTACAGTGTGTATTTATATTTTTGTATTATGACACTTCTTACCTGTCCAGTGGGCTGCCAATAGTGTAAGTAAGGAGGGGCTGGCCAAAGTAACACACAATATATATGCATTTTAGCTCTCAATGAAGTGGAGAGGATTACCTGTCCAAAACATACCCCCTGCTCCCTAAAATTTTTACAATGGGCCATCAGAGGGGGTGAGGAATCTGATAAGTGGACCTTGTATTTTTGTCTTTAAATACTCCTTAAAATAAATGTTATACTGATGTATAACTTCCGCTTTAAATGGACGAACATGGCTTTAAAATACTTAGGTACACACATCCCAATTGACATCAGACGCACATATGAGTTGAACTTCCCTCCCATCCTGACTAAGGCCCGCTCCCTACTAGAGAGCTGGAACAGAGGGCTGCATTCCTGGTTCGGCAGGTGTAAGCTCATAAAAATGTGTATTTTACATACATTTCTATACCTGTCCCAAGCCCTCCCTGTTCACATACCGCACTCATTCTTTAAACAAGTACATGCCCTTTGCACCCGATTGATATGGGCCAATAAAAAACCCCGCCTACGTAGGACCCAAATTTCACTTCCTAAACAGCATGGAGATTTGGCGCCACCAGACGTCAGACAATATTTTCAGGCCACCCATCTAGGTTGCATAATGGACTGGAGACGCAGCATGACAACTAAACTTTTGGTGCAGATAGAGCAAGCTCAAACTGACATACCATTAAAGAGTGTGCTCTGGTGTTTTGACTCTCTCCCCTCGGGACTGAAATCGCACCCCCTATTGGGTACCACATTATGCCACAGTAGTCAGGTAACCATGCAATCATCCCTTACCTTGAGCAATTCTCCACTATATTCGATTCTGGGACACCCAAAATTGACACGGGGCCTCCAACCTAATGAATTTGACACCCTGAGGAGCTCAGGCTACGATCATGCCGCCAAGTTTGTGACAGTGGAACGCTGGCCTACTTTACCGAACTGACTGATGCGACAGGCAAATACCAACTCCCCTTTTGGAATGCACTGCAATTGCACCATTTCCTACACTCGATCCCTGACCCCCAAGACTTTTCCCGCCAACTGACGACCTTTGAAGAGTATTGCTCAGGAACTGAACCGCTAGCGAAAACCCTCTCCGAAATGTACACACTACTCAACACACCTTCCACACAACCCCACCTGCCCTGTTTAGTAGGCAGGAGAGGGATCTCAACCGCAAATTCTCAGAGACACAAAAACAAAAAATCATCAGCTGTGCCATTAAATCGTCCTTGTGTACCAAAATACAGGAGATGAATTATAAAATTCTATCAAGATGGTACCTCACCCCTTCCAGATTACACAAGTGCTTCCCTGACACCTCAGATCCCTGTTGGCGATGTGGGGAGGGGGAAGGTTCATTGCTCCACATTTTCTGGTCCTGCCCTAACCTGCAGAATTTCTGGAGGGAAGTTTGACGCATCACTCAGAAATTTACGGTATACGTGTATATGATCCCAGATGATGCAACGTTTTTCCTCCTACATCTGTCAAAAATCCTGATTAAAAAATACAAAAAATCATTGATGCGTCACTTACTAAACGCCACCAAGGCATGTATACCGCTTCACTGGAAGCAACAGTGCCCACCGACCATTGCGTGTTGGCTGTGGAAGGTGGAAGAAATGAATAAGATGGAGGACTTTGTCCTCACCGTACAGCACAACCATGAGAAATACTCAGAAACCTGGACTATCTGGAACATTTTTATTTACTGTGAAGAGGGAACATCTCTCCTGGGGTCATAGCTTGCCAACAGACATCTACATAATTCTGGAACGCGGATCGTTCCCCTACGCCAACCCTCGTTCTGGCTGCCCCCCCGTTCCCCCTACCTTCCCCCCTCCCTTTTCCACTTCTACCTCTTTCTATCACTATTCTTTTCCTCCCTACATTCCGTTAACTGTGCATTTTGAGGAAAAAGTGAAAAAGTAGGGTAGAGGTCCTATTGCCCTTGGACACATGCCAAAAACTGTAATACATCAACCCATATGTTGTACGCTAACTACACCATTGTACTGCAATGTTCGGATGTATAATGTTTACTGTACTCCGACACACTAAACAAAATGTCTGTAACATATACTGCATTTTCAGCGCTTTAGTACACCATTGCACAAGATAATAATGGTATTGTGGTAACTTGACACACAAAACGGAAAAAAATATTATGGAAATCACTAGAAAAAAAAAAAAAAATCAGGAGATCTTGATTAAAAAAAAAGTAGATCATTATAAATAAAAAAAAAAAATATAAACATTATTCTGGAGATCTCGCAAAAAAATAATAAATAAATAAAGATTATTCAGGAGATCACGAGAGATAGTAAAGAAATCAGTTTGTCAGAACTCTGTGTGAATATCAGCAGCAAAACAACTTTTTCTAGCATTATAAAGAAGAAGAAAATGCGCCGCATTAAAAAAAAATTTGCAGCCTTAACAAATGTGCTATCTCCATTACGAACACTAGTTTTACCAGACCAAGCGCTTCCATCTCGTACTTGATTCAGAGCATGCATGGAATTTTGTGCGTCGGAATTGTCTACACACGCTCGGAATTTACGACAACGGATTTTGTTGTCGGAAAATTTGAGATCCAGCTCTCAAATTTTTGTTGTTGGAAATTCCGACAGCAAATGTCCAATGGAGCCTACACACGGTCGGAATTTCCGACAACAAGCTCACATCGAACATTTGTTGTCGGAAATTCCGATTGTGTGTACGCGGCATAACACTAGAGGATGCAATAAACAGTGGGGTTGATTTATTGTACTAAAGGTAAATAGACTGTGCACTTTGCAAGTTTAGTTGCACCAACTTTTCCCAAAGCCTAGTGAATGGGTTTCACTTTGTAAAGAATATACAATCAGGTACGAAGACAATGAAAAAAAAAACCTGCATTTTTGCTTGCATATGTTTGGATGATGGAAATCAGCAGAACTTCACCACGTTCACTAAGCTCTGGGGAAAATGAGAGCAACTGCACTTGCAAAGTGCACATTCTATTTGCCTTTAGTAAATCAACACCCGTATGTCCTGTCTACTGTCCTTTAGGTCCTATCCAAAACACTGGCTAGCATTGGATCATATACAAAGTTGACCTGCGGTGGGTCTCTTAAACTTGTGTTGCAGTGCTCACTCTCAAAGCGAGGGTATTTATAATCCACAAACTATGAACGAATGCTCCCAAGGTATCCTGGGCAGATCCTACTGGCAGCAACAAAATTTGGTAATAGGAAGCACTTTCCCTTCACACAGATTGCCAAAGGCCTCTTACCACTCCGCTAGGCTGGATGGAGGTGAAGAAAGCAGGTCAGAACACCTTCATCACATGGGAGCAGATAAGATGTAGGCCTTGAAGTCTCCACGGCACAATGGAAAAAGTTAGTGGAAGGAACTATACACAGCAAGAAGTGCTGCAAGAAAGAGGCTTAGCGTTCAGCAGTACTGCAGGTAGGTCTCTCTGTCTCCCATGATGACAGCTGCGCACTCACGGTTCACATGGCCCAGGGTTTCCAGCGCTCAGTTCCCATTCAAACTCCCTAGTCTCTGCTTATACAGATCCGGCAAATTTCTTTGGTACCCTTGGTGACACTCTCTTCTCTGTACAACACAGCACAACCTTGCCCACCTTGTGGCTCTCCTTGCCTCCGGACCTTGCAGCCTGCACTGTCTCCTCACTCACAGTTCTGGCAGCCTCCCTGTTTCTTGGAATGTGTCTTTAGGGACTCTCTGAATACTCCCCACGCAATCATGAGACCCCTCTTTTCATTTTTTTCCTGGGTTCTTTGCTACTCCCTCCAGCCCTCTCCATGCTCTCTGCCTCTCACAAAATCCACTATTCACTTCCACTTTGCACTTTTTTGGCTAGGCTCTGCAAAGGATCCAAAAGTATGTCTATGCACATTTGTGCACATTCAGCCAAAAGGGCATTTTTGAGGTCAGGTACTAATGTTGGATGAGAATGAAAGGCTCACAATTGGCATTTCAATTCACACCAAAGGTGTTAAGTAGGGATGACTTCAGGGCTCTGTGCAGGTGACTTGAGTTGCTTTATGCACAGGGTCATGCTGGAAAAGAAAATGGCCTTTCCCAAACTGTTGTCACAAGGTTGGAAGCGCACAAATGTCTTTCTTTGTTGCAGCATTGACAGTACCCTTCACAAAAAAAAAACTGAACTCATCATTTAAGAGGGATGTCCACATGGTTTTGGCCATCTGCGTTCATGTGATTGCCAAGTATCCACGTGGTTTTGGCCATCTAGGTGGGTATGATGGCCATGTGTCCACATGATTTTGCCCATCTAGGTAGGTGTAATGGTCAGATGTCCAAATCATTTTGGCCATCTAGTAAGGTGTGAGGGTCAGATGTTCACAGGATTTTGGCCATCTAGGTAGGTGTCATAATCAGATGTTTGTATGATTTTGGCCATATATGTTGTAGGTTGGTGTGATGGTGTCACATACCTGAAAGGAGACTGAAATTATTAGAGTGGCCTCTCTTGTATCTCCAGCCAAGGCACCACTGACAGTGGAACAGATAGTGCCAAGGGACAGGAGGAACACGAGTGTCTGTATATGTTGATAGCAGAACCTTGGGCTGGCAATGCAGAACTGGAAGATCCAGCTGAACATCAGGTCAGGAACACATGAGCCACAGGAGGAACCGGTTGGGGTTAAGGAGGAACTCTGAGGTGGGGCTCCCAGTGAGCTTTTATTAGGCCTACACAGTGATGGTTGTAGCACAGTGGTTCTCAACTCCAGTCCTCAGGACCCACCAACAGGCCAGGTTTTCAAGATAGCTGAAATACATCACAGGTGATATCAATTGCTGCTCAGTGATTGCAGTATTCTAGTCTGCAACTCCCCAAGGTAATACTTAAAATCTAGCCTGTTGGTGGGTCCCGAGGACTGGAGTTGAGAACCACTGTTGTAGCAGATGATAGGCACTAGGTAATGGTGTTGAAATGATTCAGAAGCAGAAACATGGTCACAGGGATAGGCAAGGTCAGCAGCGGGTGAGCAGCGAGGTACAGAGGCATAAGCAAGATCAGAGTCCTAAATAGGGCCAAGGTCGGAAATGGTAAGCAAAAGTATGTAAGAGGACAATCCAGGATCAGGTCAAAGGCAAGTTGGGACAGTAGAAAAAGAGATACACAAGGCACAAGTAATGCCGCGTACACACGAGCGGAATGTCCAACAGAAAAAGTCAGACGGAAGCTTTTCATCGTATATTCCGATCGTGTGTATGCCTCATCGGACTTTTTTTTTCGAAAATTCTGACGGACCTAAAAATAGAATATGTTCTAAATATTTCAGACGGAACCAATTCCGATCGGGAAAACCGCTTGTCTGTATGCTGTTCCGACGGACCAAAAACGACGCATGCTCTGAAGCAAGTAAGAGACGGAAGCTATTGTCTACTGGCTATTGAACTTGCTTTTTCT
Organism: Lithobates septentrionalis; assembly: GCA_037952835.1. NCBI lineage: Eukaryota > Metazoa > Chordata > Amphibia > Anura > Ranidae > Lithobates > Lithobates septentrionalis. Next base: position 2,990,822 of record JBBDGP010001667.1, on the reverse strand, counting down.
AGTTCCGTCGTACATGTTGTACGTCACCGCGTTCTTGACGGTCAGACTTTGGTGTGATCATGTGTACGCAAGACAGTTTCAGCGGAATTCCATCAGAACTCCGTCGGAAAAACCTTCAAAGTTTATTCCGACGGAAAAAACAGTCGTGTGTACGCGGCATAAGACACAAGGAAGAGCTGAAGACCAATCAGCACTGACACTGGTTAAGGGCATCATTTAAATAGGCTGTCTGGCAGCAACAGAGACTGTGGACGTCACATGGGCATGTCTCTGAGCCAGCTGTATAGGAATTCCCTGACAGATGGTCAGATGTCCACATCGTTTTGACCATCTAGGTAGGTGTGATGGTCAGGTGTCCACATGATTTTGGCCATATAAGTAGGTGTGATAGTTAGGCGTTCACATACACTATATTACCAAAAGTATTGGGATTTCTGCCTTTATACGCATATGAACTTTAATTGCATCCCAGTCTTACTCCGTAGGGTACAACGTTGAGTTGGCCCACCCTTTGCAGCTATAGCAGCTTCAACTCTTCTGGGAAGGCTGTCCACAAGGTTTAGGAGTGTGTCTATGGGAATGTTTGACCATTCTTCCAGAAGCGCATTTGTGGGGTCAGGCACTGATGTTGGACGAAAAGGCCTGGCTCGCAGTCTCTGCTCTAATTCAAGGTGTTCCATCGGCTTGAGGTCAGGACTCAAGTTCCTCCACCTCAGACTCTATCATCCATGTCTTTATGGACCTTGCTTTGTGCACTGGTCCAAATCATTTGGTGGAGGGGGGATCAGGGTGTAGGTTTGGCCCCTTAGTTACAGTGAAGGGAACTCTTAAGGCGTCAGTATACCAAGACATTTTGGACAATTTCATGCTCCCTAATTTGTGGGAACCGTTTGGGGATGGCCCCTTCCTGTTCCAAAATGATTGTGCACCAGTGCACAAAGCAAGGTCCATAGATGAGCGAGTTTGGGGTGGAGGAACTTGACTGGTCTGCACAGTCTTGACCTCAAGCCAATAGAACACCTTTGGGATGAATTAGAGGGGAGACTGTGAGCCAGGCCTTCTCGTCCACATCAGTGCCTGACCTCACAAATGAGCTTCTGAAAGAATGGACACATGCCTAAACCTTGTGGACAGCCTTCCCAGAAGAGTTGATGCTGTTATAGCTGCAAAGGGTGGGCCAACTCATTATTGAACACTACGAACTAAGACTGGGATGCCATTAAAGTTCACGTGTGTGTAAAGGCAGGTGTCCCAATACTTTTGGTAATATAGTATATTTTTGGCCGTCTAGGTAGGTATTATGGCCAGGTGTTTGGCCACCTAGGTAGGTGTGATAGTCAGAAGTTCACATAATTTTGGCTACATAGGTGACTGTGATGGTCAGGTGTCCAAAAAATGATGGCCATATAGTGCAAGTTTTCAGAAGTGGCTCATAAGTAGGGATGAGCCGAACACCCCCCGGTTCGGTTCGCACCAGAACCCGCGAACGGACCGCAAGTTCGCACGAACGTTAGAACCCCATTGACGTCTATGGGACTCGAACGTTCGAAATCAAAAGTGCTCATTTTAAAGGCTAATTTGCATGGTATTGTCCTAAAAAGGGTGTGGGGACCCGGGTCCTACCCCAGGGGACATGTATCAATGCAAAAAAACTTTTAAAAACGTCCGTTTTTTCGGGAGCAGTGATTTTAATGATGCTTAAAGTAAAAAAAAAAAAGTGAAATATTCCTTTAAATATCGTACCTGGGGGGTGTCTATAGTATGCCTGTAAAGTGACGCGTGTTTCCCATGTTTAGAACAGTCCCTGCACCAAATGTCATTTTTAAAGGAAAAAATCTCATTTAAAACTGCTTGCGGGTTTAATGTCATGTCGGGTCCTGGCAATATGGATGAAAATCAGTGAGACAAACGGCATGGGTACCCCCCAGCCCATTACCAGGCCCTTTGGGTCTTGTATGGATATTAAGGGGAACCCCGCACCCAAATTAAAATAAGGAAAGGTCCCTATATACTCTGAACAGCAGTATACAGGCGGTGCAAACAAGACAGGGACTGTAGGTTTGTTGTTAAGTAGAATCTGTTTGTAATTTTGAACATTTTTAACGTGTTTAGCTCCAGCCAAAAAATCTTTTCTAAGCTTTTTGGAAAACATAGGGAAGGGTTATCACCCCTGTGACATTTGTTTTGCGTCTTTCCTCCTCTTCAGAAGATTTCACCTCACTTTTTTGTCCCAATGAAAAATGTTTTTTGAAAATTTGGGTTTTTTTGTGGAACAAGGATTGGAAAGCATCAGTGGAAAGGAGAAATTGTTTTCCCATATTAACTCTTACATGAGAGAATTTCCCTTCCTAGGGGTAGATTTCATCTCACTTCCTGTTGTCTCCTTCCGTTTGCAAGTAGGAGTCGTTTGTAAGTTAGATGTTTGAAAGTAGGGTCCTGCCCTATATACTCAGCAGAAATTTGGGCCTTAGGTGTTGCTGTGGCCAAAACACTGTAAGCCCTCACAGGGCCCTGCTGTGAAATATTAGATCAAGAATTGTAATTACATGCCCCTGTTGAACAGGAGCTGAAAAATTAGGCCTTAGGCACTGGTGCTGGTGCCACAACACTGCAACCCCTCACAGACACTCTAGTTGGAACGCAGGAACGAGCCCTGCTGCAAAGTATTGCATCAAAAATTGTAATTACACGCCCCTGTTAGACAGGGGCAGAAAAATTGGGCCTTAGGCACTGGTGCTGGTGCCACAACACTGCAACCCCTCACAGACACTCTAGTTGGAACGCAGGAACGAGCCCTGCTGCAAAGTATTGCATCAAAAATTGTAATTACACGCCCCTGTTAGACAGGGGCAGAAAAATTGGGCCTTAGGCACTGGTGCTGGTGCCACAACACTGCAACCCCTCACAGACACTCTAGTTGGAACGCAGGAACGAACCCTGCTGCAAAGTATTGCATCAAAAATTGTAATTACACGCCCCTGTTAGACAGGGGCAGAAAAATTGGGCCTTAGGCACTGGTGCTGGTGCCACAACACTGCAACCCCTCACAGACACTCTAGTTGGAACGCAGGAACGAGCCCTGCTGCAAAGTATTGCATCAAAAATTGTAATTACACGCCCCTGTTAGACAGGGGCAGAAAAATTGGGCCTTAGGCACTGGTGCTGGTGCCACAACACTGCAACCCCTCACAGACACTCTAGTTGGAATGCAGGAACGAGCCCTGCTGCAAAGTATTACATCAAAAATTGTAATTACACGCCCCTGTTATACAGGGGCTGAAAAATTGTGCCTTAGGCACTGGTGGTGGCGCCCAGAACCAAAAATGTTCTTACAAGCTATCAGCGTGATGATTGAGGAGGAAGAGGATAATTACTCAGGGATAGTCACTCAGCATCAGCATAGGCAGTCTTTGAAGGGATCTGAAAAAAATTATTCAGTTACATCAGCATCAGGTGCTTGGTAGCTGGTGGTGATCCAAGACTGATTCATTTTTATGAAGGTCAGCCGATCGACCGAGTCAGTGGACAGACGCACCCTGTGATCGGTTACCACGCCTCCAGCAGCACTGAATGTGCGTTCCGAAAGAACGCTGGATGCAGGACAGGCCAGTAGCTCAATTGCATACTGTGCAAGCTCTGGCCAGTGATCCATCCTCAAGACCCAGTAACCCAGAGGATTTTCGGTGGGAAAGGTGTCCAAGTCTGATCTTGCCCCTAGGTATTCCTGCACCATGTAAAACAGACGCTGGCGATGGTTGCTGGAACCGATCATACCTTGGGGCTGCGGACCAAAAAATTGTCTGAACGCATCGGTCAGACGGCCACCTTCTCCACCGCTCCTTCTTTGACTGACCGAAGCCTCAGCAACACGTTGTCCAGAAACAGGAATTTGTAACCTCCCAGTCTCTGGGAACGCGTTGCACAGACCTTTCTGCAAGGCCTCCCGAAGATGTTTCATCCTCTGCTCCCTCTGCGATGGCAAGATAAGGTCCGCAACCTTACCCTTGTAACGTGGATCAAGGAGGGTTGCCAGCCAGTATTGGTCCTTCTCCTTGATACCACGAATACGAGGATCCTTACGCAGGCTTTGCAGGATCAGGGAGGCCATGCAGCGTAGGTTTGCTGAGGCATTCGGTCCGGAGTCCTCTGGGTCACTAAGGACAACAACGTCCGCAGCCACCTCCTCCCAGCCACGTACAAGTCCATGTGTTCCTTGGGACTGATCCCTTAAAGACTGCTGATGCTGAGTGCCAGGCTCCACCTCCATACTGACACAATCTTCCTCCTCCTCCTCCTCCTCCTCCTCGTCCTCTTCCTGTGTGATCGGCGGGCACGCAGGAACACTGTCTGGATAAAGGGGGCCTTGAGAGCTAAGGAAGTCCTCCTCTTCCTGCCTCTGTTCTGCCTCAAGTGCCCTGTCCATTATTCCACGCAGCGTGTGCTCCAACAGGTGGACAAGGGGGACAGTGTCACTGATGCATGCACTGTCAGTGCTCACCATCCTCGTGGCCTCCTCGAATGGTGACAGGACAGTGCATGCATCCCTGATCATGGCCCACTGGCGTGGGGAAAAAAAACCAAGGTCCCCTGACCCTGTCCTGGTGCCATAGTCGCACAGGTACTCATTTATGGCCCTCTGCTGCGTGTGCAGCCGCTGCAGCATGGCCAATGTCGAGTTCCACCTGGTGGGCATGTCACAGATTAGGCGGTTCTTGGGCAGGTTAAACTCCTTTTGGAGGTCCGTCAGCCGAGCACTGGCATTATATGACCGGCGGAAATGCACACAGACTTTCCTGGCCTGCCTCAGGACATCCTGTAAGCCCGGGTACCTGCCCAAGAACCGCTGCACCACCAAGTTAAGGACGTGAGCCAAACAGGGCACATGGGTCAGTTGTCCCTGTCGGAGGGCAGAGAGGAGGTTGGTGCCATTGTCGCAAACCACCATTCCTGCCTTAAGTTGGCGTGGCGTCAACCACCTCTGAACCTGCCCCTGCAGAGCTGACAGAACCTCTGCCCCAGTGTGGCTCCTGTCCCCCAAGCACACCAGCTCAAGCACCGCATGGCATCTTTTGGCCTGCGTACTTGCGTAGCCCCTTGAACGCCTACGGAGCACCGCTGGTTCCGAGGAAGAGGCCATGGAGGAAGAAGAAGAGGAGGGGGTGGAGGAGAGAGGTGTGTCACAATCAGCATTTTGGAGGCGTGGTGGCGGAACAACCTCCAACACTACTGCACCTTGTCCTGCATCCTTCCCAGCTGCCAGCAGAGTCACCCAATGCGCCGTGAAACTTAAGTAACGTCCCTGTCCATGCCTGCTGGACCATGAGTCAGCGGTAATATGCACCTTACCGCTGACCGCCCTGTCCAGCGAGGCATGGACATTGCCTTCCACATGCCGGTAGAGAGCTGGAATCGCCTTCCGTGAGAAAAAGTGGCGTTTGGGTACCTGCCACTGAGGAACCGCACATTCCACAAACTCACGGAAGGGGGCAGAGTCTACCAACTGAAAAGGCAGCAGTTGAAGTGCTAGCAATTTTGCCAAGCTAGCATTCAACCGCTGGGCATGTGGATGGCTGGGAGCAAACTTCTTTCGGCGGTGCAGCAGCTGGGGCAGGGAAATTTGCCTGGTACAATCTGGCGTCGGTGTACCAAAAGCAGATTGCCCACAAGTACTTGGCTGTGACACACCTAATTCTACACCTTCATTCCTCTCACTGCAGGTCTCAGAGAGGACTGAAGGTCTAGTGGGGTTGGAAATCTCAGCTGATGAGGAGCAAGGAGAGATCCTCTTTGTTCTTTGGTGTGGGTCTTTTAGATATGCTTGCCAACGAACTGCATGGCAGGTCAACATATGTCTGGTCAAGCATGTGGTACCCAAGCGGGAGATGTTTTGGCCACGCGAGATACGCTTGAGACATATGTTGCAAATAGCAGCGGTGCGATCTGATGCACTCGTCTCAAAAAAGGCCCACACCAAAGAACTTTTTGAATAACGCGCAGAGACTGCAGCGCCCTGCACATGTGGAGCTTTGGGGTGTGATGCAGTCAATGTGCTGCCCTTAGGCTGGCCCCTGGAGGGCATCCTGCCTCGTTGGTGATGTGCCGCCTCCTCCTCCTCCTCCTCCTCCTCTCTCCTATCAGGCACCCACGTTGAGTCAGTGACCTCATCATCCCCTCCCTCCTCATCACTGGAGCAAACCTGGCAGTATGCTGCAGCAGGGGGAGCATGACTGCCAGATTGCTGTCCTTCTTGGGCACCCCCTCTGTCCGTGCTCATGTTACTGCCTTCATCGAGCTCAGTATCATCATCAGAGCCTTCCAAACGCTGGGCATCCTCCTGGAGCATGTACCCAACACTGTGGTCAAACAGTTCGAGGGAATCCTCATGAGGACATGGTGGAGCTAGGGAAGGAGTCACTGATGACATTGAGCTGAGGGAAGAGGCCGCTGCTTTGCCAGACAAAGCACCCTGGGCATGGGTGAGAGAGGATGAGGAGGATGAGGACGGCTTGGTCATCCACTCGACCAAGTTTTCTGCATGTTGCGGCTCAACACGGCCAGCTGCCGAAAAAAAGGCCAAGCGTGTCCCATGGCCACGTGCTGATGAGGATGCACCGTCTCCACGACCAGCACTAGACACAGAGCCTGCTTGCCCTCTCTTATTGGCTTGTGACTGTCTGCCTCTCCTTCTTGGCCTTCCAGACATACTAATGGCCTGTAGCTGCACTAAGCTGGGATAGAACACCTGTAATTTTCTTCAGGTAGCTTTATATACTGTAACCAGACAAGCCTGCCTGTCAGTAGGAAGATAACAGGAACGGATCTAGCTGAACACTGTGAGCAGGACGCACTGCACTAAATGTAAATAGCAGGAACAGATCTAGCTGAACACTGTGAGCAGGACGCACTGCACTAAATGTAAATAGCAGGAACGGATCTAGCTGAACACTGTGAGCAGGACGCACTGACTGCACTAAATGTAAATAGCAGGAACAGATCTAGCTGAACACTGTGAGCAGGACGCACTGCACTAAATGTAAATAGCAGGAACGGATCTAGCTGAACACTGTGAGCAGGACGCACTGACTGCACTAAATGTAAATAGCAGGAACAGATCTAGCTGAACACTGTGAGCAGGACGCACTGCACTAAATGTAAATAGCAGGAACGGATCTAGTTGAACACTGTGAGCAGGACGCACTGACTGCACTAAATGTAAATAGCAGGAACAGATCTAGCTGAACACTGTGAGCAGGACGCACTGCACTAAATGTAAATAGCAGGAACAGATCTAGCTGAACACTGTGAGCAGGACGCACTGCACTAAATGTAAATAGCAGGAACGGATCTAGCTGAACACTGTGAGCAGGACGCACTGACTGCACTAAATGTAAATAGCAGGAACAGATCTAGCTGAACACTGTGAGCAGGACGCACTGCACTAAATGTAAATAGCAGGAACAGATCTAGCTGAACACTGTGAGCAGGACGCACTGCACTAAATGTAAATAGCAGGAACGGATCTAGCTGAACACTGTGAGCAGGACGCACTGCACTAAATGTAAATAGCAGGAACGGATCTAGCTGAACACTGTGAGCAGGACGCACTGCACTAAATGTAAATAGCAGGAACGGATCTAGCTGAACACTGTGAGCAGGACGCACTGCACTAAATGTAAATAGCAGGAACGGATCTAGCTGAACACTGTGAGCAGGACGCACTGACTGCACTAAATGTAAATAGCAGGAACGGATCTAGCTGAACACTGTGAGCAGGACGCACTGCACTAAATGTAAATAGCAGGAACGGATCTAGCTGAACACTGTGAGCAGGACGCACTGCACTAAATGTAAATAGCAGGAACGGATCTAGCTGAACACTGTGAGCAGGACGCACTGACTGCACTAAATGTAAATAGCAGGAACGGATCTAGCTGAACACTGTGAGCAGGACGCACTGCACTAAATGTAAATAGCAGGAACGGATCTAGCTGAACACTGTGAGCAGGACGCACTGCACTAAATGTAAATAGCAGGAACAGATCTAGCTGAACACTGTGAGCAGGACGCACTGCACTAAATGTAAATAGCAGGAACGGATCTAGCTGAACACTGTGAGCAGGACGCACTGCACTAAATGTAAATAGCAGGAACGGATCTAGCTGAACACTGTGAGCAGGACGCACTGCACTAAATGTAAATAGCAGGAACGGATCTAGCTGAACACTGTGAGCAGGACGCACTGACTGCACTAAATGTAAATAGCAGGAACGGATCTAGCTGAACACTGTGAGCAGGACGCACTGCACTAAATGTAAATAGCAGGAACGGATCTAGCTGAACACTGTGAGCAGGACGCACTGCACTAAATGTAAATAGCAGGAACGGATCTAGCTGAACACTGTGAGCAGGACGCACTGCACTAAATGTAAATAGCAGGAACGGATCTAGCTGAACACTGTGAGCAGGACGCACTGCACTAAATGTAAATAGCAGGAACGGATCTAGCTGAACACTGTGAGCAGGACGCACTGACTGCACTAAATGTAAATAGCAGGAACGGATCTAGCTGAACACTGTGAGCAGGACGCACTGCACTAAATGTAAATAGCAGGAACGGATCTAGCTGAACACTGTGAGCAGGACGCACTGCACTAAATGTAAATAGCAGGAACGGATCTAGCTGAACACTGTGAGCAGGACGCACTGCACTAAATGTAAATAGCAGGAACGGATCTAGCTGAACACTGTGAGCAGGACGCACTGACTGCACTAAATGTAAATAGCAGGAACGGATCTAGCTGAACACTGTGAGCAGGACGCACTGACTGCACTAAATGTAAATAGCAGGAACGGATCTAGCTGAACACTGTGAGCAGGACGCACTGCACTAAATGTAAATAGCAGGAACAGATCTAGCTGAACACTGTGAGCAGGACGCACTGACTGCACTAAATGTAAATAGCAGGAACAGATCTAGCTGAACACTGTGAGCAGGACGCACTGCACTAAATGTAAATAGCAGGAACGGATCTAGCTGAACACTGTGAGCAGGACGCACTGACTGCACTAAATGTAAATAGCAGGAACAGATCTAGCTGAACACTGTGAGCAGGACGCACTGCACTAAATGTAAATAGCAGGAACGGATCTAGCTGAACACTGTGAGCAGGACGCACTGCACTAAATGTAAAGAGCAGGAACAGATCTAGCCTAATCTAGCTCTCAAATCAAATGACACTGTCTGTCTCTCTCTCTATCAGCACACCGGAACACACTACACAGGGCCGCCGTGCAGGCGGCCTTATATAGTGTGGGGCGTGTACTAAATCCCCTGAGCCATAATTGGCCAAAGCCACCCTGGCTTTGGCCAATTACAGCTCTCTCTACTGACGGCGCTGTGATTGGCCAAGCATGCGGGTCATAGTGCATGCTTGGCCAATCATCAGCCAGCAATGCACTGCGATGCCGCAGTGAATTATGGGCCGTGACGCGCCACACGAATTTGGCGCGAACGGCCCATAACGTTCGCAATTCGACGGACGGTCGAACAGCCGATGTTCGAGTCGAACATGGGTTCGACTCGAACACGAAGCTCATCCCTACTCATAAGCACAAGCTGCAGTGTGCTCTGTTTTTGTTTTAGCATCAGTGGAAAAAGCACACAAACTGCTGACTGCCTCTGAGCAGAAGTACTGAGGTATGCATCTTAACAAATAGCTAATCAAATGCAGGAGCAGCTAAATCCAGCCAAGGCCTGTCTCTCTCTTGATATCAGGTGTGCTGCAATCCGATGTCAGATTAATTTATGATCCCGCCATTGCGTTCACGGAGAAAACCTAAACCAGGACTGTAGCAGTGGCAATGTCAAAGCGAATTTCCCAATGAAAGCTTACATATTAAAGACTATGAGGAGCGCTTATTGTGCATGCATCTGGCATCATGTACCGCAAGATTATTCCAGTTCTCAGACGGGTGAACGGAGAGCTGAGTGGGTGCCAGAAATATAGGTTAGCGTTTTTTTAAGCACAGATCTGACCCCTTTTAAAGGGGAATTCCATGCACAGTTTTCAGATATACAGAAGTGTCATACTAGCAACATCTACTGTATATGTTTTACATAATTGAAGCACCGATAAGGTATAAGATGAATAAGACCCTTTTCACACTAGGGCGGTATGCAGGCGCTATTGCGCTAATAATAGCGCCTGCAAACCGACCCGAAACAACCGCTGCTGTCTCTCCAGTGTGAAAGCCCTGAGCCACACTGGAGCGGTGCGCTAGCAGGACGGGAAAAAAAGTCCTGCTAGCAGCATCTTCGGAGTGGTGAAGGAGCGGAGTGTATACCGCTCCTGCCCATTGAAATCAATGGGACAGCGCGGCTATACCGTCGGCCTCTGCAGAGGCGCTTTGCTGTGGTTTTTAACCCTTTCTCGGCCGCTAGCGGGGGGTAAAACCACCCCACTAGCGGCCGAATACCGACAGTAAAGCGTCGCTTACAATAGCGGCGTTTTACTGCCGACGCTGCCCCCGCGCCAGTGTGAAAGGGCCCTTAGATGAATAAGATCCCTTTCACACTGAGGCAGTTTTCAGGCGTTTTAGCCTGTAAAGCACCTGAAAACTGCCTCTTATGCCTCCCCAATGTGAAAGCCTGAGTGCTTTCACATTGGGGTGCTGCGCTTGTGGGACGGAAAATAAAGTCCTGCAAGCAGCGTCTTTGGGGCAGTGTAGGAGCGGTATATACACCGCTCCTGTCCATTAGAATGAATGGGCAGCACTTCTGAATCGCCTGAAAAGCTCTTCGGAAGCGCCACAACACGGACGCTTTTAACCCCTTCTTGGAGGTTAAAGGCACACCGCTAGTGGCCGAAAAGTGCTGCTTAAACATTGGAAAAGCGCTGCTAAAACTAGCGGCGATTTACCGCTAATGGACCCGCCGCCCCAGTGGGAAAGCAGCCTTACACATCAGGGACTCATTTGTTTTTGTTCTCTGCAGCTTGCAGCTAGGCCAAGTAGGCTCAGAAAGAGACAGCCATGTCAGATCATCCCAACCTCATCCCTCCACTGCACCTATGTATCATCAGCCTACTGGTACTTGGAAGAAGCCCAAAGCTTCTATGAGGTATGTAGTGGAGCCATAAAGTTTAGTTTTAGGTCTAGGTCCACGCTTGCCGACCAGCGCATGCCGATTTACGTCGGCAGAATGGCGCTGGTAGGCAAAAGGGCGTAGAGGTACGTCCCTTTTAAGAAGAGGTGTCGCGGACACGCGCCCGCGGCCCGTCACGGTCTCTGTGACCGTGGGTCCCGCGGACTCGATGTCCGCCGGGTGCCCGCGATCGTGTCACGGAGAGGAGGAACGGGGAGATGCTTTTTTTGTAAACAAAGCATTTCCCCGTTCTGCCTAGTGACAGGACAGTGATCACAGCTCTCTGTCATTGAGAGCAGTGATCACTGTCCTGTGTGTTAAAGCCCAGCCCCCTCACAGTTAGAATCACTCCCTAGGACACACCTAACCCCTTCACTGCCCCCTAGTGGTTAACCCCTTCACTGCCAGTGTCATTTACACAGTAATCAATGCATTTTTATAGCATCGATCGCTGTATAAATGACAATGGTCCCAAAATAGTGTCAAAAATGTCCGATGTGTCCACCATAATGTCGTAGTCCTGATTAAAATCGCAGATCGCCGCCATTACTAATAAAAAAAAATAAAAAATAAAAATGCCATAAAACTATCCCCTATTTTGTAGACGCTATAAATTTTGCGCAAACCAATCAATATATGCTTATTGCGATTTTTTTTTTTACCAAAAATTTGTAGAAGAATACATATCGGCCTAAACTGAGGAAAACAGTTGTTTTTTTATATATTTTGGGGGATATTTATTATAGCAAAAAGTTAAAAATATTGAGTTTTTTTCAAAATTGACGCTCTATTTTTGTTTATAGCGCAAAAAATTAAAACCCCAGATGCGATCAAATACCACCAAAAGAAAGCTCTATTTGTGGGGAAAAAAAGGACGTCAATTTTGTTTGGGTACAGCGTCGCACGACCGCGCAATTGTCAGTTAAATTGATGCAGTGCCGAATCGCAAAAAGTACTCTGGCCAGGAAGGGGGTAAAATCCTCTGGGGCTAAAGTGGTTAAAGATCCTTTTTCTAATACTGTACAAAAGGACAAGTAGAAATCAGACCTGAATGCAGGAAAAAAAATATGAATGAAAACCTTCATTCAAATATATTCCTCAATGGCTACAATGGATTCAAATAAACTTTGTGTGTACCAATTGCCTTTGAAAAGCCAGATATCACCATATAAAAGTAGTAGTGGCATCATCACTGTTCTGTACAGAGAGCAGAGCTGTGGGAGGGGCCCTGTAGGTTCACCCACTATAGGCTCCCTGCAGGAAACTACAGGAGGGGGCGGAGACAAGACCAGTCACCCTGCACAAGGAGAGAGAGCAGCAGTGACCGGTCTTTGTTACAGGAAGCAAAGTATTTGAAGAATTTTTCATGGTAAAAGCTGAACTGCAGATCTGTGCAGTGATCCAGTTTGAAACTTTGCTTCCTGTAACAAAGACCGGTCACTGCTGCTCTCTCTCCTTGTGCAGGGTGACTGGTCTTGTCTCCGCCCCCTCCTGTAGTTTCCTGCAGGGAGCCTATAGTGGGTGAACCTACAGGGCCCCTCCCACAGCTCTGCTCTCTGTACAGAACAGTGATGATGCCACTACTACTTTTATATGGTGATATCTGGCTTTTCAAAGGCAATTGGTACACACAAAGTTTATTTGAATCCATTGTAGCCATTGAGGAATATATTTGAATGAAGGTTTTCATGCCTGGAGTTTAGTTTTAAAATAGCATTTACTTTGCTAAAACATGGTATCATAATAGGCTGCCCTGAATTTTTTTTTTTAAGTCAAATGCAGTTTTCTACTTTTTAATTTTTGTTGCATCTCAGTGCTGATGATTTCCTGCGGCCCCTTTGCAGTCACTTCCTTCATGCACTTTCCTGAGAAAATGCATGGCATGTACAATGTGTATCAGCATGGCCGCTTGAAGTTTTTATTGTGAGTGCATCCTGTATGACAATATAGGAGAACAATATGGAGACGGGGACAAAGGGGTGTCACCCTATAATCTAAAGTACCTGAACAAAGACCTTCATGGTAGGATCATCAAGTATTATTTAACGTGAGCTCTTCAGTTAAAAAATATTGAAAATTGCTTTTGAAATCACATTAATATGGTAACGCGTATATGAGATTTTAGTGATTGGGTTTGCATATACTTTAACCTGTAGAAGTCCTACCATGATATGCCAAAATCAATAGTTGAATTTAAAAAGGACTAGATGACTTTTTATGGCGTAGAACGTTTAAAACGACTAAAGATAGTTTAGCAATATTTGGATTGATAAGGATTGATAGGACTATCTTTTGGAGTCAGGAGGGATTTATTGACCACAGCTGTCTGTCTCCCTCCAGACCAAAACTGCTGGGGTGTGTGGAAGCCTGGAATTGATGAATCAGTAGAATTTGGCACCAGGAAACTCAGGCACTGGTATCTTTTATCACAAGGAGGATGGGCCTTTGGTACAGAGGATCCTGGCACAGGAGAGGTGAAAATGCAAACAAAGGTTTAAAGCAGAACTATAGGCAAAACTTTTATTTCCATTTTAGATTTTTACATTTTAGAGCAAAGAAGGGTTATAACCCCTATAAGGTTTATTTTGGCATCTGTGTCCCATTGGGGAGATTTCCCTTCACTTCCTGTCCCATAGCCAAAACAGGAAGTGAGAGGAAAACCCTGCAAATTAAGGGAATCTCTTGGGGACCCCCAGGTCACTTGAACCAGTGTCCCCATTGGAAGATGTCCCCTCTATTACTTTTCTGGGGACAACCCCAAATTGGGAAATTTCTTTTACTTTCAATGATAATGGTAAACAGGACAAATTGAGAGGGGAAATCTCCCTAACAAGAACACAGACGGCAATAAAAACTGACAATCATTCTAATCCCTCTGCACTCTATGCAAAACTGAAAAAAGTTTTGCCTTTAGTTATACTTAGTTACATAGGGAAGGGTTAGTGTTAGGAGAGGATTGCTGTAAGTATTACAGGGTGGTTTAGTGTTAGGGTTAAAGAGAAGGATAGTGTTAGGTTTACAGGGTGGGTTAATGTTAGGGTTACAAGAAGAGTTAATATTTGGGTTACAGGAGGGGTAAGTGTTAGGGATACAACAAGGGTAATATTGGAGTGACAGGAGCGATAATGTTGGGGTTACAGGGTTGGTGTTAGGGTTGCAGAATAAAATTCTAGTGTTGGGGTTACAAAGAAGGTTAGTGTTTTGTATATAGAAATTAGTTAGTTAGTTAGTTAGTTAGTTAGTTAGTTAGTTAGTTAGTTAGTTAGTTAGTTAGTTAGTTTTAGGGTTGCACGAAAAATTTGTATTAGGGTCCATCTGCCTTTAGTTCAGGCATAGAATCAGGAGGGTGTGCTTAGCTGAGAAAACCCCTCCTCCCCTCCAGAAGACTCCTGGGATGTATGACATTATTCGCCTAGGAAAGAAACCAGGAAGTAACTGAAGAAACGGAAAAAAAAATGTTTAACCCCTTCCCGCCCACGCTATAGGATGCTCTATAAGATGGCTACAGCGCAGGCTTACTTTGCGGGGAGGGTGTCCATGGACACAGCAGGAGCCAATCAGCGGGTCTGGTGGACTCAATGTCTGCCAGGACTTGCCGATTGTTTGGGAGAGAAGCAGAGCGGTGGTCTGTCTATGTAAACAAGTCAGATCGTCGTTCTGCAAGAAGGGAATATAGTGATCGTGTGTTTCTGCTAAGCAGGAACACGGATCTCTGCCTTCCCACAGTACAAGCACCCCCCCACAGTTAGCAAGCACTCCCTAGGACACATAACCCTTTGATCACCCCTGATGTTAACCCCTTCCCTGCCAGTGTCATTAGTACAGTGACATATTTTTATCACTGATCACTGTATAAGTGTCACTGGTCCCCAAAAAAGTGTCAAAAGTGTCACATAGTGTCCGATTTGTCTGCCTCAATGTCACAATCCCGCTATAAGTTGTTGACAGCCGCCATTACCAGTAAAAAAAAAAAATGACATAAATATATCCTATAGTTTGTAGACGCTATAACTTTTGCAAAAAAGAAATCGATATACTCTTAATGGGATTTTTTTTTACCAAAAATTTGTAGCAGAATACATATTGGTCTAAATGATGAAGAAATTCTATTATTTACATTTTTTTATTGGGTATGTTTTATAGCAGAAAGTAAAAATATTGTTTTTTTATTCAAAATTGACGGTCATTTTAGCGTTTATAGCGCAAAAAATAAAAAACCATAGAGGTGATCAAAAACCTCCAAAAGAAAGCTCTTATTTGTGGGAAAAAAGGACATAAATCTTATTTGTGTAGAGTGTCACACATCCGCGCAATTGTCAGTTAAAGTAACGCAGTGCCGTATCGCGAAAAGTGGTCTGGTCATGAAGGGGGGTAAATCTTCCGGGGCTGAAGTGGTTAAAGTAAGAAAACTGTCACAAAATAGCCTCAAAATGTGAGCATACACAAACAGCCAGCTTACTGAAAACACCAAATATTTTCCCTTTAATACAAACTGTTATCTCCGCTATGAGATGCGTCTCTCTGTCCCCGCTTCAACTTTCTGGAACTTTACCCCAACATGTTGCAGCCCCCCCTGCTGATGAAAGGAATAATTACAGATAAGCCCCTTTGTTTTTTTAATTCATTGTGTTTCCAATTAAGATTTTCTCTCAAGCGCTCATAATTTGTATATTAAAATAAATACACCATTGTGTGATGTCATTTCCCAAAGCTGAAAAGCTTTTATGCATTTTCTTGGTCCATCTAAAGTCCCCGAGATCTGAAAAGAGAAGGAATTTTTGCAATTAGCTTCCCCGATCAGATTAAAAAAATTATGCCCCTGCACCTATTTTATTTACAGGACGGCAATCTTTTCTGGGTCAAAGTGTTAATTAAAAGTTTGCAAAAGTTGCTTAGTTACCATAAAGTCCCAGATGCAATTAACATAGGAGCCAAATGTTTTTTTTTATATTTCCTTGTGTACGACTGTTAACCTGTTCCGTTCTGGAACAAAAACAATGAACATAATCAAAGGGTTAAATAAAATAGGAATGCAGTGTAGTGAAATGCTACAACAAGATGACAGCCAACAAATCAAAAAACATTAAAGTATTGAAAGAATGCAATAAAGTGAGGCCCGGAATGAAACTGACTAGAAGGAGGGGTAGTGGAGGGCCGGGCATGACAGTGTGTCTAATGGAGACACTGAAAGGGTTAAAAGAGCAGGAAAAGGTTTATGGGAGAAAGGGGAGGCCCAAAAGTTAAGTTGGTAGCAAAGGGGGAGTGGTGATATTTAAGGGGGGGGAGGAGTAGAGAGGTCAGTGTGAGAGAAAAAGTTTAACAGAGGAGGCAGTTTTTTCACTACTGCTCCTCCATAATGGCCGCCGTAGAAGAAATTTTGGAGAAGCTAAGAAGGGCGGCAGCACAGAAAGGACCGGAATGGCTGAGACAGCAAGTAGGGGACATTGGAGGAGAAGAAGCGGATCGGCGGCGGGTGAGGTGTCCGGCCGCGCGCGGAGGTCTCGGCCTCCGGCGCGTTTTTCACCAGGGCCTGCATCCAGGCCCGTTCGGAGGATGGGAAGCCCGAGGGATGTGCGGTCGCCCCCCCCCGGTGAAGCGGAGACAGGAAAAAGCAGCCCCTGCGCGGTCTACACGCCGCCGGCCGAATTCGGGGGGCGGGGCCACGGGCCGTTATGGCGCCGGTTCCCTGCCTGGGGAGCGCAGCAGAAGGGACAGTCCGTCCATGCCGCACAGAGGACATCCAGAGAGGTCGGTGGAGAGGATCGGGCAGCCGAGCAGAGCCCTGGGAGAAGGCCCCAGTCAGTTGGTGCGGAATCGGAGTGGGCGGAGCCTAACGGAGGAGCGTGTGGCCGGAGGAAGTGGCGAAAACGGACGGGAGAAGAGCAGCAGCATGAATACCGAGCAGGGAGGAGGAAAGAACAAGACTGTCGGAAGACAAGCGGACAGGTCAGGTCAGCGACGCCTGTCTGTCAGCAGCAATGCTTCTAGAGGAAGGATGGCCCCACCGCTATCTCACACCACGGCCTCGGGGGCTTCACCACCCAGGGGGCTTACCAGTCAAGAGAGTGGAGAGCGGGATGACCGGTCGGAAGGGGAGCTGTCGGACGAAGAGGAGCCGGAAGTGCCAGCGAGGGCGAACACCGTGACGGCTGTGGGGAGTGTGCCTGGTCAGCCTGGTAAGTCGATCTCGTCAGTATTGTTGTCTGGTGCAGTTCAGGATTTATTAGGGGGGGTTACAGGGGGTACGGTAGCACAAGGGGATCGGGGGACGCAGTCGGGGGGGGATCGGCCGGAACGGCAGCTGGCGGGGATCACTCCTGCCAGTGCGGGGTCCGGCCAGCAACTGACAGAATTTTTGCAGGGCCTGCGGACCCTAATGGGGAGATTGGAAGGGGGTCACGGGCAACCTCCCCAGGTGGCCCCATGGACAGCACCAGTGATGGAGTCCGGGGGGGGGAGCAATGGGGCTGAGAGGGTAGGAGTGCCCCCGGTAATATCGCCTCCTGGACAATCTGGGGTGGGAGGTCAGGTGGTTGAGGCAGTAAAAGCAGGGTCCACGGCGCAGGCGGAAAGGTCCGACGTGGTCAGGTTGGCGGATGCTGCGAGGTGCGAGGTTTACGTCTGCTTCGAGGGCCCCTTAGGAGCACATCTGAAGCAGGAGGTTAGGGAAAAAATTCAAAAGGGTGAGTATGTGGAAATTTTTTCTCTGCTGCCATTGGAAAAATTTAATTTGGACAGGGTAAAACCAGATTCTTCCAAGAAAGAGGATGAGGAAAAAAGGAGGTACCGGCTGATACCACGTACATTTGTGAACTGGCTTCAGGCGTTTGCCATTATGGCGAGCGTAATTGGCGAGAAGAGCCCCGAGCATTGCTCGGCGTTATTCTGTTACATGGACGCTATTGGAGAAGCACATAGGGTATATGGGGGTTCTGCTTGGCTGAGATATGACGAGCAGTTCAGACAGCGGATGGCGGTTCGCCCGTCCCTGCGTTGGGACCAAAAGGATATTAGCTTATGGATGAGGCTTATGTCATCGGCGAAGGCCCCGTCTCAGCCGTTTCATGGGGGGGCCGGGGGTGCGAATTCCTCAGGACCCTCGGCCGGAAAAAAGTGGGGTGTGTGCTGGCAGTATAACGAAGGCGCCTGTAAATTTGGGGGGACCTGTAAGTTCAGACACGAGTGCTCGGGGTGTGGGGGAGCCCACCCGTTGTCGAGATGTTTTAAACGGGGAAAGCGTGCCAGTGACGCTGCGCAAAAGAGGGAGGACGCCGGTGAGAGTGGAAAGAATGCTCCCCTTTCTCGGTAAGTATCCAGATCAGGGAGCGGCTCGGTTTTTGGAGTTGGGTTTTACGGAGGGATTTAGGATTCCGTGCTCATTGGAGATTGTTCCTCCTACGGCACGGAATCTCAAATCAGCAGTACAGCATCCAGAGATAGTTGGGGAAAAATTGCAGAAAGAAGTGGCGTTAGGACGCATGGGAGGGCCGTTCGCCTACAAACCTTGGCCGGACTTAGTGGTCTCACCTTTGGGGGTGGTGCCCAAGAAGGAACATAACAAGTTCCGATTGATACACCACTTATCTTTCCCAAAAGGAGGTTCGGTCAATGATTTCATTGACCCGGAAGAGTGTACAGTGTCTTATACTTCATTTGATGCGGCGGTTAAGTGGGTGAGGCGCTACGGCCAGGGGGCTCTTATGGCAAAAGCTGACGTAGAATCGGCTTTTCGTTTGTTGCCGGTACATCCGGAGAGTTTTCGGCTGTTGGGATGTCACTGGCAAGAACAGTTTTACGTTGACAAATGTTTGCCCATGGGTTGTTCTATATCCTGTGCCATGTTTGAGGCGTTCAGCTCCTTTTTAGAATGGGTGGTTAGGGATGTCGCTGGCCTAGACTCAGTAATACACTATTTGGACGATTTTCTGTGTATAGGCCCCCCTGCCTCCGCTGTGTGTGCGATTTTGCTTTCCACGTTGCAGCACATCGCGGGCAGGTTTGGAGTGCCTTTGGCGGCGGAAAAGACTGAAGGCCCCACGACAGAAATTAGTTTTTTAGGCATAGTTATAGATTCGATAGCTATGGAATGCCGATTGCCCAAGGGTAAGTTATTGGAACTGCAGAAGGAAATTCGGGATATCCACGGGTTGAAGAAGGTGCAACTGAGAGCTCTTCAGTCGTTGTTGGGTAAGTTGAATTTCGCTTGCAGAATTATCCCAATGGGGAGGGTTTTTTGCCGACGGTTGTCGGCGGCTACAGCAGGAGTAAAACGGCCAACTCATTTCATTCGATTAAAGAGGGAACATAGGGACGATTTGAAAGTTTGGTATAATTTCTTAACTTCATACAATGGGAGGGCGGTGTGGATGTCTGGACCGGTGAGCAATTTCGATGTGGAATTGGTTACCGATGCAGCGGGCTCAACAGGTTTTGGGGCTTATTTTCAGGGAAGATGGAGTGCGGAGCCCTGGCCACAGTCGTGGGAGAGGGCTGGGTTCCTCGGCAATCTGGTCCTGCTGGAATTGTTTCCAGTGGTGTTAGCATTGGAGTTATGGGGTGAGGCATGCAGAAATTTGAAGCTGAGGATCAACTGCGACAACATGGGTGTAGTGCAGGTGGTTAACCGCATGTCAGCGTCTTCGCAGCCGGTCATTCGGCTGTTGCGACAGCTGGTGTTTAGGTGTTTGAGTCTGAACATTTTTATCTATGCGGTTCACATTCCAGGGGTGGATAATGCACTGGCTGACTCCTTGTCTCGTTTTCAGTGGGACAAGTTCAGGGAGCTGGCGCCGGAGGCAGACAAGGAAGGAGTTCCTTGCCCGGTTTGGATGTGGGAGTTGCCTTTGGAGTCGCCGCGGGATGGATCAGGCAGTCAGTAAGTGATTCCACTTGGACGGCCTACAGCAAGGTATGGAAGGAGTGGTCGATGCTGGTGCAGGAGGCTGGTGTGGGGATGTGGGCGTCAGACGGCAGGTTACTGGTGTTGTATTTAGTAGCCAGGAATATGGAAAAGGGGTGTGCAGCGTCTTCAATTGACCGAAAATTGGCAGGATTGTCCTTTTTGTTTAAATTAATGGGGGGTGAGGATTGGTCCAAGGATTTTTGGGTTCGACAGGCTTTAAAAGGCTATAGGAAGCAATATAAAAAGCGAGATGCGAGACGGCCGGTCACTTTTTCGAACCTGGTTTCCATATGTGACATGTTGAGGTTTATCTGTTTGTCGCATTATGAAATCAGATTGTTCACGGCAGCGTTCTCACTGGCTTTTTATGGGGCTTTTCGTGTAGGGGAATTGGTCAGCCCGTCAAAACAGGTTGGGGGCGGGTTGTTGGATCAAGATGTACGATTGAAGGCGGATAGGGTATGCCTACGTTTGAGGAGGTCCAAAACTGACCAGCAAGGTAAAGGGGTGGAGGTGTCCCTGTTTGAGTTGCCCGGGTCCAAGGTATGCCCAGTTGAGGCTGTAAGGGCATTTAGGTCATGCAGGTGTAAGGGGGAGGGGCCGTTCCTAAAGCATGAGGATGGGTCTTATCTGTCTCGTTTTCAATTTATAACGATCTTTCGAAAATGTTTAACAAAGGCGGGTTTAGTGGGGTCGGACTATGCTTCACATTCCTTCCACATAGGGGCAGCTACAGAAGCCGCCAGATGCGGGTTGGATGAGGCGGCGGTGCGCAGACTCGGGAGGTGGGAGTCTAGGAGATTTCGGTCTTATGTAAGACCTAATTTGGTGATGGAATAAATTAATGCATATTAGCATACGGTTGTTTCAAGGGGTGGGTGTTACCTTTGTAGTTGGTTTAGTGAGTCAGTTTTAGAATCAGTGGGTGCCGCTATCTTGTGTCTTGTTTGCATTACAGATGGAAACCCTGTGCGCCTTGTTTGGATCGTGGGTCACTCCTATGTTTGCTGGGGGGCCAGGAGAGGTGACGTGCGTCCGGACGGCAGACAGCTGGGGATTTCCAGAAAGGAGGCGTATATACGCTGGTTGGGTAGACCAGGAATGCTATGGGGTAGAGTTTTGGGAGAAGTGGAGAGGTATGTGAGGTTGGATAGGCCCCCTGACGTTTTAGTGATTCACGCGGGAGGGAATGACTTAGGTGTCCGGTCGGTCAGGGATCTGATGGCGGACATCAAAGCAGATTTTATGCAGTTGCGGGAAAAATTTCCAGCTACCCTTTTAGTTTGGTCTGACATAGTTGCCAGAACAAATTGGCGTTGGGCTAGATCAGTGGCGAGCATAAATAAAACGCGCATCAGGATTAATAAAGTGGTTGGGCGTTTCGTCAGACAGCAGGGTGGGATCGTGATTCGTCATCGAGAGTTGGAGACGAATGTGGGTTTATACCTTAGGAGGGATGGGGTTCATCTCTCTGACGTGGGGATTGATTTATGGTCCCTGGGTTTACAGGAAGGGATACAGCAGGCTCTGAGGGTGTGGAGGTGCCCTCAAACGTAAGGGGTCACGCTTTCGGGCTGTGGCGGTAGTTTTCTTCTGGTGGTCTTTGACGGGGGCGGTAAAACTGATGGATTTAAAGGGGTGGGGGGCTCATCATTAGCATGTTCCCCTCCGGTGTATTCCTGAACGGTGGAGGGAATACTGGTTTTTGGTGGAGCTGCGGGAAAACGGTTGTCTCCGAGCGGCTACAGCTGGAGGCCTATTAGTTGGAAAAGTCCCGCAGTGCGTTGTTTATACATGGTTGTTTATACATGGTTATACATGGTTATATATATAGTTATATATATATATATATATATATATGGTGGAAAGTGGGGTCACCGTCAGAGACCATCAGACTGGGGTTAACTGTTTACGTTATTAATATGTCATTGTTTGTGTTATTGGTTATTTATCGGTTATTTATTGGAGTGATTTATTTTGGAGTTGTTTTATAATAAAGGGCTGTTGTGGCCATATTACTCCAAAATAAAATGTGTGGTCTCATCATTTTAAGGTGGGGTTTTGGTTAAGAGGTGGAGTATAAAAGGGGATTATGGTAAGGTAAGGAAGGTAACATTTGGACTACACTAGTCAAGAATATTTGTATTATGTGGTTACTGAAAGAAGAATACATAACTTTTCAACAGGTCAATGTTTTCTATACATTGCTCAGTCCTGGTCTATAAATGTGGTAAGGGCCCAGGTTACACCTGTATGAGTTATAAAGATTGTTCTTAAAGCTGAACCCCAGGCAGATATAAAAGGGACTCATTAATGCAATTTTGTTTTCCTAATACATCATTAAATATATATTTTTAACCCCTTAGGGCTAGTTTACACTTGCTTTAAACCATGGCTTCAGACACGCTTTGTTAAAGCTCTCTGAACACCAGTCAAAGCCCCTGTCACTAAATAAAATGGTTAGCTTACAGTCCTGTTTACACCTGCTTTTGCTTGGTGCTTTGATGAGGCTTCGATGAGGCTTCAGTTGGGCTTTGGTGGAGCTTCGGTGGGGCTTCGATGAGGCTTCGGTGGGGCTTCAAGCGAGCTTTGCCCTAGACTTCTATGGAGGCTTTGAAGACGCTTTGAAGCACCACTGAAGCTACATAGGGTATAATTTTTGAAGTGAAGCCAAAGCAAAACAAAGGAAAAGCAAGGTGTAAACAGGACTGTAAGCTAACCATTTTATTTAGGGACAGGAGCTTTGACTAGTGTTCAGAGAGCTTTAACAAAGCCTGTCCGAAGCCTTGTTGTGTAAATGAGCCCTTAATGCTGGCTCCTCCCAGCTCTTTAGGGCTAGTTTACACTTGCTTCAAAACATGGCTTCGGACAGGCTTTGTTAAAGCTCTCTAAATGCCTGTCAAAGCTCCTGTCACTAAATAAAATGGTTAGCTTACAGTCCTGTTTACACCTTGCTTTTGCTTTGTGCTTCGATGAGGCTTCGATGTGGCTTCGGTGGGGCTTTGGTGAGGCTTCGATGAGGCTTCGGTGAGGCTTCGTGGGGCTTCGGTGAGGCTTCGGTGGGGCTTCAGTGGGGCTTCAGTAGGGCTTCAAGCAAGCTTTGCCATAGACTTATATGGAGGCTTGGAGGATGCTTTGAAGCACCACTGATGCTTCATAGGGGAATAATTTTTAAAGCAAAGCCGAAGCAAAACAAAGCAAGGTGTAAACAGGACTGTAAGATAACCATTTTATTTAGTGACAGGAGCTATGATTAGTGTTCACGGAGCTTTAACGATGCCTGTCCGAAGCCTTGTTGAAGCTGAAGCGATTGTAAATGAGCCCTTATTGCCGCCACTGTGCAGTCCTGTGACCTTCCAACGCTCTCCTTCCCCAATCTGAGGACTACAGTGGGAGGGGCTGAGATTCCCCTGTGACGTCAGTTGGGAGGAGAGGAGGAGAGCGATGGGAGGTCACGTGAGCGCACAGCTACACTCTGAAATAAGGTATTTTGCTGCATAATTTTTAAAACACAGATGCTGCACAGTATATCTTCTTGTAACATAGGGGATTCCAGGATTTTTGATTAGTGATTTTCATCCACAGCATAATAGCGGTGGGGGAGGAGGGCTCACGCACACAGGCAGGGAGAGACTGCGGGATGACGGAGGCACGTAAACTGACCATGAGTACCGTGGTCAGCAAACATAGGGGGATACAGAAACAGGCAGGATCAACCAGGTATTTTACAGCAAAGAGGGGCACAAATTACACAGCACGAGCAGTATGCTGTATATCCTGCTTTAAAGGAACAGGATCTTTTTTTAGGGTTACAACCACTAAGTAAACTATAAAATACATCAAAAGTTTTTCTTTGTTTTGTACGGTTTTGTGTTGGCCACAATATACAATTGCACAAGTCATTAATCAGATACCAGCAGATGATATACAGAAGCCATGGTAGAAACAGGAAATTCTTTCCACTATCTCTTATATATTGCCCTTTACAAGTCTGTAGAATGGGACAGTCAACCACAGATGATCATATTTCATGTTCCCAGAACAAAGAATACTGTACTGCCTTCCTCACACACAATTATTTGGCCTCCTTGTCATCCATTTTCATATCTCGCAGTACTTCCCTGAACACCTTCCTGTCTCTAATTTGCTCTGTAAAATCTGTTGAACTGTAGCCCAGGACATTTCAGAGCAAGCAGGAAATAAGCCAACTGGCTGGCAGGTTTTGAAACTTATGTGTGATTTTAGAGACAGCACCGAGCCAAACATTCAGCTCTAGCCACAATGGGAACCCCACGTTCTTATCTTTTCTATTTGCCAGTTGTAAACACAGACGATTATTTCCAACAAGACACTGAAAAAAGAGAATAAAAGAAAACAAGCAAGTACACGTACTGGGGATCACAATAATGATGCTTCAGCAAAGAGACAGATGTGCCACAACAAATTGTCTCGCATTACTCCAGATTTATACGACACAAAAGGCTCCTGATTAAACTCTGTCTATTCCACATTACCAATTGTATTTTTTCCTATCCTGCAGGATGTACGGTGTGAATAATGGGCCCTTTTTTACTAATAGTTTATGATCCATGAGATTAGAAATGTCTATAGAATCAGAAAAGAGAGAGAAAGAAAGAAAGGCTAAAACCACGATGCAGAAGAGCAGGGCTTCTCTGAACACCATCCATCCCAGTGTGCCCAGTCGTCCTGTCTCTGGGCTGTATATCAGGCCATTGTCCTTCAAGAACACTGCTAAGAAAGCTTGTAAGAGTTAAAGTGGTTGTAAAGGCAGAAGTTTTTTTTTACCCATAATGCATTCTCTGTATTAAGGTAAAAAAACATTCTGTGATCAGCCCCCCCCCCCTGCCACCCCACCCCCACCGAAATACTTACCTGAGCCTCATCTCGATCCAGCACTGTCCCGAAAGCAGAAGCTCTCTCTCTCTGCTCTCTCCTTCCTCATTGGACATGGAGGCAGCAGTGGGAGCCTATGGACACACAAAGCAGGGCACAGGATCAAGCCCACACAAGTGCCCCCATCGGTAGGGGGTTGAAGACAGAAGCACCGGCGTGGGACCCCAGAAGAGGATTAATACCTGTAATGACAGTATTAGGCATATGAAGTCACTTTTTTTTGTTCACACACCTTTATTTACTGTATATTTTTCTCCACTTATGCAGTACATGCAGATCAAGCTGTCAAGCAAAAGTGACAGTTACAGGGGTTGGGACAAACATATAACACTGCTGGGGTTGCTTACAATTGTCAACTTTTGTTCATACGTTTTAAAGAAGAAGTAAAGTCAAAAATACGTACAGTGAATATAAAAAGTCTACACACTCCTGTTAAAATGTCAGGTTTCTGTGATGTAAAAAAATGAGACAAAGATAAATCATTTCAGAACTTTTTCCACCTTTAAAGAGGAAGTAAACTCTCCCACTCTGATGCTGCTTTTCATTTAGTCCATTATAATAAGTAATTATCAAACAATAGCCACTGTAATTCAGTCCAAATCGCATATTACTTACTGTTTAAAGAAACGTTAAAAAAAAACTTGTTTCCAGGGGTTAGGAAGCGCCATCTTCAGTATTGTTTTCTGAGTCGACAGTAGTGTATTTCCGCCCTTACATTGAGTACTTCCTGTACTGTTAACCAAGCCTCCTTCTCAATCCAACGTTTCTATGGCAACAATACTTCACTGCTCATAGTATTTCATAGTATTTACTTGTGCTTATTATCTATTATTTGCATGTGTCGGTCTTATCAGCTTCAGCTGATAAGGCTGCAGTAATGCTGTCCGTTGTCCAAGTTTACACTCCATGTGATTACACATGGTCACATGGGGTGTAGTAGGAAGCTCTGAGTGATTATGCAGTCTCGTGGGATTTCAGTGTCGTGCTGTAGGAAGATCTGATAATAGACAGAGAAGTACACAGAGTGTGCCGTAAATCAGGGGAGATATGGGAATGCTCAATGAAGTCATTCTAAAGAACAAAAAGGATTACAGCAATACTAAGCAAGTAAGGAGATTTCTACAAGCAGTGTTCATTAGGGTTTTTTATGCTGATTTACATGGGACAAAGTTGTCGGGGAGAGTTTACAATCACTTTAATGTGACCTATAAACTGTACAACTCAATTGAAAAACAAACTGAAATCTTTTCAGTGGAGGGAAGTAAAAATTAAAAATTAAAATAATATGGTTGCATAGGTGTGCACACCCTTAAACTAATACTTTGTTGAAGCATCTTTTGATTTTTTTACAGCACTCAGTCTTTTGGGGTATGAGTCTATCAGCATGGCACATTTTGACTTGGCAATATTTGCCCACTCTTCTTTGCAAAAACACTCCAAATCTGTCAGATTGCTAGGGCATCTCCTGTGCACAGCCCTCTTCAGATCACCCCACAGATTTTCAATCGGATTCAGGTCTGAGCTCTGGCTGGGCCATTCCAAAACTTTAATGTTCTTCTGGTGAAGCCATTCCTTTGCTGATTAGGATGTATGCTTTGGGTCCTTGTCATGCTGAAAGATAAAGTTCCTCTTCATGTTCAGTTTTCTAGCAGAAGCCTGAAGGTTTTATGCCAATAATGACTGGTATTTGGAACTGTTCATAATTCCCTCTACCTTGGCTAACCCCCCTGTTCCAGCTGAAGAAAAACAGCCCCAAAGCATGATGCTGCCATCCCCATGCTTCACGGTGGGTATGGTGTTCTTCTGGTGATGTGCAGTGGTGTTTTTGCGCCAAACATATCTTTTGGAATTATGACCAAAAAGTTCAACCTTGGTTTCATTAGACCATAACAAATTTTCCTACATGCTTTTGGGAGACTTCAGATGTGTTTTTGCAAAATTTAGCCGGGCTTGGATGTTTTTCTTCGTAAGAAAAGGCTTCCGTCTTGCCACTCTACCCCATAGCCCCGTCATATGAAGAATATGGGAGATTGTTGTCACATGTACCACACAGCCAGTACTTGCCAGATATTCCTGCAGTTCCTTTAATGTTGATGTAGGCCTCTTGGCAGCCTCCCTGACCAATTTTCTTCTTGTCTTTTCATCAATTTTGGAGGGACATCCAGTTCTTGGTAATGTCACTGTTGTGCCATATTTTCTCCACTTGATGATGACTGTCTTCACTGTGTGCCATGGAAATTCTTTTGTACCCTTCTCCTGACTGATACCTTTTAACAATGAGATCCCTCTGCTGCTTTGGAAGCTCTCTGCGGACCATGGCTTTTGCTGAAGGATGCAACTAAGAAAAAGTAAGAAAAGACCTACTAGAACAGCTGAACTTTATTTTGGGTTAATCAGAGGCACTTTAAATGATGGCAGGTGTGTACTGACTCCTATTTAACATGAGTTTGAATGTGAGTGCCTAATTCTGCTCACAGCTACATCCCCAGTTCTAAGGCCCCTTTCACACTGGGGCGGTGGGTGCATCGGCGGTAAAGCGCCACTATTTTTAGCTGCGCTTTACCTTCAATTTCGCTGCGCTATTCGACCACTAACGAGGCGCTTTTACCCCCTGCTAGCGGCCAAGAAAGGGTTAAAACCACCGCAAAGCACTGCTGCAGCAGCGCTATGCCGGCAGTATAGCCGCGCTGTCCTATTGATTTCAATGGTCAGGAGCGGTGGAGGAGCGGTATACACACCGCTCCAAAGATGCTGCTAGCAGGACTTTTTATTAGCGTCCTGCCAGCGCACTGCTCCAGTGTGAAAGCCCTTGGGGCTTTCACACTGGAAGCCCTCGAAAGCCCTCGGTTCCAAATTCCGAGTTCTGAATTCCAAATTCCACGTTCTGAATTCCGAATTTGAAATTCAGAGTTCCAAATTCAGAGGATCAGGTCAATGTTTCTGGCTTCACTGGCTCTGGTGGTACTGGTTTGGCTAATGATCAGGACACTGTTTCTTATACTGGCTCTGGTGTGGCTGTGGTTAGCTGCACTGGCTATGATGACACTGTGACTGATGTGGCTAATTAACAGTAACAAAGAAAAGCCTGGAGCAGCCGAATAAAATGAGGTATGTGCAAGGCGCACAAGACGGAGGTAACAGGGTTAATGAATGAGAGGGTGGAGACAAGGTGCCGAGGGGGAGGATAACACAGGGAGGGGACTGATAAATAGTAGGCCCGCCCTGGGAGGTACAAGCAGAAAGTTGTGGAAAGTTCAGAGGCAGCATGGCAGAGATCGAGCGGATCATGGCCCAGCTGAGGGAAGAAGCGGCAGTGCGGGGCACAGCTTGGCTCCAGGCAGCGGTTGGTGCAGCGCTGGCAGGAGAAGAGCGGCTACCGGTGGAGAGCGGGAGAACCGGTAACAGAGCGCGCCGCTCTAGGCCACCGGAGCGTTTCTCCCCAGAGCATCCTGGGACATCACAGCGGCAGCGGGGTAGTCCCGGTGCGGGGCTCCCGGCGGGCCCACCGTCGAAAAGAGCGGCTGGGGGAGAAGGAAGCGGTGGTTATGCGGCCACAGTGGACTGGAATGTGGGGCGGGAAGAGGAGAGAGCGGAGTTGAGGCCCAGGCGGAGAGGATCGGCAAGGAGCGCAAGCCCCGCCCCCAGGAACATGGCGGGCGGCCCAGCAGGAGCGCAGGCCAGGACAAGAGCGGGGGTGCCCGGGCCATCTGCATCTGCGGCAGGGGACCAGAAGAGAGGAGAGAGAGGCCGATCGGGCATGGTGAGCAGGAGAGTGGAGGCCGGCAGGACTGCGGTTTCCCACACCGGTCCTGGGAAGGCTGTCCGGAAGTCGGACGGAACGGTGCATGCGCAGAGGAGGGGAAACATGGAGGTGGCTGCGGCAGCTATGATCGGCAGGCCTAGCGGGCCATCATCTGAGGAGGAAGAGGAGATCCCTGGCGTGGTGGAGGAAGGATCCGGATCGGAAGAGGAGGCGCACCCCCCTTCCAGGAGAGCAGCAGCAGCAGCAGCGGGCGGAAGGTCGGCTGATGGGACGTTACCTGTGCAGCCCGGTAAGTCTCTTACATCAGGGCATACTATAGGTAGTGATGACATGGCAGGGACAGGGGTTACTGTCGGGGGGTCAAGTGCTAGTGGAGTAAGCGTTGGGCCTGCTGAGGGGGTTTCTGGTTTATTGGGGTTTTTGGCGGGCATCAAAGAGTTGGTACAGAAGTTTGAGGCGGTAGAACGGCCGGCTCCGGTACCGGCGACGGCATGGGTCCCGACAAATGGGAGTGCAGATGTAACAGTAGCTTTGCCAGCGGTGGCGGCACCACCTGCGGTGCTGGAGGCAGTGGTGAGCGGTGATAAGCAGGGGACGGACAATGCTGTGGCGGCTAAGGAAGTCGCGGGTAGGCAGGATATAACTAGATTGGGGGATGCAGCACGTTGTGAGGTATATGTGTGTTTTGAGGGGCCATTAGGAGCTCACCTGAAGCAGGAGGTTCGAGAAAAGCTGTGGAAGGGTGAGTACGTAGAAATTTTTTCATTGTTGCCCCTAGAGAAGTTTAACTTGGATAGGGTTAAACCCGATAGTTCCAAGAAAGACGACGAGGAGAAGAGGAGATATCGTTTAATACCTAGGACATTTACGAATTGGTTGCAGGCATTTGCAATCATGGCAAGTGTGATCGGGGAAAAGCAGCCGGAACACTGTTCCGCGTTATTTTGCTATCAAGATGCGATAGGGGAAGCGTACAGAGTCTACGGTGGCACAGCGTGGCTCCGGTACGACGAACAGTTCAGGCAGAGGAGAGCGGTGCGTCCGGAGCTTCGTTGGGACCACAAGGACATCAGCCTGTGGATGCGCCTGATGACAACGGTGAGGGCTCCTAACCAGTTTTTTCAGGGGGGAGCCGGTGGACCTTCAGCCCAGGGACACTCGGCAGGAAACAAGAAAGGGATCTGCTGGCAGTACAACACAGGGGCCTGCAAGTTTGGGGCCACGTGTAAGTATAAACACGAGTGTACAGGCTGCGGGGGAACGCATCCAGCGGCAAGATGCTTTAAGCAAAGTAAGGGACGAACAGGTGACGCTGGAAACAAAAGGGAGGACTCCGGTGAAAGTGGAAAGGATGCGGCCGTTTCTAGGTAGGTATCCGGATAGGAGAGCGGCAGTCCTGTTAGAGGAAGGTTTTTCGTTAGGCTTTAGGATCCCATGTACGTTAACGGTTATTCCTCCTGTGCCAAACAACTTACGTTCTGCATTGCAACATCCGGAGGTGGTTTCAGAGAAACTGAAGAAGGAGGTTGCAATGGGTAGAATGGGTGGCCCTTTCGCCGAGGCACCTCTGGCAGATCTGGTTGTATCTCCATTGGGGGTTGTGCCCAAGAAGGAACCCAACAAATTTAGGCTCATTCACCACTTATCGTTCCTTAAGGGTGGGTCGGTGAATGATGCTATTGGGCAGGAGGAGTGCTCGGTGACGTATACGTCATTTGATGCGGCAGTGGGATGGGTACGGCATTACGGTAAGGGGGCCTTGATGGCAAAGGCAGATGTGGAATCGGCATTTCGCCTGCTGCCGGTTCACCCGGAAAGTTTTCGACTGCTGGGCTGCCATTGGAATGGAGAATTCTATGTAGACAAGTGCTTGCCAATGGGCTGCTCAGTGTCATGCGCGTTATTCGAGCAATTTAGCTCGTTCGTGGAATGGGTGGTGAGGGACGTGTCAGGGGTGAATTCAGTCATTCACTACTTGGACGATTTCCTTTGTATCGGCCCGGCTTCATCCAGAATCTGCGCGGTGCTCATGGCGACGTTGGCACATATCACTGACAGATTCGGCATTCCATTGGCGGCGGACAAGACGGAGGGACCATGCACGGTCATCAAATTTCTGGGCATAATCTTGGATTTGGAGGCAATGGAATGCAGGCTGCCAGACGACAAGTTGGAGGATTTAAAAAAAGAGGTTGCAGGTTTAATAGGTTTGCAAAAAGTTCAGTTGCGTGTGTTGCAGTCTGTGTTGGGAAAACTTAATTTTGCGTGCCGGATACTACCGATGGGGAGAGTGTTTAGCCGCAGGCTTGCGGCTAGCACAAGTGGCATACAATCACCAAGGCATTTCGTTAGGATCAAAAAAACGCACAGGGAAGATTTAAGGGTATGGCATACCTTTTTGGAGTCATTTAATGGCAGGGCAATGTGGATGTCGGGCCCAGTCAGCAATTTTGACTTGGAGCTCTTTACTGATGCGGCGGGTGCCACTGGTTTTGGTGCGTTTTTTCAGGGGCAGTGGAGTGCTGGTCCTTGGCCACAATCTTGGGTAGAAGGAGGGTTCACGAAGAACTTAGTGCTGCTGGAACTGTTTCCAGTGGTTCTGGCGGTGGAATTATGGGGAGCATCTTTCAGGGATCGGAAGGTGCGTTTTCATGGCGATAACTTAGGGGTAGTGCAAGTGATAAATAGGATCACGGCGTCCTCTCCGCCAGTGATCAGGTTGCTACAGCATTTAGTGTTAAGATGTTTACAATTGAATATTTTCATTCATGTTGTTCACTTACCGGGGGTGGAAAATGTGATAGCTGACGCGTTGTCTCGATTCCAGTGGGACAGGTTCCGAGAGTTGGCGCCGGAGTCGGAGCAACGCGGGGTGCCTTGTCCCGAGTGGATGTGGGACATAGCATTAGAGTCGCCGCAGGATGGATTGAGCGGTCGGTAAGTGGGGGCACCTGGTTAGCATACCAAAAGGTATGGAAGGAGTGGATGGCTTTTGTGGAAGGGATTGGGGAGGAACCGATCGGGCAGGCAGTGAATTTGTTACTGTTATATTTCATTATTAGGAAAATGGAGGAGGGTATGTCGGCATCTGTGATTAGTGCGAACTTAGCAGGGTTGGCTTTCCTGTTCAAGTTACAGGGACAGCCGGACGTAACAAAAGACTTTCGAGTGAGACAAGCGCTAAAGGGCTACCGGAGGTCAGTGGTGAAGCGGGACTCCAGGAGACCGGTTACTTTCGAAATTTTGGGGGGTGTTGTTGATCAATTGAAAGTGGTGTGTTCATCTGAATACGAAGTTTTGTTGTTTAAGGTGGCTTTTGTGTTAGCGTTCTTTGGGGCATTCAGGATAGGGGAACTGGTTAGTCCTTCAAAAAAGGTAGAAGGGGGTTTGGGGTGCCAGGATGTGAAGTTGGATAAGGAGGTGTTGCAGGTGTTTTTCAAGAGGTCAAAAACGGATCAGGTAGGAAAAGGTAAGGTGGTACAAGTTTTTCCGGTTCATGGTTCCCCGTTGTGTCCGGTGGCCACGGTCAGGGAATTTGTAGCAGTGCGTCCAGATTTCAAGGGTTCCTTGTTAGTGCATCGGGATGGTAGTTGGTTATCCAGGTTTCAGTTTGCAGTAGTTTTTCGAAGATGTTTGAAGGGGGTAGGCTTGGAAGAAACGGAATTTTCTTCCCATTCGTTTAGGATTGGGGCTGCTACAGAGGCATCCAAGCATGGTCTCGACATGGAGTCGGTGAAACGTATTGGGAGGTGGGAATCCAACAGGTTCCAATCTTATGTACGTCCTCATTTGGTGGTAGGAATATAAAAAAAAAAAAAAGGTAAGGAAGAGGAAGAGAAATATTGCAGGCAAGTTTGATGTCGTTAATGTTTCAGTTATAGACGTTAGTGGTTTTTCATCACTAAAATGTTAGTGGTTAGTTTTTCTTGTCTTCTTCTAATTTCAGGTCCGGTGGCAAGATTGGTCTAGATTATGGGCCATTCTTATGTGTGTTGGGGGGCAAGAAGGGGGGATGCTCGACATGAGGGCAGGCAGTTGGGGTTTAACAGGAGAGAAGTATGCATAAAATGGTTGGGTATACCGGGCATGTTATGGGGCAGATTAGTGCCAGAAGTGCAGCGCCACTCCCAGCGAGACAGACCACCGGACATCTTGGTGGTTCATGCGGGGGGTAATGACCTAGGATTGCGTTCCATGGTGGATATCACGCGGGACATCAAATGTGATGTGCGGCGATTGATGGCGGACTTTCCCCATACTATTATAGTGTGGTCAGATATGGTGGCTCGTAGATCTTGGAGGATGGCCAGGTCGGTGGCAGGCGTTAACAGGGCCAGGAGGAAGATTATCCGGGAAGTTAGCAAATTTGTAGTTAATAATGGGGGTTTGGCTATAAGGCATATGGAGTTGGAATTTGAGACCTGGAGGTACTTGAGGGCTGACGGCGTCCATCTCAATGAGGTGGGAATTGATTTATGGAACTTGGGATTGCAGGACGGGATTCAGCGAGCTCTTCGGGTTTGGGAGGGCACCCGCGAGTAAGGTTTTACTCTTAGGGTGCTGTGGCGGGCGTTGGTCTGCGCAAGGGAAGGAAGATGGCAAGTAAGAGTGGGACCTGACGTTGTATGGGTCCAGATGCTTGTTCCCGGCTAACGGAGGTTAGCCGGGAAGTGATATGGGGGCACTGCGGTCACTGGCAGTCTCTGAGTCAGCTTGTCGGCTTGAGGCCTAATTTTTGATATATTTGAGATGGACTGCAGTGCCATAATTTTTGGTGATGGCCATCGGATTGATTGTCAAGATGTTATTGCCCAGACCAACGCTCTCTTTTTTCCGTACGTTATTGTTTTGTTTATTGATGGATATTTTTTCCATAGTTATTTTTGAATAAAAGTATTTTTATATAAATAAAGTAGGCTGCTACGGCCTTTTATACCCCAATGAATGGTGTGGTCTTAATTTATAGGGGATTAAGAACAAAGGGGGGTATAGATATGGTCAGAGTAACATCTGGTATCCAACAGTCATGTGGCTGCACTGGTCTGGGGAGAATCTGACTGGTGTAGCTAGCAGTCAGGGACACTGTGGCTTGCTGCATTGAACACTGTGGCAACGCTGTTTATGTTCACCCTGGATCAAAATTAGCATTCAACACTCACAGCAGGGTAACATTTCATTTTAGAAATTTATTTGAATTTATCTTAGTTGAACTTGTACCGAGATAGTCCTATTGCCCTTGTTCTCTAGGGAGATTTGGTTGGGGACCAAGCTCCCGATCCCTATATTTCTAAATTTCTGGATGATGGTACAATTTTCTATACTCCTTTTGCTACTATTATGGTCATAGAGGCTACATCTATTTCAACATTTCATTTTACTCAGAGTTCACCTTTATTTTTTTTTGAGGCTTACTAAAGGTCCACTTAAAACTACATGGACATCTAAGCCTACGCTCTGTACAGTGTTACAACACGACTGTGTGATTTATATACTGTACAATCACATCAGTCTCTGTCCTCAAGGAGTTTACAAGCTTGCATGCTCCCATGTACATACTAGAGCTAATTTACACAGGAATCAATTCATCTACCAGCATGTATTTGGAGCATGAGAGAAAAATCACGCAAGAAGAGGGAGAACATGCAAACTCCATGTACATAGTGTCCTGACTGGGATTTAAAGCCCAGAATTTACACCGAATCTCTCTGCTCTAAAAATGAGGAGCAAGGAGCTGAAGTTTCATTCTGCAGAGCTCAGGGAGAGCTGATTGGAAGGAAGGGGTACACCCCCCTCCACACAGCACACAGGAACAGAGTTCAAGCTGTCAATCACAGGCTGTGTGCTGAAGCTCCCTCACCTGTCACCTTTTTATCTCTTGGTGTCAGGAAAACTTGCCAGAAGTGACTCTTACAGATAGCAGAGGAATGAGGCAGCTTACAGAAATGACACTTAGTGCTCTGGACTGAGACAAGTGTACACTATAGAGGGATATGCATTGTTCATATTTTGTGTCAGAGGTTTACAATCACTTTAATATGCAGCAATGCACATTTGCTGTGTGTTAGTGAAAAGTAATACAATTATACAAAGAAAAAAGTGTTTTAGTACACACGTGTAATGCAAGTTGATATGCGTTTTTACAAGTATCAAGGCTCTGACTGTAATGTTGATTCTCTTATCTACATAATTAATGTATATTGATAAATTTAGAGTTCATCAAAAAATTATGTAAATGTCTGTTTGTCTTTTGTAATTTAGTTCATATCAGTCAGAACTACAGCTCTGCAACCAGCAAAGCACACACTCCCTGCTTTACTGCTTTTCACTGAACTGTCAGTCTAATGCCCCGTACACACGGTCGGATTTTCCGATGGAAAATGTCCGATCGGATCGTGTTGTCGGAAATTCCGACCGTGTGCAGGCTCCATCGGACATTTTCCATCGGATTTTCCGACACACAAAGTTTGAGAGCAGGATATAAAATTTTCCAACAACAATCCGTTGTCGGAATTTCCGATCGTGTGCACACAAATCCGACGGGCAAAGTGCCACGCATGCTCAGAATAAATAAAGAGATGAAAGCTATTGGCCACTGCCCCGTTTATAGTCCCGATGTACGTGTTTTACGTCACCGCGTTCAGAATGATTGGATTTTCCGACAACTTTGTGTGACCGTGTGTATGCAAGACAAGTTTGAGCCAACATCCCTTGGAAAAAATCCTAGGATTTTGTTGTCGGAATGTCCGATCAATGTCCGACTGTGTGTACGGGGCATTACACTGTAAACGTTCTGACGGGAGGTAACAGGGTGAAAAGCTTATTAGTTTACTATTACCCCTTCATTGTTCAATCACAGGATGGGGTATTCCAGTCCAGGGCTGTAACTTAGTGTAATAGACCCCCCCCCTTCACCTCCCAAATCTTCAACTCAAAGTCAGTTTCTTCTAGTGACACAGAATACTAATTACTTTCATAGCAATTGGTCCCAATCTACATATACATTAGTTAATAATTGCTACCGCTACATGCATATATTGTATCATTTATTATGTGTATGGTGATGGATGATCCACGCACAACATCCCTTTTAGATAAATTGACAGAAGGTACGTTTATGTGATTGGGTGAGACACGAGGCGTTACAATATTATGCTCGGACTCTATGTATGATAAATTTAAGTATTGATCTGATTTTATTTAAATGTAACCATTGTTTATGTATGAAATACTGTATCTAAATAAAAGTTTGGATTTTAAAAGACCTACATGTATGATATTTCTCTCTGAGAGTAAGGCCCCTTTCACACTGGGGCGGTGGGGGCGTCGGCGGTACAACAGCGCTATTTTTAGCGCTGCTGTACCGTCGTCCTTGCAGCTGTATTCGGCCGCTAGTGGTGCGGTTTTACCCCCCGCTGGCGGCCGAAAAAGGGTTAAAATCCCTCGTACAGCGCGGCTATAGCCGCGGTATTGCCGCGGTATAGCCGCACTGTCCCATTGATTTCAATAGGCAGGAGCGGGGAAGGAGCGGTGAATACACCGCTCCTTCCCCGCTCCAAAGAAGCGGTTTGCAGGACTTTTTCACCGTCCTGTCAGCGCACCGCTTCAGTGTGAAAGCCCTCGGGCTTTCACACTGAACAAACAGCGGAGGCTGTTTAGGGGCGGTTTGCAGGCGGTATTTTTAGCGCAATAACGCCTGCAAACCGCCCCAGTGTGAAAGGGGTCTAAGCAACAGATAAAAGTCCCATTACTTTTTTCACATTCTGTCTATTTGTATATATCAGCCAGACAGTGCTCGGGCCCTATGTGCATCTGGGCCCCATAGCATCCACATGGCTTTAGTTACACCCTTGGAGCAGTCCAGTAGCTGGTAGTACAGTGTGACAA
Organism: Lithobates septentrionalis; assembly: GCA_037952835.1. Lineage (NCBI taxonomy): Eukaryota > Metazoa > Chordata > Amphibia > Anura > Ranidae > Lithobates > Lithobates septentrionalis. The sequence continues at coordinate 2,954,216 of JBBDGP010001667.1, read as the reverse complement.
TGATGAGCGCATCACACAACTGGCTGAATAGAACTACAAATGCTTTTGGAGGCATTCCAATTCCATCTGTTCATTTAACCAAGTGCTTACTGGGCACTTTTACCCCCTTCCTGCCCAGAATTTCAGCTTTCAGCGCTGTCACACTTTGAATGGCAATTGTTCAGTCATGTTACACTGTACCCATATGACATTTTCATCATTTGTTTCACATAAATAGAGCTTTCTTTTGGTGGTATTTAATCACCAGTGGATTTTTTATTTTTGCTAAGCAAACAAAAAAAAGACAGAAAATTTTGAATTTTTTTTTTTTTTTATAGTTTGTTATAAAATTTTGCAAACAGGTAATTTTTCTCCTTCACTGATGAGGTGGCATTGATAGGCACTGATGAGGCGGCCCTGGTGGGCACTGATGAGGCGGCACTGGTGGGCACTGATGAGGCGGCACTGGTGGGCACTGATGAGGCTGCACTGGTAGGCACAAATAGGCATCACTAAAGGGCACTGATAGGCAGCACTGATAGGCAGCACTGATGGACACTGATAGGCAGTGCTGATGGGCACTGATAGGTGGCACTGATAGGCAGCACTTATAGGTGACACTGATGAGGAGGCACTGATGAGCATTGATTGGCAGCACTGATGAGCACTGATTGGCAGCACTGGTGGGCACTGTTGGGACCGCACTGATAATCAGGACACTGATAATCTCTGCCCTGATTATCAGTGCCAATGTACTATTAACACAAGCTGGTTATCGCCTCTCTTCTCTCCTCCCGCTGTCAGTGCGAGGAAAGAAATGCAGATAACTGGTTTGTGTTAACATCTGTAATCAGCTGTTATTGGACACAGCTGATCATGTGGTAAAGGGCTGCTGTGATTGGCCTTTTACCCCGATCTGTGATCAGCTGAGTCCAAAGGGCTCAGTGATCACAGAGCACGCCGCCTGCGTGCCGCAGTCACCAGCTCTCTGCTCTGTCCCTCCATTGCTCACTGGATCGCTAGGCTGCGCAGGGGTCAGGAGCAGCTGGCTCAGGCTCTCAGTGGTGTGCTGAAAGGCTGAGCCAGCTGTCAGTCAGGCAGCTGGGCAGATCCTGACTTTATTGTCAGGATCCTTGCAGAGCCTGGACCGTTCTGTTGAGATGTGCTCCCCATTGAATAGTGCCCGGTATGTACTGCGCATGCACCGTACGGAACAGCACAACAGCTGATCTGCTGATCAGCTGGGCTGACGTAAACAGGGAGCTTACGCACATTGTAAGAGGTATCTCTCGATGGGAGATACAATTTCACGGCCACAATTGAAACCTATACAAACAGCAGGGGATACCATAGTTCTCAGATTGTGCATCGCTGCTGGAAGGTGGCTTGTGGCTGTGTTGAAGAGCTGGTTTTGTCTGTGTTACAACCAGCCCTTTCACACAGGCAAAACCGGCCATTCAACCCAACAAACCCACCCTGCAACACAGACAAAACCGGACCATCAGCACTTTGTAAAGCTGCCACGCAACAGCGAGGCACAATGTGAGAACTACGGTCTCCCCTCCTGTTTGTGTAGGTTTCAATTGTGGCCATGAAATTGTATCTCCCATTGAGAGATACTTCCTACGATGTGCGCTTGCGCCCTGGTCACGTCACTCCAGCTGATCGGCAAATTAGTTGAAGTGCGGCTCCGTCCTGCACATGCGCGGGCACTATTCGATGGGGGGCACTTCTCGACAGGACACCGGCTCTGTGACATCAACGGACAGCAGAACGTGACCCGCCTTCAATTGAATCTGGGACACTGGAGTGCAGAACTAAGTGCATTCCAGTGATCCCCAGGAGAAGTATGGCAATAAAGGCTTTGGCCACACTTCTCCTTTTAAACTGTTGTTTAGCCATTTGCTTAGGGCTCAACTTCAGTCTGGCAAGGGACATTATGATGTAATCATAATGTAAACTTCCATTTAAAGAGGACAATGGGTATCAAGGATAGGTGCATAACAAGGAAGGTGGGACTTTGAATTGAAACGGTTGAAATGCAGAGGTGGTGGTATATATGTGAAACATTTTTTTATTTGTAAAAAATTATTAAATTGCTTTGTTACATGTATACACAAGATGTGAACACGGTAATACAAAGGTATAAAGCATATAACTGAATAGAACAAATTCATGACACTCAAGTAGATAGTATACAACAGCAAAACGGCCCCAGCAAGCCAAATGAAGCATGCCCGGCACCTGTGTAAATGATCACATGGTAGATATCTAAAATGGTTAGGTTCGCAAAGGTAACATCATGGGCCATAATGAATGTGTCTGTAGCATCATATAGCTCTACGCGTTTCGTGGATTCGTTTCCACTCGTCAGGAGCGGATGCGACAGATCCCTGTAAATATAGTAATAGGGTAAACCACACTTAGTTTGAAGATGAAAGCTATTGATTGAATTTGAAAGATTTGACCCAGTACACTCACCAACCCCGGTAGTAAGTGCAGCATGGGGCGAGCGAGACATGGCAAATCGAGGACACGGACCACACCACGGGAGCTGAGGCGGCGTATAAATGCACCACTGACTTGGGAAGATGTAGGAGTGCCTGTGAGGGTTTCCATGTGCTGGAGTGCTGACATGTGATTCTGAAATGGAAAATGTTTGGGAGCAAATGAAAAAATTGTACTGTGAGATGGAAGGTATATGAAATAAATTAATGTGAAAAAAACAAATGAAATGTGTGTGGGGTGAAGTGGTGAATTGGGTTGTATATAAATACACCCAATATGTCCATGTGTATTGAAGGTGGTAAAAAAGGTTGTGATGAGTGAGTGAAAAGGGGTATGGGTGTAAAAAGTAGAGTGAATGATGCTGTGAAAAACTAAACTCAGTGATGCAAACAAGGCCATCAAGGATAGGTTTCATGCAGAAAACCCAATAAGCTCAGGCCTCTGGACCCACCTCAGAGTGGTGACTTGAGTATATTCATTCCCCTTATATTTCCTTTCTTGGTGATGCATGGTAGTATTGCTCTCTGAGGGCGGACAGGTGACAGGTCCACTTTTTTAACTCTTTCTAACCTAACATTCCACAAGACAGGTATATACTGTACCAAGCAGGCCATGAGTTTGTGTGAAGAGGAAGAAAAAAAAAACCTCTTTAGACTGCAGGTTTACAGACTCATAGGATGCTTATCAGCTGACAAGACTCCACATCCTGGAGCATCCTAAAAAATCAATGCGTTCAGGAGACAGGCAACTGTCATTGCGAGGGCATTCCAAAAACTGCCAATACTTATAAGCCTATTAACAAACATCGGTGTGAAGGGGCTTGGAGTGAGCTTCTTGACATAACTGAGATAGACTTGTTTCAAAGCCAGGCACTGCACACCGGGCAGGAATTTAACCCTGAAGGAAGCCTTGGTGAAGTTTCTTCCAGATTCCCACCAGTGGCAGGCAAAGTCAGACACATACACAGAGCAGAAATACTGTAGAAAAAGCCAGCATATCAAAGTACAAGAGCATAAAAGCCTTAATGGAACTTCAGAAAATCATCAAACTTGTACTTTTTCCTATATAATAGATTATCACGGTACCGTTGGCCATGCACACGTTTGATGTCCTTGGCGTAATAGGAATCAATGCAGCGCGGACTGTTTACAGGTACACAGAGCAGACAATTCACCGGCAGCCACATTTTCATGGAATACATTGTCTGGAAAAGAGTGCTTGGGCATTCAGCAGTTTACTGAATAAAGTATTTTTTCTACTTATCTCTTGGTGTCCGGATTGATGTTACAACATATTACCAAATTATGGGACAGGGCAAGATCTCCTGCAGTTTTCTGCTATTTAGCCAGAACTGTAAAGAGTCAGTCCATCCAAAAGTGAAATATTTAAGTTAGCGGCATAACTACAGAACATGGGACCCCATAGCAAAATTTTAATGGGGCTCCTTGGCAACCTCTCTACTGCCATTCATTTAACGCCCAAGTCCGGACAGAAAAAAAATTCAACAGCTTGTTTTAACGAGGGGTGAGGAGAAAGCTTATACTCACTCGATCCTTTGATCCACCGGAAAATGACGCTATCCCACTCTCCAGTGGTCAACTGTTCCTGGTCTATTGAGCCTACTCTGAGCTTGATGACATAAGGACCAGTCCCCAATTCAAGACTGCTTGAGCGTGGGGGTGCCGGACTGGTCTTGTGCTGAGAGGATCTAAGGTTTAAGTAAGTAGATCTCTTTTCTCCTCCTCCTAGACAAAAACGAGCAGTTAACCCATGCAATGCGAGCACCGCCCCACTATATGGGAAAGCTCTTCTTTTGCCTGGAGATGGGCCTACTGGGCACTTTTACCCCCTTCCTGTCCAGGCCAATTTTCAGCTTTCAGTGCTGTCACACTTTGTATGACAATTGCTCGGTCATGCATAGCTGTACCCAAATTAAATTTTTAGAATTTTTGTCACACAAATAAAGCATTCTTTTGGTGGTATTTAATCACCACTGGGGTTTTTTTTTTTTTTTTTGCAAAATAAACGAAAATTTTGCAAACAGGTAATATTTCTCCTTCACTGATGTGAGCTGAGGAGGTGGCACTGATGAAGCAGCTCTGATGGTCATTGATAGGCACTGATAGGCTGTACTGATGGGCACTGATAAGCAGCACTGATGATGCTGCACTGATAGGCAACACTGATAGGTGGCACTGTTGGGCACTGATAGGCGGCACTAATAGGTGGCACTAGTGGGCACTGATAGGCAGCACTGATGGGCACTTATAGGTGACACTAATGGGCACTGATAGGCAGCACTGATGGGCACTTATAGGTGACACTAATGGGCACTGATAGGCAGCACTGATAGGTGGCACTGATGGGCACTGATTGGCAGCACTGGTGGGCACTGATTAGCAGCACTGGTGGGCACTGTTGGAACTGCACTGATAAACAGGACACTGATAATTAGTGTACATGTTCCTTTTACACAAGTAGGTTATCGGCTCTCTTCTTCTTTCCACATGCTATCAGCATGAGGAAAGGAACGCCGATAACTGACTTCTGTTTACAGCTTAATAAGCTGTAAATGGACTCAGCTGATCATGTGGTAAAGAGTCGCTGATTGCCTCTTTACCTCAATCTGTGATCAACAGTGTCCTGAGGACACCACCCACGTGCAGTAGCAGGCGCGATTACGGGAGGACGTCATATGACGCCCTCCCAGAACGTCATTTGGCTATAGCACGGTCGGCAAGTGGTTAAACTTAAAGTCTGTCTAAATCTAGGATAAGGTAGCAGGAAAGCTGTTAGCATAGTCAGTACCCTAACAAGGGCCAGAGCTGTGCACAGAAGTTTTTAGCTGATGCGACACTGGTATTTTTATGGCTTGAGGATGACTGTGTTAGGCATACAGGGTTCATTTCAGTGCTGATAACCAGGATGACCATAAACTCTAAAGGGCAATAAATCTACGCTATAAAGACTTGAAAAATTATCCTTACTGCACAGCTTGCAAAAGGGGATCTGTGACCAGCGACAGTGATTCTGAAGCCTCCTCCTTGTGTGATTGAAGTCAGCTCTATCACAGGGTCAGTGTCAACAGCAAGCTCTGCAATCCCTATGGATATAGTCAGGGGCATTGCTAGGTCTACAAAATATCTGGGGCTAGAGCCCATATATATTACATTATATATTATCATTACATCAAGGTCCCCAAAAAGCATCCCCATTACATCAGGATTCCCAGAGAGCCTCCGCCTTACATCAGGGTCCCCAGAGAACCTCCCTCTTACATCAGGGTCCCCAAAGAGCCTCCCCCTTACATCAGGGTCCAAAGAGACCCTCCCTCTTACATCAGGGTCCCCAGAGAGCCCCCCCTTACATCAGGGTCCCCAGAGAGCCTCCCCTTTACATCAGGGTCCCCAGAGAGCCTCCCACTTACATCAGGGTCCCCAGAGAGCCTCCCCCTTACAGCAGGGTCCCCGGAGAGCCTCCCCCTTACATCAGGGTCCCCAGAAAGCTTGTCACGTTACCTACCACCAGATGCAGCTTGTCACGTCACCTGCCACCAGATGCGAATTGTCACATACAGAGAGGCTAGGATATAGAGAGAGGCTAGGGTATACAGAGAGGCTAGGGTATACAGACAGGCTAGGGTATACAGAGAGGTTAGGCTATATAGAAGACAGGCTAGTGTATACAGAGAGGCTAGGGTATATAGAAGACAGGCTAGTGTATACAGACAGGCTAGTGTATACAGACAGGCTAGAGTATACAGAGAGGCTAGGGTATATAGAAGACAGGCTAGGGTAGTACAAAGTTTCCCCCCTCCTCCATGGTCTGCACTCACCTGCTGCCTTCCCAGCTCAGGAGCTTGTGTGAGAAAGTTCCTCCCGACTCTATGATATGGATAGAGCAAGGGAGGAGACTCGCTCTCACACTGATCCTTGGCTCTGGCTGTCAGTGAACCACCGAGTGCAGACTCAGTGAGCATGCCTCGGCTGTGCGGGGGACAGCGTTGTGTCAGGCAGTTCACGACACTCCCACGGTAGGGCCGGCCCTGGTCTCGGTGCTATGGGCCCCAGATTCGGGGCTATAGTCCCATTAGCCACCCCCTAGTGACGCCACTGGATATAGTACTGTATTTTTATCTTCACATGTAAACAGATTTTCTATGCTTAATAGCCTCAAAAGCCCCCTAATGGGCTCCCTGTCCTTGCAGGCCCCATGGCAGCTGAATGGGCTGCTATGACTATTGTTACACCATTGGTTTCAGTTTGGGTAGCTGTGATAGAGTTAAACACGCTCATAAAGTATTTCATATATCTCTCTGGAACTTTATTGGTAAGAACTCTACACACCTACTGTGCCCATTATGAGGGCTTCCACCATTCCTTATAGATTTTTTTCCATGTCACGAAGAATGTAATAAAAGGAGATGAACACCTACAACTTCCAGGCAGACAGAACCAGTTGGGAATTAAAGCAAACAGAACTCACTGCTGGGAGCATTAAAGACAAATAAAAAGCCAGGGGCTGCTTCAGCACACCAGGATCCATTGATAACTTGACCAGGGTAGATAAGATGTTCCACCTTCTTGTGACTACCAACCATTATATACTCCACCCTTAACCCCACTTAACTTCACCTACAATTACCGAGACCACACTTGAGATGGAGTATAACTGGTCATAGCAGCCTTTTTATTCAAAAATATAAAATATATAATCATATTCTCAGAAAAATGGCCAAGAAATCATAAATTCTGCCACGGTATGTAAACTTATGAGCACAACTGTATATATATATAAATATATATTTATTTATTTATTTAAATACTGCAGTATATACAGTATACAGTACAGCAGTATTTACTACCAGTCTTCCCCCTTTCAAGTCTGCTCTAAGGCTCATTCACACTAGTGGAGCTTTTGACAGCATTTGACAGGCTGTTAGGAGGCATTATATTGCCTACCTCACCGTCTGTTTAACCCTTGACTGGCACACTAGCGCGCCACAACTGTGTGCAATGCACGTGGATGCAGGGCACTTGCAAATCGGCCCCATTCACCTGAAAGCGATGGGAGTATAACTGCTGTAACTGTGAAGCCAACCATCATGGCCACAGCATGTGTACACCCCTGGCTGTGCCTCTACAGCTAAAGGGGTAGTGGTTGGGGGACAGTAGGTAAGTGCAGCTCAACCTCTGGGTTTTACTACCCGCCAATCTTACGTGTGAATAAGCCCTTACTGACTAAAACCAACAGACTTTTTATATGGCTTGTCTTATAATCTCAGCAGTTGCTTTGCTGGGACATACAATACACTTTTTGTTAACCCAATAATGACAATAGACAACAGCAAGTGTATAAAATGTGAAGTAAATAACATTGACATGAGGGCTTGACAACATCAGGTGCGTTGAGCTCAGATCAACGCAGCCTCAACGCAAACACACGTCAAAAACAATTGCTGTCTATGTGCATCAATCACACCAAAATAATATGTTGCTGTGTGTTCAGGAAAAATGTAGGCATGCTGAACATTTATGCAGCGCAACACACAAAAACAGTTGCAAGCATGTCATATGGATTCAGCTAAAGCAGCCTTCTTCAACCAAGGTGCCTTGAGGTTTCTTCAGGGGTGCTTTCACAAAATGCCTAAAAATTGATCAAAAATTGTATACAAGCCAGCAGGTGGATCAAGCCTGCCTTTTAGTTACACAAAGACACGGGTTTTCATTATGCACCATTACAACTTTCTAGACACTGGCATCCTAACAACCAATGACATCATTAGATAATAAGGAGGATGTCTGTTGCCTCCACAGCATCCTTGTTTGACCCTCCGGTGCCCCTTTCCCTCAGCACTGGGGTGACTTTAGCTGAGTGATGGAGAGAAACCGAGGGAGAAGAGAAACATTGGAATACTAGTCAGTACCAGTGTGCAAAAGTGTGTTTGATCTGGAAGAATAAATCACCTCTAACTTTGGGTGTCCTACTTGTGGATGTTGTTGCATTATGTAAAGCTATTAGAATAGCTTTTTACATTTTAGAATGGGGTCCCTCGAGATTGTCCATCATTTATTTTACCGCCCCATAGCAGATTTACTGCTACAGGGTGGCCGCACTGTGCAGAATCATGTATATATACGGGATTCTGCACTTCCGGGTTTTGGGCGCGAGTGCGCGCTACCGGCGGCTTGCTCCCGCTGCGATTTTATGCAGCGGGTCCCGTGGAACCGATGTCCGCTTGGACTCGACGATTGTTCGGTACACTGACAGAATGGTAGTCAGAATGACACTGACAGAAAGGCAGATTGTCATTCTGTCAGTACAGACAGAATTTTTTAAAAATTTGATTGGATTTGTTTTATAGCAGAAAGCAGGGCTGGACTAGGACAAAAATTTGGCACTGGACTTCATCCAGACCAGTCCACTTTAATTTAGCAAACGGTATATAAACTATACACAATTGCGCAAAAAAACATAAGTAAAAACATTCCACTATTGGGCATAGGACAGGGCATAGCCACACCAGTGCCCATTATTGCAGCCTCACCAGTGCCCATTAATGCAGCATGATCAGTACCCATCAGTGAAGCTACACCAGTGTCAATTAATGAATGCAGCCTGATCAGTGCCCATCAGCGCAGCCACACCAGTGCCCATTAATACATTCTGATCAGTGCCCATCAGTGCAGCCACACCAGTGCCCACCAGCGCAGCCACACCAGTGCCCATTAATGCAGCCACACCAGTGCCCATCAGTGCAGTCACACCAGTGCCCATTAATGCAGCCTCATCAGTGCCCATTAATGCAGCCTGATCAGTGCCCATCAGCACAGCCACATCAGTGCCCATCAGCACAGCCACATCAGTGCCCATCAGCGCAGCCACACCAGTGCCCATTAATGCAGCCACACCAGTCCCCATTAATGCAGCCTCACAAGTGCCCATTAATGCAGCCTGATCAGTGCCTATCAGCGCAGCCACACCAGTGCCCATTAATGCAGCCACACCAGTGCTCAATATTGCAGCCACACCAGTGCCCATCAATGTTAGTCCCCACCAGTACCTGGTCTGCACAGCTTCTTCTACCTAGGTCCTGGGTGCAGTGCTTGTCCTACAGGTGGTTCCTCTGGAGCTGGGAGCCCGAGCACCAGCAGTGCACTGCTGGTACATCTGGTTCTCTCCCTTCCTCCTGGGCACCACAGAGCTGGGTAACTAGAGCTGGAGGAAACTGGGGGGGGGGGGGGGGTTGGTGAAGTGAGCAATTCCCAAATTCTGTCCACAAATCAGCTAATCTCCCGACTTATGCTGTGTAGCTGTTTAGAAAAAAAACTTCTCCGGGCCCCCGTGTTCAGTGGGGGCCGGAGGACAGAAAGCAGACTATTTAATCTCTTTTGGCTTTAGGCGGATTATTCCACAGCATCACTCCCGACCGGCTCCAGTGTACTGATATAGCACAAGCCAGCCTTCAACTGTGTAGTGCGCTGCTGCAGAATAATCCGCCCAAAGCCGAAAGTGATGAAATAGTCCGCTTTCTGTCCCCCGTCCCCCTCTGAACACAGGGGGCGGGAGAAGTTTTTTTTTTCTAAACAGCTGCACAGTGGGAGATTAGCTTATTGGTGGACAGGGTTTGGGAGTCCCCGCCCGCTCTCACTGAAACCAGCCCACTGAGACAGGTCCTGGCAGAAAATAAAAAATATAAATATATTTTTAAATTGACGGTCGTTCTTTGTTTATAGCACAAAAAAAATAAAAAACGCAGAGGTGATCAAATACCACCAAAAGAAATCTCTGTTTGTGGGAAGAAAGGACATCAATTTTATTTGGGTACAGCGTCACATGACTGTGCAATTGTCAGTTAAAGTAACGCAGTGCTGTATCGCAGAAAATGGCCTGGTCATAAAGGGTGGTAAATCTTCTGGAGATCAAGTAGTTAAAGGGTGCCTTGACTGAAAAAAGGTTGAGAAACACAAAGCGAAAGGAAGTGTTAGTAAATAAAGTTTTTTTTTAAAAAGCACTGTGATGGGTAATAACAACATATTGCATGGTATTGTGTGTGCACAACACATACCAACACGCATATTATATGCACCATAACATGTACCCGCCGGTGTAAATGACTCCTAAGCTTTACAATAGTGACTGTAGCTTTAAAAATGTCAGCGACAAGAGTACAGTAACCCTGGGCAACCAACCCGTTTATCATTCATCGTCCTGACTGCCCTAGACAGGTAAGGTGAACTCAGATGGCTCGCTGTTTCTCTGCGTATTCCGAACGTTGCTGGTGCCCTGTGCACTCTTACTAAATAAACCCCACAGACGAGACAGACAGTCAAATAGAAAATAATGACAACCTTAAAGTACAGCTAATAAAAACAAATTGCTCAGTGCTTTATTAATGAACGGCCCTATTGATTAGCAGCGACGCAGCTAATTCAATCTCTATGATAAACAACTTTGTATTTTAGAAACAAATATATATGTGTATTATTGGCTTTATAATAAAAGTTATTTCTATGGTAGTTTATTTCATTTGCTTTGCATTGGATAAGAGTTATTACGCTGTGTATTATTTATTACACCATATTTAATAGATTAGGGCTGACTTCTAGAAATGGTGTCTTGACCTGTAGCAACCAATGAGCTGTTTACTGTTCAATTTTTACTGTAAACTGATATAGGGAACATATTTGTAGAACTACCCCAGAGGAGCCATTTGATAGATGGATCCTTCTCTCCTCTGCCCAGTGTTGACCCCCCATGAACTGACCCAGAACACTCCGACACATTGGTCAGCTTTATTCAATGGCAAATCCCTGTATAGTATTGATTTAATACAGAGCAACAAAGACAAGGTAATACTCATAAACAATTACAACCCAAATTCCAAACAAGTTGGGACGGTGTGTAAAATCTATATAAAAACAGAGTGCAGTAATTAGCAAATCTCAAAAACCCATATTTTATTCAAAATAGAAAATAGAAAACACACAGAAGACGAGCTCTGATCTAACTGTGCGCCCAATTTTTGAAAATAGATGTATACAAGAAACTCTCCAGCGTGGAAGGATCTCGATGCTGTACAGATCATTTGTCACACCCTTGTCTAAATTGTTGCATTGTCGTATCGGATTGCTTGGGAAAGGGACCTGAACACAGCCCCTGAGCCGGAGCATTGGCGGACCTGGAACGCTTGTTATATACAAGGGCGTTATGAATATTGCCTTGGTAGAAGCAGAGAACATAGAAGTGGCGGCCGCTCATTAGGGGTGCACGGGCGCCGCCCCCCCCCCCCTATTCCAAGCATCCGGCCCCTAATCTGCATGCAGGGCGCCGGATGCATGGATTTGAATAGATTTTCTTTTTTTTTAGAAGCACGTGGTTAAAGCCTGAGGCTCTAATTGGCTTCAAAATTGGCGGGCTCAGGGCGTAGAGCACTGTGTCCGGAGCCCACCCTATTGTGTGACATTAGCACATTAATATTCGCTAATGTCTTCCTGTTTCTCCTCCCGACCAATCAGGAAGTGAGTCCTAAGACCCCATTGGCCGTGAGTCCGAAGACCCCATTTGCCGGGAGGAGAAGTGACGACCAGGACACATAGGAGACAGAAGGAGGAAGCCGCCGCTGTGGCCGTGACCTGCATAGGGTAAGTGCACAGCTGTCAGGGGGCCTGGCGGGCCAGAGGCCAAACGAGCAAGCCGGCGACTAAGTGTGGGTATGGTGTACGGTGGCGGGCTCAAGCGACTGGGGGAAGGGTTAGTGTGGGCTGGTGGGCTGGAGCGACAAGGGGGGGTCTGTGGTCATGTCTGTCTGCCACCGCCTGACCAATGGAGCACCAGCCGCCACTGGTACATAGTATACACTAGATGGTACTTGGTACCTGAACAACTTGCTAAAATGTACCCGGGCACCTCATCCTCCTGTTTCCGGGGCTGTGGTCAAGTGGGGAAAAACCCTCACATTTGGCGGACCTGTCCTAAAGTCAGGTGTTTCTGGATACGGTTCCATTCATTCGTTTATTCAGTCACTATGGTCAATGTCATTAAAGATGCCCGGATAGAATTCTTAAATGAACCGGTTGGAAATATCCCCAGACACACACAAACTCTGATTTATTTGATCTTTTTGGTGGCCAAAATCGCAATAGCCAAGCGTGGAAAAGTCAGTTGGTGGATCTCGCCTTGCTGAAGCATATGTTGACCTTGATTATGCTTCACAAAAAGATGGTGAGTGTCTTAAGTGATAAACAACCGCTATTTGATAAAATATGGAACTCCTGGCTCTCAGGTACTGGATACCTAGAGGTGGTCTCCTTGGCGAGATGGCGTTGGACTCCAGGATCTCTGGACAGACATTCCTTATTCCTCTTCTCTTCTTTTCTCTTCCTGCTTTTGCTCTTTTGAGACTTTCTTTCTAAATTATTTTTGATAATAGTGCTGGGTCCTGTATTCCGACTTCTGGCCCTAGCAGAGGTTTATCACAGTATAGAACCTATTATAGCTTCTAATTTATAGTGTTAATATTTTTGATAAGCTCACTTTGGGTTTGTACCCCTGGGCTAGTCCCTTGCATCTAGTAGCCTAATGGTTGCGAGTACTGCCTGATTGAGATATAGGACTATACCGGTATCCCTTGAATTTCATAATACTGTATGCCTTTACCTTTCTTGATAGCCTTAGCAATGTAAAATGTCTACTAAATTGTATTACTCCAATAAAACCAATAAAAACAATTGAAACAGGAAATAGAAAACACATCAAATGTTCAAAATGAGAAAATGTGCTGTTTTAAGAAAAAAAAAAGGTAATTTTGAAATTGATGGCAGCAACACATCTCAAAAAAGTTGGGACAAGGGCAGGGTATCTACATTTCTGGGGACAGGCTTCCTCCTTGGCTGAAGCACCAACCAATCAAAGTTCTCCCCTGCTCCTCTGTCCATCAAGGCCAGGGAGGGAGCAACATTCAGCTAGGCAGCTTAAAGGGACCACAGACCAGCGCCACATATTCTATTTCTTAAAGCTGAATTCCAGCCTCACCTTTAGTCTTGCATAGCTGTACAGGCTCCTCTCCTCTACTGAAATTGCGTACTCTGTTTTTACTGCACACTGTGAGCTCATTCAACAACAACACAACTCAATCTTCTTTTACAGTAGTCAGTAGTCTCACCCTAATGCCGCGTACACACGGTCGGACTTTTCGTCTACAAAAGTCAGACAGCCTGTCCGACAGACTTCCGGCAGACTTTCGGCGGACTTGCGGCGGACTTGCGGCATACTTTCTAACGAACGGACTTGCCTACACACGACCACACAAAAGTCCGACGGATTCGTACGTGATGACGTACACTGGACTAAAATAAGGAAGTTCATAGCCAGTAGCCAATAGGTGCCCTAGCGTGGCTTTTTGTCCGTCGGACTAGCACACAGACGAGCGGATTTCGGGGTCCGTCGTAGTTACGACGTAAAGATTTGAAGCATGTTTCAAATCTAAAGTACGTCGGATTTGAGGCTAAAAAATTACGTTGAAAGTCCGGAGAAGCCCACACACGATCGGATTACCAGCCAGCTTTAGTCCGTCAGCGTCCGTTGGACTTTTGTAGACGAAAGGTCCGACCGTGTGTACGCGGCATTAGAATATCTGGACAATGCTCTGCAACTTTGGTCTCTGTTCTTTGTGACTCTGCCAAGTATGCTCTGCCACTGAAGCTCTCCATGTAGTTCGTCTCTCATTCTTGGAGTTCTTTGCAGCTTTTTCTCTGCAGCTTTAGGTGCACACACCACTCTGTCCAGTACAGGTTTTTGGCTCAGTAGTAGTTCCCAGAAGCTAGTCCCTCTCTCCTCTGGTGTACCTAAACACTTTGTTTGAGCCTGGTCTGTAAGCTATCCATTGGGGCGATGAGTGGGTCTGTTCCTTGGCTTTCAAGTCAAATCACTGTCCTCCGTGCCACGTTGCTAGGGGTGGGCTTCCTCCGTGGCTGTGGCAGCAGCAATCAAAGTCCTCCCCTGCGCCTCTGTTCCTGCTCTGTCCATTATGGCCAGGGAGAGAGCAATGAGCCACAGTAGTGGGAAACATTCAGCCAGGCAGCTTAAAGGGGGCCACACACCAGTACCCCCTGCACACTGTAGGCTTCTCACAGTGTGCATTGGAAGCTGCAGCAAGTCAGATAGCCACTTTATGACCAGGCCATTTTTTGTGATACGGCACTGCATTACTTTAACTGACAATTGCGCTGTCATGCGACACTGTACCCAAATAAATTATGTCCTTTTTTTCCCCACAAATAGAGCTTTCTTTTGGTGGTATTTGAACACATCTGCGTTTTTTATTTTTTGCGCTATAAATAAAAAAGGATGACATAGAAACGAAATAAAAATAAAACACTTTTTTTACTTTCTGCTAAAAAACACATCCAATAAATAAAAAAAAAATCAAATTTCTTTATCAGTTTTGGCCAATATGTATTCTGCTAATTGTTTTTGGGAAAAAAATCCCAATAAGCATATATTGATTGGTTTGCGCAAAAGTTACAGCGTCTACAAGCTATGGGATATATTTAAGCAATTTTTATTTTTTTCTACTAGTAATGGCGCCGATCAGCGACTTTTAGTGGGACTACAATATTGTGGTGGACAAATCGGACACTAGTTGACACTTGTGACTTTTTTTGGGGATCAGTGACATCATTACAGTGATTAGTGCTAAAAAAAATGCACTGTCACTGTACTAATGACACTGGCTGGAAAGGGGTTAACATCAGGGGCAATCAAAGGGTTAACTGTGTGCCTAACCAGTGTTTTACTATACCGTGTGGGAGGTGCTTTTACTAGAGGAAGACATGGATTCATGTCCCTACTTTGCAGCAACACAGGATCCATGCCTTCCTTACTGACAGAACAGTGATCTGCTTTGTTTACATAGGCAAGTCAGCGTTCTGCCTGTGTAGCAAACTGTCAGCGGTTGCCAGCAGACATCAGATCCATGGGACCCACTGATTGGCTAGCGCTGTGTAGAATCCCAGTGGGAGTGAGCCGCCGCTGGCTCAAACTCACGCCCGATGCCTGGAGGTGAAGGTCATGTATGTATACATGATCCAGCACAGCATGGCCGCCCTGTAGCAGTGAAACTGCTATAGCGTGGTCAGAAGGTGGATAGTGCCTGGCTCATTTCCAGACTGAAGGACATCCAGCATCATCTAGCTCTTTCATCCCCGCCCTGGCCCACCCTTTAATTTAGGGGTAAGCAACCAGTAGATCCCGGACAGGGGACTGGTAGATCGTGGTCTGGGCTGGCTGTCCCAATTCCAGAGCATCAAAGTGCAATGTAGAGAGACTACTACTACTTGTAAAGTTGAAGCTGTAGTAGAGAGCAAGAGCCGCATAAGCCGATGCCTTCTCTGTAGTGCTGGCTCCTCTCTAATGTGAAATGATACCAACTGCACTCCACCTCTTATCCCGGCTAGCGGTCTCCAGAGTGATGCCAGCAGCAGGAAAGAAGAGATCTTCAGGTCAGTATAAAGCAATACACTGGGCATAATACTATAGGGCTGCTTTCACACTGATGTGCTGCAGTTTACCCACACCGTGGGTACAGGGCAGTGTACCTGCAGCTTTCCTGCGGCTTTGCTGCGTTTAGCCATAGACTTCTATTATATCCTGTGGTTATGGTGGACTTTCTGAATGCAGGAGTTTTACCCCCCCCCCCCCCCCCCCCCAAATTTATGTGTGAACGAGCCCTAAGGGTGCCGCTGCTGAATGCAACTAAAGGGCTCTAATGCTCAAGTGCAGCAGACACTGTTGCTCCCTGGAAAAGCGATCCCAGTGTGTCTGACAGGTGGTGAGGAGGCGAAATGTTGCCTCCTCACCAACTGATCTAAACCCATGATTACCGTGTAGCCCTGCCCCCTTGGGGGTTGCTGTGTGTAGTGGTTCACTGTCACCCTGCCCAGCCAGACATCCATCCCAGTCACTCAGAGACAGAAACCAGTCCATTGCTTTGTTTTGTTTAGCTCTGCCTAGGCCTGCCTAGATTTACCTACACTGCCAGAGAAAAACCTCACTCTAGCACCTCACCTACTAGAGGGTACTACACACACAAAGCGGTAGTACGGCAATTAGAGGTTTAAATCAGGTGTGAGGAGGCGACACTGCGCCCAGTGATCTTTGACTTCTCCCATGTTGTTCAGGGAGATCTTCACCTCTTTAAGGTTACCTACCCTTCTTTGACTTTCAGTCAAGCTCAGCATCACACATGGGGCATTACCTAAACTAGTCTACATTCAAATACAGCCTGCCTAAAAACACCCACTCCTCCAGAGAAGCCCGCAGCAACAGCATGTAATGCATAGCGGAGGGCATACATGACTGTGGTAACAGGGGAGTTAATAGTTTAAGGGGTGGGTACAAAAAAGTAACCGAGGGGGAGGTATCAAACAGGGCTTTATAGGCTAACCCCGCCCAGGGGGGAGTAACAGTGGTTGGAGAAAGTTCATTGAAGATGGAGCTGGACGGACTCATGGCGCAGCTTAGGGAGGAGGCCGCGGTTCGTGGGACAGCATGGCTACAAGAAACCATTGCTGCGGCTTTGCAGAGCAGTCAGCCTGAGGCGCTGGGTAGGTCTAGCGGCGCCAGAACGCGGCGGTCCCGGCCGCCTGAGCGGTTCTCCCCCGACCAACGGGTTTCTGGACAGCGGCAACCCGGGACTCTTGCGGGTCTCGCGGTGGGCCCACCGCCAAAAAGAATGGCCGGAGCGGATGGCGGCAGAGCGAGCGCCGACGGGACCCGGCGGAGCGATCGTTTGGAAGGGATGGAAGCGGCGGCGCGGCCTTACAGAGCGGGCAGAGTGAGGAGCGAGAGCCCCGCCCCCTGCAGGAGTCAGTCAGCAGCAAGAGAGAGGACACGTGCAGCGAGCCCTGGGCCGTCCGGTTCCACGGCAGGGGCACACAGGAGGATCGAGAGGGGTCGGCCTAGCGGGGCATCGCAGGTACCAGGCGGCAGGACTGAGGTCAGGCACACCGGTCCGGGCAAAGCAACCTGCAAGTCAGCGGGAGGAGGTGACAAGCGGAGGCGGGGGCGTACTGCTACAGTCATGGCGGCAACCCCGGCGGCCAGGCCGGGCGGGCCTTCGTCAGAGGAAGTAGAGGGGAGAAGTGGCGATCGAGCAGGTGGATGGTCCGGGTCGGAGGAAGAATCGGTACCCCAGCAAAGGCGAACGGCAGCGGTGGAGATCCCTGTTCCGGCTGATGAGGTTACGCCTGTGCAGCCTGGTGAGTACAATGTTTTATCCCTTAATTCCAGTCAGGCCAGAGTGGGGGGGATGGGGGTTTCAGTGGGGGCAGCAGTGGGTCGGGGGTGTCAGGCAGTGAGGGGGCTGCAGCGTTGGGGGGGTTTTTAGCAGGCATTAGGGAGCTCCTTCAGCGCTTTGAGGGAGCGGGGACGGTTCCCTCGGGCCCTGCAACAGCGTGGGCGCCGCCGGCAGGAGGCACCGGGACGGTGGTGCTCACGGGAGGGTCAGCGGCGGTGCCTTCGGTCACGGCGGCGGTGGCCACGCCTGCACCGGTAACGCCCGGGAGTACAGGGGCGCAGGGGACGGACAAGACAGCTGAGACCACAAGCAGGCAGGATATAACCAGATTGGCTGATGCAGCCAGGTGCGAGGTGTATGTATGCTATGAGGGACCATTGGGCGCGCACCTGAAGCAAGAAGTGCGGGAAAAACTGTGGAAGGGTGAATATGTTGAGATATTTTCCCTGCTGCCGTTAGAGAAATTTAATCTGGATAGGGTGAAACCTGATGATTCAAAGAAGGAGGACGAGGAGAAGAGGAGGTACAGGCTGATCCCTAGAACATTTGCAAACTGGTTGCAGGCTTTTGCGATTATGGCAAGTGTGATAGGTGAAAAGCACCCGGAGCATTGCTCAGCTCTATTTTGCTATCAGGATGCTATCGGAGAGGCGTACAGGGTTTATGGGGGCACGGCGTGGCTGAGGTATGATGAACAGTTCCGTCAACGGAGGGCAATCAGGCCGACGCTCCGCTGGGATCACAAGGACATCAGCCTATGGATGAGATTGATGACGACGACGACGAGGGCCCCCAACCAGTTTTTTCCAGGAGGGACCGGTGGACCTTCCACCCAGGGACATACGGTCGGAAACAAAAAGGGGGTTTGTTGGCAATACAACACCGGGACCTGCAGGTTTGGAACCTCCTGTAAGTATAAACACGAGTGTTCAGGATGTGGGGGATCCCACCCGGGGTCAAGGTGTTTCAAACAAGGAAAGGGTAGACAAGGAGAAACTGCAAACAAAAGGGAGGACCCCGGTGAGAGTGGAAAAGATGCGGCCGTTTCTAGGTAGGTATCCAGACAAGAAAGCAGCGCAATTGTTGGATGAAGGTTTCTCAGTGGGATTTAGGATACCGTGCAATCTATCGGTTATCCCGCCTGTGTCGCCTAATTTAAAGTCAGCTATGCAACACCCGGAGGTAGTTTCTGAGAAACTAAGGAAGGAGGTTGCATTGGGTCGGATGGGAGGTCCTTTTTCGGTGTCGCCGTTGGATAATTTGGTAGTGTCACCGCTGGGAGTGGTCCCAAAGAAGGAGCCAGGAAAATTCAGGCTAATCCATCATTTATCATTCCCAAAAGGGGGGTCGGTCAATGATGCGATAGACCAGGGTGAGTGTTCCGTGACCTATACATCATTTGATGCGGCAGTGGGATGGGTGCGACGGTATGGAAAGGGGGCTCTCATGGCAAAGGCAGACGTGGAATCAGCTTTCCGACTGCTGCCAGTACACCCGGACAGCTTTCGGTTATTGGGATGCCATTGGAACAACGAATTGTATGTCGACCAATGCTTACCAATGGGCTGCTCTATATCGTGCGCGATATTTGAGCAGTTCAGCTCGTTTGTGGAATGGGTTGTTAGGGAGGTGTCAGGTGTGAATTCTATAATTCATTACCTGGATGACTTTCTCTGCATGGGCCCAGCTGATTCAAGGATCTGCGCGGTGCTTTTGGCTACGCTGGAACATATCGCAGACAAATTCGGCATTCCATTGGCGGCTGACAAAACGGAGGGACCGAGTACGGTCATCACGTTTTTGGGCATTGTGCTGGACACGGAGACAATGGAATGCCGGTTGCCGGACGATAAACTGGAGGACCTGAAGAGGGAAATTGCGGGGCTCATGGGTTTGCGGAAAGTGCAACTGAAGGCGCTACAATCGGTATTGGGCAAGCTTAATTTTGCATGCCGCATATTACCAATGGGGAGGGTTTTCTGTCGCAGGTTGTCGGCCAGCACGAGCGGCGTAAAATCGCCAAGGCATTTCGTTCGGTTAAAAGAAACACATAGAGCGGACTTAAGGGTGTGGCACACCTTTTTGGAAGCTTTTAACGGGAGGGCTTTCTGGATGGCTGGTCCGGTCAGCAATTTTGACTTGGAACTGTTCACTGATGCCGCAGGTTCAGCCGGTTTTGGGGCCTTTTTTCAGGGACAATGGAGTGCTGGGCCTTGGCCTCAGTCGTGGGTGGAAGCAGGTTTTACAAAAAACCTGGTGCTGCTGGAGTTGTTTCCGGTGGTGCTGGCGGTGGAGTTATGGGGAGCATCATTCAGGGACCTGAAGGTGCGTTTCCACGGGGACAACCTAGGTGTGGTACAGGTAATTAATAGGAACACGGCATCATCTCCGCCAGTGATTAGGCTATTACAACATCTGGTACTACGATGTTTGCAACTGAATGTTTTCATTCATGCGGTCCATTTACCAGGGGTGGAAAATGTTATAGCTGATGCATTGTCTCGCTTCCAGTGGGAAAGGTTCCGGGAGTTGGCGCCGGAGGCGGAGCAACACGGGGTTCCTCGTCCCGACTGGCTGTGGGGGATAGCATTGGCCTCATCGCCGGATGGATAAAGAACTCGGTAAGTGGGTCCACGTGGGCGGCTTACACCAGGGTATGGCAGGAATGGATGGATTTTGTGAGCGAAATCGGGGAGGAGCCGGTGGGTGGAGAGGTGCGGCTGCTCTTGATATACTACATTGCCAGGAAGATGGAGGAGGGTGTGTCTGCAGCTGTGGTGAATAAGAATGTATCTGGGTTGGCCTTTCTGTTTAAGTTGCAGGGTCAGATGGATTTTACGAAAGACTTCTGGATCCGGCAAGCAATGAAGGGTTACAGAAAGACTTGGATTAGGAAGGATGGGAGAAGGCCGGTGACATTCGAGATTTTGCAGGGTGTTATAGGGCAACTGGAGAGGGTGTGCTCTTCAGGTTATGAAGTGCTGTTGTTCAAGATAGCCTTTTTATTAGCGTTTTTTGGGGCCTTTAGACTAGGGGAGTTGGTTAGCCCTTCTAAGAGGGTGCAGGGAGGGCTGAGTTATCAGGATGTGAAGTGTGAGACGGAAGTCTTGCAGTTGTATTTGAGAAAATCAAAGACCGATCAACAGGGAAGGGGCAGAATCGTTAGGGTGTATCCGGTTGTGGGTTCGGTGTTGTGCCCAGTTGGGGCAATGCGGGAGTTTTTGAATTTGCGCCCGGTGGGAATGGGCCCCCTTTTGATACATTCAGGTGGAGAATGTTTATCCAGATTCCAATTTGGCGCAGTTTTTGCTAAATGTATCCGGGGTTTAGGACTGACCGAGAAGGATTTCTCATCACATTCCTTCAGGATAGGAGCAGCCACGGAAGCAGCCAGGAATGGATTGGGGGAGGAAATGGTAAAAAAGATTGGCAGATGGGAATCCAAGAGGTTTCAATCTTATGTGAGGCCCAATTTGGTGGTTAGTTTGTAGGTTAAGTATTTGATGTGTAATGGAGATATGGGTATGGGTTGGTAAGTGTTGATAGGGTTGTTGGTTATAGTATGGTTTCTTGTGTTTTTTTCTATTTCAGATTCGCTGCCTGGGATGGTCTGGATCATGGGTCATTCCTATGTGGCGTGGGGGGCTCGGAGAGGGGACGCCCGACATGAGGGTAGGCAATTGGGTTTTGGCAGGAGGGAAGCGTGCATAAAGTGGCTGGGGATCCCAGGCATGTTGTGGGTCAGATTGGTGCCGGAGGTGCATCGTTATGCACAGCGCGATAGGCCGCCGGATGTATTAGTAATACATGCTGGCGGTAATGACCTGGGTATTAGATCTATGGTGGACCTGAAGCGCGACATCAAGTTGGATGTTTTGCGGTTGAGAGAAGCCTTTCCAAAAATGGTGATTGTTTGGTCAGACATGGTGGCCCGGACTTCCTGGAGGATGGCGAGATCAGTGGAGGGGGTCAACAGGGCACGTAAGAAAATAAATAGGGAAGTTAGCAAGTTTGTAGTAAATAACGGTGGGCTGGCGGTTAGGCATTTGGAACTCGAGTTCGAGACATGGCGGTATTTAAGAGCGGATGGAGTGCATTTGAACGAGGTTGGAATTGATTTGTGGGCCTTGGGGCTACAAGATGGAATACAGAGAGCACTTCGGGTGTGGAGGGGCACCCAAGATTAAGGTGTTATTCTTGGGTGCTGTGGCGGGCGTTGGTCTGGGCAAAAAGAAGGTGGATTGGTAAAAGTAAGAGTCTTTTTGGGAGCCTAGCGTTGCTATGGCTCAGTATTGTGGTTCCCGGTTAACGGAGGTTAACCGGGAAGTGATAATGGGGCACTGCGGTCATTGCTAGTCTCTGAGCCAGCTTGTCGGCTTGAGGCCTATTTTGATAGATTTGATGGGACCGCAGTGCTAGTCCTGTTATGGACACGGAGGATTTTTTAAGATATTGCTCAGACCAACGCTTGATGATCAAACAGGTTGTTTTAACAGATGTTGTTGTTTTGTTGTTGATGTTTTTCTATTTATGATTGATAATGTTTTTATATGTTATATTTTTATATATAAAATTATTTGTTAAATAAATTAGGCCACTACGGCCTTTTATAATCCAAGCTCAGTGTGGTTTGAGTTATTGGGGTAAAGATGGGCATGGTTTGGTATTAAGGGAATAATGACATCTGTATCCGTCAGTCAAGACAGATATCAGCCCATCAAAGCATTTTGATATTTATATAACTCCTCCGAAAAGGCAGCCCACAGGACTAAGGGCTCTGGAGAGAAGTACTGGGGCAGGGTTCTGTAATGTTTTCAGGAAGCAATGTGTAACAGCCCCTCCTATCAGCTATGATCTGCCTGCATTGCATAGAGATGCACAAAAGCCTTGTTATGGTATCACCAAGCCTAAAATAAAGTACAGTAAAACCTTGGTTTGAGAGTAACTTGGTTTGAGAGCGTTTTGCAAGACAAGCAAAAATTTTTAATACATTTTGATTTGATATACAAGCGATGTCTTGATATACAAGTAGCGTCATGTCACATCTGGGTTTAAAAGAGAAGAGAGGCGCCTCTAAGTGTAGCAATATGGTTACATTTAATGAAGGTACAACATTTAGCAACATATTGCTTAGAGGCGCCTCTCTTTTTTTTTTACTCTGTAGCTCCTGCTGGATTTTGCTTCTAATCCCCTTGTGGAGGCTTCCATTTGTGGATGGACATTTTATGGTTACACAACCTATCACATTGCTATAATCTTTTTATATGGTCTATAAACTGAAGGACCTACGAATAAATGGTTGTGGAACGAATCATCTGAGTTTCCATCATTTCTTTTGGGGAAATTTGCTTTGATATACAAGTGCTTTGGATTACAAGCATGCTTCTGGAACAAATTATGCTCACAATCCAAGGTTTTACTGTATGGTATGAGAACAGAAAGATTTTATTCCAACATTTTAGCATTTTTAATGTGGGGTGGAGGGGGGGGGGGGTTACTTAGAGAAGACAAAATATAAAAAGATTAGGCTTCTGCTTTACGAACACTGTACTCTGATTTGCACTTTTTTAGTGGGGTTTTTTTTTTCACATTACTAATCTGTCAGATTATACTTTCTTTTATAAATAATTGCAAGCAGACAGTAAAATATTTAGATCTGAACAGTTTTCCTCTGGATCCATTTGTCACCCGGAATAAATGCAAGTCATTTGCAGTGCTTCATTTCTTCACATAACTATAGATGGGGCTCATGTCCTATACAAGTGGCACTGCATTGTACAGAGGTCTGCAGCACACGATTAAGCTTCTTATCGCTGGCTGATCTAGATTAAAAAGGTTACCTATTTGTATGCAGTACGCACGGTGCAGATAAACCGGCAACTCTTGTTTTATAGATAATTTAAAGGTGCCTGTGTAATTTGCAGGAATTCTCCACACCTTTCCTAATATCCCACTGTGGATAATTTAAGGGAGACTTCCACCCAAAACTGCTCATTTCTATCTGGGTGAAGGAAGATGGAGTGTTTGCTGTGTGTAAATTAAGCTCAGCTCTAAACAAAACTTTATTTTTTTTATTTTACTTTTTGCGTTCCTGCTTAGACATTTAAAATCACAAAAAGGGCCAAAATCCCACAGCTGTATAGAGAATATAATGTACTCTAATGCCGCGTACACAAGACCGGAAATTTCGGCCCGCAAAAGACCGATGAGAGTTTTTCGTCGGAAAATGCGACCGTGTGTATGCTCCATTGGACTTTTGCTGGCCGAATTCCAGCCAGCACAAGATTGAGAGCATGTTCTCAATTTTTCGGTCGGGAAAAATTCCTATCCGAAAATGCGATCGTCTGTGGCAATTCTGACGCGCAAAATTCCTACGCATGCTCAGAAACAATTCGACGCATGCTTGGAAGCATTGAACTTCAATTTCTCGGCTTGTCGTAGTGTTGTACGTCACCGCGTTCTTGATGGTCGTAAGTGAACGTTTGCGTGACCGTGTGTATGCAAGGCAAACTTGAGCGGAATCCCATTGGAAAAGCCGTCATATCTTTTTCCGACGAGAAGTCCGATCGTGTGTACGCGGCATTACAGAGAACTGGTTATCTTCCTTTAGTGATTAAGACCTGGGCCTCAAAGATTTTTGCAGTGTGAAATAAATGCAGTATTAAATACAATATTAAAAACAGCAATAAGGTGAATATGCCATTAATAAACAGGATACAGGATACACAAATATTATCTAAGTAATAGAGCCACGTGTGTTCTTCCTTGAATTGCGGTGTGCTTTGTGTATTTCTTCCAGATCTGTAGTGACTTAGTCCATTATGAATATGTTACATTCCTTCACGGGCCATGGACTCCGGCTCTGTGACTGGCTGGAATAGCGTGACATCACTCCCGTGCATGTCCTTTCTTCAGTACGCATGCGCCGATGACGTTGGCGAAAGCGAATACGGTAAATATCTCCTAAACTGTGATATTTCTAGTACCTATAAGTAAGCCTTATTATAGGCTTACCTGTAGGTAAAAGTGGTGTAACAGGGTTTACAACCACTTTAAGGACCGGAAGGATTTTCCCCCTTAATGACCAGGCCATTTTTTGCGATACGCCACTGCGTTACTTTAACTGCGTTACCTTAACAATTGCCCGGGCGTGCGATGCTGTAACCTAATAAAATTGATGTCCTTTTTTTCCCACAAACAGAGCTTTCTTTTGGTGGTATTTGATCACCTCTGCGTTTTTTTTGTGTGCTATAAACAAAAAAAGATCGACAATTTTGAAAACAAAAACAATATTTTTTACTTTTTGTTATAATACATATCCATTAAAAAATGTAAAAAAAAACAAATTTCTTCATCAGTTTAGGTCAATATGTATTCTTCTATAATTTTTTGGTAAAAAAACCCCGCAATAACCATATATTGATTGGTTTGCGCAAAAGTTATAGCGTCTACAAGATAGGGGATAGATTTTTGGCTTTTTTTTTTACTAGTAATGGCGGTGATCAGCGATTTGAAATGGGACTGCAACATTGTGGTGGACAGAGAAATTCTGACACTTTTTTTGAGACCAGGACATCGCAGCCACCGGACCCAAGCATCAGCTCCCTCGCCGTGCAAGGGGACAGCGCCTCCGGCAGCGTGCATGCACCCACAGTGTCTTGTGCACCAAACAATGTACGGGTATGCAGTTTCACGCAATAGGGCCGCCCTGCCGCAGTATATATATAACCTTAAGTGGTTAAATATGTTGGGCCAGATACAGGAATAGACCACTGGTGTTGAGCTCTACGCGTTTCGCCAAAAATTGCTTCTTCAGGGGATACCATTTACACTGAAAAACTATTTACAATTATTCACAAAATACAAACAAAAAAATCATAAAGAAAATCTGTACAGATATGGTGGATATTAAGTACGCACATACATAGAATCAGAAACGTAAAGTGCTTAGTCACTACAGGTTTTAGTATGATTATACCTATACGGGGAATGTACTTTACACTGTTTTGGACATGTTTTTATGACAATTTTAATTCAATTAATGTTGTGAATAAACTTTTGTACTTCCTTTCTTTGGGGTATTAGGTGGCAACCAATAAAGTCCTTCATTTTTTCTTTCCATTTGTGCATATTTGGCTCTGGTGCCACGTCAAACAAGATGTGTCTCATTTTTGTTCTCTCTCCTTGTGCAGGATGACTGGTCTTGTCTCCACCCCTTTCTGTAGTTTTCTGCAGGCAGCCTGTAGTGGGTGGGGCCTGCTAAATCCCTCCCACAGCTCTGCTCCCTGCACAGGCTATGTACAGCACAGTGATGATGTCACTGCTACTTTTTATATGGTAATGTCTGGATTTGGAAAGGCATTTATTCGGTGCACAAAAAGTCGATTTATACCCTTTGTGAGTATTGAGGAATATAATAAAAGTTTTTGACTTCAGCTTTAAATAGCCACGTTGAGATGTCTGAGCTATCAGAACAACTAATGCTCTAAGAGAATTAATATACTTGAGTGAAAAAACCCCACAAAAATAAGAATTAATAATGTGATCAAGAAAAAAGCAAAGCTTTGACTGCAAGCAACTCCTTTTTGTGACGCCAGATCGATGGGTGGATGGATAGGAAGTAGATAAAAAAAAGATAGATACGCATGGAGTTTGGCTTTACTACCTGTACTACTACCTGCCAACCGCTCACAGTAAATATACTGCGAGTGTGAGCCAGGCACAGGCATGATCACATACATGTACGTGATCGGCCTTCTTCTGATTTTGGGGCAGGCATGCCCATGCCCCCTGCAGACCCATGCTGTGATTGGACACAGCACAAGTTTGGCAGATTATTTCAGCCAATGATTTTGCTTATTGTGCTGTACTGTGAACTGCAATCTGGCTGTTTTTTTGTCCCTGAAAAGCAGAAAGAAAAAACAGCCAGATAGTAAAGTAAAAGCAGCACACATTGCACGCATTATAGATTGTTAGGTATACAGTTAACTCCTTAATTGCCCCTAGATGTTAACCCCTTCCCAGCCACTGTCATTAGTACAGTGTCAGTGTACAGTATTATCACACATCACTGTATTAGTGTCACTAGCGAAGTCAGTGTCAGTTAGTCACCCCCCCAGATAGTGTCAGTTAGCGTCAGACTGTCCACCACCCTATCACAGTCCCGCTTTAAGTCGCTAATTACTGGCATTACCAGTATAGTGTCATAGCTGCATAAATTCCATTTTATATACCATAGTTTGTAGATGCTATAACTTTCACAAAAGAACTATTATTATACACTTATTGGGATTGCTTTTTACCAAAGACATGTAGCAGAATACATTTTGGCCTAAATGTATGATGAAATTTTATTTTATTGGATATGTTTTCTAACACAAAGTAGAAAATATCGGGGGGGGGGGGGGGGGGTTCAAAATGTTTAGACTTTTTTTCATGTATATCACAAAAAAAAAAAAACGCAGTGGTGATCAAATACCACCAAAAGAAAGCTCTATTTGTGCAGAAAAAAATGATATAAATTTCATTTGCATACAGTCTTGCCAGCTAAAGTAGCCCAGAGCAGCATAGCAAAACATGGCCCGGTCATGAAGGGGGTAAAACCTTCCGGAAGTCAAATGGTTAAATGTCTGTGAATGCAAATACCAAAATATATATCTCTTTGCGCTAAGTTTAATTTAAAATGTAATACAAAAAAAAACGATGGGACTTTTTTTTAGGTGCCATGGAACATTATGACATCAAAAACTAAGATGAGATTTACATTAATTTTATTATTGGGTATTAAAAAAAATAGAAATTTTCCACATTTTGTCATATTACAACCAAAAACGTAAATGTATTTTATTGGGATTTTATGCGATAGACCAAAACAAAGTAGCACATCATTGTGAAATGGAAGGAAAATGATAAATGGTTTTCAAATTTTTTTTACAAATAAATATGTGAAAAGTGTGGAGTGCATTTGTATTCAGCCCCCTTTACTCTGATACCCCTGATGCCGTGTACACACGAGCGGACTTCTCATCCGCCTGAACTCCAAAGGACTTTTCAACGGCGTTCCGACGAAACAGACTTGACTACACACGATCACACCAAAGTCCGATCGTTTCAAACGTGATGACGTACGACCGGACTAAAACAAGGACGTTGATAGCCAGTAGCCAATAGCTGCCCTTGCGTCCTTTTTTGTCCGTCGGACTAGCATACAGACGAACAGATCTTTCGATCGGACTCGAGTCCGTCGGAAAGATTTGAAACATGTTCTATATCTAGGTCCATCGGAATTTTCATCAGAAAAGGTCCGATGAAGGTCCGATGAAGCCCACACAGGATCGGAATGTCCGACGGAATTGTTCCGTCGGAGTTTTTCTGCCGGACAGTCCGCTCGTGTGTACGCGGCATTAGGCTACTTTAACACTGAAAGCACCGGTCGTTAGCGCGAAAGCGCTGCTTGCTTTAGCGCTGTTTAGGCAGTGCTTTTGCAACGCTTTTTGCGCCCCCAAAAAAGGGTAAAAAGTCCAGTTTTGCGGCTTTTTGAAAGCGCAGCCCATTCATTCCAATGGGCAGGGCATTTTGGGAACGCTAAATACAGCGCTCCCAAACCGCCCCAAAGATGCTGCTTGCAGGACTTTTTGGAATGATCCACAAGCATGTCGCCCCAGTGTGAAAAGACTGGAATAAGTGGGAGGCAGTTTTCTAGCGCTAAAGTGCCTGAAAACCGCCACGGCGGGTCTAACTAAAATCTAGTGGAACCAATTACCTTCAGAAGTCACCTAATTAGTAAATAGAGTCCACCTGTGTGTAATTGAATCTCAGTATAAATACAGCTGTCCTGTGAAGCTCTCAGAGGTTTGTTAGAGAATCTTAGTGAACAAACAGCATCATGAAGGCCAAGGAACACACCAGACAGGTCAGGGGTACATTTGTGGAGAAGTTTAAAGCAGGGTTAGGTTATAAAAAAATATCCCAAGCTTTGAACATCTCACAGAGCACTGTTCAATCCATCATCCGAAAACGAAAAGAGTACGAGACAACTGCAATACCCCATAATAAAATGAATGTGATCCTATATTAGTATTTGATGTCATAATGCTACATACTGGCACTTAAAAAGACCCATCATTGTTTGTGTATTACTTTTAATTCTACTACGGATATTGGTGCCTGATTATCCAGTTCCAGCTTCACTTTGAGTAATCTAAATTTAATTACAGAAAAAATGAAATGTGAGTCATAATAATAATGATTAAGAAAAATAATAATAATAACAATAAGAAGAAAAAAAAATAAAAATAAAAAACATAATAACATTATTAGTATTCATAATTATTAATATTTAATTGTTTTTATTTTTTTATATTTTTACAACTTACTGATTTAATTAATTTCATGCTTACTAAATGCAATAAAAGCAGTTGGAATTGAACCAATTTGTTTTTCTTTAGCCCCCAGCAGTTTTATGTGGAAGACAATATAAGAGCAGTGTGGTGGGTCTGGATGTGTGTATCCCTCGTACAATGACAGCGAGGACGACGCTCCATCATGTATCTAGGTGGCAGTACAGCATCCTTTTAGAGCTGGAAGCTGATATTCTGGAAACAGACAATTGCCGTGTTTTACAATACAATGGATCATCCGTGGATCACTCAGATACCTCTCACATCTGCCAGATGTACAACATGCATATATTTCTCCTATTCTTTATTCTGACAATCTTTGGCTATCTTATATGTATTTCAAATCTCTATAAAATAAATCTGTAAGGGCGCATTCACACTTGCTTTGTTCTCTAAAAAGCAATCCGCGTTTAGATCACTCTTCAGAGAGCATTTGACGGGCAGTGAGGAGGCGTCCTTACTGCCTGCTTTAGCCCCTTAAAGCGGGCCACTACCACGTACATAGCACACAGTTTTAGGGAGCGTTGTCCCATTCACTTGAATGGATTACGTTCGGCAAGTGGTAGCCTCACTGAAAGTGACAGAGGGTATAAACCCCTGCCTGCTGCATCTGCTGCTAAAAGGGGGAGTAATTGGGAGGCAGTAAAAGTGTGGCTCAACAGCATGGTTTTATCGACCCCCCCCCCCCCCAACCCGCTAGTGTAAAGGGACCCTAAAAAAATTAGGGCTGGCTCTGCTTACTTACTTCTGAAAGTTCTAGTTGCCTGGCTGACTGTCAGACCAGTCCTCCGGCTTCAATACTTCCTTTCACTAATACAGAACAGGCATACAGACCGCGAGAGTCGGATGGAAGTCAAGTGTCATGATCCGCACACTTGTCCTGTGACTTAAAGTGGTTGTCATGGCTGAAGGTTTTTTACATTCATGCATATGCATGATGGTAAAAAAAACCCTTCTCTGTTCAACAGCCCCCCCAAATACTTACCTGAGCCCTACTGCGATCTGGCGCTGTGCATGAGAGCAGCGGCTCTCCGAGGACTCTCCCCCCTCATTGGCTGAGACAACAGTAAAAGCCATTGGCTCCTGCTGCTGTCAATCGCAGCCAGTGAGCCAATGAGGAGAGGGAGGGGCCAAGCCACGGCTCTTTGTGTAAATAACCACACAGAGCAGCGGCTTGGGAGCGAACCTGCTTGGGTGCCCCCTAGGCAAGCTGCTTGTTCTGAGGGCACTCAGCAGGAGACAGGGGACCCAAGAAGAGAAGGATTGGGGCTTCTTTGTGCAAAACCACCACACAGAGCAGGTAAGTATAACATGCTTGTTATTTTAAAAAAATGTCTTGAACCACATGCCGAACAGTCGTCAAAGTTGTACTGCAGCACAATGGCACGGCTGGGAGAAACTACGTTATGTAACGTTGCTTCGCCCTGTGGCCACTAGGGGGGCACGCACGACAGCTTTCCCCCCCCTCCGATCTGATGCTCCCGCGATCGTCACTGACACACGAAGAACCAGGATCTGTGTGTGAACACACAGTTTCCGGTTCTCTGAGGTGAGAAGTGACAGATCATCTGTTCATACAGAGTATGAACAGCGATCTGTCATCTCCCCTACACAGTCCCCTATCCCGTTCAGTTAGAACACACACTAGGGAACACAATTAACCCCTTGATCGCCCCCTAGTGTTAACCCCTTCCCTGCCAGTGACATTTATACAGTAATCAATGCATTTTTATAGCACTGATCAAATGACAATGGTCCCAAAAATGTGTCAAAAGTGACCGATGTGTCCGCCATAATGTCGCAGTCCCGATAAAAATCGCAGATCGCTGCCATTACTAGTAAAAAAAAAAAAAACAATAAAATAATAATAATAATAAAAATGCATTAAATCTATGCCCTATTTTGTAGACACTAACTTTTGCGCAAACCAATCAATATACGCTTATTGCGATTTTTTTAACCAAAAATATGTAGAAGAAAACATATCGGCCTAAACTGAAACTGAAACTGAAGCAAAAAAATGTTTTTTTCGATATTTTTGGGGGATATTTATTATAGCAAAAAGTAAAAAAAATATAGATTTTTTTTTCAAAATGGTCTCTTTTTTTGTTTATAGCGCAAAAAATATAAACCGCAGATGCGATCAAATACCACCAAAAGAAAGCTCTATTTGTGGGGAAAAAAGGACGTCAATTTTGTTTGGGTGCAACGCCGCATGACTGCGCAATTGTCAGTTAAAGTGACGCAGTGCCAAATCTCAAAAAGTGCTCTGGTCAGGAAGGGGGTAAAGTCTTCCCGGGGCTAAAGCGGTTAATATCGCTTTAACCCTTTCCCTGCCAACCTTTTTTTTTCCCATTTTGTGCACACATACTACATGCAATTTTTTTCATGAAACTCTGTAGAATGCAATGGTGGTAGCTGCAATTTTTTTTTTTTTTTAATACAACAAGATATTTGCATTACTGCTTATTAAATCCATATTTTCAGACAAAAATACATTTAAATTATATGTAGTGCCTGATTTAGCTCAAACACCTAGATCTCTTAACCCGCTGGTGTGCCTGTTAGGAGCAATTGACGCTGAAATGTATTTCAAAAAGGTATTTACACTATGGTGACCAGATTATTGTACCTAGCTAGAAAGCCTGATTTTGGATGGCGCCCACTGTGCCTACTAAGGCGCTGTGTCTACTAAGGCGCAGTGGATTGCCTATGTTAACTCCCTTCTACCTAGAGTATAATTAGCTAATTGTCATCGAAACGCGGTTAAAAAATGTAACCTCATTTTGGCAGAGTTGGCTTGATAACCCAAGTCTCGTCCCTGCACAACTAGTGATGGATAGACTGTTACGATTTTGAACCCACCAAGAGTTACAATGGTTTTGGCCGACCAGCCCCACCACAGTCATACTGCGCCAAAGTGGCTCGGCTACACGAACCGCTGTTCCGGGGGTACGCGCACCAGCTTCTGTGGCTGGCCAGTGGGGAAGCCAATCAGCGCGTCCAGCGGACACGGTGTCCGCCGGCCGCCGGTGACCATTCCCCGCAGAGACAGAACGGGGATCTACCCATGTAAACAAGGCAGATCTCAGTTCTGACAGGGGAGATCACACAGATCCTGTCTATCTGCTATGCAGGAAGACGGATTTCTGTGTTAGCCCAGGCAGCCCATCCCCTATACAGTTAGTAAACACACTCAGGAAACACATTTAACCCCTTGATCGCCCCTGATGTTAACCCCTTCCCTGCCAGTGTCATTAGTACAATGTCAGTGCATATTTTTAGCACTGATTACTGTAATAATGTCACTGGTTCCCAAAAAAGTGTCAAAAATGTCAGTTAGGTGTCCGATCTGTCCGCCGCAATGTCGCAATCCAAAAATATGTAGCAGAATATATATTGGCCTAAATTGATGAAGAAATGTGATTTTTATGTTTATTTATTTTTATTGGGTATGTTTTATAGCAGAAAATAAAAAAATATTGTTTTTTTTTTAAATTGATGGTCTTTTTTTGTTTATAGCGCAAAATATCAAAACTACAGAGGTAATCAAATACCACCAAAAAAAAAGCTCTATTTGTGGGGGAAAAAAGGACATAAATTTTATTTGGGTACAGTGTTGCACGACCGCGCAATTGTCAGCTAAAGTAACGCAGTGCCGTATCACAAAAAATGGCCTGGTCATTAAGGGGGTAAAACCTTCCAGGGCTGAAGTGGTTAACAGTCTTTACAGGTCATTAATTTTGAGAGGCATCATTTATTGTTTTTGAAAATGGACCCCCATCATCGGACAAGGTGATTGACGGTGGATTTGCACATTTTATTATTATTATTTTTTTTTTGTTATAAAATGTTTTGTCAATGTTGTCTGTTTGCTTATTTACATTGTACAATTTTTTTGGGTAAATGAATAACAAGGGGCATTATGTATCACTTACTTTTTCGCATGGAATAGGGGGCAGATTCTGATAAGTCCCCCCAGCCCTTACAGACCCCCACATTCACCAGATCAGGGATGAGTGCCAAGTGAAGCCCTTGTTTCCATCCACATTTTTTCTGCCTGGGATCTCCCCGCAGATCCATACCAGACATGTATATGGGTTTTTGTGGACCCACGTCATTTATTTTTGCCTCAGATCCCCCTTAAAAATCCATACCAGGCCCCTATCTAGGACAATGGTCTGATATTCATTTTGGTGAGGACCCCACATGTTTTCTAATGTCTTGTCTTTTTTCTTCCCCAGGTCTTGAAGCCTGGTATGTTTCCGGAGGGGGGCTCCACCCTCATTTCCCCCCTCCTTTCCTGGTCACCCAGGCAGTATGCTTAAAGGTCTGGTATGGATTTTTAAGGGGTACTTCGGCCTAAAAACCCTCATCAGACCCTTATCTTTGCCAAGGGTCTGGTATGGATTTGGAGGGGGACCCCAAGAAAAAAGCGACATGGGTTCCCTCCAAATTCCATAACAGTCTGTTATGGATTCAAAAGAATATTGCAGAAAAAATACTGTGGTGCCCTGCAAGAAAAAGAAAAATCTCTAACAAATCCTTTTCCAGGCATACAGCCTGGCTGGTCAAAAGAGGGAGGGGCAGTGAGTGTGCGCCCCCCTCCTGACCTACATGCCCATCACCCCATATCCTTGTCCTGGTGGACTTGGGGGGTCTGCGGGGGAGGACTTATAAAAATCTACAAGAGCCCATTAGAATAAGGAGGCACTCAGATATACGAGCTTACCCAACATAGATGAGTAAGATCTACTTTGTATCCCTTGTTACTCATTCACACACAAAAGACACAGCTGACATAGTATTTGATTAAAAAAAAAGTCCCATGAAGTAAATCCATAATTAGTCACGTTAAAAAAGGTAGACCCATCATCAGTCGTGATGAATGACACCCTAATGACTTGCCGATACAAACACAATGATCTGCAAATGACAGTAAGCTGTCTGGCTTACAGTAGTTTGCTGGTCGGTGATGCTGGCTGATGTCAATGCTCAAGTATGTGTGGTCAATGATGTCACCTGGGATCCTCTGCCCACTTTGTTTACAAACAGAACTAGACAAGGGTAGGAACTGTCATTTAGCAGCAATATATATTTTTTACATTCTAAATATCACTTTTGCAGGAGTATATCCTATAGTTGCACCAATTCACATGCAGGTTTAAAGGGTAACTCCACTTTCGTGGGGAAACAAAACAGCAAATAAAGAAAAAATAATAAAGTGTATACAATTGCGACACAAGTCATATTGTAATTGGATGTTATTAAAAACGACCTTTCCTTTTCATTCTGCAGCTCTGTAATTTTCGGAAAATGCAATGCAATATGGCTACCTGGAGGTGTTCTGTACACAGAATGTGTACTGGCCAACCCCCGGAAACATCATTTCCTGCTTGTGTGATTGGCTCACTGATTTTCCCAGAAGTCTGCACTAAAATACAAGTCATATATCAGGCATCCCATGTAACAAAAATGACATTTTTAGTGAGATACTCCCAATAGGAAATGACGTCTAAAGCGATGCAGCTTTCCTCATTAGTGCCCTGCAGGAGCAGCTGATTGATCATTTTGAAAGCAATCCCATTCAGTGGCGGCTAGTGCTCGATATTTGGGGGGGGGGGGCAGCAAACAAACAACAAACCTGGCCCTCTTGGGGTTCCATGGCCTTACCTTAGGACAGGGGTTCTCAAACTTTTAAAACAAGGGGCCAGTTCACTGTCCCTCAGACTGTTGGAGGCCAGGTCAATACAGCCTGATCTGTACCCATCAGCACAGCCTCACCAATGCCCATCAATGCAGCCTCACCAGTGCCCATCAGTGCAGCCTGATCAGTGCCCATCAATGCAGCCTCACCAGTGCCCATCAATGCAGCCTGATCAGTGCCCAGCAATGTAGCCTGACCAGTGCCTATCAATGCAGCCTGAGCAGTGCCCAGCAATGCAGCCTGAGCAGTGCCCAGCAATGCAGCCTGACTAGTGCCTATCAATGAAACCTGAGCAGTGCCCAGCAATGCAGCGTGACCAGTGCCCAGCAATGCAGCCTGACCAGCACCCATTAATGCAGTCTGATCAGTGCCCAGCAATGCAGCCTGATCAGTGCCCAGCAGTGCAGCCTGACATGTGCCCAGCAATGCAGCCTGACCAGCGCCCATTAATGCAGCCTGGCCAGTGCCCACCAATGTAGCCTGATCAGTGCCCAGCAATGCAGCTTGATGAGTGCCCAGCAATGCAGCCTGACCAGTGCCCAGAAATGCAGCCTGACCAGAGCCCAGGCCAGGAGATGGCGGCGGGCCGCGTTTATGCAACTGGCAGCCGCCAGATCAACACCGTGGATGAGTGGCCTGGCCGGGACTAAGTATAAAGCAGGGGATGGAGGGAGGCAGGCTGAGCAAGGAGGGAGACTCACCGGCGATCAGAGGCACGGATGGTGCAGGAGGATGTAAGGATGGTCGGAGTTCCTTTACTCAGTTACTCTTTAAAGCATCCTCCAAGCTTGCTATTTAAAGGAGTTGTGTGTTTTTAACCCCTTCGTGCCTAACGGTAAAACAAATGTTAATGCCTCAGCACAATTTTGCAACTTTGACATGTGTTAGTAAAACCGTACAATGTATCTTTCCTCTCCATTCACAGAGAAAGAGAAGCACAGAGCGAGCTTCACAGTGACTGATCACTGCGATAGCCAATCAGAGGCTATCACAGCGATCAGGTGACCCAGAACTGGAGGGTCCGGATCCCAAACGTTAGTATGTAACCCGGGGGTCCCGCTGAGACCCGGTCTCTGTGCAGGGACTGCGCTGTGTGCCACGCTCCAAGCACAATGACATATTTGCATATACGTGGCCCTATTGAAAAAAGCCCAGTCCAGTGAGGCTGCATATATGTGTACTGTCAGCATCAAGGAATTCACATTGTCCTTTAAACCTTACCTAAGACCCTTTTCCTTCTAAATAGGCTTTTTAAAAACATTTTTTTTTGTTTTTTGCACTGGTACATGTCCCCCATGGCATTGCCCAGCTCACCCAAATTGCAAATTGACCTTGAAAAAGAACAAGAAAAAAATGACAAGATTCGGCTCCCATAGGGTCTGGGTGTTATGTATGGGTTCGTGAATTTTAGGCTGGGTTCGCAGATCTTCCTTATTGTCAAAGCTTAATTGAACAAGCTGAAGTTAGAAGCTGATTGGCTACCATGCACAGCTGCACCAGCTTCTGAGTGCTCCAGTTTTATAGAATTTTCGCCTGTGTGCCATTAAACCTGGAAGACTGGGGAGATCTAGCAGTGAAAAGGAATTATTGAGGTGGGGGGGGGGGGGCAGCCCCAGGATTGACAGTGAGCATTGCAGCAATAACTGCTGCTTTTAACTACTTGCTGACTTGCCACAGTACTTTTACTGCGGGGGGGGGGGGCGGTAGCTACAGGCACCACAATGTACTGGTACATCGCTGCCTGTTTCCAGGTTTTGCCCGCCTGCCTACTTACCTTTGATTTGACACAGCGGAAGTTCATCAAAAGATCCCGTCCAATGATACACGACCAGAACCTGCTGATCGGTGTCAAACCACAGCCTACAGCTCTGTGTTTTTACGTAAACAACAAAGAGCTCTATACAAAGGGAAAAATTGCTTTGTTTCTTTTACCTGCTAAGCAGGGAAAATCAATCAATCAATCTGTAGTAAAACGCAGCACACAGTAAACACATTAACACTTACTAGGCACACAATTGCCCCTTGATTGCCCCTAGATGTTAACCTCTTCCCAGCCAGTGTCATTAGTACAGTGATAGTGTATATTTTTAGCACTGATCACTGTATTACATTATGAGGTTGATTTACTAAAGGCAAAAAGACTGTGCACTTTGGAAAGTGCAGTTGCACACAGAAAGAGCAGTTGCTCCAGAGTTTAGTAAATGAGCAGAAGTTCTGCTGACATTCATCAACCAATCATGTGCAAGCAAAAATGTTTTTTCTATTTTCCTTGCATGTGATTGGGTATTCTTTGCAAAGTGAAGCTTTCCCTCATTTACTAACCTCTGGAGCAACTGCACTTGCAGAGGGCAATTGCACTTTCCAAGGTGCACAGTCTATTGGCCTTTAGTAAATCAACCCCTATGTGTCACTGGTGTTGGCAGTGTCAGTGTCAGTTAGTCAGTGCCAACAAAGTGTCAGTTAGTGTCAGATTTCCCGCCGCTCAGTTCCACTATAAGTCACTGATCGCCACCATTACTGATATAAAAAAATAAAATAAAAATAAATTCCATTATATACAGTATCCCATAGTTTGCAGATGCTATAACGTTCATGCAAACCAATTAATGTACACTTAATTGGGATTTTTACTTGGGATTTGTTTACCAAGAATATGTAGCAGAATACATTTTGGCCTAAATTAATGAAGAAATTTGATTTTTTTTTTAAAGTACGTCAATGTACATGCATTAATACACGCATTGGTGTGACCAGGCTCTAGTTATGTTTTCTTTTTGTGTTTGCTAGTAGTGGTTCCTTTATCCTTGTCAACAACCTGGATGAAATAATACAGCAACGAGCCTTTTATTACTTGTGGATAATCTAACATTGAAGTTTGGTTGCTGT
The DNA here is from genome assembly GCA_037952835.1 of Lithobates septentrionalis. Classification (NCBI taxonomy): domain Eukaryota; kingdom Metazoa; phylum Chordata; class Amphibia; order Anura; family Ranidae; genus Lithobates; species Lithobates septentrionalis. Next base: position 2,916,439 of record JBBDGP010001667.1, on the reverse strand, counting down.
GTTTAATTTATTAGAATTGGGATTAGTGAAATAGGACAAAGCATTTGCGATGCGTTTAATGTTCTGAAGATACTCACAGGCGGCAGATATAATTTGGGTAAAAGCACTGCACCGTATAGAAGGACTCTTAATGTATATCAATCTGCTTTTAGGCACACTGTCTCTAATTTCTCATGTGCACAAATGCATTTTCTGACCATGGAGAGCAAGAGACAGACTCCAGGCCATCAAAAATATATAACAGCATTAAGAAGCTTTGTAAAAGCCATATGGAGTATTAAGAAGCAATATATATTCTTTAATGCTACAGTCATTGTTTAACAAATAATCCATGGGACTAGCACACAATGAAACAGAATACTGAAAAATCTGAAAATTGTTTTCTTAAAGGTAGATTCAAAATGGGAAAATGACATTGGAAATACATGCAGGATAGCCTGTGTGGTCAGTTTTAAAGTGGTTGTAAACCCAGTTACACCATTTGTACCTACAGGTAAGCCTATAATAAGGCTTACCTGTAGGTACTGTAAATATCTCCCAAACCTGCACGGTCTAGGAGATATTTACCATATAAGCTTGCGCCAATGTTATCAGCACATGTGCACTGAGCAAACTGCTCACTCACTCGCCGTTTCTTCAGTAGCCGTGCTGTGACCGGCGTATCATCACGGCTCCGGCAAATCACAGCACCGGAGCCCGCGAACCCCAAACTAACTCTGGTAGACATGTCGTCGGTCACAGCGGTGTGCGGGGCCACTGCAACAGCTTCGATCTAAGGTAAGTATTTCATAATGAGCTAGTATGCGATGCATACTAGCTCATTATGTCTTTGTCTTACAGGTTGTTTTTTTTCATGTTTACAACCACCTTAATACAGACATTTCTATCCTTCGGCCTTTCTCAACTAGGATTCCTCAAGAGGTTGTTAGGGATTCCGTAAACAATGAACAATTTCTGCCTCGTAGGTAAATAACCACTGGCACCATTATCATTTTGGCTATTTGCAAACAGGTATTCTTCCACTGACCACCAATGTAAGTATCATTCTTTTCAATGACCAGTGGGAGTCCTTCTGAACTGACCACCAATCTAATGGACCCATCACTCAGCACCTACTGTACATAAATGGACACTTCACTGATCACCATTGTAAGGGCTCCATTTTTTCGTTGACCACCAATGTAGGATCTCCTATTGTTTTGCATAACCATCTTAGTTGTTGAGCTGAACAACTTGGGTGAGGCTGCTTCCATAAAACAAAGAAACCCCAAACAGAAGAGGAGGTGCTGAGGGAAAACCAGTAGATAGTATTAAAGTAGAAGTTCACTCCCCAATCAACATTGATTATTTTTAATCCTCATGCTGCTAGCATTAGTAAACAGACAGGAAAGTGTAGAATTTTTACTTGTCTTAAACTTTTTTTTTTTTTTACATTTCTTCAGGTACTTCCTGATTTCTTGCCTAGGCAAATGATGTCATACATCCCAGGAGTCTTTAGGAGGGGAGAAGAGGTGGAGGGGTTTTCTCAGCTAAGAACACCCTCCTTTATGCATGCTTGAGCTAAGGGTAGATGGATTCCAGGAAGTAAATGCTAAATGGATAATTTTCCCTTACTGAAGATGACCATGGCCAGAAAAATGCTAGGGGGGAGGTTTTCAAAGTGATTTCTTAACAAAATAAAGCATGGAGACATGGATGGATGTCGGAGTTTCCATTGAATATTAAAAATGAATTAAATGGACAAAAAGAAAAGGTGAACTAACATCTGTACCCTGCTGTACATACCTCCACGGTTTTCAATAACCAATGGGAATCCTTCTCCCACTGACCAATGATATTAGTGGGCCCTTCTCAACTGACCATCAATCTAATGGACACATCACACACCACCTACATAAATGGGCACTTCACTGACCACCAAAACAAGGGGTCCATTTTTTAACTGACGACCAGTATAAGCTCTCCTATTGTTAATGTCCAATAATTTGCATGAACATCTTATTTGTTGAGCTGAATCACTTCGGTGAGGCTGTTTCCATAAACAAAGAACACCCAAATTAAGCAAGAGGTGCTGAGGGAAAACTAGTAGATAGCCCTAAAGAGTTAGTTCAGCTTTTCAGAAAATATGAAAAAGTGAACTAACACCGTACTAACTAACACCGTACACCCTCCCCCTGTTCCCCGCTGTACTTCCCACCAGAATTGATGAGTTGCTCGTGCCCATGCAGCTGGTGCATGGTCTGGGGATTTAACATGTCCCATCTTCTCCCTCTTTTTTCTGCAGGGCTTCCCGGTCATATCAGAGCGATGCTCTTTGCCAACTCTGACCAATCAGAAGCGCATTGATCTGTCCCAAAAGCCCTGCAGAAAGAAGGAATAGAAGAGCAAGCATTTAGGGGCAAGCGTCTACAAACTAGGGTACATTTTCTGGAATTTACGCAGCTTTTAGTATATGACTGCTGAGAGGCATGTTGAGTTTTTTGCAGATCTCGCTTTTTGTCACAAAGTTTTGAAATTTGAAAAAAGATTAAAAAAATACATTTTTCTTTTCTTTTCTTTTCTTTCTTAATTTTCAAAATCAAATGAGAGCTGCAAAATACTCACCATGTCTCTTAGCAAATTCCTTTGGGTGTCCACTTTCCAAAATGGGGTCATTTGGGGGGGGGGGGGGGGGTTTGTGCTATCTGAACATTTCAGGGCCTCCGTAACTGCGATAGGTAGTGAGGAGTAAAATCACAATTTTATGCCTTTAGAAAGCCTGAAGGCGGTGATTGGATTTTGGGGTCCTGTACGCGGCTAGGCTCCCAAAAAGTCTCACACATGTGGTATCCCCGTACTCAGGAGAAGCAGCAGAATGTATTTTGGGTTGTAATTCCACATATGCCCATGGCATGTTTGAGCAATATATCATTTAGTGACAACTTTGTGCAAAAAAAAATGTTTCCAATTTTCCCAAAACTTATATAAAATATTCCATGGACTCAACATGCCTATCAGCTTGGGGTGTCTACTTTCCAAAAAGGGGTCATTTGGGGGGGGGTTTAACTGTCCTGGCATTTTATGCACAGCATTAGAAGCTTATGTTACACATCATCCACTCTTCTAACCACTTGAAGACAAAGCCCTTTCTGACACTTTGTTTACATGAAAAAACATTTTTTTTTGCTAGAAAATTACTTTGAACCCCAAAACATTATATATATTTTAAAAGCAAAGGCTCTACAGATTAAAATGGTGGGTGTTGCAATTTATTTTTTCACACAGTATTTGCGCAACAATTTTTCAAATGCAATTTTTTGGGGAATAATTTTAATGCCCTAAAACACACTATATTGCCCAAATGTTTGATGAAATAAAAAAGATGATCTTATGCTGAGTACAAAGTATCAAACACGACATACTTTAAAATTGCACACAAACGTGCAGCGGTGACAAACTACATACATTTTTAAAATCCTTTAAAATTGTTTACAGGTTACCACTTTAGATTTACAGAGGAGGTCTACTACTAAAATTACTGCCCTTGATCTGACCTTCACGGTGATACCTCACATGCATGGTGCAATTGCTGTTTAAATATGACACCAGACCAACGCTTGCGTTCAACTTTGCGCGTGAGCAGGGGGGGACAGGGGTGCTTTTTTTTTTTTATTATTATTTATTTTGTTTTTTTTTAAATTTTATTTTTAAACTGTTCCTTTAATTTTTTTTGATCATTTTTACTGTTATCTCAGGGAATGTAATTATCCCCTATGATAGCAATAGGTAGTGACAGGCACTCTTTTTTGAAAAAATTGGGGTCTATTAGACACTAGATCTCTCCTCTGCCCTCAAAGCATCTGACCACACCAAGATCGGTGCGATAAAATGCTCTCCCATATTCCCAATGGCGCTGTTTATATCCGGCGAAAATGCTTGTAGCTTCCGGGTTCTTAGGCCATAGAGATGATTGGAGCCATTCTGGTCTCCGATCAGCTATATGGTCAGCTGGCGGAACCACCGGCTGCATTCTTGGGTTCCCTGTTGGGACAGGAGAGCCAGATAAAACCAAGGAAGATGGTGGGGGGGGTGGGGGACGTTCCGTCCCACTGCTTGTAAGAGTAGTCTTGCTGCTCCTTGTCCTTGTTGGGCATATATTGTATATACAGTATATATATATATATATATATATATATATATATATATATATTGTATATACAGTCTTGCAGGTTCTTGTTGGGCATATATTGTAATGTTCTTTTTTTCATGCAGCCTGTGGGATGATCCTCACTGTTGCCTGTATCGATTTTATATCAGCGCTGTTTTTATCTTCAATCAAGTGAGTGTCATTTCACTTTATTAAATTTTACTTTATAAATGGAATTACACTATGGTCCTTTTTTGCTTTCTTTTTTGATAATTTTCCACATCTGAGGATAGCTGAGTTTGGGTCTGTTTGCTGCATTACATCCCATGCAATTCTGAGTTTAACCTATGGGGGACGCCAGTTTGACACGTGGGACATATGCTCTTACGTGTTCAAACTCTCTGGTAAGCCTCCCCTTCACACGGTGGTGGTTTTCGTCACTATTTTATTTACTCACCTATTTACAAGATTGGGTTTCATTTCCATCTACACGGAGAACCTGTTACACTTAAGAACTGTTTATCGACACTTTTTGTAACTTTTTTATCTCAGTTTGTCACATTGTATATTTGATATATAGTTTATGGACTGCAAAGGAAATTGGAACATATTCATATGTCTAATATCTCTATAAGCAATCTAAAACGAATGTTTATATTTAGTCTACTCACTTTTTAACTAATTTCCTATTCCTATTTTTATTTGTTATGGGAATTCACTTATGCATATTTCATTAAGCATGTCATTCTAGCGCTACACTTTTGCTATATATGAAAAAAAGAGATTGATCGATGGGTATGCCCGCTATTAGAATACCGCCCTTCATCCACTTCTAATGATGGGCATACATGCACCATTTTTTTTTAACTGTGGTGGTGAAATCACCTCCTACAGAGCTGGAGTCACTGATTTTCATATTGCGAGAGCAAATACTGTTGCTGTCAAGATAAATAAATCAGTGCTGCAGCTGAATGGCGTACCTAAAAAGCAAACAATGGTAACGATAAAACATTAACTCAAAAGACAACTTGATTTTTTAACGCAATCTGTGCCTAAAAAATATATGCCGAACCATGGGGGCAATCCACCCCTAATGTTAGGAGCAAATCGCTCCTCCACCCCTGCCCCCATGCTTCGGCATATATGCTCTTTTTTTTTAACTGTGGCGGTGAAATCACCTCCTACAGCGCTGGAGTCACAGCTTTATGTATCGTGGGAGCAAACTCTGTTGTTGTCAGAATAAATAAACCCATGCTGCAGCTGAATGGCACACCTGCTAAGCAAATTAATGTTTAACAATAAAATAAAGTAACATTACAGTATAACAGTATGACATACCATAGCTGCAACGCAAATACAATAAAACATAGTAAAGAGAGAACAATAGATATAGAACAATAGAGAGCGAAAAATAGAGCGGACAATAGAGAGCAAACATAAGAGAGAGAACAATAGAGAAGAAAAATAAAATCACAACAATTTTTGGCTTTTTTCTTTTTTTTGTGTTTTTGCACTTTTATATAAACTGTAAACGTTCCAGATTAGGGTCTCTCAAAATGTGATAGCCATCTCGTCTTTCGAGACCCTGTGTAAGTGTGCCCTAGGACTGTGCAATGCTACGCTAATACTCCATTAGTGTGTGGTAGCGTTCGGAATATTCACCAATGCAAAGACCAGATTGGTCAGAACAGACGGCACAATGTCACACCTATATCCACATTTTCTGCAGACACGACATCTTCTTTGGGGATTTCTTTTGAGTAGGGGTACCAGGGAGGACCAGGGAGGACATACGGAAAAAGCCTCTCATGCAGCCGACTCACTGCATTTGGATTGGGAAGTTGGGTCACAGCACCGTCTGGAAACAGAAGGGCTGTCATGATCTCTTCCTGGAATTTAAGGAAGAATCCAGTTTGTCTTGAAGCTTTGTATAGCACATAAGCATTCAGCAGAGCCAATTGGAATAAATATACAGACACTTTTTTATACCAGCGTCTGGCCTTACGGGCAATTATGTACGGCGCCAACAACTGGTCGTTGAGGTCCACCCCTCCCTGTGGACCCTGTTAAGGTTGTATTCGTGGACACAGAGGGGTTTCTACACAACACCAGTCGCCATTTGCATTTGGACCGTCGTGTCTGCGTGAAGGGAGGACAGAATGAAAACATTCTTTTTATCCCTCCACTTCACAGCGAGCAAATTATTACATCTCAAGCAGGCTCTCTTCCCCAGCCTAAGACGAGAATCTACAAGCAGATGGGGTAAGTCCCGGCGATTAGATCACACGGTGCCACATGCGCCAATTCCATGATCAAACAAGTGACTAAAAAGTGGCAGGCTTGTGTAATAATTGTCCACATACAAGTGGTAGACTTCAAGTCCCACACAATCTTACCAGCGCTCCCTGTGTAGTCTGGGCAGTTCTCAGGCTCTACGTAACTATCTCTTCCCTCGTAAACCATAAAACTATATGTATAGCCTGTCACAGAGCTTATACATCTTGACCCCATATCTGGCATGCTTACTAGGAAGATACTGTTTGAATGACAAGCGGGTAAAAACGTAATCAGGGACTCATCAACGCAGACAACTTGATCGGGAGTAAACAAGGCTGCAAACTGCTGGTTGAAGTGGTTTGTGAGGGGCCAAATTTTGAAGAGCCAATCGTATTCAGGGTCACCCCGAGGACGACAGAGTTCATTGTCATTGAAATGCATGAACCACAAGATCTGCTTGTATCGTGTCCTGGTCATTGAGGCAAAAAAACAAGGGCATATGATGAATTGGGTCAGTGGACCAATATGACCGCAACTCACTTTTTTTAGTTATGCCCATGAGGAGGGATAGGCCCAGGAAGGTCTTAAATTTGGAGACCGTAATAGGTCTCCAATCTCTGGCAAGGGTCAACTGGCGATTAGCGGCGATTAATTGACCAGCATACAAATTGCTTTGGTCCACACAGATCTATAGAAATCTTCAGTGAAAAACAGCGAAAAAAAGTCAAGTGACGTAAAATCAACTGTTTCCTGAATTTCGGGTTGGCCAGTGAATGGGGGAAGTACGGGTGCTGCAGAAGTGGTGGGCTCCCATTTCGGATTGGCAAATGCAGCAGGAAGGTCACTATGGGCTTGACGGGCCTGTCTTTGTCACTAGTTGTGCTAACCACCTACCAGCTTGAACTGCACTTATGGGACTCACCACGTCACCAAGTGTTACTGCAGTGCTGGATGTACAAGCAGGATGTACCAGGCCGCTGGTGCTTGCCAGTTCACCAGAAGGATGAGTGGCACTAGTACTGGCTCTCTGCTTCAATACGAGAGCCTTGCGGTTCTTGCATCTCAACAACAGCAGAAGAATGGGGTCTGGTATGCCTGACCTTGGCAGGGACCACTACTCCATCGTCAAAGCTATCTGTCAGGGTGCTGCTGCCAGGGCCGGACTGGGTATAAAAACCAGCTCTGGAAAAAATATCGTAGCAGCCCCATAGCATTATTATACCAACCCAACATCATAACGTCATTATTCCCTTCCTTGCCCATCAAATGCAGCCTCACTGTGCCCATCAATGCATTCTCACCATGCCCATCAATGCAACTTTGCCGTGACCATCAATGCAGCCTTGTCGTGCCCATCAATGCAGCCTCGCCGTGCCCATCAATGCAGCCTCACTGTGCCCACCAATGCAGCCTCGCCGTGCCCATGAATGCAGCCTCTCTGTGCCCACCAATGCAGCCTCGCCGTGCCCACCAATGCAGCCTCGCCCTTACCATCATTGCAGCCTCACTGTGCCCACCATTGCAGCCTCACTGTGCCCATCAAATGCAGCTTTACCGTGCCCATGAATGCAGTCTCACTATGCCCACCAATGCACCCTCCCTGTGCCCACCAATGCAGCCTCCCTGTGCCCACCAATTGCAGCCTCTCTGTGCCCACCAATTGCAGCCTCTCTGTGCCCACCAATTGCAGCCTCTGTGCCCACCAATTTCAGCCTCTCTGCCCACCAACTGCAGCCTCTGTGCCCACCAACTGCAGCCTCTGTGCTCACCAACTGCAGCCTCTGTGCCCACCAATTGCAGCGCCTCTGCCCACCAATTGCAGCCTCTCTGCCCACTAATTGCAGCCTCTCTGCCCACCAATTGCAGCCTCTGTGTCCACCAATTGCAGTCTCTGTGTCCACCAATTGCAGCTTCTGTGCCCACTAACTGCAGCCTCAGTCCGGCCCTGGCCGCTGCTGTCTACGATGATCGATTGATATTGCACTTGGGTGGGCTGGGCTGGGTGGAGGGGCTAAACACAGGTGCCAGCAGGTATCTGGGCTGATCCCGCTAATGGTGTATTTTTGGGAACCCTAAACTATTGGGGACGCTAATATAGTTCTGATCAGATCAAAGATGTCAATCCGTTCAGACACTATACTACTAAGGGCGGTGTATGGTGCGTGCGTGAGTGTTAGCACTACTGGCACTAATCTGACGCTGCCTGGGGCGTCGCAAAACCTAACTGACGCTAAAAACTGATATCACCCGCCGGATGATGAGGGGGTTAAACCTTTTATTAGATAATGTACAGCGGGTGCCCTGACACTATAAAAAAATAACTAACAAACCAGCGTCACCCGTGACACTAATACGGTGATTACTGGTGACAGGGGATGATCAAGGGGATAAACCTTTATTAGGGGGGTTTAGGGGGGGTCCTTAGACCTATCTGGGCCTTCTACTAAGTACCCTAACGCTGATTAGGGTCACAAATGACAGCAGTACAGTGATCACAGAAAAATATGAACACTGCACTGGGTGACACAGTGACAGGGCGTGAAGGGGTTAACTAGGGGGGCGACCGGTTTGTGATCGGGGGTGAAATGTGTGCCTACGTGTACTGTGTCAGTGTAGTGTTGGTGCAACTCACATTTGGATGTCCTCTTTCTGGAACGAAAAAAATTCCAGAGAGGGAGATGACATCACTTCCCCTGTCTGTGTTTACACTTACAGGCAGGGGAAGCATTTAATTTGTCAGAATTAGCTATACCATGACACACAGTGAAGACAGTCATCATCAAGTGGAGAAAATATGGCACAACAGTGACATTAACAAGAACTGGACGTCCCTCCAAAATTGAGGAAAAGACAAGAAGAAAATTGGTCAGGGAGGATGCCAAGAGGCCTACAGCAACATTAAAGGAGCTGCATGAATATCTGGCAAGTACTGGCTGTGTGGTACATGTGACAACAATCTCCCATATTCTTCATATGTATAGAGTGACAAGACCTTTCTTATGAAGAAAAACATCCAAGCCCGGCTAAATTTAACAAAAACACATCTGAAATCTCTCAAAAGCATGTGGGAAAATGTGTTATGGTCTGATGAAACCAAGGTTGAACTTTTTGGCCCTAACTCTAAAAGATATGTTTGGTGCAAAAACAACACTGCACATCACCAAAAGAACACCACACCCACCGTGAAGCATGGTGGTGGCAGCATCATGCTTTGGGGCTATTTTTCTTCAGCTGGAACAGGGGCCTTAGTCAAGGTAGAGGGAATTATGAACAGTTCCAAATACCAGTCAATATTGGCTCAAAACCTTCAGGCTTCTACTAGAAAGCTGAACATGAAGAGGAACTTCCTCTTTCAGCATGACAGCGACCCTAACCATACATCCAAATCAACAAAGGAATGGCTTCACCAGAAGAAGATTAAAGTTTTGGAATGGCCCAGCCAGAGCCCAGATGTGAATGTGATTGGAAATCTGTGGGGTGGTCTAAGGAGGGCTGTGCACAGGAGATGCCCCCTCTCAATCTGACAGATTTGGAGTGCTTTTGCAAAGACAAGTGGGCAAATATTGCCAAGTTAAGATGTGCCATGCTGATAAAGACTGAGTGCTGTTATTAAAATCAAAAGGTGCTTCAACCAACTTTTAGTTTAAGGGTGTGCACACTTATGCAACCGTATTATTTTATTTTATTTTTTTTTACTTCCCTCCACCTAAAAGATTTCAGTTTGTTGTTCAACTGAGTTGTACAGTTTATAGGTCACATTAAAGGTGGGAAAAGTTCTGAAATGATTTATCTTTGTCTCATTTATTTACATCACAGAAACCTGACATCTTAACAGGGGTGTGAAGACTTTTTATATCCACTGTATCCAGTAAATAAGAATTATTAGCAAAATATCCCTGAAAGACCTGTATGTTATTTGAAGGGTTTGCCTATGCTAAAGTGATTGTAAATGCATATTTTTCAAATATAGAAATATTAAACATGTTATACTTACCTGCTCTGATATGATATTGCACAGAGCACCCTTTACCCCTTCTTTTGGGGTCCCCTGCTGGCCTTCTCCACTGCTCTTTTCTGAACTCCAAAAATAAAAGCAGAAAGAAGTAGAGAGAGGTAAGAGCATAGAAGAAGAGAACAAGGAGCTGAGGAGGAAAAATATTAAAAAGGGGGGGGGGGGGGGAATGAAAAAAGAGGAGGTAAGGGAAAAAGAGCAAGATGTGTCGGTCACACGAAACAGTACAGAAAATATGGACATAGCTGGCCATCATGAAAAGTTTTTTTTTAACCTTAAAGTGGTTGTAAACCCTCAAATATACCCAGTGAAGTGACTGGCCTCAGGTAATACACCAAGGTGAAACAAATCCTCCTACATCAATTGTACCTGTTTATCTGTAGCTGTCTTTCCCCTAAATTAAAAACAAAAAAATAGTGCTGCGCTGTTGGGTAGTACTAACTAGTATACTAATAAACTAAAGAGTATGTGTAGTAGAAACACCTGGTAAATCCCCTAAATTCATTCAAAGTGCAGAATTTACACAGGATCTCTCAGCTCTGAAAAGCAGGGGGCGGAGAGCTAAAGCTACATTAGTGAGGAGAGCGCTAAGAGCTGATTGGAGGGAAGGGACACACCCCCTTCACACAGCATACAGGAACAGAGCTGAGGCTGGAGGTCCCTCCCCTGTGACCATTTTTCTCTTGGTGTCAGGAAAGCTTGTCAGAAGGGATTGATGCTGATAGCAGGGGAACGAGGCAGCAGACAGAAATGACACTTAGTGCTCTGGATTAAGACGTACACACTATGCTTTGTACATATATTATGTCTGAGGTTTATAACCACTTTAATGCAGATAATGCATTAAGGAAAAAACCTTATGCCTTTAGAACCAATTTAAAAAGCTTGAGAAAAGCTGCTGTAATGTATCAATCCTCTTTACCCCCTTTTATCCATCGTCCACCGTTTTTGGTGATTTCGTTGGAATGAAACTGAGAGTTTTAATTTCCCCACAATTTCTGCAAAAATCACAAGATTTTAGCAACCTTTTATCACTTTTGTTAAATGCATTGAAGTCATTGGAGAAGATGAAACTAACATGATTCTAGCATCAGATATATTTTTCACGTGTAAGAAATGAGTAACACTTTCAGGTATTTATTAACTTTCTCACAGATCACAGCACAACCCCTGAACATTCGTTCTTCCTACTTATATATATATATAGACAGGTTTTTTTTTCAGCGGGAACGCACCTCCAGCACTGAATGTATGTAATGGCGAGGGGTGCTGGGGTGTACTGGAGGGTCTAGTCATGCTGGCTGCTGGTAACGTATTGTTGCTGGAGGGGATCCATTTTTGCATGGTGGTCTACTGTTCCTGGAGAGATCTATTGTTGTCGGGGGGGGGCTATTTTGCTGGGCGGGTCAATAGTTGCTGGAAGGGATCTACTGTTGAGGGAGAGGTCTATTGTTCCTGGCTGCTGGAGGGTCTATTGATGCTGGCTGCTGGGAGATCTGTTGTTGCAGCCAGGAGTCTATTGTTGCTGGGATCCATTTTTGCTGGGGCGTCTATTGTTGCTGTGGTCCATTTTTGCTGGGGGGTCTATTGTTGCTGTGGTCCATTTTTGCTGGGGGGTCTATTGTTGTTGTGGTCCATTTTTTCTGGGAGGTCTATTGTTGCTGGAGGAATCTTTTGTTGCTGGGGGGGATATTTCTGCTCACTAGAGGAAGGGGGGGGGGTCTATTTTACTACTTTTCTTGTTATCAGTAACAAATTCTATACAAATTACATGACAAAATGATACTTGGTTCTGTATTCCCTAAGGCTGGATGCGGCTCACAGCAGGGGTCCAGTGCGTCCCTGTTCTCTGTTTCAGGGACGAATTAGGGCTGAATTTTTGCCTGAATTCAGCCCTGAAACTGAGCCAAAGGACTCCTATGCAAGCCGCTCCGCAGTCGCCCTGTAGTTGTGACAGCCGGTCACAATCTCCTATCATGCGTATTGGATGTGGGGAAACCCACATTCGATTCTCACTAGTGTGAACCCAACCTCAATGAGGTGGTGCTAGGAGCTGGGTAGGGGGTGGGACCAAGGGATGGTGCTCAGAGGTGGGTAGGGGGTGGGACCAAGGGATGGTGCTCAGAGGTGAGTAGGGGGTGGGACCAAGGTATGGTGCTCAAAGGTGGGTAGGGGGTGGGACCAAGGGATGGTGCTCAGAGGTGGGTAGGGGTTGGGACCAAGGGATGGTGCTCAGAGGTGGGTTGGGGTTGGGACCAAGGGATGGTGCTCAGAGGTGGGTAGGGGGTGGGACCAAGGAATGGTTCTCAGAGGTGGGTAGGGGGTGGGACCATGGGATGGTGCTCAGAGGTGGGTAGGGGGTGGGACCAAAGGGATGGTGCTCAGAGGTGGGTAGGGGGCCAAGACAAGAAGTGACTCAGAAGGGGGGAGTTCGTGCACCTATTCTCTGAGAAAAAAAGCCCTCTGTATAGAAGAAAAAAATATAGAAGGAGTCTCCTGGGTTGGGGGGAACCTGGAGTTGGACTTAAATCGGTATTAAACCCAAAACCAAAAATGTATTATATTGTAGCTTACCAATCATTAGATGTGGTGGCTATATCAGTTTTCTTTTCTTTGACTTTTTCCCCTCTGTTTTCACCTGGTAATCTGGCCAGTAACACACCTCCTGTGTTAGTGAGACCCAGCTCTGGAGGAATGAGCACAGGAGGCACAGCAGACAGCAGCATTGTCAGTCTGGGGGAGGGGAGTGTTAAATGTATTAGCAGATTTGAATGCAATAACAAATTGCATCTAATCATTGGCAAGTAAAATTACATTGATTTGGGGTTTGATACGAGTTAACCTTTTGTTTGACAGGCATTACTATTTTTACTGAAATAAGATTTATTTTATTATGTTATAACCGGGCACAGAGAAGAGTCACCCCAATGGAAAAGTTTTAGCGTGTTTGGAAAGCATAGCAGTGCGGGCAGACAAGGTCAGATGACATACAGCGTGCGTCCTCTTGGTACGATGTTCATCAGTAGCCGGCATTCTGATGGATGAGACCCGGTGAAATGGTACACAGCTATTAGCCCTATTAACTTTAACTGATTTTATTTATTATAAATGTGCAGTCCTCGTGATTTCTTGTATTAATATCTTTGTTAAAGAGGTCTAAATATATTTCCAGACGTATTACAGATTACAAACTGGCGGAAGACACAGCGAAAGTGCATTTTTACTTCAAGGCGGATACGGTGGACTGGGGGAAAAAAAATGTGATCGCTTCCAAATGATCTGCCAGGGCATTTATGCTCTTATCCTTCCTAGAAATGGACGCATATTTCACTTACCTGCATGCCGCACACAGGGAAAAATTCAATTAACATACTCAGGAACATAGCAATGTTATGATGACTTATTCTCATTTACAAGATGTGGTTTGGATGGTTTCAAGGTAAACACTAGTTAGACGTGAATATTTTACAGCTGAGCTCCAGAAAAAAAAAAAGTTATATACACACATAACATACACTATATTACCATAAGTATTGGGACGCCTGCCTTTACACACACATGAACTTTAATGGCATCCCAGTCTTATGCCCCGTACACACGATCGGACATTGATCGGACATTCCGACAACAAAATCCTAGGATTTTTTCCGACGGATGTTGGCTCAAACTTGTCTTGCATACACACGGTCACACAAAGTTGTCGGAAAATCCGATCGTTCTGAACGCGGTGACGTAAAACGCGTACGCCGGGACTATAAACGGGGCAGTAGCCAATAACTTTAGTTTCTTAATTTATTCTGAGCATGCATGGCACTTTGTGCGTCGGATTTGTGTACACACGATCGGAATTTCCGACAACGGATTTTGTTGTCGGAAAATTTTATAGCAAGCTCTCAAACTTTGTGTGTCGGAAATTCCTATGTAAAATGTGTGATGGAGCCTACACACGGTCGGAATTTCCGACAACAAGGTCCTATCACACATTTTCCGTCGGAAAATCCGACCGTGTGTACAGGGCATTAGTCTGTAGGGTTCAATATTGAGTTGTAAGGACTTTTATGATATTTATGCACAGTGGCCTTTTTCACTTTAAATTAACCATTTCATCACTGTTTTTTTATTTTTTTATTATTCTATTGCTGTCATATAAAGGCGATGTACTATGTTATATAAATTGCAATTAAATTGTGCCTTTTACATCTGCCTCTTGTGTTGTTATTTTAATCTTTTAATGGGTTATTTGTTCTTATTTTGTTATTTCTGGTTGGAGTTCTGCTTTACCCATCCCCATACATCAATGCCTGGCAATACATGGAAAATTTTTGTCTTTAGCGTAATTTTCTTCTGTAATAATCGGGAGTTTAAACTGGAATCTATTAAAAGCCCTTGTGTAGAAGAAAATAATATATGCCTTATTGATAGTCATAAATCTTTATCTTGTCACAGGAACAGTCCATTACTCTTTAGAATCTTGATCTAGGAATGTGGCTGACAATGGAGCAACACACGGAATAGGCTGTTCACAAAGATAACACCACATATGCTTTTATATATTACTACATGCATAGGGAATTTATGTTAAAAAGATCCTAATCTCCGAAGTATGTATGAGCATTCTTTTTTTTTTTTCTTTTTTTTTTAAGACATTTCCTGGATTAAAGTATATGTTCACTTTTGCAGCCAAATTGAGATAGCACCTACTTTATATTTGTTACATAGCATCATTAAAATGTATATATTCAATAATTGCTGCTTAACATTTTAAATGCTCTTTTCAGATAACTCCAGCACTGAAAAATCTCACTTACAGTTTGGACGGAAAGTATTCAGACCCCCTTAAATTTTTCACTCTTTGTTATATTGCAGCCATTTGCTAAGTTCATTTTTTTCCTCATTAATCTACACACGGCACCCCATATTGACAGAAAAATACAGAATTGTTGTCATTTTTGCAGATTTATTAAAGAAGAAAAACTGAAATATCACATGGTCCTAAGTATTCAGACCCTTTGCTGTGACACTCATATATTTAACTCAGGTGCTGTCCATTTCTTCTGATCATCCTTGAGATGGTTCTACGCCTTCATTTGAGTCCAGCTGTGTTTGATTATACTGATTGGACTTGATTAGGAAAGCCACACACCTGTCTATATAAGACCTTACAGCTCACAGTGCATGTCAGAGCAAATGAGAATCATGAGGTCAAAGTGCCTGAAGAGCTCAGAGACAGAATTGTGGCAAGGCACAGATCTGGCCAAGGTTACAAAAAAATGTCTGCTGCACTTAAGGTTCCTAAGAGCACAGTGGCCTCCATAATCCTTAAATGGAAGACGTTTGGGATGACCAGAACCCTTCCTAGAGCTGGCCGTTGGTGAGAGAGGTAAAGAAGAAACCAAAGATTCTGATTCTGAGCTCCAGAGATGCAGTCGGGAGATTGGAGAAAGTTGTAGAAAGTCAACCATCACTGCAGCCGTCCACCAGTCGGGGCATTATGGCAGAGTGACCCGACGGAAGCCTCTCCTCAGTGCAAGACACATGAAAGCCCGCATGGAGTTTGCTAAAAAACACCTGAAGGACTCCAAGATGGTGAGAAATAAGCGGTATGTGTGGAGAAAACCAGGCACTGCTCATCACCTGTCCAATACAGTCCCAACAGTGAAACATGGTGGTGGCAGCATCATGCTGTGGGGGTGTTTTTCAGCTGCAGGGACAGGACGACTGGTTGCAATCAAGGGAAAGATGAATGCGGCCAAGTACAGGGATATCCTGGATGAAAATCTTCTCCAGAGTGCTCAGGACCTCAGACTGGGCCGAAGGTTTACCTTCCAACAAGACAATGACCCTAAGCACACAGCTAAAATAACGAAGGAGTGGCTTCACAACAACTTAGTGACTGTTCTTGAATGGCCCAGCCAGAGCCCTGACTTAAACCCAATTGAGCATCTCTGGAAAGACCTAAAAATTGCTGTCCACCAACGTTTACCATCCAACCTGACAGAACTGGAGAGGATCTGCAAGGAGGAATGGCAGAGGTTTCCTAAATCCAGGTATGAAAAACTTGTTGCATCTTTCCCAAAAAGACTCATGGCTGTATTAGATCAAAAGGGTGCTTCTACTAAATACTGAGCAAAGGGTCTGAATACTTAGGACCATGTGATATTTCAGTTTTTCTTTCTTAATAAATCTGCAAAAATGTCAACAATTCTGTGTTTTTCTGTCAATATGGGGTGCTGTGTACATTAATGAGGAAAAAAAATTAACTTACCGTATATACTCGAGTATAAGTCGAATTTTTCAGCACATTTTTTTGTGCTGAAAGTACCCCCCTCGACTTATACTCGAGTCAAGCACTTTTCTGCAGCAAAAAATGTCATTTTCCGAACCGACTTTGGGGCCCCGTATCTCAGGGTCACTTGATGCTAGGAACCGCAAATTTGGTGTACTAACCCAGTGGAACTGGGTCCACAACATATCCAAAGCTGGAGTTCCTAGCACTAAGTAGCCCAGAGATATGGGGCCCCAAAGTAGGTTAGGAAAATGTCATTCTCTGCTGCAGGAAAGTGCTTGACATTTTCTGAACCGATATTTGGGGCCCCGTATCTCAGGGCCACTTGTTGCTAGTAACCCCAGCTTTGGATATTTTATGGTGCTTGTTCCACTGGGTTTGCACACCAAATTTGGGGTTCCTAGCACTAAGTGGCCCCGAGATACGGGGCCCCAAAGTCGGTCAACTGTGTCCATCTGCAGCAATGTCATTTCGGGACCCTTTGGGTTCAGAGACCCCAAATTTTGGCTGCAGCTAGGGGGCATCTAGGAACCCTTAACTACCGATTTTGAAGTTCGGGGGACCTATGGCTGCAAATGGGCACAGTGAGGCATGCAAATGGGCATGGTGAGGTTGCAAATGGGCATTGTTGACCCTCTTTTCCACTTACAGTAGCTGTGCATTTCTCACCCTCGTCTTATACTCGGGTCAATAAGTTTTTCCCATTTTTTTGTGGTAAATTAGGGCCTTGACTTATACTCGGAACGACTTATACTCGAGTATATACGGTAAATGATTTTAGCAAATGGCTGCAATATAACAAAGAGTGAAAAATTTAAGGGGGTCTGAATACTTTCCGTCCCCACTGTAGTTCTCTTTGTTCATGAGGGGCTGGAAAGGTGTGTTTGTCATAATTAACCCTGTCTGTACTGTGCAGGCAGATCTCATTATCAGTTGTAAACTAAATGTAACCACAAGTGGCAGCTGGTGTTCCATTTTTTGGGGTGGGGCGGCAAACAAACCACCTGCCACCCACCGGTGTCTCCTTCTTAGCATCTCCTCCTCGGTGTCTCCTGCTCGGCGTCTCCTCCTCAGTGGCCAATATGGTCGTTTCTCCTCTCGGCCAATTGGGTTTTAGGACTCGCTTCCTGATTGGCCGGGAGGAGAATCAGTAAGACAATAGCGAATATTAATTTGCTATTATCACACAACTGGGTGGGCTCAGGGCACATTTCTCTGCACCCAAGCCCACCCTTTTTTAAAGCCAATTAGAGCCCCAGGCTCTAACCCTGTGCTTCAAGAAAAAAACAAAAAAACATTGAAATCCATGTGCCCGTCACATGTAGATTAGGGGGGCTGCGCCTCTAATGGAGTGGCCACCACTGTCTCTCCTTACAAGGGTTAAAGAAGAACTTCTGCGCCACCACCAATTATTTATTTATTTATTTTAAAATCCCGCTTACCTGCTGGCATGTCCTTAATTGAGATCCTTGTGGAGCGAATCCAATGTTGTCCTGCTGTGATCCATGTCACCATCATCTTCTGTGACATTATCAGGGGGTGGCTGTCTCCTCTGGGTTCAGGCAGCCATTCCTGACTATCCTCCTTTGTTTGCTGAATGGAAGCTGATGCCTCCTGGAATATGTGACAGGCGTATCCCAGGAGGTACGGGGAGTGCAGCACATCATTCTTGCCTGGGTGAAAAAAAAAGTAAAAAAAAAGGGAATTTCATCTTGGGGTGGGGGTGGGGGGGTTGTTGGATTGGAGGAAAGTTACCTGTTAGTGTGAAAGTGTAAAGATCCACCCTTTCACTGCCAGGTCCGTACGTCGTGGTGCGAACACCGTTTACATATGCATGTGCTGTAAACCCTCATTTTTTTTTTTTTTTTAAATAACAAACATGTCATACTTACCTTCACTGTGCAGTTTGTTTTGGACAGAGTGGCCCCGATCACTGTCTTCTGGGGTCCCCCAGCGGCTCTCGTGGCTCCTCCCCACATTGGTAAACCCCCTTGCGGGCGTGCTCCCAAGTCCAGCATTTGTGTCTATTGACACAGAATGCCGGACTCGGCCCCGCCCCCCTGGCACCCACGTCATTGGATTTGATTGGCAGCAGCGGAAGCCAATGGCTGCGCTGCTATCAATCTATCCAATCAAGAGCCGAGAACTCCAGGCAGAGAGGAAGAGAGCCTCTCCGCCAAGAGATCGAAGGGCTCAGGTGAGTAAAACTGGGGGGCCGGTCAGTGTCAGAAGTTTTTCACCTTAATGCATAGGATGCATTTAGGTGAAAAAACACGAGGGTTTACAACCCCTTTAAAAGCAAAAAATGTTTGATCCTTCGCTTTAAAAAAAAAAAATATGTTTACTTCCACCCTTGATCAGAAGTCACATCATAACATCTCTATGGTTCTCAAAGGCCATAGAGGCAATCAAAGTGGATCTTCTCTTTGATCACCTCTGTGACCAGCCTGCAGCACCGTCGGATCGTTTCTTGGGTGAGCTGGCAGAAATGGTAAACCCGAGAGACACCGGCGTCCCCTCCCGCCGCTTCTGAAAGCGTTCCAGCAGATCATTAGTCTGTAGGGTTCAATATTGAGTTATAAGGACTTTTATGATATTCATGCACAGTGGACATTTTCACTTTAAATTAACCATTTCATCACTGTTTTTTTATTTTTTATTATTCTATTGCTGTCATATAAAGGCGCTGTACTATGTTATATAAATTGCAATAAAATTGTGCCTTTTACATCTGCCTCTTGTACACTATATTACCAAAATTATTGGGACGCCTGCCTTCACAGACACATGAACTTTAGGGGCATCCCAGTCTTAGTCCGTAGGGTTCAATATTAAGTTGGCCCACCCTTTGCAGCTATAACAGCTTCAACTCTTCTGGGAAGGCTGTCCACAAGGTTTAGGAGTGTGTCTATGGGAATGTTTGATTATTCTTCCAAAAGCGCATTTGTGAGGTCAGGCACTGATGTGGACGAGAAGGCCTGGCTCGCAGTCTCTGTTCTAATTCATCCCAAAGGTGTTCTATCGGTTTGAGGTCAGGATTCTGTGCAGGCCAGTCAAGTTCCTCCACCCCAAACTTACTCATCCATGTCTTTATGGACCTTGCTTTGTGCACTGGTGCGCAGTCATGTTGGAACAGGAAGGGGCCATTCCCAAACTGTTCCCACAAAGTTGGGAGCATGAAATTGTCCAAAATGTCTTGGTATGCTGACGCCTAAAGAGTTCCCTTCACTGGAACTAAGGGGCCAAGCCCAACCTCTGAAAAACAACCCGACACCATAATCTGCCCTCCACCAAATGATTTAGACCAGTGCACAAAGCAAGGTCCAAAAAAACATGGATGAGCAAGTTTGGGGTGGAGAACCTTGACTGGCCTGCACAGAGTCCTGACCTCAACCCAATAGAACACCTTTGGAATGAATTAGAGCGGAGACTGTGAGCCAGGCCTTCTTGTCCAACATCAGTACCTGACCTCACAAATGCGCTTCTGGAAGAATGGTCAAACATTCCCATAGACACACTCCTAAACCTTGTGGACAGCCTTCCCAGAAGAGTTGAAGCTGTTATAGCTGCAAAGGGTGGTCTAACTCAATATTGAACCCTACGGATGAAGACAGGGATGCCATTAAAGTTCATGTGCGTTTAAAGGCAGGTGTCCCAATACTTTTGGCAATATAGTGTAAATGAAGTTCATTGATAGGGTTTACATACACTTTTCAACACAACAAAATCTGTGTGATCCGATCGCTTTTAAAGGTCACAGGTCACGATATAATACGTTATTTCTCACACTCATCCTGCAAGACCTTGATGTACCGTAGCTATTAGTTTTTGTTGTGACATCCCTACCCCTGGTTCTGTTAATGCAGAAGGATGTAAGCCTTGTCGATGATGTTCACCAGTAGCTCGGTCACTACTAAACATTATCCTCACATATTCCTGCCTGTAAGCCAGACACATTAGCTAATAGAAGCTCTATGGTGCTCAGACAGTATGGCACCGTTCCATTCATGTCCCTATAATCAGCGATCGCCGTTATAAGCTGAAATGTTTGTAAAAAGCCACTTCTAATAAATGTTTGGTTAAATATGGACCCGAACATAAAAAGTAAAGATTTGTTCTGTTGAAGAGAACATCTAGAAATGTTAATTGTGCCTAAACAGTAACCTGAAAAATCTAACTTTGGTGCTGAATTCTTCCCGAAAAAAAACAGGGCACTTCATGTGTCTAGGCACTCCTGTTTTGTAGCCTCATAGCTGTGTATCTGCAAATCATCTAAGACAGACCTGGACAAATTGTGGCCCTAGGGCCACATCTGGCCCTTTGGATGTCTCTGTCCGGCAATCCTGCCTCTGACCTGTGACCTTGTGTCTCCCCTGATTTGAAGGGAGATTTGGTGATCACTATTATGCTGCTCACTGTTCTCCTTGCTGGAGAGGACGCTCTACCTGAGGACCTGCAATGTAAGGATCTCTCTGCTTCTGCTTTATTCATTCTGTGGATCTGTGCTATCAATGCCTCTCCTGCTGCTTCTTGATCATTTCGGTCATCAAGGGGGAAGCGTTGAAATAAGACTCAATGCCCTGCCTGTCTTTGTTTACAACTTTACATCACTCAGTTCCCGTAGTTCTGGGCCAGCTACAAAGAACAGACATCAACATCATGCCCCATGGAGGGTTATTATGCTCTTTGGAAGCCTCCAAATATCACAGAGATAGCAGAATGCACAGCAATGTATATGAAACAGCACAGGCAAGTTCAGGGGGCTTACCAGTATTCAGATTTCCCTGTTCAACCAGAAACACACATAAAATATAAAAAGATTTTAATGATAATGTGGGAGAGGCTAGTATAGGGTTGTTTTCAAGAAACAGTTATCCACTAAAGCAGTAGTAAACCGTGGCAGTTAAAAAAAAACAAAAAAACACATGTAAGGCAACTGTATCATGTGCTGGTACATATGCATCGCATACTAGCTGAGAACGAAGTCCTCCAGGGGCGTGCTGTCAACGCTGGGAGGGCTTCCATCTTCCCCCAGTCTTTCTTCTGGGTTCACGGCCTCCGGCTGTATGAGTGGATGGAGCCGTGATGAGTCCTCGGCTATGGCACGAAGCTCTGAAGGTCTGGCATGGAACGCCGGACCTTCAGAGTGCATGCACCCGTAACATCACCGGCTGCATCCAAGGTGATATTCATTTTACCTACAGGTAAGCCTTAATATAGGCTTACCTAAAGGTAAGAGTCACAAAGCAGACTAGTACTCGGTAGGATTCAGCTGATCATAAGAAGTGAGGTGGACCTGAGTGAGAGAGCCTACACAGGTCCTGCCTCTGAGCTCTGATAAATGATGGCACCATTGGTTGGGATATTACACCCAGATGTTGCTTGTGCCATTGTAACAGGCCTGGATCCTGGACCCATGCCTAGACAGACCCAGACACTCTCGGAGACTAATGCCGCGTACACACGGTCGGACTTTTCGTCTACAAAAGTCAGACAGCCTGTCCGACAGACTTCCGGCAGACTTTCGGCGGACTTTCGACGGACTTGCGGCGGACTTTCTAACGAACAGACTTGCCTACACACGATCACACAAAAGTCCATCGAATTCTTACGTGATGACGTACACCGGACTAAAATAAGGAAGTTCATAGCCAGTAGCCAATAGGTGCCCTAGCGTGGCTTTTTGTCCGTCGGACTAGCACACAGACGAGCGGATTTCGGGGTCCGTCGTAGTTACGAAGTAAAGATTTGAAGCATGTTTCAAATCTAAAGTACGTCGGATTTGAGGCTAAAAAAGTATGTTGAAAGTCCGGAGAAGCCCACACACGATCGGATTACCAGCCAGCTTTAGTCCGTCAGCGTCCGTTGGACTTTTGTAGACGAAAAGTCCGACCGTGTGTACGCGGCAATAGGGGACCAGAGGGCTACGGTTAAAACTGCTCTGCACAGAAACATGGTCAAGAAAAGTGTCTTACATACATAAATTAATTTTACTGTTTTGCCTGGAGTTGTCCTTTAATTATAATAGCTTCTTAGGTTTAGAGTCCCTGTAACACAGGATCTATTTTAATTTACCGTCATTGAAAACGTTGAACAATTAGTGTAATATTTCAAGTGCTCTGTCAATGTAACCAGTAGAGTAATCAATTGCTTTTCGCATTCATCAATTACATGCCTGGGAAAAAAAAAATGGCAAAATACTGCTTTTCCAGATCTTTTATTTTTGAAGGTTTTATGTGTAAATTGTCATGATGTGAAAGGAATGTATACTTGATGAAATAATGCAATTGCCACAATTCATCATGTCGCCTCTTACAGTTTAATATGGGCAATAAATAGGAAACCTAAAGAAAAGCCTATGATATACATTTGAAGTAATTGCTGTTTTATTAGCAATATAAATAACACAACTCTCTGGGAAAAAGTCAATCCAAAAGTTGTCAGTGAGGGCTAAAGGAGAACTCCAGCACAGCAGTTAAAGCAGAACTCGGGGCAACAATTTTTTCCCATGCCCTTCTTGCTGATCTCCTACCTTCACCAACTTTGCCATCCATGTTCTTCTGAGCTCTGTAGTTCCTCTGCAATTGGCTGCTGAACTTGCTGAAAAACTGTTCCTGCCTGCTGACTTCCTGTTTTTAAGACCGCTGGCTGCTATCCCTCTCCTAAGCTCAGCCAGCGGTCTGACACCCATTTTTTAATCCTCTGCAAACGAGCGGGGAGGAAGCAGACATGTAGCGGGCAGATGGGGTCTTACAGCCCCCAGTCTGTGCCGCCCATGGAGGAGGTGTCCTCCTTCTCCTCTCTCCTCCCTCCTCCTCCTCCCTGCCAGCAATCCGCCCTCCACTGTCCCTCTGGCTGTCCCTGACATTTGGCTCTGGTGGTGGTCCCTGACATTCAGCTCTGGTGGTCCCTAACATTAGGCTCTGGTGGTCCCTGACATTCAGCTCTGGTGGTCCCTGACATTTGGCTCTGGTCGTCCCTGACATTTGGCTCTGGTGGTGGTCCCTGACATTTGGCTCTGGTGGTCCCTGACATTTGGCTCTGGTGGTGGTCCCTGACATTTGGCTCTGGTGGTCCCTGACATTTGGCTCTGGTAATGGTCCCTGAGATTTGGCTCTGGTGGTCCCTAACATTTGGCTCTGGTGGTCCCTGACACGTTGCACTGGTTTGTATTTATAATGCCGCGTACTGACGATCGGACATTCTGACAACAAAACCGTGGATTTTTTTTTCGATGGATGTTGGCTCAAACTTGTCTTGCATACACACGGTCACACAAATGTTGTCGGAAATTCCGAACGTCAAGAACGCAGTGACGTACAACACGTACGACGAGCCGAGAAAAATGAAGTTCAATAGCCAGTGCGGCTCTTCTGCTTGATTCCGAGCATGGGTGGAATTTTGTGCGTAGGAATTGTGTACACATGCTCCGAATTTCCGACAGCAAGTTTTGTTGTCGGAAAATTTGAGAATCAGCTCTCAAACATTTGTTGTCGGAAATTCCAACAGCAAATGTCAGATGGAGCCTACACATGGTCGGATTTTCCGACAACAAGCTCACATCGAACATTTGTTGTTGGAAATTCCGAATGTGTGTACATACCGTGTTTTATGTATGGCTTGCTGGCTACAGAATGAGGGGTGTGATTAATGTTGAAGTGGGCTAGTTCACATTTACATGTACAAGCCTAGTGTACCCCTCCCACATTCACTCCCATTCCAAGGATTCATGGGAAATGTAGGCTGATTACAGTTAGAGAGGGAGAAGAGGATATGATGCAATCACTGTTCTAAGAGATCCTCCCTGCCGGAAAAAGATGCATTTTTAAAATCACAAAGCTGACTTCCTGAAAATTCAACTACACATAAGAAATTTCACAAATGTAATAACTGTTTAGTGTTTTGTGTGTGTGTGTGTGAGGGGATGGGGGGTGGGGGGTTGAATTAATGGGGGATTTTTAAAAATCCCAGAGTTCTGCTTTAAAGGGAACGTAGAGTGGTTTTTGGATATTTTTTTTCAGGTGTTTAAAACTAAAAATTATAATTGTTATTTTTTTATTATGTACATATGAAATATTGCATATGAATATATTGGATTCTCATTTTCAGCAAGAAGGTGGAACTTTAAACTTCTATTTTAACTGTCTAATCTTACTCACTTTGCAGAAAAATCTGTGTATATATTATAATGTGAGGTCCAAACTTCTGGTAAGCAGCTTTCCTTTTCACATGTGGCTGGTGCACTTTGGATTTATCAAGATTTTTCACAGTGGATTTCATATAACCAACACTTTTGGACTTGGCTGGTTCAGGGGTAAAACAAAATGCTGAGTCCAGTGTGGTTGTACTGAGTCTGGTTAGATCAGACCCGACTTAGGTTCTCGGTCACCCTGTGCCTCTAATAGACATGGTGGACTTACACATAAGAGGGACCTGGGGAGCTAACAAGGAGTTTCCTGATCTCTCTAAGGTAAGCTGGGTTCCACAAGCCCCCACTCAAAGTGACTCCCGTCACAGACGATATTAGGCTTCATGCGCTTTGGCCTGTGTGCATCAAATTCCAAGATTTTCGGGTGCCCGAGATGCATGGTTGCAGTGTCCAGTCCCACTGCTAGCAGCCTGCTAAACATGCTGCTGCTGGATGTTGTACAATGTGGCTGTGTGTGTTCTTCAGGGATGTATTCCTGGAAAGCAGGAACTCTGCGTTCGGGGTATATGTCCCTGATGGCATACTACTCTAGTTGCGAGTTTCATTCTCCAGCCAGCCAGCCAGCCACATCCAGCCTTGTATTTCAGACTGTTATTGATTTTGACTGGCTGCTAGCAGCAGTACTGCACACTGCTCCTGTGCCTACCAGGCACCCAAAAACATTGGGATTTTGCGCTTCTGTACTCAAGGCCTTACAAATCCCTTGCCAGGTAAGACAGTTGAGGTGTAGGCATGTCAATTGTGGAGTCTAGTTTCAAATGACATCTATACTTTGACCACTCCCATGAGTTAATGACAATACTAACAAGAGTGCTCAAGGATGCCCCTATTTTTTAGGACTTCTCTGTAGTCTGGCCACTTGGTCAATATATTACTGGCCTATTTCTAATGTTAATAATAGGATATTGGTCATAAGGCTGGTGTTTTTTTTTCCCCAGAAAATGTCACAATCTTACCATTGTTTAAGCCTTTTCCAGACATTAGAGGAACTGTGCATTGCTGACATATATACACTGTGTAAGCAGAGGTGAATTCACTGTACCACGAACCTCGGGCTGTTTCATGTGACCCCCTAAACAATTCAATGGGATCATGAATAGGGGACATTGTACATGCTTCACTTCTGGCATGTTTTGTAAAGCTTTTCTGAAGGATTTGGAAGGCAGTGTTTAACCGCTTGCCGACCAGCCGCCGCAGTTATACTGCGGCAAATTGGCATGGGCAGGCGAATTGCCGTCATGTTACGTCGCTCCTTAAGGCGGCCAATAGGGGCGCGCACGTCGCCCGCAGCTCGCCCCCGGCAGGGCCGTCTTTAAAATTGATTGGACCCTGGGCAAAAAAATGTTTTGGGCCCCCCTCCCCCCCATGCAGTTTCGCTCTCCACCTGCTTTGAGACATACAATATAAAACAGCTAGACTCAAAATCAGTTTACTGAATCAGATCAGACAGCGCTTGCGATTGGTTGCCAGAGGTTACAGTGTATCATTACCACTCACTGACTGGTTGCTATAGGTTACAGCACATAATTTCTGCTTGTTGATTGGTTGCTAGAGATTACTGTACATCAATACTACTCACTGATCGGTTGCTATAGGTTACTACACATCATTACTGCTTACTGATTGGTTGCTAGAGGTTACAGCACATCATCTCCTCACTGCATGCACACCATGGACTGGGGAGGTGAGGGGGCCCATTAATAGACAGAAAACTACTAGGGATCCTAGGACTCCTGGGATCAGTGGCAGTGCTCGGGGAGGGGAGGGTGTGCTCAATGGCAATGCTGATTTTTTTATACTGACTACAAATATAAAGAGGAGTTTCAACACTGACCACCAATGTAATAGGGGTTTACACTGTAAGGGGGGCATTCACACTGACCCTCCCCCCACTAATTTGTTTACCTTTGCAGAATAGGCAGGACTTTCAAGCATGCCCCTTTACCTCCCCAGTGGGCAGCATTTAGTATAGGTGATGGTGGATATGACCTTAGGGGGGCATGATATACATATGAACACTGCCTCTATTTACATATGAATCCTGCCGGTCTACCGCTATTAACATATGAATGCCGTCACCATTTACATGTCAATGTTGGTATTTACATATAAACACAGGGTCTGTGTCAGGTACTCACCAAGGCCGGAATGCTGAGAGCGGCTTCCCTAGCAACTAGGTGCGAGATACCCCTGAAGGTGGTACAGAGGGAATCAGGCACGGAGAGGCACGGGTTGCCAGCAGGTGTGCAGATCACCAAGGTCTCACTAGACGTGTAGAACCCGTGTAGCATGGACTGGTTGCTAAGCTGGAGAGAAGACTGGCAGAGACTCCAACACTTGACCTGGAACCAGGAACAGAGCTGGGGAGAAGCACAGGGTTAAGCAGAACAAGTCCGTTAGGCAGGCCGAGGGTCAAACACCGGGAGACGTGGTAGCACCGGTTGAGGCAAGGCAAGTCCGTTTAAACAGGCAGAGGGGTCAAACACTGGAGAGAGGATCAGTAGAAGAGTCGTAATCAAGCCGGGGGTCAAACACTGGAGCGAAGATAAGCAGAGAAGTCCTTAATCAAGCCGAGGGTCAAACACTGGAGAGAGGATAAGCAAAGTAGTCAAACGGTCCGGGTCACAACAGGCAGGAACAGGTATGCAGAGGATAAACGGGAACACTGGAAGCTGAGAAGACAAACCAGCAATGAGCACAAGGCATAGCTGCCTTTATATAGGCCCGCCAAGGATACGTCCCACTGTACGTGCATGCGTTCGTGTACCCACGTGTGCTAACCCGTTCGGATCACGCGCTCGTACCCGCCGATCGTGTGCCCGTACGTGCTGAAGTGGGGCTCTACTGCGCAGGTGCACCGGGACGCGCCGATACTGACAGGCTCTGACTGTGTTAACCCTCTGACAGTGCCCCCTCCCAAGGGGCAGCCTCCGGATGCCCAATCTGGGCAAGATTCCTGGTTGTCTTCTGTGGAAATTACGTACTAAACGAGGGGCGTGTAAGTTGCTGGATGGTTCCCAGGAGTTATCTTCTGGAGGGTATCCTTTCCATTTAACAAGATATTGGATCTGTCCCCCCCTTTTTCTACAGTCCATTATTGCCTCCACTTCATATTCCATTTCGCCTTCAATTTCAATTGGAGGAGGTGGTGGTTCCTGTCTTCCAGAAAAAGGGCTAGGGACCACTGGCTTCAATAAAGCTGCATGGAATACCGGATGTATCTTGTACGTGACTGGAAGGGCTAATTCGAAAGCCACAGGGTTCACCACTTTCTTAATTTCAAAAGGGCCAATGAACCTTGGACCTAACTTGCGGGATGGACAGGGCAGTCTAAGGTTAATAGCAGATAGCCATACCTTGTCCCCAATCTTGAAATTTGGGTTTGGTCTTCTCCCTCTGTTATAGTACTTCTCGTAATTGTCTTGAGCCTTTTTCATGGTTTCCTGGATCTGTAAAAAATTGGTTTGGATAAAGTTAATCCGGTCTTGTACTGCAGGGGTTGACACTTCAGGAAAAGAATCTGGCAAGAAGGAGGGATGGAAGCCGTAATTAGCCCAAAAAGGTGTTTGGTTAATGGCGGAATGAGTGGAATTGTTGTAAGCAAATTCCGCACACGGAAGGAGGGTGGACCAGTTATCTTGGGAACTAGAGCAGAAACAACGGAGATATTGTTCCAGAGTTTGATTTGTTCTTTCTGTTTGACCGTTGCTTTGTGGATGGTATGCTGAGGAGAGCGAGGTCTTTATTTCAAGGGATCTGCAGAGGTCCTTCCAAAATTTTGAGGTAAATTGGATACCTCTGTCTGATACGATGTTGTGGGGAACACCATGAAGCCTCACGATTTCTTTGATAAAAATGTTTGCTGTAGCCAGAGCAGAAGGGGTGCCCATCATGGGCAGGAAGTGTGCCATCTTCGAGAGGCGGTCAACCACTACTAAGATGGTAGAGAATTTTTCAGAGGGGGGAAGTTCTACAATGAAGTCCATAGAGACCTCCTTCCATGGACGTTCAGGGACAGGCAAAGGTCTCAGGAGCCCCCAAGCCTTAGTGTTCGACCCTTTGTTACGTTGACACGTAATACAGGATTGGACATAGTTCTTACAGTCCTGACTCCAACCCGGCCACCAGTAGGAGCGATGAACTAATTCTGAGGTTTTCCGGATTCCAAAGTGCCCTGCCAATTTATGATCGTGGAAGTTCTGTAATACTTGCAGTCTTACTGGAGAAGGAACAAATATTTTATTTTGGGCCCACAGTAAGCCGTCCCTCTTCCTTAATGAGGGTACTTCAGGTTCTGTGCATTGGCTGGATGCCTCTTTAATGGCAGTCTTGAGATCAGGCTGGATAAGAAGGAAGTTATGTGGGGACAAGATAGTTCCAGGCTCAGTTGTCTCATTGACTTCTGGAAACATTCGGGAGAGTGCATCCGCTTTTCCGTTCTTGGAACCCGGTCGGTAGGAGATGTGAAAATTAAATCTTGAGAAAAATAATGCCCATCGGGCTTGTCGAGGTCGGAGTCGCTTGGCCGTTCGGAGATATTCCAGATTCCGATGATCAGTGAAGATCATTATGGGTTGGGACGCACCCTCCAGCAAGTACCTCCACTCCTCCAAAGCAAATTTTATAGCTAGTAGTTCTCGGTCACCGACGTCATAGTTTCTTTCAGGTGGGCTTAATTTGTGAGAAGCAAAGGCAACCGCATGAAGAAGGGCCTTTGGACCGCTTCGTTGGGACAGGATTGCACCTGTCGCTGATTCGGAGGCATCTACTTCAAGTACATATGATAAGGCTGGATCTGGGTGTTGTAGAATAGGAGCCGATGTAAAAAGATCTTTCAATTTATTAAAGGCTTCCTGTGCTTCTTGGGGCCATTGGAACTTAGCTTGCTGGCGGGTGAGTCGAGTAATGGGAGAAATGATTGAAGAGAATCCTCTAATGAACCTGCGGTAAAAATTGGCAAAGCCAACAAACCGCTGGATTCCCTTTTTATCTGAAGGAGCTGGCCACTCCTGGATGGTTCTAACCTTTTGTGGGTCCATTGCAACCCCTTCTGTGGAGATGATGAACCCAAGGAACTGGATGGTGGTCTTTTCAAATTCACATTTCTCCCCTTTTAAGAATAGGCCATGTCTCCTGAGAACCGAGAGTACCTTCTTTACATGGGTGCGATGTACTTCTAGTGAGGTGGAGAAAATCAAAATATCATCAAGATATACAATCACAAAGTTATCAAGGTACTCACGGAAAATGTCGTTGACTAGGTGTTGGAACGTGGCCGGGGCGTTGCAGAGTCCGAAAGGCATTACAAGATATTCAAAGTGCCCAAACCTGGATCTAAAGGCCGTTTTCCACTCATCCCCGGCGCGTATCCGAACGAGATTGTATGCTCCCCGTAGGTCTAGTTTGGTAAACACTCGGGCCGTTCTGAAGCGCTGGAATAGTTCAGAGATGAGGGGCAACGGGTATCTGTTTTTCACAGTGATCTTATTAAGTTCTCTATAGTCCACACAGGGCCTTAAAGATCCATCCTTCTTTTCTACAAAGAAGATACCCGCCCCAGCTGGAGAAGAGGAAGGGCGGATGAACTTCTTCTCCAAGTTTTCGTCAATATAGGAACGAAGCGCTTCTAACTCAGTCTCAGATAGTGGAAATATGCGACCAAAGGGAATCTCGGATCCAGGTAAAAGGTCAATGGGACAATCATAGGAGCGATGAGGTGGTAAGCTGTCGGACTTTTTTTTATCAAAAATATCCAGAAATTCATGGTATACTGCAGGGACATGCTGAAGATTATCTGGTATTGACTGAAGGGTCAAACAAGAGGCCGGTGTGCTGGTGGTAGGCACGAAACAATGTTGAGAGCAGTACATAGATGAGAAGAGGATCTCTTTCTTGGACCAACTGATTTGAGGGTCATGAACTTGTAACCAGGGGAAACCCAGGATAACAGGAAACATAGGTGAACTGATGATGTTAAAGCAGAGGAATTCTTGGTGGCCAGAGTCTGTGGAGGTGAGAATAGGTTTGGTTTCTTGAGTAACAAGTCCCGAACATGGTAGGGATCCGTCGGCTAGACGTATCTGCAGAGGTTGCTTTTTATCTTGGAGGGGGATATGCAGGGTGTGAGCCAGAGATGCATCCAGGAAACAACTGCATGCTCCGGAGTCAATGATGGCCAGCAGCCGAGCCTCCTCTTCCGCCACCTGTAAAGAGACCGGTAGGACAAAGTGAGATTGGGTAGAGCCGGTAACTTGAAAGTTCACAGTGTACTGTCGTTGGCACTTACTGGGTCTCACGGGACAGTTGCGTAAAAAATGACCGGCCTCCCCACAATAAAGGCAAAGGTTGGCTTGGCGCCGGCGGAGTCTTTCATCAGGGGTGAGTGGAGCACGTACCAATCCCAACTGCATAGGTTCGTGGTCCGAGGAAGAGGAAGGTACGGCAGAAGGTGCTGGAACAGGAGGAATGCGAGGTAACATCCAGGTGGGTCGTGAGGACTGGAAGCGTTCAGAGCGGCGTTCACGCAGGCGTCTGTCAAGCTTAATTGCTAGTTGCATTAATTCTTCCAGGGAGGAAGGAGTATCCATCCGAGCTAATTCATCTTTTAAATTTTCTGATAGACCTTGGCGATACTGGTACTTTAAAGCGGCCTCATTCCAGTTGGTGTCCCCAGACCATTTCCGGAATTCAACGGTGTAGTCTTCCACTGGTCTCCTTCCCTGGGTCAGGGTGTGTAAGATGGATTCAGCTGTGGCAGTGCGTTGTGGGTCGTCATACAGCTGTGCCATAGCGTTAAAAAAGGTTTCTACTGTATCCAACAGAGGGCTTTTCTGTTCCAAAAGGTTATGGGCCCAAGTTTGGGGTTCTTCTGACAAAAGCGAA
This sequence comes from Lithobates septentrionalis, assembly GCA_037952835.1. Classification (NCBI taxonomy): domain Eukaryota; kingdom Metazoa; phylum Chordata; class Amphibia; order Anura; family Ranidae; genus Lithobates; species Lithobates septentrionalis. Next base: position 2,884,647 of record JBBDGP010001667.1, on the reverse strand, counting down.
ATGACAAACCCCACCTTTACAGCTTCAGAATGAAAAGTCCTGGGTTGAAGAGCCAAGTAAAGCTGACAAGCATTTTGGAAGGCTCTGAATTTCTTTCGAATTCCGGAAAACCGTTCTGGAATGGGAACCCTAGGTTCAGGGATGGCCATCACGACTGGGTTGACTTGGTTTTGTGAAGAAGCAATCCCACTGGATGGAGCTGACGGTGCTTCTGGAGGAGCTGAGGAAGTTGTTAGGTGTTGAAGGCGACCCTCAATTTGGAAATATCCATCCTGCAGTCTCTGGACAGCCTGTGTAAGGGCTGTAACCTGCTGGCAGAGGGCCTCGAGGGGAGAGCCGGCTCTGTCGGCCTCTGACATGGCTGGTTTGTACTGTCAGGTACTCACCAAGGCCGGAATGCTGAGAGCGGCTTCCCTAGCAACTAGGTGCGAGATACCCCTGAAGGTGGTACAGAGGGAATCAGGCACGGAGAGGCACGGGTTGCCAGCAGGTGTGCAGATCACCAAGGTCTCACTAGACGTGTAGAACCCGTGTAGCATGGACTGGTTGCTAAGCTGGAGAGAAGACTGGCAGAGACTCCAACACTTGACCTGGAACCAGGAACAGAGCTGGGGAGAAGCACAGGGTTAAGCAGAACAAGTCCGTTAGGCAGGCCGAGGGTCAAACACCGGGAGACGTGGTAGCACCGGTTGAGGCAAGGCAAGTCCGTTTAAACAGGCAGAGGGGTCAAACACTGGAGAGAGGATCAGTAGAAGAGTCGTAATCAAGCCGGGGGTCAAACACTGGAGCGAAGATAAGCAGAGAAGTCCTTAATCAAGCCGAGGGTCAAACACTGGAGAGAGGATAAGCAAAGTAGTCAAACGGTCCGGGTCACAACAGGCAGGAACAGGTATGCAGAGGATAAACGGGAACACTGGAAGCTGAGAAGACAAACCAGCAATGAGCACAAGGCATAGCTGCCTTTATATAGGCCCGCCAAGGATACGTCCCACTGTACGTGCATGCGTTCGTGTACCCACGTGTGCTAACCCGTTCGGATCACGCGCTCGTACCCGCCGATCGTGTGCCCGTACGTGCTGAAGTGGGGCTCTACTGCGCAGGTGCACCGGGACGCGCCGATACTGACAGGCTCTGACTGTGTTAACCCTCTGACAGTCTGCAGGTGAGTCATCTGTACAAAACAGTAGGTCAGAGCTGGGCAGCATTAGTAACTAAAACCTCAAGGGACAAGGGAATTTAAACTGGGATAGTTGCTAAGTATGAGGCAGCTGCTTTGGGCCCCACAACAATGACAGGGCCCAAGGCAGCTGCTCCTTTTGCCCTGCCTTAAAAACGGCCCTGGCCCCCGGAGCCGATGGGAGTGCCTGGCGGTCTCGATGACAAAGAAAATGGGGATATTTATTATCGCAAAAAGTTTCAAAATTGTCGCTCTTTTTTTGTTTATAGAAATAAAAGCTGCAGAGATGATCAAATACCACCAAAATAAAGCTCTATTTGTGGGAAAAAAAGGATGTCAATTTTGTTTGGGTACAACGTCGCATGACCGCACAATTGTCAGTTAAAGCGACACAGTGCCGAATCGCAAATAGTGCTCTGGTCAGGAAGGGGGTAAATTCTTCCGGGGCTGAAGCGGTTAAAGTGGTTGCAAACCTTATATATAATCACTGAGGTGACAGACCTCAGGTGACACACAGGGATTAAAAAATCTTTCATAAATTGTACCTGTTTATGTTAATATGTTTATGTTATGTTTATGTTAATTATTAGTGCAATTTTCTCTTTTATATTTGTATTTGTGCTTATCCCACATTAATTGCAGCTTTGGGACTTGTCCACCCTTATTGGTCTATTTGATTAGTGCAGTTTTTTTTCCTTCTGTACCTGTTTATGTGCAGCCTTCTCTCCTTCACAGCCTTCTAAAACACACAGATCAAAGGCTATTTCTCAGCTCCAGCAGGCAGAGGGCGGGGACCTGACGTCACACACTGCACATCATAGAGTAGGAAGCTGAGTGTAATCTGAGACTTGAGTGGAGGGAAGGGACATACCTTCTCTACACAGTCTCATAGGGAAACATGCACAGTTGTGGCTATCAAACACCTTCTGTGTGCTTAGGTGTGTGTGTGTGGGGGGGAGGGTATTTCCTGAGATTCTGTAGTGTTGGGATAACTTGTCAGAAGTGACTAAATCAGATAGCAGAGGGAAGAGAGAGGAGACAGAAATCACACTCAGTGCTTTGAATGGAGGCAAGTACACACTATATAGGGGGATATCCTCTACTTATTTTTCATTTCAGAGGTTTACAACTGAATGGGATCAAAGACAGCAGCACACTCTTTGCAAATCACATATGCAATGGTGACTGATAATATTAAAACAACGCTTCCAGGTACAGGTTTGGTAACTGTCTTTGTTACCATTGTAGAAATTTCCCCTCACTTCCTGTTTTCTCTGACACTTTTCTAATAGACAGGAAGTTAGAGGAAATTTCCCAAACAGGGACATGGACAGCAATAAAAACCTGACAAAGATTCTGACCATTCTTTGCTCTATACAAAGCTAAAAAAAAAAAAAAAAAAAAAACCTTTTGGAGCCGTCCTTCAGTATTAAGTGCTACCAGAGCTCCCAGTATTATTTCCACCGTAACATTCTACGACCACTGTTCTCTCCGTTCCCATTGGAGCACAGGAATAGCCTGAGTACGATCAGGCCAATTTTCATAAATGTAATTATTCTGAAAACCTGGCACTGGTGACCTTGCAAATTATGATGTGGATGACATAAGGTTCATTTTATCAATATGATATAAAACCCTCTCGCAGGCGAGGAGGTACGGCGAATGTATAAAATTGTAAATTGTGAAATGAAATAAGCTTTGGCAGGAACGATTCCTTAGTCAGGAGGGGCTGAAATACGGGTATAATTGCACGGATTTGGCGAAGAAAAGGGTTAATAGAATGAGATTACACTTTGGAGGCCTGAAGCTGCTGCAGACGTTGTGGGAGATGAGCTCCCATTAAAGTGATTCTAGTGCAATTAAAACATAAGTGTCCAGTCAGTTGGATCAAAGGTTAGCACTACTGGGAGTCTGTTTGGTGACCTGGTGATGGCGCGGGCACAGGAGAACCTCGCTCAACATTTCATCTAGGCTTAGCTGTAGCCCCAGGGCTGTTTAATTTGACTTGATGTATCTCGCTGTATAACAACAATAATGATATCAAATTTAAATGCAAAAAGAGGTAACAATAGAGGTAACACTAGTATATTTTTCCCATAAGGGTCATAACTTAAAATTATCCTTTATAAGTATGTATAGATAAATTACAGGCATGTTACAAAATACAGTAATCATCAGGGGCGGACTGACCATTGAGCGATTAGGGCACTGCCCGAGGGCCCTGGGCCACTAGGGGGCCCCATCAGGGTTGCCAGCCTCAGTAAAACCAGGGACAGTATGTATAAATCTGTGTTTTTTTTACATCTGTCTGTGTATACTGTGTGATTGTATACTGTGTGTGTGTATACTGTGTGGCCCCATACTCTCTGATTGCCTGGGGGCCCCATAATCTCCTATTGCCCGGGGGCCCCATAATCTCCTATTGCCCGGGGGCCCCATGAGTTATCAGTCCGCCCCTGGTAATCATATAACTTTTCTAAAATGTTCCAACTGTTATCATTAGAAAAGCAGTCATTGAGCTCCAGTCCAGTGACTGCGCCTAGGCTGAGATGATGTCATCAGTCTGCTGCAGGCAGGTCAAAGCATTTACTCAGTCCAAAAAGTTCCACGTTTCCAAAAAGTTCCACCTTTTATCATTAAAAAGCAGTCATTGAGGTCCAGTCCAGTGACTTTGCCTAGGCTGAGATGATGTCAGCAGTCTGTTACAGGCAGGTCAAAGCATTTCCTCAGTCCAAAAAGTTCCAAGTTTCCAAAAAGTTCCACCTTTTATCATTAAAAAGCAGCCATTGAGCTCTAGTCCAGTGACTGTGCCTAGGCTGAGATGATGTCATCAGTCTGCTACAGGCAGGTCAAAGCATTTCCTCAGTCCAAAAAGTTCCATGTTTCCAAAAAGTTCCACCTTTTATCATTAAAAAGCAGTCATTGAGGTCCAGTCCAGTGACTTTGCCTAGGCTGAGATGATGTCAGCAATCTGCTGCAGGCAGGTCAAAGCTTTTCCCCTGTCCAAAAAGTTCCACCTTTTATCATTAAAAAACAGTCATTGAGCTCTAGTCCAGTGACTGTGCCTAGGCTGAGATGATGTCATCAGTCTGCTACAGGCAGGTCAAAGCATTTACTCAGTCCAAAAAGTTCAAATTTTACAAAAAGTTCCACTATTTATCATTAAAAAACAGTCATTGAGCTCTAGTCCAGTGACTGTGCCTAGGCTGAGATGATGTCGGCAATCTGCTGCAGGCAGGTCAAAGCATTTCCCCTGTCCAAAAAGTTCCACCTTTTATCATTAAAAACCTGTCAATGAGCTCTAGTCCAGTGTCTGTGCCTAGGCTGAGATGATGTCATCAGTCTGCTACAGGCAGGTCAAAGAATTCCTCAGTCCAAAAAGTTCCAAGTTTCCAAAAAGTTCCACCTTTTATCATTAAAAAGCAGTCATTGAGGTCGAGTTCAGTGACTTTGCCTAGGCTGAGATGATGTCATCAGTTTGCTGCAGGCAGGTCAAAGCATTTCCTCTGTCCAAAAAGTTGCACCTTTTATCATTAAATATCAGTCATTGAGCTTCAGTCCAGTGGTTGTGCCTAGGCTTAGATGATGTCATCAGTCTGTTTCAGGCAGGTCAAAGCATTTCCTCAGTCTCCCTCACCCCCACCCCCACCTCCACCCCAGTTATCAGAGTGCAACATTGTAACTTTGCAGTCAGCCAAGAGGCGTGAGGGTATGGCAAAGGGCTGATCGATGTTTTTTATGTGTGAACACAGCCAAGAACTGCAAAGGCACCAGGATTTACATGATTGCAATTTTTGAGCCAGCATCTCAGTCCAGGAAGTAGATAGTGAGCCTGTATGATGCCTGAACAAAGATGGTGCTGTCCTTCTGGGGAGAAAAGCAGAAAACAGCATTGTTGGTGGAAGTGCTGTGATCTTTGTGAGAGGTAATGTAATTTGTGAATCTGCAATAGGGTTGTTATGAGTTCAGGGCTGGGTGATGCATCCCGGCAGCTCTCTGGTACCTCCCCCTGGTGTCTGGAAGGTTGGAGAACCTTCTAGAATTAGAGGGCCGGGGTTAGGAGGAGGTGCCATGAATATTTATGGGGCCTCAGCCAATCCCCAGAAGTGAGTTGGCAGGGGGCAGAGACAAGACAACCCCATAAATAGACATGGGCCATTCCAGCCGAGGGCTCGGGTGCTGGAATCATCTTGCCATAGTAACAAAGGTAGGAGGCTTTTCTGGAGGCACGGGAGCAAAGAGAGGACACAGTGTGTAATTCCACACTGTTGGGGGCTAACAAAGGGGGGGAGACTGTCACATGTAACCAGTCTCTCTTGAAGACAGCAGTAGGCTTAAGTCTTCTACCTTTCCCTGAGAAATTTCCAGAGAGTCAGCCAGGTGGACTGGTGTAGAGAGTCAGCCAGGAGGGCTAGCATTGCCTGAATCGCTTAAAGGGTAAGTTCACCTTTACAGAAAAATCTTTAAGGTGAACTTCCACAGGACCCCCAACTCACCTCCCCCCCCAGCCCCGCTGACCTGGATCACGGCGATCTCCCACTCTGAGCCCCGGTATAACCGCATCAGGGGTCAGGGGCCGTTACAGAGCATTCTAATTGGCCAGCGCCGTCACATCAGAACCCACGTAGCCCGTCCTGTCAGCGGGGAAGAAGACGCCTGAATGCCGAGGGGATTTCTAAGTCTTCGAGGAGGGGGTCCTGTGTAAGTTCACCTTACAGATTTTTCTGTAAAGGTGAACTTACATTTTAAAGTTGTACATAGGAACATTCCTTTTATCTGCAGCTCCTACATGGGGTGTGCTACACTTACATAATTACATATAGTTACATAATAGATGAGGTTGAAAAAAGACACAAGTCCATCAAGTCCAACCTATGTGTGTGATTACATGTCAGTATTACATTGTATATCCCTGTATGTTGTGGTCATTCAGGTGCTTATCTAATCGTTTTTTGAAACTATCGATGCCCCCCCCCCCCGCTGAGATCACCGCCTGTGGAAGGGAATTCCACATCCTTGCCGCTCTTACAGTAAAGAACCCTCTATGTAGTTTAAGGTTAAACCTCTTTTCTTCTAATTTTAATGAGGGGCCACGTGTCTTGTTAAACTCCATTTCACGAAAAAGTTTTATCACTATTGTGGGGTCACCAGTATGGTATTTATAAATTGAAATCATATCCCCTCTCAAGCGTCTCTTCTCCAGAGAGAACAAGTTCAGTGCTCGCAACCTTTCCTCATAACTAATATCCTCCAGACCCTTTATTAGCTTTGTTGCCCTTCTTTGTACTCGAACTGGACAGCATACTCCAGGTGCGGCCGGACCAGAGTCTTGTAGAGCGGGAGAATTATTGTTTTATCTCTGGAGTTGATCCCCTTTTTAAATGCATGCCAATATTCTGTTTGCTTTGTTAGCAGCAGCTTGGCATTGCATGCCATTGCTGAGCCTATTATCTACTATGGCCCCCAGGTCGTTTTGCATCCTAGATTTCCCCAGAGGTTCTCCCCCCAGTGTATAGATTGCATTCATATTTTTGCCACCCAAATGCATTATTTTAAATTTTTCTACATTAAACCTCATTTGCCATATAGTTGCCCACCCCATTAATTTGTTCAGAGAAGTTATTACCCTGCTTAGCCTAGTATCGTACATACAGATACAGAGATTGAACTGTTTACCCCATCCTCCAGGTAATTTATGAACAAAATAAACAGGATTGGTCCCAGCACAGAACCCTGGGGGGCCCCACTACCCACCCCTGACCATTCTGTGTATTTCCCATTTATCACCACCCTCTGAACTCACCCTTGTAGCCAGTTTTCAATCCATGTACCCCCCCTATGGTCCATGCCAATGGACCTTATTTTGTACAATAAACGTTTATGGGGAACTGTGTCAAATGCTTTTGCAAAATCCAGATACACCACGTCAACGGGCCTTCCTTTATCTATATGGCAACTCACCTCCTCATAGAAGGTTAATAGATGGTTTGACAAGAACTATTCTTCATGAATCCATGCTGATTACTGCTAATGATATCGTTCTCATTATTAAAATCTTGTATACAGTCCCTTATCATCCCCTCCAAGAGCTTGCATACTATTGATGTTAGTCTAACTGGTCTGTAATTCCCAGGCCCTTTTTAAATATTGGTGCTACATTGGTTTTTCTTCAATCAGCTGGTAGCATTCCTGTCAGCAAAAATTAGGAACAATAGTTTGGAAATTACTTGACTGAGTTCCCTAAGTACTCTCGGATGCAAGCCATCTGGTCCCGGTGAATTATTAATGTTAAGTTTGCCAATTCAAATTTTAATTCTGTCCTCTGTTAACCATGGAGGTGCTTCCTGTGATGTGTCATAAGGATAAACACTGCAATTTTGGTTACTAGAGCCCCCCGATTCCCTTGTGAAGACAGAGAATATTAAATTCAATACCTTCGCCATCTCCCCATCCTTCGTAACCAGATGTCCTTCCTCATTCTTTATGGGGCCAATATGGTCTGACCTTCCTTTTTTACTGTTTACTAAGGATGAGCCGAACAACTGAGCTTGCGAACAGGCAAAAAATTTGGACGAACACACAAACACTGTTAAAGTCTATGGGACACGAACATGGAAAATCAAAAGTGCTCATTTTAAAGGCTTATATGCAAGTAATTGTCATAAAAAGTGTCTGGGACCAGGGTACAGCCCCAGGGGACATGTATCAATGCAAAAAAAATATAAAAACGGCTGTTTTTTTGGGAGCAGTGATTATAATAATGCTTAAAGTGAAACAATAAAAATGAAATATTTCTTTAAATATCATGCCTGGGGGATGTCTATAATATGCCTGTAAAGTGGCACAGTTTTCCAGTGTTTAGAACAGTACCACAGCAAAATTACATTTCTAAAGGAAAAAAAGTCATTTAAAACTGATCGCGGCTGTAATGAATTGTTGGGTCCCTGCAATATGGATAAAACTTGAAAAAAAAACGGCATGGGTTCCCCCCAGTTCATTACCAGGCCCTTTGAGTCTGGTATGAATATTAAAGGGAACCCCGAACCAATTTTTAAAAAAAAATTGTGTGGGGGGTGTCCCCAAAATACATACCAGGCCCTTCAGATCTGGTATGGATATTAAGGGAAACCCTGCGCCAAATAAAAACAAATGGCGTAGGGGTCCTCCCAAAATCCATACCAGACCCTTCAGGTCTGGTATGGATTTTAAAGTGGAACCCTGCGCCAAAATTTTTAAAAAATGGAGCAGGGGTCCCCCCAAAATCCATACCAGACCCTTATCCGAGCACGCAACCTGGTGGCGCCACGTGATGTCAGAGAAAGGTTGGGTCACCTGTTTATGCCACTGAGTGGCCCGCCCTCAGCTATATAACAGTCATCAAGAAGAAGCGTCATTCGACAGGAGCCTCCCATGGAGGCAGAGCTGTTGCAGCTTTTTTTTTCTTTTTTAGGCTTGTCGGGCGGCATGAGATGGATCTACATGGCGGGACATTTTTATTTTTTAATAAAGGACTTGTCCCAAAGTGTCTTCTGTCTTTTTTACTAGTTTGACACTTTTTTGTGAAATAGTAGGGGTACAATGTACCGTTACCAATTCACATAGGGGGGAGGCCAGGATCTGGGGGTCCCCTTGTTAAAGGGGATTTCCAGATTCCGATAAGCCCCCCGCCCGCAGACCCTCACAACCATCGGGCAAGGGTTGTGGGGATGAGGCCCTTAACCCCATCAACATGGGGACAAGATGCTTTGGGGGGCTACTCCAAAGCACCCTCCCAATGTTGAGGGCATATGACCTGGTACAGTTCAGGAGGAGGGGCACTCTCGTCCCCCCTCTTTTCCTGCGGCCTGCCAGGTTGCGTGCTCAGATAAGGGTCTGGTATGGATTTTGGGGGGACCCCTATGCCATTTTTTTATTTTGGTGCAGGATTCCCCTTAAAATCCATACCAGACCTGAAGGGTCTGATATGGATTTTGGGGGGACCACTATGCCATTTTTTTTAAATTTGGTGCAGTGTTCCCCTTATTATTTATACCAGACCTAAAGGGGCCTGGTATGGATTTTGGTGGGAGCCCCACGCAATTTTTTTTACATTTTTGGTTCGGGGTACCCCTTAATATTCATACCAGACCCAAAGGGCCTGGTAATGGACTGGGGGGGGGGGCCATGCAATTTTTTTCAATGAGTTGTATCTATATTGCTGAGACCCGACAATTCATTACATCCGCAATCAGTTTTAAATTACTTTTTTCCCTTTAGAAATGACATTTTGCTGTGGTACTGTTCTAAACATGGGAAAACTGTGCCACTTTACAGACATACTATAGACACACCCCAGGCACGATATTTTAAGGAATATTTCATTTTTATTGTTTCACTTGAAGCATTATTAAAGTCACTGCTCCTGAAAAAACATCAGTTTTTAAAACCTTTTTTTGCATTAATACATGTCCCCTGGGGCAGACCTGAAGGATTTGGTATGGATTTTGGGGGCACCCCTACTCCATTTTTTAAAAAATTTGGTGCAGGGTTCCCCTTAATATCCATACCAGACCTAAAGGGGCCTGGTATGGATTTTGGGGGGACCCCCACACAATTTTTTTAAATTTTTGGTTTGTGGTTCCCTTTAATATTTATACCAGACCCAAAGGGCCTGGTAATGGACTGGGGGGGGGACCCATGCCATTTTTTTCAGTGAGTTTTATCCATATTGCCAAGACCCGACAATTCACTACAGCCATGATCAGTTTTAAATTACTTTTTTTCCATTTTCGCTGTGGTACTGTTCTAGACACCCCCCAGGCACGATATTTAAAGGAATATTTTATTTTTATTGTTTCACTTTAAGCATTATTAAAATTACTGCTCCTGAAAAAAAAGTCTGTTTTTAAATCTTTTTTCTTGCGTTAATACATGTCCCCTGGGGCAGGACCCGGGTCCCCAAACACTTTTTATGACAATAACTTGCATATAAGCCTTTAAAATGAGTACTTTTGGTTTTTCATGTTAGTGCCCTATAGATTTTAACGGGGTTCCGCAGCTTTCGAATTTGCCGTGAACACCGCATAATGTTCGTTGTTCCCCGAACGTTCGAACAACCAAAGTTCGGCCCGAACTTATGCTCGAGCCGAACCGTTCGCCCATCCCTACTGTTTACATACTTAAAGAATTTCTTGGGATTTTTTTTTGCTCTCCTCCGCTATGTGTCTTTCATGTTCTATCTTAGCTGCCCTAATTGCACCCTTACATTTCTTGTTGCATCTTTATAAAGTCTGAATGCTGTTGATGATCCCTCCATCCCAATTTATGCCTTCTAGCAAGGTTCGTAGTTTAGGGAAGTTGGCTCTTTTGAAATTCAGTGTCTTTCTATTCCCCTTATGTTTCCTATTTGTGTGATTTATACTGAAGCCAATAGACCTGTGATCACTGTTTCCTAAATTGCCCCGTATTTCCACATCCGTGATCAGGTCTGTATTGTTGGTAATCAGTAGATCCAGTAACGCTTTATTTCTAGTTGGTGAGTCTACCATCTGACCCATAAAATTGTCCTGCAAGACATTTAGGAACTGGCGAGCCTTAGATGAATGTGCGGTTCCCTCCGCCCAGTCGATGTCTGGATAATTAAATTCCCCCATTGTAATGACATTTCCCATCCTTGCTGCTAATCCAAATTGTGATAGGAGATCCGTCTCCCCCTCCTCCCTCAAGTTAGGGGGCCTATAGTATACTCCCAGTCAGGGGCGGACTGATAACTCATGGGGCCCCCGGGCAATAGGAGATTATGGGGCCCCCAGGCAATCAGAGATTATGGGGACACACAGTATCCACACACACAGTATACAATCACACAGTATACACATACATGTACACACAGTATACACAGACAGATGTAAAAAAAACACAGATTTATACATACTGTCCCTGGTTTTACTGAGGCTGGCAACCCTGATGGGGCCCCCTAGTGGCCCAGGGCCCTCGGGCAGTGCACTAATCGCTCAATGGTCAGTCCGCCCCTGCTCCCAGTATGATTTACCTGTGACCTGACCTGCTACGTTTGCCTTGCCGTGTAAGACCCGTCTTGCCTGTGACCTTTGGATTCCTGAATACCTCTTTCGATCTCGGCTTGTGTTTGGACTCTGTGGGGTTCATTTACTAAAAATGGAGTGCGCAAAATCTGTGCAGCTCTTCAAATAAGCCAATCAGCTTCCAGTTTTTTTTTTGTTAAAGCTTAATTAAACAAGTTGAAATTAGAAGCTGATTGGCTATTATGCACAGCTGCACCAGATTTTGCACACTCCAATTTTAGTAAATCATCCCCTTTATAATGCTTCCTGATTCAGTACCTTGCTGCCCGGCTGTGATGCGGCCCCGGCTTGTATCCTGCTACACTTTCCTGTAACTCGCCGTCCAGCTGTTCACGACCTTTGGCTTGTGTCCTGGCTTCACTCCTATCTTCTAATCGAGTATCCCCGCATTTGGGCCTCTGGTCCTTCTCTGGTGGTCTATAGTCATCTGTGTCATGTATCTAAAAGTCACACCCTCAGTTTTTTAACCCCTTCGTGCATAACAGTAAAACGGAATACCTAAGCCCAATAGGCTTAGCAACTTTGACATGTGTTAGTAAAACCGTACATATCATCACAACTACTTTGTGCATCCAAATGAATTATAATTTTTTTCAGGACAAATTCAGCTTTTTAAATGGTAATGGATTTTTATTATCAAAGGAAAACTGACCCAAAATAGTAAAAAAAAAACATTTTTTAAATGTAGCTGTATATTAGCTCATCAGAAGGCTGAGTGACGACACTAGGACCTAGATGAGATTCTTACTTTCTCCTCTGGGTGGGAAGGATTACCTAACTGGAGGCAGCCATGACAGGGAAACACTGGGAAATGCAGCAAACTACAACTCCCGGCAACCTCTGCGAGGGATACTACAGTAGTATCCCTTGCAGAGGTCGCCGGGAGGTCCTGGTGACGTCACTCAACCTTCTGATGAGATTCTGGGAAAGCTGAAGATCTAAGACCTTGTGCGAGTTGGTATGTAAGAAGGACTTTAGAACATCTCATACAAGTTCAGTCAGGACTCCATTTTCTGAAGATATATGGAATAGTGAAAGACATTGTCATCTGGTTTCGAGATTCAGAAGAGCCTATGTGGGAGTATTCTGGGAGACGATCGCTTGGTTGCAGAGTACCTGTTGAATCCACTGACCGAGAGCTGGGGACACCGTATCGGGCCCGCCCCATCCTCCTACGTCCATTTCCTGAGCAGCATCTGATCCATACTCCACAGGATCTCAAGCCTGTTTGACCCCTTTGTCGTGTGACATATAGGGTCCACCACAGCTGGCAAGAGTATTTATTTACCTCTGAAGAGTCACTGAAAATGACTACAAACAAGCATTTCAATACTCCCATGTAACTGAAGACACCCCTATGGGAAGAACGCATTACTTCACATCCCTATGGACTTTATGTTACACACACCTACCGTGTTCACACAGTCTTGTTCATTTTTGTTTGGTGTTAGTACTTTGAGACATTATATTTGGTTTTAGTTTACCACATTTAGGTTACACCTTATTTTTCCTAGCAGCGCCACACTGTCACTTTAATGCTCACTTTGTTGAAAAGCCAGTGGCGTGAAACACACCTCAAAAACTTCCACCCGGTGCCAAAAAAAGTGCACACACATAAAGAGTGAAACACAAAAATGTGCAACGGGTGTTCAGAGTCCTCCATTAGGGAAAGATCTTACCCTGATCCCTCGGGGCGTTAGGCTCCAGACAGGGACCGAGGTACTTATACAATGGGTCCATCTGGCCGAAACCAGGCAGACCCCCGTTTACTGGAAGGTCTGCCGAAACAGACCATCCCAAGTACAGGTGGGGCTCCCCCGAAGGGAGACCCCCAAAGGAGAGGGCGAACCAAGCCAAATGGCCTATGTCCACCCCTTCCCAAGACTTTCAGAGTAGGCCCGAGGACCCACACCCTACTCGCCACAGTGACAAAACGTGTGCACATATCAAACAAAAATATTACAAAAAAGTGACAAACAGGGGATTAAATAAAAAGAGTGGGGGAATAGGAAGGTGGGAGAGTGAAAAGTGACCATTGTATAATACAATGGCCGGCCCTCCGGCCAGGAATAAAAATTTCCCCTGGTCCCAGCCAAAAGGCTCGCTCACTTTAATGCTCACTGTGATAGCCAATCAGAGACTTTCACAGCGATCGGGTGACACGGAATCTGGAGTTCCAGGTCCTCAACGTGACCCCGGGGTCTCTGTGCTGGGAGCGCACCGTGCTGCACGCTCTTAGCACAAAGCGTGCAAAGGACTGGACTGGGCAAAAAAGCCCAGTCCAGTGGGGCCACATATTTGCATACGATCGGCATGAAGGGGTTAAACACTTTTAGCAACTGATTTAATCACTTACTGAGTATGCAGTAGGGCTAAAACAACTAATTGACATAATTGATTACGAAAATAGTTGTCAACTATTTTCATTATTGATTCGTTTGTCAGCCGCTTAGTTGGCCTGCATACAAAATGCATTATTTGTTTACATCAGAAAATACAGTGCAGCACACATACAGCTCAGTACACCATCCATACATGTCAGTAAGTGCCTGTGAATGTGTGAGGAACAATGTTTCATGGGACATGTAGTCCTGTGCAGGAGAGGGAAATGAGTGACTCTAAGGCAGACTTTTTTTTTTTTTCAACCTTGCTATAGGGGCACTCTAGAGCTGCACGATTCTGGATAAAATGAGAATCACAATATTTTGATATTGTAAAGATCACGATTCTGAAGAACTTTTTTATTTCAAAGATTTACAACTCCTCAACATTAGGTTATCAAAGAAGATAGCAATAAAATAAGACATACTCTTTGCTTCAATCAAATTTAACCACTTGCCGACCGGCCGCCGCAGTTTTACTGCAGCAGAATGGCACGGCTGGGCAAAACGACGTTATGTTGCGTCGCTCTTCCCTGTGGCCACTAGGGGCGCGCGCTCCCCTGCTGGTCGCCCCCAGAGCCTATGCAAGTGCGACCACCGTACTCACGCGATCGCTCGTGACACACCGAGAACCAGGATCTGTGTGTGTAAACACACAGATCCCGCTTCTCTGAGGGGAGAAGAGACTGATCGTGTGTTCATACAAAGTCCCATCCCCCCTTCACTTAGAACACAGAGAGGGAACACAGTTAACCCCTTGATCGCCCCCTAGTGTTAACCCCTTCCCTGCCAGTAACATTTTTACAGTAATCAGTGCATTTTTATAACACTGATCGCTGTATAAATGCCAATGGTCCCAAAATAGTGTCAAAAGTGTCCGATGTGTCCACCATAATGTCGCAGTCCCAATAAAAATTGCAGCTCGCCACCATTACTAGTAAAAAAATAATAATAAAAATGCTATAAATCTATCCCCTATTTTGTAGAAGCTATAACTTTTACGCAAACCAATCAATATACGCTTATTGTGATTTTTATTACCAAAAATATGTAGAAGAATAATTTTCGGCCTAAACTGAGAAAAAATTAGCTTTTTTTTAAAAAAATGGAGATATTTATTATAGCAAAAAGCACAAAATATTGTGTTTTTTTCAAAATTGTCTCTCTTTTTTTGTTTATAGCGCAAAAAATAAAAACCGCAGAGGCGATCAAATACCACCAAAAGAAAGCTCTATTTGTGGGAAAAAAGGACGTCAATTTTGTTTGGGTGCAACGTGGCACGACCGCGCAATTGTCAGTTAAAGCGACCCAGTGCCATATCACAAACATTCAGCAGACAAATCTTCCGGGGCTGAAGCGGTTAAAGAAATGTAATGAGAAATAATGTAATGTGTAAAGAAATTAAAAAATTTCAATTTTGAAAAAAAAAAAAAAACAATATTTTTTACTTTCTGCTATAATACATATCCCAAAAAAATGTATTCATCAGTTTGGGCCAATATGTATTCTGCTACATGTTTTTGGTAAAAAAAAAATCGCAATAAGCGTATATTGATTGGTTTGCGCAAAAGTTATAGTAGCTACAAAATAGGGGATAGCTTTATGGACTTTTATTTTTTTTAATGTTTTTACTGGTTATGGCGGCGATCTGAGATTTTTAGTGGGACTGCGACATTGTGGCGGCCAAATCTGACCCCAAGTGCCACTTTTGGGGACCATTGACATTATTACATTGATCAGTGCTATAAAAATGCACTGATCAATGTATAAATGACACTGGCAGGGAAGGAGTTAACACTAGAGGACCATTAAGGGGTTAACTGTGTTCCTTTGGTGTGTTCTAACTACATTCTTTTGTATTTTTTAGATTTATATATATATTTTTTATTCATATATATGATGGATATTAGGAGGTAGGAAAGAGTCGCTTTATACATATGCGTATTCTCTATAGATCATGGCTAGTAATGTGGTATTTCTTGATGTCTTTCAAGGGGTTATTTGTTACTATGTACATTGTTTACGATGCTGTGTATTTTAATATGGGTTCTGGTGGTGTGTGCACAGACATGCACATGGATAGGGTTAGATACTATTTATAATTCATAATTTTTCTATTTTTGGTTCCCCCATTGTGTATGTATGTGCACACATATTTTACTACATACAAAGTTTTATATTGTGTGTGAATGTTTTTTGTTTTTTCCTTTTCTTTCTTTTTATACATTTCAAATGTGAAATTCATTGTGAAAAGTCATTTATTGATTAATTGGTTAATGGACATTGGCTATTCATGTCTTTGATATTCACAGGTGTTTTTCATGGACAATCAACGTCTTACATGTCATGTTTAATTGTTTTATTGTTCAAAGGTGTATATATATGCCTGTATGTTGGTGAAGCACTTTGGCTATGAGTAAGCACTATAACTGGTGTGAAACGCGTTAGCTGTGCCTGTTGGTCTGTATCTATCCATGGATGTTTTTGGATCCTGTTTTTACACAATAAAAGGTGAACATTTAGAGCGCGGCTTTTCTGCGTTTTTGCTTTCATGTTTATGTTGCAAACAGAGCCGGCACCCAGTCCGTTGTGGAGACAGCTGACACCAGGAGGGGTAATTATCTTAGAGCGGTGAACTCTCATTACTGATACACCACAGTTTCAATGACAATTGCACGGTCATGCAACACTGTGCCCAAACAACATTTTTATCATTTTTTTTCACACAAATAGAGCTTTCTTTTAGTGGTATTTAATCACCACTGGGTTTTTAAATTTTTTCCCTAAATATACGAAAAAAACCAAAAGATTTGAAAAAGAAAACTACCATAGTTTGTTATAAAATTTTGGAAACAGGTAATTTTTCTCTTTTACTGAATTGTGCTGATGAGGCTGCACTGATAGGCACTGATAAGTTGCACTGATGGGCACGGATGAGGCGACACTGATGAGGCTGCACTGATAGGCGGCACTAATAGGTGACACTGATAAGGAGACACTGATGGGCACTGATTGGAGCACTAATGGGCACTTTTTGGCAGCACTCAACTTCTTTGGTCGAATATGGCAAGGTCTGTTCTGAGTTGCAGCTCACTTTCAGGGTCTTGGCAATCTTCTTATAGCCTAGGCCATCTTTATGTAGAGCAACAATTCTTTTTTTCAGATCCTCAGAGAGTTCTTTGTCATGAGGTGCCATGTTGAACTTCCAGTGACCAGTATGAGAGAGTGAGAGCGATAACACCAAATCTAACACACCTGCTCCCCATTCACAACTGAAACCTTTTAACACTAACGAGTCACATGACACCGAGGAGGGAAAATGGCTAATTGGCCCAATTTGGACATTTTTACTTAGGGTTTGTACTCACTTTTGTTGCCAGTGGTTTAGACATTAATGGCTGTGTGTTGAGTTATTTTGAGGGGACAGCAAATTTATATTGTTATACAAGCTGTACACTCACTACTTTGCATTGTAGCAAAGTGTCAATTCTTCAGTGTTGTCACATGAAAAGATAGAATAAAATATTTCCAAAAATGTGAGATACTGTGTATCCTGATATCAGCTATCCTCTGTTCTTTTGGAAGAAAAATCATTGGTGGACATTCATATGAATTTTTCTCGCTGGTCCCGAATCTTGGCCTTATGTAGCTCCCATCTGATGCTTTTATATTTACTCCTCTTAAAATGTGTGCTGATAGACGACCAAGTCGTAAATAAAGACTGTAGGATACTTTGTGACTTTGGAATGTTCTCTGTACTGGACTTTGCTAAAGAAAACTTCTTGTGACATTCCAGTTATATACATCCAGCGCCCAGCTGAAGAACTGGGAGTTCTTGTCCTGTCCACACCATCCAGCACTGTTGACATTGCAGAATATTTCACACAGTGTGATGGAGATGTTTCCAGCTTGGGTCAGGTATCCATGTGACATGCGTCATACGACATACTTCACTTCCATTAGCAATAAAATGGGCCATATAATATATCTACATTTAAAGTGGATGTAAACCCAATGTCATCCTTTCTAAACTACTGCCATAGGGGTTATCTATAAGGATATACATGCCTCCTGCATGTATCTTTACCTGTCAAATGTCTCCCCTCTGTCTGTTATGAGAGCCGAAAAACTGCAGATTCTGTGGGCGGGTCTGTTGTCTGGAGCTCGGTGGGTGGAGTCGTGATGTCAGTAGACTCCCCGCCCACCTCTACACTCCCCTTGTCAATATGCATTTTCTCCTGTGTATTTCTTACACTGAACTTCTGCTATGATCTCTAACATCCAGTGAAAAGACAGGAAAGTAACCACATGACTTCAGCATGCCAAATCATGCTGAGGTGTGGAACAGCCAATCCTTGCAGAGCTGCTGAAGAAAGGAGTGGGGGAGGGAATTAAAAAATAATGCCTGTGTCTTAGACTAATGCACGAGATATGTAAATCACCTGTCACTCACAGCAAGGGGGAGGATTTGACAAAGTTTTTCTCTGTTTGTCAAGTTTTATCTCACTGAACAATAAAAGAGGATTGCTCAGAGCTGGATTAACTCTTTGTGGCAAGACTGGGCTCAAATGATAGGAAATCTTATACTCTACATTATGACATCAAAAAAATTCGGATTTACATCCACTTTAAAGTTAAACTGCAATCAGATTTTTTTTTTTTAGGCTGAACTCTAGACTTTTCTTCAGTTTTGCACAGTTGTACAGGCTCCTCTCCTGTGCTGAAATTGCTTACTCTGATTTCACTGCACACTGTGAGCTTCTTACAGTGTGCATTAGAAACTGCAGTAAGTCAGAGCCTGTCTCATTTCCTGGCTGGAGGACAATCGGCATCATCTAGCTCTTTCCCTCCCAGCCTGACTGGTCCTGGCCCAGTCCTTTAAATAATTTGGGTTTTAGTTCTTTCAATCATGGAAGGTCAGCATCAAATGTGGGTGTTACGGTTAACTATGCTAATGCAGCCTGCCTAGGAACATCCACTTCTTCAGACTGACTTACACTCATCAAGGCATTTGGATATTTGCACAACTCCTCCCAAGAGCCAGTTCATTGCTTGTATTAGGTCTCTTGGCTGTTCACAGAAGTATTGAGTCAGGGTGCTGTGATGTTTCCAGGAAGTTTTATGTAACACTCTAATGGCCCCTCCTACTAGCCATCAGCTGTCTGTGTTGGATAGAGAATTACAGAGACCCAGTGATGACTACAGGGTCCAAAATAATGTACAGTGGGGAAAATAATGATTCGATCCCCTGCAGATATTGTAAGTTTGTCCACTTACAAAGAAATGAAGGGTCTATCATTTTTATCATAGGTTAAATGAT
Organism: Lithobates septentrionalis; assembly: GCA_037952835.1. Taxonomy (NCBI): domain Eukaryota; kingdom Metazoa; phylum Chordata; class Amphibia; order Anura; family Ranidae; genus Lithobates; species Lithobates septentrionalis. The sequence continues at coordinate 2,865,687 of JBBDGP010001667.1, read as the reverse complement.
AGAGACGAAATATCAAACCAAAAATCCAGAAAAAACACGATTCAAATGTTATAAATTGAGTTGCAGTTCAGTGAGTAAAATAAGTATTTGATCCACAAGCAAAACATGACTAAGTACTTTGTAGAGAAACCCTTGTTGACAAGCACAGAGGTAAGACGATTCTTGTAGTTGGTGACCAGGTTTGCACACATCTCAGGAGGAATTGTGGTCCACTCTTATGCCCCGTACACACGGTCGGATTTTCCGAAGGAAAATGTCCGATCGGAGCGTGTTGTCAGAAATTCCGACCGTGTGTGGGCTCCATCGGACATTTTCCATCGGATTTTCCGACATACAAAGTTGGAGAGCAGGAGATAAAATTTTCCGACAACAAAATCCGTTGTCGGAAATTCCGATCGTGTGTACACAAATCCGACGGACAAAGTGCCACGCATGCTCAGAATAAATAAAGAGATGAAAGCTATTGGCCACTGCCCTATTTATAGTCCCGACGTACGTGTTTTACGTCACCGCGTTTAGAACGATCGGATTTTCCGACAACTTTGTGCGACCGTGTGTAGACAAAACAAGTTTGAGCCAACATCCGTCTGAAAAAATCCTAGGATTTTGTTGTCGGAATGTCCGAACAAAGTCCGACCGTGTGTACGCCCTATTACAGATCTTCTCTAAATCATTAAGGTTTCTTGGCTGTGTCTTGGCAACTCGAAGTTTCAGCTCCCTCCATACATTTTCTATGGGATTAAGGTCTGGAGGTTGACCAGGTCACTCCATGACCTTAATGTGCTTCTTCTTGAGCCACTCCTTTGTTGTCTTGGCGGTAAGTTTTGGGTCATTGCCATGATGGAAGACCCATCTGTCAGGCTAGAGCATATAACAGGTAACAGTTCAGGTGTTCTGATTATGCAAAGAGTTCAAAGAACAAGAGCACATACCATGAGCAGGTCTGAGCAGAGCAGGTCAGCTGGGACTTGTAGTTCACCGCTGTAGATGTAGGTAGATGTTTGCTGGACCTTGTAGTTCACCGCTGCAGATGAGGATAGATGGTTTCTGGTGTTTGTAGTTCACCGCTGCAGGTGAGAATAGATGTCTGGTGCTTGTAGGTCACCGCTGCAGATGAAGGTACTAGTAGAATCAGGCAAACGTAGTCTAGGCAAGCTGGGTCATACACAGGAAGATCAGAGTCCAAACGGTACCGAATCAGAAGCAAGCAAACAGGGTCAAACGAGCCGGGTAATACACGAAATACACAGAGCAGAAATCAACTGGATCAAACACAAGGTAAACTCTAACACGAGCAATAATTGAATGCTGATGCAAGTTATTTAAAGGTGAGCTGGCCAATCATTGTTGTTTCCCAGGTAAAGGCTGTGTCAGGTGAGTTGTGCTGGGTCCTAAAGGGATCCTAGTACTGACAGTACCCCCCCTTTCTCGAGGTGTTGCTCCTGCACCCCCAGGCTTACTTGGATAACGAAGATGAAACTTCTTCTTAAGTCGGTCAGCATGAAGATCACGAGCTGGGACCCAAGATCGATCCTCTGGGCCGAAACCTTTCCAATGAACGAGATATTGTAAGGAATTGCGCACTCGTCTGGAATCAAGAATAAATGCCACTTCATATTCCTGACTGTCCAACACATCCACAGGTTCTGGTTCATTTACTTGGAGGCTGGATTGAACAGGTTTCAACAATGAAACATGAAAGACATTTGGAATGCGCATGGATGGGGGGAGTTTTAATCTATAGGATACAGGATTAACAATCTCCGAAATTTCATAGGGCCCGATGAATTTTGGGCCAAGTTTTTTAGATGGAACATGCAGGGACAGATTCCTAGATGATAGCCACACTTTGTCACCAACTTTATATCCTGGTGCCTTTGAGCGCCTCTTGTCTGCCATTTTCTTAAAAGCCAGCACAGAGCGAGAAATAGCATGATTAACATCGGACCAGATTTTGGAGAAATTTTCAATTGTGGTGTTGGCATCTGGTACATCAGAGGGTGGAAGATCAAAGGAGCACACACGAGGATGCAACCCGTAAACACAGAAGAAAGGAGAGGTCCCTGTAGATGTGCTGGCACAATTATTAAAGGCAAACTCTGCCCATGGCAGGACGTTGACCCACTCCACCTCATCATTGGCCATCAGACAACGTACCATCTTCTCTAGAGTCTGATTAGTCCTTTCTGTTTGGCGGTTTGTCTCAGGATGATATGCTCAAGAATATGATAACTTAATCCCCAGCTGAGAGAAAAGGGCCTTCCAAAGCTGGGCTATAAACTGAGAGCCACGGTCTGAGACAATGTTGATTGGTGCCCCATGGAGCCTGAAAACATGTTTAATGAATAAAGATGCCAGTTCTTTAGCAGATGGAAGTTTCGGAAGCGGAACAAAGTGGGCCATTTTACTGAACCTGTCTACCACCACCCAGATCGTGGAACATCCCTGGGACGGAGGCAAGTCAGTCATAAAGTCCATAGATAAATGGGTCCAGGGACAGGTAGGTATTGGTAGAGGACGTAGGAGACCGGGCGGCTTAGAGGTACTGCTCTTGCTTCTGGCACAAACTTCACAGGCCTGGACGAAGGCTAACACATCCTGCCTAATCGATGGCCACCAGAGGTTGCGAGAGATAATCTCAAAAGTTTGTGTAAACACCGGATGTGCTGCAGGTTTTGATGCATGTACCTGCTGCAATACCTGCAAACGAAGAGCCAGGGGCACAAAAAGCATACCGGAGGGAGTGGAGGGAGGGGCTTCAGCCTGTGCAGGTAACAAGGCCTCAGAGATGTCAGTCTGGGTGAAAGCCAAAATCCTATCCTCAGAGATAATGGGTTGTGGAGGAAGCGGAGGAGGAGACTCTGAAAGAAAGCTGCGAGACAAGGAGTCAGCCTTAATGTTTCTTAGTCCTGGTAAATATGAAATTGTGAAGTCAAATCTGGAGAAGAACAATGACCACCTGGCTTGACGTGAGTTCAGTCTTTTAGCAGAACGGATGTATTCAAGGTTTTTGTGGTCAGTCAGAACTATGAATGGATAGCGAGCTCCCTCCAGCCAATGTCTCCATTCCTCCAAAGCGAGCTTTATGGCTAGAAGTTCTCTGTTGCCTATATCATAATTGCGCTCTGCTGGGGAATATTTCCGAGACAAGAAGGCACAGGGGTGGATGGCAGCATTTACAGGATCCTTTTGTGACAAAAGCGCCCCCACCCCTACTTCAGATGCATCTACCTCCACAATAAAAGGTAGCTCAGGAACAGGATGGCGTAGGATTGGTGCAGAGGTAAAGGCTTTCTTTAACTGAGTGAAGGCTGCCTGGGCTTCAGTAGTCCATTTAAAGGTAGTTGGAGTCTTCCTGGTGAGAGAGGTGATGGAATGTGCAATGGTGGCAAAGTTCTTAATGAATTTTCGGTAGAAATTTGCAAAGCCCAGGAAGCGCTGAACTGCCTTCAGGTCTGAAGGTGGTGCCCAGTCTAAAATGGCTTGAATCTTGGCTGGATCCATGGTGAGGCCTGTGTCAGAAATTAGGTAGCCTAGGAAAGGTACTTGTTTAACATGGAAAGAACATTTCTCAGGCTTTACAAAAAGGGAGTGAGTCTTTAATCGGGCCAATACTGAGCAGACATGTTTCTGATGTGTTTTAAGATTGGGAGAATATATCAAAATGTCGTCTAAATATACAAGCATGAAGCGACCCAACATGTCACGGAAAATGTCATTCATAAAGTTCTGAAAGACAGCTGGTGCATTTCTGAGACCGAAAGGCATGACAAGACATTCGTAATGACCATCCTTGGTGTTAAAGGCTGTCTTCCACTCGTCGCCTGCACGTATGCGCACCAGATTATAGGCTCCCCTTAAGTCCAGTTTGGAGAAGATTTTGGCTCCCTGGATTTGAGAGAACATTCTGTGATGAGAGGAAGAGGATACCTATGGGAACAGTTATTTTATTTAGACCTCTGTAATCAACACAAAGTCTCAGTCCCCCATCCTTCTTTGGGACAAAGAGGCATCCTGCTCCTGCGGGAGAAGTGGAGGGACGGATGAAACCCTTAGCTAGGTTTTCCTGGATGTATTCTTGCAAGGCAAGATTCTTTGGCTCAGACAGTGGAAAGACTCTCCCTCGAGGAGATGTAGTGTCAGGCAAGAGGTCAATGGGACAATCATAACTGCGATGAGGTGGTAAAGTGTCAGCAATCCCTTTAGAAAACACATCCCAAAAGTCCTTATAACAAAGTGGAATCTGTTCCATACCCACTTGACAGGTAGCCAGTCGAACAGGGTGCTGGATGCAGTTCTTTTTACACTGATTGGACCAAGCCAGAATATTTCCTGTTCGCCAGTCAATTGCAGGATTGTGCTTCTGAAGCCAAGGAAGGCCTAGGATCAAAGGAGTGGATGGAGAGTCAATGACAAGACATGAAATCTTCTCCCAATGCAAAGCCCCCAATTGTAACTTGAAAAGGTTGGTGGCTTGGAGCACTAGATCTTGTGAGAGAGGACGATTATCCACAGAAATCAGGCGGACTGGGCAATCTAGAGCATGAGTTTCCAAGGAAAAAGACGTAATCAGAGCCTTATCAGCAGTTCATGAGCCCCTGTCCCAAAGTGAATGACAGCGGGTAAAAGAATACGATTGTCCCCCTGGGGAGATGAGAGCAGACCTAAGGTAACCTCCCCGCAATTACCTAGGTCCTGGAGTTTCCCGGACGTGTAGGGCACGAACGGAGCATATGACCCTTGAGGCCACAATACAAGCAGAGTCCCATGGTACGCCGGCGCGTGTGTTCCTGGGCAGATAACCGGGTGGAGCCTAACTGCATAGGTTCTTCCTCAGATTTGGCACTGGAGGTGGAATAGTCAGGCGGCAAGGGAGGTATATAGTTTGCCACAGCTGTAGTTTGTTCTCGTCTCCTCTCTCGCTGGCGGCGGTCAATTCTAATGGCTAGACTCATAGCCTCCTCCAGTGAGGCTGGGTAGGAGAAGTTGACCAGAGCATCCTTAATTGCATCTGAAAGGCCCATTCTAAACTGGCTGCGGAGTGCTGCATCATTCCAGCCAGATTCCGGGGCCCACCTGCGAAACTCTGAGCAATATATTTCAGCTGTGGTAGTTCCTTGCTTTAAGTTACGCAGGGTTGATTCTGCAGTAGCAGCACGATCTGGATCATCATAAAGCAACCCTAGGGCTTCAAAGAAGGCATCTACTGTTAGCAAGGCTGGATGGTTTGGTTCCAGGTTAAAGGCCCAAGCCTGGGGGTCACCCTGTAGTAGAGAGATAATGATTTGAACCCTCTGAGTTTCAGGGCCAGATGAGGATGGCCTTAACTTGAAATATAATTTGCAGCTGTTTTTAAAGTTGCAAAACCCTTTACAGTCACCAGAAAACCGGTCAGGCAAAGGAATTTTTGGTTCAGATGGAGTTTTTGTAGCAGTGGTAATAGAAGGAGATTGCACCTTGGTGAGCTCTGTGGCCATTTCCTGAACTTGATGGGATAAGCGGCAAAGTTCCTGTGCAAACAACTGAGCCTGTTCAGGATCCATGATAGGTTTCCTTTATTATGTATGGCTCGTGTTAATGTCAGGCTAGAGCATATAACAGGTAACAGTTCAGGTGTTCTGATTATGCAAAGAGTTCAAAGAACAAGAGCACATACCATGAGCAGGTCTGAGCAGAGCAGGTCAGCTGGGACTTGTAGTTCACCGCTGTAGATGTAGGTAGATGTTTGCTGGACCTTGTAGTTCACCGCTGCAGATGAGGATAGATGGTGTCTGGTGTTTGTAGTTCACCGCTGCAGGTGAGAATAGATGTCTGGTGCTTGTAGTTCACCGCTGCAGATGAAGGTACTAGTAGAATCAGGCAAACGTTGTCTAGGCAAGCTGGGTCATACACAGGAAGATCAGAGTCCAAACGGTACCGAATCAGAAGCAAGCAAACAGGGTCAAACGAGCCGGGTCATACACGAAATACACAGAGCAGAAATCAACTGGATCAAACACAAGGTAAACTCTAACACGAGCAATGATTGAATGCTGATGCAAGTTATTTAAAGGTGAGCTGGCCAATCATTGTTGTTTCCCAGGTAAAGGCTGTGTCAGGTGAGTTGTGCTGGGTCCTAAAGGGATCCTAGTACTGACACCATCCACGGCCAATCTTCAGTGTTCTGGTTGAGGGAAGAAGGTTCTCACCCAAGTTTTTACAATACATGGCCTCGTCCATTGGCCCCTCAATGCGGCAAAGTTGGCCTGTACCTTTAGCAGAGAAGCAGCCCCAAAACATAATGTTTCCACCTCCGTGCTTGACTGTAGGGATGGTGTTCTTATCGGGTCATAGGCAGTTTTATTCTTCCTCCAAACACGGCGAGTCGAGTTAATGCCAAAGAGCTCAACTTTGGTCTCATTAACCACAGCACTTTCTCCCAAATTTAGGGTTGTCACCTCATGCTTTTAAAATCGAACACATATTAATTACACAGGTTCTGTGGCTGATTAAGGTGGTAATTAACTTCACTTGGTGCCTTATCTGCATTAAATTAGCCTCAGAACCTGTGTAATTCATATGTGTTCGGGTTTAAAGGAATGAGGTGGCAACCCTACTCCCAATCCTTCTTTGAAACATTTAGATGTCCATTGGTAAGCTTCAGATGGGTCTGTACATGTGCCTTTTTACGGAAAGGGACCTTGCGGGCGCTGCAGGATTTCAATCCATGGCGGCATATTGTCTTACCAATTGTTTGTTTGGTGACTGTGGTCCCAACTGTCTTAAGATCATTCATAAGCTCCTCCCATGTAGTTCTGGGCTGATTCCTCACTTTTCTCATGATCATCATTCCCCCATGAGGCGAAACCTTGCATGGAGCTCCATACCGAGAGCGATTGATGGTTATTTAGAATTTCTACCATTTGTGCACAATCTCTCCAACAGTTCTCTGCTTCTCACCAAGCTTGTAGCCCATTCCAGCCTTGTGCAGCTCTACAAACTTGTCCCTAACGTCCTTTGATCTTGGTCAGGATCGTGAGGTTTGAGCTCAGGTTCACACTGACAGCGGGAATGAAATCATGCAAGTTCAGCTGATGTCAGTCCGACTTCGTGGGCGATATCAGAGACATCTGTGCGGGTTTCTGCACAGATGTCTATTGAAATCGCACCCAAAAGTAGTACAGAAACTACTTTTGGGAACCATGTCAAATCGCTGCTATGTGAACCAGGGCTGAATGGAAGAAAGAGATTCTGTGGACAGGTTTCTTTTATAAACATAACGAGTTGTCATTAGGAGCACCTTCTTAAATAGACAGGACTAATCTGTGTACCACATGAGCACATACTTTAGCCAGTTTGTGGGAGTCAGAATTATTGTTGGTTGGTTGGGGATCAAATGCTTATTTTACTCACTGAACTACAACTCAATTTATAACATTTGTATCGTGTTTTTTTCTGTGTTTTTGGTTGATATTCTGGGGTAGATTTACTAAAATTGGTGCACTCAGAATCCATACCTCCCAACTTTTTGAGACAGGAATGAGGGACACCTATCAGCAAAAGTATGTAGGCATCGGACACACCCCTTGCCACGCCTCCTTAATGGAGAATTGTTCAAAAAAACAAGATTGGTTAAACCCACAAGTGCTTTTTTTACCACTACTATTCCTTTATAATGGCTTGTGGAATTTATAAATTCAGCAAATCAGATGAAAGGTTTAGCGCTGGAAAACACTTTTTTGATAGATAAAAAGTGCATTTTATATACAGCTATATAGATCAGACCAAAATTAGGGACAAATGAGGAGGAATGAGGGACATTGTTATTATTATTATTATTATTATACGGGATTTATATAGCGCCAACAGTTTATTCAGTGCTTTATAATATAAAAGGGAGACAATACAGTTATAATACAATAAGATACAAGAGGATTAAGAAGCCCTGCTCAGAAGAGCTTACAATCTAATAGGGTGGGGCAGGTGGTACAAAAGGTTGTAACTGTGGGGAATGAGCTGATGGAAGTGGTAGGAGATTAGTTGGAGACGTGATAGGCTTTCCTGAAGAGATGAGTTTTCAGGGATCGCCTGAAGGTAGCAAAAGTAGGGGACAGCCGGACAGGTGGAGGTAGCGAGTTCCAGAGGATGGGAGAGGCTCTGGAGAAATCCTGGAGACAAGCATGAGAGGAGGAGATGAGAGAGCTTGAGAGTAGGAGGTCTTGAGAAGAGCGGAGAAGACGATTTGGGTGAAATTTGGAGACAAGTTTGGTGATGTAGCTCGGGGCAGAGTTGTGAATGGCTTTGTATGATGTGGTTAGTATTTTCAATTTAATTCCCTGGGTGATTGTTCCAAATCAGGGACAGTCCCTCAAAATCAGGGACAGTTGGGAGCTATGAGGATCTGGTGCAGCTCCACGTGGGAGCCAATCAGCTTCTAACCTCAGCTTGTTCAGTTAAGCTTGGGCAATAAAACCTGGAAGCTGATTGGTTTCTATGCAGAAGTGAGCCTGAGTTTAGTAAATAAACCCCATTGTCTCTATCATTTAAAATACACCAATGATAAAAATGGCAGACCCTTCATTTCTTTGTCAGTGGGCAAACTTACAAAAATCTGCAGGGGATCAAATACTAATTTTCCCCACTGTATGTGATAAAAATGCAAGGGCTTTATTTAAAAATGTCATTAGCATGTTGATGGAGGGGTAATGGGAGAAACCAGGGAAAGTAAAATATAAGCAGATTAAACTTCAGGTTTGGTTCGGTGTGGAAGGATTAGTACATTTCTCAGGTTGTTGCTGCTATATGTGTGGTGAGTCCTCTCCTCACTAGGCACATCAGTGACACTAAGATAAGAGGAACGAGGCACATCAGGACGGCATACATAGCAAATATAACCTGATTAGGTCATGCCATAGATGATGCAATTTTCTTTCCTCAACCCAGGAAAAATGCTTGATTTCCTCAACACAGTCAGTGTTGATGGGGGAATCCCTCCCGCAGTACTATTGTATTCTTGCAGCGGTGAGCCTTCCCAGCCAGCAGTATACAATGATCACTGCTAGCAGCTATAGCTGATGACAGTAATCGCATGCAATAAATTCTGCAGGCTGGTTGTACTGAAGTTAGTTGATGGATAGATTTCAGTACAACCAGACTGCCCATACATGGTTCAAATCCATCTATGGCTGGCTTAAAGTGGTTATAAACCCTTACAGACCACTTTGTGCAACAGGTAAGCCTATAATAAGGCATACCTGTAGCACAAAGTCTATAATAAGGCTTACCTGCACGGTTTAGAAGATATCCCCTGTATTTGCATGTGCCAACGTTATCGGCACATGCGCACTAACACAAACTGAAGCAACGGCACGTATGTGCCATTGCTTCAGTGAGTGTGCTGTTACCACGCGCATGCGCAGGAGTGACGTCATCGAGGCCCCTGCCAATCACATCGCCGGAGCCGCGTTACCTGGAAGTAACCCCTGGGAGTGATGTCAGCTGCCGGAGCGGTGTACGGGCACCGCAGCGAGGGCTTCGATCTCAGCTGAGAATTACATAATGAGCTAGTATGCTATGCATACTAGCTCATTATGCCTTTGTCTTGCAGGTGTTAGTTTTTTGTTTTTTTTGTAAAGTGGGTTTACAACCCCTTTAAGGTTCTAATCTTTTCCCCACTGTAATAAAAAAAAAAGTAATTATGTTGTGGCTTCTGTCCCATCGAAGATATTTTAGATTATTTCTTGTCTCTCAGACTTCTGGTCACTGAGCGAGGGAAGTGAGGCCAAATCTCCCTGATGGGGACTTCAGAAAAAAACCCTGAAAAAAGGTACTAACCCTTTCCCACCCTATCCAAAACAGGAAATAACATTTGGCTAGATTTGGGCTTTGAAGGTGAGCTCCAGGCAAACAGCTAAATACACAGATGAAATACTAATAAGGGCGCTGATTTATCTGCCAAATAATTTTGCATCATTGTCTTTCATTTTACACAGTGTAACCATACACAGCTCTGTCTGGCAGGGCAGGAGACCAGATTTTTCACTGCTGCAGGTAACGTGTTACTAAACCCGCAAGAGTAAAATCAGTCTGTATAAGCAGTAAAGCATGATTGTTATAATCATTGTGGAACCTAAGGGGTTAATCCTCTGCATTGTGTAAGGAAGGCTGTTTGATCCTGTCTTCTCTGATCCTCCCCTTCTTCAATGGTCCCCAATATATCTCCTGATAGAATGGAGCCCAAGGAGAAGGGTTTTCTTTTTTTTTGGGGGGGGGGGGGGGGGTGCATGTGATCAGCACAGGGCCAATCAGCACTGTCCAGACAGAGGGTCAGGGGTCCTGCAGCCTCATAGGACAGTCAGAGGAGAATAAAAACTCCTCCTAGGTTTAGGAACACTTTAATGGAGAAGCAACGGACTGATGAGCTCATCTCTGTCGCTCTGCCCTCTACTGCTATCAGCATGTTTCTTGTTAGCACATGAGCACTGTAACACACCTGATTGGCTCCTTCTGCTGCTTCTCCCTCTTCTCATACTGTAGAAGGACTGATTATCAACACAGCTTGCAGTTAAAAAAAACACAACGGGGCTGCATTTATTTGTCTCTTTATATCTGCCTGGAGTTCAGATTTGAAAACATTTTGAATTTCAGTTACTGATTGGTTTTGCAATCAGAAAACCTTTTCTCCCTGCTGATTGGGTAGCTCTTGCCCTGATTCACGGGGTGTGTTTGACATCTGTAGAGAGACTAAAATGGTGGTTAAACACAAATATTGTAATATAAGTGAAACAATGCAAAAAAATTCAATAATGCTTGTACATGTAAATGAAACAGGGTACAAAATCAAAATATGCACAAGTGACATGTGAAAACATGTATACATTCGTGTTTACATTACAATTTATTTAATTTGTATTAGGATTATTTGCTCCTAATATGTAATTTATATGGAGTTTTGAGTTGTCACTGTTGCGCCATTTTTTGTCCTGTTGGGGGCGTACTGGCCTCACCACGTTAAGGTTGATGCTGTGTGGGGGATTTCGCCCTCACTCCTTCTCTTAGTTAGTTGAGGATTAGTTATTTTCTGATATGTCATCAGCTGATCTTTCCTTTTTCATGTGACCCTTGTCTCGACATGTGATTTGCCTGATTTTGGTAGTCGTGATCACTTCCGGCCATGTGATCAGACACTTCCAGTCACGGGCTTGTGACGAGGAGATCCATTTTCCATACGAGCAGATTGGTCCCGGCGGCCGTGATTACTTCCGGCCACGTGGCCCATTACTGTTGAGTTGGGTATATGTTTACCGATGCTATTTTCTACATTTGTCCTTTCCGAAGTCTTTTGATGTTGGATAGCGCCGATTACATAAGGGATCATTTCAAGTTCTTTATTTGCTTTGGTCATATGATTCTTGTTCTGGTCATGTGATCCTGGGCTCTGGTCATGTGACTCTTGCTCCAGTCACATGATTTGTGATCTATGATGACCCATTGGTCCCGGCTTGTCATGGGGCCATTTTACCTGATTTTCACGGGCTTTTCAACTAGGCGTTTGCCTCATGTCAGCCATGAGACCTTTGGGCATAATTTGCATAAACATCCGGTTTATTGCCCGGCCTGTTTCCGAACCCATGTGATCGCAGGTTCCCTCTATCATTGGTCCTCACAGCGAGGCTTGGAGCCCAAGTGGTCAGGTGACCTTCTTTGCTCCAATCAGTGGCCTCTGAATCCCGGAGGGCTGATTGGTTTTTCATTATTGGTCTTATTCCTCTGTAGTCTGTAAATATTTACAATTTGGGGGAGCTGATATATGCCCCAGTTGAAGGCCTTTTTGATCGAAACGCATCAAGATAGGCTTATCGCTCCTTATATTGCCCTATATATTTTTATCTGTGATCACAATTTTTATCTTTATTGCTGTATACCGGTTTTAGAAATAAAAAAACTCATTGTTTGACCTACACCATATGGAAGCCATTTTTTTCTCCACATAATATCTGGATGAGAGTTGCCCTGCCGTCCAGTTGGTCTTTTTGCATCTAAGATCCAGTTTTGGTGCTCCTTCCATTGGAGGTTCATTTGGTGGCCATCCATAATACCCCTGGATTCATCTTCCAAGCTCCTGGACCCTGTGGAGTTCCATGCATCCGCCGTTCCCGGCACTCTGCCTGTACGACTCTTTGTCGCTGACATTGAGTCCACCTCTTCTGGTAAGAGTATATATACCTCTCTCCTCTGTAGAAGATGTACCACCCTTGATGTTTTCCTTACCGGACAGTGCCAGTCCATTCCACCTTTGATCCATTATCATTTAGTGGTTGATGCACGGGCCTTTTAATAGATTTTCATATCCATTGGACTTTTTTCACATATTTTTCTTCACATGTCACTTGTGCATATTTTGATTTTTTACCCTTTCTTGTTTCATTTACATGTACAAGCATTATTCAATTTTTTTGCATTGTTTCACTTATATTACAATATTTGTGTTTACTTGTTAGTGCTACACTACCCACAATTCTGATTCCTTATATGTTTGTCACATTTTTATGTAGCTGCTTTTTCTCTGTCACTTGAGGTTAGTGCAGCAACGCCCACACCCACATCTGTAGAGAGACCACTGCTTACAAATTGGTAGCAAAGGTCCTCTGAAGCATACTGTCAGTGGACAGGCTTTTCTACTCAGGCTGTGGCTGCTATCTGAAGACAAAAGAACTGTAAAACTGTACACATCTTTGGTTTGATTCACCTGAAATGTACAGTATTTGGTTAACGTGGAAGAAAAGCCAAGATTCAGATTTTTTTTATGTGATCATTGCCGGCAGGTATAGCTGCCAGCAGTGATCATTGTGTCCTGCCCACAGGGAAGGCTCCCAGCTGGCAGAACACAATAGCGCTGCAGGAGAGACTCCCTCATCACCTCCTGTGGAAGAAGAAAAGAAAATTGCATAGTCTCTGGTCTGCTTTAGTCTAACGATTCTTAAAAATGTTCTCCTACCTTTCCTGCCTAACCTGTATAGAAAAAGGTCTGTATACTCACTCATTTTAAATCCGGTTTGGTCATGTGATCCTGCAGCTCTGGTTCTCCTGTGTCAGTAAGCAGCTGCTGCAGGGGAGAGGAGGGAGCACAGACAACGGCTGGGCCATGGGAACCTATGGGTGACATCACCGCCCCCGGAATTCACAGTCGTTGTTGAGCGCTTCTTAAAGGGAAGCAGCAGAATCACGTGACCGGAGGAGATTAAAGATAGGTAAGTACACAGATCTTTTTATACAAGTTAGGCAGGAGAATAGGAGAAGGAGGGGGGAGGGAATATTATTAAAGTGATACTAAAGTCTATGGGTTTTTTTTTTTTCGTTAAAAATAACAAACATGTTATACTTTCCTGCTCTGTGCAGTGGTTTTGCACAGAGCAACTCAGATCTTCCTCCTCTTGGGTCCCTCTTCTGTGCTCTTGGCTCTTCCCGCTTGTTGAGTGCCCCAACAGCAAGCAGCTTGCTATGCGGCACCCGAGCCGCAGCTCCCTGTGTCCATTTAGATATGGAGCTGCAGCCCGGCCCCGCCCCCTTTCTCTCCTCATTGGCACACTGACTTTGATTGACAGCAGCGGGAGCCAATGGCACCGCGCTGCTGTCTCAGCCAATGAGAAGGGGAGTCCCGGACAGCTGAGTCTCTCGTGCAACATCACTGGATCAAGATGGGGCTCAGGTAAGTATTAGGGGGGCTGCTGCACACAGAAGAATTTTATGTCCTAATGCATAGAATGTATTAGGATAAAAACCCTTCAGCCTTTACAACCCCTTTAAGAATAGTTAGGCTTAAGTATTTCTTTCACTTTAATTTAAACAGAATGTTCCATAGGGGCTAAAGCTGCATTAAAAAAAAAAAGATTTTAAGTCTAAAGTATTTTACAAAACAACGTTTTAATCAATTGTTTCTTCTAAAATGTAAAAAAAAAAATATTGATGCGTTAAATGGTTTACCATCTCCTTAAATAGTGTGTGTGGTTACATGACGATGTGGAAGGGACATTACACTGTAAGCTCCTTTGGGGCATGGTGACAGATGTGAAGAACTCTGTGTTCTCTGTAAAAACACTGTGGAATATCTTAGTGCTATATACATGAATAAAATCATGTCTGTAGAATAGTGCTGGTCAATTTCTGCATGAATAAACTCAGGCCATTTATCTCATAGAAATGAGTAGATGTATATTTATATATATATAAAAAAAGAAAAATGGTGAACACAAGCTCCTTAGAGCTGTGCTCTGGGCACCAAAACTTTTATTCAATCGACCGTCGACCGTATAACTTACATATACAGCAGTAAGGCGGCTCGGTTATCCCAGATCACGTACAGTGCCTTGAGAAAGTATTCATACCTTTTTACATTTTCCACATTTTGTCACCAAATTTTTTGTTAAAACCAAAAATGTAAATGGATTTTTTGGGGATTTTATGTGATAGACCAACACAAAGTGGCACATAATTGTGAAGTGGAAAGAAAGTGATAAATGGTTTTTAATTTTTTTTTTACAAATATCTGCGTGCATTTGTATTCAGCCTCCTTTACTCTAATACCCAGTGGCAGCCACTGCATTAGGAGTGCAGGGGCGCCACCCCCCCTAATCCATGCATCCAGCCCCTAATCTACATACAGGGTGCTGGATGCATAGATTTCTATGGGTTTTTTTTTTTTTTTTTTTGGAAGCACATGATTAGCTCCTGAAGCTCTAATTGGCTTAAAAAAAGGGTGGGATCAGGGCACAGACCAATGCGCCCCGAGTCCACCCAGTTGTGTGACAATAGCGAATTAAAATTTTCTATTCTCCTCCTGCTTCTCCTCCCAGCCAATAAGGAAGCAGGTCCTGAGACCAGATTGGCAGAGAGGAGAAGTGACCGTATTGGCTGGTACCAGGGGAGGATGTACCTGGAGATTCGGGAGATCCGGAAGGAGGTCAACCTCATCGAAGGACGTGATCTCACTCTGCATCGCTGTGAACACCGGAGCCAGATCACGTAAGTACTCCTCCCTTGCTGGAGCACCAGCCACCACTGCTGATACCCCTAACTAAAATCTAGCGGAACCAATCGCTTTCAGTAGTCACCTAATTAGTAAATGGAGTCCACCTGTGTGTACTTTAATCTTGGTATGAATACAGCTGTTCTATGAAGCCCTCGGAGATTTGTTAGAAAACCTTAGTGAACAAACAGCATCATGAAGGCCAAAGAACACACCAGACAGGTCATGGCTAAACTTGTGGAGAAGTTTAAAGCAGGGTTAGGTTTTAAAAAAAATATCCCAAGCTTGGAACATCTCACGGAGCACTGTTCAATTCATCATTTGAAAATGGAAAGAGTATGGCACAACTGCAAACCTACCAAGACATGACCGTCCACCTAAACTGACAGGCCAGGCAGGGAGAGCATTAATCAGAGAAGCAGCTAAGAGGCCCATGGTACCTCTGGAGGAGCTGCAGAGATCCACAGCTCAGGTGGGAGAATCTGTCCACAGGACAACTATTAGCTGTACTCTCCACAAACCTGACCTTTATGGAAGAGAGACAAGAAGAAAGCCATTGTTGAAAGAAAGCCAAAAGAAGTCCTGTTTGCAGTTTACGAGAAGCTATGTGGTGGACACAGCAAACATGTGGAAGAAGGTGCTCTGGTCAGATGAGACTAAAATTGAACTTTTTGGCCTAAAAGCAAAACGCTATGTGTGGCGGAAAACTAACACTGCACATCACCCCGAACACACCATCCCCACCGTGAAACATGGTGGTGGCAGCATCAGGTTGTGGGATGCTTTTCTTCAGCAGGGACAGGGAATCTGTTCAGAGTTGATGGGAAGATGGGTGGAGCCAAATTCAGGGCAATCTTAGAAGAAAATCTGCAAAAGACTTGAGACTGGAGTGGAGGTTCACCTTCCAGCAGGACAACGACCCTAAACATACAGCCAGAGCTACAATAGAATGGTTTAGATCAAACCATATTCATGTGTTAGAATGGCCCAGTCAAAATCCAGAAATAAATCCAATTGAGAATCTGTGGAAAGACTTGAAAATCACTGTGCACAGACGCTCTCCATCCAATCTGACAGAGCTTGAGCTATTTTGCAAAGAATGGGCAAAAATATCACTCTCTAGACGTGCAAAGGTGGTAGAGACATCCCCAAAAAGGTGGTTCTACAAAGTATTGACTCGGGGGGGCTGAATACAAATGCACCCCACACTTTTCACATATTTATTTGTAAAACAATTTTGAAAACGATTTAGCATTTTCCTTCAACGTCACAATTATGTGCCACTTTTTGTTGGTCTATCACATAAAATCCCAATAAAATACATTTACGTTTTTGGTTGTAACATGACAAAATGTGGAAAACTTCAAGGGGTATGAATACTTTTTCAAGGAACTGTACCTAGATCATAATCTGACACTTCCAGGTAGTGGACGTGCACTGTGATTAGTAGACTTAATTTCGCTCTGTTATATTCGTTATGTTACGTTGATTCGTTTTCGGATAATTTGATATTTCTGTAGAGCACTATTCATTAAAATGAATCGATTCATTTTATTGTTTGTTTTGTTTTCGGATAATTCGTTATTTATGTATATATATTTGTGATAACAAATCGTAATTCTGAAAGGCATTTGTTTATTGAATCCATTAATACACACACACACAATGACAATGTCTCTTCTGCTGCTTCTCAAAACTCATCCCGTCTGCTCAAATGCAATACAACACCCTTCTCAAGAATGTACTTTACCAGTGGTTGTGCTGTGTCACTGCTGCTGATACCTGGAGGAACCTGATGTTTAGAGCTTGAATCCATTAGTACACACACACACACACACACACACAAAATCTCTTCTGCGGCTTCTCAACACTCATCTCCTCTGCTCAAATACTACACCCGTCTCACTCAGTTGCAGGAATGCAATTTGCCAGAATTAGTAATCCTACCTCCAGCACAAAATGAATCAGCTGATTGGGCTATAAGATTTACTCAACCTGCTGTTTCATTAGACCTTTAACGAATAAACAAATCATGCCGAATGAATTCGTTATTTTCGTTATAAATTCTTCCGTATTAGTTGAAATTAGTTATTTTTTTCTTCGAACATTAAGATGCATCCGAATGTCCAAAAGATGCAAAATTTGGCCGAATTTCGATTTGCTACGAAACAAATTGCACATGTCTAGTAATTAGACGCAACAGGTGTAAATCACCGAGTGTCGGCCAATATATTACCGCCGACACCCGGCGATCATCATGAATTCACACAGGATAGAGCCCTGCCTGTGTAAACAAGGCGAAGCCCTGTCCTGTCAGCAAGGAAGTAATAGATTTTCTTTCCCTGCAAAGTAGGGATTAAAATGTGTTACTTCCCCTAGTTAAAAGCACCTCACACTGTACACATAAACACTGGCTAGGCACACAGTTAATCCTTTGATTGCCCTAGGTGGTTAACTCCTTCCCAGCCAGTGTCATTAGTACAGTGCCAGTGCATATTTTTTAGCACTGATCACTGTATTAGTGCCACTGGTTCCCAAAAAGTGTCAAAAGTGTCAGATTGACCTCCACAATATGAAAGTCCCGCTATAAGTGACTGATTGTCGCCATTACCAGTATAAAAAAAATAAAAAAAATAAAAATCCTAGTATACATCCCATAGTTTGTAGACGCTATAACTTTTGTGCAAACCAATCAATATACACTTATTGGGATTTTATTTACTAAAAACATGTAGCAGAATATATATTGGCCTAAACCTATCAAGAAATGTGTTTTTTTTTTGATTGAATATGTTTTATAGAAGAAAGTAAAAAAAATGTTTTTGTTTTTTTTTTCAAAATTGTCAGCCTTTTTTTGTTTTTTGTTTATAGCATAAAAAGCACAGTGGTGATTGAATACCACCAAAAGAAAGCTTTATTTGTGGGAAAAAAGGTCATAAATTGTGTTTGGGTACAGTGTCGCATGTCAGTTAAAGTAATGCAGTGCCGTATCACAAAAAATGGCCTGGTCATGAAAGGGGGTAAATCTTTCGGAGGACAAGTGGTTAAATATGTCTCAGTAGCCACTAAAGATATAAATGCCTTGGCAAACCCAGATATGGTGCGAAGAGCTCCACCCACTACAGCAGCGGTCAGCAAACTTTTCCACTTAAGGGCCAGATTCAATGTATGTGAATGCGTGGAGGGCCACATTCACCTGCTAATAAATTAAGTTAATAATAATCCTAACGTGGTAATAATAACAGTACAGGTTTACCTCACTTTAAGGTGCTTTACTAAAACAAAGCCAGTTCACTCTGTGGCTGGGGATTCAGATTTTACTACGCCTTCCCTCATCCTGGCACCCAAGGGTGGCTGACGGCAGCCCTGCCAGTCAGCATGGTCTGGAGATGGGGTTTCTGTCCCTAGGGAAAATGAAATTCCTGCTCTTAGGGGAGATGGGTTTCCCTGTCCCCAGGGGCGATGGGGTCTCTGTCCCCAGGGGGAAGGGGTCCCTGTCCCCAGGAGAGATGGGGTCAATCTCACTAGGTGAGAGGGGTCCCTGTTGCTAGGTGAGAAGGGTCCCTGTCCCCAGGTGAGAAGGGGTCCCTGTCCCCAGGTGAGAAGGGGTCCCTGTCCCCAAGTGAGAAGGAGTCCCTGTCCCCAGGGGAGGTGGGACCCCTGTCCCCAGGTGAGAAGGGGTCCCTGTCCCCAGGGGTGATGGGGTCCCTGTCCCCAGGTGAGAAGGGGTCCCTGTCTCCAGGGGTGATGGGGTCCCTGTCCCCAGGTGAGAAGGGGTCCCTGTCTCCAGGGGTGATGGGGTCCCTGTCCCCAGGTGAGAAGGGGTCCCTGTCCCCAGGGGTGATGGGGTCCCTGTCCCCAGGTGAGAAGGGGTCCCTGTCCCCATGTGATAAAGGGTCCTTGTCCCCAGGTGAGAAGGGGTCATTGTCCCCAGGGGAGATGGGGTTCCTGTGCCCAGGTGAGATGGGGTCCCTGTCCCCAGGTGAGAAGGGTTCCCTGTCCCCAGGGGAGATGGGGCCCCTGTCCCAACGGGTAATGGGGTTCCTGTCCTCAAGGGAGAAGGGGTCCCTAATAGGATCCCCCTATTGTAGTGTCCTCTGTCCCCCTTCACGTCACTTCCGTAGTGTTCTCTGCCCCCCCTCCCCCATAGCAAGTTTCCTTTGCCCCCCCAAAGCAGTGTCCTCTGCCCCCTTGCACCCCACCCCATACACACACAAAAACACACTGTGTAGGTAGAACTCTTTTACCTTACACAGGTGTACAGCAGAGCAGAGATCGGCATCATAGGTCTGGATGGGGGCGGGAACTGCTGAAGTTAACATTTCACATTAACAGGCTGGTGGTTGGTTAGTAGAATTGCCTGGCAACCAATCACCTGCTGTTTAATGTAAAAAGTTAACTCCAGCAGTTCCAGCAGCCATCCAGCACTATGATATCAGTCGCTCGCCGCTGTCCAATGAAGAGGAGAGCAGCGAAAATGCCCGCAGGCTGGGTGCCCGTGAATTAATCACGGGCAGTGACAGGACCGGACATTTAGCGGTGGCGGGCCACAGGTTGCCGACCCCTACACTACAGGCTTCCTGCAGAAAAGTACAGGAGGGGCGGAGACAAGACCAGTCACCCCGCACAAGGAGAAAGAGCAGCGGTGACCGGTCTTTATTACAGGATGCTCCCGTACAGAGGGGAAGTCTCACACTGGATTACTGCATAGATCTGGAAGAAATACACAAAATATGCCAAGATTCAAATAAGAATACACATGGCTCTTGTGTTTGGACAATAATACAGGAAACTTGTACACAGAAGTAAAGCTAATTTAATGATGGCCCCCTTCCTGGTGCTAAAAAGTTTAAAAAAAAAACAGCGGGGGGTGGCGGTGGGAGATATGGGGGTGGGGTTGATGGGAGGTGGGTCACATCACTATTCTTCCATCATGGTCCTAGGGAATGGAAAGTACCCCAAATTTGATGAGATGACCCTTCAACGCAGTGCAGGATCATGTTCTTGTGAATTTCTGCACTATAGTGCATGTCCAACAGCAAGGTGCATTTCAGTACACCATAGCTGGCCAATGCTCCTAGGGGCTGGAAATCACTGAAAAAGACACCCGCTACTCCAGTGATCTCCACTTGCTTCTGAGTCCTGTGCTGTATACATTGTGAACATGGAACTTGAGCCAGTCAGCACGGGCGCCATTCAGAGAATGCTTTACATTGTCTGAATGAAAAAGAAGCATTCTCTGATTTGACAAGATGGAGAGTGTAATGTCACCCCCACCTCTCCACCTTGTCCTATCAGCTTTGCATTCATTTAGAAAATGCTAAATATTCTCTGAATGGTGCCCATACTGAGCAGACAACCTACAGTATATTCACAATGCATCAGGCTGGCCCATCAGCATGGGACCCGGAAGCAAGTGGAGATCACTGGAGTAGTAGTCTCTACTTCAGTGATTTCCAGCTTCCAGGAGCATCGGCCAGTTATGGTATGTACATAGTTGGGCCAAAAATATACCATGCCTAGAATTCTACTTTAAATGTAATGACCAAAAAGTACAGTCTTTTTACAAAAAAAACTCCTAGCTCCTAGACCCATACAGCCACTAGTACCCACCTAAGTGCTTACGTACTCCTCTGACAGCTGCCTTTGTCTGCTGCCCAGCCAGTAAAAATCTAGTGATAACTACCTATGCCTGTGCAGTAACTTTCCAAAGACTGGACGTACCTGAACTGCAGGAACATTGTCCCATGAATGTCTGTGAGGATGGGCATACAATATTCCATTTGTATTCTTGTACACTTTTCCTTCAGATTTACCAAAACCATATAATATGAGGTCAAACCTAAACACTTTCAATCTGTATGCAATCAGGCAGACCCGTGCACCACATAATTGAAAGTAAATCTAGAGGAAATTGATTAATACAATTGTATGTATTGAACAGTGGGAGGATCTCTTTTTTTTTTTTTTTTTTATATTTTTATCAGGTTTCTTAACAAACAAACAAAACAAAACACAACAAAACATCATACAAATTGAGCCAAGAATATGGATAAAAACAATTTCAGAATCCAATATAGCAATGATTAATCTATAGTAGAAGGGAAAGGAAAAAGAAGAAAAAAAAGGGTGAACATTAATTCCTTCTCTCCTCAATGGCTCCAAACCTATACTCGTATGGAAGAGCACATATTATAGATAATGGCCCTCATGGGCATTCGATGCTGTAAACGGGTTATCCAGCCACTTAGCCCACACTTCATCATATTTACTAGGGCAACCCCTATTCATATAAGTATCTCTATATAATGGAAGATTATTATTTACCAATTGTTTCCAATATGAGAGCGTAGGAGACCAAGGTTTCTTCCAATGCAGCGCAGTGGCTTTTCTTGCGTAAAATAATGTTATATTGGCAAACACTCGCTCAGACACTGTAGGAAGAATAGTCTCTATCAAACCCAATAAACAAACAGACATTGAAACCGGTAAAGGAGCAGAGGTGATAGAATTCAATAAATCCACCACTTCTACCCAAAAAATAGATATATTTGGGCAAGTCCAGAAGATATGTGTAAAATCCCCCTGAGTCGCTCCACATCGCCAACACTCTGAAGAGCACACAGGATTTATAATTTTTAAGTCTGTGTGGCGTGATATATGCTCTATGTACCAATTTATATTGGATCATACGATCTCTCAAAGATATCAAAGAACGCAAAGGGAAATCCCACACACCCCTCCTATCCTCCATATCTAAATCTGGTATGTCTCGCATCCACCTAGCTCTAATGCCGCGTACACACGACCAGTTTGTCCGTCAGAATAAACTCCGGAGGTTTCTCCGACGGAATTCCATTCCAGCAGTCTTGCCTACACACGGTCAATCCAAAGTCCGACCAAAGTCCGACCGTTCAGAACGCGGTGACGTACAGCACGTACGATGGGACTAGAAAAAGGACATTCAATAGCCAGTAGCCAATAGCTTACGTCTCTTACTTGCTTCAGAGCATGCGTCTTTTTCGGTCCGTCGGAACAACATACAGACGAGAGGTTTTCCCGATAGGAACTGTTTCCGGCAGAGTTCTGGCGGAATGATTTAAAACATGTTCTTTTTCTAGGTCGGTCAGAATTTTCAAAAGACAAAGTCCGATGAGGCCCACACACGATCAAAATGTCTGATGAAACGATTCCGTCAGACTTTTCCTGTCGGAAAGTCCGACCGTTTGTACGCGGCATAAGAACCTCTAGTGGCAAGATAGAAATTAATATAAGGTGAGAATACAATCTCGAAGTAGGCTTATCGAGACACTCGGACCTAAGTGCTAGTTCTAAAGTAGATTGTCTAATCATTAAACTATCCCGTGGAAATTGTGTATGGAAAATATGATAAAGCTGAAAATATCTAAATAGATGGGAATTTGGAACATTGAAAGTCGAAGTAAGTGTAGATCAAGTGGATAATTTAGTTTTTTTTTTATATTATATTTAGTCCATGCAATAGGCTCTGATGTTTTAAAAAAATTGAGGAAGAGTAGGATTAAGCCGTAAAGGTGCATTTGGAGAAAAAGCGCACATGGGATTATGCTCACATCTAAGACCAGCCTCCCAGGCTCGCATAGTAGCATTGAAGTAGTCAACTGATATGGTGCCCTATGACCCCTAAATAAAAGAGCCTTAAGAGCATCCATAGAGCCTACTGCTGCCGCTTCCAGCCAGGTAGAGGAATTATATGTATCAGGATTTAGCCACCATGCGGCCGTAACCAGCTGGGTGGCTAAAAAGTATTTATATAAATCTGGAAAAGCTAGTCCTCCCTGCTCACAAGGATGCATTAGAGTGGTTCATTTATATGTGGGGTTCTTCGAACCCCATAGAAACAATGAAAAAAGTTGGTTTAATTTTGTAAAAAAGGACATAGGAAGCCACTGGGGAGAGTGTCTAAATAAGTACATGAATTTTGGTATATTTTTCATTTTTAAAAGATTAATACATCCCAATAAAGACAATGGTAGAGACTTCCATACTTTCAATTATGACCCAGAATCTCCCAAAATCTGAGTCAGATTCAAGGAATCAACAGTGGGAGGATCTTAAATGGGCAATATATATCAGGAGTGCGTTATGTACAGGGATGTGCTATGTACAAAGTGCAGTTTCAGTGGTGCCCTATGCACAGAGTGCAGAGTTCAGGGAAGCTCTATATACCGAGTGCTGGATTCAGGATATGCGCTATGTACAAAGCGCAGTTTCAGGGGTGCCCTATGCACAGAATGCAGAGTCTAGGGGTGCGCTATGTACAGAGTGCAGTTTCAGGGGTGTCGTATGCACTACATGCAGAGTCTAGGGGTGCGCTGTGTACAGAGTGCAGTTTCAGGGGTGCCCTATGCACAGCATGCAGGGTCTAGGAGTACGCTATGTACAGAATGCAGTTTCAGGAGTGCCCTATGCACAGTATGCAGAGTTTAGGGGTGCGCTGTGTACAGAGTGCAGTGTTGAGGTGTGCCCTGCATACAGCGTATAGGGTTTAGGGGTGTGCAATACACAGCGTGCGGGGTTCAGCTCTCTTTCACAGGCTTTCCACATCTTACTTCTGGCTGAAAAAAGCCCCGGGTGCAAGGGCCACATGAAATGGCCTGGTGGGCCACATTCGGCCCGCGGGCCTTGTGTTTGACACATGTGCTTGAACTTTCCCTCTTTCTCTCTCTCGATCTAAAATACTATAGCACAAAGTATGTAGGCAGAGGGCACACACATCCCCAGTAACGTGGACTATAAATATTAAAATAGAACTCCAGGCTACCACCTAACTAGTCTTAAAAATGTCCCTCCCCCCCATCTAACGCCTATGCTGACTAACCTGTGTAAGAAAGATGTGTATACATACCTATTTTGAACCCACTCTGATCCGGTCACATGAACCCCTGTGAAAGCTAGGAGCCACTACAGGGGAGAGGAGAGACAACGGATGGAATTCCTAGGAGCAGTGACATAGACGTCCTATGGCCCATCCATTGCTGGTGCTCCTTCCTCTCCCCTGCAGCCGCTGCTGGCTGACACAGGGGAGCTGGATCATGTGACTGGGCCGAAACGGGCTGAAAATAGGTAAGAATATACTGTACCTCTTTTTACATAAGCTGGTCAGCATTGGTGTTGGGGGGGAGGTGGGAGGGAGCATTTTTAATACTAGTTAGGTGGTAGCCTAGAAATCCACTTTAATGCACAAAAGTGAATGGTTTAACCCAAAACAGATTTATTTTTTATCACTATTTTCCCTTTATTTTGGTTTTTAAATCCAACAACTATGTAATAATGTGAAGATTAGATAAAAGGTTAAGTGCTTTTCTGATAGTACAATAATATATATACCGGTCCGGTATTTATATATTTATTTTCATAGAGATCTATACATCAAGCCAAAAAGAGGGACAACTGAGCAGGAAAGAGGGGCAGAGGGATTTGGTTCCAAAAGAAGGCCAGCCCCTTCAAAAAAGGGACAGATGGGAGCCATGGTTGATTTGCTTACAGTACAGAACCTTCCACACTTGATCTGATTATTTCTATGCCTGAGACTGTGGGAAGATCACATACTGTAAATATAGACTTTAGTTATTTATAGCTGCAACATCTTAAAAAACATGCAACGTTTTTTTTTTGTAAAGTCTTTTTTTTTTTTTTTTATTAAAAAAATAATTTTCTAATTTTCTGTAAAAAATAGACTAGAAAGTAAAACGACAGAAGTAGAAAATGAATTATTATCAGTATTGTATTCAGTCACAAAACTGACATGATCAGTTAGCAATGATATATACTGCAACTCTTGAGGAATATAAAAAGGGAACATTTATTTGTCTTAGTAGGGAAAACATGTTAAAGATTTGTTCATTCCCAATGTGGTGTAGAAATTAATTGGGCCCTTCACACATGTAAGTGTATTATGTTGCATGTTTGGGGCATTTACAGTAAGGGGAAATTATTACTTGATCCCCTGCTGATTTTGTACATTTGCCCACTAACAAACAAATGGTCAGTCTATAATTTTATTTGTAGGTTTATTTTAACAGTGAGAGACAGAACAACAACAAAAATATCCAGAAAAATGCATTTCAAAAAGGTTATAAATTGATTTGCATTTTAATGAGTGAAATAAATATTTGACCCCTTTGCAAAACATAACTTAGTACTTGGTTGCAAAACCCTTGTTGGCAATCACAGAGGTCAGATGTTTCTTATAGTTGGCCACTAGGTTTGCATACATCTCAGGAGGGATTTTGTCCCACTCCTCTTTGCAGATCCTCTCCAAGTCATTAAGGTTTAGAGGCTGACATTTGGTAACTCGAACCTTCAGCTCCCTCCACAAATTTTCTATGGCATTAAGGTCTGAAGACTGGCTAGGCCACTCCAGAACCTTAATTAATGTGCTTCTTCTTGAGCCACTTTGTTTCCTTGGCCGTGTGTTGGGTTATTGTCGTGCTGGAATACCCATTCATGACCCATTTTTAATGCCCTGGCGGAGGGAAGGAGGTTCTCACCCAAGATTTGATGCGGCAAAGTTGTAACCTTAGCAGAAAAACACCCCCAAAGCATAATGTTTCCACCTCCATGTTTGACGGTGGGGATGGTGTCCTTAAGGTCATAGGCAACATTCCTCCTCCTCCAAACACGGCGAGTCGAGTTGATGCCAAAAAGCTTGATTTTGGTCCCATCGGACCACAACACTTTCACCCAGTTCTCCTCTGAATCATTCAGATGTTCAGTGGCGTCACTAGGGGGTGGCTATTGAGGCTGGAGCCCCAAATCTGGGGCCCGTAGCCCCGAGTCCAGGGCCAGCCCTACTGTAAGAGTGTCGCGGGATGCCTGACACAGTGCTGTCCCACACAGCTGCAACACTCTCACTGAGTCTGCACTCCATGCTTCACTGACACTGACAGCCAGAGCCAGGAGATCAGTGCGTGTGAGAGTGAGTCTCCCCCCTTGCCCTGCCCATATCATAGAGTCAGGAGGAATTTTCTCACACAATCTCCTGAGCAGGTGTGTGCAGACCATGGGTGAGGGGGGAAACTGTACTACCCAGCCTCTCTGTATATACATCAGCCTCTCTGCATATGATCCAGCCTCTCTGCATATGCACCAGTCTCTCTGTATATACACCTATATACCCTAGCCTCTCTGTATGTAACAATCCGCATATGGTGGCAGGAGACCCCGATGTAATGAGGGGGGCTTTGGGGACCCTGATGTAATGATACTATATAATGTTTTCTATATATATACACACACACACACGTATATTATATACATGTGTATACCCGCCCAAGCGTATGACTTACTTTACTTTGCTGCTATGGGCTCTAGCCCTAGATCTTTTGTAGACCTAGTAACGCCCCTGCAGATGTTTATTAGAAAACTTCTTCAGACGGGCCTGTACATGTGCTTTCTTGAGCAGGGGGAACTTGGAGGCGCTGCAGGTATTCAGTCCTTCACGGCGTAGTGTGTTACCAATTGTTTTCTTGGTGACTATGGTCCCAGCTGCCTTGAGATAATTGACAAGATTCTCCCGTGTAGTTCTGGGCTGATTCCTCACCGTACTCATGATCATTGAAACTCCATGAGGTGAGACCTTGCATGGAGCCCCAGACCAAGGGAGGTTGACAGTTATTTTGTGTTTCTTCCATTTGCGAATAATCGCACCAACTGTTGTCACCCTCTCATCAAGCTGCTTAGCGATGGTCTTGCAGCCCATTCCAGCCTTGTGTAGGTCTACAATCTTGTCCCTGACATCCATGGACAGCTCTTTGGTCTTGGCCATGGTGGAGAGATTGGAATTTGATTGATTGCTTCTTTTATACAGGTAACACGCTGAGATTAAGAGCACTCCCTCTCCCTGGGAGACAGAAATTATGGTGATTGATCGGGGATTTCCTATATTTGACTATATATATCCTATATAGTGCATTTGCGCCCGAGCTTAGTAAATGAGGAAAGCTTCACTTTGCAAAGAATACCTAATCACATGCAAGGAAAATTTAAAAAAAAATGCATTTTTGCTTGCACATGATTGGATGATGGAAGTCAACAAAGCTACTGCTTATTTACTAATCTCTGAAGCAACTGCTCTTGCAGAGTGCACACAGTCTATTTGTCTTTAGTAAATCAACCCCTATGTATCCAAAAACACTTGATTCTGCTCCTGTACTATAAGTAGTGCACACATTGGGGTTGATTTACTAAAGGTAAACAGACTGTGCACTTTTGCAAAGTGCAGTTGCACTCTGCAAATGCAGTTGCTCCAGAGCTTAGTAAATGAGGTAAAGCTTCACTTTTTAAAAAGTACCCAATCACGTGCAAGAGAGATGAAAAAAAAAACTGCATTTTTGCTTGCACATGATTGGATGATGGAAGTCAGCTGAAGGCCTCTTGAGCCCCTATAGGGAAAGAGAGCCTTGACTGATGGGAGCATGGCCAGGTGCCGGACAAGGTGGCTGAGTGATCACCAAGGATTGGTTGAACTATGGGGGGTGGGCTGGGCCTGAGCTCAGGAAAGTATTGCCCCAGGGAATTCTGGGTCTTTTGAGGAATGTGGCTGGAAGAGCTGGGAAGAACCGACGACCTCGTCCCTCTACCATGGACACCGAGCTCTTGTTGGCCAGGGTCCACGAACTGGCACTGCAAGGTCAGGCAGAAGGGCTGTTTGCCCTCCTCTCCCCTGAGATGGCTTCCTCCCCCCCCACCACATGCGGACACTGCTGCGGGGTCCCCTGCACCAAGGGCCAGGAGGCGGGCCCCCCTCCATCCTGTTTGAGCCCCAGTCCTTTTAGGGCCACTTACATGCCAGCCTGACCTCCCCATTCCCCCTGGAGCCACTGCTGAGCCGGGTGCCAGCTCTTCCCCTCCTAGGAGGCCCAGAGTGTCTGCCTGTTGCCGTTGTAGGTTCTTCCCAGTGGGCTCCCCCCCCGCCAGTGACTGCCGCGGTCCAGGTCTCCCCCTGTTCCCCCAGCGCATGGGGGGGGTGGGGGCTGGGAGGGTTCCACAGAGATCCTCCCATGCCTTCTCTTCCAGGCCTGCCCGTCCCCTAGCTCACCGTTCAGGAGTCTCTGCAGGGTCCCCTCTGGCCGCCCTCTCACATCTCCCTGCGGGCGGTTACTCTGCTCTCCCAGCATCTGCGCTGCTGCCCCCAGTGGCTCCTTCTCTCCATGCACCCAGCAGAGCGGGAGATTTGAAGATTCCTACTCCATTCCTAGGATGTCACCTGCACCTGCCACGGGTCCTCTGTCTGGAGTCTGCGGTTGCTCTTGTTGCCGCTCGGCTCGCCAGGCCGCCACCATTCCTCTAGGAGGTGGATGTCACGGGCCTCTGCCAGCTCCTACCACGGTTGATCTTGCAGCAGATGTTCCACCTGGATCTGCTGGTCGCCCTTCTTCAGCTCTGCCAGTGACGCTGTCATATCGGGCATGCCAGACGAACGCATAGTTACGGTCATAAAATCGGTTCTCTCCCACATGGGGGTATCAGGTCCAGCGTTAGGTCGGGCTCCGTTGCCACTGGCACTCTGTGGGCGGTTTCACTGACTGGCACGCACCTGTCGGAGGAGGTAAATACATGTAAGTGTGTTATGTTGCATCTGGAGAGATCTGGCAACGCGAATTTATTGATTTTCTCACGTTTGTCCCTCCCGACATGGAGACGATTGACAAATCTTTTCGTATTGACGTTGCGGCGCAAGGCGACAAATCAAAATAGCTTCCTCGGACATTTGGAAACTGGCTGCAAGGGTTCTATGCTTACACTGGAGTGCTTTGTGAATGGTTCCCAGAGTTCTCTCTTTTGCTACTTAGATCTTATTTGGGGTGCCTATAAGGCTTATGGGGGTCAGTGTTGGTTTCAATACAACACCCAGTTTCCCCAAAAAATTGAGTTTCGTTTTGATTGCCAAGACAACGCATGTAATTGCGTGCCACAACATGCGTTAACACATGTGCATTAACATCCCACAACGGAACGTTTAAGAGTGAATGGGCCCTAAAGAGAAAGGATAGCACAGCCCAGTGTACTAATTAAAGGATAATAATCAAATATGGGAAAAAGAAATAGAAAAACATTCCTTATAAGGCTAGGTTCACACCTATGCAGGTTGCTGTTAATGCGTTTTGCGCTTTTTTCACACGTATATTTGACACATTTTTAATGCATTTTTGATGTGTTTCACATTTTGGAGAGGTGTCTGTTGTCATGCAGGAAAAACAAGCAAAAGTGCAACGGGAACGCATCAAAAACGGAAGCACTGCTTTTTTGATGCGTTTCCACTATGCTTTAATTGAAGTCTATGGAGTCAAAAACTCATCCACAAAAAAGTCCCTGATGCTTTAAAAAAAAAAAAAAAAAAACAGTTGAAAATGCACAGATGTGAACGTGACCCGTAGGAAATCATGTTAAATGGACTATAGTGCGTTTCTGCAAAACTAAAAACGCACTGCAAAACGCATAGGTGTGAACCAGGCCTAACAGCTGTACAGGTCTAATTTCAAAAAGTATACAGTTTGATTAATACCTTTAATAGAAACAACTCATGGTACAAAATAAATTCTGTAATAGGTTCACACTTGTGCGTCTGTATTGTCATGCATTTTCTGTGCATTTTTAATGCATCAAAAAAGACATTGCGGTAGGTGAATTGTGTCAAAATTGGGCCAAGTATGTGCGTATGTAAGATAGGGAGCGTAGATTGTAATCTCCTTGAGGGCCGGTTCACACTAGAGCGTGGTGTGGGAAAGCTTGCTTCTGTGTGTGTCACCTGCACCATACAGGAACACGTAGTGCTTGCTAGATACACACAAGTGTCCTTCGTTTTTAATGGCACCTCAAATGTTCCAGCAATCGTGGCGTTTTACGACCACCAAATCGCATGGTGCCCCAGTATCATGTGGTCTAGTGTGGCACAATTTGTAAAAGTAGCACTTGCACTACTTTTTGCATTGAAATGCACACAATCCGGTGTGAACGAGCCCTAAAGGCAGGGACTGATGTGAATATACAATATGTGGAAGTTTTCCGTAAATTGTTAGTGCTGTGTATGTAAATACCTGTAATATATAAGATCTGCCTTTTCTTCTGCATTTTTCATGCGTTTTTTCAAAGCAGTTTTAAACCCAAAAGCAAACATTTATTCTATTGCAGCTTACCAATTCTTAGATGTGATGGCTGCATTTGTTTTCCTTTTTTAGGCTTTCTTTTCTTTATTTTCAGCTGGTGATCCAGCCAGTAAGTCAGAACAAGCTGTCTTGCAAATGTAGCCGTTAAGAAGGTTGAGACAAACCATTTACCACTGGCAGGGGTGCTTACAATAATCAGCTCTTATTTATTTATGTAAAACCTTTATCCCAAAAGGGAAAAAAACTGTTTGCTGTCCCTGCTTATAAAGTGCTAGCTGGAGTTCAGCTTCAGTTTTTTTGTGTATTTAAATCTGCTACTACTTCTAACACTCCCCCCAGATTAACCCCTTGGCTAGTTTGCATCGAGAGCTACCTGCCGGCTATCGTTCTGGGAGAGCGTAAGGAGTGCGCTCTGTGGACAGTAAGTAAGTTTTAACAGGGTTGCATATATGCAGCTGTTTGGCGTTAAGTCCCACCTGCTGAGCGGCCGCATATATGTGTGCGGCCGGCGCCAAGTAATTAACAATGTTGCTGTCCAAAGGTGGCCCTGTGCTCCTTCATCCAGAGTAGAGGCACTCTAACACAAGAGGTGTGCTACTGGCCAGATCACCAGGTGAAAACAGAGGGGAAAAGATTAAAAAAAGAAAGCTAATGCAGCCCCCATCCCTAATGATTGGTCAGCTGCAATATATTATATTAATAACATATTAATGTGCTCCCATTGAAGTCTGTGAAGCCAAAATTGCGCTTTGACACACCAAAAGAAGCGCCTGCACCTTTTTTCCAAGTCGCACGGAAGCGCGTTACATTGGTGTGAATGGGCCCCATGAACAATAAAGAGATTTCTCTTGTCCTGCATTGACGCACAGCCACTGAAGCGCAACCAATCACACAGCTGTGAATGAGGACTTAATCTCTCGCTCCCACCTGTGCGATTTGTCGAGCTTTGGCCATTGTGCAACAATGCACGACGTGAAAATCGCATTGGGGTTGATTTACTAACATTGGAGAGTGCAAAATCTGGTGCAGCTCTGCATGGTAGCCAATCAGCTTCTAACTTCAGCTTGTTCAATTAAGCTTTGACAAAAAACAAAAACTGGAAGCTGATTGGCTATCATGCACAGCTGCACCAGATTTTGCACTCTCCAGTTTAACCACTTGCCACCCGCCATAGAGCAAAATGACGGCGGCAAAGTGGTTGCGATATCCTGACCGGGCGTCATATGACGTCGCCAGGACATCAAGCCACTGCGCACCCCCGGGGCGTGCATCACAGCGATCGTTGTTGTGGCATGTCAGTCTGACACACCGCAAAACACCGATCTAGGTAAAGAGTCTCTGATGGAGACGCTTTACCACGTGATCAGCTGTGTCCAATCACAGCTGATCACAGTGTAAACAGGAAGAGCCATTGATCGGCTTTTTCTCACTCACGTCTGTCAGACGCGAGTAGAGCCGATTGGCTGCTCCTCTGACAGGGGGGTCTGTGCTGATTGATTATCAGCGCAGCCCCCCCAAGAATGCCCACACTGGACCACCAGGGATGCCACCAGGACCACCAGGGATCTCCACCACTAGTCACAACCAGGTATGCCACCCATGGCCACCAGGGATAACAATCAGTGCCCACAATGGATGCCAATCAGTGACCACAATGGATGCCAATCAGTGCCCACAATGGATGCCTGTCAATCAGTGATGCCCATCAGTACCATCCATTAGTGTACTTCAATTCCACCTATCAGTGCCCATCCATGCCACCTATCAGTGCCCATCCGTGCTGCCTATCAGTGCCCATCAGTGACACCTTTCAGTGCCGCCTATGTGTACCCATTAGTGCTGCTTATCAGTGCCACGTTTTAGTGCTGCCTATCAGTGCCCCATCAGTGCTGCATATTAGTGCACATCATCAGTGCCCATCAGTGCCACCTCATCAGTGCCGCCTTATCAGTGCCCGTCAGTGCAGCCCCATCAGTGAAGGAGAAAACTTACTTATTTACAAAGTTTTGTAACAGAAGCAAAAAAAAAACGTTTTTTTTTTCACAATTTTCGGTCTTTTTTTTATTTGTTTATCAGAAAATAAAAATCCCAGAGATGATCAAATACCACCAAAAGAAAGCTCTCTTTGTGGGAACAAAATGATAAAAATTTAGTTTAGCATGACCGCGCAAATGTCATTCATTCAAAGTGCGACAGCGCTGAAAGCTGAAAATTGGTCTGGGCAGGAAGGTGTATAAGTGTCTGGTATTGAATCAATCCCATGTATATATGTTTTGTTTTTTTTGTTTTTTATCCAACATTATCCATAAAAGACAAATAAAAAAAAAATACAATATTACAATTCAGCTTATACATAGGAAGGTTTTAAGTGTTTTTACGCGCTAGGCTTTATTTTGTATTATAGATTGTTTTATATCAAAGTTATTAAAGACTTTTTTTTTGTTTTTTTTTTAACTTTTTTTGATATTGGAGTTTTTGCAGCCCTTGTGACGAGCATTCCTCTCTTTTATTGTTAGGTGTCGATGGAAAGTCTCCAGCCAGTAACCTGCGCAAGGTGCACCGAGGAGAAGTGGAGTCCTGTGACCATCGCTTGTCCCCCCTTCTCCTCTCCTTCGTCTGCCTTGCCTGGAGGTCAGCTTTGGGTGGGGGGGTCACAGGGAAAACACACACAGCCCCCAAGTGCTGCTCTCCCCGGGCTCACGTTAATCCGCACGCAGTCGGGAGGGGGGCTCGTTCAGGAATAACTTAGCAGTTTTTACAGACGATCAGGAACCAGAAGTCTCATCCGAGCGCTCTGCATAGAGTGAGGTGATGAATTTCCTCGCTCCCCCCCTCCTCTGCCTCCTCCTGCTGCTGCTGTAACGGAGACTCTGCAATTCAAAGACCTGATCACGGCACAGCTCTTTGAACTGCCCGCATCTCTTTTTTCTGTTCTGGCGCCACCCCCCCCCCCCCCCAACTAATTTTATGCCATTCTAGGCAATGCCTAATTTTGCCTAATGGAAGGAGCCGGCCCCGTGGACAGCCAGGCGCCCCCGTCAGTGGAGGAGGACCCAGCACCCCTCCCGAGTGGAGGTCGTGGGAGCCGGTGAGAGGAGGCGTGCGTTCAGTGCTTCTGCATGGTGTACTCTCCGTAATACCCAACCGGTTACCTGACTGCTTACCACCAGGTACTGTGCCCTTCGCTCTCCTAGCACACAGGGGGGTGGTGGGGGTGGTGGTGGTGGTGGAGATGTTGGGGGGGGATAGCATCTTCTCCTTCTGTGTCCTCTTTTCCCTTCTTCCTTGTCAGTTTTGCCATAGAACTAAGAAAAATTAGACAGACCCGTGACTCTACTGCGTCGTTAGAGTGCAGCCAAAGTCTGGAGCAAGAGTTTTCGGACGCTGATAAGATGCAGGCAACTGGCTGACCTTCCTCTGGGATACTCGCGCTGTGGGACTTGTCTGTGTCTGTGCTATGTGTGTACTTGTGTGTAACCTTGGCGAGCCTCGCATGAACTTACTCAGCAGTCAGTTCTCATAGTCACCGCACAATAGAGGAGATTGCAATGACACAGGCAGACGGCACTCACAGGGGGGGGAGGAAAAACCTATACTATTTCCTCGCAACCTCTCTAGGTAGCAACATCGCAAAGTGTGGTAACCCATAGCAACCAATTGCATCTTTGTTTTTCTGAAGTCTGATCTCTCCAAAACGAATTCGAGGCGATCGTGCAGCGACAAACGTGTTGCAATTTGCACATTTTTAAGACGTGTTGAATATGTGATTTAGGGGGAAGCATTGCACATCGCTGTGTGTGTGTGTGTGTGGGGGGGGGGGTTTGCAAGTGCTTTTCTGTATCCTTGATGCGTGTTTAAGTGGCAATATTCATCGTTTTTTAAATATTTTCTGTATTAGGTGAAAATTAAATGTGCGCTCAGCTTGAAGCCTGCCGCGGCAAATTATAGGCTACTCACTAACCAGAAGGACAAAAAAATGAGTGTGAACTTAGCTTGAAGCCCACCTCGGCAATTTATAGACTACCCAATAATGGAAAGGATGAAAAATTAGCATAAACGTTGCTTGAAGCCCATTTCAGCAAAAATTTAAGGTTGACTACTAACAGGACAAAAAATGAGTGTGAGCTTAGCTTGAAGCCCACCTTGGCAACTTGTAGACTACTCGCTAGCCAGGACAAAAAAATGAGTGTGAACTTAGCTTGAAGCCCACCTCGGCAACTTGTAGGCTACCCAATAATGAAAAGGATGAAAAATGAGCATAAACGTTACTCAAAGCCCATTTCAGCAAAAATTGAAGGTTGACTACTAACTAACAGGACAAAAAATGAGTGTGAACTTAGCTTGAAGCCCACCTCAGCAACTTACAGTATAGGCTACCCAATAATGGAAAGGATGAAAAATGAGCATAAACGTTGCTTGAAGCCCATTTAAGCGAAAATTGAAGGTTGACTACTAACTAACAGGACAAAAAATGAGTGTGAGCTTAGATTGAAGCCCAGCTGGGTTAGCAGGGACAGGTTGAAATCCAATCCATCTATGGGCATGCTGATTGTACCCAAATCGATCAACTTGGGTACAACCAGCATGTCAGATTTTTACATGCGATTATTGCCAGCGGCCAGTGCAGTTGCTCCAGAGCTTAGTAAATGAGCAGAAGCTCTGCTGACTTCCATCATCATTTCAATCATGTGCAAGCAAACATTCTCTTTATTTAATTTTCCTTGCAGGTGATTGGGTACTCTTTGCAAAGTGAAGCTTTACTTCATTTACTAAGCTTTGGAGCAACTGCACTTGCAACGTGCAACTGCACTTTTCAAAGTACACAGCCTATTTGCCTTTAGTAAATCAAACTCCGCTGTGTTCTTCTGGCAGGGACAGCTACCCATGCCCCCTCCACAGGAGGGATTCCCCCATCAACACTGAGTGTGTTGATGGGGGAATCGAGCAATTTTCTTTTATGCAACCCGTGGCAGCAGGTAAGAAAATTGCATCATCTATGGCCTGCCTAACCGGAAGGACGAAAAATTAGGGTGAACTGAGCTTGAACCCTTCACTGGCAAATTGTAGGTTGACTACTTGCAGGACAACAAATGAGTGTGAACTTAGCTTGAAGCCCACCTCAGCAACTTGTAGGCTACCCAATAATGGGAAAGACAAAAATAAGCATAAACGTTGCTCGAAACCCACCTCAGCAAAAATTGAAGTTTGACTACTAACAGGACAAAAAA
This sequence comes from Lithobates septentrionalis, assembly GCA_037952835.1. Classification (NCBI taxonomy): domain Eukaryota; kingdom Metazoa; phylum Chordata; class Amphibia; order Anura; family Ranidae; genus Lithobates; species Lithobates septentrionalis. Next base: position 2,830,306 of record JBBDGP010001667.1, on the reverse strand, counting down.
AGAGTCTGAGCTTAGCTTGAAGCCCACCTCAGCAACTTGTAGGCTACTCATTAACCAGAAGGACAAAAGTGAGTGTGAACTTAGCTTGAAGCCAACCTTGGCAAGTTGTAGGCTACCAACGAATGGATAGGACAACAATTAGCGTAAACGTTGCTTGAAGCCCACCTTGGCAAAAATTGAAGGTTGACTACTAACGAGGCGAAAAACGGGTGTGAGCTTATCTTGCAGCCCACCTTGGCAACTTGTAGGCTACCCACTAACCGGTAGGACAAAAAATGAGTGTTAACCTAAGCCAGCCATAGATGGCTCAAATCTCAGCTGGGTTAGCAGGGACAGGTTGAGATTCAATCCATCTATGGGCATGCTGATTGTACCCAAATCGATCCATCGCTCAACCTGGGTACAACCAGCATGTCAGATTTTTACATGCGATTATTGCCAGAGGCCAGTGCAGTTGCTCCATAGCTTAGTAAATGAACAGAGGCTCTGCTGAATTCCATTATCATTTCAATCATGTGCAAGCAAAAATTCTCTTTATTTATTTTCCTTGCAGGTGATTGGGTACTCTTTGCAAAGTGAAGCCTTACCTCATTTACTAAGCTCTGGAGCAACTGCACTTGCAGCGTGCAACTGCACTTTGCACAGCCTATTTGACTTTAGTAAATCAACCCCACTTTGTTCTCCCAGCAGGGACAGCTGCCCTTGGCCCCTCCACAGGAGGGATTTCCACATCAACACTGACTGTGAGAGATTTTCTTTCCTGCAACCCATTGCTGCAGGAAAAAAAATTGCATTGTCTATGGCCTTCCTAACCTGTAGGTCAAAAAATGAGTGGGAACTTAACTTGAAGCCCACCTGGGCAACTTGTAGGCTACCCACTAACCGGAAGGACAAAAAATGAGCGTAAACTTTGCTTGAAACCCACCACGACAACTTGTAGGTTGACTACTAACAGGAAAAACAATGAGTGTGAACTTAGCTTAAAACACATCATGGTAACTTGTAGGCTGCCCACTAACTGTTACAACTAAAAGTTGTCAGGAATTTAGCTTGAGACATACGGTTATATGATGACGGGCAGTCAGGCGCAGGTCAATTTGCGAAAGTAAGGCGCTTGACAACTGTGCATGTGTTTTTCCTATCTTGCTACTTTTTGCGAGCACTTGCATGCTGTAAAATGTGTTCATTTTACCTATGGTTTTTGGAGTATTTTGCATGCATTTTAAGGTGTAAATAGGTGGCAATATTCACAATATTTTTTAATAGGTAGGGGCAGGCCCGGACTGGGACAAAAAATAGGCCCGGGCATTTTGGATTGAGCAGCCCATGACATGTTAACCGGCCCCTTCCCGACTCTCCACCCTGACAGATCCCCTGAGAGAGGGGAGGGGGGAACCCAGCAGAGGTGTGGAGGGGGGGGGGGGGTGCGACCAGGAAAGAGCATGGGGGTTGGAGAGCACAGGGAAGAACCTTGAGAACATGGGGTGGGGCGAGAGCACAGGGGAGAGGCAGAGAACACAGGGAGGAAGAGGAGAGCACAGGGGGGCAGCGGAGAGCCCAGGGAGGACAACGGAGAGCATGGGGGATGTGGACAGCACAGGAGGGCTGGCGGAGAGCATGGGGTGATGGGAAGACCGGAAGAGCACAGGGGGGAGTGGCGGAGAGCAGGGGGGGAGGTGGAGAGCATGGGGGGAGGTGGAGAGCATGGGGGGGAGGTGGAGAGCATGGGGGGGAGGTGGAGAGCATGAGGGGGAGGTGGAGAGCATGGGGGGGAGGTGGAGAGCATGGGGGGGAGGTGGAGAGCATGGGGGGGGGGAGGTGGAGAGCATGGGGGGGAGGTGGAGTGCATGGGGGGGAGGTGGAGTGCATGGGGGGGGGGTGGAGTGCATGGGGGGGGAGGTGGAGCGCATGGGGGGGAGGTGGAGCGCATGGGGGGGAGGTGGAGCGTATGGGGGGGGTGGAGCGTATGGGGGGAGGTGGAGAGTATGGGGGGGAGGTGGAGAGTTTGAGGGGGTGGCAGAGAGCATGGGGGGGAGGTGGAGCGTATGGGAGGGAGGTGGAGCGTATGGGGGGGTGGCAGAGAGCATGGAGGGAGGTGGAGAGCATCGGGGGGAGGTGGAGAGTATGGGGGGGTGGCAGAGAGTATGGGGGGTGGCAGAGAGCATGGGGGTGGCAGAGAGCATGGGGGTGGCAGAGAGCATGGGGGGTGGCAGAGAGCATGGGGGGTGGCAGAGAGCATGGGGGGTGGCAGAGTGCATGGGGGGAGCTGGAGACTATGAGGGGGTGGCAGAGAGCATGGGGGGGAGGTGGAGCGTATGGGGGGAGGTGGAGAGTATGGGGGGTAGGTGGAGCGTATGGGGGGAGGTGGAGAGTATGGGGGGGAGGTGGAGCGTATGGGGGGGGAGGTGGAGCGTATGGGGGGGAGGAGGAGCGTATGGGGGAGGTGGAGAGTATGGGGGGTGGCGGAGAGCATGGGGGAAGGCGGAGAGCATGGGGGAAGGCAGAGAGCATGGGGGAAGGTGGAGAGCATGGGGGGGTGGCAGAGAGCATGGGGGGGTGGCAGAGAGCATGGGGGGTGGCAGAGAGCATGGGGGGTGGCAGAGAGCATGGGGGAGGTGGAGAGTATGAGAAGGGGGGAGGTGGAGAGTATGAGAGGGTGGCAGAGAGCATGGGGGGAGGTGGAGAGTATGAGGGGGTGGCAGAGAGTATGAGGGGGTGGCAGAGAGCATTGGGGGTGGCAGAGAGCATGGGGGGTGGCAGAGAGCATGGGGGGTGGCAGAGAGCATGGGGGGTGGCGGAGAGCATGGGGGGTGGCGGAGAGCATGGCGGGAGGTGGAGAGTATGGGGGGAGGTGGAGAGTATGGGGGGAGGTGGAGAGTATGGGGGGAGGTGGAGAGTATGGGGGAAGGTGGAGACTATGAGGGGGTGGCAGAGAGCATGGGGGGGAGGTGGAGCGTATGGGGGGAGGTGGAGAGTATGGGGGGTAGGTGGAGCGTATGGGGGGTAGGTGGAGAGTATGGGGGGTAGGTGGAGAGCATGGGGGGTGGCGGAGAGCATGGGGGGTGGCAGAGAGCATGGGGGGTGGCAGAGAGCATGGGGGGTGGTAGAGAGCATGGGGGGTGGCAGAGAGCATGGGGGGTGGCAGAGAGCATGGGGGGGAGGTGGAGAGCATGTGGGGTGGCAGAGAGCATGGGGGGAGGTGGAGAGTATGAGGGGGTGGCAGAGAGCATGGGGGGAGGCGGAGAGTATCTGGGGGAGGTGGAGAGTATGGGGGGGGTGGAGAGTATGGGGGGTGGAGAGTATGGGGGGTGGCAGAGAGCATGGGGGTGGCAGAGAGCATGGGGGTGGCAGAGAGCATGGGGGTGGCAGAGAGTATGGGGGTGGCAGAGAGTATGGGGGTGGCAAAGAGCATGGGGGGTGGCAGAGAGCATGGGGGGTGGCAGAGAGCATGGGGGGAGGCAGAGAGCATGGGGGGAGGCAGACATCATGGGGGGAGGCAGACAGCATGGGGGGAGGCAGACAGCATGGGGGGAGGCAGACAGCATGGGGGGAGGCAGACAGCATGGGGGGAGGCAGACAGCATGGGGGGAGGCAGACAGCATGGGGGGAGGCAGACAGCATGGGGGGAGGCAGAGAGTATGGGGGGGAGGTGGAGAGTATGGGGGGGGTGGAGAGTATGGGGGTGGCAGAGAGCATGGGGGTGATGTGGAGAGCACGGGGTCAGCAGAGAGTATGGGTGCGGTGGAGAGCCCTGCGGGAGCAGCAGAGAGAAGCAGGATAGGAGGATCGGTGGGGGTGGCTGCATATAGAAGAATCATTTTCTCCATCTTCCTCCTGCAGTCTCGGAATGCCTGCTTCTCCTCTACCTCTCACAGGCATTCCGAGACTGCAGGAGGAAGATGGAGAAAATAATTGTTCTATATGCAGCCGCCCCCACCGATCCTCCTATCTAGTTCACAGGGGAGGCTGGACTTACGTTTTATGTTCCGGCACCTCTCGACATAACACAGGCTCCAAGGTGTCTGCTCTGGCTCCTCCCCCGGCACTGACGTCTGACCTATACGTGCGGCCGTGCAGCCGTGGTGAGGCCGAAGGCGTCTCATTTAGCTCCTCCCCCCGGCGCCGATGGCTGAGCTCCGGGCGGCCGCGGAGAGGCTCAAGCCTTGGGCCATGCAAGGACTTGCAGCCTGGCGGCCCCAGCGGCCGCGGCCCACCGGGCAAATGCCCGGTTTGCCCTATGGCCAATCCGGGCCTGGGTAGGGGTATATTTACACCAGAAGCAGTGGGACAGCATTGGACGGCTATTCCAACGCAGTCTCACCACATGACAAGGCAAAATGCCTTATGTGCCATGCTCATACTACTGTGAGTGGTGTGCAATACAAAAAGGTACTGCGTAAAGTACTTTTTTAAGTGCAGCGCAGTGTGAAGCAATCCACTGCCTCGCACTAGGTGGTGGCCATTTGGACTTTATGAGATGATTGTTTGACATTTTTATTTGACGTTTCAATAAAGTTCATAAAAAAAAAGTGAACAGTGCAATGCACCAAGATTGGCGCATCAGCACTGAGCTGATTTGGCTAGACCGCACTGAACACCAACCGCTTCATTGTAACACAGTGGCTGGTGTGAATGTACCCTAAATTAGGGGTCTACAAACTGTCTAAAGAAAGGACCAGTTTGTTGTCCTTCAGCCTTTAGGGGAGCCAATCTGTGGCCAGTGGGAGTAAACAATGGCCGATCTTTGCTATTAGGGAGAGAAATAGTGTCAGCGGGAGCAATAGTACCCCATTTTTGTTGTCAGTGGAAGGAATTATACCCCGTTGTTGGTGTCAGTGGAAGCCAATATACACCGTAGTTGGTGTCAGTGGAAGGAATAATGCCTCAAGGCCTGTATTAAGGCAAGCAAAGGGCCGAATCTGGCCCCGGGGCTGCAGTTTGGAGACCACTGGAGTAAATATGAGTATGCACTTACCTTGAAACCCTATGAAGCCACTTGTAGGATTCTCCTTTAACTATAGAGACCTTGAGGCTGGGTTCACATTATTGTGAATTGGATGTGGGTTCATCCAATTCGCAATAGCGGGCGATTTTGACCGACTCTATGGAGCTGGTTCACATATCTCTGCTGTGGCTCCGGTGTGAATTTGCACAGGAGTCCTGTGCGTCTTTTGGTCTGTTTCAGGTCTGAATTTAGCCCAAAATTTGGGCTGAAATCTGACCTGAAACGGTAAGCGGGGACCCACTGGACCCCTGCTGTGAGCCGCATGTGAAGATAGTGTGAACCCAGCCTAAAAGGACAGTTCACCTTTACAAAAAAACTGCCTATGGCTGCAGGTAAGGGGTGTTTGTAGTTTAAAAAAAAATTGTGCAGATCTGACTAAAGATGAATAATACCCTTTTTATAGGTGTAGGCCATTTACATACCTTACGAAGCCTGACTGGAATACTCCCAGGACATTGCTAAGTACTCCCAGGACATTGCTAAGTACTCCCAGGACATTGCTAAGTGAGGCCTAGTCATCACTGCTCACCTCCACCATTACAGGAGTGAGCTCTCAAATGCTGAGCTCAGAGCTACCGCATCAGGGGAGAGAAAGAGTATGTGAGGAGGTTTGAATCAGAGAAAGAGCTCACTCCTGTGATGGTGGAAGTGAGCAGTGATGACTAGGCCTCACTTAGCAACGTTCTAGGAGAATTCCAGTCAGGCTTCATAAGGTATGTAAATGGCCTACACCTATAGCAGGGCTTTATTCAACTTTAGTCAGAGCCACACAGTTTGTTTTTATCTATAGATGCCCCTTATCTGCGTAGGCAGTTTTGTGTTAAAGGTGAACTATCCCTTTAAGTAAGGTCATTTGTGCGAGCAAGGACCAGTTTGTAAGAGCAGGATGTTTGGTGACCATGCTTGTGGTTATTTTCATCTTCCTGCTTTTTGTGCGTTGTTGCATGCATTAAAATGTACTATGTATGTATCTTACCTACAATGCTAATTACACTTATGAAAGGTAGGTTAAACCACAGCGGCATTCGTTAAAAGACAAAAAAAAGGAAAAAAAAAGAAGTGTTCCATCATAAACATGGCGTAGAATTGGTTGATCTTCTACGCTCCTGCACTTTTAGAAGGTGCCCCTGTTTAGTAAGCAGAAGCCATTGTACTTTTTTTTTGTGTTTCTATAATTGTTCAATAAAACATATGGCGGTACATTATTCTGCACAGCGAAGCTTTGTTGTCGCTTTGCATTTAGAAGCTGTGTAGCTGATGTTTAAAGCAGAAGCAAAGAGGCTGAACGGAGCAGAGCCACCCTGTGGTGAAGTTATCATAAAAAAATAATGGCTGCCTTCCATCCCATTTTGATGTAACCTTTTTTTTTGGGGGGTGGGGTGGGGGGGGGGGAGTTTTATTGTAGAAGGAGAAACCTTTAAAAAGTTTTCTTGGTACTATTCTTGGTTGTTAGAATCCAGTGAATAGGCTTTACATTAGAGAAGCACCAAAACAGGTTCTTTAAGAGCGAGTATGATTACCGATAATTGTGCTCAAGTACTCACCAATACCGATTATAGATGTGGTGCAATTTGAACCCATACAAAATGAATGGGCTCAAATCGCACTGCAATAAATCGCATATGATATGAACAGGAATGCGGTGTGATTCCTGTCTGAATCGTATGCGGTTTCCCGCACTGCTCCGGTGTGAACCCAGGCTGAAGTCACTATGACACGTCTGAGATCACACAGGAGTGGTGCAGGAAACAGCATGTGACTCGGACAGGAATTGCACCACAGGTCTCAATTTTGTTTCTGGTGTCCTTTGAAAGCTCTTTGGTCTTCACCATAGTAGAGTTTGGAGTGTGACTGTTTGAGGTTGTGGACAGGTGTCTTTTATACTGATAACAAGTTCAAACAGGTGCCATTAATACAGGTAATGAGTGTAGGACAAATGAGCCTCTTAAAGAAGAAAATACAGGTCTGTAAGAGCCAGAAATCTTGCTTGTTTGTAGGTGACCAAATACTTATTTTCCATCATAATTTGCAAATAAATTCTTTCAAAAATCAGACAATGTGATTGTCTGGATTTTTTCCACATTTTGTCTCTCATAGTTGAGGTATACCTATGTTGACAATTACAGGCCCCTCTCATCTTTTAAAGTGGGAGAACTTGCACAATTGGTGGCTGACTAAATACTTTTTGCCCCACTGTATTAAAAAAGAAAAACTGAAATATCACAAGTATTCAGACCCTTTGCTCAGTATTTAGTAGAAGCACCCTTTTGATCTAATACAGCCATGAGTCTTTTTGGGAAAGATGCAACAAGTTTTTCACGCCTGGATTTGGGGACTCTCTGCCATTCCTCCTTGCAGATCCTCTTCAGTTCTGTCAGGTTGGATGGTAAACGTTGGTGGACGGCCATTTTTAGGTCTCTCCAGCGATGCTCAATTGGGGTTAAGTCAGGGCTCTGGCTGGACCATTCAAGAACAGTCACGGAGTTGTTGTGAAGCCACTGCTTCGTTATTTTAGCTGTGTGCTTATGGTCATTGTCTTGTTGGAAGGTAAACCTTCGGCCCAGTCTGAGGTCCTGAGCACTCTGGAGAAGGTTTTCGTCCAGGATATCCCTGTACTTGGCCGCATTCATCTTTCCCTCTTTTGGGACTGTATTGGACAGATGATGAGCAGTGCCTGGTTTTCTCCACACATACCGCTTAGAATTAAGGCCAAAAAGTTCTATCTTGGTCTCATCAGACCAGAGAATCTTATTTCTCACCATCTTGGAGTCCTTCAGGTGTTTTTTTAACAAACTCCATGTGGGCTTTCATGTGTCTTGCACTGAGGAGAGGCTTCCGTCGGGCCACTCTGCCATAAAGCCCCGACTGGTGGAGGGCTGCAGTGATGGTTGACTTTCTACAACTTTCTCCCATCTCCTGACTGCATCTCTGGAGCTCAGCCACAGTGATCTTTGGGTTCTTCTTTACCTCTCTCACCAAGGCTCTTCTCCCCCGATACCTCAGTTTGGCCGGACGGCCAGCTCTAGGAAGGGTTCTGGTCGTCCCAAACATCTTCCATTTAAGGATTATGGAGGCCACTGTGCTCTTGGGAACCTTAAGTGCAGCAGAAATTTTTTTGTAACCTTGGCCAGATCTGTGCCTTGCCACAATTCGGCCACAATTCTGTCTCTGAGCTCTTCAGGCAATTCCTTTGACCTCATGATTCTCATTTGCTCTGACATGCACTGTGAGCTGTAAGGTCTTATATAGACAGGTGTGTGGCTTTCCTAATCAAGTCCAATCGGTATAATCAAACACAGCTGGACTCAAATGAAGGTGTAGAACCATCTCAAGGATGATCAGAAGAAATGGACAGCACCTGAGTTAAATATGAGTGTCAAGGCAAAGGGTCTGAATACTTGGGACCATGTGATATTTCAGTTTTTCTTTTTTAATAAATCTGCAAAAATGTCAACAATTCTGTGTTTTTCTGTCAATATTGGGTGCTGTGTGCACATTAATGAGGAAAAAAAATGAACTTAAATGATTTTAGCGAATGGCTGCAATATAACAAAGAGTGAAAAATTTAAGGGGGTCTGAATACTTTCCGTCCCCACTGTATATATACATATATATATATATTTCTTGATCATACATCACAGGACACAGAGTATTCATTACATAGTGGGTTAGATAGGCACCATCTGTGATTGGACACTGGTTAACCCCAATTAAGGAGAGTTCCTCCCCTATATAACCCCTCCCATACGGGGAGGACCTCAGTTTTTTCACCAGTGTCTAAGGTGGTTGGTCACGTAAAACATGTGCTGTGAAGAAAGCTCCAGTTTGGTCCCTGCGGGGGCTTAAAGGGCTATGCTGACCGGATCCATATCTCGGGCCGATATTTTGACTCCCAAGATGGGATGGTACCCGGGCCTCGTCATCCGAAGAAGCAAGGTTTTGCCAGTAAGTCTCTCTTTGGAGGACTGGGCTCTGAGAAAACCAGGCTTGATGCACTATTAAAACAGTGGCGCGAAAGTTTCTGGCAGAGTCCTTTACAGGGCCAGGTAAGAGGTTTTTCTGAGTAGGAACCCAAAAAACCCTGAAGGTTGGCACAACGCTACCCGCAGTGATGGGTGAAGGCTGGAAACTGTCTGTTCTCAGCAGTTCCTGCGGCGGGGACAGGTAAGAGAAGTTAATCCTATATATATATTTATATTACAAATGGATTTTCTTCAATGAGTAGTTGCATGTCTTACCTGATTTCCACCACTAGAGGGAGTAAGGAGCAAACTGATACACACTCAGTGAAGCTGGTGTCCAATCCGCTCACTTCATCCACTGCAGGTGACCCAGCCCCCCTCTGACATCCCGCGGAATGCCACAGGGAAGTCCCCGTCAAGTCCCTGCGCGTCAGAGGGGGGGCAGGGTCACCGGGTGGCCCCGCCCTCCGTTATTTAAGAACAGTCAGAAGACGAGAAGCGTCACACAGCGGGAGCCTCCCATCCAATCATGGATGGAGCGATAAAAAGAAGATGAAGACAAGAAGATGAAGAGAAGAAGATGAAGAGAAGAAGAGGAAGAGAAGAAGATGAAGAGAAGAAGATGAAGAGAAAAAGATGAAGAGAAAAAGATGAAGAGAGAAGTGTCACACAGCGGGAGCCCCCCATCCAATCATGGCTGCAGAGCGTCCCGAAAAGAAGATGAAGAGAAGAAGATGAAGATAAGAAAATGAAGAGAAGAAGATGAAGAGAAGAAGATGCCGCGGAGGGAGATGCCGGACGAGAACGCCGGAGAAAGAAGCAGAGGATCGGAGGAAGAAGAAGATGGAGAAGGAAAATTTTTGACAGTTTTTTTGTGAAATGGTAGGGGTACTTTTGTACCCCCTTACCATTTCACACAGGGGGGGTGGCATCTGGGGTCCCCTTGTTAAAGGGGGCTTCCAGATTCCGATAAGCCCCCTGCCCGCAGACCCCCACAACCACCGGCCAAGGGTTGTGGGGATTAGGCCTTTGTCCTGATCAACATGGGGACAAGGTGCTTTGGTGGGCTACTCCAAAGCACCCTCCCAATGTTGAGGGCATGTGGCCTGGTACGGTTCAGGAGGGGGGCGCTCTCTCATCCCCCCTCTTTTCCTGCGGCCTGCCAGGTTGCGTGCTCGTATAAGGGTCTGGTATGGATTTTGGGGGGACCCCACGCCAATTTTTTTTTTAATTTTGGTGCGGGGTTCCCCTTAAAATCTATACCAGACCTGAAAAGTCTGTTATGAATTTTGTGGGGGACCCCTACGTCATTTTTTTTAAATTTTGGCGCGGGGTTCCCCTTAATATCCATACCAGACCTGAAGGGCCTGGTATGGAATTTAGGGGGACCCCCACGCCAGTTTTTTTTTTAAATTTTGGTTCATTAATAGCCGCGAGTAGTTTTAAATGACTTTTTTCCTTTGAAATGTCATTTTGCTGTCAGATTGTTCCAAACACGGGAAACATGTGCCCCTTTACAGGCATACTATAGACACCCCCCAGGTACGAAATTTAAAGGAATATTACACTTTTATTGTTTGACTTTAAGCATTGTTAAAATCATTGCTCCACGAAAAAATGGGCGTTTTTAAAACTTTTTTTGCATTGATACATGATGACGCGTTGCGTGATCAAGTCAAAAAAAGTCACGTGTCTGGTGATGCAACGCGTCGGGAGGAGGAGCTTGTGACGCTCTCAGTAGTGTGAACACTGGAGGTGAATGAGGAGACCGCAGCTTGGAGCTATATGTAGCTGACCTTTTTACCTATGCGATTTTATCATAAGGGGACACGTGAGTGAAAACAATCTAGCTACTTTCAATCATTCTAGTGTTAATCCCTGCGCAATGGTTTTATTTCTCTATTTTGTCTTCTATACCGGGGATGGCTGTTGAGGGTTGGTAATCACATCAGGAAGCACCGGAAGGTGAACGGAACCATCCAACGTGTCTGGTATCCCGTCCCAGCTTTTCCCACTGAGTGTTGACTCATTGGAGTATTTCAACAAAAGCGGACTATATTATCAACTATTTGCACATTTTTATATAGTGTTTGCATAATCACCCAAGTTTGGGGTATTTTACCCGGCTCCGTTTTTCTTAAATCAAACAAGGTTTTATTGATTAACAGGTGCATACATAATATGTTTGCTTTAACACATGAACTCGGTAATTAGTACATCAATTATTGTAAATCCAATACAAATGATAGTAAATACTATATGCTTGTTGTGTAAGGATATTCAGGGTATATACATGTATCACGTAAACACTATACATCCTGACGCACATCCAGGAAATCATTCTATATCAATTGAGTTACGTTATACACAGGTATCAGATTCTTGTAGCCATCGATCCCATATCTTGTTGTACTTGGTAGGGCACCCTCTATTAATATATATGCATTTTTTATACGGTAAGGTATGATTCACCTCTACCTTCCAGTCCACTATTTTGGGAGGCGCTTGTCTCATCCACTTTTTGGCTATAACTTTTCTTGCTGCAAAAAGTGTTTCATGTAGAAATGTTTTTGTGTATTTGTCTATTGTGTCTGGAATTATACCCAGAAGGCATTGTTTTGGGTCTAGAGCTAGGGGTGAGCCCATTGTGTCGTGCAGAAATGTCACAATTTGTTCCCAGAAGCCTTGAATCCTAGGACATGTCCAGATCAAGCGGAAAAAAGTGCCTGTCTCCCTCCCACACATCTGGCACGTAGTAGATTGTGTTCGTTTATATGTTGCCACTCTAAGGGGTGTAAGATATGCCCTGTGAATAATGTAAATCTGCGACAGACGGTCTGATAATTTGGGGGATACAGCTTTGCAAGACTCCAGTGCCTCCCCCCACTCCTCATCCTCTATTGGTCCCACCTCTCTTTCCCATCTTGGTTTGAGATCATATGCTATTTTAGTAGATACAGGGGTGGAGAGCATGTTATAAAAAGCTGAGATCAATTTATGGGGGTCTGTGCTCTTAATTACTGCCATAAGAACATTAGGTGTGGGGTTTGGACGGGAGTCAGGAGATTGTGCTTGTGTCGCATGACGGACTTGTAGAAATCTAAAGAACATCTGATTCTGAATTGCAAATTCTTCTTTAAGTGAATCAAAGGTTTTGAGATGTCCATCTTTTAATAGTTGGTGTAGGTAAAATACTCCCTGCATGGACCATAAAAATGTGTCATGAATTTTGTTAAACTCAGGAAGGTTTTTGTTATGCCATACCGGCGTGTAATCATTGAACTGTGGAATTTCAAGTTTAGAGGCGGCTAAGTCCCATATTCTCCTGTAGTGGTACAGCATGGTATGTTTATTTTCTCTTAGCTCCATCCCCCCGAACCCGATGCTATTGCATATATCGGGTCCTTGGTTTGTTGTGCCCACTTTGGACATAGGAGCGTAAGAAATCTCTCACTGTCCGTTTTATCTAAGTGGAAAAGTTGTGACAATTGCGATGCAATATAATATAGATTAAAGTCAGGGAGAGCTGTGCCTCCTAGGTCAGTTGGATTCTTAAGTGTTTGTCATGCTAGTTTATGTCTGTTGGTACCCCACACAAATGGTTTAAGGAGGGACTCTAGGGATTTAAAATGTTTCAGGGGTAGGTAAACTGGAGTATGCCAAAGAACGTACAGTATTTTAGGGAGTAAGATCATTTTGATTAAGTTTATGCGACCCCAGATTCCTAATGGTAGTTTGGACCAAGCCCGTATTTTATTTTTAACCATGGAAATGAGAGGATCTATATTGAGGGATACATATTCCGCAGGGGATCTAGATATATGAATCCCTAAATATTTAATAACTTCATACTCTCTTTAACGGAAGCCTGGCTTGGGATTCTGGGGGGTGGGAAGCTATCAATTGGTAAAATCTGGGACTTGTCCCAATTGATTTTCAGTCCTGAAAATGTTCCGAATTGTTCAATCGTGCGGAGTGCAGAACTCAATGAAGGGCCTGAATCCGCTAAATATAGTAGCGTGTCATCTGCATACATACTAATTTTTTCAATTAAAGAGCCCAGTCTTAGTCCTTTGATCTCCGGGTTTGCTCGGATGGATATCGCCAGGGGTTCCGCTGCGAGGGCATACAATAATGGAGATAAGGGGCAGCCCTGTCTCGTGCCTCTGCTGAGGTCAAACATCTGAGACGACCACCCGTTAGCCACCACTTTGGCCCTAGGTGCCTGGTATAGTAATTGAACCCATTTAATAAATTTCGGGCCAAAGCCATAACCCTCCAAGCATCTCCAGAGATACCTCCACTCCACCAAGTCGAAGGCTTTTGCTGTGTCTAGAGTCACCACAACTCGCGAGCCAACCTCCTCGTGTGTAGCCTGTATATTAATATATAATTTCCGGAGGTTAAACGAGGTGTTGCGGCCAGGCATGAAACCTGCCTGGTCTGCATGTATTAATGATAGAATGACTTGATTAAGCCTAATGGATAGTACTTTGGCTAATATTTTAATATCGACCTGTAAAAGGGATATTGGACGATAGGATTCTGGGTATCCCGGATCCTTTCCTGGTTTAGGGATAAGGACTATTGTTGCCTCTGTCATAGATGGGGGTAAAGTCCCTGTTTCAAAAAGATGATTATATAACGTTAGCAGTTTAGGAGTTAGTAGTTCGCTAAATTGGGATTAAAACTCAATTGGTAATCCATCTGATCCTGGGGATTTGGACCTAGCGAAACTGGCTATGGCTGTTGTAATTTCGTCTATAGTAAGGGGTGCCTCTAGTAGGTCTACCTGTTCTTCTGTCAGCTGTGGGAAAATCACCTTCTCAAGAAAGATAGACATGGATTGTGTCTCAGTAGGGGTTGTCGTTTTGTATAAGTCAGCAAAGAAATCTCTGAACATAGAAGTTACACTGGGTTGGTCTGTTATTTGTTGTCCTCCGGGGCTGTGTAGTGTGATGACCACAGGGGGCCGATCTTCGCTGTGTACCAGATATGCCAGTAACTTTCCTGCTTTTTCCCCATGCTCAAACATTTTTTGTTTGGAGAAAAATAGCTTTTGCCTAGTTTTCTGGTATTGCAGCTGGGTAACTACTCTAGTGTGCATTTTAAGCAGATCTGCATTTGCGGTGGTCGGGGTATTGGCAAAGTCTCTTTCGGCAGAGGACAAATCCTCCAGCGCCTTACCGAGGGCACTGGAGGAATTCGTCTTAATTTTATTTATAGCGGTAATTAATGTGAAGCGAGCAAATAGCTTAAAGGAGTCCCATACTGCGGAGGGCGATGCTGACTTGTCATTCTCCACAAAGTACGTTCTCCATTTATCCATAAGCTCATCATCTTCAGGTAAAAGAGAGAGCCAAAATGGGTTCAAACGCCATGACCGTGGTGGCCTTGCTATAGGGATATTTAATGTAATCCAGTAGAGGCTATGATCCGAGAGTATTCTAGAGCAAAATGCAGACTCTAATAGTCTTGGTGTCAGTCTGTGGGATATGAGTATAAAGTCTATACGGGACATGGAGCCATGAGAAGACGAGAAACATGAGTATGATTTGGCCTGTGGGAACTTGTGGCGCCACGTGTCTATTAAGTGGAAGGTAGAAATGAGCTTAGAAAACCTAGTCTAGTTGGGAGTATTAAGGGTAGGCGGATTAAGTTGCAGCTTGTCTAAAGTCGGATTTAGTGTAGTATTGAAGTCACCTAGCCAAACTGCAGATATGGCCGAATGACGTGCCATGAACGATAGTCCCTCTTTAATTATGGAGATGTTAAATGGTGGTGGTACATAAAAAGCCATTATAAGTAGGGGTTCTCCATATACTTTAGCAAGGATGAAGACATAGCGGCCTAATGGGTCAGTGGACAGCTCACACAGCTCAAAATGTACCGATTTGGCTATCAATACTGAGACTCCCCTGGAATGGGATGTGTGGGTAGAATGATACGCCCACCCAACCCATGGCCGGCGAAGTGCCATCTGGACGCTCCCCTCAACACGCGTCTCAACCAGTGCTATTATATCAGCATGTTGTTTCTTGAGGAATGTGAAGACTGCTGCACGCTTAAATTTCTCACGCATGCCCCTCACATTCCATGTGAGAAACTTCAGAGATGCCATAAGCAAAACTTTTTATTATCTATTAAAACAATTATGTTAAGCAGTTTGCTCTTTATGTGTAAGGTACACACTTTTCTGGTACAAAAATATAGCTGTATCAATCCTGTATCACACAACATATATGAACATTCACCTGTACATGGCATTCGAGATATTACCTGTTTTCCATGTCTAACATGCGTAGTTAAGTTTAACCAAATTACAAACAAATGAACTCCCACCCCCCTCCCTGCCCTGCACTGTCCCGAACTGGTGCGGGCATATTCCCTTAACTTGTGGCTAACTGGGAAACATTCCATCTTCCTGGTTATAGGCAAAATGCAAAACATCTGGATAAGCCCACGGGGACTGAGTAGAACTAAATGTATCAGCCACATCAGTTGTACAAAGTATGGCATGGTCTCCCGATCCCCTTGCTTCCAGTTAACTGCAACAAACAAGTGCCATATAAGGTTCCAGTAAACATGGTATTGCCTCCCAGTATTGTGTGGGGTAAAGTCTCGCTGCACAATGCATGTTGTCTGTAGGACTTCTGCCCCTCCGGAGCCCCGGAAAGTAAGTTAACCTATATACTTAGAATGACAACAAGTGGTACTTTGTATTTGCGCTGGTTCGTGTACGGTTCCATGTTGCAGTCGCACAATTGCTGTGGGTGGTAATAGATTGTTCACATCAGAGGGTGCACAGTTTCCAGAAGGATATAGGAAAAAATAAAGCGAATAGGGAGAAAAAAGGAAAGAAAAAGGGGGTTCCATGTAGCTTCAGGAAACGGTATAGTTGTGCGACTTTGAAGAAAAATTGTGCTGTAGATGATTGTGGACATTCTAATTAGACCGTTATTTGTACTTATCTGGAGCTTGGTCAGTCTGCTCGTTCAGGAACAACACGACGTTCCAGCCAGGCAATCACTTCCTCAGGATCTTCAAAGAAGACTGCACGACCGTCATGTTCTATTCTGAGGCGGGCAGGAAAGAGCATGGAATATTTATATTGTAAGTTCCTTAACCTATGCTTGGCCTCTGTAAAGCTCTGCCGACGTCGCTGCACCTCCACTGAGAAGTCTGGGAAAATGGCTACTTTAGCATTCCCTACCGGGATGTTGCCCTTCTCCCTCGCCATCCTCAGAGCTGTATCTGGATCCTTATAATTGAGGAGTTTAGCTATGAATGTGCGAGGAGGAGTTCCCTGTGGGGGGGGGGGGTCTTGCTGGCATGCGATGTGCCCGCTCCACCGCAAACATAGGGGAAAAGGCTTCTCTCCCGTAGATGTTGATCAAAAGTTGTTCCAAGAATGCAGTAGTGTCCTTGCCCTCGGTCCCCTCTGGTAGGCCGATCAGGCGTATATTACATCTCCTCAGCCTATTTTCCATATCATCCTGTTTAGTAAGGAGTTGTTGTATTTGCCGTTGCACACGGTCTGAGGATGTTTGTAGGGGTGGAATGGCATCCTCCACTGTGGTCAGCCTGGTCTCTGCTTCCTTCACTCTGTCCCTGAGCTTTTGAAAGTCTTGCCTAATAAGGGAGATGTCCATCTTGACTTCCTCAATTTGTGCTGTGAGGGAAGTTCTGCAAAAGGTGATTGCCTCAAGAAGTTTATCAGTATCACTCGCTGTTCGTTCACCCCCCTCAGATTTCTCAGAGGCTCCATCTTCCTCCATGCCCTCTTTGTCTTGTCGGCAGTACTGATCGAGTCTTGCCGCAGCCGCCTTTTGTGACTTGGTTGGTGACATGCTGTGAGGACCTGGGGTATCACCCAGCAAGTCCCCAATCTGGTGTTCACGGAATTAGCAGACTATGGGACAAGAGAGAGTGTTGGCTAGGGCCTCAATGTCCCCAATATGGCTGGGGGTAGAATCTGTTCCTAGGTGGCAAATGCTTGACAGTTTGCTACTCCGTTTGGGGTGCTGGTGATCTGAGGCTGTAGTGGGGAGTGTGAAAGGACCCCAACAGAAGTTGAGCACAGGAAAGTGAAAATGCAGCAAGCTGACGATATAGTACAGGCTGGATTTTCTGGTGTGCCAAGATGGCCGCAGGCCGCCACATGCAGGCCTAAACCACGTCCCAGCCTAAATGCGGCCGCTGTTCCCTTCAGGGTACTAGGTGTCTAGGTAGACTATGTGGATGGGGATGAGAGTGTTCTAGATCTCCCAGAAGGTTTTCCAGTGTCTGAGCAGCAGCAGGGCACAGCCACCATAGGAGAGGCCTGAGGCAGGGGAGGACCAAGATGGCCGCGGACTTCCAGGAGTAGGCCGAAGCCACGGACTTGCCTGGATCCGGCCGCTGTGTGAAGGATCGCCGCTCCGCTCGGGCCGCCGTTTGTCTGATCGCTCCAGAAGGTATTCCTAGGTACACATTTAATTTTACTGAGAAGTGTATTTTAACACATAGGATTTGTGAATTTTAGCACCCAGTGTGATATTAATTGGTTAATAGTAGCGCAATCATCCATTTTTATATTTTTTCACTTTTGTGAGATACTGTAGCTCCAACAGTTTACGCAGCGCTTTACAACTTGAGTGTAGACTACAACTACAACTACAGCAAATGTACACTGTTATACAAGCTGTACACTCACTACTTTACATTGTAACAAAGTGTATCTAAAGTCTAAATTGATTGGTAGGAAGCTATACCCATTCATTTCTTTGCTTTTTTGATCATGTTGATCAAATTGCACATCAAATAGATGTTGAATCGAAGTGTGTAATCAATTTGGGACCCCTTTCAGTTCCGTCGAGGACCAATTCAACACCCCTATCACTGTTTGCTGTTTAAGTTATGGCTGCACATACAAGTAAAACAAAATGAAATTTTACATGCTGTTCAAAACACTTTAAAAATTTGGTGTACAATTTTTAATTACATAACTTTCGGCCTTTTAGAAGGACCCGCTATTTTTTTTTAAACGATTTACAAACTACTTTGACAGTAAGCCTTGGAAAGAGACGTGTGATAAGCCTACGTTCCGAATTTCCCAGACAGACAGACAGACAGACAATCAGACAGAGTTCACAAGTTCAACCCCCCCCCCCTCCTCCTATACCCCACTCTTCAATTAATGGCGGGTGAGACTCCTAATGTAACCACAGCCCTCATCTCTTGTCTGCTAGTCAAGTGATTGCTTCCTTACTGAATTAATTCTGCTACAACCTGAATTCAAATAAGATTGCAGCTCGCAGGCCTAGTGGGATCCAGACTTGTATCCATTTAGCTCTCTTTTTTTTTTTTTTTTTGCCGCTTTGATATATTTATTATTTTTTTTTATTTTAAATCTAGTTATGTAGCGAAGCCACATGGGACTGCTGTGTTATCAAACACGAGTCTGGGAGAATGGACTACACGCTATCTGTTGTTACAGTAATGTGGGCAGGGTGTGTTTTCCCTTAATGTGCGCTGTATTCCGCGGATTAAATCTGGGCCATGGAACGGCTTTGGATTTGTAGAGGCAGAAATCCTGTTTAAAAGTCTGTTTAATAAAGGAAAATATACCGTGATAGCCACTACTTTTTACCGCGGGGAAATGAGCGCTTATAAGTGAAATTTTACTTACCTACCTTCTACGTGACGTCGAGGGGGATGGGTGCAAAAAAGAAGCTTGCTTTTATGAAATTAACGTCAAGGTGCCGGCAGATGTAACAGACCCCCCCCCCCCCCGTTTATTAAATTAATGAATTAATTGAAATTGCTTATAGGGTTTTTTCAATATAGTTCCTTAAAGCGGTTTTAAGCCCAAAAGCAAACATTTATTACATTGCAGCTTACCAATTCTTAGATGTGATGGCTGCATGAGTTTTCTTTTTTTTTCTTTTCTTTTTTTTATCTGGGGATCTGGCCAGTAAGTCTGTTGTTCTTCAAAAGAACAAACTCTCCAGCGTAATGTATCAGTTACAGGGATGAGGCAAACCATTTAACACTGAGAAGGGTGCTTACAATGGTCAGCTTTTATTTATTCATGTAAAACCTTTACCAAAAAAGGAGAAAAAAGTTTGCTGTAACTGATTATAAAGTGTGAGCTGGAGCTTGGTTTCAATTTGTTAGTGTATCTAAATCTGCTACACAAACCGAATATCGGACGGCATTGGCAGGTTCACTAAAAAACGGCCGGCATTCGACTCCTGTGTCCAACAGAAGAAGGGGCATGGGCGGAAAAAAAAAGTCTGCCGATCGGCACTCTCAGCCATTGCTGACTGGAGTGTTCTGTCCAGCTATTGTCAGAACACAATAGCTAAGCGGGGAGATTGCTGTACTAACCTCACTAACCTGGTCTCAAAATGCCAACCGAATTGTTCTCTTCCCTCCTCCCAAGACCTCCTGCTCTCTAGCTCCCTTGTCATCTCATCAAATGCTCGCCTCCAAGACTTCTCCCGAGCCTCTCCCATCCTCTGGAATTCCCTACCCCAATCTGTCTGACTATCTCCTACTTTGTCCACTTTCAGACAACCCCTGAAAACACATCTCTTCAGAGAAGTCTATCCTGCCCCCACCTAACAACTGTACTTTTATTTTCTCCATCAGTACATCCCCCACAGTTATTACCTCTTGTATCTATTGACCCTCCCTCTTAGATTGTAAGCTCTAAGGAGCAGGGCCCTCTGATTCCTCCTGTATTAAAGTGTATTGTAGTTGTAGTTTACCCTCAAGTTGTAAAGCGCTGTGTAAACTGTCGGAACTACAGTATCTCACAAAAGTGAGTACACCCCTCACATTTTTGTAAATATTTTATTATATCTTTTCATGTGACAACACTGAAGAAATTACACTTTGCTACAATGTAAAGTAGTGAGTGTACAGCTTGTATAACAGTGTAAATTTGCTGTCCCCTCAAAATAACTCAACACACAGCCATTAATGTCTAAACCGCTGGCAACAAAAGTGAGTATACCCCTAAGTGAAAATGTCCAAATTGGGCCCAATTAGCCATTTTCCCTCCCCGGTGTCATGTGACTTGTTAGTGTTACAAGGTCTCAAGTGTGAATGGGGAGCAGGTGTGGTAAATTTGGTGTTATCGCTCTCACTTTCTCATACTGGTCAGTGGAAGTTCAACATGGCACCGCATGGCAAAGAGCTCTCTGAGGATCTGAAAAAAATAATTGTTGCTCTACATAAAGATGGCCTAGGCTATAAGAAGATTGGCAAGACCCTGAAACTGAGCAGCAGCATGGTGGCCAAGACCATACAGTGGTTTAACAGGACAGGCTACACTCAGAACAGGCCTCGCCATGGTCGACCAAAGAAGTTGAGTGCATGTGCTCAGCATCATATCCAGAGGTTGTCTTTGGGAAATAGACGTATGAGTGCTGCCAGCATTGCTGCAGAGGTTGCAGGGGTGGGGGGTCCGCCTGTCAGTGCTCAGACCACACGCCGCACACTGCATCAAATTGGTCTGCATGGCTGTTGTCCCAGAAGGAAGCCTCTTCTAAAGATGATGCACAGGAAAAACAGTTTGCTGAAGACAAGCAGACTAAGGACATGGATTTCTGGAACCATGTCCTGTGTTCTGATGAGACCAAGATAAGCTTATTTGGTTCAGATGGTGTCAAGCATGTGTGGCGGCAACCAGGTGAGGAGTACAAAGACAAGTGTGTCTTGTCTACAGTCAAGCATGGTGGTGGGAGTGTCATGGTCTGGGGCTGCATGAGTGCTGCCGGCACTGGGGAGCTACAGTTCATTGAGGGAACCATGAATACCAACATGTACTGTGACATACTGAAGCAGAGCATGATCCCCTCCCTTCGGAGACTGGGCCGCAGGGCAGTATTCCAACATGATAACGACCCCAAACACACCTCCAAGACGACCACTGCCTTGCTAAAGAAGCTGAGGGTAAAGGTGATGGACTGGACATGCATGTCTCCAGACCTAAATCCTACTGAGCACCTGTAGAGCATCCTCAAACAGAAGGTGAAGGAGCGCAAGGTCTCTAACATCCACCAGCTCCGTGATGTCGTCACCTGCCAAACACAGCTATGGCGGTTGTGGCATAATAGTTCAATTCTCAATGGGATAGAAAAAAAGAGATTCAGTGCACCAAACTTCTACTCTCAGAAGTTTTAAAGATACCTGTTTTTTATCACAGAAATGACATATTATGGGAGAGATTTACTAAAACTGGAGAGTGCAAAATCTGGTGCAGCTCTGCATCAAACCAATCTGCTTACAGTTTTTTTTGTCAAAGCTTAATTGAACAAGCTGAAGTTAGAAGCTGATTGGCTACCATGCAGAGCTGCAGCAGAGTCTGAGTGCTCCAGTTTTTGTAAGTTTCACCCCCCTATGTGTCTTCTGTTATAAAAGTTCCTTACCTTCCTCCTCGCAAACTTCTTCCCACTGTACATTGAGCTGTGTATGTGCAAATTAGTGTACAGATCCGGCATCTGCCGGGTGTTAGGATTAAGTAAGTCCAACTTGCAAGCACAGGAGTTATGTCATCTTGTGCAATCAAGAAGACCCCACACCTGGAAGAATCGGCACCAGTGGGGGAGCTTGCAGACTGGGTGGAGGTATCTGAAGAACTAAAATGGTTGTAAACCTCAGACATGAAATATGAACAAAGCATATCCCTCTATAGTGTGTACTTGTCTCAATTAAAGGAGTTGTGAAGTCTAAACATTTTTTACCTTAACACATTCCTTGCTTTAAGGTAAAAAATGTTTAGGTGTCAGCATCGCCTCTCACTCCCCCCTTTTACCAACCTGACACCCCTTTCAATCCAGCGACGTGCACGTCAGCAGATCATTTCTCCCCTCACGTCTGGGTCTCACTGGCTTTGCTGGGGCTCCGGGAGCCACTAGCTCCCAGTACTGTAAATCAAAGCCAGTGATGATGGAATGGGGGGCAGGGCCGAGTCCCACTGTCTGCGTCAATGGTACCCACGAGTGCCCCCATGAGAAGCGGCTTCCTATGGGGGCACTTGGCAGAGAGGAGGGGCCAGGAGCGCCGGTGGGGGACCTGAAAAGAGGAGCTTCCCAGACGCTCTTCAGCATGAGTTACTATCAGCATGAGTTGCTTTTGACAGGTTTTCCTAACACAAGGAGAAAAAAGGTGACAAGGAAGGGATCTCTAGCACACAGCCTGTGATTGACAACCTTAGCTCCATCCCTGGGTGCGGTGTGAAGGGGTTGTGTGTCCCTTCCCTCCAATCTTGCTGTGTTCCCCTAGGTTAGATTCATCATCTCTGTCACTGATTCAGAAAGCAAGAAACATTTGACTTGCAGTTGCGGCACAGTCCCTTTCATTTGAATGGGTCGCAATGGTGGCGGTACTGTCAAACGCTATAAGGGGGATCATTTTGCTGTGCCACAGTTCAAAGCATCATGCCCACTATATGTGCACCTTAAAGTGATTTTAAAGGTTTGTTTTTATTTTTTAAATAACAACACAGAAGTAGCGGCCCATCCATTAAGGGCGCACGGGCGCCGCCCCCCCTTTCCATCGCCACCTCCCCTTTCCATGCGTCCGGCCCCTTTCAGGACACCGACGCATGAATTCCAACGGGGAGGGGCTGTTTTTTAAAGCACAGATTAGAGCCAGAGGCTTTAATAGGCTTCAGTATAGGGTGGGCTCGGGTCGCAGAGAGTGTCCTCTTAGCCCACCCAGGTGAGTTACAACAGCGAATCAATATTCGCTGTTGTAACACTGATCCTCCTCCCGGCCAAACGGGAAGCGGATCTTCACCCGATTGGCTGAAAGGACAGGCAATTCTATTGGATGCCTAGGAGGAGGAGGGGAGGAGCTGGAACCCGCCACAGAGGAGAGGGCTCGGAGCCGAGCTGCTGCACCATGCTGCCGACCAGCAAACAGTTTTCCACCCCCTCCCCCCAAAGAAAAACCACCATCCGCCACTGAAAACATGTCATACTTACCTGCTCTGTGTAATGGTTTTGCACAGAGCAGCCCTGAACCTTTTCTTTTCAGGTCACCCGCCAGTGCTCCTGGCTCCTCTACCTTGACCAGTGCCCCCATTACAAGCCGCTTGCTATGGGGGCACTGGTGCGTGCTTGCTCCCGAGCCCCGCTCTATGCATCCGTAGAATGCATGAAGGTTAAAAAACCCTCAGCCTACAACCACTTTAAAAAAGAGATGAGCATCCCTTTACATCCTTTTCCCTCCAATTCATCGCGTTTAGGTCTGGAAAAAGAGAAAACTATGCAAACCTTTTCTGTTTTTTTTTTTTTTAAACTTGGACAGATACAAGGGAGACGGATGTAAAGGGAAACGCTTCTGGTTACATCTCCCTTGTTTGTTTGATCCTGTCTTCTCTGATCCTTCCCTTCTTCCAAAGTCCCCAGCCCATCTCCTGGTAGTACAGAGCCTCCTCAGTTTGGTGTGTATTGCTAAAGAGGTTTTTTTAATTTTTTTGGGAGGGTTATCAGCCCAGGCCAATCGGCACTGTCCAGACAAAGGTTCAGGGGTCATGCAACCTCATAGAACAATCAGGGGAGAATTAAAACTCCTACTACAAGCTTTAACCAGACACTGATTGAAGTCACAAGACTGCTATATACTGTTGATGAGAGAAGGTATTTAGCAGTTTATTAAAGTAGTGTAAACTCCCGCGCTTAGGAGTAACTCATATTATATATATATTATTTAGCAGTTTATATTTACTAAAATAATTGCATTTCCATGTTCTGTGTACTGTGGGAGACCAGATATAGTGAATGCAGGGTCCTGGGTTTAGTAACACTTTCATGGCACGAGTCACAGAATAATGTAACACTAATTGTTTTAGACACTGGACACTTCAATTGTTTAATACTTTAACAAAAATTTCGTATTTTTCTTTCTTTCTGTCTTCATAATATACAATATACAAAATAATACTAGTAAGATATATTAGATATCAGCTATCAAAAGTCTTATTTATGTCCCACAGTACCCCCACACCCCATGAGAGCCCTCAGCCTTCACAATGCCTCCCAACCTCCCACAGTGCTACCCATCCTCCCAAAGACCAGAGCCTCCATCCCCCCATAGTACCCCCATCCTCCAACAGTATCCCACAGTGCCCCCCAACCCTGCCCAGAACTCCTCCCTTACAAGACCACCAAATCTGATGCAGAGTCTCCTAACCCCCTCCAGAGCCTCCACCACCCACAGTGACACCCAGCCCCATCCGAGGCCTTCCAGCATTTCAGTACGTGTTTTTCATTCCCATACTTTTATTGTAGGAGTATATCAACTATCAAATGCCTTATTTATGCCCCTCATCCTCCCATAGTTACCCACAGTGCCCCCAGACCCCCTGAGAGCCTTCAACTTCCGCAGTGCCACCCAACCTCCCACAGCTCACCCAGCCTTCTGAAGAGCAGAGTCTCTATACATACACAATGCCCCCCAACCTCAAACAGTGTTCCGCAGTTCCCCACCACCCCTCTTCAGAACACCTCCCCTATAGGTCTTTAAGTCAGCTGCAGAGTCCCCTAACCCCTCCAGAACCTCCACCCTCCACAGTGCCACCCAGCCTCCTGTAGCACAGAGCCTCTATCCCTCCATAGTGCCCCCAACCCTTAACAGTGTCCCACAGTGCCCCTCAACTCCCCCCAGAACTCCTCCCCTAAAGGACCACCAAGTCTGCTGTAAGGTCCCCTGGATGGTGACACCCAGCCCCATCCAGATCATTCCAGCTTTTCAGTACATGTTTTCCATTCCTATATATTTATTGTAGGAGTATAAACTTTTTGCTTGATTGTTGGGGCAAGGAAGATTTTAGAAGAATTTACCAGGCCAAATAACCAAAGTGAGAAAGTGACAATCTTGTGGCAGGGAGTGGAGGCTACCAGAAACATGTACTACTGAGAGAAGATGGCAGGTGATTTAACTGGTACCCCACAAAAAAAATGTAGGGCCAATTTACACTTGTGCATTGCATGCTTTGCTGTATCACAGTGTAATTCATTTTGAATGGTACCCTAACACACTAAGGCAATGCACATGCATTACAAATTTTGTGGCTCATCCAATTTTAGGGTATTTTAGTCCATTGGTAACTCATTTATTTCAATTGGCTGCCTCAACGTAATGCACCTTAACAGAAAACACAATACACGCAAAGCATAAGGATTAACGCACCGCAAGAATGAGAATGTGCCCTCAATATTACTTTTGGACAGAGCTGACCTTTAACCCCTCTCCTGCTGTGAACCCTAACCATGGAGGGGTTAGCAGAACATTGGCTGACTATAATTAGGTTAACCCAAGCCATTTTGTAAATTAGATTATCAGAATGTGTTGCCAGTTCAGCCTGAGAAAATATTAACTGAAAGGAGTGTTTGTTGCTTTCAATATTATTTGAAGTAGGAGCAATGTTTACTGTCTCGTTGTATTAACCTAGTTTAACATAAGTGCTATAAAGGAAGCTGGATAATGTCAGAGGGAAGCTGAAGAAGACAAAGACTGCCGGGCAGGGAGAGCCAGGAAAACACTGGAAATAGATAAACGGAGGCCCGAAAATCTATGCCGTACTTTGTTCTTTCTAATTCAAGCCTGCGGAACCTTGATTGAATCAAAATTAAATACACAGAGATGGTATTGACATGTGAATGAATTAGTGAGAGTGCCTTATGCAAACAGCGTGCTGCTTCACTATATGGCCATCTGTACGACTCCCAACTGAATGTCATGTTATGCACTTTGCAGAATTATTCCCAGACAGTAACAACTGGCCAAACTGCAGGCAAGCTTCTTAAAGCTGTATGCCGGTCTTGCCAAAAAATGTCAAGAAGGAAATAAGCAGACTGAGACCCAAAGGTTACTTTTTTTAAACTAATGCCGCGTACACATGAGCGGACTTTTCGTGTTTGGGCTTCATCGGACTGCAGCGGACTTTTTCGGTCGAAAATCTGATGGACTTTAGATTTGGAACATGTTTCAAATCTTTACGTCGGAACTCCGCCGGACCCAGTTCCTATAGAAAAATCCGCTCGTCTGTATGCTAGTCCGACGGATGAAAACCGACGCTAGGGCAGCTATTGGCTACTGGCTATGAACTTCCGAACTTCCTTTTTTTAATTCCGGTCGTACGTCATCACGTACAAATCTGTCGGACTTTGGTGTGATCGTGTGTAGGCAAGTCCGTTTGTACGGAAAGTCCATCTGATAGACCGTCGGACCAGTCTGGTCGAAAAGTCCGCTCGTGTGTACGCGGCATAACACTAAACTTTAGTTAGAAAAATGATTTGCATTCTTAATTCAAAAACTCCCTTCTTTTGCTCTCAACATCCTGCAAAAAACTCCATATAGGGACCCCCCCCCCCGAAAGGGCCACTTGAGTATTCTTGGTTCTGTACTCTGCCTCTCAGCCCCTCTGGCACACCTAGTAAAGAGTGTTAGTGCAGACAAAATAGTAGATAGACATAGCTCCCAACCGTTGCTGATTTTGAGGGACTGTCCCTGATTTGTAACAATGTCCCTCTGTCCCTCTTTCTGCCTCATATGTCCCTCATTTTGGTCTGATCTTTAAAGTTGTATATAAAATGTACTTTTTATATTTCAAAAAGTGTTTCCCAGTGCTAAACCTTTCATCCAATTTCTAAACAATTTTTAAATTGATGCATTTGTAAATTTCAAAAGCCAATATAAAAGGAATATTAATGGTAAAAAAAAAAGCACTTCTGGGTTTGAAGTGACACTAAAGGCTCATTTTTTTTTAAAATAACAAACATATGATACTTACCTCCACTGTGCAGCTCGTTTTGCACAGAGTGGCCCTGAACATCCTCTTCTGGGGTCCCATGGCGGCTCTCTCGGCTCCTCCCTGCATCAGATAACCCCCTGGGAGAAGTGCTCTCCCGGGGGGTTACCTTGCGGGCGCGCTCCCAAGTCCAGCATTCGGCATCCATAGACGCCGAATGCAGGACTTGGCCCCGCCCCCCGGCAACCGCGTCATTGGATTTGATTGACAGCAACGGGAGCCAATGGCTGCACTGCTATCAATCTATCCAATCAACAGCCAAGAACCCCCTAGCAGAGAGACGGCGCGTCCCTGTGGGACAAGTTAAAGGGTTCAGGTAAGTAAAAGAGGGGCTGGGGGGCCGGTCACTGACAGGTGTTTTTTCACCTTAATGCATAGGATGCATTAGGGTGGAAAAAACACGAACATTTACAACCCCTTTAACCAATACTTTTTTGGTATAATTCCCCTTTAAGGGAGCGTGGTAAGGGGTGTGTCCTATGCCTACATACTTTTGCTAATAGGTGTCCCTTGTCCCCATCTCAAAAAATTGGGAGGTGTGGATAGACACAAACTGCGGTAAACCAGAAGGTATGCTTACTGATTATCACGTTGGTGTTTGTATTGGTCCAGCAGCACACCAACACCTTTGCAGCCATTGTGCTACTTGCTGGGTGTTTGGTGTGCTCCTGTACCCAAGAAGGGGTAGGCTCTCCTTCAGTCCACCTGCCCTCATTTATCCATCAGAATGCATGTGCCTCCACTGTGGGGACACTTATATTTTAGTGTTAGGACCACAGATACCAGGGTGCCGTGACGTGGCTCTGTGGCTCATGCATGTGTTTGCGAATGCGTGCGGACTAAACCCCTGTTTTTAACGCATACTGTTAGACAGGTTAATTTGGATGTCTGCGATCTGGTTGGTAAGTAGGCTTGGGTTTTTTCCTGGGCATTCCCCAGGCTTTGTTGTTATATGCTTACTAGATGACTTTTTAACATCAAGAAACAGTAATAGTATCATGAGTAGTCAAAAATTGGAAAACTCTGATATAGGACAATATAGCACAAAATCACATGCAAACTACAAATAGCACAATTCAACCCCAACTTAAATGGCTCAAAGGAGAGAAATCAGCAGTATTGGGACTTTAAATGAGGATAGTGGGGCCGTTCATACCCCTCCTCCATCCCGGTTCAGTAATAAAAACTAAAAGAGAGAGCAGATGTGGGACTTTGAGTGAGGCACACGGGAGCAGAAGTCAAACTAGAATAAAGTTTCAATTTTTTAATATAAAGTAATACATAAATTCATAAGTTTACATTTATAGGCACATAGCTCAATAAATATAATTTGTATTCAATCATAAAATACATTCCAACAAGGACTTCTATGTAAACATATGAGGATATGAATAAAAAATACATAACAATAAATATGTGGCACGTAGTGTCACTAGAAAAAAGTGGCAAAGACAAAATGCAATAACATTGGAACGTCCATACATAGCTAATAATGGTGTATAAATAACGGTAGTTGTAAGCTCTACGCAGTTTCGGGACCTTATAGCCACTCATCAGGAGCATAACCGTATTAATCACCTATAAATAGGGGAAATTAGCAATATTTAGAGTAGTTTAAAGGACGAGTGGGCAAATGTAAAACATAAAATTCCACATTCTTCCACAAAGACCATGAACTTACAATTGCGTCCGTGCAAAGGCGGCGCAGCCCTGAATGCAGAGCCCACCCACAATGCCAGGGTCCGAAGCTGAGGGAGCGTGTCCAGGCAGCAGACCCGGCAATGATAAACCCCCAGATTGGGTCAGAGTGTGACGGGGTGACCTCAGTGGAAGGAAGAAAAGAAAGACCTGAAAAGCAAAAACACGAAGTGAATAGGTAAGAATAGTGTGAAAAAATGAAAGGAGAATATGAAGCGGTGAAAATGGGTTAGAATAAAAACGAGTGAAAAAAAAAAAAAAAGAAAAGAAAAAAAGTTTGCGTTGCGACGCATAGGGGCGGAGCCCAGCGGCAAATTCAGAAAAGTACAAAAAACAACACATACAGTACACTGTAATCTTACAGATTACATTACTGTATCAAATTATTTCACATCCCTTTTGTCCCTAGTGCTTTGTCTAGTGCTCTGCATGCAGTTTTATATTATATATACTGTTCTTTCTGCCTAGCAACCAAAAAGTGTCCCTTTACATCAAAAGTGGTTTTAGACCAGCTAGAAAACAGCGATAGTAAATTAGAACACTTTCAAAATTGAGCGATAGTGAATTGTGGGGAAATTTATTTTATTATTATTATTATTATTTATAATTATTTATAGTTATTTATTATATTATAATTTATGATTTCGTTTTCAAACTTTATCATACCTGAAATGTCTACTAGACTCTTGTTTGGACAGATTTAAGTGGGTTATTGCTAAGAATTACAGGCCTACAATATAAAACACCAAATTTCTATGCAAAACAACCGCATTGAGATTCAAAAATCTGACATAATCATACCGCCAGGGTGGCTACTCCTTATGCTTCTAGCATTAGTAAATAGATAGGAAGATATATTATATTTTCTTCAGTTACTTCCTGGTTTTGTGCCTAGGCAAATTATGTTATACATCCCAGGAGGCTTCAGTAGGGGAGGAGAGGAGGAGAGATTTTCTCAGCTAAGCACACTCTCCTGCATGCGTGCCTGATCAGAGGGCAGATGAATCCCAGGAAGTAAATGCTACATGAAATAATATGCCCTTACTCAAGATGGACACTGCCAGAAATGCTAGGGGGTGTGTTTCAAAGTGATTTCTGAACAAAATAAAGCATGGGAACATGGATGAATGGGGAATGGGGGAGTTTGCTTTAAATAATAAAAATGAACTAAATAGTGTTTTTAGTTTGTGGTGCTGAGATGCAGTGTAGTTCCACTTTAAAGCGACTTTAAAGCCTTGTTTAAAAAATAAAATTAAAATACCAAACATGTTATACTTACCTGCTCTGTGTAGTGGTTTTGCACAGAGCAGCCCGGATCCTCCTCTTCTCAGGTCCCATGTCGGTGCTCCTGGCTCCTCCCTCCTGCTGGGTGCCCCCACAGAAAGCAGCTTGCTGTGGGGGCACCTAAGTAGGAGCGCTCTGTGTGTCCATTCACACACAGAGCCGTGGCTCGGTCCCGCCCCCTCCGTCTCCTTATTGGCTTACTGGCTGTGATTGACAGCAGTGGGAGCCAATGGCTGAACTGGCTGAGATTCAAATAATGTATGGGCAAGCTGATTGTACCAAGTTGATCGATCAACTTTGGTACAACCAGCCTGCTGGATTTTGCATGCAATTATTGCTAGCGGGTGATATAGCTGCTAGCAATAATCACTGTCTTATCCCAGGGGGAAGTCCCCCCCCCATCGGAAGAATTCAATGGCTTGGCGAAAGGGATTTCCTTGTTAACATTGTCTGTTGACAACCCGTGGTTGCAGCAAAGAAATTTGTACTGCGTATGGCCAGCATTACTGCATTCTCCTTTAGTTTTCTAGTTAGAGTATATTTTCTATTTTTGTGTTGGCCGTTAGCGATCCCCCAATACACTGAATGGCAGTAATCACTTTATCACAGCATTAGCCTGAGGCTCAGGGTGCCATGGTGCTCCATGCACTAGTCACCGAGAGATAAGAGGGTTAATGGAGACTAATTTATCCCATTTTGCACAGATTTGGAGATGAACTGTGTTATTTTATAATTCTGGCATCCCCGTTTTCTTAATGTACATTTTATGTGCCAAAATAATGAAAATAAAATGAACTAATTCCATCTCTGAGTTCACCCCAGTCGGAGAGAATCCTTCCTTTTACAACACTGTAATGATGGTC
Source organism: Lithobates septentrionalis (assembly GCA_037952835.1). Taxonomy (NCBI): domain Eukaryota; kingdom Metazoa; phylum Chordata; class Amphibia; order Anura; family Ranidae; genus Lithobates; species Lithobates septentrionalis. The sequence goes on along the minus strand of JBBDGP010001667.1, from coordinate 2,799,685 downwards.
TGGATTTACAGTGTTTTGGCTGGTGGACATGCTAGAGGATCCAGTGTGTTTTATTTTAAGGGGAAATGGCACTAAAAGAGATTTTATTAATATTGCACATACTCTATATAAATGAACATTGCAATGATTTTTATTAGAAAAAACGGTAAAAGAAAATTCATATTTAAATGCTATAATAAAATATTATGAAACTGATTGTGGTGGCACAGTGGCTTAGTAGTTAGCACTTCTGCTTTGCAGTACTGGGGTCTCTAAAAAGCTATATGCATAGAATTTGTATGTTCTAGCTGTGCTTATATGGGTTTCCTTCAGTTAATTCCGCTTCCTCCCACACTCCAAAGACACGCTCGTAGGTTAATTGGCTCCTGTCTGAATTGACCCTAGTATGTGTGTGCTTGCATGTGTAGCGAACCCCCGAAGGATCCATTTGATTTGACGGGTCCTCTGTTCTGCCACAACTCCTTCCACTGACACACCTGGTTAAAGGTTGAAGGCCACTCACACCTGTGTAACTTAAGCATTAGTATATTACCACACCATATCAGAATTCATGAAATAAGCCACAGACTGCTGACTGTTAGATTATTATTATTATTATTAACAATTTATATAGAGCCAACAGTTTACGCAGCAATGTAGAGGTAGTACAATGTACAGTTCAATACAGAAGGGACAGGAGGGCCCTGCTCGTAAAGCTTACATTCTAAAGGGAGGGGGTGGTGGTACAAAAGGTAATAGATGCGGGGAATGATTTGATGGGGTTGTTAGGTGGGTGTGGGATAGGCTTCCCTGAATAAGTGAGTTTTCAGGGATCTCCTAAAGGTGGACAGGTTAGGGGCTGATCGGATATACCGAGGCAGGGAATTCCAGAGGATGGGAGAGGCTCTGGAGAAGTCCTGAAGATGAGCATGAGAGGAGGTAACAGGGGAGCTAGAGAGCAGGAGGTCCTGGGAGGAGCGGAGGGGACGATTTGGGCAATATCTTCAGATGAGGTTGGTGATGTAGCTGGGGGAGATGTTGTGGATGGCCTTGTATGTTGTGGTTAGCATTTTGAATTTTATACGGTGGCGTAAGGGAAGCCAGTGAAGGGATTGGCAGAGAGGAGAGGAGTTAGATAAAGTGAATATACTGTACAGTATTGTAATAAGGCAACGCAAACACAAGGCATAAACCAGTGAGCAGGCAACTAAACATGTTTAAAGATTCTGAACTAAATAGGGTGAAGACTGGACTAAAATATAGCAATTAACTAGCAATGCTAAACCAAACTTTATTCAATGCAAACAGGGTTAAAAGTATCAACATTAGCTAATCCCAAAACAATAAATGTCCTTAAGGGCACTCTGCGCATACAGCTCTTTAGTGGTTGGGTGTAGGTGCTCCCAACATAGGGATACCCCTTGAGGTGACTTCAAGTATCTGGTGACTAATTGTCAGTATTAACTGGCTATCGTTGGGGCCCCTCTGTAAGGTGGTGCATGTGAAGTTGTCTCTTTAAGAGTGTGCAATGGACATTGGATAGCTTTCGGTCCCATACACTTGGCAGTCAGCTATCCTAGAAAGCTCAGTCCTCACGATCAGATCCTCACAATTGGGTTCTTTTGATTTGGGTGCACACGGCAACAGGTCTCCCCCAGCTCAAGTACTAAGACACAGTACCTCTCTGTGGCTCAGTCTCTCGTCTGGTACTCACAGGCTCTGCTGCTCACGTAGGCTTGCATAGCACAGGTCCATGCGCACTGGTTTCCCTATACTGTCTGACCCAATCTCTGCAAGTTTGTCTGGGAAAAATCCTGTTCTCTTCTCCTCTGTATGCAGGGAATCTAGGGAATTAGGTGGAACACACAGAGAGCTGCTCCAGGAAGCAGGGCAACAGCGGGGGAAGATCACAGCCAGCGGCACCCGGCTATACAAGTATGATATAGGGACCTTAGATTGTATGCTCCTTGAGGACAGGGACTGATGTGAATGTACAATATGTAAAGTGCTGTGTAAATTGTTGGCACTACATAAATTCCTGCAATAATAATAGGTATTTAAAGGAGAATTCCAACTAAAGCCTAACTACTCTTAAAAATGCCCCCCCCCCCCCCCACTTATACCGACTAACCTGCGTAAGAAATATGTATATGTCAGCCAGTGGCAGCTGCAGGGGAGAGGAGTGGGTGCCGATAACGACTGCCCCATGGGAGCCTATGGGTGACATAATCCCTCCCACCTATCACAGCCATTATCGGGTGCTCTCTCATCTCCCCTTCAGCTGCGCTGACAGACACAGGAAAGCATTTTTATGACTAGTTAACCTTTTCACTGTCACTGAAGTGAGGGTTACGTCGGTGGCAGCACTAGTCTATAAACAGTCCCCTGGCTGATGTAGCAGCGGGTAGTCTGTTTTCACATTTTAGCAAAGGGATATCAGCGAATGTCCATGTAGCATACCCCACGTAGGAGCCGCTGGTGAATTTGAATCCTCCACCCTGCACAGCCAGGCACACAGAATTTCTACAGTTTCCCAAAGTCAGAAAACAGTCCAGTACTTTGTTTTTGTATTTTATTGAGGGGATAAAAATTGGATGGGGAGTAGGGGTATTATGGGATGCACTCTTGACTTTGAAACAACTTCAGGGACAACTCCTAGTATATACAGTCCTATATACAGCTCCTTTCCTTCCTCCAGCACTTCACTTGCTTGCAGAATCACCAGTGGTGTCACCATGTAAAAATCTGTAGCACTGGCTCATTACAGGCAGGGACTCACAGCTCCTATAATTGCAGGATCTAGAGTGATACCACTAACACATTTATTGCACTTCCTCCTGTGGTCACTGGTCCTAGCACCACCTCTTCAGGCCCTCCAAATCCTACTGGCTGCAGCAACCCCTTTCACTAGCCCTCCTGGTTACTTCACCACAGTCTTCCTGACTGACACTCACCAGCCCTCCAGACTAACACTAGGGAGATCTCCCAGACGTGCTGACACTCTCTCTTGCTGTCCTCACACCTGCTCTGTGCATCCAGGAAGGATTTACTCTGCGTGTTGTAAAGGGTCCCTCCAGCACCCGAGCCCCAGGCCCGAGGCTCCCCCCCAGACTAGGGTGCACCCTCAAGGGCCAGGACAGCCTTCTCAGCACTCCATCCCCATCTTCCACTCAACTCCCCTTGTGACATGCCCAAGAGTATTTAAGAGGTGCCCGCCCCCTGCCAGCCCACTTGCTGGGGATTGGCTGGGGCCCTCCTCAATACTCCTCCTCCTCAGCTCCTCCTAAACTCCACCCCCTACTTCTGGAAGCTTCTCCAAGGTTCCAGAGAGCATGGGGAGTTAACAGAGGTGCTGCCTGATGAGTCATCCAGCCTCCCAGAGTCACTCATCCCTGACCCATATTCAACCCAGTCCTGGCTCTCAGCCAAGCCAATTTACCCACACTAACAACTACAAAACCTACACTAACAACCCTAGCATTACACTAACAACCGTAACACACTAGAGGGTGCTACATCCATTTGCTTATTGTCCCTCTGTAGAGAGAAACTGGAAGCGACAAGCTTTTAATCACTTCCCATTTCAGCAATGTCATACCCTGGCTCCTGTGGGGACATAAGCTAATCAAGCACAATCTGTGCTTGATCACATTTAATGGAGTGCTAAAAGAGGACCTGTCACCTGCAATATGCTATCATGGCTCAATAGTTTAAAGAAAATTAGCCCAGGTGCTTTTGGACATAAATTCACCGGTAACGTAAATTTTGCAACTGCAGGATTCACTACAAACCTATGGCAGTGGAAAATCCAATCCTTATCTCTAACTATCAGGCTGAAAATGTGGGTTCTGTTTAATTACCTTAGTAAGCTGTGACACCAGCAGTACAGGGTACACTGTCTTATAGCTGAAACTGGCTCCTTTACAAAGCAGCCCCTTTCACTTCATAACATTGAAATGCTTAATTATTTAGCACAGCTGACCAGCAAACACAAGCTGCCTACCACGGTCTCAAGTGAAATAAGAGCGCAATAAATGCATAATAGAGATTTGTTAGCACAATAAAAAATGTCATTGGTTAAGTGATTAATATTAATTTACAAGACAGAAAAATCAAAACTAGGCAAGCAAATAAATGGGAGAATGCATATTTCACAGCCCTCTAAAGGGAAGGTGGAAAAGCCAGCAAAATATATTTCAAACTATTTTATATTAACTCGCTAAGGAACCTTGACAGCCTCTGCCTTCCAGGTAGTGTGCATTTGAAAATATATCTCCATTTAAATGTAGATCTGCTGTTTTCTCGAGGGGGCACTTGGTGAATCTTTTGATTGAGCCTCTTCTAAGTAGGAGAAATAGCCAAAGATTTCCCAGCCAACAGAGATGCTTTAAGCTGTTTCTGAAAATAATGATTTTAAAGGTTCATAATATTATGATTTTTAAGCTGCCTTTTACATTTTTATGGGCTAATAGGGCCTTGTCTTCACAGTGGAGTATTTGTTGAATCCCTTTTTGTTAAGGTTGCTTTACACCAGAGAGTTGTATGCTCTGAAAAATATGAGCGTTCTCGTTGGATGTGGTAAAAGGTACTTGTGTGTCTGTTTCAATTTCTTTAGGTTTTTTTTTGGTAGAAGCCTTTACGCTCTAACTAATGTAAAAAAATAGCCAATGAAACGTCAAGTGTTGGACAGGGATCTGCAAAGCCTACTACTCCAGGCAAATCAAATTATAAGGTCCCACTGTTTATCAAAAACAATATGTATAAAAATTGGACATATTTCACCAAAAATAAACAATAAGGGGAGGCATACCATTTGTGCAAGGGCCCTATGGGACTTAGGAGCCCATTTATACTGGATGTGGGTCGAATGGGTGCTGAGACCTCTGAGACTTCCACTGTCACTAAAGCCGGGTACACAGGGACTGAATGTTGGGAGACATTTGCCGGTTCACGAAAACACGGCCAACATGCCAGCTTCTGTCGGACGTGCATGCTGGAAAACCAGCAGCCAACTGACTCCCGATCAGCGCTCTCAGCCAATGGAAGAGAGCGCTGATCAAGATGTTCTTGCAGGGAGGTCGTCCCACTATCAGAACACGATAGTTCCGCGGGGGAGATCGCTGTACTAACTTTGCATAGGTGTGATAAGTGTTTTTACCCAAACAGTAGTTGGGTAAAAACACTCTAAGACTTGATGTCCAGCGCACCACACTCTACCCTTACATCAGATGTCAATAGCCCCCCACTATCAGAAGTCAAGAGTCCCCCCCCTTTCATCACAGTGCACCCCTCTTACCTTGTGCTGCTGCCAGGAAGAAGCTGGAGGTGAAGCTGAGAAGCAGAAAGTCCAGGGTCTGGAGGAGGACCAGAGGAAGGTTGGAGTCAGTTGCCGGAGTCTGCTGAATGCTGAGACTAGGTGAGGGAGAGACAAGGGAGTGCTGCAGCTGCACAGACAGGCTCAGGATCTGTAGGAGGTGTTCGACCCTCCTCTCTGCTGCCAAATTCTTAGATGGGGTGGGCGGAGCATAGACTATCCTCCCCGCGGCTGCGTGGAAAAGTGAAGGATCTGGGGGAGGAGTTCTGTCCTTCTCTCTGTTGCCAACTGCTGAGACAATGTGGGGGCAGAGATGAGGGGGGTGCCACAGCTTCAGTAGAGGTGTGAGGACCACATGAAACAGCCTGGCGGGCCAGATTTGGCCCACAGGTCTTGTGTTTGTCACATGTGGTGTAGAGCATGACTTATGTTTGTGGCCAACTGGAGGATCACCATGTAAGGCCAATGCTCAGCTCAGCACTTGATATATCTGTTAGTGTGAGAGCAGAATCTCATGTGGCCATGATAGGCTAGGTGGTTCTCAAGCTTTGAGCCATCAGCCAACAACCAATGCAACTCAGTAGATTCTGCTGCAGGAACCTTAGCACTGGCAATGTATAAAGGGTTGGATGCTGGGACAGAAAATTCCACTGTAGGAGAGGCGAAATAAAGTGGTTAAAGTGCATGTAACCCTGAACAATGAACATATTTTACTGCTCCCTTTTGGTCTGTTACAAAATACGATTAAAAGCATTTTGTTATATCTATCACCGTGTGCAAAAAATACCTGTTGGTCCTGCCAGAAGCTGTGAGCTGATAACTTCCTGCACTGTCTGCTGACTCTTATCAGTTAGTCAGTTAGTATTGTTCCTATCTCTCTCCATGGATTACAGAACTCCTTTCCCCCCATATTATGGGGATGAAGAGAAGGGGAGGTGTTCTGTAATACCAACACCCTTCATGTCCTAGAGTGACAACACTACTTCTCCATATCATAAATATCAAAGCTGTGCTAAAAATTGCGTATCTGTGTATAATTAACAATTAATATGAATTTCACAGTAAAAACACCAATATAAAAAAAGTGAAAAAACAAAACAAAACAAAAATTCAACACAAAATTCTCCTTAAGAAATACATAATTGTAGTGAGTATCCATCACCGTTTCTCATTCTTGTGCCAAACCACCACCTTCAATGGTAAAAATGTACACTTACCGTACACTTAGATAGGGGACCCTCTATCTCTAGAGAGGTCTACAAGGCTCAAATTTAAATCCTCCAATGGTAAAAAGTAGATAGTGGCTCCAAACGCTCTCCTTAGAGGGCAGGGAAGGTGTGAAAATCATCCGCCAGATATTTTCTCACATGAGTATAAATATGGAAACAGAATGCGCCTATAGTGTAGTATCCTTTATATAGTTTATTTAGAACAATAAAATCACACTTACACAATAAAAGAAGTTTGAATGCAAAGCACTAACATATTCTTTGCCGGCAATACACATAACACCGGCACTTCCGGAATCACTGAGACGCGATGATATCTGCACCCAGCTCAGCCCTATGCATTTCGTCACATGTGACGTTGTGAGGGGCACTACTCCTACATAGAGTGAGATTAGTGTGAGGTTTATGTTAGAGTTAGAAGGAGGAATAGGGTTAGTATAATGCCCCGTACACACAATTGGATTTTCCACCAACAAATGTTGGATGTGAGCTTGTTGGCGGAAAGTCTGACCGTGTGTATGCTCCACCGAACATTTGTTAGCGGACTTTCCACCAACAAATGTTGGCTAGCAGGTTCTCAAATTTTCCGCCAACAAATGTTTGTTGTCGGACTTTACGATTGTGTGTACACAAGTTCGTCGGACAAGAGTCCACGCATAGTAAATAAATAAATTTAGTGCATTGTGTAAAATTATAAATATAAAGTTCAAATCTCTAAAATAAATAAATCCTATATTTTTAGAGTCCACGCATGCTCGGAATCAAGTACGAGCCGGAGATATAACTAGTGTTCGTAATGGAGATATCACGTACGTCTTGTTTGTCACTATGTTTGTAATTGTTGGCCAACATTTGTGTGACCGTGTGTATGCAAGACAAGTTGGAGCCAACAACCTTCGAACACAAATTCACGGTTTTGTTGTCGGAAAGTCTGATCGTGTGTATGGGGCATTACAGTTACATGGATGATTAGTGTGAGGGTTGCAAGAAGTGTAATCAAGAGGCTTAGAGTTGGGGTTTTAAGAGTGGCTCTGTGCTAGGGTTACAGGAAGGGTTATTTTTTTTTTTATTATTCTTTTATTTGTTTGTGTACCCAAAATTGCACAGTACAAGCCAAATAGGAAAGAGCATAAAGGGGTGCAGAAATAACCAACATGCAATATAATATGTGTACAATAAGGACTGCTCAGCTATAATAAGCATATAAAAGTAAAACAAACATAAAATCAGTTCTCAGCCATAAGGTCTTATGCCGCGTACACACGAGCGGACTTTACGGCAGACTTTGCCCGGCGGACGGGATTTCGTCGGACAATTCGATTGTGTGTGGGCTCCAGCGGACTTTGTTTTCTCAAAAGTTGGACGGACTTAGATTTGAAACATGTTTTAAATCTTTCAGTCGAACTCGAGTCCGGTCGAAAAGTCCGCTCGTCTGTATGCTAGTTCGACGGACAAAAAGCCACGCTATTTTTCTACTGGCTATGAACTTCCTTGTTTTAGTCCGGTCGTACGTCATCACGTACGAATTCGACGGACTTTGGTGGATTGTGTGTAGGCAAGTCCGTTCATTCAGAAAGTCCATCATAAAGTCAGTCGAAAAGTCCGCCGGGCAAAGTCTGCCGTAAAGTCCGCTCGTGTGTACGCGGCATTAGGAATCGAACAAACTTTAAATAAGTTATCAGCAAACAAAACTACTAGCTTAGCTAGAGGCGACAGATAGAGCCTCCAACAGAAGTAATAGTAAAAAATCCTGGGGTCACTTTGAGAGTCCCAGGGGCCACAAAAGTATCTTCGGGGCATTTAGTTACAAAAGAGAAAAAAGAGGGTAAAAAAAGGGGATGACAAAGAAAGAGTGGAGGGGGAGAAAAAGAGGAAATTATTAGACGTAGTACCAGAAAAGCAGGATTGCAGGGTTGCTCGCCCAGGGCCAAAATCAGGCAAATCCCAGGGATTCAACCGGGTTGCGAAGTCTCCCCTAGATAGGCATCCGTGTATACAAAGTGTTGCTATGGCCTCCAAGTGTCCTGAAAGGTCTACTCCTGATTGTATAAGGTTGTCGTAAGATCCTCCATGTCCCTAAGTTCATTAATTTTGGAATACCAAAGAGACCTCGCAGGCTGTCCTGAAGCATGCTCTAACTGTCTGAGTCGAGCGCAGAGATCAAATGAGGGGACAGTACCTCAAAAAAAAGCCTTGTAATAAGCTGAATAAGGCCATCTGGACTTGGGGGTTTCTTGGGTTTGGAGTGGGCCAAAGCCACCCCCCACTTCTTCTGTTGTGATTGGCTCCTCCAGTTCCCCTTGAATCTCGAGGGCAGGAGACATTTCCGAAGACGTTAGGTAAGACTGTATCCTGGAGGCCTCCACCGATGGGGGGACCGATGGAGAAGAGCAACCAAGGTTATACAAGTCGTGATAGAAAGTTTTAAAGGCAGATGCCATCGCCTTAGAGGTGGCCAGTTTCCGTCCAGAGGAGTCCTGAATGTATGGAATAAAGGTTTTGGTGCGCGGACCACGCAAGGCCCAAGCCAGTAATGTAACTGGTTTATTGGAAAATTCATACATAGTGCAATGGGCCCACGCTAATTTTTGCTTCGTCTTATAGTAGAGAAGAGACTGCAACTCCTCCCGTACTTTAAGAAGATCCTGGTAAGTGGAGCTTGCCAGAGTCACTTTATGGGAGCATTCCAATCTGTGGAACCCTGCGAGAAGTTCTTCCCTACGGCGGGTGCGCTCCCCTTTGAGGCGATCACCAATCCTGATTAATGCATCCCGCACAACTGGCTTATAAGCCTCCCAGACCACCAACGGATTGTCACAGTTAATGAAAAAATACTTCGTCAGGCTTGTCTGCAGTGCAGAGCGGGTTTCTGGGGAATGTAATAAAGCTTCATTCAGTCTCCATGAAGGGGGATTGTGTGAGATGAAGCCCAACTGAAGAGTTAAATAGACTTGAGCATGGTCAGAGAGGGAAATAACATCAATGCTTGCAGACACAACTCTAGGTAAAGCCTGATGCAAAATCTAAAATATAAAGATATAATGATATAAAAATAATCGAGTCGCGAATAGGTGTGATGGACTGAGGAGAAGAAAGAATAGTCCTGTTCCTGAGGGTTCAACACTCCCCAAATGCAAGAGCTGCAGACCTGCCTTCAAACGTTTGAGGCGAGAACAGGAAAGGTGAGAGGAACCCCGTGACACATCCAATGAGGGATCCATAGCAAAATTGAGATCCCCCAATGACCAAGAGTCCTTCTTCCAAAAGAACAGGAAGAAGGTCTTGGAGGAATTGGGGATGGTCCACATTCGTGAAATAGACAATGGCAAAGGTGATCTGAATATCCTGAACCTTCCCCTTGAGCAGGAGAAAGCGACCCTGGGCATCAGTCTGCACCTCACCCAAAGTTTACAGTACTGATTTAGCGACCAGTATACTGACCCCTTTCGATTTAGAAATAGGCGAGGGACTGTGATACGCCCACGGAAAGTCTCTATTGGTCAATTTGCGAACACTGTCACTTCTAAAGTGCGTTTCTTGCAGAAAGGCAACTTGGGTTTTACCCTTCCGGAGATCGGCTAGTAGCCGGGAGCGTTTTTCTGGGACATTCAGACCTCGTACATTGAGGGGGGATATCTGAAGGGAGCCCATGGCAGGCCGAGAAAACTCACACTAACGGGGAAGTTAAGGGAAGAAAACCTACAGGGCAGCCCTGGACGAGCGATAACAGAACCCAAGAGAGGGAAGATCAGAGAAAAAGAAGAGAAGGGAGGTAAAAGAGTAGCAGAAGGATGGATTAGTTTTTAGGGTTAATGGGAAGCTTAGTACAAGGCTTAGTGTTAGGGTTATAGGTAGGGTTAGTGTAAGGGCAGTAGTACCACCAAGAAAATGTATTTTTAAACTGATATTGATAATAAAAAATGTTATTTTGTTATAATGCTTTCTTTTCATTTCAATTTACTCTGTTATTTTTGGTATGTCCAGATGCTTGCTGTGCATCCATTTCCCATCATTTTGACTCTTTCTTGGGATTTGTTTGTGTAGTATATTTTTGACAGATGGAGTGCTCCCCCAAAATTAAGGGGAGTCAACACAGATGATATTTATATACAGTAGTTGATACTTGGAATTATTTTTATTCTTTATACAACTGTAAATATCCATGTAAAGAAGACCAACTAGCTACACTATATTACCAAAAGTATTGGGACACTTGCCTTTACACGCACATGAACTTTAATGACATCCCAGTCTTAGCCTGTAAGGATCAATATTAAGTTGGCCCACCCGTTGCAGCTATAACAGCTTCAACTCTTCTGAAAGGTATGTCTAAAAGGTTTAGGAGTGGGTCTATGGGAATGTTTGACCATTATTCCAGAAGCGTATTTGTGAGGTCAGGCACTTATGTTGGACGAGAAGACCTGGCTCGCAGTCTCCACTCTAATTCATCCCAAAGGTGGTCTGTTGGGTTGAGGTCAGGACTTTGTGCAGACCAGTCAATTTCCAACACTGCAAACTCGCTCATCCATGTCTTTGTGGACCTTGCTTTGTGCACTGGTGTGCAGTCATGTTGGAACAGGAAGGGGCCATCTCCAAACTTTTCCCACAAAGTTGGGAGCATGAAATTGTCCAAAGTGTATGGTATGCTGACGCCTTAGGAGTTCCCTTAACTGGAACTAAGGGGCCAAGCCCAACCCCTGAAAAACAACCCCACACCGTAATCCCCTCTCCACCAAATGTTTTGGAGGTGTGTCCCAATACATTTGGCATTATAGTGTGGATGAGCGAGTTTGGGATGGAGGAACTTGACTGGCCTGCACAGAGTCTTGACCTCAACCTGATAGAACCCCTTTGGGATGAATTAGAGCGGAGACTGCGAGCCAGGCTTTCTCATCCAACATCAGTGTCTGACCTTAGAAATGCGCTTCTGGAAGAATGGTCAAACATTCCCATAGACACACTCCTAAACCTTGTGGACAGCCTTCCAAGAAAAGTTGAAGCTGTTATAGCTGCAAAGGGTGGACCAACTCAATATTGATCCCTACAGTCTAAGACTGGGATGCCATTAAAATTCATGTGCGTGTAAAGGCAGGCGTCCCAATACTATTGGTACTATAGTGTATGTGCACCTGCCTTACACAATGTATTAAGACCGAGGGTGTGAAAGCCTCTTCTAGCTGCTAAATATAGTGTTGGTGTTCCCATTCATGCATTAGTACTAGATATACAAGAATTATTTAATTAGGTCACACCTGGGCTCCCATCGGCCATGAGCTCAGTAATGTTTATATAGCACTACTATGCCTCTGTGCTGGGGACTTCGCCACATTGATTCTGAGCCACTTTGAAGGTGTCCATAAGCAGCATGCTTATGTATGCTATCATGTTATCAAAGCCTTTTCTATCTAACCAGCTGACTCATGAAGAGGAGAAAGGTTTGCCATCATTTCCCAAGATCGAGTGCATTGGTAAGTATGGAGCCGCCATAAAATGCAAGTACAATTAAATAAAAGATTTCAGGATTCTTCAAAGTGTAGTTGTATGTATCAGCAAATGATGACTGCAGATAGCAAATGCAAAGATAATTAGCAGCAACAATTGACCCATTTGCTGATCTTCCATTGTCAAAGAGATAATAAAGCTCATTTGTTAACCACAAACTTCCAAACATTTGCTGAAACAAGTCACATTCATCCCCTATCAGTGTTGCCAACCTATCAGATTGAAATTTACTGACACAACACCCAAAATTTACTGGCACGGCCACGTTTTTGGCATTTCCAAAAGTTTAAAAACTACTGTTCTAAATGCAAATTTAAGTATTTAGGCTACAAACAAGTACAATATGCAATTAGCAATGTGATTTAAGGTAGATAATAAGGCAAAATAAATATTTATTTTATTTTCGATATAGTAAGTAAGTAAGTAGCTCAAGGATGGGAGGGCAAGAAATTAGAATGGGTCGGCGCACACATGAAATTTTATTCTCAAAGTGTCACTGACAGCAGTGTACAGCAGCACAGATGATGATGAAACCTCCCCAACACGACACGTCCCCTCCTGAGTCACAGTGACAGTCTCTCTCCACACCAGGTGGTCCCTTCAGTTCACTCCAGTCTTAACAGCATTGATGGTCCCACTCCCGGCCTGCCCTGCTCCGGTCCCGCTGACCTGCACATGAGGCTCTGGCTGCTCTGCTTGGCTCCCTTGCACTATGACATCACACGGCACCGCCTCCGCCAGAGCCACCTGAACACACTGTAACAGGCACTCGGATGGTCTCAACCGAGCCGAGTGTCAGGTATATTTTTTACTGGCAACCTTTTCCTTTTACTGGCATTTACTGGCAGGAGAAATTTGCCTCTTTTTTACTGGCTGCCAGTAAAAATACTGACGGTTGGCAACACTGTCCCCTCTGAGCCAACACATCTGGATTCCCCATCCTTCCCATGGAAATTCATGTCTCGGTATTCCTGGCCATGTTTATATGACCAATGTAATATTTGTCATTGAATAGCAAACCATTCATTCTATTCAATGATTCCTCACCAATTCCTATGGTGAGCACTCATTCTCCAACCCACTCTCCATCTACACCCACCCTTGATGTTCTCCAAATGAGTTCTTTAGTTTTGAGTCTCATTTGCATATATCAGATTTCATGCTCTGTACCCAGCGCCACTAAATGTTATAACCTTCATGAGTAATGGTGGTAATCACTGACTACTGGCTGGACAATTAACATAGTCTTTTTAGGAATTTTACAAGTCTGCATGAATACATGCCCAACATATCATGTCACAATATACACCAAAGATATCATTTTTCAAAAAAGCTCCACCTAATATCATTAAAAGTTGTCCTTGAACTCTACTCAAGTGTGTTGGCCTAACCGGAGATGATGCCATCAGCCTGTAGCAGGCAGGAGGAAGCATTTCCTTACTCTCCTCCAGTGATCAGAGTGCAACATTATAAGGACAAGGGGGTTATTTACTAAAACAGGAGAATGCAAAATCTGGTGCAGTTCTGCATAGAAACCAGTCAGCTTCCAGATTTTGTTGCCAAAACTAAATTGAATAACCTGAAGTTAGAAGCTCATTGGTTATCATGCACAGCTGCACAAGATTCTGAGTGCATGAGTTTTAATAAAAAAAAAGCTCAGACACGGAGGTTGCAGCAGGGGCTGACCTCTGCCAGACGTTGGTGAAGTAAGCCAAGAACTGAGCGGGCACTAGAATTTAAACTGTTCTTACATTAGTAGAATTTGTTCAAAAATGTTTGTTTTTGGAATTATCGTTTTTGAAGAAGCAGGATAGAAATTTTTTCTCAAATAAACAAAATTCTAACTGTGAATGTGGTTTTCATACAAATCATACATATTGTAATGCACATGTTCTAGGCACCAAATAAACCAGTTTAATACGTCTTTGATTAAACTCAAGTAGCGACCTGGGCAACATTTTTTATAGGCTTTCAAATAAAAAATGTAATTACTCAGTGATGGGAAGATCGAATGCTCTGATGAACAATTTTTCAGATTTTTTCATATGAATGTTCAAGTGAAATTCTACTGGCACATGGCAAGCTTTAGGACAGGGGTCAGCAACCTTTTTCCATTTAAGGGTTGGATTCAATGTATGTGAATGCATGGAGGGCCGCTGCCCACATTCACCTGCTAATGAATGAAGATAATAATCTTAAACCCTTTACCTTACACAGCTCCCACACCTCTGGACCCCTTTACATTACACAGCCCTGTACCCCTGGACCCCTTTACATTACACAGCCCTGTACCCCTTGACCCCTTTACATTACACAGCCCCCGTACCTCTGGACCCCTTTAGATTACATAGCCCCCGTACCTCTGGACCCCTTTAGATTACATAGCCCCTCCTACTTATTACACAGCCCACCTGCATATTACACAGCACCCCTGCACATAACACAGCACCCCCCTACCCATCCCCCCTGCATATTACACAGCCCCCCCCTTTACATTACACAGCCCCTGTACCTCTTTAAATTACAGAACTCCCCCTGCATATTACACAGCCTCCCCTGCACATCACACAGCCCCCATGCATATTACACAGCCCCCCTGCATATCACACAGACCCCCCTACACACACCCCCTGCATATTACACAGCCCCCCCCCCCCCTCCCCCTGCAGCTCTGCCCTTTCCTACCTTGCCCCTTGCAGAGAGGGGGACAGAGCAGAGCGGAGTTAATTTTTCATATTAACAAGCTGGTGATTGGTTGCTAGGACCACCTAGCAACCAATCACCTGGAAAGTTAACTCCGGAAGCTCCCGTTGTCTTATCAGCGCTGCTGTGTGTCTCTCCCGTGTTCTCATTCAGCTTTCTGCTCCCTGCTCCGCTCTTACTTAAAATGTCCGCGGGCCAGGTACACGTGAATTAATCATGTGCACTGATGGGCCGGACATTTCACGACGGTGGGCCGGGTGCGGCCGGCGGGCCATAGGTTGCCGGCCCCTGCTTTAGGTGATTGCTTCATTTCTTTGCCATCATCTCAGTCCAGTTAGTAGATGCTGCCTTCTGATAGTGTCTAAACAAATATGGCTCCTTCCTTCTGGGGAGATGAAGGCATTGTCAGAGGGAATTCGGTGGTCTCTGTGAGAGTAATAAATACCTGAATGTGTTACACTTGCACATTACTTATCAGGTATGCACTTGCTTGTGGTTCCTTGAGTAGTGTAATGGTGATGTTCTGCCCTCACAATGTGTTTGAAGTACAAGGCTTGGCAGAGAGCTAACAACTTCAAGGCTTGGCAGACAGCTAACAACTTCCCAATAAAGACTGAGGCTGAAGGGTTAACAGTTGTAATCTTTATTGAGAATTAGATATTTTGTTTGTAAAACTGCAAAACACAACTTATAAAAGTATGCTTTAGCATTGTAAACATTACATTACAAAATGACAAGTAGTATCAGGCATGCTACATTAGTATAAGGCTCTAGCTAACATAAAAAATGGCCTAGCTGAAAGAAATCCCTAACAGAAAAGTACTACCAAACACATACAATGCAGTTGAATTAGTAGAACACATACTACTTGATTGAATACTAATGACAGCCTATTTACAGACTTATGTTCTGCTTTAAAGTGGTTGTATAGTGTTTTTTTTTAACTTTTACCTACAGTTAAGCCTATAATAAGGCTTACCTGTAGGTAAAAAAAATATCTCCTAAACCTTTACGGTTTAGGAGATATTCCCCTTGCTATGCGCCGCTGACTGCAGTGGTGCATGCACACAGGGGATTCTTGGCTGAAAGCCCGGCAACTGCCGGACCTTGCCGGGTAAGAAATCTCCCGCGCACATGCGCGGGAGTGATGATATCGCGGCTCCAGCCACTCACAGCGCTGGAACCGCGATACCCAGAAGACACGCCGAGGCAACATGACAGCTCCCTCGGCGTGGACCAGGTAAGATACCGACGCCTCGTTCTAAGGTAAGTATTTCATAATGAGCTAGTATGCGGTGCATACTAGCTCATTATGCCTTTTGCTTTACAGGGGTAAAAAAAAAAAAAAATTTCAGCGGGTATACAACCGCTTTAAAGACTTGTTGTTCCACAAAAGTCTTTACCTGCAAATAATGAATGTAAACACACACCTCTCTTGCTGCCCTTGTCGCATAATGCAACACCCCCCCCCCCCCCCCCCCAGCGCTCGCTCCTCTACCCCCTTTCCTGCATCATTGGATAAGGGCCTCGTATGGGTTTTGAGGGGGACCCCACGCTAATTTTTTTTTTAATTTGGAGGGGGGGGGGGGGGGGCACACCATTTTTTAAATATTTTTGGCGTGGGGTTCCCCTTAAAATCCGTACTCGGATTTTGTGTTTACATTCAGCTGTCAGTGGGGAGGCCCGCTGACAGCTGATGAGTCATCTGTTGTTAAGGATGCGGCAGCCAGCTTTCTGACCCAATCCTTAACAACCAGCTATACACTGGTTGCTAAGGATGCTGGCGGGCCGCTGGCTAGAAAAACAAAATACTGTAAACCAGTGCTTAGCAGTGGTTAACAGCGTTTAGGAACTTCTAGAAGCTGTCAGCGTATTTTTTTAGCTGGCACATCTTTTCAAAAAATGCAAAAAGAAATAGTTTTTCTTTCTGCCCCTAGAAGATGAAGCTGGAAAAATGCTTCTAGCTTACAATAGTGTGTATGGACACATAGAATAACATTGTTTGCTTCTAGGAGCATACAAAAATAAGCTCAAACTAGCTGCTAGTAGCTTTAAAATAAGCTAGTGTGCATTGAACCTAAAGACAATATGAGTTTATTGAATCCAAAGGATGCAGTCACAAATTCCACCTGGTGTGATAACTGGCTAACGCGTTCTACTTCACCAAAGGAGCCTAATCCTTTTGGTTTCAATAAACTCATAGTGGCTTCTATGGTGAGCGTCTCTCTGTCCCTTTTTTGGGGGACTAACAGGTCGATGTTCGACGGCAGAGCTGGCAGGAAAGGGACTATTTCCATTCTCCTTTTGCAGGGAGAGCCCTTTGTGGAATTTTGATTTTGGATCAAGGTTGCTTTAACCAATAACTATATTGTATCAATTTTTTTTAATTTTTGTTTTTTTTAAGGAATGTAGAGTCTTCTTTCAAATAATAACATGAGAACAAATGCATTCCTCCTGCAAGATATCCTATATGGTCATTTCTTGCTGTCATATCGTGAACTGCGGTTTTGCATTTCTTACCAGCTGGAGCAAATTGTACAATGATAAGCTGATCAATATGCATAGAGCACGGAATGTTGGAGCGAGAGGGCTGTGAAATAGGCAGACAGCTGCTGGTTAACTACAGGTAACCCGATTCTTTGTGAAACGCTATGTGTGCATTATCTCACCGGCCATGAATCTTCTGCATATGAAGAGAAGGAAGGTTACCGATTCCTCCAGCACCTTTGACATTACTGGCTTTTGATAGATGTCGCTTTATGCTGAATTTCGGCACATTTTCTTTCAATTTGGATGACAGCATGGGCACAATCTCCCCGTGATACCTTAAATGTAGGGGAAGCGGTATTCTATATATATATATATATATACACTACCGTTCAAAAGTTTGGGGTCACCCAAACAATTTTGTGTTTTCCATGAAAAGTCACACTTATTCACCACCATACGTTGTGAAATGAATAGAAAATAGAGTCAAGACATTGACAAGGTTAGAAATAATGATTTGTATTTGAAATAACATTGTTTTTACATCAAACTTTGCTTTCATCAAAGAATCCTCCTTTTGCAGCAATTACAGCATTGCACACCTTTGGCATTCTAGCTGTTAATTTATTGAGGTAAGCTGGAGAAATTGCACCCCACGCTTCTAGAAGCAGCTCCCACAAGTTGGATTGGTTGGATGGGCACTTCTGGCGTACCATACGGTCAAGCTGCTCCCACAACAGCTCAATGGGGTTCAGATCTGGTGACTGTGCTGGCCACTCCATTACCGATAGAATACCAGCTGCCTGCTTCTGCTGTAAATAGTTCTTGCACAATTTGGAGGTGTGTTTAGGGTCATTGTCCTGTTGTAGGATGAAATTGGCTCCAATCAAGCGCTGTCCACTGGGTATGGCATGGCGTTGCAAAATGGAGTGATAGCCTTCCTTATTCAGAATCCCTTTTACCCTGTACAAAGCTCCCACCTTACCAGCACCAAAGCAACCCCAGACCATCACATTACCTCCACCATGCTTAACAGATGGCGTCAGGCATTCTTCCAGCATCTTTTCATTTGTTCTGCGTCTCACAAACGTTCTTCTTTGTGATCCAAACACCTCAAACTTGGATTCATCCGTCCACAACACTTTTTTCCAGTCTTCCTCTGTCCAATGTCTGTGTTCTTTTGCCCATCTTAATCTTTTTCTTTTATTGGCCAGTCTCAGATATGGCTTTTTCTTTGCCACTCTGCCCTGAAGCCCAAAATCCCGCAGCCGCCTCTTCACTGTAGATGTTGACACTGGTGTTTTGCGGGTACTATTTAATGAAGATGCCAGTTGGGGACCTGTGAGACGTCTGTTTCTCAAACTAGAGACTCTAATGTGCTTATCTTCTTGCTTAGTTGTGCAACGCGGCCTCCCACTTCTTTTTCTACTCTGGTTAGAGCCTGTTTGTGCTGTCCTCTGAAGGGAGTAGTACACACCGTTGTAGGAAATCTTCAATTTCTTTGCAATTTCTCGCATGGAATAGCCTTCATTTCTAAGAACAAGAATAGACTGTCGAGTTTCAGATGAAAGTTCTCTTTTTCTGGCCATTTTGAGCGTTTAATTGACCCCACAAATGTGATGCTCCAGAAACTCAATCTGCTCACAGGAAGGTCAGTTTTGTAGCTTCTGGAAGGAGCTAGACTGTTTTTAGATGTGTGAACATGATTGCACAAGGGTTTTCTAATCATCAATTAGCCTTCTGAGCCAATGAGCAAACACATTGTACCATTAGAACACTGGAGTGATAGTTGCTGGAAATGGGCCTCTATACACCTATGTAGATATTGCACCAAAAACTAGACATTTGCAGTTAGAATAGTCATTTACCACATTAGCAATGTATAGAGTATATTTGTTTAAAGTTAGGACTAGTTTAAAGTTAGCTTCATTTAAAAGTACAGTGCTTTTCCTTCAAAAATAAGGACATTTCAATGTGACCCCAAACTTTTGAACGGTAGTGTATATATATATATATATATATATATATATATATATATCATATTTTGTGATGGGGAATACAGTGGCAGTTCCTTTGAAGCAGACATAATTGATTATCATAAATTTATTTTAAGAAGGAGACATAACAAGGGATCCGACATGATGTTTCGGAATATATCGGCTGGCCGCCGCGCTCTTCAGGGAAATGTGAGGTTGCTGAAATCATTTCATGCCCTGTGTGTTTTTGAACATAAATCAAAGAAATTGTAGGAGAGTTGGAGATATCCTTTGAGATGGTTTATAATAAACACAGGAGAGTCTATATTTTACCGGGCTGTTTTTCACCGGTTAGAGAAAGAGATGGGGGGGGGGGTTTACCTGGAATAAATATGAGCGGTCAGATAAGCAAAATATCAGCCCTGTACCAAGAAATGTAATGTTTAATTACCATAAAAAAATATAGATTTCATAATCTGTGGCAAACAAAGGAATTCAGAAGCCTGGCGGATATTTTAACTTTATTGGAACTATAATGTTTTTCTTTATCATTGTTTACTGGCTTGAAGCAGAACTTTAGGTACAAAAAAAAAATGAAAATTCAAATATATTCCTCAATAGCCGCTAAGTACACAGCGGGTAAAATAAGTATTGAACACGTCACTGGTTTCTAGGTAAATATATTTCTAAAGGTGCTATTGACATGACATTTTCGCCACATGTCAGTAACAACCCAGGCAATTCACACATACAAAGAAACCAAAACAAATAAGTTCAGAAATTAGGTTATGTGTAATAAAATGGAATGACACAGGGAAAATGTATTAAACACATAAAGAAAGGGAGGTGCAAAAAGGAATGGAAAGCCAAGACACTAGCTGAAATCTATCAGTAATCAGAAAGCAATCCTGCCCCTTGTCAGTGCAAATTAATATCAGCTGGTTCAGTCTCAACTGATGGCCTATAAAAAGGTGTCTCCAAGGTGTCACACAAGAAACATTTTATGATGGGTAATAGCAAAGAGCTCTCTCAAGACCTTTGTAACCTTATTGTTGCAAAACATACTGATGGCATTGGTTACAGAAGGATTTCTACATTTCTGAATGTTCCAGTGAGCACTGTTGGGGTCATAATCCTTAAGTGGAAAGAAACATAATTTCACCATAATTTCCTCACAGGATTTCTGACAGAGGAGTGAAAAGAATCATTAGAAGAGTTATCCAAGAGCCAAGGACCACTTGTGGAGAGCTTTATAAAGGACCTGGAATTAGCAGGTACAATTGTTTAAAAAAAAAAAAAAAGTAATGCACTCAACCACCATAGCCTGTATGCACGCTCACAATGCAAGACTCCATTGCTGAAGAAAAAGCATGTTTAACCACTTGCCGACCTGCTCACACAATAAACGTTGGCAAAGTTGAATGTTTCTGCAAATGGCTGTATGGTATGTCTTCCCCTTTAAGAGCCGCCGGAGGCGCGCACACCCGCGGCACGGCGGGGGACCCGGTGCGCATGGCCAGCGGGCACAATCGCTACCAGCCATCTGCGATTGCGGGAACGAGAGCTAGAATGGCAATTTGTGTGTGTAAACACACAAAAGCCTGTTCTGTCAGGGAAGAGGAGAAAGATTTTTTGTTTCTAGTAAATAGGAACAACGATATATCTCCTCCCCCAGTCAGTCCCATCCCCCCACAGTTAGAAACACTAACTAGGGAATACATTTAACCCCTTGATCACCCCTTAGTGTTGACCCATTCCCTGCCAGTGACATTTACACAGTAATCAGTGCATTTTTACAGCTGTGATCGCTGTATAAATGTCAATGGTCCCAAAAATGTGTCAAAAGTGTCTGATCTGTACCGCTAAAAATCACAGATCACCGCCATTACTAGTAAAAAAAAAATGCCATAAATCTTTCCCATAGTTTGTAGACGCTATAACTTTTGCACAAACCAATCAATATATGCTTATTGCGATTTTTTTTAACCAAAAATATGTAGAAGAATATATATTGGCCTAAACTGATGAAGAAATTTGTTTTTTAAAAACATTTTTGGGGAAATTTAATTATAGCAAAAAGTTAAAAATATTGTTTTTTTTTTTTAAATTGTTGCTATTTGTATGTTTATATCGTAAAAAATAAAAACTGCAGAGGTAATCAAATACCACCAAAAGAAAGTTCTTTTTGTGGGAAAAACGGACGTCAATTTTGTTTGGGTATAACGTCGCACAAACGCGCAATTGTTAGTTAAAGTTACACAGTGCCGTATCACAAAAAATGGACTGGTCATTAAGCAGCCAAATCTTCCAATCTGTAAGCCGTTAAGCTTGTTTAAAGTTTGCTGCACAACATTTAGACAAGCCTGTGAAATACTGGGAGAATATAGTCTTGTCAGATGAGACCGAAATTAAACTCTTTGGATGCCATAATACACACCATGTTTGGAGGTCAAATGGCACTGCACATCCCCCCAAAAACACCCCCATACCAACAGTGAAGTTTGGAGGTGGAAACATCATGGTGTGGAACTGTTTTTCAGCTTATGGTGCTGGCAAACTTCATATCATTGAAGGAAGGATAAATGGAAAAATGTACCAAGACATTCTTGATAAAAATCTGCTGCCAACTACCAGGATGGTGAAGATGAAACGAAGGTGGACATTACAGCAAGAAAATGATCCCAAACACAAAGCCAAGGAAAATCTCAATTGGTTTCAAAGAAAGAAAATAAAACTTCTAGAATGGCCCAGCCAATCACCTGACTTGAATCCACTAGAAAATCTATGGAAAAAAACTAAAGATCAGAGTTCATAGAAGAGGCCCATGGAACCTTCAAGATTTGAAGACTGTTTGTGTGGAAGAATGGGCCAAAATCACACCTAATACAACTAGTTCCTCCATACAGGAGGCATCTTGAAGCTGTTATTACCAACAAAAGATTCTGTACAAAGTATTAAATAAACTTCTGTTAACGTGTTCAATACTTTTCCCCTGTGTCATTCCATTTTATTACACATAACTTCATTTCTGAACTTTGTATGTATAAATTGCATGGGTTGTTACTGAAATGTGGTGAAAAGTTCTTGTTATTAGCACCTTTAGAAAGATATTTACCTAAAAAAATGGTGATGTGTTGAATACTTATTTTACCCGCTGTATAAATCCACTTTGTGAGTACCAAATACATTTGCAAACCCAGCTATTACCTTGTACATTTAGCACTGACATCATCACGTGCTGTACATAGCTTGTGCATAGAGCAGAGCTGTGGGAGGGACCCTGCAGGCTCCACCCACAACAGAATGCATGCATAAAACTACAGAAGTGGGCGGAGACAAGACCAGTCACGATGCACAAAGAGAGAGAGCAGCAATGACTGGTCTTTATGACAGAAAGCTCCTGCACAGAGTATAATGCCGCGTACACACGGTCGGACTTTCCGGCATACTTGGTCCGGCGGACCAGAGTGTGCCGGACAATCCGTCCGTGTGTAGGCGCCGGCGGACTTTTCCTAGATTTGAAACATGTTTTAAATCTTTCCGTCGGACTCAGTTTCGGGCGGAAAGTCCGCTTGTCTGTGTGCTGGTCCGACGGAAAGCCTGCTCGTGTGTATGCTGGTCCAACGGACCAGATACGACGCGAGGGCAGGGTATTGCATTTCGCGCTCGCTGCAATAGGAAAAACAAATTTTCCTATTGCGGCGAGCGCGGGGCATACCAGGCCCTTAGGTCTGGTATGGATTATAAAGGGAACCCCCCTACGCCGAAAAAACGGCGTGGGGTCCCCCCTAAAATCCATACCAGACCCCGATCCGAGCACGCAGCCTAGCCGGTCAGGAAAGGGGGTGGGGACGAGCGAGCGCCCCTCCCCTTCTGAACCGTACCAGGCCGCATGCCCTCAACATGGGGGGTGGGTGCTTTGGGGGAGGGGGGCGCCCTGTGGGGCCCCCCCAACCCAAAGCACCTTGTCCCCATGTTGATGAAGACAAGGGCCTCTTCCCGACAACCCTGGCCGTTGGTTGTCGGGGTCTGCGGGCGGGGGGCTTATCGGAATCCGGGAGCCCCCTATAATAAGCGGGACCCCAGATCCTGGCCCCCCACCCTATGTGAATGAGTATGGGGTACATGGTACCCCTACCCATTCACCCAGGGAAAAAATGTAAATAAAACACTACACAGGTTTTTAAAATATTTTATTAAACAGCTCCAGGGGGGGGATCTTCCTCCGGCTTCGGGGGTCTTCTTCCGGCTTCGCGGGTCCCTCCGGTTCATCTTCTCCCGGCGTCCGGTTGGTTCTTCTCCGCTCTCTCCTCCCGGTGTTCCAGTTCTTCGGCCGGCTCCTCCGCTGTGTTCAGGTAGCTCTCTTGCCAGCAGAGGTCCGGACTTCTGGGCTTCTTGGCTTCTGGTCTTCTGGGCTTCTGGGCTTCTTGTCTTCTCTTCTCTTCTCTTCTCCAGATGTTGACACAACGCTCTCTCCGGCTGGACTGCTCTCTGAGGGCTGCGTTGTGACTTATATTGGCGGAGACCCCGTCCCCTTTTGATGTCACAGTCCCTGGGCATGCTGGGACTGTGACGTTTTAGGGAGCGTGGTCAACATCACCCAGTGACCATGCCCCCTAAAACGTCACAGTCCCAGCATGCCCAGGGACTGTGACATCAAAAGGGGGCGGGGTCTCCGCCTATATAAGTCACAACGCAGCCCTCAGAGAGCAGTCCAGCCGGAGAGAGCGTTGTGTCAACATCTGGAGAAGAGAAGAGAAGACAAGAAGCCCAGAAGACAAGAAGCCCAGAAGTCCGGACCTCTGCTAGCAAGAGAGCTACCTGAACACAGCGGAGGAGCCGGCCGAAGAACTGGAACACCGGGAGAAGAGAGCGGAGA
Organism: Lithobates septentrionalis; assembly: GCA_037952835.1. Lineage (NCBI taxonomy): Eukaryota > Metazoa > Chordata > Amphibia > Anura > Ranidae > Lithobates > Lithobates septentrionalis. The sequence continues at coordinate 2,775,616 of JBBDGP010001667.1, read as the reverse complement.
AGAACCAACCGGACGCCGGGAGAAGATGAACCGGAGGGACCCCCGAAGCCGGAACAAGACCTCCGAAGCCGGAGGAAGACCCCCCCCAGAGCTGTTTAATAAAATATTTTAAAAACCTGTGTAGTGTTTTATTTACACTTTTTCTCTGGGTGAATGGGTAGGGGTACCATGTACCCCATACTCATTCACATAGGGTGGGGGGGCCGGGATCTGGGGCCCTCTTATTATAGGGGGCTCCCGGATTCCGATAAGCCCCCCGCCCGCAGACCCCAACAACCAACGGCCAGGGTTGTCGGGAAGAGGCCCTTGTCCTCATCAACATGGGGACAAGGTGCTTTGGGGGGGGGGCCCCCCCTCCCCGAAAGCACCCACCCCCCATGTTGAGGGCATGCGGCCTGGTACGGTTCAGAAGGGGAGGGGCGCTCGCTCGTCCCCACCCCCTTTCCTAACAGGCCAGGCTGCGTGCTCGGATCGGGGTCTGGTATGGATTTTAGGGGGGACCCCACGCCATTTTTTCGGCATAGGGGGTTCCCCTTATAATCCATACCAGACCTAAGGGCCTGGTATGACCCGCGACGGGGCTCGCAAGGTGTCAATCTTGCCGATAAAAGCGGCAAGATTGACACCCTTTTCTAGTCCCGTCGCACCTGAGTCACGTTCAAAATGAACGGACTTGTCCGTGTGTGGGCAAGTCCGTTCATTCTGAAAGTCCGCTGTAACTCCGGCAAAAGTCCGTCGGAAAGACGGGCGGACTTAGCCCGCCGCAAAGTCCGGTCGTGTGTGGGCAAGTCCGTCTGTTTTAAAGTCCGGCGCACCTGGCGGACAAAGTCCATCAGAAAGTGTGCCGGACCAAGTAGGATAGAAAGTCCGACCGTGTGTATGCAGCATAACTGTTATGCTAAATTACTGCACAGATCTGGAGGGAATAAAAAAAAAGCACACCGAGATTCATGTAATAGTACACATGCCTCTTGTATTTAGACAATATTTGCTTATCCCAGAGTTCAGCTACAAAGCGGTTGTAAACCTCAGATATGAAAAATGAGCAAAGCATAGCCATCTATAGTGTGTACTTGCCTCAGTTAAGAGCACTAAGTGTCTGCTGCCTTCTTCCTCTGCTATCAGAATGAATCACTATCAGAATGAATGCGTTTTCCTGACACCAAGAGAAAAAAGGTGACAGGGGAGGGACCTCCAGAAGATTAACAGCCTCAGCTCGGTTCCTGTGTGAAGGAGGTGTGTCCATTCCCTCCAATCATCTCTCAGAGCTCTTCTCACTGAGATCTGCAGGGTGTCGTTTCAGCTCTCCACTCCTTTTTCTGACAGCTCAGACAAGTTTTAGAAATTCTGGACTTTGGATATGTAGCCTTGGTGTTAGCACTACTGACAAACAATCCGCCAAATCACCTCACTGCCAGACTTTATGCATCCTTTCCAGAGACAATGAATAGTCTTTTGCAAGCTTTGTTTTTGTTGTTTTATTGGGGGGTACAATTTGGATAGGGATATTGGATGCCCATAGAATTCATCATTGCCATCATATTTAAAGATTCCAATACACTAAATAAAGTTAGAGTCTGAAGATTGAATGTGCATAATAGACTAGATATAAATCTTCCTCTGCATCTCCATGCAGACTACTGTTCCTAATGCCGCGTACACACGAGCGGGCTTTTTGACCGGACTGGTCCGACGGTCTATCCGATGGACTTTCGGCAGACGTCCGACGGACTTTCCTAATGAACGGACTTGCCTACACACAATCACACCAAAGTCCGACGGATTCGTATGTGATGACATACACCGGACTAAAATAAGGAAGTTGATAGCCAGTAGCCAATAGCTGCCCTAGCGTCGGTTTTAGTCTATCGGACGAGCATACAGACGAGCGGATTTTTCGACCGGACTCGAGTCCGTCCAAAAGATTTGAAACATGTTTTATTTCTAGGTCCGTCTGACTTTTGGGAAAAAAAAGTCCGCTGGAGCCCACACACGATCGATTTGTCCGACGGAGTCCGGTCCGCCGGACCAAGTCTGCCGGAAAGTCCGCTCGTGTATACACGGCATTAGAGTTCTCCATCCATCACCGTGTGAGGGACAGAAACATCACTTTTGACCGTGTAAAAGCAATGGTCTTAGTTCTCTTCACCTCCTGCCCAAACTTGTTTCCTCCTGTACAGACTTGTTTCCTCCTGCACAAACTTGTAGTTGCTAATTGAAGTATGACACATCCTCTTTTATTGGGTAGTATGAACTCTGAATACACCCCTCTACTGGCTCTGGTGACTCGCTGCTACTAGGACTGAGGCCTGCAGAACCTCTCCCCGGAGGCCTAGTAGGTTAAAAGCCTGTCTTCTAGGAAATGGACTACTGCTCCCAGCCAGCCCAACTTGCAAACCATGTGCCCTCCGGCCACACTGATTTGACACAGATCCCCACAGTCTCTTCTCTGATCCAGGACTCCTCACCATCCACCGTGTGCAGGATAAAAACTCTGCTAATGACCGTGCAGAAGCAGAGTTCCCTCACAGATTCCCTGGCACCTCCAGCCATCCACTGTGGTAACACTTATCGACCTTCCGGCCCTGAGTCCTTGATGAGGAACTTGTCTGGACCATGCGTTCCGACAGCTTCTCCTGCCCCTCTGCTCCAGGAGTTCCCTGCCACCACAGCGTGGTGACAGAGACATTGCCAATGACCCTGTAGAGGCAATGTTCCTTCACAGCTCTCCCCGGGCCTCCTCCTGCGATTGGTACCCCCCCCAGACGGGGGTGTCCTCCTGTGGCTGTCTAGCACTCCATTCCTCACTTCACCCAGTAGACTTCTCCTCCCCAGTGACATGTGACCTCAGCTCATATAGGAGGCCCTCCCCCCGCCAACACCAGATAGGAATTGGTCAGGCTCCCACATGTGCTGCCTACCATTCCAGCTCTTGGCCCAGCCTCTCCTCCTTAACATTCTTCCTGGAAGCAGGGGGGGCGCCTCAGAACTGGAGCACCCACTGCTACTCTGACCTCTCCCGGCCCCCAGATCAAAACAGACAGGCCTAGCTTGCAGCATAAGCCTGCCTAAATTTGCCTGTGCTGAACAAACCCTAGTAATATAACCCTAAATAGCACCTACCTACTGGTAGAGGGTGCTACAAATAGATGAAGAGAAGACTGCAGATAAACAGGTACAACATATGTAGAAGGATTTTATTCATCCCTTTGTATCACCTGAGGCCACTTCACTGGGTTAATGTAAGGGTTTACAAGCATTTAAAAGTTCAACTGCGGGCTCCAGACCCCTCCTGCAATTCCTCTCCTCTCTCCCCTTTGTGGACCCACTGGCAGTATTTTATTCTTGTTATGTTTTATTGCTAAATCTGCAGGTCGATCATTTGATGCTGCAGCATCTTCTTTCTTTTTTCTCCTCAGCCCCTGGGATTGGTGGTCCCCACTGATGCAGGGAGCACAATGGCAAGATGAAGCCACTATCTGCACCAGTTTTCTGTAATTGAAGGCCACTATGGTGATACCCATAGCTCCCAACTGTCCCTGATTTCGAGGGACTGTCTCTGACTTGGAACAAAGTCCGTCTGTCCCTCCTTCCCCCTGATTTGTCCCTCATTTTGGTCTGATCTATATAATTGTATATAAAATGCACTATTTATCTTTCAAAAGGTGTTTTCCAGTGCTTTCATCCAAATTCTAAATTGCTGCATTTGTAAATTTCAAAAGCCAATATAAAGGAATAGGGGTAAAAAAAAAAATGCATTTTTTTGTATAAATCTACTTTAAAGCGGTAGTAAACCGCGGCCAGATTAAAAAAAAACAAAACAAAAAAAAAAAAACCTGTAAGGCAATTGCATAATGTGCTAGTATGCATCACATACTAGCATATTATGAAATACTTACCTTGGAACGAAGCCTTCAGCGGCGTGCTGTCACCACTGAGAGGGCTGACATCTTCCCCCAGTCTTTCTTCTAGGTTCCCTCACTCCGGCTGTGTGATTGGCCAGATCCACGGTGATGTCACTCCCGTGTGGGAGTGACATCATCATCATTCCAGCACAAACCTCTGAAGGTCTGGCAAGAGTGAAAATCTCCTAAATGGTGCACGTTTAGGAAATATTTATTTTACCTACAGGTATGCTTTATTATAGGTTTACCTGTAGGCACAAATCACAAAGCAGGCTTGTCTACCTCTTTAAGGGGTGTGACAGGGGGTGTGTCCTATGCTAATAGGTGTCCCTCATTCCCATTTCAAAGGGTTGAGAGATATGGATACCCCCTTGGCACCATAATGCCCTACATTTACAGTACCTGCTTAATCCGGCAGATGGAAAAGATCTCATGCTGAAGAAGAGGCACTGCAGGGGACAGCTCTATATTGAAGGTCAGCATTGCATTCAGCACTTCCTTTTTCAACACTGTCTGGGAGACTATTTCAAGAAATAAAAATTCATTCCAGAGTTTGCCCTTAAATTCAAGCAATACTCTAAAGGTAATATAAGTACTGTTAAGGGGAATCTGTTCCTTTTTCCATTAAGGGCAAAATTATAGAAACTCTTAAAAATGTACCCCATCATCAACTAATATCCATCAAGTCCCCCCCATCCTTCAGGCGTAGCTGGGGGTCTAAATTCTGTGTCAGAGCTTACACAGGGCTAATGACCTACTTCCCTTCCCTGGGACAGTGTTTCTGCTTGGTGATTGGCTGCTCAGGGCCACCTCCCAACTTTCTTTGATGGGAAGGAGGGGCACCTGATAGCACAAGTATGCAGGCCGAGGACACGCCCCCTGCCATATCCTCATATTAAAGCGGATTGAGTTTGGCTGGTCTTTCCTCTTAGCAAGGATCATATGAACACAAAGCTTAGGGGGGGTCTTTAATACATGGGACGAGCAAGAGAAGTGTTGGATTCTGCTTGATACTTTTCAACACAGGCGAGATCAGTGGTGCAGACAGCAGGAGAGGTATTTGGGGGTTGATTTACTAAACACATTTAGGCTCCTTTCACACTTATACGACTTCAAAGTCGCACGATTTTACCGCGATTTCGCGGCCGCGATTTTAACATGATTTGGGAGCAGTACTACTTTGCCACGTTTTTGGCATTAACAAATGAAAACATACAGTAGTTGGTATGAATCATAAGGGGGAACTCCACGCCAAGTTTTAAATAAAAAACTGGCGTGGGTTCCCCCCCAGGGGCATACCAGGCCCTTAGGTCTGGTATGGATTGTAAGGGGAACCCCCTACGCCGAAAAATCGGCGTGGGGGTCCCCCCAAAATCCATACCAGACCCTTATCCGAGCACGCAGCCCGGCCGGCCAGGAATGGGGGTGGGGACGAGCTAGCGCCCCCCCCTCCTGGACCGTGCCAGGCCGCATGCCCTCAACATGGGGGGGTAGGTGCTTTAGGGCATGGGGGGCACTCTGCCGGCCCCCCACCCCAAAGCACCTTGTCCACATGTTGATGATGACAAGGGCCTCTTCCCGACAACCCTGGCCGTTGGTTGTCGGGGTCTGCGGGCTTATCGGAATCTGGGAGCCCCCTTTAATAAGGGGGCCCCCAGATCCCGGCCCCCCACCCTATGTGAATAAATATGGGGTACATGGTACCCCTACCCATTCACCTAGGGAAAAAAGCGTCAATAAAAAACACAGTACACAGGTTTTTAAAACAATTTATTAGGCAGCTCCGGAATCTTCTTCCGACTTCGGGGGTCCTCTTCCGACTTCGGGGGTCTCTCCGGCGTCTTCACCCGGTGTCCGCATCTTCTGCCGGCTCCACCGCTATCTTCTGGCGCTCTTTTGCCAGCGGTGGTCCGGACTTCTGGATCGTCTTCTTCCCTCTTCTCTTCCAGAGATGTTGACACGACGCTCTCTCCAGCCAGAATGGTCTCTGTGCGCTCCGCAACGGACTTATATAGGCGGTGACCCCGCCCCCTTATGCCGTCACAGTCCCATGGCATGCTGGGACTGTGACGTTTTAGGAGGCGTGGTCACCGGGTGATGACCACGCCCCCTTATGACGGCACAGTCCCAGCATGCCCCGGGACAGTGACCTCATAGGGGGGCGGAGTCACCGCCTATAAAAGTCTGTTGCGGAGCGTTCAGAGACCATTCCAGCTGGAGAGAGCGTCGTGTCAACATCTCTGGAAGAAAAGAAGAAGGCAGAAGGCAGAAGTCCGGACCACCGCTAGCAATTGAGCTGCAGAAGATAGCGGAGGAGCCGGCAGAAGATGCGGACAACGGGAGGAGACGGCGGAGAGACCCCCGAAGTCGGAAGAGGACCCCCGAAGTCGGAAGAAGATCCCGGAGCTGCCTAATAAATTATTTTAAAAACCTGTGTACTGTGTTTTTTATTGTCTTTTTTCTCTAGGTGAATGGGTAAGGGTACCATGTACCCCATACTCATTCACATAGGGTGGGGGGCCGGGATCTGGGGGCTCCCTTATTAAAGGGGGCTCCCGGATTCCGATAAGCCCCCCGCCCGCAGACCCCGACAACCAACGGCCAGGGTTGTCGGGAAGAGGCCCTTGTCCTCATCAACATGGGGACAAGGTGCTTTGGGGTGGGGGGGCCGGCAGGGTGCCCCCCATGCCCTAAAGCACCTACCCCCCAATGTTGAGGGCATGCGGCCTGGTACGGTCCAGGAGGGGGGGGGGGGCGCTCGCTCGTCCCCACCCCCATTCCTGACCGGCCGGGCTGCATGCTCGGATAAGGGTCTGGTATGGATTTTGGGGGGGACCCCACGCCGATTTTTCGGCGTAGGGGGTTCCCCTTTGATCCATACCAGGCCTAAGGGCCTGGTATGCCCCTGGGGGGGAACCCACGCCGTTTTTTTCATTTAAAACTTGGCGTGGAGTTCCCCCTCTGGATTCATACCAGACAGCTGTCAGCACTGCCTGTCGCTCATCGGGAAAGGAAAAAAAAGTTTTCCTTTCCCGATCAGGGAGCCAGGCTTGTGCTTACAAAGTCGTGCTGAAGTCGTGTCTATATATTTTTCAGGCACGACTTGCATGCTACTTCAGGGTTTAACATTGAGGTCTATGGAGTACAACTCGCATAGAAGTTGGACCAAAGTAGTGCAGGGACTACTTTCAAGTCGGCACGACTTAAAGTCGTGCCAATATGAATGGTAGTCATTGAAAATCATGGAGAATGACTTGTCATACGATTTTGCAGTACAAAATCGTGGGACAAGTCGTATAAGTGTGAAAGGGGCCTTAGACTGTGTACTTTTCAAGTGTAGTTTCTCCAGAGCTTAGTAAATGAGCAAAAGCTCCATCATCCAATCATGTGCAAGCAAAAATGCTGTTTTTTTTCCTTGCATGTGATTGGGTGTTCTTTGAAAAGTCAAGATTTACTAAGCTTTGGAGCAACTGCACTTGCAAAGTGCCTTTAGTAAATCAAGTGTCTTCTTTACAGGGAACCTTTTACAAGTTTTTTTTTTTAGCAAGTAATTTTATGGTGGAATATCTCCTACAATGGATTATATGGCTACAATAACAGCTCACCATTACACATTATAACTACACCAAACAGAGATGATCCCTTTAAGAACTGTTATGAATATATATTTTTTTCTTAATGAGGTCAGGATAAATTGTGTATTTTTTCACATTGAGTTATTTTTTTTTTTCTTTTTGCTATTAATGATATCAGTGCTGTTTTAATCCTATGATATTAGATGTGCATGAAAAATCCCTAAGGGTGGATTTAAATTGATACCATGCATTACGACTCACGCATTAACGTGCATTGCAGTAGAGCATCCCATTCATTTTAAATGGGCTGCCAGCACACAAAAACACAGGTTTTAACAGACCAACAGCATTTTTGTTCATTACAGATGTGTAATGTGGTGTTCTAAAACGCAGGTGTGTTGTTTTGCACTTCATTTGTGTATTAGAACCCTTTCTCAGGGGCAGTAAAAATAGGCAGATGACCCACAATTTTACCAACCCTCGGCTGTCCACCTAAAATGTAAAATACAGCCAGAGGAGGCTGTTCCCATGCCACAACTGCCATGCTTTAATAAAAGAAAAGAAACGTATTTGGCACTTTAAATGAGGAAATAGGGGTCGTTCAAGTCCCCTCCTCCATCCTGGTTCAATATTAGAAAAAGAAAGAGAGCAAAGGGTGGGACTTTACATGAGGCACATGGAGGCAAGTACATAAATTGAATAAAAAATAGGTTTTGATAGATACAAATAGTCATATATTTACATATTTATGCACATAGCTATATATTAGAATTTTATATTTCATCAAGATATACATTCCAACAAGGACTTATTTGCAAATACATGAAGAACTTGATACCCCAAAACCACAAATGATATATAAATATGTGACACATTAAAGTGTCACTTGGAGGGAATAACAAAAATAAAAGGAATAGGTCAAGATGAAACGTCCATACATAGTTGGTAATTGCGTACACACAACGGTAGTTGTAAGCTCTACGCGTTTCGGGACCTTATAGCCACTCATCAGGAGAAAAAGCGTTGTGATCACCTAAGAGTGAGGAAAACAGCCAAATTTTAAATGGTCTCAGAAAAAGGTGGGCAAATGTAAAATATGAGAAACCCCCACATATGTACACTAGACCCACAGACTTACATATATATCTGCGCATCGGCGGTACAGCCATGAGAGTCGGGCCAGCCAAGAATGCCACATCCCGCAGATGAGGGAGCATATGGGGGCAACACACAACCGGCACAGACAACACCCCGGATGAATGAGAGTGTAGGAAGTGACATAGGTGGGTGATAAAGAAGGGGGGGGACCCCGGGAGGGGAAGCCTGTAAAAAAGAAACAAACAATAGAGTGGTAGGTGAAAAAAAGGAGTGTGAAGAAAGTGTAAAGCAAAGAGAAAGGATCAGAAACAGAGGAAAAAAGAAAAAGCAGAAAGCAGGAAGAAATGTGAGAAAGAGGAAAAAGGAAGAAAGAAGATAAAGGAGAAATAGAGAAGGAGAATGGAAAAATAATTGAGACCGCAACAGTGAGGGAATTGACTGCCATGCTTTGCACAGGACATGCCAAACTGACAGATATCGCTGCCTACCAAATTTGCCCATTCGGGTCGATGGGGCTACACTGCAACCCCAAACCCAAATGCTTGGCTCACGGTTGGGTTGCGACACATTAGCCCCATTATAAACTGCCGTTTGGCAAAAAGAAAGAAACAAAAAAAAAAAAACAGACCTGACAGTGGCTGCTTAGCCACACTTTGAAAAGCGATCTACCACAGATCATTTTTCAGAGCCTAGTCATACTTTGCATTGCGGTAGCATGCATTACCTTAACCTGACAGTAGACACCAAAAACATTGGCAAAAATATATATGTTTTTAAATGTATTTTTTTACAGATTCAATAGCTAAGCACAATACTTTTATCCGCTGGGGGGAGATTTAAGAACACTTTTGCATTCTGTTTTTAAATGTCACACCATGGGCATGTGTGCATAACATTCAAACGTTCCTACTGTACTTTTATTGGCTGAAGCTTTGTGAGTGCCGTGCTACTTCCTGCATCGTGAACGTCACCAAGCAATCTACAAATGTCTGCCTGTTTTCACATTTGTCACAAGTACATACCTCCCAACTTTTTTGAGATGGGAATGAGGGATACCTACTAGCAAAAGCATGTAGGCATTGGACATGCCCCTGCCACGCCCCCTTAAAGGAGAATTAACCTAAAAAAAAACATTAGTTAAACCCACAAGGGCTTTTTTTTTTTACCACTACTATTCATTTATATTGGCTTTTGAATTTTACAAATGCAGCCATTTAGATTTTGGGTGAAAGGTTTAGCACCGGGAAACACTTTTTGAAAGATAAAAAGTACATTTTGTATACAACTATATAGATCAGATCAAAATGAGGGACAAATGAGGTGGAATGAGGGACAGAGGGACATTGCTCCAAATCAGGGACAGTTGGGAGCTATGCAAGTACCATAAATTAGAGTGCAACAGAATTAACACACCAATCTCTCAAATCATCTTACTACTTTTGAAATAGGTAAGTATCTGAAAATGACTTCTTAAATGCTTTTTTGGCTCTTCTTCTTTAGGCAAATTGCAACAAGTTGGAAAATCCTTGGCAGATTTGCCACTCTTTTTTCATAAACCAAAATTACAATGCGTTACAATATTTAGTTATGAAATGTGACATCATGATAACTCATTTGCAAGTCTTCATCAGATTCGCAAACCATGGCACATTAATGGTTGTAACCATTGCGACTTTAGTAATAAATAGCCTCCACTATATGCACACTATATTCTGTATGTGTGTATAATTAGGCTGTTGGGGAACGACTGATGTGCTAATGCAGACATTCTCAACCAGGGCAACCTAGGGTACCTCCAGAGGTTCCTTGAGCTGTGCTGATTGACCTTCTGCATAGTTCCGGGTCTAACTTCACTTGGCAGAGCCAGCAGCATGACACTGATGATGTATTTATCTGTCTGTAAGGTGGAGAATTCTTCTCAATGACACCAATATAAGGAGCATTCTTCCTCCTGACCCCCCAATTTAAGGGGAAGTTATCCTATTGATCACCAATATAAGGGACAATTATATTTCTGACCATCAATGTATTTTTATTATTATTATTATTATATTATTATGCAGGATTTATATAGCGCCAACAGTTTACGCAGCGCTTTACAACATTAGGGAGGACAGTACAACTACAATACAATTCAATACAGGAGGAATCAGAGGGCCCTGCTCGTTAGAGCTTACAATCTAGGAGGGAGGGTCAAGTTATACAAAAGGGTAATAGCTGTGGGGGATGAGCGAATGGAGAAAATAGTGCAGTTGTTAGATGGAGGCAGGATAGGCTTCTCTGAAGAGGAAAGTTTTCAGGGATCGCCTAAAAGTGGATACATTTGGAGACAGTCTGACAGATTGGGGTAGGGAATTCCAGAGGATGGGCGAGGCTTGGGAGAAGTCCTGGAGGCGGATATGGGAGGAGGTGATGAGGGAGCTAGAGAGCAGGAGGTCCTGGGAGGAACGGAGAGGGCGATTAGGTTGGTATTTTGAGACTAGGCTAGTGATGTAGCTGGGGGCAGAGTTGTGGATGGCTTTGTAACTTATTGTTAGTATTTTGAATTTAATTAGTTGGGCGAGTGGCAGCCAATGGAGGGATTGGCAGAGAGGGGTAGCAGACACTGAGCGGTTTGTAAGGTGGATGAGTCTGGCAGCAGCATTCATGATGGACTGAAGGGGGGATAGTCTATTTAAAGGTAAGCCAATGAGGAGGGAGTTGCAGTAGTCGAGGCGAGAGATAACCAGGGAGTGAATCAGGAGCTTTGTGGTTTCATTGGTTAGAAAGGGACGTAGTTTAGAGATGTTGCGGAGGTTGAGGCGGCAAGCTTTGGAAAGTGATTGGATATGGGGCCGAAAGGAGAGTTCAGAATCCAGGATAACACCTAGTACCCTGACATGTAGGGACGGGTGGATGGTTGTGCTATTGCTCTTGACAGAGAAGTCAGGGGAAGAGGCACGTGGGGGAGGAAGTAGAATTGTAAGTGACACTGAAGGTGCGTTGGGATAGGTAGGATGAGAGCCACTGAAGAGCACAGTCACGGAGACCGAGGGAGTAAAGTTTTTTGAGGAGGAGGGGGTGGTCAACCGTGTCAAAGGCAACTGAAAGATCCAGAAGTAAGAGTACAGAATAGTGTCCATTGGTTTTTGCAGTTAGTAGGTCATTTGCGAGTTTTAAAAGAGCAGTTTCTGTGGAGTGTTGAGGGCGGAATCCAGATTGAAGGGGATCAAGAAGGTTGTTTTTAATGAGGTGGTCACTCAGTTGGTTGTAAACCAGGCATTCAATGAGTTTAGAGGAAAAGGGGAGCAAAGAGATAGGGCGTAGGTTGTTAAAGTGGATGTAAACCCGAATTATTTTTTTATCATACCGTAGAGTATAAGATTTCCTATCATTTGAGCCCAGTCTTGCCACACAGAGTTAATCCACCTCTGAGCAATCCTCTTTTATTGTTCAGTGAGAAAAATCTTGACAAACTTTGTCAAATACTCCCCCTTGCTGTGAGTGACAGCCTAAGAGACATGCAGTATTTTTTAATTCCCTCCCCCACTCCTTTCTTCATCAACTCTGCAAGGATTGGCTGTTCCACACCTCACCATGATTTGGCATGCTGAAGTCATGTGGTTACTTTCCTGTCTTTTCACTGGATGTTAGAGATCATAGCAGAAGTTCAGTGTTAGAAATACACAGGAGAAAATGCATATTGACAAGGGGAGTGTAGAGGTGGGCGGGGAGTCTACTGACATCACGACTCCACCCACCGAGCTCCAGACAACAGACCCACCCACAGAATCTTCAGTTTTTCGGGTCTAATAACAGACAGAGGGGAGACATTTGACAGGTAAAGATACATGCAGGAGGCATGTATATCCTTATAGATAACCCCCATGGCAGTAGTTTAGAAAGGATGACATTGGGTTTACATCCACTTTAAGATTGGTAGGGTCCAAGGATGGCTTTTTAAGTATGGGGGTGACCAGTGCATGTTTTAGAGCATTGGGGAAGATGCCAGAGGTGAGGGAGAGATTGAAGATGTGGGTTAGAGAGTGTAGGATGGGGTCAGAGGGTGACCGTAGCATTTGAGAGGGAATAGGGTCCAGGGGACAGGTGGTTAGGTGGGCGATAGAAAGGAGTTTAGCAACTTCATCTTTAGTAGCAGATTTGAATAGAGGTAGTGTCAGTTGTATCTGTTGCGATGGGGTCTTAGCTGGGGGAGATACCTGTAGAGTGGAGATTTCATCACGGATTGTATCAATCTTGTTTTTGAAGTGATTAGCGATCTCCTGGGCAGTGAGTAAGTCAGTGGGGGGGAGGCGGTGGAGGACAAAGTAGAGAGTTGAAGGTGGAGAAAAGTTTACGGGGACTGGATGAGGAGGTGTTAATAAGAGTTGTAAAATAGGTCTGCTTGGCAGTGTGGAGGAAAGAATAGTATTTTTGGAGGGCAGATTTGTATTGGTTGAAGTCTTTGAGAGACTTATTTTTGTGCCACAGATGCTCAAGAGCACGACTACGTTTTTTGAGAATTTTAGTGTCATTTGTTTGCCAGGGTTGTAGGGGTCGAGGCCTGATTCTGCGTGTAGTGAGGGGAGCGAGCTTGTCCAGGGTGGAGGACAGAGATTTATTGTAGATGGATATGGCTTGGTTGGGGCAGGACAGGGGAGAGATTTTGTCATAGAGGTGGTCAGGAGCAGAAAAGAGGAGAGAGGAGTTGAAGTTGCGAAAGTTTCTACGGGTGACGGTTAGGCGATTGGAGGGAAAGGTGGTGGAAGACAGGGGGAGAGAGAAACTAATAAGGTGATGCTCGGAGAGAGGAAAAGGATTGTTTGAGAAGTTGCATGGAGTGCATAGGTAGGAGAATACAAGGTCAAGGGTGTTGCCATCAGAGTGAGTAGAAGCCTGTACCCATTGTTTTAGGTCAAATGAAGGGGTTAGACTAAGAAGTTTAGAAGTAGCAGGAGTGTTTGCATTAGCAGGGATGTTGAAATCACCGAGAAGGATTGTGGGAATTTCCGAAGAGAGAAAGTAGGGTAGCCAGGCAGAAAACTCATCAAGGAAAGTTGATAATGGTCCAGGGGGCCGGTAGATCACAGCAATTCTTAGGGAAGTAGAAGAGAATAGACGTATACAGTGGGCTTCAAATTCTGAGAGAGAAAAAGAGGGAGGAGAGTGAATAACCTGGAAGGTGCATTGGGGGCATAGGAGCAATCCCACTCCACCTCCCTTGCGTCCATTAGGCCTAGGGGAGTGAGTCCAGTGAAGGCCACCCTGGGATAGGGAAGCAGGAGAAGGGGTGTCATATTCGTGGAGCCAGGTTTCGGTGAGAGCAAGTAGATTATAGGAATTAGTGACAAAGAGGTCATGAACAGCAGTGAGTTTGTTGCAGACAGAGCGGGCGTTCCAGAGGGCGCAGGAGAGAGGGAGGCCGGCGTTGGGAAGAAGAGGAATGGAGACTAAATTGCGTAGATTGCGACTACTGCCAGAGGGTGTAGGGTGATGGTGATGGGTGTGTTGGGCACAGTTAAATAAGGGAGGCCCAGGGTTTGGGGAAATATCTCCAGCGGTTAGGAGAAGCAGAAGAGTGAGGGAGGTAGTATGAGAATGTGATTTGTATGAGAGGACATGCTTCAGTATCCTGGGGGGTTTGTTAGCAAGTGGGCTTAGAGTTAGAAAGAGGTGATGAGTGCAGTAATAGGGGGAGGGGAGAAGTGAGGGTGATATGTACAGATTGTGGGGTGGAGCAGAGGGGTGAAGAAAAAGGCATTCTTCCTCCTCACCACCAATATAAGGGGCAATTATCTTTCTGACCATTAATGTAAAGTGCATTCTTCCCACTGACCACCATTGTAGAGGGTGATTTTTTTCCACAGACCATCAATATAAGAGGCATCAATTCAACTCACTACCAAGGGGCATTCTTCCCACTAACCACCAATGTAAGGTTGGAATTCTTCCCACTGACCACCAATGTAAGGGGCATTCTTCCCACTAACCACCAATGTAAGGTTGGAATTCTTCCCACTGACCACCAATGTAAGGGGCATTCTTCCCACTAACCACCAATGTAAGGTTGGAATTCTTCCCACTGACCACCAATGTAAGGGGCATTCTTCCCACTGACCACCAATGTAAGGGGGCATTCTTCCCACTGACCACCAATTTAAGGGGGCATTCTTCCCACTGACCACCAATGTAAGGGGGCATTCTTCCCACTGACCACCATTGTAAGGGGGCATTCTTCCCACTGACCACCAATGTAAGGGGACATTCTTCCCACTGACTGCCATTGAAAGGTACATTTTTCCCACTGGCCATCAATGTAAGGCAATGGTCATCAACCCTGTCCTCAGGGCCCACTAACAGGCCAGGTTTGCAAGATAACTGAAATACATCACAGGTGATATCATTTGCTGCTCAGTGATTGCAGTATTCTAGTCTGCATCTCCCCAAGGTAATACATAAAACCTGGCCTGTTAGTGGGCCCTGAGGACAGGGTTGATGATCACTTATGTAAGGGGCATACCTAGATTGTAGGCTCCCAAGAGTAGGGCCCTCCTAACTCTCTTGTATTGAATTGTGTTGCAACTGTACTGTCTTCCGTATTGTAAAGTGCTGCACAAACTGTTGTTGGTATATAAATCCTGTATAATAATTTTTCCAATGACCCCTAATGAAATTATCTTATCAGGGGTTCCCTGAGGCCAGAAAATATTTTAAAGTGGTTCTAAAGGCTGAAGGTTTTTTACCTTCAAGCATTTTATGCATGAAGGTAAAAAAACTTTCTGTGTGCAGCAGCCCCGCTAATACTTACCTGAGCCCCATCGCGATCCAGGGACTCACCCTCCTCATTGGCTGAGACAGTTGCTGGAGCTATTAGCTCCCATTGCTGTCAATCACAGCCAGTAAGCCAATGAGAAGAGAGAAAAGGCGGGGCCAAACTGCAGCTCTGTGTCTGAATGGACACGCAGAGCAATGGCTCAGGAGCGAACCTGCTTGGGTGCCCCCTCTGGGGGCACTTGGCAGGAGGGAGGGTCCAGGAGCGCCAGCGGGGGACCCGAGAAGAGGAGGATCTGGGCTGCTCTGTGCAAAACCACTGCACAGAGCAGGTAAGTATAACATGTTTGTTATTTAAAAAGAACAACAACTTGCCTTTAATATCACTTTAAGAATTCCTCTAGGGTAAAAAGGTTGATAAAGGCTGTGTTAACGTATGCACATAAGCTTTAGTAAATAAGGCCCTGTGTCTGTAGAATTGTACAGTCTGCACCCTTATTATGGCACTTGAATAGGTGATTCGGAACATTATTTGCATTACATTTTGTATCTTTAGGCAGGTATAGCATTTCCCCTATAGGAGTTTTATCCGAACGTTTTGTCAGAACACAGAGTATTTTTGTGTTTTTGTCTTATTAGTTGTTTTGCCTGTGTTTATGGATCTTCTCCTCCTCCAGCTAATTTATTTCCATCAGTATTTATTCTTTGGGACTTTGTAAACTAGATCACGTCTTGTGTTTCGGTGGAATGTATCTCGGCTGTGTATGCCTCATTGGATAAATAAGACTGAACCACGCACACCAGCCGCTGGAATAGCATCAGCCTCAAGGGGTTTTTTTGCAGGGTGTTGCTGGTCAGAAATTACTCTGTGCAGAATACATTCCGCCTTTTGTTAATTTAATTGTATAATTAGTTTTTTACTAGCTATCAATGTGTCCCATTTTTATTAACTGATTGAGCTGTTCTTATTAGGTATAAAACAATTCCGGTGACTTAAGCCTTATTAATGGCTGGCATAATAGATTGGAAAGCTGGCAAGCTCTGCAGCAGTGTATGTTTTTTTTTTTTCTTAGAAAATAGTGGTATTTTGATAGTATTATGTGGTTTAAAGTATATCTTTTAGATTTGAGAGGCTGAAACCCCTTTTTGTTTTTCTTTTTTTGTTTTTACATTTGTGTCCTATGGGGGGACAGTTACCATCACTTCCTATTTTATAAACCAGGGGTCTCCAAATTACAGCCCATGGGCCACATGTGAAGCAATACAAGATCTCATCCACAGCTGAAGTGCACAGTCTCTGCTGAAAATAAGGGCGGACTCTGATGGGGACACTGATGTATAGGGACTTTGATTCAGGGGGGACACTGGTGGGGACCCTGATGTAAGGGGGGGACTCTGATGAGAAAGGTGCAGACTGAATTTATTCTTGTTCCATCTTTATTGATGACTCAAGTTTATTTGTAATTTATATGCTTTGTTTCACTGAAGTTCTTTCTCTGTTGTTCCGAGTCCCATACAGTTTGCTAAAAAACAAAAAGCCCTAGTTAAAACGTATTCATTCATTTACATTTTATTTATTCATTTATAATTTTTTTCAGCCTGCAAACACTGGTGGCCCGTCCATATGGGAAGAAGGGCGCTGCCCCCCTAATCCATGCGCCTGGCCCCTACATGCAGGGTGCCGGACGTATGTATTTTTTTTTTCAAGCACATGATTAGAGTCTGAGGCTCTAATTGGCTTAAAAAAAAGGGTGGGCTCGGGGCGCAGAGCACTGCGCTCTGAGCCCACCCAGTTGTGTGATTCTCCTTCCGGGCCAATCAGGAAGCGGGTCCTAAGACCTGATTGACCAGGGAGGCTTAGGACTCCCGGCCAATCGGGTCTCAGGACCCACTACCTGTTAAGCCAGGAGGAGAAGTCATGGCCCCAGAGCGAGGAGTAGCAGCCCTACCCCGGATCCTTGTCATCTGCCTTCTTCCCATCCGTCTCCTGCGTGGGGGGTTGAGGTGGCATTAGTGTGCCGCATCCCCCCCTGCCCAAAAAAAAAAGTATTGAGCACCAGCCGCCACTGCCTGTAAATATTTATAAAATATATAAAATATATTATGTGGCCCTTGTACTGAAAAGTTTGAGGACCCCTACTATAGATGGAACAGAAAGGGATAGAAAACTTCTCTATAGTGATGGCTATCCCCCCATAGACAGTTGTAACTGTGCCCATTGCAATATTTCCTCTCAATTCCTTTTTTGGAGACAACTCAAACATTTCTCTTTGGTCCAAGTGGACAAAACAAGAAGACAAAAATCTCCCTAACATGTACAGAGACAACAATAAAAACCTTAAAGTGGTTGTAACCCTCTGAAATGAAAAACGAACAAAGCTTGTCTGCAGTCTCCTTCCTCTGTATCTGCATCAGTCATTTCTGGAAGTCTTTGCTGACATTAGACAATCCTGGGAGTTGTCCCGTGTCCCTGAAGCACACAGCAGGTGGTTGACAGCCTTAGCTGTGCATGTTTCCCTACGAGAGTGTGTGTAGAGGAGTGGTTTCCATTCCCTCCATTCAGGTGTCAGATTACACTCAGCTCTCTGCTGTGCAGTGTTTGACATCAGATACCCACCCCCTGCCTCTGGAAGCTCAGAGTGTCAATTCTGTATTTCAAACGGGTGTTAAGGAGAGATGGCTGAAGATAAACAGGTACAACTTATGTAAAAGGATCTGTTTCATCTCTGTGTATCACCTGAGGCCAGTCACTAAGTATATGTAAGGATTTACATCCACTTTATGAGAAAATATTAAAGTAGAAGGAAAGGCTCCCCTTCAACTCTCAGCTAAACACTCACTACTCACAATAGTAGAAGTTCTGCATAGTTTAAAAATATGCTTTTTTGTACCTCATTTTCTTTTTAAAGCCCCTTTGTCACATGAACACAAAGCTTTCAACTTTAGTAGATCAGTGCAGTTGTTGGGAGTGTCCTTCCTCTCTCTAGGCTTGTCACTACCAGAAGTGACGTACCTAGCTGATGGTGCCGATGGCCGGATGGGATGGGGCGGAGCCAGGTGGGACACGGGCAGGGGCGGGGCTACTCAGAGCAGAGCTCTGCTGATTTTATTACACAGAGTCCGATAACGGTTTACGGAAGTGCCTGAGAGCTTCAGCTCAACAGGCAGACTGTTGTCAGTACAGAAGAGGGGTTTGCTGAGTGTCTAGCTTAGACTACTGTTTCTAATCTAGAAAATCAGCAATTCAGAAAATGCATAATGTAAAAGGTAAAGGTATTTGACATACTAATCATTGGCAAATTTAGTGGAATTCTAGTTTAAACCTCTGGAACCTTGGTTTTTTGTTATTCATTTTGTATTGTTCGGCATAATCAAAAGTAAAAACCGCACACCAATGATGTCTTCACAGGCAAAACTTTAATCAACTGACAAGCTTCAGCACATGGTCCCACTTAGGGGTGGTCCTGGGGGGTGTGGAACCATGTGACATCATAGCCAATGCAAAGAGCAGAGCTGTGGGAGGGACCCAGCAGGCCCCACCCACCACAGGCTGCCTGCAGAAAACTACAGAAGGGGCAGAAACAAAACCAGTTACCCTTCAGGAGAGAGAGAGCTGAAGTGGCCAGCAGGGTTGCCAACTGTTCCTGTTTTCCCAGTTTGCAAAAAAAACCTCCCTGACTATTCCCATCCATAAAAGTCGATGGACAGGAGAAACTGTCCATAAAAATACCCAGCTGGCTCCCCCTGTAGTAGGGATGCCACCTTTTCTTCAAGTCAAACACTTTAGCGGAGCAGAGCAATTTTTTTTATAGTATAAACTATAGATATACTTTGCGATTAAAAAAGATTTCTAATCGTATGAAGTTAATCACAAGAGTCCCCCTTTACATCAGAGTCCACAGAGTTCCCCCTTTACATCAGAGTCCACATTCACATCTGAATCCACAGAGTCCGAACTTTTTTATTTTTTTAAAATTTATTTTAGGTACTTATATAGCACAGTCAATTTATGCAGCACTTTACATATACATTGTACATTCACATCAATCCCTACCCTCAAGGAGCTTACAATCTAAGGTCCCTAACTCACATTCATACATACTAGGGACAATTTAGACAGAATCCAATTAACCTACCAGCATGTCTTTGGAGTGTGGGAGGAAACCGATGTACCTGGAGGAGAGCCACACAGGCACAGGGAGAACATGCAAACTCCAGGCAGATGGTGTCGTGGTTGGGATTCAAACCAGCGACCCTTCTTACTGCTAGGTGAAAGTGCTATCCACTACACCACTGTGCCGCCCAACTTGCAGATTTCCCTTGCACTGTATATTCTGATGTAAGGAACAACTCTGGGGACTATAACATAAGGGATGCTCTGGGAACCCTGATTTAAGGGGGAACACTGAGAACTCTGATGTATGGAGAGGAATCTGATGTAAGAGGGAACATTACTGCCCCTGGTGTAAAGAGGAACTCTGATGTAAGGGGTACTCTGAGAACCCTGATTTACCTTAGTGTACTCACTCAGAGGCAGGAGAGAGAACGGGGGAGGAGGGGGGGACTTTAGTCACAGACAGGGATGGATGGTGTGCTCACTCACACCTTGGCAGTCAGCACCTCTCATCTAGATGTATCTGTGGTTGCTGGGCTCCAAATTCCAGCTCCCACTCCTTTTCTGAGGCACAGCGCCAGGGATTGGAGTGTGGGCAGACACAGAGGGATAGGGGTGGGAGGAAGGGGTGCAGATCGATCCCTCTCTCCTCTTCCATCTGTATGGGGGGGGGGGGTGTTAGTGCTGGGCAGTGTGAGCAAGAGTGTAACAGACACTTCCGGCTTAGACAAGTGCAGCCAGCAACCCTGCTGGGAAGTCATAGTTCAGTGTGAATAATTTGTCCGGGTTTCAGACAGTCTGAAACCCGGATGCATGATTCCAAACCTGAACTGTCTGGGTGAATCCCGGACAGGTGGCAACCCTACCCTGCAGTCTGGAGGTTTGGGGATTTCACCACGCAAGTTGAGCTCACAGTGCTCATACACGTGAGGCCTTCTAATTCCAAGAAGCATGCCGAGTAAGAAGAGGAAGGACAAATGACGTCACCGGACAGGCTAGAAGATTGCCATAAAAAGGTATGTATATACAGTACAGTGTTGCCAACCTACGAGTTTGAAATTTACTGACATGACACCCAAAATGTACTGGCGTTTCCAAAAGTTACGAAATTACAGTTTTAAGTGCAAATTTCAGTATTTCGGCTACAAACAAGTACAATAGACACTAAGCAATGTGATTTAAGGTAGATATTAAGGGAAATAACATATTTCTTATTTTATTTGCGATATACAGTAGTAAGTAAGTAACTCAGGGACAGGACTCAGGAGGGCAAGAAGGTAGAATGGTCGGGCACACACATAAAAAGGGACTCTCACAGTGACACTGACAGCAGTGTGCAGCAGCACAGATAGGGTTGCCACTTTTTACTCAAGCCAAACATGAACACTTTAGCGGCGCACAGCAAATTTTAAAAAATTTGAATATACACTATAGGAATGTAACAGACCTGGAACACCTTTGGGCACTCCAAACAGAATAGTAATGCGGCACACATAGTGCCACCTCACTCTCCTGTCAAGCCCTGTTCTGAGCCACATTACTGTCTGAATAAAGTGTCTCGTTTCAGGTGGACTGAAACCCGGACACATGATTTAAAACTCGGACTGTCTGGGTGAATCCCGGACAGGTGGCAACCCTAAGCACACATGATGATGACACCTCAAGGACACGACACATCCCCTCACAGTGACAGTCTCTCTCAGCGCCAGGTGATCCCTTCACTCTACTCCAGTCCAAACAGACAGTCCCGCTCCTGGCTTGCCTTGCTCCTGTCCCACAGACCCGCAAAAAAGGCTCCGGCCACTCCGCCCCCTTGCACCATGACATCACACGACACACTCAGGCACCGCCTCTGCCAGACCCGCACCCTGCAGGCGCTGCCCGAATACATGCAGTTATGAGCTGAGCGTCACAGCCATATTTTTTACTAGCAACCTTTGCCTTTTACTGGCATTTACTGGCAGGAGAAAAGTACTAGTCTTTTAGTGGCTGCCAGTAAAAATAGTGATGGTTGGCAACACTGATACAGTAACATAGAAACAGAAAAGTGATGGCAGAAAAAGACAGAGTAGTCCATTTTTTTGTTTCTTTTTTTGTGTGTTGTTTATTTTTTTTAAGGGCTTGGAGTACTTTGGGGGTTTGGGTGCAGGCATTGTTTTTAAAATCATTTTTACAGACCACAGAGAAAATACTTTAGCTGGAAACCTGTTTGTGTTTAATTCTAAAAACAGGAGAATATTGAGGATAAATGAGCAGACAGGCTGAGAAAATGACAAGCGGGAGACCTACTCACACTTCCACTTTAATTGTCAATTGTGTGAAGCTGTGGAAGCATGTTTTCCTCCCTATGCCTGGCACTAAACGCTGAAATGTGATGCCATTGGTTTTTCAGTAAGGTCTTCTCCCTGCAGGGCTGCAAACCAGCATCAGCCTGCCTGCATGTTTATGTGTGTAAACTAGGGAGCATTTCACTGAGCGAGACCTTACCCTGATATTTCACACAAGACAATCTCTTCATCAGGGAACTTTCCATTATCTCGGCACATTTAGTAGGGTGCCTCTGTAATCAGATTAGAATGCTGCCGTATGCTAGCAAGACTTCCTTTAAGACACTTTGTCCTTGAAACTGCACCAAATTCTTGGGGGATTCCTAAGATCTGTAAGTATATTTCATTAAGGCAACACCAACTCCAGTCCCCGGCTATAGCTATCTGCTCCCTGGGGATGTGGACTTTGGGGAGGGGGGAAACAAATAGATAAAAAGGGAACAAGTAGAGTTTAGGATGTTGTACTGCTTTCATTTTCTTTTGACTTTTGTATTATTTTATATTGAAGAGAAAATTGATACTTGATCTTTTGCTGGAGTTTTTATACACTGTTTATACCTAGCACAAGCTTTGACAATCTTTTGTGTTATTGGCTTTTGCTTTAGTTTGGTTTTAACTTAAATTAGGAGGACAATTAGAGGCACTGTGAAGATCTTATGTCAATGTTACAGATTTTTGTTTTATAGTTACTGCTGTTGGTGGTTTCCAATTTGAAAATAAAATTATTTTAGTATACAGATATGAACAACAAGGCTTTCTCATCCTGCTAATACCCCAACTATTTTTCCCACCTACTATCATACTTTAGTTTTCCCTCTCTCCTCCTCCTTTTTCGCTTGCTTTCTCGCTCTCTCATTCCTCCTCTGTCCCCACCACCTCCATCTTTTTCACTTTCATCTTTTCTATTTTTTCTCCTTCTTTGTCTCCTCTATTCTTTCTCCTCTGTTTGTACCTCTTCCTTTTCTCTTTCTCCCCTCTCTTCCTTTTTCTTTCCTCCTATCCCCGCTCTCCCTCTCCCTTCTCTCTCTCTCCCTTAAACCCCCCTTTCACCTTCTCTTCTTCCTTTTCCACCATGCTTTCCTCCCACCTCTGTTATATATCCCTTTTACTCATTGTATTTTTCCTTAACCTAATCCCTTCTCTGTCTCCATCTCACCTCTCTTTCTTCTTTCTCCTTCTCTCTGTCTCTCCTCTCTCCTCTTACTCTTTCTACCCCATCCCTCTTTTTTATCATTCTTCCTCTCACTTTCATCTCTCTGTTCTGTCTCCCCCTCCTTTTCTTGATCTTTCTTTCTTTCTTTCTTTCTTTCTTTCTTTCTTTCTTTCTTTCTTTCTTTCTTTCTTTCTTTCTTTCTTTCTTTCTTTCTTTTTTCCTTCTTTCGTCTTTCCATTCTCACTTTCATTTCTTTCTTCTTTCCCTTCTTATGCCCCGTACACACGGTCGGATTTTCCAGTGGAAAATGTCCGATCGGAGCGTGTTGTCGGAAATTCCGACCGTGTGTGGGCTCCATCGGACATTTTCCATCGGATTTTCCGACACACAAAGTTTGAGAGCAGGCTATAAAATTTTCCGACAACAAAATCCGTTGTCGGAAATTCCGATCGAGTGTACACAAATCCGACGGACAAAGTGCCACGCATGCTCAGAATAAATAAAGAGATGAAAGCTATTGGCCACTGCCCCGTTTATAGTCCCGACGTACGTGTTTTACGTCACCGCGTTCAGAGCGATTGGATTTTCCGACAACTATGTGTGACCGTGTGTATGCAAGACAAGTTTAAGCCAACATCTGTCGGAAAAAATCCTAGGATTTTGTTGTCGGAATGTCCGAACAAAGTCCGACCATGTGTACGGGGCATAACTTTCCTTTCTTTTCCTTCTTTCCTTTCTTTCTTCTTTCCCTTCTTACTTTCCATTATTTTTCTTCTTCCCTTTCTCTCTTCTTTCCTTGCTTTCTATCCTTTCTTTTCCCCATTTCTTTCCTTTTTTTTCCTTATTTCTTTCCTTTCTTTTCATTCTTACCCTTTTCCTCTCTTTCCTCAATTAGCTAGCTCCTCTCCCACCATACATGGACCCATCTTCAGCCATTAACACCAAAAAATGACCCATCCTTTATTCACCTTCAACAGGGTGTTTTCAATTTCTCATTCCCGCTTCACATTTTTCCTTATTACAGTCTAACAAATACATAATAATTAGATTATCTCCATTCTTGGTCGACTTTGAGGTCTTTTAACAGCAATTTTTCAAAATATTGGAAGATTTTTACCACCCTTGCTTAAGAAATTGTTTCCTTTTTTATTAATCCTCCATTAAAGGTGTTTCAGTTACTATTTACAGTATTTACTATTACTATTAAATTTAGAGAACCTAAACTTGGAAATTGTGCCAAAAACATGGAAGCATAGAGTAAAGGACTAGGTTAGCTGTAGACTCTCTGCAACTGATATTTTCCTTTATTGCTGACCCACCATGCATGTTTGGCACTGTGTCTCTGTGTAGCGGCAATAGTCCATATTCCCATCGCACACATTCCTGGAGAAAGCTCTAGGATACTGGATGCTGTAACAACCACCAGCTGGAGACTGGATCATGACCGCCTCAAATAATATTTTTGCCAGCATACCTCAGATCTTCAGTCCAAACGGTTTTTATTTGGCATGATCACATCAAAAGCAAGAAAGTGCAACTTTTCAGAGTCACGCAGCACCCCTTCGTTGGGCATGTGACATGTCACATGCCTGCATGACTCTGAAACATTGCACTTTTTTGCTTTTATTGTGATCATGCTGAACTAAAAACTGTTTGGACTGAAGATCAAAGGTGTGCTGGCAAATATATTCTCTGTGTGGAGGCAGCCATCTCGGTAAAGGCGGACCAATACTTTCTTATGTCAGAGTTGCTATCTAATGACTGGTGGAGGGATATTCAAAAAGCAGCAGAAGAAGTGGAAAAAGCATGGATCCATAGAATGGATGAAGCAAAATCATGGAGATCCTTGCACTGCAAGTCCTCAGGTACAGCTTCCTCTCCAGCAAGGAGAACAGATAGCAGTACAGTAGTGACCACCAAACCTTTCTACAAGTCTCCTGAGACTTGCAGTTAAGCCTCGTAGACACGGGCAGAATGCCCGAGCGACAACAGCCAGTTCAATAAAAACAGCCCGACATTCCGCCTGTGTTTATGGCAGCCAGTCCGCCATTTGGCCAGCTTCTGTCGGTTAAGCATGCTGGAAAACCAGCAGCTGACCAGCTCCCGTTCAGCACTCTCAGCCAATGGCAGAGAGTGCTGATCAGAGTGTTCTGCTGGGGGGGATGTCCCCCGTCAGAACACAACAGCTTAGCAAGGGAGATCGCTGTACTAATGTTGAATCATTAGTACAGCGGCTCTGACCGAAGATGACACTAATAGTGTGTACAAGGCTTTAGAGGCAGCAGTGTCATAGATGATCTCATAGATGATCTGTGCAGATATCCTGCTATTGGCCCCCAGGCACAGGAAGTGCACAGCTATTCTGTAGAAGAAATTCATGACAAAAAGTATTTTTTTAAGGGGGACTGCTTACGCACAATTGACATTTCTAGATATTACCTATAAGATAGGAAATCTTCACTTTTTTGAGTTGAGGTCCACTTTAAGGGTCTGTCACACCTACCTACACATGTTATGCTCTGAATAATGCATGTCTGCTGGTGTGCATTGTCAGTGCAGATCAACGCAGCTCAACACACCAGGTGTGAACGAGCCCTAAGCTGGCATAGCCAATCGACCAAGATCAGGAGGTTCTGACTAGTGCCACCCAGAAGCAAATTTTGTTGTAATGTAGAAACTGTTAATTAAAAAAACAATTGCATGAATTTAAATAGTCTACGACAATTTGCCATCCATACTCTCAGTTGGAACTCAGTTACAAGTGAGCAAACAATTGAAACATGGGGTAGAAATGACTGATACTTTCAATAGAATTTTGATTGCTTGTTTTCTCTAAATCAGAAGTCTCAGAACTGTGTGTGGCAGGCTGCTATGGATTTTTGTTTTTACTGTAAGGTGATACACAGCTTCATAGACTGCCATCTGTATGGCCAAACATTGGTCAGAGTTTGTATTTCATCAGATATTTCAGGTTTCTGGAGCATCTCTGTGACTTGTATTTGTCCACTTTCATTATTCTGCTGAGACTGCAAGCTGATTTTAAGGACCATTTGTATTCTGTACACATGGCACTAAATAAATGCATAGGACAAAAGGGAAGGCTTAAAGGGGGAAGGCTTTATTACCCTTGAAAGCTTTACGAAGCAAAGGATGGTGTTATTGCGAACAGCAAGCAGTTTTCTGCTAAGTCTCCTACCTGGCCACATCTGCCATGGCTGACCAGGAGGAAATCTCCCTCCATGTTTATTTTTAGGTTTTCGCTTTCATCAATCCTATGTAATTTTCTTTGACCGATAATCCCGTAAAGATTTGTTTTCACTTTAACCACCTCAATACTGGGCACTTTCATCCCCTTCCTGCCCAATTTTCAGCTTTCAACGCTGTCGCACATTCAATGACAAATTGCACGGTCATGCAACGCTGTACCCAAATGAATTTTTTATCATTTTCTTGCCACAAATAGAACTTTCTTTTGGTAGTATTTAATCACTGCTGGGTTTTTTATTTTTTGCTAAAAAAAAACTAAAAAAGACCAAAAATTTGGAAAAAATAAGTTTTCCTTATTTTCTGTCATACAATTTTGTAAATAAGTAATTTTTCTCCTTCACTGATGGACACTAATAGGCTGCACAGAAGGGCACTGGTGAGGTGGCACTGATGGGCACTGATTAGGCGGCACTGATGAGCACTGATGAGGCGGCACAGAAGGGCACTGATGGGGTGGCACTGATGAGGAGGTACTAATATGCAGCACTGATGGGCACTGCTAGATGGCACTGATATGCAGCACTGATGAGCACTGATAGGCAGCATAGATTGGCACTGATAGTTGGCACTGATAGGCGGAACTAATGGGCACTGATAGGTGGCACTGATGGGCAATAATAGGTGGCACTGATGGGCAACGATAGGCAGCACTGATGGGCAATGATAGGCAGCACTGATGGGCACTGATAGTATAATATAAAAGACATGAGTTCTAGTCTCTCTTCTAGTCTCAATCCCTCCAGCAAGGAGAGCAGTGGCAGCACAGTAAAGATCTCACCAAACCTTACTCCAAATCTGGTGAAAAAAGCAGTTAGAAGCAGCAGTGGCTTGGATGAGCTCACACTACAGATATACAGCTATAAGGCTCAAGGCACAGGGATGTCTAGGTATAAGAATTGTGTTGCTATTTTTCAGAATTAAATTAAGACATTGGGGTTAATTTACTAACACTGAGGAGTGCAAAATCTGGTGCAGCTGTGCCTGGTAGCCAGTCAGCTTTTAACTTTAGATTGTTAATTTAAAGTGGTTGTAAAAGCAGAAGGTCTTTTATCTTATGGCATTCTCTGCATTAAGATAAAAAACCTTCTTTATGCAGCAGCCTCCCGCAGCCCCCTTAATATTTACCTGATCCCCACCTCAATCCAGCAATGTTGCACGAGAGACTCGGCTGTCCGAGACTCTCCCTCCTCATTGGCTGCGACAGCAGAGAAGTATCATTGGCTCCTGCTGCTGTCAATCAAAGTCAGTGAGCCCTTGAGGAGAGAGAGGGGGCGGGCCAGGCTGTGGCTCCGTGTCTGAATGGACACAGAGAGCTGTGGCTCAGGTGACCCCATAGCAAGCTGCTTGCTGTGGGGGCACTCAAGAGGTGGGAGGGGCCAGGAGCGCTGGGGAGGGACCCGAGGAGAGGCGGATCTGGGCTGCTCTGTGTAAAACCACTGCACAGTGCAGGTAAGTATAACATGTATGTTATTTTTAAAGCGGAGTTCCACACAAAAGTGGAACTTCCGCTCATCTGATTCCTCCCCCCCTCCAGTGTCACAGTTGGCACCTTTCAGGGGGGAGGGGGGTGCAGATACCTGTCTAAGACAGGTATCTGCATCCACTTCCGGGAATAGACTCCCATGGGAGTCACGCCCCCTCAAGCACTCCCCCGCTGTCTCCTGGGAAAGACACAGGTCCCAGGAGATAGCGGGGACCATTGAGAAAGCGCAGCGCGACTTGCGCATGCGCAGTAGGGAATCGGGAAGTGAAGCCGCAATGCTTCACTTCCTGATTCCCTCACTGAGAATGGCGGCGGCAGCACCCGAGGATCGAGGGACGGTTCGGTCTTGGGTGCCGACATCGCTGGACCCCGGGACAGGTGAGTGACCTTATTTTAAAAGTCAGCAGCTGCAGTATTTGCAGCTGCTGACATCTAAAAAAAAAATTTTCGCGGGACGCCCGCTTTAACAACAAAAAAAACGAGACTTTATTATCACTTTAAGCTTTGACAAAAAATAAATAAAAAATGAAAGCTGATTGGTTCCTATGCAGAGCTGGACCAGATTTTGCACTCTCCAGCTTTAGTAAATCAACCACAAAGTGTAAATTCTTCAGGTTGGTGCTTGGGCACAATTAATATTTCTAGATGTTTCCAATAAGGTAGCAGATCTTCACTTTTTGAGTTCGGGTTCACTTTAAGGTAGCATAGAGAATCTGTAAGGTGAACTTACACTGGGACCTCGAACCCCCCCCACCCCCGGTCCTGCTGTATCGGAGTCCCCTGGATCTAGAAGTTTGGTGAGGCTTCTGGAAGTTAGTGGATGGAGGCCAGGAGGTCCTGATCTGCCTACTTGAGGGAATCTGGCCAATCCCTAGGCAGAGGGCCTGGCAGGGTGGTTGGGTCAGACCTTAAATATGGAGGAGCCTGGCCAGCATGGGATTCAGGTGGAAGATGGAGTGCTGAGGAGGCTGTCGGTGGCCTAGGAGGGGTCCCCTAGGTAGGTCTAGGGGGGCTTTGCCTCCATGCTGGGTTCGGGCTGGCTTGGGAAGATCCTATCAGCTGAATGGTTTGAGAAGGAATCTTGCCAAATGAAGCAGCAGGGAGCAAGGAGGAAGAGTGAGTACATCAGTACACCCAAGGACTCTCAAGGGGAGAGACTGCCACATGTGACAAGCTTTCAAAGGACAGCATAGTGCTTAACCCTTTTAACCCTTGTCCTTGGAGAATAAGTGCTACATTAGATAAAGAAGGGTGAAGATTTGAGTCAATGCCTGCCCAAAAGGTGAGTATTAATCTTTTACTATTGTAGGAGCCATGTGATTTCATTTCATCCAGGAATTGACAGGGTCTGTTTAACTCCCTACCTGGAGCTCTGCTGTAAATGGACCTCAACTAAAAAAGTAAAGATTTGTTTTATTAGACAAAACCTTTAGACATGTTATGCCCCGTACACACGGTCGGATTTTCCGATGGAAAATGTGTGATAGGACCTTGATGTCGGAAATTCTGACCGTGTGTAGGCTCCAACACACATTTTCCATCGGATTTTCCGACACACAAAGTTTGAGAGCAGGCTATAAAATTTTCCGACAACAAAATTCGTTGTCGGAATTTCCGATCGTGTGTACACAAATCCGACGGACAAAGTGCCACGTATGCTCAGAATAAATAAAGAGATGAAAGCTATTGGCTACTGCCCCGTTTATAGTCCCAACGTACGTGTTTTACGTCACTGCGTTCAGAACGATCGGATTTTCCGACAACTTTGTGTGACCGTGTGTATGCAAGACAAGTTTGAGCCAACATCCGTCGAAAAAAATCCTAGGATTTTGTTGTCAGAATGTCCGATCAATGTCCGACCGTGTGTACGGGGCATTAATCAAGCCGAAGCAGTACCCAGAAAAATCTACCTTTTGCTTCAAACTAAGAAAAGGAGGACTTCTGTGCCTAAAGCCTCATAGCTGTCTATCTGCAGTGTGAGATCCTCTAAGGCACTGCTGCCTGTGACTCTCGGGAGATTTGTAGTGAGATTTGGTGATGTCACTACTATGTTGCTCACTTTTTTTCTTGCTGGAGGCTCTGACATGAAGAAGCAAAGCACTTCCTCTACCAAGATGGCTGCCTCCATACAGATGCACCATGCAGAACAAGGCATGGTAAGTCAGTAAGGGTCAACTGCAGGGGGGACCACTAGTGACTAGTCCCATGTCCTCAGCCTGCCTTTTTTGGGAGGAACAGCTTCCAGAATTCAGTTCCTCCCTATCTTTTCATCATTTGAGGCACCAATACAGAAGTGCATAGTGTGGTTCTCCTTCAGACAAAAGCCGATATGTACTGTAATTCAGAAGTGGAATGGGGACACACAATTAAAGCCTCCACACTTGTGCAGTCATTTGTTAGAACGTGTTATTACAGGGAGGGGCTTGAGATTGGGTAAAAATGAAGCATAATTAACTGTTCATACGAACCATAAGTAAGACCGTAACTCAACTCATTCTGCTTTATAATTACATTCTATAATCATGTCTGAAATCATGGAAATTAATTGTGAATTTTATTGGGGATATAATTAGGAAGCATTATGGATCAAAGAAGCAATTAATTATAGATCAGCGACACAGCTTAAACCCGCAAAGTGATGGTTGTGGTAAATGATACTTGGCACTTGGGTTGTATTTTTGGCCTTGACTTGTGAAGTGTGTACTGGTCTATAAAACCGCATGCCAAACATGTTTCACAAGATGGGAGTCCATCCCCTCCCTCCCTGCATCTCCATCTTATATCATGCGTCCTAATTATATGAAAATGGATGCAAACCTATTTGTGCATGTTTGTAGGGTTTTTTTTTTTTCATGTTCTTTTCTGTGTCTATTTAAGCTGGACTCTAGATATGGTTTTATTTCACAGTTACATTGCTCCAGATTGGATTAGTTTAACCACTCCGGAAGATTTACCCTCCTTTAGGACCAGGCTATTTTTTGCAATACAGCACTACGTTAATTTAACTGACGGTCGTGCGACACTGTACCCAAATAAAATGTTTGTCCTTTTTTTTGTTGGTATTTGGTCGTCACTGCGGTTTTTATTTTTTGCGCTAAAAAACAAAAAAAAGAACCGACAATTTTGAAAGAAAAATATATATATTTTTTTACTTTATGCTATAAAACATATCTAATAAAAAATGTAAAAAAAATCAGATCTCTTCATCAATTTAGGCCAATATGTTTTCTGCTACTTATTTTTGGTAAAAAAAAAATCCCAATAAGCGTATATTGATTGGTTTGCGCAAAAGTTAAAGTGTCTACAAACTATGGGATAGATTTTATGGAATTTTTATTTACTTATTTATTTTTCTTACTAGTACTGTAATGGCAGTGATCAGCTACTTATAGCAGGACTGCAACATGTATTAATCGGACAAATCGGACACTGACTGACACTTTTTTGGGAACCAGTGATACTAATACAGCAATGAGTTCTAAAAATAGGCGCTATCACTGTACTAATGACACTGGCTGGGAAGGGGTTAACATCTAGGGTTAACTGTGTGCATAGATGGTGTTTTAGTACAGTGTATGGGCTGCTTTTACTAGGAGAAGACATGGATCCATGCCTTCCCAACTGACAGAACGGCGATCTGCCTTGTTTACATAGGCAGACTCCCATTCTGTCTCTGTACCGAATGATTGGCGAGTGCCGGCAGAAATTGAGTCCACGGTACCTGTAGATCAGCTCCCACTTTGTATAATCACAGTGGGCGCTGGTGGCGTGCATGCGCACCCCCTACCCGGAAGTGTCGGATCACCTACTAGGTACGCGATCCGGCACAGCAGTACCACCTTGTCGCCATATATGTAAGTTATATGGTTGGCAAGTGGTTAAGTATACGTAATTTGTACCTAAGCAATTGCTGTGGAAGCTGCAAATCCCTGTTGGGGCTACTAAATTGAAAGCAGCGATCTTCCGGGTCCTGTGCCTGAGCATAGCCACCACAAGGGGTTGCTTGCTTGGCACTACCGTCATTCACAGAACGCCTTTTTCATTATTATTATTATCATTTTTTTTTCATGAACACAAGTCCTTCTCTAATTGGACAAGGAGACATCATAGCCCTACCTCTCTGCCTCATTGGCCTTGTATTCAATCAAAAAAGTAAAAGAAGTTCTAAATGGTGGCCATGCTGAGCGAGCGACCTGCTGTGGTTACTAGACAGAAGGGAAGCAGCTTGGAACAGGATCTGAAAGATCACTTTAAGAGCTCTCAGCCTTGATTCAAGCAGTGGGCTGGCACTTAGGGGCAGTTTTGCAAAGTTTAAAATGCCTTGATGGGTGGATGTCAACCTGGAGGAGTGAGTGTTCTTAGGCAGGCTGTATCGGCATGCAGACCACCCTAGCTAACGCCCATGTTATATTGAGCTTCCATGACTAAAAGAACTGAAATCCAATGAACTTGCTGCAGCTGCTAATGCACACTGTGAGAGATTCACAGTGTGCAGTGAAATCAGAGTAAGTCATTTCAGTACAGATGATGATCTTGTACAAGCCTGTAGAACCACACAAGACTAAAAGCAGTTGTAAAGGCTGAAGGCTGTTTACCTTCATGCATTGTATGCATGAAGGTAAAAAAACATCAGTGCACAGCTCCTCCCTCCGCCCCCCCTAATACTTACCTAAGCCGATCCCAATCCAGCGATGTGCACAAGACCCGAGGCTTTCCCGGGTCTCTCCCTACTGATTGGCTGGCCATTGGCTCCTGCTGCTGTCAATCACAGCCAGTAAGGTGGGAGCGGGGCTGAGCGGCGCTCTCTGTGTCTTATGGACGCAGAGAGCCGGCTCGGGAACGAGCATGCACGAGTGCCCTCACAGTAAGCGGCTTGCTCTGGGGGGAACTTGGCAAGGGGGAGGGGCCCGGCGGGGGACCTAAGAAGAGCAGGATCAGGGCTGCTCTGTGCAAAACCACTGCATAGAGCATGTAAGTATGACATGTTTGTTATCTTTTATTAATAACATTTTTTCATTTAAAATCACTTAAAAGGTAAGGCTTGAGTTCAGATTTAAATACAATATATTTTAAAGTAAACATTATAGTAATAACCTGAAAATATGTTTGTACTAAAAATTCTGCATACTTACCTTTTATTGACTAATGAAGCAGTTTGAGTTCTTACTGAGCTGAGCTACATGAACTGGCTGAGGGCTGTGTGTGACCTGAAAATGGTTTGATGACAAATCTATCTAAACCAGAAAATGGGAGAAAGAAGAACAAGAGAAACAATTCCAGTTTTATAAACATATTAACATCATAGAAAGTAGAGTCCGAGTTCACTTTGTAGAAGTATGAAGTGTTTGCAGGATCATACATACATTATATAAACCCATACATAACCTGGGCAGGTCCAAGACTTGTTGACCGAAGTATTTTATGTTTTCTTATTACTATTCTTCCTTTATGAACTAAAACTTTAGTTGTTGTCAAACTCTGGGTTGGATTTGTTAGTGGCGTGTTTGACATTTAACACTATATTGAGTTGTAATGTGATTTGCATGGAGCTTACAAAGCATCGTAGGGAAACAGCTGGGATTCCTATCTCAGTATGAAGACCGTATAGCGCGCCTCACTATACAGGCTGAAAATCCCAGGAGAAAATAAATAGCAAAAGTACATTATGTCAATCTCTGCTTGACATACAAGAAGAGTTTCATGGTAAAAGTCATTTGAAAGATGTTTCAAGGATGATACTCCGGCAAAACTGTCTGAAAATTATAAAAAGAAAACTGAATTACAGCTGCAATCACAATAGAAGTTTAGTAAACCTTTATAATGTCAAGTTGTGTGTGCCCTCTACAGAAGGGCTTCTTAGCTGGGGTTCTGTGTAACCCTAAGACACCTCCATAGATTGCTAGGGGTTCCTTGAGCTGTGGTTAATTGACCTCCGGTCTGATAGTGTCTGCATAGTTTTGGGACTCACACCATTTGGCAGAGCCAGCATCATGACACCGATGATCTTTTTAGTCGTCCGTAAGGAAGGCATTCTGCAAATCACTGTACGGTGACATTCTTCTCAGTGGCCACCAATTTATGGCTATTTTCTTATTGACCCTTGATGAATTGGTTTTAGAGGGGCTTTCCCAAGACCTGTCCCTCTAGGACAAAAAGGTTTAAAAAAGGCTGTTTTACAGCAACCGAGAGAACTTCCTCTAATGAAGGATATTGGGGTATCTTTCGTTGTCAGAGCGCAATGTGTGCAATGGGTTCTTTGTTGTCTGAAAACTAGAGAATTAGAATTAAGTCTCGTACACAAAACTGACAACTCAGGTCGGAGCTGCTGTACTAGCAAACAATCCATGGTTAGTTAGTAATTCAGTGGTCCATTTTCTTTGGTAAGAGGCCCGGTGTGTTGATGTTCGGTGGAGAATAATCTCGTGTTCACCTTATTGTATCTCTGTCTGCATCGTGGGTGGTTCCAGTATTTCCCCTGAACAAAGACTCTGTTTTAACACTGTGGACTCTTATTTTATAATTTGATGCTTCTAACGCTGCAAATATTTAACCTTGATCCAATGTTAGTGCTCAGTAAGCAAGTACTTAATGTGTGTTAACATTTGTAGAATCATTAGGTGTGTGAAAGGGTGACAATATAAGAGCACAATTGGGAGGCAGGTTCGGAGTGTAGTCCCCCTATAACAGGAAGTGCCTGAACAAGGGCCTTCATGGCGGGATCACTAGGTACAATTTTTAATGAAAACTGCAGATTTAAAAACCTTGAATCTGACTTCTAAAACTAAATGAACATGTTAAAACTTAGAAGAGCTTTTAGGGTTTTATTTACACTTCAAGTTTTACTGTCCCCTGAACACCCCCTTAATTTAGCCTGGATGGAGTTGTACACATGCCATGGCTGTAATGCTTTGGTTTGGGGGGAAATGTTATAACCTTTGTTGCGTTCCGTGCCGAAGGCTACTTTTGTCAAAAAAATAAAAGGAGGCAACAGTATCTCCTCTTGAATGCCTATCAGTCACTACTGTACCCACCTCAGATCACTTTTCAAAAACCACCACGTGAATAAGCGCTTTATGAATGTTGATACAGCATCAAATCTGATCTTCCTTGAGGTCATAAAAAAGCCATGTCCAATAAACAGCACAAGGGAGCAGAGCTACAAAAAGCAAAAAATAGCATTACATTAGAATTCACCCTTCTTTACCTCTGCAGCACAGTGGTTAGTAGTTATCTCTTGCAACATTAGGGTTCCGGGATTTATTCTTGACCAGGACACTATTTGAATGGAGTTTGCATATTCTCCTTGTGCTTGCATGGATTTTCTTCAGGTACTCTGGATTCCTCCCACACTCCAAAGAAAAACGGTTAGGTTTTTTAGCTTCTGTCTACAGTAAATTGGCCCTAGTATGTGACTACAATTTGGCGATCCACATGTGTATCACATTCTGCATACCAGTCCTAAGCTGAGCAATTTGGGAGGGTTGAGGAAAGACCTGGACCTACCTCATAAAAAATTTTTGCTTAGAATTCTCTATGGAAAAAGTGTATCAGACATGGTGCCCAGAGAGCTGACCCATATAGTTGCCGAGAGGCAAGTATGGCATACATACTCTGCCTATCCAGAACAAGTATGGTCAGAGGTCTTTGTGAGGACACTTCTGGTGAGTGTATGGCTGTTACTCAGCTCAGCCAGCATAGAGCACTGCAGGAAAGATAATGTACAGGAGGATAGGACTATATAGATATAAACAATGGACTACCAAACTTCAACTGGACTTTCGAATTTGAACCCAGTTGCCCCTCAATGATGGAGCAATTGTTATCCTAAGGCAGGTAGAGGACCAAAATTAGGAGAAGCCTTTTTATAGGATATACGAGTGATGTCACCTTTTCTTTAGCAGAACTCCTCGCTGCCAACATTGGCTCACACCACAATATGGCCGCCTCCATGTGTAAATGGATAACAGGTGCTCTTCGATCCAAGAAAACAAGTTGGAACTTGAGCGTATCTAGTTATAGAAGCAGTTTGTAATATACTTTGGCTTTTAACAACATTAAATCCGATCCTGAAGCAAACTTGTTCTAACAAGGTCTTTTTATAGCATCCCACCATGATTACGTTCTATAAATGATGTGATAATGAGGCCAGGATGCAGACCACAAGTATTCAAGTATGTGCGAGCAAATTGCGGGATTAACCTATCAGGTGAAGGGAAGGTTACTGTAACAACTGCAGAGTTTTCTGAGCTAAACTAATTATATTGGCGCTCGGGATGCGTTTGATGATCATATCAATAGGATAGATGGTGTTACGTTACAATGGGCGTTAGGAGATCCTAGGGGGTCCGGTCACATCAATGGATTTGAAGATGCAAGTGGTGTTTAATGGTCTTGTGTTTGTGCTGTGTTTTTTCCATGGAAACATTTAAAGATGATAGCAGAGAAAAGTAGCAGTGGGAAATATCAACTCACACCAATGAATGTTCTTAAACATTTTTTAGTATTCTCTGTGCAGACTATGACAGCCAAACTGCAGGATGTCTTATGTTTAAAGTTTAATGTGAGTCAAACATTTTTTATTTTTTTTAACGGAGCATTTTGATAGGTTCTTATATCCATCTGTGTTTTATTTTTGGTTAAACTAGATGGACTAGATTTCTTTTTTCAACCTGACTACCTATATAAATATTAGGTACAGTTTCCTTTGCTTTCTACTGGACTTAAAGAGATTGAGAATTGCTTCAATGAAAATATCACAAAACTTATTTTAGAAAACTTATGGCAATGTTTTATTGCTGTCTATGGTTTCTGTCCTAGTGATAAATACTCCGCTCATTGTCCTGGTGTCAGGGGGACAGGAAGTAGGGGGAAATTCTAAAGTCCACCCCAGGAAGGTGGGGACAGGTGGAGGGAGCCTACAGGATCAAAGAGGTAGGTAATTGTTACTCCTTATCCCTGTTCCCCTGGACATTAAATTTTGCACTGTAGGTGGGGGGACCATTGCAAGGGTAATTCTTTTTCTTGTGCCCATGGATGGTGGGTTGGCCAGGGGGGGAGGGGGGGGGGGGTTGTGAGGAGGAGGAAGAAAAGTAAGCAGAACTGCCCTTTTTTGCCCTTTGTTTTTTATCACATCCAAAGTGTAACGAAAAACACACATAGGCAAAGCACAGGTTGGAATAATCTCCATAGAGTATAGTCTGTTAAACATTTAACAATCGCTAAATCACAGATTGCAATCAAACAAAGCAGTGATCACATTATTTATTTACTACCAGTCAGATTTTTCAAAAAATAAATACATCCTTTTATTATGCATAATAAAACATGTTAAAAACATACCAGTAATTTCCCAAAGCCATACAGGTCTTTTTCCTTGCTTTTAAATTTACAAATGCACTATTTAATTATATATAGTATAAATGGGTAGATACCTTAGCAATATTGCTTATAAATTTAGCAATGTCAATTTTTTATTCTAGTGTATTTGTGTTGGAATAATAAATCAACACCCCTGGACTTATAAGCAATATTGCTATGGTAGCTACCCATTTATATAATATGAAGAGTCCAATATAAATTAAAAGTGCCTCTATAAATGTGAAGGAAAAGGGTAAAGGTACTGTATGTTTGACTTTGGGAAAATGTTGTTAAAAAAAGACAGTTTTATTTTTTAAAAAAACCTGGCTTGTAGTGAATAAATGCAATCACTGTTGTGTTTGAATGTATGCTGTGATGTAGCGATTATTATAGGTGTAATAAAGTATATTCTATGGCAGGGGTTCTTAACCTGGGGTCCATGAACCTCTAAGAGGTCCATGGATGTATTATAGGGGGTCGTGAGGATCAACTAAAAAATAACATTTCCATTCACTATACAGATTTCCAATGTTCCGATCAATGGTTTCCCATGGAAAAAAATGAAAGAAAACACACCTTCCCACCGCTTATAGTACCGACTGCTAGGTGTCTCTTGACTCGTTGTTGGACCATGTTTACCAGTTAAATCTGTATCATTGTTCTCATTTTTGAGCCAAATGTACCTGAGCAGGTTTGGCCAACGTTATTATAGTGCCATATCCAAACCCCACTGATCTCAATGGAAGCCAAATGTTAAAATACACTCAAGGCCATTTTTTAGGCTAATAGGCAAGGGATAGTCAAACAAATGGCATGGGGGGGGGGGGGGGGTTGGGCACTGCCCTGGGGAAGATATTCCATCTGCTTCATCAAGAAACTGTGGAGCATTTTTAACAAAGTCTATAAAATGTGTGTGTCCGAATGCACCACCCCAAAGGAAGAGCTGGTATACAGTGACAGTAAGGGAAAAAAGCCCCTCAGTCCAGGGAAGAAAAGATGGGAGGTCACCATTGAGAGCCAGTCACAGTCTCCTGACATGCAAATTGGATGCAGGGAAACCCGCATCCAATTCGCAATAGTGTGAACCCAGCCTAAAGTAGCGCAGTGCTGACTAGCAAAGAATGCTCTGGTTATGAAAGGGGGAAAACCATCCGTTCAAGTGGTTAAATTCCTGGCAAAATCACAGTTCCATGCCAGTTCATTCTGTTTGTAAACAAAGCGGTCAGGGATTCCATTCTATGCCAGACTCTTATCCTAGATGAGGATCTGGTATAGGTGTTAAAAAAAAAAAATATGACATGTGTTTCTCTTTCTTTAGGTCTGGTATGAATTTTAAGGGGGACCCCATGCTAAAAAAAAGGTTGAAGTTCCCTTGAAGTATATACCAGTGGAAGTAGTACCGCTCTTTTATATGACATTTAACTGCCGCCGAAGGTGTAAGTGTTTTGTTCGAACTAAACCCTAAACTCATCCCTAATTTTTAGCAGGGACATATTTATTTTTATTTATTTATTACAGGTACTTATATAGTGCAGTCAATTTTACGCAGCACTTTACATGCTCACCTGCTCTCAAGGAGCTTACAATCTAAGGTCACTAACTCACATACTAGGGCCAATTGAGACAGGAGCCAATTCACCTACCAACATGTCTTCGGAGTGTTGGAGGAACCCGGTGTACCCTGAGGAAACCCACACAGAAACAGGAAGAACATGCAAATTCCATGCAGGTTGTATCGTGGTTGAGATTCAAACTGGTGGCCCTAGTGCTGCTAGGCAGAAGTAATAACCACTTAGCCACTGTGCGTATTTTACCTTACTACTACTATTACTACTGGCTTGCATTGTGGGGAGCAGCATATAGAACAGGGGTCTCAAACTGGTGGCCCTCCAGCTGTTGAAAAACTACAAGTCCCATTAGGCACTGCAAGGCTGACAGTTACAAACATGAGGCAGAGGCATGATGGGACTTGTAGTTTTGCAACAGCTAGAGTTCCACCAGGTAGACACCCCTGATTTAGAAACTGTGAATTACAAAAAAGTGGGGTGTGTGGTTGGGGCCATGCACCCGCATGGCTGTCGAATTGGGAGCAGCGGCTGTGTTCAACTGACATGAATGGGACTGCCTGCATGGGGATGCACGGAACACCTGTACATCCCATGGGGGGCAAACACGGCCCTCGCATGCCTAAGTACTCCAGTGTGAACGAGGCCTTATACCTACCTAGAATTTAGCTTTACAACGTTTTCAAACTGTTAAAATTATTTACGTCAAGCTGATGTGATTATATCCATTAAAGCTTTTACACGCATGGCTTAAAAATGTAATTGAAAAGCCTACACATTCCCTTTAAGACTGGTAGAATAAAAAGAGAATGCGATGAATGGAAGAATATGAGGAAATGCCATTGTTTTACAAAGAGATGAAGAATAATGCACACAATATAGTACGCTTGGATTTGTAGTCATATTTGTACTTTTGTCAGCTGTAAAAATAATGATCAGTAAACTCGTCCTCTTCCTTCGGAGATTCCCGCTACTTTAGCACAGCGTTACAAGAGAACAAAGCATGAATAATTCCAGAGATTTACGGATCCCAATTCCATTTGTGCCATTATATTGCAGAAATAGAACTTTTTTTATGAAAGCAAAAAATCATATCAGTTTCACTGCTCTTTTTTTGGCAACCGGTTTGCACACTTAGGCAGCGTTAATACATCACCTGGTATAAGTACTGTAATTATATTTACTTATTTATGATTGTGGTAACAGTCCGTTATGCTTTCAATTTAACACATCGATGGTTACTGCTGCAGATCTGATTCAGAAAATATAAAAAATGTTAATAACATGAAATACCCAGTTCATCGGCTGCTGCAAGTGTGGCTCAGACCTTGCCAGATACCATGGTAGTGCTCACACCAAAGACTAACTTGTATTTAATGTGGTGAAGGATAGACATAGTAATCGGATCCTAAAAGCACCATGTTACATGTTACACCCCCCCCCCCCCACACTCAAACTTAGCCTTTAAAGGCTAAGTCCACCTTTTATATACTTTTATATTTAGTGTGTAACATTAAGGCTGGGTTCACACTATCTTCGCAGGCGGCTCGCAGCAGGGAAGCAGTTTCAGCCCAGATTTTTGGCTGAATTCGGACCTGAAACAGACCAAAACACGCACAGGGCTCCGGTGCAAATTTTCACCAGAGCAGCAGCGGAGATATGTGAACCGGCTCCATAGAGATCCGGTCAAAACCTCCTGCTGTTGCGCATTGGATGTGGGAAGCCCACATCCAATTTGCCATAGTGTGAACCCAGCCTAAAGAAGAAGTACAGCCAAAACTCATTTGGTTTTACTTCTACTGTGGATCTCTCCTGTGACCAGTTTCAGCTGACAGCGGGCTGAAGCCTGAAACCTCAGACAATAGGTGCAGGAACTCCCCCTTTCCGAGTCACCCCTTTTCTCCGCCCCTACCCACTTCCCAGTACCGTCCCTTTTAGAAAATATAGAACCAAGTATCATTTTGAGGTGCTACGTAATTCGTATGGAATTTGGTAATGATATCAAGAAAAGCAGTAAAATAGATCCCCTGCAGCCAGCAACAATAGATCCCCCTAAAAACAATGGACCAACCATAACAAAATTTCCCTGCCAGCAACAATAGACTCCCGGCAGCATCAACAGATCTCCGCACAGCCAGCATGAATAGTCTGTCTGGCTGCCATCAACAATAGACCCCTCTCCCAAACAGTAGATCTCTTTCAGCAACAACTGACCCCCAGCAACATAAGACCCCCCCCCCCAGCAACAATAGGTCCCCCACCAGCAACAATAGACCTCCCAGCATCAAGAGGTGCCGGAACTGCGTTCCCCCGCGTTCCCACTGAAAAAAAGCCCTGCTTGTATACCCCATCCTCGAAATCCACATCACTTCCCCTTAACTAAAAAGACGGGAACACATGTCAATGCTGGGTGACTGCTGATATTATTCCCTTTAAGCAATTTGTTTGTTACCACAGAATTTTATGCGCACAAGGTTATTGGTATTGTAGAATTTTGATTATCACTCCCCCTTACCTAAATCGCTGGGTGTATCCTCCACTGGAATTCTGTTATTCTTTGGACCACCCAGGTTTGTTATAGTCTACATCCTTTAACTACAAGCCTTATCTGCCCCAGCCATAGTTCAGCG
The DNA here is from genome assembly GCA_037952835.1 of Lithobates septentrionalis. Classification (NCBI taxonomy): domain Eukaryota; kingdom Metazoa; phylum Chordata; class Amphibia; order Anura; family Ranidae; genus Lithobates; species Lithobates septentrionalis. Next base: position 2,734,392 of record JBBDGP010001667.1, on the reverse strand, counting down.
CCACCTTCTCCAGCTGGGTCCATACCTCCATATAGACCTGAGGCTGGGGGAAAGAATTGCAACATCATGTGTATTGAGCCCCAAATGTGCTGATTGTGGTTGGAGTGTTCTGCAGGCCTGAATGCAAAAATCTAGTAAATGCAATTTTTTTAAATGATATCAGTGTTGATGCATTTACTACATTTTAGAAAAAAGTAGACTGTGCCTTTGAAATTAACCTGGTCACAAAAGTGGACTGTAACCTTGAAATGAACCTGGTCACAAAAGTTGACTGTGCCTTTGAAATGAACCTGGTCACTTTCCAGGTTTCATTTATTGGTGTTCCCCTTCAACCTTATATATTTACCTTTCCTTTGTTGCTCCACCACTGTGTTCAGATACTGAGAGTGAAGATGTATAACCAATACTTGGGGCATAAATCACTCTTCTTCCTCCCATGTGCTTGGCGACTGGCCACTCGGACACCTGGCACTGTCACCTTCCACCCAGCCATCACATAGTGGTAACCCTTTCTCACTCCAAATGGCTACATGGAGTGACATTGGAGTGAAGGGAAGGGAAGGTAGGTATACCACCATGGCCAAATGTTTGTGGACACCTGACCATCACACCTACCACTATATGAGCTTGTTGGATATTCTATTCCCAAACCATGGACCCACAAGATATTAGAGGATCTGTGGGCATGTTTATAACACTGGGATCCAGCTTCAATAAGGGAGAGCTCTGAGTTGCCAGTTATGTGGCAGGAAGCTTTGCTGTGCATACCCTGCAATTATGACGGAAAGGAAGCTGCCACTAGATAATGCAAACACATATGTAGCTTTAAGTGTGGTTTAGCAAAATGCGTTTGAAGCTGTATTACATTCCACGATCAAATGAAAAAAAAAAAAAGAGGCCCAAGCACCTGTCATCGCGTCTACAAAACAGCTGGGCAATATGGATCTGTGCCACTGCCAAGTTTTATATGAACCTCCAGTGTAAAGCATGTTAAGCCACGCTCTAAGCAACTGCAGAAATCCTGTGCCTTTAAATGGTTATAGAAAACAACAAACGGGGTAACAGGAGGTTATTAACTCCCATGCCGGACATCCAATTTCCATGGCTAATATTAGGAACGCCGGCATGTTTTCTCACTACTAGTTCATATCACTCGCAATGAGCATTCCGGGATAGAGCACCGCCGTGGGATTGTAGGCAAATATGCAGGCGGTAATTTGTGTGAACCGGGACTGCAGATTTGCTGAACTTCAGGCAAATTTATGTAAAACACAAATAATGGATTTATGGATTTATTAAAACATATTAAAGCGGTAGTAAAGTGTCTGCAAAGAAACAAAAATGCTTTTCCCCTGCAAGGCAATGTCATAATGTGCTAGTATGCATAGCATACTAGCACATTATGTGAGTCCTACCTTAAAACAAAGCTCTGACCGCTGACAGGGCTTTCATCTTCACCTGGTCTTCCCTCTGGGTTTGCAGGCCATTTGAATGGCCAAGCTGTGAGGGCCACAGGCATAACTAGATCCTTCAGGGCCCTGGTGCAAGAAACCATGAAGGGCCCCCCTAACCCCCCCCCCCCCCTTCCATACAAACCCTGGGCTTCCAGTTCTGGGAAAGTGTCCATGGGCATCCTCCCAGAACCCTGCCACCCGCGTGCCACCTGGGGTGTGCATTTAGCACGCTCTGTGACACAGCTGATCACAGATCATGATAAAGGGCTAACCACAGCAGCCCTTTCCCATGTGATCAGCTGATCACATGTAAATAGACTTGCTAGTTATTGGCAGTCCTCCCCCCCCCCCCCATGATGTGTCTGTCTGAGGAAAGGAGAGCCGTTAACCAGCCAGACTGTCATTACATCGTTTACACTGATAATCAGGTCACTGTTCATCAGTGCATCCCCATCAGTGCTGCCTATCAGTGCCCATCAGTGCTGCCGATCAGTGCCCATCAGTGCCGCCTATCAGTACTCATCAGTGCCACCTATCGGTGCTGCCTATCAGTGCTTATCAATGCTCAACAATGCCACTTATCAGTCCCCATCTGTGCTGCCTATCAGTGATCATCAATGCTGCCAATCAATGCCCACCAGTGCTGCCTATCAGTGCTCATCAATGCCACCTATCGGTGCACATCAGTGCTGCATATCAGTGCCCATCAGTGCTGCCTATCAGTGCCCATCAGTGCCACCTATCAGTGCTCATCAGTGATACCTATCGGTGCTGCCTATTAGTGCTTATCAATGCCACTTTTCAGTGCCCATCTGTGCTACCTATCAGTGATCATCAATGCTGCCAATCAATGCCCACCAGTGCTGACTATCAGTGCTCATCAATGCCACCTATCAGCGCACATCAGTGCTGCATATCAGTGCTCATTAATTCCCCCTATAAGTGCCACTTATCAGTGCTCATCAATAGGCCCTATCAGTGCCACTTATCAGTGCTTATCAATGCCACCTATCAGTACTCATCAGCAGGACTCTGAGCTGAGAGCATTTCTCTCATACAGCTCAGAGCCTGCACTGCTGAAAGTTCCCACTCCCTCTTTCCTCGCACAGACAGGACAGGAGAGAGCAGATCTGCTCCTTCTCCTTCCGCCCCTCTCCTCCTGTGTGCACTGCGGAAAGTGTTAAACTAAGTAGCTGAATGATCAAAATCAGCTGCTTATATTCACGGTTCCCACGATGCACACAGATGGAAAGGGGCAAGAGGAGAAGGAGCAGATTTTCTCTCTCCTGTCCTGTCCATGCAAGGGGGGGACTGTCAGTGCAGGCTCTGAGCCTATGAGAGATACGCTCTCAGCTCAGAGCATTGCAGCAAGTAACCCCGCTGGGGCCCCCTACAGTGGCAGAACACTAGGATGGCTTATCCCCCTTCACAGCTCTCACCCGCTGGGTGACTAGGGTTGCCACCTGTCCGGGATTCTCCCGGACAGTCCGGGTTTGGAATCATGCGTCCAGGTTTCAGACTGCCTGAAACCCGGACACATTATTCAGACTGGACTATGGATTTCCAGCAGGGTTGCTGGCTGCAGTTGGCTAAGCTGAAAGTGTCTGTTACACTCTCTTTCACACTGCCCAAAGCCAGCACTAACAATTCTAACAATTCCCCCACCCCCCGCACCGACGGGAGAGGAGAGAGGGCTTGATCTGCACCTCTTTCTCCCGCTCCTACCCCTCGGTGTCTGCCCACACTCCAATCCCCGCGCTGTGCCGCAAAAAAGGATAGTGGGGGCCGGAAATTGGAAGTCTAGCAGCCTCAGATACATCTGGATGAGAGGTACTGACTGCCAAGGGGTGAGTGAGCTCACCATCCATCCCTGTCTGTGACTGAAGTCTCCCCCTTTCTCTCTCCTGCCTCTGAGTAAGTACACTGAGGCAAATCAGGGTTCTCAGAGCACCCCTTACATCAGAGGCCACAGTGTTCCCCCTTACAGCAGAGTCCTCTTCGTACATCAGAGTGCTTAGTGTTCCCCCTTGAATCAGGGTTCCCAGAGCATCCCTTCAGTGAAAGGGAACTCTGGATTCAGATGTAAAAAGGGAAACTCTGTGGATTCAGATGTAAAAAGAGGGACTCTTGTTATTAACGTCATATGATTAGAAATGTTATTTAAATAGCAAAATATATGTATAGTTTATACTATTTAAAAAAAAATTCAGTGCGCCGCTAAAGTGTTTGGGTTTGATTTGAAGAAAAGGTGGCAAGCCTATGGGTGACCTGGATCCCGGCAGCTCAGGGATGTCTTACTCTTGGGAGCAGCAGGTTGCTTGGCGTGCCGTGATGTCAAGGTTTGGTTTGTTCCCCGAGCAGCTCAGTGTGGAGCTGGAAGAGAAGGGCCCGGGAGCAGCAGAGGGAAGCTGAATAGGAGGTTTAATGGGGAGGTAACACATAGAGGAATCAATTCCTGCCTCCTGCAGCTGCTGAATGCCTGCAGGAGGGAAAGAAAGAAGGAGAAGCGGGCATTCAGCGGTTTTTATTTTTTTAATTTTTTTTTATTAGATATGTTTTATAGCAGAAAGTAAAAAATATTGTTTTTTTTAAAAACTGTCGGCCTTTTTTTCTTTATAGCGAAAAAAATAAAAAGCACAGAGGTGATCAAATGCCACCAAAAGAAAGCTCTATGTGTGGGGAAAAAAGGGCATAACATTTATTTGGGTACAACATTGTAATTGTCAGTTAAAGCAGTGTCGTCTTTCAAGAAATGACCTGATCAGGAAGGGGGGTAAATCTTCCGGAGGTCAAGTGGATAACATACCTTCCTCTCCATTTACTAAGGCAGTGTAGATTACAAAATAATTCAGGTTGATTGAGAAAGTTGCTGAATGCCAGATATGCCCAGCCTCAACATTGCCTGCAATCATCGGATGGCTTCTCCATTCAGTCTTCTATCATCTTAGTGTCTGGTGCACTTGCACTGAGTATTCCAAACAAAACAGACGCTTTCAATCAGGTCCTTATGCTCTGCAGAATAATTCCCTCTGCCATTCTACATTATAGCTTTGCATGTAAAGATAGCACTTGTAGGGATCTTCAAACATCCTAGACTCTTCAGAAGTTTCTAGAAGCCCAGTGGGTGTATCTGTTACTTTATATTCTTAAACAGGTTTTACAGTTTTAATTTAAAAAAAAACAGAAATCTCCTTGGTTATGATGGAATATCAACTTTTTAAGCACTTGTGCATCATGTTCTTGGACTTATAACATGCCACCTCAAAGGACTTTGCCTTGGGGCAGAACCTAGCTGGTCCTAGCACTCAATATACTTCATGGTCTATCAAATAACTGCCCTAATGCTGCTTCACCATTTCTAAAACATCTGCTTTCTTCTAGATGATGGTTTGAGGTTCAGAGAAAACCTAAGGCCAACAACGGACCTTTTGTGCACTTTGGCAAGTAGAACATGCCTGTGGCCTGATATTAAAGGTCCATTGTACTTTTTATCTCCAGTCAAAATCCCACCCTATCGATGCCTAACCTCACTCTTCCCCCAGATATAGCCAGAAATATCTGACTACTGTATATCATCTGACTTCCTATAGACAACGTAACAGCCCACTCAGTGACCAGAATATTCTGGAGATACTAAGACAATTTCTCAGTGTTAGGTTGTCTTTTACAAGTCCTAGCTCCAGTACTAGTGTGTATGGACAAGAGGCTTTGTCTTGTCAAAAAGGTACTACCATAACCTGAGGGGTTATAGTCCTGCTTGGCACATTCAGCTGCAGCTTTATTGCTATTGTTTGATTTTTCCTCGTACATCCTATTGTTTTTCTGATAGTTACTACAGCCATCAACTGCTCACCATGCTGTTAGCCAGTTCAGTTCTCACAATTGCAGGGTGAGGAAATAAAGTTGTGTTCACAAGCCACAAAAAAGTATACCTTTTAGCTATTAACGGGAAAGACTTGAACCCCTCTTGCAGCTAGTAAAGCAAACGAAATTTGAACAGCAGTTCGTGGACTTAAGCACAACTAAATTCAATAAAAATGCAAAGCGTTATTAACGCACAATTACAAAAAAAATAAATAAATGAAAACCATATAAGTTAAAAACAAAGAAGCATTCTGCACCAAGTGTTGGTAAGGGTGGTGAACAAGGTGTAGTGTACAATATACTATACTATAAGACTGAAAGTCCAAGCTGATAGAGAGCTTCACCACCCCTTCACAATAGGCTCAACATGTTTTCCGTATTTTGCTTCTTCAGGAGAAGGGATGCTAGTATAGAATTGCTACAATCACGTTGGTTGGAGTCAGTATCCCAAACGTAGCGTATCACTCAAAGTAAATAAAGCATAAAGAAGAAAGGGTGTGTCCATGAGATGTCAATCGTCAATTAAGCATGGTTTTGGTCTAGGCATACATAAGAGCATAGCCCATATAGCCAGTCATTTGGTTCCAATTAATCCAAAACAATAGACAGCCAGGTATATGCAAACCATCCATCCAGACAAATCATCATGTCCCACAGGCAAGGATGGATAAGTAGTCCACAAATAATCCTGCAACCACTAATGCCAGCCACAGGGACCTCCAAGGTTATGGTCATGGACAGGCCAAAGATATTTCTGTAAAGACGCATGCGCTGTGTAAGGGGTCCCCCCCACTGAGTCCTCTTGGGTTTTAATATATCCTGGGCTTTGATAAAGAAATTACTTATTGTCTTGTTGAACAGTTACACAGATATATATATATATATATATATATATATATATATATATATATATATATATATATATACAGTAGCTCACAAGTGAGTACACCCCTCACATTTTTGTAAATACTTTATTATATCTTTTCGTGTGACAACACTGAAGAAATGACACTTTGCTACAATGTAAAGTAGTGAGTGTACAGCTTGTATAACAGTCTAAATTTGCTGTCCCCTCAAAATAACTCAACACACAGCCATTAATGTCTAAACTGCTGGCAACAAAAGTGAGTACACCCCTAAGTGAAAATGTCCAATTGGGCCCAATGTGTCAATATTTTGTGTGGCCACCATTATTTTCCAGCACTGCCTTAACCTTCTTGGGCATGGAGTTCACCAGAGCTTCACAGGTTGCCACTGGAGTCCTCTTCCACTCCTCCATGACGACATCACAGAGCTGGTGAATGTTAGAGACCTTGCACTCCTACACCTTCTGTTTGAAGATGCCCCACAGATGCTCAATTTACCCTCTGTTTCTTTGGCAAGGCAGGGGTCATCTTGGAGGTGTGTTTGGGGTCGTTATGTTGGAATACTGCCCTGTGGCCCAGTCTCTGAAGGGAGGGGATCATGCTCTGCTTCAGTATGTCACAGTACATGTTGGCATTCATGGTTCCCTCAATGAACTGTAGCTCCCCAGTGCCGGCAGCACTCAGCCCCAGACCATGACATTCCCACCACCATGCTTGACTGCAGGCAAGACACACTTGTCTTTGTATGGTCTTGGCCACCGTGCTACAGCTCAGTTTCAGGGTATAGGCAATCATCTTAAAGCCTATGCCATCTTTATGTAACAATTATTTTTTTCAGATTCTCAGAGAGTTCTTTGCCATGAGGTGCCATGTTGAACCTCCAGTGACCAGTATGAGAGAGTGAGAGAGATAACACCAAATTTAAAAGAAGAAGAAGAAAATATTACAGCGCACACATGCAAAAAAGACATTTACCTCCAGCAAGGCTAGTTTAAAACACTTTAAAAAAAAACATTATCAATTGGGTCACACCATATTGCTATATGGTGCTAAGCCCACTTACTGCGACACAGTACCCCATGATTAGTGGGTCCTACACTATCCATAGATTGGGAGATTCTGCTTCTCTGAACCATGAGAGCAATACACTCTTCTAAATGGCAGAATCTTGAGGTCTCCACCCATGACACAAGTAGACACTAATGAGAGGTACTTAATGAGGGAGTGGGGTGCTCCCACATTAACACCAAATTTAACACACCTGCTCTCCATTCACACCTGGGACCTTGTAACAACTAACAAGTCACATGACACGGGGGAGGGAAAATGGCTAATTGGGCCCAATTTGGACATTATCACTTAGGGGTGTACTCACTTTTGTTGCCAGCGGTTTAGACATTAATGGCTGTGTGTTGAGTTATTTTGAGGGGACAGCAAATTTACACTGTTATAAAAGCTGTACACTCACTACTTTACATTGTAACAAAGTGTCAATTCTTCAGTGTTGTCACATGAAAAGATATAATAAAATATTTACAAAAATGTGAGGGGTGTACTCACTTTTGTGAGATACTGTATATACACAAACATTTTTTTTTTCTTTTTCCTTTTTTTTTTAGAAAAGAAAGCTAGAACCCCTGTTAACTTTGTATTTTTGTTTGTGTCCCTTTTGAAACATTTTCCCCACTTGTCTGGTGAAACTGTTTCTAGTAGCTTCCCAGATAGCAACATAAACAATCAAAAAAAGTTCTAACCCTTTCCAACTCTATCCATGCACTTTATGCTCTGCATTATTTCAGCACAGCAAATTTTGTATTTCCCCTCTCTTGGGGTGAGCGGTTTACTTCCTTGTACACCTAGCTTCCCAACAAGCCAGATCCCTATGGGTAATACAAAAACGTATTTATTCCCCTTGGGTGTTGGGATCCCTATGGCTGCCTTTATCCTCATCTAAGGATCCTAAAACCAACTAGCATGTTCCCTGATTCAAGTATCATGAGCACCATTATCCCATATTCAGCACAAGACCACGTAATGTGGCTTGATGAAAAGCATACATTCACTCCTGTGGCCGGGCTATCAGCACAGAGAAGAAGACAACGAGGAGATCCTTTTGACAGCCATTATGTCAAAGATGAAAACAGCAATTAATTAAACTTAATCGATTATTATTTGCGAGGCGCCCATGAAAATTATTTATTCTCCCAGTGTTGCTCATAAGGAACAAAATGATGGAAACGTCTAAAAATAGCTGATTTATTTATTTATATTTTAACTGAACGGGGCTATAATCACAGACCATGTCATATTTAATCAACCATAAACGTTTAGGCAACTGCAGGAGTTTCATTATTTGTCAATTAAATTTTTATATGTGCCATGCGGAATGTATCATGGTTGTATAGCAAATATTTGATCTGCCAGTTGAAAAAAAAATTTATGTGTAGATATATTTGGGTATACCTAAATATTTCATGTTCAGTTTGTGTAAGCTAGTGATGAGGATTTTTAACCTGCAGGTTAGAAACGCTTTTTTTTTCTGGTAAGGAATATTTTTATTGTTTATAACTACAAATGAGTCAATGGAAGGCACTTTACCGTGAGAACACAACTTTCCCACCAAATTAGTTTTTTTATACTTATTGTGTATTGTACTACTTTTCAGTAATAGTTCTGAATTGATTTCAATGGCTGTCACATTCTGTTTTGTTATATTTGGTGCAGACCCACACTCTGTCGCCACTTAAAAACAAACATTTTAAAAATGCTACCTGTAAGGAGAAGTATATTTACCCCCCCCCCCCCCCCCCAAATAAATAAATAAATCAATACATTGCACTTTACCAGTGCTCACATGCAGCGGCTATATTTGTTTATTTTTAATTCGTTTTCTCTTTATTTTCATCTGATGATTCTACCCTAGTGTGACAACACTCAATACACTTTATCTATGGAGAAGTAGTGTTGTCACCCTAGGCTGTTCTCCTGATTTGGCCTTCCTCCACTCCATTGCATAGGAAGCTGATAGCTGATTGACACTGTTTAAAATTACAGTTCAGTGCGCAGGAGCTTACAAGGACATAGGAATTCTGCCAAGAATCAACAGGTATTTTTCTTTATTTGCTAAAAAGATAGTTAGCCTGAAAAGGGAAAACTAATGCACATACCACATCTAAGGACTTGATCACAGGTCACACATTTTGGTGCCTCGAATGTTAAACCTGTTCCTGGGTATATTTGACCCGCTGATTCCAAACAATGGTACCAATGTTTCCCTATTAGCTCTAGTTTTTGAGATACAGCATAAATGCCATATACCACTCTTCACTCTGGTTGCCTGTCAAAAATCATGATATAAATATAGCAAAATATGTCGGGATGATTCAGGCAGCACCGTTATGAAGTAGATGTAACCTCAAGGTGCTCTGCAAAAATCAATTAAAAAAATGAGCAACAATATACGCACATCTCCTATATGATCATTACTATAATACAGATAATAACTTACGCTTTAACCACTTCAATACCGGGCACTTTCACCCCTTTCCTGCCCAGGACAATTTTCAGCTTTTAGTGCTGTCGCACTTTGATTGACAATTGCGCAGTCATGCTACACTGTACTTAAACAACATTTTTATAATTTTTTTCCCCACATCAAGAGCTTTATTTTGGTGATATTTGACCACCACTGGGTTTTTTATTTTTTGCTAAACAAATAAAAAAAAATTAAAAAAAAAAAAGTTTTTCTTAGTTTCTGTTATAAAATTTTGTAAATAAGTAATTTTTCTCCTTCACTGACGGGCACTGATGAGGTGGCACTGATGAGGCGGCACTGATGGCCACTGATGAGGTGGCACTGACGGGCACTGATGAGGTGGCACTGATGAGGCGGCACTGATGGCCACTGTTGAGGTGACACTGATGGGCACTAAATTGCAGCACTGATGGGCACTGATAGGTGCCACTGATGGACACTGATAGATGGCACTGATTGACAGCACTGATGAGGAGGCACTGAGAGGCATTACTGATGGGCACTGATAGATGGCACTGATAGGTGGCACTGATTGGCAGCACTGATGAGGAGGCACTGACAGGCATTACTGATGGGCACTGTTTGGAATCCCTGGTGGGTACAGATTGGCACTCTAGGTGGGCACCGCTGATTATCAGTGCAAAACCCCCCTGTCAGGAGAGCCGCATATCGGCTCTCCTCTATTCACGCTGACATTCGCTGCCGATAACCGGCACTTCCTGGTTACAATTTGATCAGCTGTTATTGGACATATGGTAAAGAGCCTACATCATAGGCTATTTACTGAGATCGGAGATGAGGTGTGTCAGAGCGACACAAGGCACTACCGATCGGCGCGCACAATTGGCTTATCCTGCTGGATGTCATATGACGCCCAATCAGGATAAATGAAACCACCGGCTGCCCGCCATTCTGCTATAGGCCCGTACGGGAAGCGGTTAAAATCCAATGTAAAATTACAGTTGGAAATACCTAAACGCTCTCACTATATCTGCTAACTTGTATGCAAAAACACAAACTAGGTAACAGTTGATCAACAAGATCTTTTCAAAAATTGAATAAAATTTTTTATAAATTCGACCATGTGTAATAAACTTGAGCTGATGCAGTCTAGCCAAATCAATTTTCTGAATCAGTGCCCCAAATAACAACCCCAAGAACAGGTTCTTAAAAGCAGGGCACCAAGAAAAATTATATAATATAATCTGTATGACTTTTTCGTTCTTGGATTTAGATATCCTTTAGGTATATGTAAGTATATGTAAGTATACTTACATCACACTTAGCTTAGATGTTTGATCTTTTGAAGAGCTAAGCTGGTTGAAGAATCTTTAGCTTCTAATTCACTTTGGGGGAGTCTCCGGTACCTGCTCCCCCCCCACCCCCACAGTGCACCGTGGTTCTACCTGCAGGCTGCTAAACCACTTAGTGATATAGGGGGTGCATAGGTGAGCGCAGCCTATTGCATTAGGGTGTGCACCCCAAAGCTCAAACACACGTGCATGTGTGTGTGTCTACATTTATATGGCCCCACCACATTGATCTTCCTGCCGGCATAGTAAAAGAGAAGTGCGTAAGCACTTCTCTTATGGAACAGCCGGTAAGCAGGAGATCTTTCCCATCTCCCCGCCTGCATATAAAGCCATAATGCTTATGCGAGCGAGGGGATAAGGGTGTGCCCAGGCACACCCTGCACACCCTGTGTGCACAACTATGAGGGGGTGACAGGTGGGACCACTCCTAGAAGTGTGTCAGATGCTGAAGATCCTTCTGCCAGTTAGGAGAGAAAATATTGGCAGCAGAGGTGAATATTAAAACTCTACTTTTACAGGGAGCATTTAAAAAAAACACACATTTTAGGTGGCAATAAAGTAACTTTAAAGTGGTCCTTCCATTAGATCTTTTTTTCATGTTTAGTGCATGCTAAGTAATGAGTAGGTGTAAGGGCCATTTACATCTGCCTACATCCAAGTCTGTTTGTGTCTCCATTAAAAAGCAGAAAAGATCTGCATCCTTTTCCATTTTTGCAGACAAAAAGGATGTAAACAGATGTTGTCTGTTTAAATCCGTTCCATTTATGTCTATCTTTTAGGCAAGAAACATTTTTTATACTTTTGTCACCTACATCTATTTTCTTCAACCAGTAAAAAAACAGGCATGTAAAAAACATATACAAAAAATGGATGTAAACTGTGCTGAACTGAAGATGCGCAAACTGATGTAAACTGCAACCTAAATCAGTCTAAGTGACAAAAGTATTAACAAAAATCTTTTTCTTACTAAAAGCGGACATAAACAGAACGGATATAAACGGACAACATAAACGAATGACATAAATTTACATCCATATACTGCACAAAAATGGGAAAGGATGCAGACCTTTTCTTATTTTTTTCTCTGTGGACATAAACTGACTCAGATGTAAACAGACATACGTTTGTTCTCAGACATACATTGTGGTTCAAGTTGGATCTGTCTGAATAACTGACAGATGGATCCAGAATAAACTCCAGTGTGAAAGGTTCCTTCAAGAAAAGGGTCCTTTTTTTTAGCAAAAAAGAGACTGAACTGATGATGATGCCCATTTGAAAGGCCCCATAATGCTAGTACACACAGACCGAATATTGGCTGATATCTACCGGTTCAACAGAAACCAAATGACATTTGGCGGTGTATACAGCAGTAGGGATGAGCTTCGAGTTCGAGTCGAACTCATGTCCGAACCAAAATTAAAAAAAAAAAATGACGTGGGAGTCCCCCTAAATTCCATACCAGGCCCTTCAGGTCTGGTATGGATATTAAGGGGAACCCCGGCCAAAATTTAAAAAAAAAATGACGTGGGGTTCCCCCTAAATTCCATACCAGACCCTTCAGGTCTGGTATGGATTTTAAGGGTAACCTCGCGCCAAAAAAAAACAAAAAAACGGCGTGGGGTCCCCCCAAAAATCCATACCAGACCTTTATCCGAGCACGCAACCTGGCAGGCTGCAGGAAAAGAGGGGGGGACGAGAGTGCGGCCCCCCCTCCTGAACCGTACCAGGCCACATGCCCTCAACATTTGGAGGGTGCTTTGTACTTACCCCTACCATTTCACAAAAAAAACTGTCAAAAATGTTAAAAATGACAAGAGACAGTTTTTGACAATTCCTTTATTTAAATGCTTCTTCTTTCTTCTATCTTCCTTCATCTTCTGGTTCTTCTGGCTCTTCTGGTTCTTCCTCCGGCGTTCTCGTCCAGCATCTCCTCCGCGGCGTCTTCTATCTTCTTCTCCTCGGGCCGCTCCGCACCCATGGCATGGGGGGGAGGCTCCCGCTCTTCTCTTCTTATTTTCTTCTCTTCTTCTCTTCTTCTCTTCTTCATTTTCTTCTCTGGGCCGCTCCGCACCCATGCTGGCATGGAGGGAGGCTCCCGCTGTGTGACGGCGTCTCCTCGTTTGACAGTTCTTAAATAACGGGGGACAGGGCCACCCGGTGACCCCGCCCCCCTCTGACGCACGGGACATGACGGGACTTCCCTGTGGCATTCCCGGGACGTCACAGGGAAGTCCCGTCAAGTCACTGTGCGTCAGAGGGGGGTGGGGTCACCGAGTGGCCCCGCCCCCCATTATTTAAGAACTGTCAGACGAGGAGCGCCGTCACACAGCGGGAGCCTCCCTCCATGCCAGCATGGGTGCGGAGCGGCCCGGAGAAGAAAATGAAGAAGAGAAGAAGAGAAGAAAAGAAGAAGAGAAGAGCGGGAGCCTCCCCCCCATGCCATGGGTGTGGAGCGGCCCGAGGAGAAGAAGATAGAAGACGCCACGGAGGAGATGCTGGACAAGAACGCCGGAGGAAGAACCAGAAGAGCCAGAAGAACCAGAAGAACCAGAAGATGAAGGAAGATAGAAGAAAGAAGAAGCATTTAAATAAAGGAATTGTCAAAAACTGTCTCTTGTCATTTTTAAAATTTTTGACAGTTTCTTAGTGAAATGGTAGGGGTAAGTACCCCCTAACCATTTCACACAGGGGGGGGCCGGGATCTGGGGGCCCCCTTGTTAAAGGGGGCATCCAGATTCCGATAAGCCCCCCGCCCGCAGACCCCCACAACCACCGGCCAGGGTTGTGGGGATGAGGCCCTTGTCCTCATCAACATGGGGACAAGGTGTTTTGGGGGCTACCCCAAAGCACCCTCCCAATGTTGAGGGCATGTGGCCTGGTACGGTTCAGGGGGGGGGTGCACTCTCGTCCCCCCCTCTTTTCCTGCGGCCTGCCAGGTTGCGTGCTCGGATAAGGGTCTGGTATGGATTCTTGGGGGGACCCCACGCCGTTTTTTTGTTTTTTTTGGCGCGGGGTTCCCCTTAAAATCCATACCAGACCTGAAGGGTCTGGTATGGAATTTAGGGGGAACCCCACGTCATCTTTTAAAAAAATTTTGGTCGGGGTTCCCCTTAATATCCATACCAGACCTGAAGGGCCTGGTATGGAATTTAGGGGGACTCCCACGTCATTTTTTTTTTTGTAATTTTGGTTCGGGGTTCCCCTTTGGGGAATTCCCATGCCGTTTTTATCAATGAACTTCTATGTGTATTGTCGGCAATGCAATAGCCGCGGGTAGTTTTAAATGGGTTTTTCCTTCAAAATGTCCTTTTGCTGTCAGACTGTTCTAAACACAGGAAACATGCGCCCCTTTACAGGCATACTATAGACACCCCCCAGGTACAAAATTTAAAGGGATATTACACTTTTATTGTTTGACTGTAAGCATTATTAAAATCACTGCTCCTGAAAAAACGTCCGTTTTTAAAACTTTGTTTTGCATTGATCCATGTCCCCTGGGGCAGGACCCAGGTCCCCAAACACTTTTTATGACAATAACTTGCATATTAGCCTTTAAAATTAGCACTTTTGATTATTCATGTTCGTGTCCCATAGACTTTAACGGTGTTCGCGTGTTCAAACAAACTTTTTTCCTGTTCGCATGTTCTGGTGCGAACCGAACAGGGGGGTGTTCGGCTCATCCCTATACAGCAGCCCGTCCGACAGAAGCCGGCCAACATTCGGCCCGTGTGCACAGCAGTCTGTCCAACAGAAGCTGTCCTAACATCCGGCCTCTGCCGAACAGGCATGCTGAAAAAAACAGCAGCCAATCGGCATTCAATCAGCACTCTCAGCCAATGGCTGCAAGCACTGACCGGTGTGTTCTGGCCGGGACGGCAGTCCCCCTGACAGAATGCATAAGCACTGTGGGGAAATCACTGTACTAATGCTGCATAGTTAGTACAGCAAACTCTTCACATGCTCCTCACTGGGTTGAACGAATCAAAACTTTCCTTTGTTGTATTCTTATCCTGTTCATTAGAATTATTCACTTATGAAGCATGTAAGCGCCACAATTTTAATGGTTATTATTGCAAAGGTGGAATTTATTTCACTTAAAGGTGCAGCTATAATTGTTTGTAATTTTTCACAATTCAGATGCCAGACATTGGTTTAATTACACATTTGAAAGGGAATAATTGGCTGCCTCTGTTATTGATGATGCTGATTCAGCAGTTAAGGCTCCATTCACACCTGAACGTAGCGATTTACTGGTGTTTTTCTGGCATTTTTGAAGAGTTTTTGTATCTTTTTAAAAGCATTTTACAGCTTCAGGCGTTTTTGTTTAGCCAATGGAAAGCACTAGAGGAAGGAGAAGGAGAGGAAAGTAGGGGTGGAGAGCTGCTGTTTGAGCAGAAAACGAGCGACAAAACGCTCGTAAAACGCTCAAGTCAAGCTTTTTCCGGCGTGTCTATTGAAGTTTATGGGGCCAAAAAGAAGCTCATGTACATTTTTTGAGCGACAGGCATTTTGCTTCAGGTGACAGAACGCTCATATGTGAACAGGGCCATTAAAATGAATGGGATTTGGCTTGTTGAGGACAGTTGGCTGAATATATGTTGCTGTATATTTACAAAACTCCAAGTTGCCAATGCAATACACAATTTCAATGTTTGCTAAGGAAAAATAAACCTATTTTTGTCACAGAGTTCAAAGTAAATTAAAAACCAAGACAAATAGTTACATGATTCTAAAACAGCAAAATATGAAATGCCTGGAATGTCTTCTTTATAGAGGGAGAGATTTTATTAGGATAGTTTAATCTTCCCAGAGCTAGAGCTAAAATAAAGAAATGAGAAAAAATAAAAATAACACTTTCAAATCTAAAATTCCCCCCTCGCATGTAAGTTCTTATTAAAATGTATCTAATATCTATATATAAAGTATCTAATCTATCTATAATAAGTAACAATAATAAGTAATAAGTATATAATCTAAGTAATATTCCTAAAGTGACCTTGTCACCAATCTCAAATTTCAAATAAAACAGCTCATTATACAGATGATAGTAAATACATATTACATTGCAAAGAAAATGCGTCGTTACATTGAAGAGGAATTACTAAATGAAGTTTCTTCAAATATCAACATTTTTGGAAGTGTCATCTTCCTGTAATCCCCACAGCGATCAATGGTTCTCCCTCCAAACTTTATTGTCACTATAGCACTATAGTACACAGAAGCGACGTACTGGAAGTGTCAGTTTCAGAAAAACTTCACGCTGGATTCCTTATCAACGGAGCAACGTTTGGTGGTACACGGGCTGGAAAACGTTAATAATTATATTCTTCTTTATAGGGAGCTGTTTTCTGTTTTTCTTTTTTTTTTTTGGAAAAAGGTTTAGCAACACGGTCACCTAAAGACTTTTTTTTTTGGGGGGGGGGGGGGGGTTTGCAGGTTTTTACAGTCAATAGATATATTTGAAAAATTTGTGTTGGAAATATGCATTTTCTTGTCAAATAATGGGCAAAAACACAGTATCAAAATAGCTAAAATCTTATTGAAAGCTAGAAAATGAGTGAGGAAAAGCCAAAAAAAGCCCAGCGATATTTTATATTTTCTTGTCTTAAGTGGCATATTATAGTTTTTATTTAAAACATAGAGACTTTTTTTTTTTTACTTTAAGTTTTAGTTTTTAGTGTACCTGACCTTGGCGTGGTATCAAAAGAGCCCCTAATTTTCCACTTCTTAATAAGTGATTAAACATGACTGACTGGCATATTCAAAGCTTTGGATATCTTTTTATATCCTTTTCCATCTTTGTAAAGTTTCATTACCCTGTTACGCAGGTCTTTTGACTGTTCTTTCCTACCTCCTCATGGCTCAGTGTCTAGCCTGCTTAGTGCATCCATGTGAGGGCTAACAAACTCATTGACTATTTATACACAGACACTAATTGTGATTTAAAAAGCCACAAATGTGGGAAATTAACCTTTAATTGCCATTTTAACCTGTGTGTGCCACCTTCTGTGTCTGGAACGAGGCCAAACATTCCAGGGTATGTAAACTTTTTATCAGGGCCATTTGGGTGATTTCTGTTATCATTATGATTTAAAAGGATGTGATAATAAATGGCTTCATGTGATTGCTATCCTTAAATAAAAGACATTTTTTGGCATAATCAGTCATATTTTCAATATTAATGCCAAAATTTTCACAATTTCTGCCAGGGTATGCAAACTTTTGAGCACTACTGTATACTGTAAGTACCTTCAATAAATGATTTGATGCATTATAGTATCATTCATTTTGAATTGCACTCCTATGCATCAAGGCAACACACCTTAGTGCATTGCAGCCAAAAATGCGTTACATGTCTGATAATTGGGTTGTTTTTGTGCAATGGAAGTCTATTGATTTCAATGAGCTGCCTTATTGCAATGCATGGTAATGTGTGACATAAGGAACGTTAGTTCATGTACATTAAATACTATACACCCTTTCCAGCAAACTATGCAATGAAGAACAGGGATTTTTAGTTCATACATATTGCAATACATGCTTAAGCTGTTAAATGTACATGGGCCCTAAGTGTTGGTAAAAGTCACATTCATTCCTTAATGTGGTTGTAAACCCCTGACATGAAAAATGAACAATGCATATCCTTCTATACTTTGTACTTATTTCAATCCAAAGAACTGAATTCTGTCCACTGTCTCATTTCTTTGTTATCTGCATGTGTCATTTCGAACAGGTTGTGCAGACTCAAAGTAATTTAGGGGGGACAAGGGAGTGGAGCCTCCAGCACATAGCATGTGACTAACAGCCTTAGCTGTACATGTTTTCCTGTGCGATTTTGTAAAGGGGTGTGTGTCCATTCTCTCCACTCAGATCTCAGATTACACTCAGCTCCCTGTTCTATACTGTGCAGTGTGTGACATCAGATAATACACTGACATCTGCCCCCTGCCTTTCGAAGCTGAGAAAAAGTCTTTGATCCTTGTGTGGTTAGGTGGCTGTAGAGAAGAGATAGCTGCAGATAAACAGATAAACCTTTTTGTAGTAGGATTTGTTTCATCGCTGCGCATGATCAGAGATGATTTGTTTTACCTCTGTGTATCACCTAAGGCCAGTCACTTCAAGTTCCCTTTGAGTGGGGCCTCCCCACACTGCAAGACTTAAATGTTCATTAAGGCCCCTTTCACACATACAGACCGTTCCATCCATTGACGGATGAAAAACGGATATCAATGCATTCCTACGGAAAAACGGATGACAAAGGATACTCATCTATTTTCATCTGTTTTCATCTGCTTCCGCCAACATCCGTTTTTTTGAATGGATGAAAGTCCTATTTTTTTTTAAAACACCCCTAGCTTTCTGTCCACGACCATCTTGAGTACAGGCAGGTGATTCACGTAGCAATTTCTTCCTATAATCCAGCTGCCCTTAGCTCAGGTATGCATACAGGAGGGTGTGCTTAGCTGAGAAAACCCCTCCTCTCCTCGTAAAGACTTCTGGGATGTATAAAATCATTTGCCTAGGTCTGGAAACCAGGAAGTAACTGCAAAATGCAAAAAAAAAAAAAGTTGAAAAAAGATAAATATAATATACCTTCCTACCTGTTTACTAATATTGTCAGCATAAGGATTAAAAATATTTATTTTTGATTGATTGAGAGAGTGAAGTTCTGCTTATAATAATACCTCAAACTAGAGTTGCCACCTCATCCCTTTAACCGATTGCCGACCAGCCACTGCACCAGCTCGGCACGATCCTGCGAACCGTCGCAGCTATACGTCGATTTAACCGATTGCCGACCAGCCACTGCGCCAGGTCGGCACGATCCCGCGAACCGTCGCAGCTATACGTCGGCTCGTGGGATCAGAATAGCAGGCGCGATTGCGAAGGACAGAACACAGAAGTGTGTGTGTAAACACACAAATCTGTGTTCTGCTCTGAGAGGAATGACAGATCGTGTGTTCTATTAGCTAGGAACCACGATCCGTCACTTCCTCTAGTCAGTCCCCTCCCCCTTCAGTTAGAATCACCTCCCAGGGAACACAATTAACCCCTCGATCGCCCCCTAGTGTTAACCCCTTCACTGCCAGTGACATTTTTACAGTAATCAATGCATTTTTATAGCACTGATCGATATAAATGCCAGTGGTCCCAAAAATGTGTCAAAATTGTCCGATGTGTCCGCCATAATGTCGCAGTCACGATAAAAAACGCCGCCATTACTAGTAAAAAAAAAATAATAATAATAAAAATGCTATAAATCTATCCCCTATTTTGTAGACGCTATAACTTTTTCGCAAACCAATCAATATATGCTTATTGCGTTTTTTTTTACCAAAAATATGTAGAAGAATACATATCGGCCTAAACTGAGAAAAAAATAGCTTTTTAAAAAACAAATAGGGATATTTATTACAGCAAAAAGTACAAAATATTGTGTTTTTTTTCAAAATTGTCGGTCTTTTTTTTGTTTATAGCGCAAAAAATAAAAACCACAGAGATGATCAAATACCACCAGAAGAAAGCTCTATTTGTGGGAAAAAAAGGACGTCAAATTTGTTTGGCTGCAGCGTCTCGCGACCGCGCAATTGTCAGTTAAAGCGACGCAGTGCCGAATCGCAAAAATGGCCCGGTCATTCAAGAGCCAAATCTTCCGGGGCTGAAGTGGTTAAACTCGAACACCTTTGAATCACACAGGTTCTGAGGCTAATTAAATGCAGATAAGGCACCAAGTGAGTTTAATTACCACTTTAATCAGCCACAGAACCTGTGTAATTAATATGTGTTCGGGTTTAAGGTCCCGTTCACACCAATGCGAATTAGATGCGCGTTTCTTCGCATCCAATTTGCATAGCAGGGGAATGTGACTGGCTCTCTATGGAGCCGATTCACATATCTCCGGGGCGGCTGCGGAGTGCACTGCACAAAAACGCTGTGCGTCTTTAGCTCCGTTTCAGGGCATAGAATCGGCCCTGATTCATCCCTGGAACGGGAAACAGGGACACACAGCGCTCCTGTGCGTTCCGCAGCGTGTTATAGTGTGAACCCGGCCTAAAGGGGTGAGGTGGCAACCATACCTCAAACTGTGGTTGCCACCTCACCCCTTTAAGCCCCAAACACATATTAATTACACAGGTTCTGTGGCTGATTAAGGTGGTAATTAAACTCACTTGGTGCCTTATTTGCATTTAATTAGCCTTAGAACCTGTGTGATTCAAAGGTGTTCGGGTTTAAAGGGATGAGGTGGCAACTCTACCTCAAACCCAGAAAATCAGACTGTTCATCATTTTTCACAAAGCTTTATTGAAATGTCATGAGTGAACACCTTTGAAAACAAGGCATTTTCCCTTGTTCATGGATTGAGGTTGCACTGCAAATAGCTGCCAGCATACCCCAAGCATCTGGTGTTAATTTAATGAATCCCTAATTACATATTCTATTCTACCCTAAAACACACCTCCAACAAAACATACTCTATTAATAAAGACAAATAAAGGGATTTTTATTTTTAAGCAAAAACTTATTGAGTGAAACAAAGAATTTCCCTATTGCCGATTGTAAAATCGGTAATTTTGCAACAAAATCAATCTCACCAAATCATTCCTCACATCCCTTCCATGGAGTGTTTTCCTACAAACTGACATCTGATATTTAACCTGGGAGGTTATAGGATGATTTAACAATCCTTTCATACTTTTCTTCTGTCTGTCGCCATGGCTTAGCACTCGGCGGCAGCGATATATACCCTCTGCATAAATTTCTCCCGCCTTTCATTCCTTCATACCGCAGCAAATTAGACAAAGTTCTTGTTGCACAGCCAATTAAAAATGTATTGTGAATACACTTTAACAAAACAAAAGGGAATCAGCTGAAGAGCTGGATAATCAGAGACAGGCATTCAGTCACATCATTGATAATGCTAATAGGCATCCAGCCAGTCAGGGTCTGTTGTAAACAGAACATCTTAGCTGTCTCTGTGTCTCACAAACTGATTATTTGCTAGGAATCACCCGGTGCTTTAAACTGATGGACTCTGATTTGCAGCAAATTAAGCAATCAAACTTTGCTGTCAGCGGGAGAAGTTGTTCTTATAACAGTGAGTGACTGTTATTATTTTTTTCTTTAATAAAAGAAAGAATGGAATATATTTTAGAGCACGTATGGCTAGGTGAATGTTCTGTTGCAGTAAATGTCTAGCGTTTAAAGTTTATATAAAGCCAGAAACAAAATTGTAATGTCTTCCAGCTTACCGGTCTTTAGATGTTGTGACTGCTTTAGTTTTTTAGATTTTTTTTACCATTATTTTCACCTGGGGATCCTATCAGTAACGCACTTCCTGTCCTAGGGTGCCATAACTCACTCATTATACTGTATTTGCAGAGGAGAAGAGTTGTCACCCTATGACAGGACTACAGGATACCCTCCATTCTGAGTTCTGTAGCCAACACGGGTAGCTAAGAACAATGTAACTGATACGAGTGCAGCACACGCAGAGTGTACGAGATGTTATCAGTTCAGGAGGTTTGTGGCAGGACCAGATGTTATTGCTTTAACCAGTTACAGCCTGCGCTATAGCCAAAAGATGGCTACAGCGCAGGCTTACGTTGCCGGGAGGGCGTCCGTGGACTTCCTCCCGTGATCCTTAGGACACAGCTGAGCACAGATCGGGCTAAAAGGCCACAGTGGCCCTTTACCACGTGCCCAATGACAGCTGATCACCATGTAAACACAAGCCGGTAATTGCCATTCCTTTCCTCACCTTGTGTGAGGAGAGAGAGGAGAGACGATAATTGGCTTGTGTTAAAGGGGCATCTACACTGATAATCAGGGCACTGATTATCAGTGCAGTCCCAACAGTGCCCACCAGTGCTGCCAATCAGTGCTCACCAGTGCTGCCAATCAGTGCCAATCAGTGCCTCCTCATAAATATCACCTATTACTATAAGTGCCCATCAGTGCCCACCAGTGCCACCTATCAGTGCAGCCTCATCAGTGCCTCCTCATCAGTGTCCACCAGTGCCGCCTCATCAGTGCCGCCTCATCAGTACAGCATATCAGTGCCCATCAGTGCAGCCTCATCAGCGTAGGAGAAAAATTACCTGTTTGCAAAATTCTATAACAAACTATGAAAAACTTTTTTTGTTTTCAAAATGTTCGGTCTTTTTTCATTTGTTTAGCAAAAAAAAAAAAAAAAAAAAACAGTGGTGATTAAATACCACCAAAAGAAAGCTCTATTTGTGTGAGAAAATATGATAAAAATTTTCATATGGGTACAGTGTAACATGACCGCGCAATTGTCATTCAAAGTGTGACAACGCTGAAAGCTGAAAATTGTGCCTGGGCAGGAGGGGGGTAAAAGTGCCCAGTAGGCAAATGGTTAAAATATATATTTGAGACCAATCCAATCCCATGAATAAGTCAAATCTATGACGAAACATGTCGGGGGCGTGGCTGTAAGGTCTGACGAGCTACGCTGAGAGCCGCACTCGAGGAAGGAGAGATTTTGGCTGTACGGCGCTCCACGAAGGGGGTGAGAGGGACCGTGAGTCCTGGCATTTGCACATCTCGGGTCCGCCGTGACCATTTGCTGTTTTGAGTGTATCCACTGAATTTTGAAGCTGCTGTGATCTGCACTGGTTTTACTGCTGTCATTTATCTTTTAAAATGTGAGTGGTTTTATGGAAGATTGTAGTGGTTCTAAATAAAATTTGCCGTGCTGGTTTACGCTATGTGAGTTCTTCATATTCTTTTACATGTGGATTGATCCTAACCATGGTGGCCTAATTACTATTCGATCACTCTGGAGTGTGATTCTTAAGCGTATTTTGCCGTGCATGAGAGTGCTGGCAAAAATATTTGGTGAGTGAGATTCCATTGGGAGTGGATTCACGTTTTCACGTTGGTGAGGTGAAGGACGTTTTGAGTTTACACTACCAGGATCACTGCACCTCAGAAGATCTATGTGGATTTTTTTGTCACAGATTTAATCACGCATTTTTTGTCACAAAAGATTCAAGGACTGATGTGTCTTATTAAATTATATTGCACTGTAATAATTTTGTTATTGGGTATGTCACATTAATTGGTGATTTTTTTTTTTTTTTTTTTTTTTTTTTTTACCTGATTTGCATAAGCATTATAAGTTGTTGGGCACTATTTAATTCACTGTCACACAGGATTAATTTGTGTATTGATTTATCACGTCATCCAGTTCATATATGTACACACTTTAATGCAGTCACTATTTGGTGACATGTTAACACTTATTTAGATTTTCACCATTAGGTATATGAGCGCCTCTTATTTGTTCTTGTGTATTTAGGTGGGCATTTGTTACATGAGATCAAATAATACTATACTCTAAAATATATATTTAACAGGCCAAAGGAGAACAAATAAAAGAACTGTATTGCTAGGGTTAACATATAGTACAAAGCCTAAGTTACATATATATTATAAAAAAGCCTATCTCCAGGTTGGGTAGAGCCACACTGAAGCAGCCAGACTCCTCACTGTCTTCACACCTAGGAGTGTCTTCTTTTTGCCCCGCTAGGTTCATTTTCTTCCTCAAAACTTTGTAGGTCTACTGCCTTTTTGCCCCCTCCCCCTTCCCCCACACTCACACCTTTCATAAGCCAACTGTCTTTCTCTAGCCACTAGTGCGAATAAACCCTTCTATATTTTACAGCCAAGGAAGCAGCTATCTTAACCAGCCATTTGATGACTTGACAGTTCAGCTGAAAGAACAAGCAGTTGTGACAGTTATCATCAACAGCATTCCTTGACTGTTAAGGGAAACTGTTAATTTGATGGGTTTAGTTCCGCTTTAGGTCATTTTGCTTCTTCCTACTCCCCTAGGCCCACTGTCCACTCCCTGCTTCCTTAGGACCACTGTCTTCTTTCCGCTGCTTAAACTGGAACTAAACTTACCTTTTCTTCAATGACCTCCATCCCCCACCAGCGCCGGCATCTTCTTCTAAGTGCTGGTTTTTGGTTGTCTTCATTGGCCAGTGCAGGATGAAGTCACTCCTGTGCGTTCTGGGAGTGGGCTGGTAAGTGTATTTTATGACTCCTCTCTCATTGCATGTCATATTGGCAATAAAGAGCTGCCTTCTAACAGTTTGTGACAATGGAACTTTAGTTGCATGTTAAGCCATTTGTCTTCTTCCTGTCCCTCTACGCTACCTGTCTTCTTCCACTCTCCTAGACCACTGTCTTCTTTTTACCGCTCAAGCCATTATCTTCTTTCCATCACCCAAGCTAGTGTCTTTTTCCTGCTTTCCAGGTAGAGGCCAGTAGTCGTATTCCCTCTCTCCATAGGCCAGCTGTTTTCTTGCCCACTCCTGGGACCACAGTGTCCTTTCCAACTGTTCTCTTCCTGCAACCTGTAGGCTACTCTGGTACTACTGCACCTCTAGACTTTTGTGTGGTTTCCCTCTTACCGTAATTGACTGGAAAGCCTTATCACATGAACCAGATCAGACTTCATAGCCACACAGTACACTATTTCAACAACAAAAGTGCACATACTCTGCAGGGACAGCAACAATGAGGACAGGATTGAATTACTTTAGCATCTATGGAACCAGTCTTGGACCATTTTCTTTACACGGACATATACGTTCCTGAAAGTAAGCAACATAATATGTTGATCACATGCAAATGGCAAGAGTAGACCTATGTCTGGTGCAGGGCAAAAGTTTCTATTTTTCTAGCCACAGAGCATCTATTCAAATGGAGGGTGCACAATGCACCAAAGTTCTTTCTTTCTTTCTTGAGCTGCAGAGGTGAACCTAAACTCCGGGACATAGACCTTCTTTCCAAGAGCCTTTATTTTAGCAGTGCTGCAGAAGATACAGTTAATTCTATCACATTCACATTTTACTTAGTGCTCACGTCCCGAACGGTCCTCCATTTGTAAGGTCACATTTGCATGAAGATTTAATGATAGCAGGCATAGATTAGCACAATTTAGCCAAATTCTTCATCAGTACGACGTACGTTCGGCAAGTGTGAACGGGCCAGTCGCAGTCCACTAACTTTACAAAAATTCCCAGACGCAGACTGAATTTCTTAGATAGATTATATATATTATAATCTTGTTATTGCTTCTGATAGATGGCAATTATGATTAATTCTTCCCGACAGCACTAAAAACTGTCAGATTTGGAAAAGGCCATAGGAGGAATAACGCTTCTGCCCATGGGTAGCATTTCAAACGTATTAATAAAAGGTGACGCTTGAATCAAACTGACATATAGATAGGAGCCCAGATTGGGTAAGTGTATCTTTATTACTTAACTAAAATGGCTTCAGCCTTGCCTAGCGCAATTAATAGCGAACAAATCCTCAGATATAGTAAACTTCTCTTTTTTATGCCTAATACCGCGATACAGTATGCAGCAATAAAAACGACACTTCTCGCTCACACGAGGGACAGTCATCGGCCTTGCAAATTTAATTTTTAGCTTCACTAGGCCAGTGTATTGAGCCAAAAAAAAAAGTATTATAGCCTAGTTTAAATTTAAATTTAATGACATTGATGTATTCTAAATATTCAATGAAAACGGTCAGACACAGATGCAGGACGCCAAGGGGCCGGGAGAAAATGGAACTTTGGAAAAGGCAGGAGTTCTAGCTGACAGCACACACAAATGACTGCGGGGGTGTTGTTGGAAATTAGACAGTGTTATATGGCAGAGCCTGTTTGCTGGTCAGTAAGTATATACGGTTTTTCAGTGCTTACTGAGCACTTCTGTCAATACTTCCTATATGGATACTACCATTAAGCACATTGCTAAGACTTGTTTACCGCCTTTTTCTACCTGGTCAATTTATGAGTCCCTACGAAGCTATCAAATGCACTCCAAACCTTTACCAGTGGGGTTTACATGCATTTTATGAGGGTTTAGTCAAAAGTGTGAGAACCCAATTTTACTTCTAGTATGCAATATAATTGCCCACAGTGCTTTTGCCAAGCACAAGCACATTTTCTTTATTGTTCATTGTGGAAAACCAGAAGATATTAATTCTTAGACATTTGGGTTATACTACCACCCTCAGGAGGTTTGGACACTGGTAAACAAGAGATGTTAGGCTACCTTTCTTATAGCCACACTTCCAACTGTCATGCCTGAGTTTTTTTCTAGTGCCCTAGAGGCTTGGGTGAGTTTTCATGCCCTAGAGGTTTGGATGCCTTATCACTGCTGAGAAAAAATTCTAATTCAATTTTTAATATACCTCACATTACTGCACTGCACCGAGGATGGACACTCCAGCCCCTTTCCTCCCTTTTCCCTTGAGGTAGCCACCTCAGTTGGCCTCATTGATGGCATGGCCCTGGTCATAGCACAGCCTCTGGTGTGACCCAATCTCTAAAGCCTCACACTGTGTGTACTAACTCTATAGTTTTGAGGGTCTCCAAATTGGAGCACATATAGCAATGGATAGATTAAAGTAACATTTTTTTTTTAACTAAGATAACAAACATGTTATACTTACCTGCTCTGTGCAATGGTTTTACACGGAGCAGCCCCATCCAACATTTCTGGGGTCCCTTGCTGGCGCTCCAGGCCCCTCCTCTTCAGGAAGTGCCCCCTATGAAAAGCCACTTCCATGAGGGCACCTGTGCTGGCTTAATCCTGAGCCGCCCTGTTTGTGTCTAATGACACAGACCAAGCAACTCGGCCCCGCTCCCTCGTTACAGCATTTGATTGACAGCAGCGGGAGCCAATCTATCAATCTGCCCAATGAGGAGGGAGACCGCGGCGAGAGCCGCTGCTCTCGTGCACATCGCTGGATCGGATCGGGTTCAGGTAAGAATATGGGGGGCTGGGGGGCAGCAGAGAAGGTTTTTTACCCTAATGCATAGAATTCATTAGGGTAAAAAAACTTGAGGCTTCAGAACCACTTTAAGGGTAGATTTGCCTGTA
This sequence comes from Lithobates septentrionalis, assembly GCA_037952835.1. Classification (NCBI taxonomy): domain Eukaryota; kingdom Metazoa; phylum Chordata; class Amphibia; order Anura; family Ranidae; genus Lithobates; species Lithobates septentrionalis. The sequence continues at coordinate 2,707,428 of JBBDGP010001667.1, read as the reverse complement.
AGGGAGCCCACTCCTCCTTAAAGTGGTTCTAAAGCCTAAACATTTTTTACCTTAATGCATTCCTTGCATTAAGGCAAAAAATGTTTAGTCTTCGAATATTGACCCCCCCCCCCCTATACTTACTTGAGCTCTGTTTAGATCCAGTGCTGTGAACATCTGCAGCTTTTCTCGCCCCTCACTTCCTGGTCTCACTGGCTTTGCTGGGGCACCATCAGTTGGGGAGCGAGCACACACGAGTGTCCCCATGGGAAGCGGCTTTCTGTGGGGGCACTGGAAAGAGAGGAGGCACCAACTGCTCTGGCAGGGAACCCAAGAAGAAGAGGTTCGGGCCGCTCTGTGCAATTTCATTGCAGAAAGCAGGTAAGTCTAAAGATGTTTGTTATTTTTATTAAAAAAAATGTTTTCCTTTACAATCAATTTGAAGGCACAAGGACACACTGGAAGCCCAGCAAGAGCACAATGGCCACTGAAAGCATCCAGTGTGTCCCTGTGCCAAATCCAGCATACAAGCTGTGCAAACAAGTGGCAACTTCCCTAATCCAGTAAGGTGCACAGTAAGGTGCACAGTAAGGTGCACATGGAAGGGCAATGCACATCACAAACAAAAATTTCCCAACACTTACCAGCTAGCCTGCAAAAATACCAAATTAATCCTCTCTGTGGCTCCATGCCTGGCATGCCAAGCATATGCAAAAGGAGATTTTGATTTACTTACCTTTTAAGGGTAAGTTTCTCTTTGGTCCTGCCCCCAACATAGTGTTGGCTGATGCCTCTAGTGCTCATGTGTATCTGCCTCAGCACAGAAGATCTTGGGTTGGGGTGGAGGATACCTATTCTTTTTCTACTATCACAGTGGTACTTCATAGACAATAACAGTCTATCTCCCCCTCCTAGCAATTTGGAGTCTCATGTTCCCCCTTGTAGATCCATTCTTTAACTTTTGTTGAAGCATCTTTGATAACTACTTCTGGTATTACTGCACTCCTGGTGCTTTTACCAGAATTGTTTCAGTTCCCTACTTTCACGGACCCCTGATTCATGTCTTAGTAGAAATTTATCTTTGGGCTGGTATATGATTTGATTGCACACTCCTCTCTGCATCAGAGATCATTATTCTGAGCTGCACTCCTTGAGAAGCTTTACCTTGTTTAGGTCCTGTCCCCTTTTAAGGGATTTTATGACTTGTTGGATTAACAGGGATCAGTTTTTACTACTCCCTTTTCTTTAGGTTGTTGTTGCCCATCACTCAGTTAGATAGCTTTTGGATGCCCCTATTGTCTAACAATTAAACCTCATGCACACTGGATGTTTTTACAGCTGCTGTTTTTGGCTTCAGATGTTTTTTTCCTGCAGCCAATAAACTCCCCATCATGTTATCCTATGTGTCCATGCACACATAGGCTGTTATCAGCAGTTTTTGGCTGGGGCGTTTTCTAGCTGGCTTTTAAGAGGAGTTTTTCAGCTGTAAAAACACTCTAATAGGGCGTACACACGGTCAGGCTTTGTTCGGACATTCCGACAACAAAATCCTAGGATTTTTTCCGACGGATGTTGGCTCAAACTTGTTTTGTCTACACACGGTCGCACAAAGTTGTCGGAAAATCCGATCGTTCTAAACGCGGTGACGTAAAACACGTACGTCGGGACTATAAACGGGGCAGTGGCCAATAGCTTTCATCTCTTTATTTATTCTGAGCATGCGTGGCACTTTGTCCGTCGGATTTGTGTACACACGATCGGAATTTCCGACAACGGATTTTGTTGTCGGAAAATTTTATCTCCTGCTCTCCAACTCAGTGTGTCGGAAAATCCGATGGAAAATGTCCGATGGAGCCCACACACGGTCGGAATTTCCGACAACACGCTCCGATCGGACATTTTCCATCGGAAAATCCGACCGTGTGTACGGGGCATTACTCTGAAAAAAGCTGAAAACAGCTTAAAAACGCTGAAAGATTGGCTATTCAGCGTTTATCAGCGTTTTTGAGCCATAAGTTTTTATGGGAGTATAGTTTTGCTAAAAAATGCTACAGCTAAAAAAACGCCAAAAAATTGCTACTACAAAAACTCTGAAAAACAGCTTTCTACAGCTAACATTACTGCCTTTTTTATAATGTCCAGTGTGCATGAGGCCTAAATATCTTTTTGTGTCCCTTAGAGGAAGATAAATTAAATACGAGTTTTATACTTACAGTAAAATAGTTTCATACAGTTTGTTGAGGGATTTAGGTCCCACACCTATGTGTTATGGCCCTATGTACCGCCAATTCACAAAACTGAGGCATGATGGTTAGAGGAGTGGTTATACAGGGACAGGCTTATGGTGTTTCGCTTGCCAATGTCCAAACCTCCTGATGGAGACAGTAAAAACCAGATGTCTAATGCCGCGTACACACGAGCGGACTTTACGGCGGACTTTGCCCGGCGGATTTTTCAACGTACTTTACGACGGACTTTCTGAATGAACGGACTTGCCTACACACAATCCACCAAAGTCCGTCGAATTCGTACGTGATGACGTACGACCGGACTAAAACAAGGAAGTTCATAGCCAGTAGCCAATAGCTGCCCTAGCGTGGCTTTTTAGTCCGTCGAACTAGCATACAGACGGCGGACTTTTCGACCGGACTCGATTTCAACGGATAAATTTTAAACAAGTTTCAAATCTAAGTCCGTCCAACTTTTGAGAAAACAAAGTCCGCTGGAGCCCACACACATCGAATTGTCCGACGAAATCCAGTCCGCCGGGCAAAGTCCGCCGTAAAGTCCGCTCGTGTGTACGCGGCATAAGAATTCCTTCCTGTATTGGTCTGTGGACTTTAAGAAAAAGGTTTTATGGTAAGTCCAAATATGTTTGTGTTTTTTTAAACTTTATTAAAGGATCCTTGTCCGCAGTGTGTGCTAGAACATGTGGTTTTTATGGAACAACAGCTAAGATAGGGTTCTCTTGAAGTTTGGGTGCCCTCCACACTCTCCCTTCATTTGGTCCTGTCAGCTCATGTAAAAGTCAAATAAACGCATGAAAAGGGGCTTTATTGACCAGGAAACTAGAGACGACCCACATACTTTTCTTAAAAAGGTTACTTCATGGTGGACTAGAGAGAGAGGAGCACTATCACCCAAGTTCATCAATATGTAAGCGTGGACGCTCACCAAGCACAGGGCAACCTGAATGTGATACCCCCAGTCACCAGAAATGCAGAGAAACCTCAGATTATCAAAGTCTCATTGTCCACATATTTAGGAACTGTAAAAACTGTTGCCAGTTGATGCCTCATTGTGTTCTTCATTTATTACTCAGTTTTAAAGTAACTAAGATTCAGCCTAATGCCGCGTACACGCGAGCGGACTTTACGGCGGACTTTGCCCGGCGGATTTTTCGACGTACTTTACGACGGACTTTGTGAATGAACGGACTTGCCTACACACAATCCACCAAAGTCCGTCGAATTCGTACGTGATGACGTACGACCGGACTAAAACAAGGAAGTTCATAGCCAGTAGCCAATAGCTGCCCTAGCGTGGCTTTTTGTCCGTCGAACTAGCATACAGACGGCGGACTTTTCGACCGGACTCGATTTCAACGGATAAATTTTAAACAAGTTTCAAATCTAAGTCCGTCCAACTTTTGAGAAAACAAAGTCCGCTGGAGCCCACACACATCGAATTGTCCGACGAAATCCAGTCTGCCGGGCAAAGTCCGCCGTAAAGTCCGCTCGTGTGTACGCGGCATTAGACATCCAGGTGGGTTACAGCTAATAAGCTCTGTAAATTTGTCCTTTTGGAGAAGCCGTATTCTTTGTTCAGTTGTCTGACGGAGTACATTCACTTGTTAAGGTTTAGTTCCCTTTTGTGTGGTTTCTTGCTGTAAAAATCATTGGGAAGCTTTTCACAGACACCAGTAGAGATTTTTCTTATATTAAAACAATGTATACTATCCTTTATTAGTAATTTTGAAACATAAAACTCTTTTCTCCAAATAGTAAAGTTTAGTTCATTGCCACTGGGTTTCTTTTGGGTTACGTGTTGTCATTAAAAACCATATACAATTATTGAGCTAATGTCATGTTAAAAACAGCAGCTAACACCACAATCAGACAGAATATTGTGTAATAATCAAAAGATGAAAAAGTGAAGCGCTAAATATGATACAATTTTGCAATTAAATGAATTCATGAATATACATAAATAATAATAGTATCATGTGTCAATTAAAAGTACAATGTGCAGATAAATAAATATGTGTAAAAAGTCCAAAAAGTAACAATTCCACAAATCAGAAACCGTTGATAGGACACAACAACTGTGTGTCAAAAAAAATCCAAGTGTAGAAGGTTGAAAGTAAAATCCATTCTGATGATGGGTATAAGAAACAACCAGTATACACTTAAGGGGTCACCATAACACGTGCATCGACCACCCAGGTGGGAGAGTAAACATGCTTACCAGAATATATGGACTCAGATGCCAGCGGCAATGAGTCAAATACGCATATAGATGGAAATTCCAGAACGATGGTCAAAGGAATAATCGCCAAGTATCTGACACCATAACTCTCCACACCGACCAGCCCTTTTGTTTGGTCATGAACTCCGCTCCCGCCAGCAGATTCGTAGCTCTGTCCTCAATCACGCCTCTAGTGATTCTGGTGACTCTGGTATGGAGTCAGTCTGCTTCTTTCTCTGCCTTTTTAGAATGACCTTCACCTCCTGTCAAAATGAACCATTGTATCTACAGTGTAAAGAATACCCTCCAGTCAAGGAACAGGACTTCAGTTACAAATACGGAGAAAGAGACAGGACCCGCTACAGCCGGATGGACAGGGCCAAATATTGTAAGTGTATAAAAATGAGTGTAGCGCTAAAATAGGGAAATTACTAGAGTGAATGCATCTGGGCACTGTGAAGTGCACAGTAGTAAAAATCAAAAATCTGAATAGAAGAGTGATAATGAACCACTCAATCTAAGTACATGTACAAAAGTACTAAAACATAAAACACATCAAGAACCTTGAACTGTAGTCACAATATACATAAAAAGTGAATACACTCAATAACATAGAGAAGGAAAGTCCACTATAAAGCAATGAAGCAAAAATGATGTCTGTTTCCAAAGAATAAACAACCAAGTCCAAACAGTGACAAAAAGGAAGAGTCCACTTCCAAAACTGATGAATAGCTGGAGTTCAAATCAAATAGCTGAAATACATGTGAAGACTTCAAAACGATTTTCAAATGGAAAAGATGAAGTACTCTTACCAGATATGGTGGACGCACCTACCATATGGCAGTGAGTCAAAAGGGCTCTGAACGCTTAGTTCCTAGCACTCTAGTGTGGTGTGGATGGGGAAGCCAGACGAGACCAAACGGTAGCTACCTGAACTCCGAACCATACGACCGGACAGCAACGATAGGCCAACAGGGGAGTCAATCCAGATGATAGCCGTGGGGGTGGACGTTTTCAATAGGAGCCATATACAGAGAAAATATAAAAATGGCTCAAGATGGTGCAGGTCAATCAATAAGATTTATTTAAGATCATACATTAAAGGAACAGATGTAGAGAGAATAAAAAATGTGATCACAAAAATAGTATAAAAGCAATGTGGAAGGCATAAGATAAGCAGGACTGACGCGTTTCAACATCATAGGTCATCAGCTGGGGTAAATATTGTAAGGACTCCTTACATGGTGTTGTCTAATTGCATTGTGGGTGACATAGTTTTCCTAGGTAATACCTTTATGAAAAACTTTCAGTGTGAGAAAGTGGTCACACACTGATTTCCACCTACCATGTGCTTCTTAAGTCTGTTCAGTACATCCACATTTAATAACATACTACAAAAAGCTCTTAGGCTGCATTTACACCTGAGCATAGCGACTTTCAGGCATTTCTATTTGAAAATTTTTAGAAGTGTATTACAAGCGCTTTACAGCTTCAGGCGTTTGTAATCTACCAAAAAGAAGCTCATGTGCTTTTTTGAGCTTCAGGCGCTTTGCTTCAGAAGACAATGCTCATATGTGAACGAGGGCCAATAAAAGGAATGGGATTTGGCTTGTTGAGCGTTTTAAAGCTACAAGCTTCAAGCAGAAAATCGTTCAGATGTGAACGGGGCCTAAGAAGCTAATGCTTTGGAAACTTATTTGATTGTTTTAGAAAAAAAAACAGATTTTAGAAGTGTTATTGTAAGGTGCTAGTTATTCTTCAGCTTTATCATGGCTTATTTTAATTTGTTTCTCCTGTAGGTAATTTTAAAGATTTTATTTTAGAATCACTGAAATTTCAAGTAAGTTTGTATTTTTTTGATGCTTTTCTACAGATATTGCATTACGTCATCTACGTACATAGTAACCAAAGGTAGGACACTTTATAGTACTTTTTCTTGCTTATATGGACTGAATTATTTATGTGTGGGTATTTAGAATCTCTAATGATGGTAAAATATCTTTGTACAGTAACTCCCCTACAGTATAGGACTGTAACTGTCACAGATCACATGTTTTTTCTTGTGAATTGTTTTTTCTTGTGAATTGATTAGTTGTCTAAGTAATGTCACCAGTGAATAAGATGCACTCTCAGTGATGTCATTGGTTCCAAATGAAAGGAGAGACTACATTGCTAATAATGTCCCTGGCGTCTAGTGAATGAATAAGTCACATTCTAAGTGATGTCACTGGCCTCTAGTAAATGAATAGGCTACATTCTTTTTCACGGTCAAAATCTCAATTTATTGATTAAAGAAAAACAAGCATGGTACAAGACAGAAAAGCAGATGGTAGTTGTTACAGTACATAATATAGTGAAGAAGTTACATAGACCTAGTCATGGAGTATAACTGAAGTTTAAACTGGGTTCCGGAACAGGAATAACAGTCATCAGTTTAATAAAGTCAAAATGGCCTTCCAACAAAATACACCGGATAAGGGAAGGGAAGTAGACAGGAAGGGGGGGGGAGGGAGGGGGATAGGCTACATTCTTAATGATGTCACTGGTCTCTAGTGAATGTATAGGCTACATTCCCAATGATGTCCCTGGTCTCTAGTGAATGGATAGGCTACATTCCCAATGATGTCCCTGGTCTCTAGTGAATGGATAGGCTACATTCCCAATGATGTCCCTGGTCTCTAGTGAATGGATAGGCTACATTCCCAATGATGTCCCTGGTCTCTAGTGAATGGATAGGCTACATTCTCAATTATGTCCCTGGTCTCTAGTGAATGGATAGGTCACATTCTCACTGATTTCACTAGCCTCTAGCGCAATGATGGTGAACCTTAGCACCCCAGATGTTTTGGAACTACATTTCCCATGATGCTCAACTACACTGCAGAGTGTATGAGCATCATGGGAAATGTAGTTATAAAACATCTGGGGTGCCAAGGTTCGCCATCACTGCACTAGTGAATGAATAAGTTGCACTTTCAGTGATGTCACTGGCCTCTAGTCAATGGATAGGCTACTCTTTGAGTTATGTCACTGGCCTCTAGTCAATGTATGTCAATGACGTCACTGACAACCCTTTGGATATCTGTATTACAGTGATCATTAATGTTTTCTCTCTTGTGTTCTCTTCACAAGATGTGAATATGGTAGTAAATTGGCACGCCTTTCATTTGCTAGTTAATCTATCAGTATGTGTTTCCCACCCAGTCAGACCCAGCGAATCATATGCTGTGTACAGTAGATAAAAGTAAAAAGAGTATATATATATATACTTCTTTTATATATGTTTATATATTGCTTTTATGTATATCAGATAGGTAGATAGATAGATAGATAGATAGATAGATAGATAGATAGATAGATAGATAGATAGATAGATAGATAGATAGATAGATAGATAGATAGATAGATAGATAGATAGATAGCCATATCTATATATATATATAGTGATATATATATATGTACACTTTTTACCCAGGATCCCTGGGCTGTAAGACTAGAATGCCAATCACAATCACAGCCTCTAATGGTCACACTTTAATTCAGCCTAAAGCCAACTTGTACATAAAGAAAATGTTCTAGCACTTTGTCCCCCCCGTTGCTGTATTGAACTCTATCTAGAACTCTCTTAACAACTCAGCCATCATTGTTGTCATTGTACTGGATGACATTCTGACGATCACAGCCCAATGATTTTCACTTGTGACAGCCTGCAGTTTGCGGATTGACTTTTATGATGTTATCAAAGTATATTTTGAATTTTATGTTATATTTTATTCAATAACATAAACATCGACACATCTTTTCATTGCAGCATAAAAGCTGCCACGGAACGCTTCCATTGTGCAGCAGTAAGTGTCTTGCAGGACACTACCGCAGTCTAGTTATTGCGCTTTGTTGGCGGCAGTGTGCTCAGTGCTGTCTGCTATACAGTATATATTGAAATTACAGGAGAATAGAGTTTAATTTGTAATCAGCATGTTTAAAAGGAAAAAAACTGAAATGCAAAATGTTAAAGTGAGTTTCTTTTTATACCAAAAGTGTTTTCAACTGTAAAAGTATAAAGTGCATTTCCACATTTGCAGTCGAATTTGTGAAACCTCCATTACATTTCTCTTATGTGTTTCCATTCACACAGCATACCTAAAAAAAAAAAAAAAAAAAAAAAAAATTAAATTAAAAATATTTCCTTTTTAGTTTTTTCATTAAAGCAAGTTTTTACAAAGGACCCTAAAGGACGCATGACATTGTTCAAAATAGCTTACAATTACAAGATAGATTGGTTTAAAACTGTATTAATATGAATCACCTTTTCACAAGCTTTGAGATAGTTAACCCTTTGTTAGCACAGACAGTGTGAACTAGTTTAGTTTACAATGGATAATGAAGATCTGCCTGCACAATACAGACAGGGGTAATTATGGTAAACATAACTCCCCACCCTCTTAACATTACATAGAAGAGAAAAGCTAAGTAGAATTTTTGGCAAGGAAAAGAGGTAAGCAGCATTTTTTTATATTTTTAAAGTTATACTATGTGAATGGAAACATGTAGCACCCTTCCCCAGGCTAAATACATTTAGTTTTTGACACTGCTGTACTAGCTGAGCAGAAATGTATTGTCTAGTTCTGGTCAAGTCTATTCCTAAGCCTGGTGGTTGATTGCTCCTGCCTGCCTCTGGAAGAAGCTCCCAAAAATAGAGTTTTAGGGTCATTTCCTGAGTTATGAATATGTATCTGGCCTCAGCCAACCCCTGGCAGGTAGGCCTAGAAGGTATGGCTGGGGAAAAGATAAATGTTTCAGAAGGTCTGTTCAGAGCTTTTTCTCTCCTGGGTCCTCTGCTCCTGGGAGGCAGCCTGTGTTACCGAATAGCTGTTAGGCATCAGCATGTGCTTGGCTTAGGGCCTTCGAGGAAGTTGGACTTAAAGGAACTAGATACTTTGAATAATAACATGGAACCTTAAAGCCTAATTCTACCTGGAATGTGTAATGTGCAGATATGGCTGCCCTTATATACATTGTACATATATAATTATAAAATTGCAAATAAAGGCTTTTAAAGCATTAATAAGATTGACTCAATTACCATCATGAAATGTATCTCCTTTACGTACATCTGGAAAAAAAACATTGAAAAGGCTGTTTGTTCAGTCCTTATAAAAGTGAGTTGGTTTTTTTATCTAGATCCAGCAGACTTTCTACAATGCTTCTTCATCCTCCACTACGAGGTTCTGTGCTGTGCAACCTCCCACCCACTCTACACCGGGTAGTGCTTTAAACCAGGGAAAACTTAACCTGAATTTTCTTAGATTTATGACTATCAATCTATCAAACAAGGATACTGGCAGCCAATTACATTTGATTAATGACCAAACCTATGTTTGAGCCATTTAGCAGGTAGGATTGAAATTTTAAAAAATGAATGCTGTTTAACATCCTGATCTAAACCACCAACAGAAAAGTTTGGTTCTCCTTAGGGCCTGTTCACACCATAACATTACAAAATGCATATGGGTTTTTAATGTGCTACATTCAAATTTTACGCAATGCAAGATGCCTTTAAATACATTTTACATATATTTTTCTTAATTTTTTATTATATCCTTCCTGCAAACATGAAGTACTGAAACTTGGACTAAAAGCGCACTAATTATGCATATGTGTTTTTAGTGTGTTTTTAATGCATTACCAAAAACTATAGTGCAACGGCACAAACGATGATGCAAACAAAAATGCACCCTTAAGCCCCGTACACACGGTCGGACATTGATGGACATTCCGACAACAAAATCCTAGGATTTTTTCCGACGGATGTTGGCTCAAACTTGTATTGCATACACGCGGTCGCACAAAGTTGTCGGAATTTCCGATCGCCAAGAACGCGGTGACGTACACCACGTACGACAAGACTAGAAAAGGCCAGTTCAGAACCAAGTGCGGCACCCTTTGGGCTCCTTTTGCTAATCTCGTGTTAGTAAAAGTTTGGTGAGAGACGATTCGCGCTTTTTCAGACTCGTGGTTTTCAGATTATTCAGTTTTCTGCTGTTCAGTTTGTGCTTGTGGGTTTGTATCTGCTCTTCAGTGCGTGCAGTCAGTTCGTATTGTACTATGCATTGCGATCTTGTCCACTCGTTACTGTTTTTCAGGTCGCTCTTCACAGGCCTTGCTGTTCTTCAGTGCGTTCTGTTACTTCGTTCTGAGCAGCCGACCGTTTTCTAGCCATGTTGCGTATACGTACTCCTCGTAGAGTTCGTGCTGTGCGGGGGCTTGGTGTTGGGGTCCTGACCTTGACACAAGTCCAGTCCATGAACAGGGTGGGGAGGAGTTCATGGACCAAGAATTGGTTGCTCCAGCGTGACCAATTCTGTCATATGCCTTTGCTCCGTGAGATCCGTGAGAATAATCCTGATGATTTCAGGAACTTTCTCCGGATGACAGTCCCTGTATTTCACAGTTTGTTGGCTTTGCTGACCCCCTATAGTAGCAGGCAGGATACCTGCATGAGGCAAGCCATCACTCCGGAGCAGAGGCTAGTCGCCACCCTGCGGTACTTGGCGACGGGGAGAAGTCTGCAGGACTTGAAGTTCTCAACAGGCATCTCCCCCCAGGCTCTGGGGATCATTATCCTAGAGACCTGTTCTGCCATCATCCAGGTCCTGCAGAAGGATTATATGAAGGTAAGATTTTTATCCTTTATTATCACATTTTATTGTATTTAATGTTTGATAATATATTGTATTTCTTTCCTCATTCCCTAATTACCATGATTGGAATATGCTGTGAATGTCCCCTTTGTTCTCATGCATGCTGGATTTTTATGTAATTATTTTTGTTGTCCTTCATACATATTTGTCTTCACTTACCTCCCCAGCATGCTCTCCTGGCCCTATATTCACCTCATGTAGTCACTTAACAATGTATTTTGTCAGCTCCATAGTAGTGCTTTACCTTAAACACCCCTAAAATGTATAGAAATCTGATTTGTGCTTTAACTTCAGGCAGAGTGCCAGAGGCTTTTTTTGGGAGTCCCCAAATCATTTGGAACCCTCCCTCCCCCCAACTGCTAAGTCAGCTGATACCAATTCTCTATCTATCCTCAATCATCTATCTGCTGACTTTGCCAAACCCATACACACTATACCCATCTCTTTTGTGCTCTGATTTATGGATGAATTCCCCAAAGCATGTAGTGCAAGGGCCTGCCTGTATACTTTCAAATGGTACTGTTTCAATTTTTTGTATCCTATTATTATCTTGATAGGTAATAGCAGAATGTCCAAATGTGCTCAAATGTGTACAGTGTGTATTTATATCTTTGTATTATGACACTTCTTACCTGTCCAGTGGGCTGCCAATAGTGTAACTAATGAGGGGCTGTTCCAAGTAATACACATTATTTAGGCATTCATCTCTCAATGAAGTGGAGAGGGTTACCTGTCCAGGAGCGCCCCCCCTATAATGTTAGAAATGGCCCATGAGGGGGGGGGAATATGATAGGTGTACCTTATACTTTGGTCTTTAAAAATTCCCATAAATCAATGATATCTTGATGTTGGCCAGAATGTTTGTGTCTAATCTGCTTTCCATGTTTATGTGCAAAAAGACAATTTTTTTTTGTTTTCCTCCACAGTTTCCTTCCACGCCACAGAAATGGCAGACTGTGGCCTCCCACTTTGCCCAGCGGTGGGACTTTCCTAACTGCGGAGGGGCAATTGATGGGAAACACGTCCACATCATCCCACCACCCAACTCAGGGTCGTACTATTATAATTATAAGGGCTTCAATAGTATTGTGATGTTGGCGGTGGTGTCGGCTACTTATGAATTTCTGTATGTGGACGTGGGGAGGAATGGCCGGATGTCCGATGGTGGAGTCATCACCCAGACAGAGTTCTACAGGCATCTCCAGAATGGCAGCTTGGACTTGCCACCTCCAGAAGACAATGTGGAAGGACTCCCATTCGTCTTCGTTGCAGATGAAGCCTTTGCGCTGGGGGACCATCTTATGTGGCCATTCCCGATGAGGACCCTCACCCCGGACCAGAGGGTTTTTAATTCCTGGCTGGCCAGAGCCAGAAGAGTGGTGGAGAAAACGTTTGGAATCATGGCCAGCCGGTTCCGCCTATTTCTTACACACATACATATGGTGGAGTACAAACTGAATCACATTATCCTGGCGTGCTGTGTTCTACACAACTTTTTATGGCAACATTCTGCCAACTATACTGGCTCAGTCGGGCCTGAGGCTGGAATTCAAAATGAACCAACCCTGACGGCGCTTGAAAGTGGCTGTCCTGGCTTGCCCTCCCTGAGTGCTCGTGATGTCCGGCTAAGATACCTTGAATTCTTTGCGGGTAGGGGGGCTATCAATATGCCAGACAATGTGTGAAACCTTTTTCAAATAAAAAAAATAATTAAGCAAATCTTTGGTGACATTTACTGCTTGTGTTTGTTTTAGCTGACCCTGACAGAAATGTGTGGAGTCCTGAAAATGGTGTGATTGTGTAACCTTACAAAGCACTGTTGGGTGTTATTTACTAAAGGCAAAGACACTTTGCACTACAAGTGCAGTTAAAACTTGAGTTGAAACAAGTGCAGTGGGTTTGCCCTTAGGAAATAACCCCCATTGTCACAGAAAGCAGCAATTAGAGCACATTAGAGTGGCATTAGAAAAAGTATAAAAAAGTAGAAAAAGTAGAAATGTCCATTTAAGATAAAACAGACATGTTTAAAACCAACAAGAAAGACACAAATCTTGAACTTACAAAGTTCACATTTGGTAGAACTTGAAGGCAATATCAGACATGAGTATTTAGGAACTGTGTTTGATATTGCGTTCAGATGGGGTGAAGTCACCCCCGGAAAAGCCAAATTTTGAAGATGCACACAAATTTACGAATGTCAACATGTGCTACCTGCCATCATGGGGGATCAAGGGACGTGTTTTGGGGGAGCAACCCCTTCCTCTCAGCTACTTTATTATTGAGGAAGGGGTTGCACCCCCAAAAAGCGTACATTGATTTCCCGTGATGGCAGATAGCACATGTTGACACACTGTGTGCATGTTCAAAATCTGGCTTTTCTACTATTTGACAAAAAATTATAAAATAGTAGTACACCATAAAACAAAGGGATTTGGAGGGGTTTTAAACTCTCCCCAAAACATCAATGATGTTCTTATTTTTTTGAAGAACATCATTGATGTTTTTCTTGATGTTTTCCAAGTCCCTATTACACCCCATGATCTCCCCAATCAGGATCTGTGCACTTTCCGAGGTGAAAGGATCTGGATCCACAACATCATGATCACCTAAAAAGATAGAAACTAAAAAAAAAAACATGTATTATAAATATGCCGGCATCCATCTCTTACCTGAGCCTGTGGTCGCAGACACTCACCTGTTGTGGTGCCAATTTCCACCACGTCTTCCTCCTCCTGCTCTTCTTGTCTTGGTTGGATTTCCCCTTCTTCCAGAGGTGGGGGGTCTCTGGTCTCCTCGGATGAGGGGTGTCCTCCGAGTCTTTTCTCCCCTATGTAAAAAAAAAACGTATACTTAGCACACAGATGTTTGAGGGAAGAACTATAAATATGAAACAATCCCCTGATGAAGTCACGTGATTGGGTGACGTCACGCGTAGGGACGGGATAGGCACTGACACAGATCTGGATTGACGAGCTCGCCGCTCGTAGGATTTACATGTGATGTGCATCTACTTCATGTGAGTACATGCTTTTAACCTCAATAAAAATACAGATTTGTCCAAAATACTACACTATCTGGCACCCTTTTGTTCTCCCTTATGTTGGCTCTGCTACTATTGATGCTGGTACTGAGGGATTAAAGTACAGGGACCACCGGCTCCGGTCCAGGGACCCCAAAGAGAGAGTTTGCACTGGCATATATGTTTTATTGCATTTAAAGACTTGGTTTGGACTTCACGCAACAATATATATATCATTTAGTGTTATTATTTATTTGGGATTCATAGAGAGACGTTACACACCTGTTTTTGCACTGATGCGTTTTTTGCACAATATTTATTTTTGCATAGTTTGCACTTTTTCGCCCATAGATATATATTTATCTTGCATAGTTTGCACTTTTTTGTATTTATTATATATTATTGTATTTTGCACATGTTATGTTTGTGATACTTACCATTTGATTGCTTACTGTTTAAGTACATACTCATGACCATATTTATTCATATGGGTTGCACAGCGACACAACAGCACTTTAAGGCTTATTTGCACAAGTTATATTAGCACTAGGTGTGTATGAGGATTATTTGTATCAGCTCCCTGCACACACTGTGCCGTTGCAGTCCTTATATAGGCTGAACCGGATACAATATATTTTCTCACTCCTATCCACTTTTGGATTTTATCACAGGATACTGTGCATACAAACATATTACCCGTATACCTCTTTTACTTTCATTTGTATTTTTACGCACTGTCACATAGTCACATTATACTGGACCAGCGCAGCACTTTTCATTTATGCTTTATACTATTTATGGGCCTTGTCTGATCCCACTCTGTGTTTGCAGCTGTCCATGTGCACCATTGTTTCCGAGGTAGCGCAGGAATAATCTATATAAATAAATATGAAACCCCCAGCTGAGGCTTCCGACGCCCAACCTGGGCCTTCCAGGCAGCAACATGTGGAGGAGCCCAGCTTGAGCCAGGTATCGCATTCCTCTAAATATTTCTGGTTGTCCAATCAATGATGTTAACTAGATGTTATTTTGGAGTACTAATTTATGATTGTGATTGATGAAGCAAAAACTAAAACCATGTCCCTTTTTCATACACAGGGAAGTCTCAGCCAGGAGGTGGCCGGGCCAAGCAGGCTGCCTGATATCCAAGTCCCTCCCCTACACCTTCAAAGACAAAGTGGCAGGAAGAGGAGTAACCTGGAGGAGGCTGCCATAGGCCTCTTTTGGAAGGCTACAGAGGCCCTGAGAAGCCCCCACAGTGTGGAGGAGGACTTTGCTTGCATAACTGCCTGCAAAATGCTGCAGATGGAGGAGGGCCAACGACTCCTGTGTGAGTCCTTAATTTTGGAAGCTCTCAATAAGGGGTTGAGGGGCCAAATAACATCTGCTACCCACATTTGTGACCTCACACATAGTCCTCCTCCTCCAGGTCCTACTCCTCCTCCTCCTCCTCCTCCAGGTCCTACTACTCCTCCTCCTCCTCCAGGTCCTACTCCTCCTCCTGCCACATCTCCAACACCAGAGCCACAGCGTGGAAGGAAGGGTGGAAAGAAGACCAGAGAGTGATGACCCTGGGTCCAGTCTGGTCTGGCAAAAGATGCAGGCTCTTGTAGTACCACACCTGTGGACACAGATGTCATCTGCTGCTTTCAGGATCTCTGGGACTTCTGGACCAGACTGCACTCCCTTAAATAAGGACTCCTCAGGCCACCAATTTTGATGTTAAATAATTGATATCTGCCGTGGGGGTCCCAGGCTTCGCCAATTTCTGATGTTTCTCCAGCATTGCCTCCCTCTTTGTTTGGTTCTGAGCCCTTAATAAAGGATTTTTTGTTTCAATTATACTTGCCTATGTATGTTTTCCTTAAAAAGGACAGTTTGTTTGTGAGGAGGCAGGTACATTTCAAAAATACAATGTGAAATTAACAAGGGACACCAACACCAAGCAACCTTCTTGAGATTAAATAATATAAGATATCAATGGTGTTGTGGTAGCTTGACACACAAAACACCCACAAAAATATTAAGGAGTAAAACTAAAAATAAAATAAAACAAAAATCAGCCTGGAAAAAAATACAAATCCCCCCCCCCCCAAAAAAACGGCCTTTAAAAAAAAATAAAACAACAAAAAATAAATTTTGTCAGATGTGACAAATCAAAATATATTGAGGGAATCACGATAAATAATAAAGAAAGAAGTTTGTGAGAAGTCTGTGTGAATATCAGCAGCAAAACTACTTAATTCTTCTCACATTATAAAGAAGAAGAGAGTGCGCTGTATTAAACGATTTTTTACATTGCAGCGTGACGAAAGTTCTCAAACTTTGTGTGTCGGAAAATGGAAAATGTCCGATGGAGCCCACACACGGTCGGAATGTCCGACAACACGCTCCGATCGGACATTTTCCATCGGAAAATCCAACCGTGTGTACGGGGCATTAGGCTTACTCCACTAGTTGTCAGACCTGTAGAAGTCTCTGAGGAATCTCTAGAAAAGTGTCTCTCAACCATTTTTCAGTCAACGCACCCTTTAAAATCCTGCATATTCTGGAGGCACCCCTTTCTAAAATGTAAAAACTAAATTAATAGTATCGAAAATTGCAGCAACATCAACACATGTAAGACACCCAACATTAGAGGTGATTTATTCTTTGAAAGCAAATAAGCTTTTGCACACTGATACTAACTGGTGTTCCAGAATTCTTCTTCATCCTTTTCTCTCCCCCTTTAGCTAAATCAGTGGTTCTCAACTCCAGTCCTCGGGACCCACCAACAGGCCAGATTTTAAGTATTACCTTGGGGAGTTGCAGACTAGAATACTGCAATCACTGAGCAGCAAGTGATATCACCTGTGATGTATTTCAGCTATCTTGCAAACCTGCCTGGCCTGTTGGTGGGTCCTGAGGACTGGAGTTGAGAACCACTGAGCTAACGTGACCGTAGTTCTGACAGAGAGGGGTGGGTGGGTAAAACAAGGATGCTGTTTGATCCACCCGCTGGCATGTACATCAATTTTGGCAAAATTTCTGCCAATTTTTAGGCATTTTGTCAAGGCAGCTCTGAAAAACCCAGAAGGCACTCCAGGGCGCCTAGGCATCCTGGTTGAAAAAGGCTGATCTAGAATGGGCCTAGTCACTCAGGTTGAAAAAGACTGATCTAGAACATGGTCAGATAAGGTCTTAGGCCAGCGGATCAAACATTGGCCCTGAGTGTTCTACCCATTAGGCACCCCAACAAAATGTCACCTTGATGGTCCAGAAATAAATAGTTTACATCAATCATTATATGATTTTCCTCTGCACAACCCACCCCCTTATTTTACTAGCTGACACGATTCCTACTTGTTTTTTGAAAGAATTCCCCTGGATATTTCACTGTAACAAAACTATCACGCTGACATAATAAAAGGCTTTGAGTCTCTGCTGGTTAAAAATTGGATTTCAGACTGCATCTGACTCATGTGGTCTTTTATTTTGAGGGGATAATGATTACTGGGGTTAAATTTTTGTTTCTGACTTGAAGCTGTAATTCCAGTTTAATGGTGTAGTTTGTGGCTCTCTGCATGCAGTTTAAGTCTCTGCATAAGTACTAAAATCTATTATTTGTCTCCATTTGTAGACGACATAATCGTGTTGGTAAATGACAGGAGCAATTAAGTGTGTAACATTATGAAGAAATAAGGGTTCCAGGCTTTAGGATTTCACTTTATTTCCAATTACAAACCTGATGGAATGCGAGCATAAAAATTCTAGGTTCCGCTCAGCTTCTTAGTGACCCTTTTGTCTCCCATAAAAGATCACTAATGTAGAAGAAAATACACAGGCATAGAATGTTTGTTCAGATTGCATTTCTTGTTTACAGAGAAAAAGAGGAGAAGGACAAATGTGGTTGTGCCTTTTGTATCTCTCTTTTTTTCTCTTTATAAAAGACTGTTAAAGGGTATGGGAAAACCCAAATGAAAGGTCAGTGGGAAGACAATAATTATTACTCTTATTGCCTATGTGTAGCACTATCATATGTGCACTCCGGTCAGACTAAATAATTTATCAATGAAGTGCGGTTGAGAGAAAAGCCTGGATTCACATGAGCAGTGAAAGGAGGACCCTTGCCAAGTGCCCTTAATGGATAAGACCCATGGGGTCCCATCAAGAGATCAAAAGTTAGTAAAACTTTACCCCAACGATACAGTTCTTGGATGCTGTTCTGTATCTACTGTACATTTACAGTATCTCACAAAAGTGAGTACACCCCTCACATTTTTGTAAATATTTTATTATATCTTTTCATGTGACAACACTGAAGAAATTACACTTTGCTACAATGTAAAGTAGTGATTGTACAGCTTGTATAACAGTGTAAATTTGCTGTCCCCTCAAAATAACTCAACACGCAGCCATTAATGTCTAAACTGCTTGCAACAAAAGTGAGTACACCCCTAAGTGAAAATGTCCAAATTGGGCCCAATTAGCTATTTTCCCTCCCCAGTGTCATGTGACTCGTTAGTGTTACAAGGTCTCAGGTGTGAATGGGGAGCAGGTCTGGTAAATTTGGTGTTATCGCACTCAGTCTCTCATACTGGTCACTGGAAAATCAACATGGCACCTCATGGCAAAGAACTCTCTGAGGATCTGAAAAAAATGAATTGTTGCTCTATATAAAGATGGCCTAGGCTATAAGAAGATTGCTAAGACCCTGAAACTGAGCTGCAGCATGGTGGCCCAGACATACAGCAGTTTAACATCATATTCAGAGGTTGTCTTTGGGAAATACACGTATGAGTGCTGCCAGCATTGCTGCCGAGGTTAAAGGGGTGGGGGTCAGCCTGCCAGTGCTCAGACCATACGCGGCACACTACATCAAATTGGTCTGCATGCCTGTCATCCCAGAAGGAAGCCTCTTCTAAAGATGGGGCACAAGAAAGCCCGCAAACAGTTTGCTGAAAACAAGCAGACTAAGGACATGAATTACTGGAAGCATGTCCTGTGGTGTGATGGGACCAAGATAAACTTATTTGGTTCAAATGGTGTCAAGCGTGTGTGATGGCAACCAGATGAGGAGTACAAAGACAAGTGTGTCTTGCCTACAGTCAAGCATGGTGATGGGGGTGTCATGGTCTGGGGCTGCAGGAGTGCTGCCCACACTGGGGAGCTACAGTTCATTGAGGGAACCATAAATGCCAACATGTACTGTGACATACTGAAGCAGAGCATGATCCCCTCCCTTCGGAGACGGGGCCTGCAGGCAGTATTCCAACATGATAACGACCCCAAACACACCTCCAAGGTGACCACTGCCTTGCTAAAGAAGCTGAAGGTAAAGGTGATGGATTGGCCAAGCATTTCTCCAGACCTAAACCCTATTGAGCATTGGTGGGGCATCCTCAAACAAAAGGTGGAGGAGAGCAAGGTCTCTAAGGCTGGCCATACATTATACAATTTTCTTGTACAATTTTCCTTTAGATTTACCAAAACCATATACTATGAGGTCAAACCAAAATACTTTAAATTTGTATGCAATCAGGCAGGCCCTTGCACTACATAGTTGAAGGTAAATCTAAAGAAAATTGAAATAGAAAATTGTATGGTGTATGGCCAGCTTAACATCCACCAGCTCCGTGATGTCGTCATGGAGGAGTGGAAGAGGAGTCCAGTGGCAACCTGTGAAGCTCTGGTGAACTCCATGCCCAAGAGAGTTAAGGCAGTGCTGGAAAATAATGGTGGCCACACAAAATATTGACACTTTGGGCCCAATTTGGACATTTTCACTTAGGGGTGTACTCACTTTTGTTGCCAGCGGTTTAGACATTAATGGCTGCATGTTTTTTTGAGGGGACAGCAAATCTACACTGTTATACAAGCAATACACTCACTACTTTACATTGTAGCAAAGTGTAATTTCTTTAGTGTTGTCACATGAAAAGATATAATAAAATATTTACAAAAATGTTAGGGTTGTACTCACTTTTGTGAGATACTGTAGGTCAACTGGCGACTGTAGGAACTATCTAGCATGCAAAGACCCTAGCTAGAGCACTGGCCAGTGTGTTATAAAATGCTTTAACATTGTGGCTCTTATTCTTTGGGTGGAGCACTTCCATTGAGTGTGATGTAATCTCACAGGGCAGCAAAGTCTACCCAAGCCAAGCAAACAAAGAACATGGGTGCCATAATGAGGCTTCCTCCTACCACTGGTTCACCTCAGTACCTCGAAGGGCAGGCAACAGGTTCTGTCCCACACTAGGGGCACCTTCACAAGCTGGTGTCTTTTTTGGCAACTTTGCCATGTGGTCTTGTCCACCAGGAATCAGGAGAAGCAGCTGGCTCTCTTTCAGAGTTAGGAACAGCAGCAGTCTCTCTCATGGAGTCAGCCATAGCAGCATTCTCCTTCTGTGTCATATATAATATTTCCATCGCACACATTCCTGGATGTGACAGATGAGGTAGATACTGTAGCAACTACCAACTAAAAATCCATGGACATTAAAAATGTAGTCCAAACATTAATTCAGGTGATCATATTACAGCCGTAAAGTGGTGCAGCAGCATTCTCTAGAAAAAAATAAGTTTCTGGTGGGAACAGAGTATTAGCTCTACTCTCAGCTTCCTACTAGGGATGAGCCGAACAACCCCTGGTTCGGTTCGCACCAGAACCTGCGAACGGACCGAAAATTCGCACGAACGTTAGAACCTCATTGATGTCTATGGGACTCGAACGTTCAAAATCAAAAGTGCTCATTTTAAAGGCTAATTTGCATGGTATTGTCCTAAAAAGGGTTTGGGGACCCGGGTCCTGCCCCAGGGGACATGTATCACTGCAAAAAAAAGTTTTAAAAACGGCTGTTTTTTTCGGGAGCAGTGATTTTAATGATGCTTAAAGTAAAAAAAAAAAAAAAAGTGAAATATTCCTTTAAATATCGTACCTGGGGGGTGTCTATAGTATGCCTGTAAAGTGGCGCGTGTTTCCCGTGCTTAGAAAAGTCCCTGCACAAAATGTCATTTTTAAAGGAAAAAAGTCATTTAAAACTGCTTGCGGCTTTAATGTAATGTCGGGTCCTGGCAATATGGATGAAAATCAGTGAGACAAACGGCATGGGTACCCCCAAGTCCATTACCAGGCCCTTTGGGTCTTGTATGGATATTAAGGGGAACCCCGCACCCAAATTAAAAAAGGAAAGGTGTGGGGCCCCCAGGCCCTATAAACTCAGAACAGCAGTATACAGGCGATGCAAACAAGACAGGGACTGTAGGTTTGTTGTTAAAGTGGGGTTCCACCCAAAAAACAAAACTACCTGTAAAAATTCTAAAAAAAAAACCCAAAAAAACATTTGGATATTTTTTTTTTTCACTTACCTCTAAATGCCGGTTGCTAGGTGGTCCCTCGTAGTCTGCCTGTCCCTTAGCCTGGGCTGGTGACATCACTTCCTCCTCGGCACAGGAAGGGCTCCGCTCTGCTCCCTCCCTCCTGTCAATCATCTGGGACCCATTACAGGTCCCAGGTGATTGAGCGGCCAATCACGGCGCCGCTCGCGCATGCGCAGTGGGTGCCAGGCTGTGAAGCCACAGCCCGGCGCCCACAGTTGAAATGCCGGCGCCGACAAACAGAGGGGGGAGACGAGTGGGGCTTCGATCCCCCGCATCGCTGGACCCAGGGACAGGTGAGTCTCAAATTAAAAGTCAGCAGCTGCAGTATTTGTAGCTGCTGACTTTTAATTTTTTTTTTTTTTTTTGACGGCCCCCCTGGGTGGAACTCCTCTTTAAATAGAATCTGTTTAGCTCCAGCCAAAAAATCTATTTTAAGCTTTTTGGAAAACCTAGGAAAGGGTTATCACCCCTGTGACATATGTTTTGCTGTCTGTGCTCCTCTTCAGAAGATTTCACCTCACTTTTTGTCCCAATGACAAATGTTTTTTGAAAATTTGGGTTTTTTTGTGAAACAAGGATTGGTGATAAAGCATCAGTAGAAAGGAGAAAAGTTTTTCCCATATTAACTCTTACAGGAGAGAATTTCCCTTCCTAGGGGTAGATTTCATCTAACTTCCTGTTGTCTCCTTCCGTTTGCAAGTAGGAGTCGTTTGTAAGTTGGATGTTTGAAAGTAGGGGCCTGCCCTATATACTCAGCAGAAATTTGGGCCTTAGTTGTGGCCACAACACTGTAAGTCCTCACAGGGCCCTGCTGTGAAATATTAGATCAAGAATTGTAATTACATGCCCCTGTTGAACAGGGGCAGAAAAATTGGGCCTTTGGTGATGGTGGTGTTGCTGGTGCTACAACACTGTAAGTCCTCACAGATACTCTTGGTGGGCGCAGAAACGGGCCCTGCTGTGAAATATTAGATCAAGAATTCTAATTACATGTCCCTGTTGAACAGGGGCTGAAAAATTAGGCCTTAGGCACTGGTGCTGGTGCCACAACACTGCAACCCCTCACAGATACTCTAGTTGGAGCGCAGGAACTAGCCCTGCTGCAAAGAATTGCATCAAAAATTGTAATTACACGCCCCTGTTAAACAGGGGCTAAAAAATTGGCCCTTATGCCGCGTACATATGGTTGGACTTTTCTTCTACAAAAGTCCGACGGACGCCGACGGACTAAAGCTGGCTGACAATCCGATCGTGTGTGGGCTTCCCCGGACTTTCAGCAGACTTTCAGCGGACTTTTCCAGCTGCAAATCTGACGGACTTTAGATTTTAAACATGCTTCAAATCTTTACGTCGTAACTACGCCGGACCCAGAAATCCGCTCGTCTGTGTGCTAGTCCGATGGGCAAAAACCCACGCTAGGGCAGCTATTGGCTACTGGCTATCAACTTCCTTATTTTAGTCCGGTGTACGTCATCACGTACGAATCCGTCGGACTTTTGTGTGATCGTATGTAGGCAAGTCCGTTCGTAAGAAAGTCTGCCGCAAGTCCCCCAAAAGTCCGCCAAAAGTCAGACGAAAGTCTGTCGGACAGGCTGTCGGACTTTTGTAGCCGAAAAGTCCGACCGTGTGTACGCGGCATTAGGCACTGGTGCTGGTGCCACAACACTGCAACCCCTCACAGATACTCTAGTTGGAGCGCAGGAACTAGCCCTGCTGCAAAGAAATGCATCAAAAATTGTAGTTACACGCCCCTGTTAAACAGGGGCTGAAAAATTGGGCCTTAGGCACTGGTGGCAAGACTGGCGGCGCCCAGAACCAAAAATGTTCTTACAAGCTATCATCATGGTCATTGAGGAGGAAGAGGATAATTACTCAGTATAACAGGATAGTCACTCAACATCAGCATAGGCAGTCTTTGAAGGGATCTGACATTTCAAAAAAATGTATTCGGTTACATCAGCATCAGGTGCTTTGTAGCTGCTGGTGATCCAAGACTGATTCATTTTTATGAAGGTCAGTCGATTGACCGAGTCGGTGGACATACGCACCCTGTGATCGGTTACAAAGCCTTCAGCAGCACTGAATGTGCATTCCGAAAGAACGCTGGATGCAGGACAGGCCAGTAGCTCAATTGCATACTGTGCAAGCTCTGGCCAGTGATCCATCCTCAAGACCCAGTAACGCAGAGGATTTTTGGTGGGAAAGGTGTCCAAGTCAGATCTTGCCCCAAGGTATTCCTGCACCATGTAAAACAGACGCTGGCGATGGTTGCTGGAACCGATCATACCTTGGGGCTGCGGACTAAAAAATTGTCTGAACGCATCGGTCAGACGGCCACCTTCTGCACCGCTCCTTCTTTGACTGACCGAAGCCTCAGCAACACGTTGTCCAGAAACAGGAGTTTGTAACCTCCCAGTCTCTGGGAACGCGTTGCACAGACCTTTCTGCAAGGCCTCCCGAAGATGTTTCATCCTCTGCTCCCTCTGCGACGGCAAGATAAGGTCCGCAACCTTACCCTTGTAACGTGGATCAAGGAGGGTTGCCAGCCAGTAACGAACCCCCTCATTGATACCACGAATACGAGGATCCTTCCACAGGCTTTGCAGGATCAGTGTCAGTAACTGTACTCACCGAGGCCGAGATGCCGAGAGCGGTTTCACCTTTGCGACTAAGCGCAGCTCACCCCCTGGAGTTGGTACAGGGAGAGAACGGCACGAAGAGGCACAGGCTCCCCAATGGACAGCTGAAGACCACAGGCGGGAAATCCAGAACCAGGCTGGGGATCAAACACCGGGGTGGTGCTATGGCTTTGCAGGATCTGCAAGGTAGGGAGACAAGATAAGGGAGTCCAGGTACAAGCAATAGGGTCAGGCTAGGAGACAGGAGACAGTCCAGGTAACTGGCCGAGGGTCAAACACAGGAGATAGCTGGGAATCCGATAAACAGGCCGAGGTCAGGTCCAGGAGATAGGCAAAGAGAAGTCCAAGGGCAAATCCGGGTCACAACGGGTAATCAAGCAGAGATACAGGACACAAGTTCAGGTAACACAGGAAGCTGAGACAAACCAGCAACTTGTGTGATTCTCTGAGCGCCTTTTATAGGCCGCCCAGGGAATCACGTTGGGTGTGCACCAATGCGCGTGCGCGAGCGCCGTAGCGCCGAGCCGCGAACGCGCATGCGCCGGAACGTCGTTCCGCAGGGAATGCGTGAGAAACGACCGGACCGGAACGAGGGCTTCTTCTGACAGTGCCCCCCCCCGAGGGGTGGCCTCTGGACACCCAAGGTAGACATTAGTTCTGGATGTTCCCGGTGAAATGCCTGGAGAAGCTGTGGAGCATGTAGATTCCTGGCTGGTTCCCAGGAGTTATCCTCAGGAGGATACCCTTTCCATTTAATCAAGTACTGAAGTTGTCTACCATTTTTTCTACAATTTAGAATTTTTTCCACCTCAAACTCGTCTTCTCCATCGATTAGGACCGGTGGTGGTGGAGGTCTCTCTCTGTCAGAAAAGGGGCTGGGAACAATAGGTTTTAAAAGAGATGCATGGAAGACTGGATGCACCTTGTACGCATCAGGTAGAGCTAGTTCAAAGGCCACTGGGTTGATTACCCTCTTTATTTTGAAAGGACCTATAAACTTTGGCCCCAGTTTCCGGGAGGGAATTGGCAGTCTGAGATTGATAGTTGATAGCCATACCTCCTCGCCTACTTTAAAAGCCGGGTTCTCCTTTCTTCCCCTGTTGTAGTATTTTTGGTAGTCATCCTGAGCCTTTTGCATTGCTGCTTTGATCCTTTGGAAATTTGACTGGATGGAACTTACTCGGTCCTGCACGGCAGGGACCGATAATTCAGGAATGGAAACTGGAAGAATGGAAGGGTGGAATCCAAAATTAGACCAGAAAGGTGTCTGGTTGGTAGCGGAATGGATGGAGTTGTTATATGCAAATTCTGCATATGGCAAGAGGGAGGACCATTCATCCTGGGAATCGGAACAGAAGCATCGGAGGTATTGCTCCAGGGTTTGATTTGTCCTCTCCGTCTGGCCGTTACTTTGAGGATGATAAGCGGAGGACAGACAAATCTTTATTTCCAAGGTCTTGCATAATTCTTTCCAGAATTTTGAAGTGAATTGAGCCCCTCTGTCAGAGGTGATGCTCACCGGGGTACCATGAAGCCTGATGATTTCCTTAAAAAACATGTTGGCAGTAGCAGAGGCAGAGGGAGTACCCACCATGGGCAGGAAGTGTGCCATCTTTGAAAGTCGATCAATTACGACAAAGATAGTCGTGAACCCCCTGATGGAGGCAAATCTACAATAAAGTCCATGGAGATTTCTGCCCACGGGCGTTCCGGGATGGACAAGGGTTTAAGCAGGCCCCACGACTTCGTATTTGAGCCCTTGCTGCGCTGGCAGGGAATGCAGGATGACACATAGTTCTTGCAGTCCTGTCTCCAGCCTGGCCACCAGAAGAAAAGTGAGATCAGTTCCATGGTTTTTTGTGACCCAAAATGGCCTGCTAGCTTGTGGTCGTGAAAGGACTGTAAGGTTAGGAGCCTAGATTCCGGCGGAATGAAGATTTTTCCATGAGACCAAAATAGATCATTGTGTTTTTCCATAGAAGATACGTGGTGTTTAGAGCATTGAGCGGATGCGGATTTGATTGCGGACATTAGGTCCCCTTGAGTAACTAGGAGAAAATTTGCGGAGACAGGATGGTGCTTGGTTTTGTTACCTGAGAAGTTTCATGGAACATCCTTGAAAGTGCATCCGCTTTTCCGTTCTTTGATCCTGGTCTATAAGAAATATGGAAGTTAAATCGGGAAAAGAAGAGGGCCCATCGGGCTTGCCTGGGTCTTAGTCGTTTAGCTGTTCGCAGGTATTCCAGGTTTTTGTGGTCAGTAAATATCAAGATAGGATTGGACGCCCCTTCAAGCAGATACCTCCACTCCTCCAAGGCGAATTTGATGGCCAATAACTCTCTATCGCCTACATCATAATTTCTTTCAGGGATGCTTAGTTTCCGGGACGCAAAAGCCACAGGATGCAGTAGAGCCTTGGGCCCTTGTCTTTGTGAAAGGATGGCACCAGTAGCTGTCTCTGAGGCATCGACTTCCAGAATGAAAGGCAAGGCTGGATCCGGGTGTCGTAAGACTGGTGCAGAGGAGAACAGTGCTTTTAATTTTAAGAATGCTTCCTGAGCCTCCAGAGACTAATGAAAACGATTATGCTGACGTGTAAGTTGAGTGATGGGGGCTACAATGGCCGAGAATCCTACAATAAATCTTCGGTAAAAGTTTGAAAAACCTAAGAACCATTGTACCCCTTTTCTATCTACAGGGGCAGTCATAAGGCCGATGGGGTGGTAGACAGTCTGCCTGTTGTTTATCAAATACATCTTTGAATTCCAGATAGCTTGTGGGTACATGTTGAAGATTATCGGATATGGTTGCAATGGTAGAAACAGAGGCTGGAGCCGGGAGAAGGCAATGTCTGGAGCAGTATTGAGAAGAAAAAGAGACTTCTTTCTTGTTCCAATTGATCTGTGGTTCATGGGCTTGGAGCCATGGGAGTCCCAAGATAATGGGGAACATCGGAGAAGAGATGATATCAAAGCGCAGGTATTCTTGGTGGCCTGTATCAGTAGTGGTGAGGATGGGTCTGGTTTCCTGAGTGACAGGTCCAGAACGAGGCAGGGACCCATCGGCTAGGTGGATCTGTAGACTTTGGTTCTTAGTGGTTAAAGGAACGTGCAAGCTTGCGGCTAGTGAGGCATCCAAAAAACAGCTACACGCTCCGGAGTCAACTATAGCGGGTAGGTGAACCTCCTTTTCCGGAAGCTGTAAAGAAACAAAAAGAGTAACATAAGGCTAAGAAGACCCAGAAACTTGTTAGTTAATAGCAGACCGTAGGTAGGACTTACTGGGTCTCATGGGACAGGAACAGAGGAAATGTCCAGAACCCCCACAATAAAGGCACAGATTGCCCTGGCGCCTACGTAGTCTCTCCTCTGAAGTGAGTGGGGCACGGACTAGACCAAGCTGCATAGGCTCAGCTTCAGGAGTGGTAGGGACTGATGGAGCTGTGTAAGGTGGATGGATAGGAGTCGGTTTAGGCATCATCCAGGTAGGGCGAGGAGTCTGGAAGCGCTCTGCACGTCGCTCACGCATGCGACGATCCAGTTTAGTGGTGATTTGGATGAGGTCTTCCAGGGAATCAGGGGGCTCGATCCTGGCCAGCTCATCCTTCAATGCTTCAGACAGGCCTTGACGGAACTGGTATTTAAGGGCAGGTTCATTCCAGCCAGTATCAGCTGAGCACTTACGAAACTCTACAATGTAGTCCTCTACTGGTCTTCGTCCTTGGCTTAGATTATGCAATAAGGCTTCGGCCGTGGCTGTGCGCTGGGGGTCGTCATAAAGTTGTGCCATACCTTCGAAGAAGGTGTCTACAGAATTCAGTATGGGGTTCCTCTGTTCCATTAGGCTATGAGCCCAAGCTTGTGGTTCATCTGCCAAGAGAGAAATGATGAAGCCAACTTTTACCACATCCGATGAAAAGGTCCGGGGTTGCAGGACCAAATACAGAGAGCAAGCATTTTTAAATGCCCTGAACTTTTTACGATTGCCGGAGAATCGCTCTGGTGTGGGAACCCTGGGTTCTGGAGTGGCCATGACCACGGTGGGATTGGTTGGTAACTGAGAAGAGGAACCTCCACTGGGAGGTACAGAAGCAGCGGCAGAAGCTGGAGATGGTCCGGAAAGCTGTTGGAGACGGCCATCGATTTGGGCGTAGCCGTCTTGCAATTTCTGGACAGCCTCAGTGAGAGCCGAGACCTGCCGACACAGGATCTCCAGTGGGGAACGCACTCTGTCGGCCTCTGACATGGCTGGTTTGTACTGTCAGTAACTGTACTCACCGAGGCCGAGATGCCGAGAGCGGTTTCGCCTTTGCGACTAAGCGCAGCTCACCCCCTGGAGTTGGTACAGGGAGAGAACGGCACGAAGAGGCACAGGCTCCCCAATGGACTGCGGGTGACTTGCTTGTGGAGTCTTGACAGAGAAGAGCCGCTGTGCAGGTACTAGTAGGAAAGGTGCAGCTGAAGACCACAGGCGGGAAATCCAGAACCAGGCTGGGGATCAAACACCGGGGTGGTGCTATGGCTCTGCAGGATCTGCAAGGTAGGAAGACAAGATAAGGGAGTCCAGGTACAAGCAATAGGGTCAGGCTAGGAGACAGGAGACAGTCCAGGTAACAGGCCGAGGGTCAAACACAGGAGATATGTGGGAATCCAATAAACAGGCCGAGGTCAAGTCCAGGAGAGAGGCAAAGAGAAGTCCAAGGGCAAATCCGGGTCACAACGGGTAATCAAGCAGAGATACAGGACACAAGTTCAGGTAACACAGGAAGCTGAGACAAACCAGCAACTTGTGTGATTCTCTGAGCGCCTTTTATAGGCCGCCCAAGGAATCATGTTGGGTGTGCACCAATGCGCGAGCGCCGAGCCGCGAACGCGCATGCGCCGGAACGTTGTTGCGCAGGGAATGCGTGAGAAACGACCGGACCGGAACGAGGGCTTCTTCTGACAATCAGGGAGGCCATTCAGCGTAGGTTTGCTGAGGCATTCGGTCCAGAGTCCTCTGGGTTACTAAGGATGACATGATCCGCAGCCACCTCCTCCCAGCCACGTACAAGTCCATGTGTTTCTTGGGACTGTAAATGATCCCTTAAAGACGCTGATGCTGAGTGCCAGGCTCCACCTCCATACTGACACAATCCTCCTCCTCCTCTTCCTGTGTGATTGGCGGGCACGCAGGAACACTGTCTGGATAAAGGGGGCCTTGAGAGCTAAGGAAGTCCTCCTCTTCCTGCCTCTGTTCTGCTTCAAGTGCCCTGTCCATTATTCCATGCAGCGTGTGCTCCAACAGGTGGACAAGGGGGACAGTGTCACTGATGCATGCACTGTCACTGCTCACCATCCTCGTGGCCTCCTCAAATGGTGACAGGATAGTGCATGCATCCCTGATCATGGCCCACTGGCGTGGGGAAAAAAAACAAGCTCCCCTGACCCTGTCCTGGTGCCATAGTCGCACAGGTACTCATTGATGGCCCTCTGCTGCATGTGCAGCCGCTGCAGCATGGCCAACGTTGAGTTCCACCTGGTGGGCATGTCACAGATTAGGCGGTTCTTGGGCAGGTTAAATTCCTTTTGGAGGTCTGCCAGCCGAGCACTGGCATTATATGACCGGCGGAAATGCACACAGACTTTCCTGGCCTGCCTCAGGACATCCTGTAAGCCCGGGTACCTGCCCAAGAAACGCTGCACCACCAAGTTAAGGATGTGAGCCAAACAGGGCACATGGGTCATTTGTCCCTGTCGGAGGGCGGAGAGGAGGTTGGTGCCATTGTCGCAAACCACCATTCCTGCCTTAAGTTGGCGTGGCGTCAACCACCTCTGAACCTGCCCCTGCAGAGCTGACAGAACCTCTGCCCCAGTGTGGCTCCTGTCCCCCAAGCACACCAGCTCAAGCACCGCATGGCATCTTTTGGCCTGCATACTTGAGTAGCCCCTTGAACGCCTACAGAGCACCGCTGATTCCAAGGACAAAGCACAGGAAGAGGCCATGGAGGAAGAGGAAGAGGAGAGGGTGGAGGAGAGAGGTGTGTCAGAATCATTAGTAGTGGCATTTTGGAGGCGTGGTGGCGGAGCAACCTCCAACACTACTGCACCTTGTCCTGCATCCTTCCGAGCTGCCAGCAGAGTCACCCAATGCGCCGTGAAACTTAGGTAACGTCCCTGTCCATGCCTGCTGGACCATGAGTCAGCGGTAATATGCACCTTACCGCTGACCGCCCTGTACAGCGAGGCATGGACATTGCCTTCCACATGCCGGTAGAGAGCCGGAATCGCCTTCCGTTAGAAAAAGTGGCGTTTTGGTACCTGCCAATAAGGAACTGCACATTCCACAAACTCACGGAAGGGGGCAAAGTCTACCAACTGAAAAGGTAGCAGTTGAAGTGCTAGCAATTTTGCCAAGCTAGCATTCAACCGCTGGGCATGTGGATGGCTGGGAGCGAACTTCTTTCGGCGGTGCAGAAGCCGGGGCAGGGAAATTTGCCTGGTACAATCTGATGTCGGTGTACCGAAAGCAGATTGCCCACAAGTACTTGGCTGTGACACACCTAATTCTACACCTTCATTCCTCTCAGTGCAGGTCTCAGAGAGAACTGAAGGTATAGTGGGGTTGGAGATCTCAGCTGATGAGGAGCAAGGAGAGGAGAGGTCCTCTTTGTTCTTTGGTATGGGTCTTTTAGATACGCTTGCCAACGAACTGCATGGCAGGTCAACATATGTCTGGTCAAGCATGTGGTGCCCAAGCGGGAGATGTTTTGGCCACACGAGATACGCTTGAGACATATGTTGCAAATAGCAGCGGTGCGATCTGATGCACTCGTCTCAAAAAAGGCCCACACCAAAGAACTTTTATAATAACGCGCAGAGACAGCAGCGCCCTGCACATGCGGAGCTTTGCGGTGTGATGCTGTCAGTGTGCTGCCCTTAGGCTGGCCGCTGGAGGGCCTGGTTGGTGATGTGTCTCCTCCTCCTCCTCCTCCTCTCTCCTATCAGGCACCCACATTGAGTCAGCGACCTTATCATCCCCTCCCTCCTCATCACTGGAGCAAACCTGGCAGTATGCTGCAGCAGGGGGACAATGACTGCCAGATTGCTGTCCTTCATGGGCACCCCCTCTGTCCGTGCTCACGTTACTGCCTTCATCTAGCTCAGTATCATTATCAGAGCCTTCTAAACGCTGGGCAACCTCCTGGAGCATGTACCCAACACTGTGGTCAAACAGTTCGAGGGACTCCTCAGGGGGACATGGTGGGGCTACGGAAGGAGTCACTGATGCCATTGAGCCGAGCGAAGAGGCCACGTTGGCAGCTGCTTTGCCAGACAAAGTACCCTGAGCATGGGTGAGAGAGGATGAGGAGGATGAGGACAGCTTGGTCATCCACTCGACCAAGTCTTCCGCATGTTGCGGCTCAACACGGCCAGCTGCCGAAAAAAAGGCCAAGCGTGTCCCACGGCCACGTGCTGATGAGGATGCACCGTCTCCATGACCAGCACTGTTGCCTCTAGACACAGAGCCTGGTTGCCCTGTTTTATTGGCTTGTGACTGTCTGCCTCTCCTTGTTGGCCTTCCAGACATACTAATGGCCTGCAGTGAGATGTAGCTGCACTAAGCTGGGATATATATATATATATATATATATATATATATATATATATATATATATAAATAATGTAGCTGCCTGCGGTAGTGATAGGATCAGGAAAACACCACCAACCTTCTACAGATAGTTTTAGCTGAACACTGTGCAGAGGACGCACTACACTAACATTAAAATAATGTAGCTGCCTGCGGTAGTGATAGGATCAGGAAAACACCACCAACCTTCTACAGGTAGCTTTAGCTGAACACTGTGAAGAGGACGCACTACACTAATGTTAAAATAATGTAGCTGCCTGCGGTAGTGATAGGATCAGGAAAACACCACCAACCTTCTACAGATAGCTTTAGCTGAACACTGTGCAGAGGACGCACTACACTAACGTTAAAATAATGTTGCTGCCTGCGGTAGTGATAGGATCAGGAAAACACCACCAACCTTCTACAGGTAGCTTTAGCTGAACACTGTGAAGAGGACGCACTACACTAACGTTAAAATAATGTAGCTGCCTGCGGTAGTGATAGGATCAGGAAAACACCACCAACCTTCTACAGGTAGCTTTAGCTGAACACTGTGCAGAGGTCGCACTACACTAACTTGTAAATAATGTAGCTGCCTGCGGTAGTGATAGGATCAGGAAAACACCACCAACCTTCTACAGGTAGCTTTAGCTGAACACTGTGAAGAGGACGCACTACACTAAAGTTAAAATAATGTAGCTGCCTGCGGTAGTGATAGGATCAGGAAAACACCACCAACCTTCTACAGGTAGCTTTAGCTGAACACTGTGCAGAGGTCGCATTACACTAACTTGTAGCTTTAGCTGAACACTGGTCAGAGGACGCACTACACTAACTTGTTGCTTTAGCTGAACACTGTGCAGAGGTCGCACTACACTAACTTGTAGCATTAGCTGAACACTGTTCAGAGGATGCACTACACTAACTTGTAGCTTTAGCTGAACACTGTTCAGAGGACGCACTACACTAACTTGTAGCTGTAGCTGAACACTGTGCAGAGGTCGCACTACACTAACTTGTAGCTTTAGCTGAACACTGTGAGGAGGACGCACTACACTAACTTGTAGCTTTAACTGAACACTGTGAGGAGGACGCACCACACTAACTTGTAGCTTTAGCTGAACACTGTTCAGAGGACACACTACACTAACTTGTAGCTTTATCTGAACACTGTGCAGAGGTCGCACTACACTAACTTGTAGCTTTAGCTGAACACTGTGCAGAGGTCGCACTACACTAACTTGTAACTTTAGCTGAACACTGTGAGGAGGATGCACTACACTAACTTGTAGCTTTAGCTGAACACTGTTCAGAGGACGCACTACACTAACTTGTAGCTTTAGCAAAACACTGTTCAGAGGACGCACTACACTAACTTGTAGCTTTAGCTGAACACTGTTCAAAGGACGCACTACACTAACTTGTAGCTTTAGCTGAACACTATGCAGAGGTCGCACTACACTAACTTGTAGCTTTAGCTGAACACTGTGCAGAGGTCGCACTATACTAACTTGTAGCTTTAGCTGAACACTGTGAGGAGGACGCACTACACTAACTTGTAGCTTTAGCTGAACACTGTGAGGAGGACGCACTACACTAACTTGTAGCTTTAGCTGAACACTGTGAGGAGGTCGCACTACACTAACTTGTAGCTTTAGCTGAACACTGTGCAGAGGTCACACTAAACTAACTTGTAGCTTTAGCTGAATACTGTGAGGAGGACGCACTACACTAACTGTAAATAGTCTAGCTGCCTGACTGTGGTACTAATAGGATCAGAAGAACACCAGCAATTTTCTTCAGGTAGCTGTAAATACTGTAACAACACAAGCCTGCCTGTCAGTAGGAAGATAAAAGGAACGGATCTAGCTAAACTGAATACAGTGTATATATACAACACCTGGGATGCATATATATACACAATACACTGTAAGTGCAGCTAACTGACTGACTGTCCTGCCTAATCTATCTAACTTAAATCAAATGACACTGTCTCTCTGTCTCTGTCTCTCAACGCCGGAACACACACTACACAGGGCTGCCGTGCAGTGTACTAAACCCCCTGAGCCATAATTGGCCAAAGCCACCCTAGCTTTGGCCAATTACAGCTCTCTCTACAGACGGTGCTGTGATTGGCCAAGCATGCGGGTCATAGTGCATGCTTGGCCAATCATCAGCCAGCAATGCACTGCGATGCCGCAGTGAATTATGGGCCGTGACACGCCACACGAATTTGGCGCAAACGGCCCATATCGTTCGCAATTCGGCGAACGGGCAGCCAGACGATGTTCGAGTCGAACATGGGTTCAACTCGAACACGAAGCTCATCCCTACTTACTACACACAGTTCCCAGCAGCAACACTCTGCAACAAACAAGTATGCTAGGCTTTCTAACTGTTCAGCCTGTTCTGTGCCTTGCCCCCAGTGTTTACAGCTCACAACCTCAGGCATACTGCTCTCCTCCAGCAGTCCACATGGCCCTATCCTTTCATACCCCGTCCTTTGGGCTGTAGGCAGGGTTACAGTCCCTGGCTACTCTGCAGCTAATCAGGGTCCTCCCTCGTGTCGTTAGAGGCATGCTACACTAATGTTAAAATAATGTAGCTGCCTGCGGTAGTGATAGGATCAGGAAAACACCACCAACCTTCTACAGATAGCTTTAGCTGAACACTGTGCAGAGGACGCACTACACTAACGTTAAAATAATGTTGCTGCCTGCGGTAGTGATAGGATCAGGAAAACACCACCAACCTTCTACAGGTAGCTTTAGCTAAACACTGTGAAGAGGACGCACTACACTAACATTAAAATAATGTAGCTGCCTGCGGTAGTGATAGGATCAGGAAAACACCACCAACCTTCTACAGGTAGCTTTAGCTGAACACTGTGCAGAGGTCGCACTACACTAACGTGTAAACAATGTAGCTGCCTGCGGTAGTGATAGGATCAGTAAAACACCACCAACCTTCTACAGGTAGCTTTAGCTGAACACTGTGAAGAGGACGCACTACACTAAAGTTAAAATAATGTAGCTGCCTGCGGTAGTGATAGGATCAGGAAAACACCACCAACCTTCTACAGGTAGCTTTAGCTGAACACTGTGCAGAGGTCGCATTACACTAACTTGTAGCTTTAGCTGAACACTGGTCAGAGGACGCACTACACTAACTTGTTGCTTTAGCTGAACACTGTGCAGAGGTCGCACTACACTAACTTGTAGCATTAGCTGAACACTGTGAGGAGGATGCACTACACTAACTTGTAGCTTTAGCTGAACACTGTTCAGAGGACGCACTACACTAACTTGTAGCTGTAGCTGAACACTGTGCAGAGGTCGCACTACACTAACTTGTAGCTTTAGCTGAACACTGTGAGGAGGACGCACTACACTAACTTGTAGCTTTAACTGAACACTGTGAGGAGGACGCACCACACTAACTTGTAGCTTTAGCTGAACACTGTTCAGAGGACACACTACACTAACTTGTAGCTTTATCTGAACACTGTGCAGAGGTCGCACTACACTAACTTGTAGCTTTAGCTGAACACTGTGCAGAGGTCGCACTACACTAACTTGTAACTTTAGCTGAACACTGTGAGGAGGATGCACCACACTAACTTGTAGCTTTAGCTGAACACTGTTCAGAGGATGCACTACACTAACTTGTAGCTTTAGCAAAACACTGTTCAGAGGACGCACTACACTAACTTGTAGCTTTAGCTGAACACTGTTCAAAGGACGCACTACACTAACTTGTAGCTTTAGCTGAACACTGTGCAGAGGTCGCACTACACTAACTTGTAGCTTTAGCTGAACACTGTGCAGAGGTCGCACTATACTAACTTGTAGCTTTAGCTGAACACTGTGAGGAGGACGCACTACACTAACTTGTAGCTTTAGCTGAACACTGTGAGGAGGACGCACTACACTAACTTGTAGCTTTAGCTGAACACTGTGCAGAGGTCGCACTACACTAACTTGTAGCTTTAGCTGAACACTGTGCAGAGGTCACACTAAACTAACTTGTAGCTTTAGCTGAATACTGTGAGGAGGACGCACTACACTAACTGTAAATAGTCTAGCTGCCTGACTGTGGTACTAATAGGATCAGAAGAACACCAGCAATTTTCTTCACGTAGCTGTAAATACTGTAACAACACAAGCCTGCCTATCAATAGGAAGATAAAAGGAACGGATCTAGCTAAACTGAATACAGTGTATATATACAACACCTGGGATGCATATATATACACAATACACTGTAAGTGCAGCTAACTGACTGACTGTCCTGCCTAATCTATCTAACTTAAATCAAATGACACTGTCTCTCTGTCTCTGTCTCTCAACGCCGGAACACACACTACACAGGGCTGCCGTGCAGTGTACTAAACCCCCTGAGCCATAATTGGCCAAAGCCACCCTAGCTTTGGCCAATTACAGCTCTCTCTACAGACGGTGCTGTGATTGGCCAAGCATGCGGGTCATAGTGCATGCTTGGCCAATCATCAGCCAGCAATGCACTGCGATGCCGCAGTGAATTATGGGCCGTGACGCGCCACACGAATTTGGCGCAAACGGCCCATATCGTTCGCAATTCGGCGAACGGGCAGCCAGACGATGTTCGAGTCGAACATGGGTTCAACTCGAACACGAAGCTCATCCCTACTTACTACACACAGTTCCCAGCAGCAACACTCTGCAACAAACAAGTATGCTAGGCTTTCTAACTGTTCAGCCTGTTCTCTGCCTTGCCCCCAGTGTTTACAGCTCACCATCTCAGGCATACTGCTCTCCTCCAGCAGTCCACATGGCCCTATCCTTTCATACCCCGTCCTTTGGGCTGTAGGCAGGGTTACAGTCCCTGGCTACTCTGCAGCTAATCAGGGTCCTCCCTCGTGTCGTTAGAGGCATGCTACCTCCTTGTTTGTAGTGGCAGATAATTAAAGTTCCCACAACAGTTTTGGTCTCCACCAAAATGGCCATAAAAATCCCCCATGCTGGGGAACACTTTCCCCTCTCTGTACTATCTACCAGAGGGGAATAACAAGCTGCAACAGGAAAGAACTTACTGCAGGGCAGCTAAAGGAGTCATGGGCTAGGCTACACTAATAGCTGCTTCCCAACTGCCCCCATTCAAAATAAAATGAGTGGTTGGTAAGCAGGGTTCTAAATTCTGGAAAGTGGTTAAGTACCCAGCAACCAAAAAAAGTGGGTTTTTCCACTATTTTGAAATCCTAGCAGACACTGGTTACCAAACACTTAATAACTACTTAAAGCATTAAATACATTAAAACCTTATGCATAATTGATTATTTTTCTATTTTTATGGAAAAAACAATTTTTGAGGCATTGCTCATATTTGAGTCCCCCACTACACTATAAGGGCTCTCTTTAGCCTCCCTCTTTTTTTTTTTTTCTTTACCAGTGGACACTCCGGGTCCCCCTTGGGTTTGCAACCAACCTTTTGTGGCTGAACGCCTTGGACCACCTAGGACCACCACAACCCAAAATCCCAAATGCTTATGTACTGCCCTACCCCCGCAGGGGCGGCAATTTGTGTGTTATATCCGTAAATTATATTTACCACCTAGCCCATCGCAGCCCATAGAAATAGAATCGGTCCATATTGTAGTTTTCTCTTGCTTTTATTAATACAAAGTGAACTGGGATAGGAGAAGGGGTTTCCTGAGATGCTCTTATACTGCTTCATAATTTCTTTCTTTGCCTGTTTCATGCAAAGATTTAGCACAATGTAGACTACAAGAAATCACTCTCAAGGATTTCTTTGTGGGGAAGACGGAAGTAGATTTACTAGAGAATGTATGGTAAAGAGTCACTCTGAATAACTACTTCACCTGCAGAATTTCTTAGGACAGTCTGTATCTCTATTTGTAGTTGGAGCTTTACCTCTACCTTTTTACCACTACTTCCCGTCTGCATGGTTCTTCCGAGTTGAGCTAAAGAAGAGATTACTCTGAATAATTCCTCCCGCTTGACTGATTGGAATCCCAGGGCATTGTTGAACCCAAAGTCACAGGCTAACACCACCTGTCTCACTGACTTGCGTACCAACATCCCTCAGCCTCCGGTAGTACCCTTTCCCTGGGCTTTCACTCACTTGATCGATAGTCCATGTTCCACTCACAAACAAGCGACTGCCCAGATGTAGTCCACTTAGTTGCTACTTCTTCCATAAGTATTTCTCTGTAACTTCTCTCCAATCTGGCACGCTCCCTTCCCCATAGGGGCATTCAGTGGCACCTGCGACTGCATACGGTCTGGTGTCATCATCTCTTCTGCGGGTCCCATTCCCCCCTCCCTCCCCGTGGGGGGGGGGCTGCCCTTGGCTCCCCACAGGGGAACCTCTCCCTGAAGGCTCTCCCTTGCTACAAAAAAAAACTCCTGTCATGTGACCCCAGCTTTTATGAGAGTCCGCCTCCTTCCAAACAAATTAATGATTGGCCAGAACTCACCTACAAGCTGCCTGTCATTCAGATCCCAAGTCCAACCTCTCTTCCAAAAATCATTTCATTGGAAGCAAAAGGAGGCATCTCTGGGTCCGAAGAAAATAGGTGGCCACACCCTGCACTATACTGACACTTCCAGTTCCCAAAATAAATAACCAGGCCTGATATGATAATACAAGCCTGACTAAATTTTACCTGAAACTGTAAGCTAGAAGAAAAGGTTACCTACATGAAAGTAGGTGCCCACTACACTTAGTTAAGTTTTAATTAATATGAATAGATTTTCTCAGCTACATACCTTTTTTAGGCCCTAATGTTTGAAGAGCATTCACATCTCTGGCCATGTTGATCTACTTGAAAACTTCTGATAAATTATCAAAACTCTACAAAACATCCTGAAATTCTATGAAACATCACTTTTTACAGTAGATGTAGAAGTTAATGCTGTTAATATTAAACTTCTTTTCGGCTGTTATTCCCTGAGGTGGGTTCACTGGAAAGGACAAATGTATTTATAGCATTTAGATAAAATCTGAAGGCTGTTTTTGAAAAAGCATGAGTTGTGCCGAAGTAAATGTATGCAAGAGTCTAAAAACCTACCCAGTAAACTTCTGTACCCCACAAGAGCTTGCAATGAGCTCACTTACATATCAATATTGTATTGGAGGGACATGGTATCTCCTTGGTTCTTTCCATCTCATTCCTCAGTCTAATCTGATATAAATATTTCCTAAATACAATGGGATTCTGTGAGTAGAAACATCCTCATACACACTAGTCTCACAATGAATTAATTAAAATGGTCAAGCAGCCATTTTTTATCAGATTTCATACTCCAATCTACATTTTTAGGCAGAGGTGGAAAGCAAAAACACACTGGGATTATTTATTCCCTAAGAATATACAACTGTAGCAGTAAACATGAAGTCTCACCTGCAGGGATTGTAGCATCCTCCTAGTTAGGTGCTAGGATGTCAGGTAAATGTACAGTAG
The DNA here is from genome assembly GCA_037952835.1 of Lithobates septentrionalis. Lineage (NCBI taxonomy): Eukaryota > Metazoa > Chordata > Amphibia > Anura > Ranidae > Lithobates > Lithobates septentrionalis. The sequence continues at coordinate 2,668,188 of JBBDGP010001667.1, read as the reverse complement.
TTATTTTGGCTCCTCTGTATTCAGTAGAACATTTGTTGATTGCTTTGTCCCACAGGCTGCAGTTTGATTACTTCTCCCTGCCTTCTGTAAAGTTTAAGAACAGTTTGATTATCACTAAAATCACTATCACTATCACTAAATCACTAAAATTGTATCTTGATTACCTCTAGATGCAGTCCAGCCAATGGTGGCTTGTACTGGATATCTTTTAATGGGAACATGGCAATAGGGACCACCCTTCATCCTGCCATGCTTCTAGCATTGTTTAATGATTCAAGGGGCCTTTCATTGTGTCACGTGGTCTTTCACTCAAAAATCACACTTGAAACATCCCAGCCTATCTCAGCTATTGTTCATACTTTGCTCATCCCAATATCCATTATCCAGGTGTGTATTGTTCTAGCAGCCTGTGCTCATTAAGGAGGTTAATTAATATCTGAAAAAAGTGTCCACAAAAACCCCATTGACTTGAATTAGAGTGCCCAGCTGTTTTGGATATCTCATTAAGTGGGTTGATGGCATAGAAATAAGCCATGTCTTCCGCTTGGACACCAATCATTACTTGGCTTCTGCCGCGCTGCACCGCAAGCCTTAGCGCGCATATCCATCACGCTGGGATCTACCCTGTTGCCTCTGTCTATATGACTGACTGCGGCAGCTCTGCTGTGGAGTCGCACGCATTGAGAAACCAATTTGCAGTAATGCATAATCAGAGCAGTTGAAAGCAATATCCATTAATAAATGTGGGAGTCTTGATTTGCAATATATATATATATATTTTTTTTGTGCAAGCGGTATTACCCAGCGAGCAGCTTGCTATTTGCATATTTGAAGCACCTCATAACAATTCCTGGAAGTGATTTGTTAATGATGAAGTTCTCGAAACAGCTTTTCAAGCTGTAAGTGATGCCAGGCTGAGAACAACAGCAAGCCCTGAGCCCTGCGTCGTCTGCAGGCCATTGTTTGGCACGCTTAATGGCACAAGGAGAACCGGCCATCAGAATGCAATTTAGGACAGCTGGGACGCTGTGCAGTGAAGGATTCTGGCACCACGCTGGGTAGAAGCACAACAATAGTGGCTTCATTTCGCTTTTGGCTTGATAGGTTTGGCAACATACAATTTAAAATAATTATTTTATGGCTTGCTTGTTTGTCCCACCACCAATAAACCATGACCCATTCAGGTCCATGAAAATCAGACACCGCCGAGATACCTAGAAATAACATTTCTGCTGTGGGTTTCAGCAATGGGACACTCTTGCCAAGAGATAGGATCTATCTATCTATCTATCTATCTATCTATCTATCTATCTATCTATCTATCTATCTATCTATCTATCTATCTATCTATCTATCTATCTATCTATCTATCTATCTATCTATCATTTTCGATCACTTACAGTGCATTCATAAAGTATTCAGACCCCCTTCACTTTTTTCAACTTTGTTATGTTGCAGCCTGATACTACAGTTGTTTAAATTCATTTGTTTCCTCATTAATCTACACTCAGTATTCCATAATGACAAAGAGAAAACAGAATTTTTTTTTTCCATGTATCCTGCAGGCACTTTAGGCCCGGACGGCGCTGCTCCTTGGCTCTCTCCCCTCCTCTTCTCACTGCCGCTGCTAGGGCGGCACTGCAGGTTGGGAACATCACAGACTGTGACAACGTGACCACGTGTGCTGGTACAGAGACAGGTCACACTCACTGGCAGTGGCACTGTGATCAGGGGCGCGCAGCGGCGCAGGGGAAGTTTCCTTCATAATGGATACAGTCCTCCGCCGCTGTTGCACCAGCGCCTCTGACACTGTATGGAGGCACTCAGGAGCAGAGCGGCTGCTTGTTAAGTTAGTTGCTGAGGGAGAGAGGGAGTAGGATCACCAGCAGCCGGGCGCCCTAGGTGTCAGTGCGCCCTAGGCGGCTGTCTAGTTTGCCTAGTGGTAGCACCGCCCCTGCCTAAACCCCATAGACAATCTGTGGGGTATTATCAAGAGGAAGATGAGAGACACCAGACCCAACAATGCAGACGAGCTGAAGGCCGCTATCAAAGTAACCTGGACATCCATAACACCTCAGCAGTGCCACAGGCCATGTATGCCATGCCACAATAATACAATAATTCATGTAAGAGGAGCCCTGAGCAAGTATTGAGTGCATACTATACTGTACATGGACATACTTTTTAGTAAGCCAACATTTCAGTATTAAAAATCCTTTTTTTAATTGGTTTCATGTAATATTCTAATTTTCTGGGATACTGAATTTTGGGTTTTCACTAGCTGTAAGCCATAATCATCAAAATTAAAAGAAAGAATTGCTTGAAATATATCACTCTATCTATCTATCTATCTATCTATCTATCTATCTATCTATCTATCTATCTATCTATCTATCTATCTATCTATCTATCTATCATTTTCGATCACTTACAGTGCATTCATAAAGTATTCAGACCCCCTTCACTTTTTTCAACTTTGTTATGCTTTCAGCGCTGTCGCTGTTTAAATGACAATTGCGCGGTCATGCTACACTTTCTTTTGGTGGTATTTGATCACCTCTGGGGTTTTTATTTTTTGCTAAACAAATAAAAAAAGACCTAAAATTTTTAAAAAAAAAGTTTTTCTTTTGTTTCTGTTATAAAATGTAATAAATAAGTATGTTTTTTCCTTAACTGATGGGCACTGATAAGGCGGCACTGACGGGCACTGATAAGGTGGCACCAATGAGGTGGCACTGATGGGCACTGATAGGCGGTACCAATGGCCACTGGTAGGCGGCACTGATGGGCACTCATGGGTGGCATTGGTGGGCACTGAAAGGCTGCACTGATAGGTACTTATGGGTGGCACTGATAGGTAGCACTGCTGGGCACTGATGGGCACTGATAGGCGTCACTGCTGGGCACTGATAGGCGGCACTGCTGGGCACTGATGGGCACTGATATGCGGCACTGATAGATGGCATTGATAGGCATTACTGATGGCACTGGCACTGGCAGGCATTTTGGATGGGCACTGATTGGCAGCTGCCTGGGCACTAATTGGCATTTCCCTAGTGATCTAGGGTGGCATACCTGGTGGTCCAGGGTGGTGCCAATCCCTGGTGGTTCTGGCGGCATCCTGGTGGTCCTGGGCGCGCATCTGAGGGGGGCTACGCTAATAACCAATTAGCACAGACCCCCCCCTGTCAGGAAAGCAGCCGATCGGCTCTCCTCTACTTGGGTCTTTCGGCTGTGAGTGTAGAAAAGCCGATCAATGGCTCTTCCTGTTTACATCGTGATCAGCCGTGATTGGACATGGCTGGTCACGTGGTAAAGAGCCTCCGTCAGAGGCTCTTTACCGAGATCAGTGTAGCGGTGCGTCTGACTGACACACCACACCACGATGGGTGCGCAAGAGCGGTCGTTCTAGGAGGACGTCATATGACGCCCGCCCAGAACGAGAGCTGCGCCACCTGCCCATCATCTGACAGCCGGCGGGCACGAGGCGCTTAAGTATTCAGACCCTTTACTTTGTTGAAGCACCTTTGGCATCAATTACAGCCTTAAGTCATTTTGGGTATGACATGACAAGCTTTGCACACCTGGAGTTGAGGGATTTTCTGCCATTCTTCCTTGCAAATCATCTTAAGCTCAGTCAGGTTGGATGGGAACTGTTGGTGGGCAGCCATTTTCAAGTCTCTCCAGAGATGTTCAATAAGGTTCAAGTCTGGGCTCTGGCTATGTCACTGTAGGATATTTAAAGAGTTTTCCGTAAGTCACTCCTGTGTAGTCTTGGCTGTGTGCTTAGGATCGTTAACATGTAGATGAACCTTCGGCCTAGTCTGAGGTCCTCAGTGCTGTGGAACAGGTTTTCATTGAGGATATCTCTTTACTTTGCACCATTCAGCTTTCCCTTAACCCTGACCCGTTTCCCAGTCCCCACTGCTGAAAAACACCACCACAGCATGATGCTGCCACCACCATGCTTCACTGTAGTCAAAAAGAAAGACAAGTAGCGCAGGTTACATAGTTCACAGAATATCTCAATGTTGTCAGAAAAATGTCCTTTTGAGCAATGCGCTCTCTGTGAAATGCAAACAGTCTATGAGTAGGGCAGCCTTTAGAAGTGAGGTGAAGCCGCTCCAAGTATGCAAAGGAAAAAACAAGAAAGGCGCCTCTTAGTAAACTGTATATTTAATGGTATATTTACATTAAAAGCACTCACATTTAAAACTTTGTTAGTCAGGCATGGGGAGCCTCAGTATAGGCATACGGGATTGCGTCCTCCTGTGTCACACAGTCTTATTCCTGTCTTGTTGCCGGCTGGTCTGTTTGGCGTAAGCTAGCTAGCTTGAGAAAGGAGCGCGCTCTAATGCGCATGCTCTGAAACGCGTCGCTTGACGACAGTACAGCACATACATTGGATGTGCGTTCCAGCGTCCCAGCCTCCCAATTGACTGCTCGGCGGTGTCCAAGCCTCGTTCTGGATAATCACTGATCCCGGAAGCTTACGCCAAACAGACCAGCCGGCAAAAAGACAGGAATAAGACTGTGTGATACAGGAGGACGCAATCCCGTATGCCTATACTGAGGCTGCCCATGCCGGACTAACAAAGTTTTAAATGTGAGTGCTTTTAATGTAAATATACCATTAAATATACAGTTTACTAAGAGGCGCCTTTCTTGTTTTTTCCTTTGCATGCTTCACTGTAGTGATGGTATTTGGCAGGTAATGAGCAGTGCCTGGTTTCCTCCAGAAATAACATTTAGAATTGAGGCCAAACAGTTCAATCTTAGTTTTTTTTTTTAACAGTAACGTTTTTATTTATTTTCATAGGAGAAAATTTTCAGTACAAATCATAAAAGAAGTAGAGTTGCAGATATGTAAATATAAAAAATCACAAGGGAGGATTAAACAAAAAAGAAGGGTATTAACAATCTAGAAAAGATAATATCAGATCTTACAATAAAAAGCAAGACATCTCAGATCATACCGTGATAGCAAGTATTCGTTCTTCATTGCAGCATTATATTGGTAATAATGTAGTCCCCACAGAAATAAAGGCACATTTTCTTAATATTTTTTGGTGGGTATTCCCATTATTTCTTAACCTTGTTGGCTATGTTTGAGCCCAGAGGGCTCTTCCAGGGAAGCTCTTCCAGCAGTATACATCTATCTTGAGGCCCATGCACCCCAAATTTTCTCAAATTTTTTGGGACATTACTCATATACGTGAGCTTGTAAAGTGGAAGGGTCTTATCAATGAGTGCTTTCCACTGACCCACCGTTGGAGGGTCTGCCTACTTCCATTTAATTAGAATGGCTTTCCTCGCATAAAATAGAGCATAGAAAATGAATAGCCTCTTGTGGGTGTTCGTGGTAAGTGTATCGCAAATCCCCAGGAGGAGGACGCGAGGGTCCAGTGCCATTGTCAGATTCCCAATCAGGTTGACGTATTGTACCACCTCCCCCCAAAACTGTTGGAGAAGGGGACATGACCACACCACATGTAGAAAAGTACCCATATCAGAGTTACATTTTGGGCATCTATCAGAATAATAAGTATATATTTTAGCAAGCCTTTGAGGTATATAGTATGCCTCATGGAGGAATTTTAATTGGATGTACCTATCCCTGGCAGATATCATCAGAGGGATATATTGTTGAATGCCTTCCTCCCAGTCCTTGTCCGTCAGGGAGGGCACATCCGACTTCCACTTATTGAATAGCCTGGATCCCTGGCCATCAACCCCCAGGGACACCCGGAGGTACAGCGAGGAGAGGACACGGTCTACTGTTTTGGAAATAAGGAAACGCTCCACCATGTGTGACTGTAGTTGAATCTCTGAAGGGAATTGGGCCTGAATTGCGTGTCTTAACTGCAGATAGCGGAAAAACATTTTGGTGGGGAGTTGAAAGGTCTGTCACATTTCATCAAATGAAAGAAGTTTGCCCTCTGGCATGATATGCTGTAGGATCTTAATTTCATAGTTTGCCCACACCGCTGGGTCTGGAATCATTAACAAATGTGGCAATTTAGGGTTACCCCATAGTGGCGTATAGGGTGAGAAGGTTTGTGGCGGATTAATCTTAGCTGTCAACTGTTCCCATACCCTGACGGTTGTGCGCATGGGCACCGTCATCGTATCTTGTGCCTTTGGGCCCCTGAATACCAGGTTACTCAAAGCTGAGTACGACCACAATATGGCTGCCTCTAGGTTAACCGCCGGATTATTCTGTGACTGAACAAACCACCAACGTACCGTCACCAGTACTGCTGCCCAATAATATTGTTTTAAGCACGGCAGTGTCAACCCACCTGCAGATAGGGGAAGTTGCAGACTTGTTCTAGCCACCCTAGGGGTCTGACCCGCCCAAATGAAAGAATTGATCACTCGATCTAATTGCTTAAAGAATGATTCAGGTATAGGAACTGGGGTGTTCCTAAACACATATAAAAATTTGGGGAGGAATATAATTTTTAGGAGATTCGTTCTACCTACCGGTGTCAGGGGAAGGGACTTCCATGTTAGACATATTCGTGTCAGTTGTTGTAAAATGGGGTATACGTTGTCTGTCAAATAACAAGAAAGGTCTTTCTGTATTTCAATGCCCAAATACCGGAATTTAGTAACCACTTGCAGGGATATGTGGGGGGGGGGGAGTAAGGATGGCTGGGAGATTGGAAAAAGTATAGATTTGTTCCAATTAATGCGTATTCCAGAGAAGGAGCCAAATAGATCTATGGTTCTCAAGGTCTCCTCAAGGGAATTGGAAGCGTCTGGGAGATAAAGAAGGGCGTCGTCCGCATATAGGGAAATTTGTTCCTTCAGAGGGCCTACCTCCATTCCCCCTGTAACCACGGAGGACCTAATAAGTATAGCGAGAGGTTCAATAGCCAGGGCGAACAATCCCGGGGATAATGGACATCCCTGTCTCGTGCCCCTGTGTAATTTAAAGGGGGGGGAGAGGGATCCATTGGTTCTGACTCTGGCAGTGGGATTGGCATACATCAGCTTAATCCATGAGATACATTTAGGCCCGATGTTAAATTTTGCTAATACGTGCCAGAGATATTCCCACTCGACCGAGTCGAATGCCTTTTCGGCGTCTAGAGAGGCCACCACTCTAGGGGAACCCGTGGCCACCGCGTGGGATATATTCGTATACAACCGTCGCAGGTTAATGTCTGTTCCCTTCCCTGGCATGAAACCGGTCTGGTCTCCATGAACCAGGGAAAGGATGACTGAGTTGAGCCGGTTCGCTAGAATTTTTGTAATTATCTTAGCGTCAACATTTAGTAGCGAGATAGGCCGGTATGACTCACAGAGCTCGGGGTCCTTACGGGGTTTAGGTATTACGACAATCACAGCCTCCGACATCGATGGGGGGAGGCATTGACCTTCCAGCATAGATATCAGAAGCTCATGAAACTGGGGTGCCAGAGGCTCGCTATTTGATTTATAAAATTCGGTCGGTAGACCGTCTGGGCCTGGGGATTTTGCAGATTGCAGTGATGAGATTGCCATCTGCACTTCTTTAAGGGTAATAGGCGCGTCTAGTTTGCTTTTTTTTCCCTCTGATAAAACCGGAAATTCTACTTGTCCTAGAAAGTGTTGCAGGGCATCTATGGTGTAGTCTGCCCTAGACGTATATAGGAGTTCATAAAATTGGGCAAATCTTGCATTAATCATTGCAGGATCGGCCAAAGGATGTCCCATATCGTCCTTTATGTTGGCAATGTGTGTTATGGTGGAGCGCTCCCTAGCCAGCCATGCCAGCAGTTTCCCCGACCTCTCCCCCTGTTCAAATATCCTCTGCGACTGTGAGAGCAGGAGCTTGCGAGTCGCAGTTGCTCGCAACAACGCTATCTCGCGGTGTAGGGCCTGAAGTGTGGCATAGGTCCCAGCATCTTTGGTATTGACATAGCTAGACTCCAGGCTCTGAGCCCGTCCCTCCGCTTCCTCCAGTGCAAGCTTATTAGTTTTCCTGACTTTGTTAATAATCATGCGATACTGTCCTCATGTGTACGCCTTGAAGGCATCCCATACCATTGGAGGGGGAGCTGTTGCTCTGTTTTGTAGCCAGTATGTATTCATCTCTCCCGCCACCTCAGGGGCGACACGCTCATCCGTTATCCAAAAACCCGAAACTCGCCAAAGGCCTGTGCCCACTGGCGAGTCCGTGTTAAGTTGCAGAAGCATGGGGGCGGGGTCAGAAATGCCACGTGGTAGGATCTTAACCTCCTGGACACGGGAGAGGATGGGACCACTGGCATAGAACAGATCAATTCTCGAGAATGAGGCGTATGTAGCAGAGTGGCATGTATATTGCCTCTCCCTGGGGTACCGCCATCTCCATATATCAACAAGACCGTATCCCTCCGCATAGGGCATCAGTGGGGAATCAACAGCCCTGTCATCACCGAGTCTATCCATACTGGGGTCTGGGGGCATGTTAAAGTCTCCAGCCAGAAGTATGGCTGCTGCCGGATACTGAGCCAGTATAGGGGTCAGTTTGTGTAAAATTGCCAAAAAAGGCTGGGGGTGGAACATATAGGCCCACCACTACCATTTCAATCCTGTCGCACATAGCATGCATGACAACATACCTCCCCTCGGGATCTAGATGGAGATCCAACAATGTGAAGAGCAATGATTTGTGGATCAGGACACTAACTCCCCTGGAGTACGTAGAGTACATAGAGTGATAATAAGAACCCACCCAGGGCTTTTTTAGAGCCAGTATCCTGCTCCCTGTTAAGTGTGTCTCCTGCAAAATGCATATGTGTGGGTTATATTTTTTAATGTAAGTAAAGACCAAGGAGCGTTTTATCCTGGAGTTCAGGCCTCGTACATTCCAAGACATAACATTAAGGGGACTCATTCTATTGCCCTGGGATATGTGCCACAGGATTGATACAACATGGACTCCATACAGAGCTCACACAGTAACATAATATACTTAGGGAAACATATATATATGATTACGCAGTAATCTGAATATCTTGCACTCTCTAATAATAGCTAGGGATGAGCCGAACACCCCCCGGTTCGGTTCGCACCAGAACCCGCGAACGGACCGCAAGTTCGCACGAACGTTAGAACCCCATTGACGTCTATGGGACTCGAACGTTCGAAATCAAAAGTGCTCATTTTAAAGGCTAATTTGCATGGTATTGTCCTAAAAAGGGTTTGGGGACCCGGGTCCTACCCCAGGGGACATGTATCAATGCAAAAAAAACTTTTAAAAACGGCCGTTTTTTCGGGAGCAGTGATTTTAATGATGCTTAAAGTAAAAAAAAAAAAGTGAAATATTCCTTTAAATATCGTACCTGGGGGGTGTCTATAGTATGCCTGTAAAGTGACGCGTGTTTCCCATGTTTAGAACAGTCCCTGCACCAAATGTCATTTTTAAAGGAAAAAATCTCATTTAAAACTGCTTGCGGGTTTAATGTCATGTCGGGTCCTGGCAATATGGATGAAAATCAGTGAGACAAACGGCATGGGTACCCCCCAGTCCATTACCAGGCCCTTTGGGTCTTGTATGGATATTAAGGGGAACCCCGCACCCAAATTAAAATAAGGAAAGGTCCCTATATACTCTGAACAGCAGTATACAGGCGGTGCAAACAAGACAGGGACTGTAGGTTTGTTGTTAAGTAGAATCTGTTTGTAATTTTGAACATTTTTAATGTGTTTAGCTCCAGCCAAAAAATCTTTTCTAAGCTTTTTGGAAAACATAGGGAAGGGTTATCACCCCTGTGACATTTGTTTTGCGTCTTTCCTCCTCTTCAGAAGATTTCACCTCACTTTTTTGTCCCAATGAAAAATGTTTTTTGAAAATTTGGGTTTTTTTGTGGAACAAGGATTGGAAAGCATCAGTGGAAAGGAGAAATTGTTTTCCCATATTAACTCTTACATGAGAGAATTTCCCTTCCTATGGGTAGATTTCATCTCACTTCCTGTTGTCTCCTTCCGTTTGCAAGTAGGAGTCGTTTGTAAGTTAGATGTTTGAAAGTAGGGTCCTGCCCTATATACTCAGCAGAAATTTGGGCCTTAGGTGTTGCTGTGGCCAAAACACTGTAAGCCCTCACAGGGCCCTGCTGTGAAATATTAGATCAAGAATTGTAATTACATGCCCCTGTTGAACAGGAGCTGAAAAATTAGGCCTTAGGCACTGGTGCTGGTGCCACAACACTGCAACCCCTCACAGACACTCTAGTTGGAACGCAGGAACGAGCCCTGCTGCAAAGTATTGCATCAAAAATTGTAATTACACGCCCCTGTTAGACAGGGGCAGAAAAATTGGGCCTTAGGCACTGGTGCTGGTGCCACAACACTGCAACCCCTCACAGACACTCTAGTTGGAACGCAGGAACGAGCACTGCTGCAAAGTATTGCATCAAAAATTGTAATTACACGCCCCTGTTAGACAGGGGCAGAAAAATTGGGCCTTAGGCACTGGTGCTGGTGCCACAACACTGCAACCCCTCACAGACACTCTAGTTGGAATGCAGGAACGAGTCCTGCTGCAAAGTATTGCATCAAAAATTGTAATTTCACGCCCCTGTTAGACAGGGGCAGAAAAATTGGGCCTTAGGCACTGGTGCTGGTGCCACAACACTGCAACCCCTCACAGACACTCTAGTTGGAATGCAGGAACGAGCCGTGCTGCAAAGTATTACATCAAAAATTGTAATTACACGCCCCTGTTATACAGGGGCTGAAAAATTGTGCCTTAGGCACTGGTGGTGGCGCCCAGAACCAAAAATGTTCTTACAAGCTATCAGCGTGATGATTGAGGAGGAAGAGGATAATTACTCAGGGATAATCACTCAGCATCAGCATAGGCAGTCTTTGAAGGGATCTGAAAAAAATTATTCAGTTACATCAGCATCAGGTGCTTGGTAGCTGGTGGTGATCCAAGACTGATTCATTTTTATGAAGGTCAGCCGATCGACCGAGTCAGTGGACAGACGCACCCTGTGATCGGTTACCACGCCTCCAGCAGCACTGAATGTACGTTCCGAAAGAACGCTGGATGCAGGACAGGCCAGTAGCTCAATTGCATACTGTGCAAGCTCTGGCCAGTGATCCATCCTCAAGACCCAGTAACCCAGAGGATTTTCGGTGGGAAAGGTGTCCAAGTCTGATCTTGCCCCTAGGTATTCCTGCACCATGTAAAACAGACGCTGGCGATGGTTGCTGGAACCGATCATACCTTGGGGCTGCGGACCAAAAAATTGTCTGAACGCATCGGTCAGACGGCCACCTTCTCCACCGCTCCTTCTTTGACTGACCGAAGCCTCAGCAACACGTTGTCCAGAAACAGGAGTTTGTAACCTCCCAGTCTCTGGGAACGCGTTGCACAGACCTTTCTGCAAGGCCTCCCGAAGATGTTTCATCCTCTGCTCCCTCTGCGATGGCAAGATAAGGTCCGCAACCTTACCCTTGTAACGTGGATCAAGGAGGGTTGCCAGCCAGTATTGGTCCTTCTCCTTGATACCACGAATACGAGGATCCTTACGCAGGCTTTGCAGGATCAGGGAGGCCATGCAGCGTAGGTTTGCTGAGGCATTCGGTCCGGAGTCCTCTGGGTCACTAAGGACAACAACGTCCGCAGCCACCTCCTCCCAGCCACGTACAAGTCCATGTGTTCCTTGGGACTGATCCCTTAAAGACTGCTGATGCTGAGTGCCAGGCTCCACCTCCATACTGACACAATCTTCCTCCTCCTCCTCCTCCTCCTCCTCGTCCTCTTCCTGTGTGATCGGCGGGCACGCAGGAACACTGTCTGGATAAAGGGGGCCTTGAGAGCTAAGGAAGTCCTCCTCTTCCTGCCTCTGTTCTGCCTCAAGTGCCCTGTCCATTATGCCACGCAGCGTGTGCTCCAACAGGTGGACAAGGGGGACAGTGTCACTGATGCATGCACTGTCAGTGCTCACCATCCTCGTGGCCTCCTCGAATGGTGACAGGACAGTGCATGCATCCCTGATCATGGCCCACTGGCGTGGGGAAAAAAAACCAAGCTCCCCTGACCCTGTCCTGGTGCCATAGTCGCACAGGTACTCATTGATGGCCCTCTGCTGCGTGTGCAGCCGCTGCAGCATGGCCAACGTCGAGTTCCACCTGGTGGGCATGTCACAGATTAGGCGGTTCTTGGGCAGGTTAAACTCCTTTTGGAGGTCCGTCAGCCGAGCACTGGCATTATATGACCGGCGGAAATGCACAGAGACTTTCCTGGCCTGCCTCAGGACATCCTGTAAGCCCGGGTACCTGCCCAAGAACCGCTGCACCACCAAGTTAAGGACGTGAGCCAAACAGGGCACATGGGTCAGTTGTCCCTGTCGGAGGGCAGAGAGGAGGTTGGTGCCATTGTCGCAAACCACCATTCCTGCCTTAAGTTGGCGTGGCGTCAACCACCTCTGAACCTGCCCCTGCAGAGCTGACAAAACCTCTGCCCCAGTGTGGCTCCTGTCCCCCAAGCACACCAGCTCAAGCACCGCATGGCATCTTTTGGCCTGCGTACTTGCGTAGCCCCTTGAACGCCTACGGAGCACCGCTGGTTCCGAGGAAGAGGCCATGGAGGAAGAAGAAGAGGAGGGGGTGGAGGAGAGAGGTGTGTCACAATCAGCATTTTGGAGGCGTGGTGGCGGAACAACCTCCAACACTACTGCACCTTGTCCTGCATCCTTCCCAGCTGCCAGCAGAGTCACCCAATGCGTCGTGAAACTTAAGTAACGTCCATGTCCATGCCTGCTGGACCATGAGTCAGCGGTAATATGCACCTTACCGCTGACCGCCCTGTCCAGCGAGGCATGGACATTGCCTTCCACATGCCGGTAGAGAGCCGGAATCGCCTTCCGTGAGAAAAAGTGGCGTTTGGGTACCTGCCACTGAGGAACCGCACATTCCACAAACTCACGGAAGGGGGCAGAGTCTACCAACTGAAAAGGCAGCAGTTGAAGTGCTAGCAATTTTGCCAAGCTAGCATTCAACCGCTGGGCATGTGGATGGCTGGGAGCAAACTTCTTTCGGCGGTGCAGCAGCTGGGGCAGGGAAATTTGCCTGGTACAATCTGACGTCGGTGTACCAAAAGCAGATTGCCCACAAGTACTTGGCTGTGACACACCTAATTCTACACCTTCATTCCTCTCACTGCAGGTCTCAGAGAGGACTGAAGGTCTAGTGGGGTTGGAAATCTCAGCTGATGAGGAGCAAGGAGAGATCCTCTTTGTTCTTTGGTGTGGGTCTTTCAGATACGCTTGCCAACGAACTGCATGGCAGGTCAACATATGTCTGGTCAAGCATGTGGTACCCAAGCGGGAGATGTTTTGGCCACGCGAGATACGCTTGAGACATATGTTGCAAATAGCAGCGGTGCGATCTGATGCACTCGTCTCAAAAAAGGCCCACACCAAAGAACTTTTTGAATAACGCGCAGAGGCTGCAGCGCCCTGCACATGTGGAGCTTTGGGGTGTGATGCAGTCAATGTGCTGCCCTTAGGCTGGCCCCTGGAGGGCATCCTGCCTAGTTGGTGATGTGCCACCTCCTCCTCCTCCTCCTCCTCCTCTCTCCTATCAGGCACCCACGTTGAGTCAGTGACCTCATCATCCCCTCCCTCCTCATCACTGGAGCAAACCTGGCAGTATGCTGCAGCAGGGGGAGCATGACTGCCAGATTGCTGTCCTTCTTGGGCACCCCCTCTGTCCGTGCTCATGTTACTGCCTTCATTGAGCTCAGTATCATCATCAGAGCCTTCCAAACGCTGGGCATCCTCCTGGAGCATGTACCCAACACTGTGGTCAAACAGTTCGAGGGAATCCTCATGAGGACATGGTGGAGCTAGGGAAGGAGTCACTGATGACATTGAGCTGAGGGAAGAGGCCGCTGCTTTGCCAGACAAAGCACCCTGAGCATGGGTGAGAGAGGATGAGGAGGATGAGGACGGCTTGGTCATCCACTCGACCAAGTCTTCCGCATGTTGCGGCTCAACACGGCCAGCTGCCGAAAAAAAGGCCAAGCGTGTCCCATGGCCACGTGCTGATGAGGATGCACCGTCTCCACGACCAGCACTAGACACAGAGCCTGCTTGCCCTCTCTTATTGGCTTGTGACTGTCTGCCTCTCCTTCTTGGCCTTCCAGACATACTAATGGCCTGTAGCTGCACTAAGCTGGGATAGAACACCTGTAATTTTCTTCAGGTAGCTTTATATACTGTAACCAGACAAGCCTGCCTGTCAGTAGGAAGATAACAGGAACGGATCTAGCTGAACACTGTGAGCAGGACGCACTGCACTAAATGTAAATACCAGGAACGGATCTAGCTGAACACTGTGAGCAGGACGCACTGCACTGAATGTAAATAGCAGGAACGGATCTAGCTGAACACTGTGAGCAGGACGCACTGCACTGAATGTAAATAGCAGGAACGGATCTAGCTGAACACTGTGAGCAGGACGCACTGCACTGAATGTAAATAGCAGGAACGGATCTAGCTGAACACTGTGAGCAGGACGCACTGCACTGAATGTAAATAGCAGGAACGGATGTAGCTGAACACTGTGAGCAGGACGTACTGCACTAAATGTATATAGCAGGAACGGATCTAGCTGAACACTGTGAGCAGGACGCACTGCACTGAATGTAAATAGCAGGAACGGATCTAGCTGAACACTGTGAGCAGGACGTACTGCACTAAATGTATATAGCAGGAACGGATCTAGCTGAACACTGTGAGCAGGACGCACTGCACTGAATGTAAATAGCAGGAACGGATCTAGCTGAACACTGTGAGCAGGACGCACTGCACTAAATGTAAATACCAGGAACGGATCTAGCTGAACACTGTGAGCAGGACGCACTGCACTGAATGTAAATAGCAGGAACGGATCTAGCTGAACACTGTGAGCAGGACGCACTGCACTGAATGTAAATAGCAGGAACGGATCTAGCTGAACACTGTGAGCAGGACGCACTGCACTGAATGTAAATAGCAGGAACGGATCTAGCTGAACACTGTGAGCAGGACGCACTGCACTGAATGTAAATAGCAGGAACGGATCTAGCTGAACACTGTGAGCAGGACGTACTGCACTAAATGTATATAGCAGGAACGGATCTAGCTGAACACTGTGAGCAGGACACACTGCACTGAATGTAAATAGCAGGAAAGGATCTAGCTGAACACTGTGAGCAGGACGCACTGCACTAAATGTAAATACCAGGAACGGATCTAGCTGAACACTGTGAGCAGGACGCACTGCACTGAATGTAAATAGCAGGAACGGATCTAGCTGAACACTGTGAGCAGGACGCACTGCACTGAATGTAAATAGCAGGAACGGATCTAGCTGAACACTGTGAGCAGGACGCACTGCACTGAATGTAAATAGCAGGAACGGATCTAGCTGAACACTGTGAGCAGGACGCACTGCACTGAATGTAAATAGCAGGAACGGATCTAGCTGAACACTGTGAGCAGGACGCACTGCACTGAATGTAAATAGCAGGAACGGATCTAGCTGAACACTGTGAGCAGGACGCACTGCACTGAATGTAAATAGCAGGAACGGATCTAGCTGAACACTGTGAGCAGGACGCACTGCACTAAATGTAAATACCAGGAACGGATCTAGCTGAACACTGTGAGCAGGACGCACTGCACTGAATGTAAATAGCAGGAACGGATCTAGCTGAACACTGTGAGCAGGACGCACTGCACTGAATGTAAATAGCAGGAACGGATCTAGCTGAACACTGTGAGCAGGACGCACTGCACTGAATGTAAATAGCAGGAACGGATCTAGCTGAACACTGTGAGCAGGACACACTGCACTAAATAGTCTAGATAGAAGATAACAGGAACGGATCTAGCTAAACTGAATACAGTGTATATATATATATGCAACACCTGGGATGCATATATATACACAATACACTGTAAGTGCAGCTAACTGACTGACTGTTCTGCCTAATCTATCTAACTCAAATCAAATGACACTGTCTCTCTCTCTCTCTATCTCTCAGCACACCGGAACACACACTACACAGGGCCGCCGTGCAGGCGGCCTTATATAGTGTGGGGTGTGTACTAAATCCCCTGAGCCATAATTGGCCAAAGCCACCCTGGCTTTGGCCAATTACAGCTCTCTCTACTGACGGCGCTGTGATTGGCCAAGCATGCGGGTCATAGTGCATGCTTGGCCAATCATCAGCCAGCAATGCACTGCGATGCCGCAGTGAATTATGGGCCGTGACGCGCCACACGAATTTGGCGCGAACGGCCCATATCGTTCGCAATTCGACGGACGGTCGAACAGCCGATGTTCGAGTCGAACATGGGTTCGACTCGAACACGAAGCTCATCCCTAATAATAGCAAACTAGGATTGCAGATCTTGTTTTGAGTAAAATACTGATTGTACACTCTGACACAGGTGAAAACCTTATATATGGAAAAGAAAAAGAAAAAGAAAAAAAACACAGCTACAAAATTGAAGCCTAACCTGGGGAAAAAACCCCTACTCCAAACTTTCCCTCCCTCCCCCCTCCCCGCACCACCCCCCAAACTTCGGGATGCTTGTACCCCCAAACCAAGTACAACTGCCCGTGGGGCCCGTGAACAGTGGGACACCAGAGCGACTTAGTCTGTGTCCCTGAAGATCAGTCAGTGAGACAAGATATCCGGATAAACGATCCCTGCAGATCAAAATGTCTCCCAGAAAATTCTGGGGGTACCTTGCTTAAACTGGAACATGTTACAAACTGGGGGTTTCAGCCCCCCTTATCAACTGATTAAGTGCGATCATAAACTTGACTTCAGCATTTTTGGCACATATGTTCTCTAGCCAGCAGCATTACATACTCACAGTACCGGAGAAGATTATCAGGGTGTTTTAGTTACCGCAGGCTAGGTAAGCTGTGGAGAAAAGTTATGCTGGTCCTGGAATCGGCTTATGAAAGTGATCTTGGCTGAAGTAAAACTCAGGGTATAAGGAGATTCAATGAGGTCGATCGATTCATCCTCGCGGTATTGTTTCAAGCCACCTGGATGCTTCTTCAGGAGAAGTAAAAAACCGCGCTGATTCTCCATCCTGAACTCTTAGACGGGCGGGAAATAACATGCTGTATTTGATCCTGCGGTTGCGCAGATCCATTTTGACTTGATCGAACGATCGTCTTAACTTTTGT
Source organism: Lithobates septentrionalis (assembly GCA_037952835.1). Classification (NCBI taxonomy): domain Eukaryota; kingdom Metazoa; phylum Chordata; class Amphibia; order Anura; family Ranidae; genus Lithobates; species Lithobates septentrionalis. The sequence continues at coordinate 2,651,010 of JBBDGP010001667.1, read as the reverse complement.
GTGTCGATTGAAAAATCAGGAAAAATCATGAGTTTCGCTCCCTCATGCGCGAAGAACCTCGATCTTTCTCACCTCCCGCAGAACTTGATCTCGATCTCGGAAATTCAGTAGCTTTAATATAAATGTGCATGGAGGAGCTCCCGGGGGCCCCCGGGTAGCAGGCATTCTATGTGCCCTCTCCACCACAAAGACATCAGAGAACTTGGCATCTGGTAGAAGGGTACGCAGCAAGTGCTCAGTAAATACAGTGGGGTCTTTACCTTCTGCGCCCTCTGGTAATCCCACTATCCGGAGGTTGTTCCTGCGATTTCTGTTCTCAGCATCCTCTGCACGTGCTTCCAAGACTTTCATTTTTGTTTGCAGCGTGCGGAGTGAGACTCCCTGATCTTGCAGTGTGTCCTCCACATCCCCCACTCTCCTTTCAGCTTCAGTGAGCCTAGAGAGGAAACAGTCCATGTCTCTGCGTATGAGGCTTATGTCCAGCTGCATGCTCTCTATTTTTCCTGTCAGGGTGGTTTGGCAGGTTGTAATAGCCTGCATGAGGGCCTCAAAGTTGTTCTGCTCCCGCAGCGCCGTGTCTGTGCCCTCAGCCTGAGACGCCATGCTGGTCGCCGTGGCGGGAGATAGGCGCGCTGTGGAGGCCGCTTTTTTCGGGGTATTTTTGGACTTACGAGACGACTGGGTGTATCTTCCTCCTGGCATACCGATCCCGAGTCACTCCGGTACCGTTCAAGCCCGGTTCTGGGTCGATACTGCAGGGATTCGGATGTTATGCTGGCAGAGTCTCAGAGCTCCCTCAGGACACGTCTGGTCCGGTGGCCATCTTAGTTTATCAGACCAGAGACTCTTGTTCCTTACAGTCTGAGAGTCCTTCAGGGTGCATTTTACAAACTCCAAGCTGGCTTTTATGTGTTTTGCACTGAGGAAAAACCTCTGTCTAGCCACTCTGCCATAAAGCCCAGATCGGTAGAAGGCTGGGGTGATGGTTTTCCTTCTGGAACTTTGTCCCATCTCCACACAGGATGTCAGGATCTCAGTCAGAGTGACCATCGGATTCTTATTTACTTCTCTTACTGAGGCTTTTGTCCCTAATTTCTCAGTTTGGCCGGGCGACCAGCTGTTAGAAGAGTCCTGGTTGTGCCAAACTTCTTCCATTTGAGAATTATGGAAGTCACTGTGCTCTTGGGAACCTTCAGTGCAGCAGATTTTTTTTGTAGCCTTCCACAGATCTGTGCCTTGCAATAATTATGTCTCTGAGCTCTGCAGGCAGTTCCTTTGACCTCATAGCTTATGCTCTGATACAGTATGCATTTTCAACTGTGAGGCCTTTTATAGAGAGGTGTGTGCCATTGTAAATCACATCCAACCAATTTAATTTACCACACGTGGACTCCCAATCAACGTGGGATGAAACAGGAAGAAGCATTGTGTGGAGACTGAGGGGAAATAACCTTTACACTGTTTGATGAGAGTTGCTGCGGAGGTTCCTTTTGAGATGGCGACTTCCTGGTCGGGTCGAGGTCATTGAGATCCTTCGGAGCTACCCATAGAAGACCCCGGACCTCTACCTCCATGTGAGAGAGCCATGGATTTGATCCTTAAACCTTTACGATTAGGTGTCGCTGACATCCAGGTCCACCTGCTCTGGTAAGAGTACCCATTTGTTTCACTTTCTGGATTTACCATTGTGGATGTTTCACATCTTTCCTTGTACCCCAAGGATTTACACTTCATTGTTTGAGGATTTCCACTTTTTTGTTCTCCCATTTCGCAGCCAGGATTTGGGGCCAGAGACTCACAGTCACACCATTGTTTATGTTGGACTTTACACATATTTTTACATTTACTGCACTTATTATTTGTGCACATAGCCTTTATTAATATGTTGGACTTATGCAATTTTTTCTTTTTATTGCACTTATCATTGTTATACATGTTTTGTTAGTGCTACATTTTTCCACACCTCATGGTGTAGAAACATCTCAGCAAGGATCAAGAGAAATGGGAGGCACCTGAGAAAAATTTCACGTGTTATTGCAAAGGGTCTGAATACTTATGCCAATGTGATATTTCAGACAAACAACTGTTGTGTCAGGCTGAAACATACAGGACTGCAGTTAGAAATCATGGGGCCTTGTACAGCATACCTGACAGGGCCCCCCTGCTCATCACAAAACCAATCCCCCTGTGTCCCTGCAGCAGCTGCCGGCGGGAGAGGAGAGGGGGGAAGCTGGCAGCCCTGCAGAGGAGGGGGGCACACGGGGGGCCAGACAGCAGGGGGTGCGGGGGCACAAATATTATAACCGAGCATCAGTTTCTTCAGTAAGGTAGTACAGCCTGCCCTCCTCCTTGGCAGGTTCCTGGGCCCCGGACCTGGGTCCAATACAGAAGGGCTGTACTGCCTTATTAGAGGCCCTGGCAACACAGCTAAATTAACCCTTTCATGACTAAGCCTATTTTTGAAATTTGGTGTTTACAAGTTAAAATCCGTATTTTTTGCTAGAAAATTACTTAGAACCCCCAAACATTATATACATTTTTTTAGCAGAGAATCTAGAGAATAAAATGGAGATTGCTGCAATATTTTATATCACACGGTATTTGTGCAGCGGTGTTTTAAACGCAATTTTTTGGGAAAATGGACACTTTCATGAATTTAAAAAAAATCCAAACAGTAAAGATATCCCAATTTTTTTGTATATCGTGAAAGATGATGTTACGCCGAGTAAATATGTCACGCTTTGTAATTGCACGCACTCGTGGAATGGCGACAAACTACGGTACCTAAGAATTTCCATAGGCGACGCTTTAAATTTTTTTTATGGTTACCAGGTTAGAGTTACAGAGGAGGTTTAGTACTAGAATTATTGCTCTCGCTCTGACGATCGCGTCGATACCTCACATGTGTGATTTGAACACCGTTTACATATGCCGGAGCGACTTCCATATGCGTTTTCTTTGCTGTGCGAGCTCGCGGGGACGGGGGCGCTTCAAAAATGTTTTTTTTCGTATTTATTTTATTTCATTATATATTTATAAATTTTGTTTTAAAAAAATATTTTTTTTTGATGACTTGTGTAAATGTAATGTAAACATTCCTTGTGACAGTAATATGTGGCGACAGGTACTCTAAAAGACGCCCGATCCCTCCTTTGCACTTCAAAGTGTTCAGATCACCAAAAACGGCGATTCTGAATACTGTGTATTTTTTTTAAAAACGGCGCCATTGGCAGCCGAGTAAACAGGAAGTGACGTCATGACGTCGCTTCCGTGTTTACAATGAGAAGGGTGGAACGAAGCCACCCACAGCTTCGTTCCAGACTGCCCCCAGCCGCCGGAGGCAGCCGATTGGTCACCAGGCCTCCCGATCGCATAGGAGGCCCGGTAAGAGCGGCGGGAGGCCTGGTGACCTCCGGTAAAACAGCCGAGCGGCTTTTAGCCACATCGGTTGTTATATTCGGATAGCCGCTCTAAACAACGGTACCGGGATGATGCCTGCAGCTGCGGGCATCATCCCGTTATAATCCCCCGAAAGCCGAGTACGCAGATCTGCGTACGCTCGGCGGGAAGGGTTTAAAAAGAGTAAAGGGGGTCTGAATACTTTATGAAAGCACTGTATTTTTTGTAAAAATTTGTTTACACTTAATAATGAACACATGCGGGCGAAGAAAACAATGATTGTGTCTCTTTACTGGACTTTTATCTTCCCAAAGAAAAATCTCCCACTCTTCACAATCACACCTTATTCATGTCATCAGTTTTTGGCAGCACCTATATTTGTGAGCAAATATTTTAATGATGAAGCACACAGAGCAAAATTAGAACCAAAATATCTGATGAGCACCTTGAGAATTCATTGAGAATTGAGCCAGATATTGATGCGTTCAATATCAGTGTCAAATATTGGACTAGTTTTATGTTGCCCAAATATTACAAAAAATTATGTTTTTTTAATCATACATACATTATCTATATCAGTGAATGTTAACGTGTGATATGCCTGACTTTTAATGCTCATCAGCTATCCTTACTGTTATGCCCCGTACACACGGTCGGATTTTCCGATAGAAAATGTCCGATCGGAGCATGTTGTCGGAAATTCCGACTGTGTGTGGGCTCCATCGGACATTTTCCATCGGATTTTCCGACACACAAAGTTGGAGAGCAGGAGATAAAATTTTCCGACAACAAAATCCGTTGTCGGAAATTCCGATCGTGTGTACACAAATCCGACAGACAAAGTGCCACGTATGCTCAGAATAAATAAAGAGATGAAAGCTATTGGCCACTGCCCCGTTTATAGTCCCGACGTACGTGTTTTACGTCACCGCGTTCAGAATGATTGGATTTTCCGACAACTTTGTGCGATCGTGTGTAGACAAAACAAGTTTGAGCCAACATCCGTTGAAAAAAATCCTAGGATTTTGTTGTCGGAATGTCCGAACAAAGTCCGACCGTGTGTACGCCCTATTAGTGTATTTAATGTGTGGCCCAAGACAGTTCTTCTTCTAATGTGGCCAAGGAAGACAAAGGGCCAGGTTACTGTCCTTAGGACCTTAGGAGGGCCAGACTTTGGCCGGTGAAAGAATATTCCCTGAAGTCAGTGGGAGTAAATAATGCCTCAGGTTTGATTGTTAGTCAGAGTAAATAAATGACATAGTGACTTTGGTCAGTAGGAGACGAAATAGTGTCCCATCATTGGTATTGTTGGGAGAAATAGTGCCAGTTGTAGGTATCAGTGGGAGAATTAGAGCCCAATCCTCAGTGCCAGTGGGAGGAATAATGCCCCATCGTTGGTGCCAGTGGGAGGAATAGTGCCCCGTTGTTGGTGTCAGTGGGAGGAATAGTGCCACATCAGTGGTGTCGGTGGAAATAATAAGTGCCCCTTCGTTGGTGCCAGTGGGAGGAATAGTGCCACATCAGTGGTGTCGGTGGAAATAATAAGTGTCCCTTTGTTGGTGCCAGTGGGAGGAATAGTGCCCCATCAGTGGTGTCAGTGGAAATAATAAGTGTCCCTTCGTTGGTGCCAGTGGGAGGAATAGTGCCACATCAGTGGTGTCGGTGGAAATAATAAGTGCCCCTTCGTTGGTGCCAGTGGGAGGAATAGTGCCACATCAATGGTGTCAGTGTGAAGAATAGTGCCTAAAGGCAAGCAAAGGGCTGCATTTAGCCCGTGGGCCGCAGTTTGGAGACCACTGCTGTAGATGAAAGCACAAAAAATATGCCAAACAATTATTTAAAAGGTGAATTGAATGTGACCTGGCACACACACTATAGCACACATGGCGACCTCCATCCCTAAATTAGTTTATAGAAAAGGAGAGCTGTGGGACTTTAAATGAGGCAATCGCCATGTCAGGTATGGACAAAAACAACATAAATTTAAAGTTACAGTACATGATTTATTGTTACATTGATGAAAAATATTGTATCAAATAGGTAGTTACATGACTTACACTAAATATGCTACTACATAGCATGCAATACAAATAGGAATTAGAAATAATAAATGTACATGATAACATCAATGGTTTAAAAAACATGTATTATAGGAACAGATAACTTTGGGCATCTAGTGCCACTCAACGCATTTCCTGGCATTACAGCCATTCATCAGGAATGTTGTGAAGTAATATACTGGAAAGGAAATGAACAGTGCTTAATGATAATGCCCTTAGACTAAGGGAGAACAGAGAGATTATATCCCAACAGGGTGGAGATAAACTGGGATACTTACTAACAGGGCTTTTTTTCTCAAAGAATAGGTGCAGGAACTCCCCCCCGTCTGAGTCACCCCTTGTCTCTGCCCCCTACCCACCTCTGACCATCATCCCTTGATTCCACCCCCTACCCACCTACCAGTACTGCCCCTTTTAGAGAATCCAGAGCCAAGTATCATTTTGTGGTGCTAAATCTTTGTATGGAACATGTTAATGATAAAAAGAAAAGCAATAAAATAGATCCCCTGCAGCCAGCAACAATAGAATCCCAGCAATAGATCCCCACACAACAATAGACTCCCCCAGCAGCAATGGACTACATCCCAACAACAATAGATTCCCTACAGCAACAGTAAACCACCCACAACAAAATTTCACACCCAGCAACAAAATATCCACCCAAGCAGCATTAGACCCCCCCCATCAGCAACAACAGATCTCCCAGCAGCCAGCAATCAATAGATCCTCCAACAGCTAGTAAAAATAGACCTCTCCCTCAACAGTAGATCCCTTCCAGCAACATAAGACCCCCCCCAGCAACAATAGATTCCCCATCATCAACAATAGACCCTCACACAAAATCAGATCCCCACCAGTGACAATAGATCCCCCAGCAGCCAACATCGATAGACCCTCCAGCACACCCCACGCCCCATGCTATTACATACATTCAGTGCTGGAGGTGCTGGAACTGCGTTCCCCCGCATTCCGACTGAAAAAAAGCCCTGCTTACTACACAGCAAGGCCAGGTCCGGTATCCGCCAAGGAAGACAGGGGTAACAGGCATGATGTCTCCCCCGGGGTTGAGACTGGGGAACCCTCCAAGGACGGAAAACAGTGCCCGGAGCCCAACACAGTGGTCACAGCATGATTAATAGACTAAGTGTGCACGAAAAGTGCATAGTGTACCTAAAAAAAAAATGTGTCAAAAAGGGATTAATTAAATGTGGCAAAATATCTATGTGTTCCCACAAGGGGACTACATGAGGGGGTGTATGTGAAACAAAACCAAGTAGAGGGTAGAAAAAACATACCAAAAGAGGATGGCTGATCTCCCAGCGAGGAGGGTAACCTGTGGCGGATACCGGACCTGGCCTTGAGGCTGTGTAGTAAGTATCCCAATTTATCTCCACCCTGTTGGGATATAATCTCTCTGTGCTCCCTTAGTCTAAGGGCATTATCATTAACCCCTGTCCATTTCCTTTCCAGTATATTACTTCACAACACTCCTGATGAATGGCTGTAATGCCAGGAAACACGTTGAGTGCTACTAGATGTCCAAAGTTATTTGTTCCTATAATACATGTTTTTAACCCATTGATCTTATCATGTACATTTATTATGTCTAATTCCTATTTGTATTGCATGCTTTGTAGCAGCATATTTAGTGTAAGTCATGTGACTACCTATCTATTTAATACAATATTTTTCTTCAATGTAACAATAAATCATGTGCTGTAACTTTAACTTTATGTTGTTTTTGTCCATATCTGACATGGCGATCGCCTCATTTAAAGTCCCACAGCTCTCCTTTTCTATAAATTGTTTAAAAGGGTGTATAGATTATGTTGCCAAATGTTTTGGCTAAAGTTACAATTTGAATAGGGGAAAGACACTGATGAGGTCATCTGTCTGCTCGCTTCAGTCATCACATGTATATGCCATGGTGTCTGATTGGCTTTTAGAGTGGGTACTCCTCCTCCCAGGTTATATGTTGTTATGCATTTTATCACAGGAGATTGATTAAGAAAAGACAGATTCAAGTACTTACACTAGCTGCATATAAATTAAAATGTATTTTTTTTCCCCTGAGCATTTAACAGCATTAATTGGTGTTTTCCTTTTATATATCTTCTTGGAAGTTCAGTTTCAAGCTTTGCAACAGTCTCCCTAATCAATTCACAAATATGTTAATACTGTCTGAGTTGGACGGTTTGATCTACGACCTTAAATTGGGGGAGCATTAAGGACTCACTCCGGCAGCCCCGTAGATGACACCCTGTTTTATCTAGCGGGCTAAAAATAGTCTGCTTCTTATTTATTTATTTGTATGGTGCAATCTGTCCTCCCTTAGACACCTCATTTACATTTTCCGCACTTTGGTCAGGCAGTAAGAGTGATAGCTCCAACCCCGCCCATCCTTATGTATTCTTATTAAAGCTTTCCTCCCATCCCCAAAGCGCTGCTTGTTGCTGTGTGGGTTTTAAAACATTCTTTTTTTTTTCTTTTTTTTATTTCATGCACATAGACACAACCGCTTTAAAATATGATTCCTACAGCAAGAACAAGAAAAGTAGAACAGAACATATAAAACCAACACACAGCAAGGTTAATAATCCGTATGGATATATGAAGATTTTTGAATCAAATATAATAAATTAGACGATACACTGTTTATTTTCCACCACCAAGGGTCAATACAAGAAATAAACAAATTTAGCTTGGGTTTACACTGCATCGACTTTAGCGCAACTTTGAATCCGACATCACTGTGCGACTTCATCGCTGCTTGCATACGACTTCTTTAAGCTCTTAACGCTGCTGCTATCTGGCTCTTTAAGAGGTTTATGATGCCGGGATGCAGGGCGGGGTGGGGTTTAAGAGCAGATGACCACCGTGATTGGCTGTCATGTCGGTCACGTGAAACCCGAAAACGCTCAATTGCAAGGAGAGATCGGGAGCTTTCAGTTAGGCGCCAGTAACTGTGCTAGGAGCGCGCACAGCACAGCTGTATGCACAGCAATTCAAGCAAATATGCGGCCCCTCAGCGCCAAGAACAAGACACAGAGAGGCCGCATATTTGAGTGCGGCCAGTTCACAGGGGTTAACAGAAGACAATACAAGTCATATTGAAGTCACATCAAAATTAGAGCAGGAACCTTAACCACTTCAGCCCCGGAAGGATTTACCCCCTTCCTGACCAGAGCACTTTTTACAATTCGGCACTGCGTCGCTTTAACGCCTAATTGTGCGGTCATGCAATGCTGTACCCAAACGAAATTTGCGTCCTTTTCTTCCCACAAATAGAGCTTTCTTTTGATGGTATTTGATCACCTCTGTGGTTTTTATTTTTTGCGCTATAAACGGAAAAAGAACGAAAAATTTGAAAAAAAATTATATTTTCTATTTTTTGTTATAAAAAAATCCAATAAACTCAATTTTAGTCATACATTTAGGCCAAAATGTATTTGGCCACATGTCTTTGGTAAAAAAAATGTCAATAAGCGTATATTTATGGGTTTGCGCAAAAGTTATAGCGTCTACAAACTAGGGTACATTTTCTGGAATTTACACAGCTTTTAGTTTATGGCTGCCTATGTCATTTCTTGAGGTGCTAAAATGGCAGGGCAGTACAAAACCCCCCAAATGATCCCATTTTGGAAAGTAGACACCACAAGGAAATTGCTGAGAGGCACGTTGAGCCCATTGAGTATTAATTTTTTTTGTCCCAAGTGATTGAATAATGACAAAAAAAATTTACAAAAAGTTGTCACTAAATGATATATTGCTCACACAGGCCATGGGCCTATGTGGAATTGCACCCCAAAATACATTCAGCTGCTTCTCCTGAGTACGGAGATACCACATGTGTGGGACTTTTTTGGAGCCTAGCCGCGTACGGGGCCCCGAAAACCAATCACCGCCTTCAGGATTTCTAAGGGCGTAAATTTTTGATATCACTCCTCACTACCTATCACAGTTTTGAAGGCCATAAAATGCCCAGATGGCACAAAACCCCCCCAAATGACCCAATTTTGGAAAGTAGACACCCCAAGCTATTTGCTGAGAGGCATGTTGAGTCCATGGAATATTTTATATTTTGACACAAGTTGCGGGAAAGTGACAATTTTTTTTTTCACAAAGTTGTCACTAAATGATATATTGCTCACACAGGCCATGGGCATATGTGAAATTGCACCCCAAAATACATTTAGCTCCTTCTCCTGAGTATGGGGATACCACATGTGTGGGATAATTTGGGAGCCTAGCCGCGTACGGGGCCCCGAAAACCAATCACCGCCTTCAGGATTTCTAAGGACGTAAATTTTTTATTTCACTCTTCACTACCTATCACAGTTTCGGAGGCCGAGGAATGCCCAGGTGGCACAACCCCCCCCAAATGACCCCATTTTGGAAAGTAGACACCCCAAGCTATTTGCTGAGAGGCATGGTGAGTATTTTGCAGCTCTCATTTGTTTTTGAAAATGAAGAAAGACAAGAAAAATTTTTTTTTTCTTTTTTCAATTTTCAAAACTTTGTGACAAAAAGTGAGGTCTACAAAATACTCACTATACCTCTCAGCAAATAGCTTGGGGTGTCTACTTTCCAAAATAGGGTCATTTGGGGGGGGGGGGTTGTGCCACCTAGGCATTCCATGGCCTCTGAAACTGTGATAGGCAGTGAAGAGTGAAATCAAAAATTTACGCCCTTAGAAAGCCTGAAGGCAGTGCTTGGTTTTCGGTGTCCCGTACACGGCTAGGCTCCCAAAAAGTCCCACACATGTGGTATCTCCGTACTCAGGAGAAGCAACAGAATGTATTTTGGGGTGTAATTTCACATATTCCCATGGCATGTTTGAGCAATATATCATTTAGTGACAACGTTGTGCAAAAAAAAAAAAAAATTGTCTTTTTCCCACAACTTGTGTCACAATATAAAATATTCCATAGACTCGACACGCCTATCAGCAAATAGCTTGGGGTGTCTACTTTCCAAAATGGGGTCATTTGGGGGGGTTTTGAACTGTCCTGGTATTTTATGCACAACATTTAGAAGCTTATGTCACACATCACCCACTCTTCTAACCACTTGAAGACAAAGCCCTTTCTGACACTTTTTGTTTACATGAAAAAATTATTTTTTTTGAAAGAAAATTACTTTGAACCCCCAAACATTATATATTTTTTTAAAGCAAATGCCCTACAGATTAAAATGGTGGGTGTTTCTTTTTTTTTTTTCACACAGTATTTGCGCAGCGATTTTTCAAACGCACTTTTTTGGGAAAAAACACACTTTTTTAAATTTTAATGCACTAAAACACACTATATTGCCCAAATGTTTGATGGAATAAAAAAGATGATCTTAGGCTGAGTACATGGATACCAAACATGACATGCTTTAAAAGCCTTTACACGTTACCACTTTAGATTTACAGAGGAGGTCTACTGCTAAAATTACTGCCCTTAATCTGACCTTCGCGGTGATGTCTCACATGCATGGTGCAATTGCTGTTTACATTTGACGCCAGACCGACGCTTGCATTCGCCTTAGCGCGAGAGCAGGGGGGGACAGGGGTGCTTTTTTTTTTTTTTTCTTTATTATTTTTTTTGCTTTTTTATCTTATTTTTAAGCTGTTCCTTTCATTTTTTTTTTTAATCATTATTATTGTTATCTCAGGGAATGTAAATATCCCCTATGATAGCGATAGGTAGTGACAGGTACTCTTTTTTGAAAAAAATGGGGTCTATTAGACCCTAGATCTCTCCTCTGTCCTCAAAGCATCTGACCACACCAAGATCGGTGTGATAAAATGCTTTCCCAATTTCCCAATGGCGCTGTTTACATCCGGCGAAATCTAAGTCATGAAATGCTCGCAGCTTCCGGTTTCTTAGGCCATAGAGATGTTTGGAGCCACTCTGGTCTCTGATCAGCTCTATGGTCAGCTGGCTGAATCACCGGCTGCATTCTCAGGTTCCCTGTTGAGACAGGAGAGCCAGAGAAAAACACGGAAGAAGGTGGGGGGGCATTCCTTCCCACTGCTTGTAAAAGCAGTCTAGAGGCTAATTAGCCGCAAGGATTGCTTTTACATGAAAGCCGACCGCTGGCTGAAAAGAATGATACCAAGATGATACCTAAACCTGCAGGCATCATTCTGGTATAACCACTCAAAGTCGTGAATGGCGTACCTGAAGACAAAAAAATGGTTAACAATAAAACACAATAAACGGTAAAGTATAAAAAATTGCATACCTGAAAAGCAAACATGATAAAACATAATAACAATAAAACATTGCAGAATAGAATACAGTAAAAAAGAGCAGAACAATAGAGAGAGAATAGAGAGAGAGAGAGAACAATAAAACGACAACTATTTTTTTTTGTTTTATATATATATATATATATATATTTTTTTTTTTTTTACACCTTTTTTGTAACTGTAACTTTTATAACTGTAACCGGTTCCAGGTTCGGGTCTCTCAAAATGCGATGGCATCTTGGGAGACCCTGTGAAAGTGTGCCTAGTCTGTGCAATGCTGTACCCTACGCTAATACTCAACTAGTGAATGGTAGCATTCAAAACATTCACCAATGCAAAGGCCAGGATTGTCAGGACAGGAGGGACAATAATAGCGGGTGTCACGCCTATATCCGCGCTTGCTGCAGACACGACATCTTTTTTGGGGGGTTTGTTGGGTAGGGGTACTCGGGAGGACATAAAGAAAATGCCTCTCACGCAGCCGACTGCATTTGGTTGGGGATGTGAATGGGGGAAGTACGGGCGCTGCAGAAGTGGTGGGTTGCCAATTATTAGGATTGGCGAATGCAGCAGGAAGGGCATTATGGGCACGACGGGCCTGTGTTTGTCTTCTTCTTGGTGGCAGCGGGACACTACTGGTGCTTGCCACCTCACCAGCTTGAACTGCACTTATGGGACTCGCCACGTCACCAAGTGTTACTGCAGTGCTGGTTTGACTACGACCGGGGTGTACTAGGCTGCTGGTGCTTGCCAGTTCACCAAAACGCTACCAAAAAAACTGTTAGCGGTCGCAGGGATCAGGCCTGACTCTGCGAACGCTGCAGTTACGTTTTTAGTGTTTTGTAAGTGACAGTGATCGATCGATACTGCACTTGGGTGGGCTGGGCTGGGCCAGGCGGAGGGGCAAAAATGCAGGTGCTAGCAGGTATCTGGGCTGATCCCGCTAACACTGCGTTTTTGGGAACCCTAAACTGCTGGGGACACTAGTATAGATTTGATCGGATCAGATATTGATCCGTTCAGATACTATGCCACTAAGGGAGGTGTACGGTGCGTGCGTGGGTGTTAGCGGTACTGGCGCTAACCTGACGCTGCCTGGGGCTGGTGCTTGCCAGTTCACCAAAATGCTACCAAAAAAACTGTTAGCGATCGCAGGGATCACGCCTGACTCTGCAAACGCTGCAGTTATGTGTGTTTAGTGTTTTGTAAGTGACAGTGATCGATCGATACTGCACTTGGGTGGGCTGGGCTGGGCCGGGCCGGGCGGAGGGGCAAAACGCAGGTGCTAGCAGGTATCTGGGCTGATCCCGCCAACACTGCGTTTTTGGGAACCCTAAACTGCTGGGGACACTAGTATAGATCTGATTGGATCAGATATTGATCCGTCCAGATACTATACCACTAAGGGAGGTGTATGCTGCGTGCGTGGGTGTTAGCGGTACTGGCGCTAACCTGACGCTGCCTGGGGCGACGCAGACCCAATCTGACCCTAAAACCTAAGTTATATCACCGTCGGGCGATTAGGGGGCTAAACCTTTATTAGGTAATAAACGGCGGGTGCCCTGACACTATAAAAAATAAACTAACTAACCAGCGTCACCCGTAACAGTTATACAGAGATCACTGGTGAAAGGGTTAACTAGGGGGCAATCAAGGGGTTAAAACCTTTATTAGGTAGTATATGGGGGTCCCTGACGCTATAAAATGCTGACAGCGAACCTAAATATTTACCTCCCTAACTAGCGTCACCAGTGACACTAATACAGTGATCAGAAAAATGATCGCTTAGTGACACTGGCAACGGGGGGTGATCAAGGGGTTAAAACTTTATTAGGGGGGGTTAGGGGGGTATCCTAGACCTAAAGGGGGCTAACACTAACTGCCCTACCACACTAACTGTCACAAACTGACACCAATGCAGTAATCAGAAAAAAAACCAAAACTGCTTGGTGTCAGTGTGACAGGGGGGAGGGGTGATCGGGGGGTGATGGGGGGTGTAATGTATGCCTGGCGTGTTCTACTGTGTGTGTAGTGTTTGTGCAATTCACTCGGATGTCTTCTCTCCTCGGCGCCGGAACGGAAAATACCGATCTGAGGATAGATGACATCATTTCCTCTGCTTCTGTTTACTATACAGCAGCAGAAGAAGAATCTGATTGGCTGGGAGCGATCGCGAGGGGGGGGGGCACGAATGGATGGTCTCCCCCTCACCTCTCATCGCTCCCAGACACAAGCCGACCGCCTCGGGCACCGGGTGGGTCCGATCGGACCCTCCGCCTGCGGGAGGCAGATCACGTACCAGGTACGTGATTTTGCCTGCCCGTGCCTCATCGTTTTTCGGTCGGTTGTCCTGAGGCAGAGGTACCTATGACCCCCCCCCCCGTCCCTGTCGGGTCTCCGGGAGTGACGCTGAGCTCCAGGGGAGGGGTCCGGACTGAAGTGCTCTGGCGGCCGTGACCGCTGAGCACGTGGGATCCTCTGCACCCCCCCCCCGCGACTGCTGCTGTGTCCTGCTCCCCCACCACTGTAGCCACCTGAGCTTGTAGCCAGTCTGTGCCCCAGGGGGCCACCGCAGCTAGCAGCTGCGTGATTATTCGCTCCAAATCCGCCATTTGTCTTGAAGGGGAAAAACAAGGAGCAGGACAGGTCCCAAGCTGCTTTTTCTCCTTCAGCTCCCGACTGACCCCTCACTGATCACCCCTCCCCCTAAGCTTCCCAGGACCCCTCCCAGCCCCTAGCCATACCCCCTGCTTTAAACAGCTACCGACCAATTATTTTCCTGCTGTCCTACTGTCCACCCCTGTCATGCTGTCCCTCCGCTCATTTTCTTCTTTCTTTTTGCTCCGGGACTCCCTGGAGTTTTGTGTTCTGCCTGTAGAAGCAGCTCAATGTTATCCTATGTGTTCATGCACGTTAGGATGATTACAGGAATATTTTAAGCTCATCGTTTAGAGGCAGGAAAAAAAAACTTTTGATTTGCGTTTCTGATTGGAGCTTTTTGGCAGAAAAAATGCGATACTCTCCTAAACTTGTTTAAACTCTGTATAAAAAATGCTTGATATGAGTGTTTTTTTCTGCCAAGGGAACAACCATTTGGTGATGCACAGTCTGCTTATCAGCTACCTCCTCCCTCACCCCTGAATAAAAAACACTGAGGCTCGGTTCACATTAGATGCGGTGCAAATTCAAAGCAAATTTGCTGCAAATCCACACTGCATCAAAATCACAACCTGTACATGTGAACTGATTGCGGAACGTATGTTAAGTTAAGGATACCCTGAAGTTGGTTTGCAAAACGCAGTGCGATTTTCAGAATCGGAATGCATAGGTGTTCACACCCATGCGACCCAATTCTGGTGCAGACAAAAAAAGGTCCTGAGTTTGGTGTGAATGCGGTGCGATTCGAGCCATGCAAATCCATGGCTCAAATTGCACCCCAATGACACCGCATGTAATACGCACAGGAATGTGCTGTGTCCCACATCCCAGCAGTACGAACCCGGCCTAAGGCGTTTTCTATTTTGCTTGCTAATTGAAAAAAAACAAAAAAACGGATTACCCCATCCACACTAGCAAGGTGGATGGAGGAATCCTCCCCACTGTAGCATTGTATTCTGACAGCGGGACGTCTTGGCTGTCAGAATACACTGATCAGCGGCTGCAGCTGCTGATCAAGAAAAGTTTTCCAACATTTCTACTCAACAGAAGTTGATCGCTCCCTGCTGAACCAGCTGAATTTTGATCCATCTATGGCCAGCTTTTGTTAAAGCAAAAACATATAACACTTCAGTATCAATACTCATCACCCTGCTTGTAGTGTCATTACTGGAACTTCTGGATTTTTTTTTTTTTTAGGCAGTAGTGCATAAGCGAACCTTACATTTTCATACAAGGTCACCTTTGATGGAAACCTGCCATAACAAAAAAATACGGAGGCTTCCATTCCTGACCTCAATAAAAAAAAAAAATTGAGTTGCTTGGCTGTCATACTGATACTTTTGTTTTAATGCTAAGTTTAACCTGCAACGAGTATAAAAATAAGGAACTCTGACTTTTCTCTTTTTGTGCATGTTTGTTTTGGGTGCATGGCTCAGAAGTATTAAAGCTAGACTCAGCAAAGCAAAAAGCCCCCATATTTTTCATGTCAGGTATTTTTATCAGCTGTGGAAATAAGAAATTAACCACAATGGTAGAACATAAATAAGGTTCAGGAGGACAATATTTTCAATATGAACCCAAGATCAAGAACACGGGAACGATACCTCAAAGTAGCAGGAGGAGAGTTCAAAACTAATCTTAGAAAGTATTATTTTACCAAAAGAGTAGTTGATTATTGGAAAAGACTAACAGAGGTAGTTAGTCAGTCAACAGTATGTGGATTCAAACATGCTTGGGACAAACATAGATCTATACTCAGGCAAAAAAGTAAAAAAGTAAAATAAATGAATAATAATACTAAGAATAACAAAAAATATATATACTGTATATATACAGTAATAAAAAGAAATGGGGCAGACTTGATTGACCACTTGGTCTATTTTTTCGTATAGTGTATGGCCAGCATTAGACTTGTAAGAAGCACAATAATTGTTTAGCTTTGCAAAGCAGAAAGCAAGGCCTGTGTATGCAATAGGCAAATATGGCTGCCCATATACATGTGGATACATAATTACAAACAGTAACAAGCACTAATAAGAATACGCCAAACTGATTTTTTTTTTTAATTTGTATAGATAAATAATAGAAATGCAGGACTTTCTGGGCACTCCCTATCCTAGGGAATATTTAAGGGTCTGCTTTTCCCTTTGTATATATTATCACATTGTTTTCTTCATACATAGGGACCGTTAGCCCTGCTGCCGTCACTCCCCTTTCTAATGAATGACACTCCTCTTTAAATTGTCATTAAAAAGTCAGTTGAATCTGCAGTCGTGTCAGGCAGCCAGCGGAATTTTCTAAATGTAAATGAGATTCAGCCAGTAATTTATTTACATTTGTTTTCAGCACAACAAATGAGACGTCACGTAGCTTCATTATTTCCCATGACCGAGCCAGCAGCATGTGGTGTGTAATTTAGAATGATTTAAGAGGTTTTGCAGCATTACCTGAGATACTGTATGTAAAGTGGAAAGAGAGCTGCTCAGCGCGGGACTTAACTGGAGCGGAACCTGTGATGGCTGCTTAGCGCTGTCATTCTATAGGAAGACGGTGTACGCCTTATAACAGACAGATCCGATTTCATGTATATAATTTCTACACATCTGATCAGACTTTAAATAAATACTTCTGGGTGATTTTTTAGTAGCTTTTTTACATGGGCTACCAAATATTCCAGTTTGTTTAACTTAAAAAAACACTACCAGGGGTATTTACTAAAACTGGAGCACTCAGAATCTGGTGCAGCTGTGCATGGTAGCCAATCAGCTTCTAACTTCAGCTTGATCAATTAAGCTTTAACAATAAGGCTCGGTTCACACTGCCGTGACTTGGGATCCCACTTGTGAGACCCCCCAAGTCGCGTGATATGTATAATCCCATGTTAGTCAATGAGAGCTGTCTTAATTAGCACTACTGAAGTCGCTCCGACTTTAGAAAAGGTTCCTGTACTACTTTAAGGCGACTTCAATCCGACTTGTGCCCATAGACTTTAATAGAATTCGGCTTCAAGTTGGATCCCCATCTCTATTGACGTGATTTGGATCCGACATTACAGGAAGATTACCCAGGCATTCCCTGAAAGTTGCTTCAAAGTTGCTTCACAGTTGCTTCAAAGTTGGATCAAGTAGTACAGCAACTTGCACAATTTCATTCCCACATATCAGTCCGACTTCAGGGGCAATTTCAGAGACATCTGTGCGGGTTCCTGCACAGATGTCTATTGAAATCACACCTGAAGTCGCCAAAAGTAGTACAGAAACTACTAACTACTAATCGGTGCAGCGCCTCAAAGTGGGTGTCACACTGATTTGGATGGTGACATTGCCAGCAATAGCTGTCAATTTGGCATGCGCTTTGACATGTCAAAGCACATTCCAAATCGCATCAGTGTGAACCTAGGCTAAAGCCTGGAAGCTGATTGGTTTCTATGCAGAGGTGCACCAGATTGTGCATGCTCCAGTTTTAGTAAATTAACCCATATATTGCCAAGACTTTGTTAATACCCCTCCCAAGTATTGAGTTCAGGTGTTTCCAGAGAAGATTATTGTTAATGCTACACCATACAAAAGCATTTTAGACAATTGTACACTTTCAGCCTTGAGGAAACAATTTGGGGAAGACCCCTTTATGTTCCAGAATGATTCTGGTTGTGCACAAAGCCAGGTCCATAAAGACATAGTTTGAGGAGTTTGGTGTGGAGGAACTTGAGTGGCCCCCAAAGATCTCAACTACGTTTGAGATTAATTGTAATGTCGATTGCCAGTCAGGTCTTCTCATCCAACATCAGTACCTTGTAGGTGGGGTGCAGAGTGGTGCTTCGGGAATAATTTACGCAGTCAAGTGCAATAGTAAACTTGTATTAAAACAGCGCAGCAACAGTTCACACCAATCCAATGAGAAGACTGCCCAATCAGGTGCACTCACGGTTACAGCAATGTGAGCAGAGTAGGTTTCAGCCAGAATGACAGCATCTGTAGAGAGAGACAGAATGTGGCCTGGCCATCTTGTGTCCAGTTGGGGAGATGCCCAGGAGAGATGCGATCCTGCGCTTTCCGTCCTCTTCAGGAACCTTTTCCTACCACCAATACTGTCCCTAACAGATGGGGTTCCTTTCCCTACGCTACCCACTTACATTAAGAGTGCCAAAACCCAAGATGGCCGCCAGAGTCACATGGGGCACAGCATCTAACTGGATCACTTCCCCAGTGTCCCAGGAAGCCATGGAGGAACCAGGTTCCTACTGACTTCTTCTCCAGCTGCAGAGCTGCTGAGGTTGAGTGTCATCTGCAGTAGAGAAAGTAAATTGCACCAGCCCACACCTGACCTCACAAAAGCTAAATGATCACAGTCCAAAATCTTGTGGAAAGTCTTCTCAGATGAGTTGGGGTTGTTATGGACATAAAGGGAAAAGGGTTGGAGAGTTCTATATTAATGCCCATGATTTTGGCATGGGATGTCCAACAAGCTCATGTACTGTAGGTGTGATGGTCAGGTGCCCACAAACATTTGGTCATTTAGTGTAAGTTGCATTCAGTTTTGGTAAAGGACATCTGTCCTTTGCCCATGCAGGATAAAGCAACAAGTTCACTTTAACAGCACTCCCATCACTTGAATATCACATCACTTACCTTCTCTTCTCTTCCCCACCACTCAATTTGTGAGAAAACATACCTAGTAATTCTAAGTATGGGGGAGCATGTGACTTACTCTCGATCCTTCAGGTCAGCATTCCAGTAGGCAATGCACAGGTTTAGTTTAAGGGGAAAAGGTCTATCCAGGTCAGCTATCACATTTAAAGAATTTAAGCGAATGTCCCTGAAGGTTATTACCTGATTGTATTATTTAGATATTAAGATAAGGTAATCCAGAGCATTTGTTATAGTGCTCAGTGGGAGAAACTGCTTTCTATAATCACATGCTCAGCCCCTAGAGGCAAACAAGCCCAGTCATTTTTTTTTTAAACCATACATTTTTATTTTTTACTGATGAGTAGCATTACGGATATTTGACAATATTAGACATTACTTTAACCACTTCCCGCCCAGCCGTCATTCTATTATAGGCGGGGCGGGAAGTGGTTAAAGTGATGTCTAATATTGTCAAATACAGTATCTGCAATGGTTCCATTATCCTGACTGGACGTCATATGATGTCTTTCAGGATATCAAGTCGACGCGCGCCCATGGGGGTGTGCAGCGCGGCAATCAGTGTTGCGGTGTGTCAGTCTGACACACCGCAACTTCGATCTAGATAAAGAGCCTCTGACAGAGGCTCTTTACCACGTGATCAGCTTTGTCCAATCACAGCTGATCACTGTGTAAACCGGAAAAGCCGTGTATCAGCTTTTCCTCTATCACATTGGACAGACACAAGTAGAGGAGAGCCGATCGACTGCTCTCCTGATGAGGGGTGTACGATGATTGATTATCAGCGCAGCCCCCCTGAGGATGCCCACCCAGGACCACCAGGGATGCCACTCAGTGCCCATAAATGATGCCAATCAGTGCCCATAAATGATGCCAATCAGTGCCTATCAGTAATGCCTGCCAGTGCCATCTTATCAGTGATGCCCATTAGTGCCATCTATCAGTGTCCATCAGTGCCACCCATCAGTGTCCATCAGTACCACCTATCCATGCCCATCTGTGCCCATCAATACAAACTATCAGTGCCCATCAGTGCGGCCTATCAGTGCCCATCAGTGCCACCCATAAGTACCCATCAGTGCAGCCTTTCAGTGCCCATCAGTGTCACCTATGAGTGCCCATCAGTGCCACCTATGAGTGCCCATCAGTGCCGCATATCAATGCCCACCAGTGCTGCATATCAGTGCCACATATCAGTTCCCATCAGTGCTGCATATTAGTGCCCATCATCAGTGCCACCTCATTGGTGCCACCTCATCAGTGCCCATCAGTGCCACTTTATCAGTGCCCGTCAGTGAAGGAGAAGACTTACTTATTTACAAAATTTTATAACAGAAGCAAAGAAACTTTTTTTCCCACAATTTTCAGTCTTTTTTTATTTGTTTAGCAAAGAATAAAAACCCCAGTAGTGATCAAATACCATCAAAAGATAGCTCTATTTGTGGGAACAAAATAATAAATATTTAGTTTGGGTACAGTGTTGCATGACTGCGCAATTGTCTTTCAGCGACAGCGCTGAAAGCTGAAAATTAGATAGTGTAGTGTATAGTGTAGTGTTAGATAATGAACTACATCTGAATCTCTTATTATAAAGAGAGTTATATCAAACTCACCAGTACTGTTAAGGGTTACAGTCTTTTAGGAATTTAGAAGCTCTAGGATGAGATAACCAGGCTTGCCATTTGTTTATAAAGGTAATCGTGGAGTTGTTTTTAATATGCTAGCATTAGTTCGAATTGTGCTTGAGTGTTTTAATCTAGAGATTACATTCGAAAGGTTGGGTGCTTCAGTGGATTTCCACAAACTAGTTATAGTAAGCCTTGCCACTGTGAAAATGTGAGCCAAGATCGTTCTTTATATAAGGGGTAAATATCAAGTTTTATACCCAATAGAGCCATAGCAGGAGTACGTTTAGTTAGGTTGCCAGTGAGATTGGACATGAAGGTGGATACAGATTTCCAAAATCTGTGAAGGTTTTTGCAACACCATAAAGTGTGGTGGAGGTTGCCAACTTGTTTGTTGCATCTCCAGCATATAGGGGAGGAGGAAGGGTATGTGTTTTGATAGTTTATATGGGGTCAGGTACCATCTGTTTAAAATTTTCTGTGTGTTGTCTCAATGCTCTATACAAGAGGAGGCTTTACTAGCTATCTGTAATGCTTCCTGCCATTGGTTCTAAGAAAATTCTTGATTTAAATCCTCCTCCCATCTTATCCTATGAGAGTTTTCAGCCCAGTCATTATATAATGACTCTGTAGCCTTACAAGTAAGCACAGACATGCAAAGTGTAGAAGGTCTAATTTAATACTTTAATAAACTCATTGGAACACGAGAATCCCTATTTCTGATACAATAATTTTTATTGAAATAATAGGAGAACATATCAAAATGAACAGGAGTATTCCCATGCAGGGAACATGAACACTAAAGAAAAATAATCACAAAAATCAATGCATACATTTGAATGTGCAAGATTGTAAACCATCCACCCCCAACCAATAGGGCCGGTTATAAATGCTTCCTCTTGCCCATCATCTGTAATGTACACTGAGCCACACATGCTCTGCTTAGCATACATTTATGGCATTCACTGCTCTGTGGCGTGACGATGTGACTCACCTGCGCATGCACAGAAGTGATGTCATCGCATCCTGGCATTCAAGTGGCCAAACAGAAAGAACCCAGATAAGGAAGTCTGGAGGAAGATGGAAGCACCTGGGACCAGCGGTAGCGCTGACAGTACTGTGCTGGACTGTATTGTTTGACAAGTAAGTCTGTTATAATGTGCTAATATGTGGCACATACTAGCACATTATGGCATAAACCACCTAGGGGGTTTATTTAATAATGATAAAAAAGTGGAGTTTAATTCTGCTTTAACTACTTAAAATGTGTTCTACGAACAAACAGAAAATTTCCCAGCATACTTACCAGCTAGCCTGCAAATAAAAAAAAATTGGCACTGTCTAACAATTTATGTTAAAAACAGAGGTTTTAATTACATGCCAGTCTATGACTACCTTATCTACAGGGTGACAACACTGCCGTGCACTTTCACTGCAGAACGAACAGCGTTGTCACCCTTTTACAGGATGTGGAAAAATAATGGATCTACTGGCAGTGTCAACAGGTAAAAAAAAAAAAAAACTTGCCTTGTTGACACTAGCATAGCACCCCATTGTCCCTAATTTCGAGGGACTGTCCCTGATTTGGAACAAAGTCTCTTTGTCCCTCTTTCCTCCTTATTCGTTCCTCATTTTGGTATGACCTATATAGTTGTATATAGAATGCACTTTTTATCTACCAGAAAGTGTTTCCCAGGCCTCAACCTTTCATCCAGTTTCGAAATTGCTGCATTTAAAAAAAATTCTAAAGCCTCAGTATAATGGAATGATAGTGGCAAGAAAAAAGCACTTGTAGGTTTACCTAATCATATTTTATGTATAATTCTCCTTTTAAGTGGGCGTGGCTAGGGGTGTCCTATGCCTATATACCTTTGCTAATACCCTGTTTGCCCGAAAATAAGACCTAGCGTGATTGTCGGTGATGGCTGCAATATAAGCCCTACCCCCCAAATAAGCCCTACCCTGTTTCCCCGAAAATAAGCCCTACCCTAAAAATAATACCTACAAGGACTTTAACTAGGGCTTATTTGGGGGGTAGGGCTTATACTGCAGCCATTACCGACAATCACGCTAGCTCTTATTTTCTGGGAAACAGGGTAGGTGTCACTCGTTCCCTAGAATAGTTAGGTCTGCTCTGTTCTCAGTTGTTGCTAGTCTGTTTACTCCTTCTGCTGCCCAGAAAAGCTGTAAGAACTTTCTGAATAATAGGTTTGGAGCTATGCTGAGTATGAATATTTATATAGCCCTGGCCAATCCCAGGGAGCTTGGGCCTAATGGCATGCTGGGTAACTGTATACAGTAGCACACCGAGCTCGGGGTCTTTTCCTAGAGAGAATCAGTTCAGTCTGGTGAGCTGACCTGAGGGCCTGGATGCTGAAGCTGCTGAGAGCTGACTGAGGGATTATCTGCTGAAGATTTAGTTTGGTATCACAAGAGAAAGGTGTCGCTTGGAAGTTGGAAGGAGGGAACCAATTGTCCCTGAACATTTTGTGAGTACAAATTGCTGAGACTTTTGGACTGTTGCCACTCCTCTTTTGCTAGAGAGTCAGCTGTGTGTTCGCTAAAGGGGATATTGGCTGGTGTCCTGAAGAACTTAGTTTATCTAATTCTTTATGATAGGACTCTGCTCTTATTGCTCTAAATTAAGAGGCTTGTGTGCTGTTAACTGCTTCTACTCCAAGCCAAGTCCACAGTTTGCTATATGCAAGGACTTCTGCTTCAGCTTTTCAGAAAGGAGTTCACTGTCCTTAACATGCACATAGTTTCTGGTTTTGGAGTATCCCACTCAATTCCCTCAACCCTATCCAAGCACTCCAAACATACTGTACAAAACAACAAAAATAACACTCCTAGACTGATTATTGAAGAAAAGTATGGCTGAGATTGTGGGCCTGGTTGCAGGGAAATCCACTGGGGAAGACACTGGGCAAATTTCCAGGGGCTCCTACAGGAGTAAGTGCTACATCTGCAATGCCCTATTAAGAAGGTGGGATCTTGGCACCTTTTTGTTGGCAATCTGCTGAGATATCTCTTGTGGATAACCTGGGTGTTATTGCTGATAGTTAGCTAATTTCCCTCTTTGATTAGAACAGGGGTCTCCAAACTCTCCTTTAGACTGTAGGAGGCCAGATTATGGCCAGTGGGAGTAGAAAATGTTCCTGGATCAAAAGGTAAAATAGTGTGACATCAATGGTGTCAATGGGAGGAATTTTGCCCATCATAGGTATCATTGGGAGGAATAGGTCCCCATCCTTGGTATCAGTGGGAGGAATAGTTCCCCATCATTGGTGTCAATGGGAGGGATAGTACCCCATCATTGGTATCAGTGGAAGGAATAGTGCCCCATCATTGGTGTCAATGGGAGAAATAGTGCCCCATCATTGGTGTCACTGGAAGAAATTATTCCCCATTAATGGCATCAGTGGAAGGAATAGTGCCCCACCATTGAATAGTGGGAGTGGGAGGACTCATGCCCCGCTGTTGGTGTCAGTTGAAGACATTGTGCCTCATAGTTGGTGTCAGTAGGAGGAATAGTGCCTCATATCAGTGGGAGTAATGGTGCTCCAAGGGCTGGATAAGGGGGCCTCATCACAGTTTGGAGACCACTGGTCTAGAACCTCAGCATCGTCTGGCACCATCAAAGTGTCTGTCTATCCTCCATCCAGGTGTGTCAAACATGGCCTCAGTCTTGTCCTACTTTGTTTGGGTGGATTCTCTTGGCAGAAGTAATTACATTGAGTTTTCTGCAGATCCTCCAGCTCACCGGAGCATTATATTTGATAAATACCATAGCCTGTCTGTTTAAGGTATGTTTTCCGATAACATAGCAGCTGTGTTTCTTTTAACAAAAATGTCAAATTGGTTAACACAAAACACTTCTAAAGGTCAATGAGTAAATTCAGCAAAACATTGTCATGTGCGGAGCTGGTGTTTAGCATTTCGGATACAATGCTTAACTGTTTTATTGTGCGCCTGCATTTGCAATTTCATCAGGAACTGAAAGTCTCTACATGGCCCGTGGCACTGATTTGAAAAATTGCTCAAACTTAGTATAAAGGCACTGTGCGCTGCATTAAATCAGCTTCATTTGTTTCATCCTTATAACCAGTGGCTAATTTTCATTCCTAAAGCAAGAACCCACTCTACTAATGCGGCTCTTTCTTGTTTTCAGCTGAGTGGGCTTACTTGGTGAAGTGACTGTAATATGGCTGTTCTGCTGGAGCCAGTAATAAGGGAGATCTCACTGCGCTGTGCTATTGTCATACGACAGTTTGTATGTCTTAATGCAGTATTAAACTCAAAACCAAAAATGTAATTGTAGCAAGGGCCCCGACCCCTAGAGGCCTAATGGTGTCCTCTAGAGTCAGGGAGAGATGACCTTCTTTGTAAAGTGGGTTACCAGGCATGGTGGGTGTGATGCAAGAAAAAATGCTGGGCGTCAGTCACTTTTTGAATGCGAACAGGAGATTTATTTTCTCTTAACAGAACTATGGGAGAGAGGGTTAGGGCCAGGAAACCCTTGAGTAAATGCAATGCTAATTGGCAGACTCTGAGACTTTTATAGGTAGACAGTTATACAGTGGAAGGCCTCCAGCCAGATAACACTTCTGTATAGGTAGGACCGCTGTCTTCTATGGCAATTAATCTTACAACAGTCAATAAAAGGTAGTTGTATGTAACTTTTGATAACACAGAACAGTCCGTTTCTTATCTCTCAATATCTCACTGTAGATCTTCACTCACTGAGCTCCCAGTCTCTCATTAGACTTCCAGATCCCAGTCTTCACTGGATCCCCCTGAGCTTTTTCACAGCTATCCCGCTGTTTACTCCTCAAGCATCACCCCCACTATCCTGCTGGGTCCCTGGCTTGGTACTTGCTGAAGCTTTCCCACTTCTTTACCGTCCCCGGTTGGTGAGAAGACTGCTGTGGTACTTGCTCAAGCTTACTAACTGTAGTCTCCGGTAGTAAGATGGATAGTCCCTTAGTGGCGAAAGCTTCCCTTCTACCTCTGACCACAACTGGTGAACCGGCTGAACCTTCTCAACTTGGTTGGACTCCAATCCTGCAGTCTCAACCCTACGCTGCTTCTCCTGCTCCTGGATAGGCCCCAGGTAGCCTAGCAGCCAGGTGTCCCCAGGATAGGCCTCAGGCTTCTGGCCTAGCAGCCCGAGGTGACATAACACATGTCCACCTAGACAGCCGTCCAGGTGGCACAGCACCCCGATCCCCTGACTCCACCCAAATAAATAGGCTCTCCCAGCAGGCCAAGGGACTAAAGAAACCCCTGCCAATTAGCTGAGACACCCCATCCATTCATACTCTGACCTTGCGAAGCCCCCTGTCATTCTACTGTCACCAGCAACAGTGCCACTTAGTGACAGAAGAGAAAAGGTGCAGCAATTCCAGAATTAGAGGGGAATCAATTGATCTTCTATCAATTAGCCAGGAAAATTACCACCTGGCAAACTAAATTTATTATCAACCCTGCCTAAACACCAGGGCATTACATTGTATATTGTAGTTTACCAATCATTAGATGTGGTGGCTGCATTGGTTTTCTTTTTTAGGCTTTCCCCACTTTGTTTTTCCCTGGTGATCTGGCCAGTAAAACACTTCCTGTATTAGAGTGCACCCACTCTGGAGGAAGGAGCACAAGGGGCACATTTGGACAACAGCAAGCTCTAACGAGAAGGGGGATAAATCATCCGGCAGTCAAGTGGTTAACACAAAAATGTCCCTTCTAATGTTCTTAGCAGATAGAATAGTTAAATAATCTACACAACAGAATAAGTTCATGCGTATACGGTTCTAAACACTATAACATGTAAACCCAAATAAATGTGTGAAATTACATGTAAAAACAAGCATTTTTTAACTTGAACTTTTCTGATAACTCCTTTTGTTCTAATTAATGGTGCAAAAAGGCATGTTGGGAGGAGGAAACCCATCACATATCCCCACGTGCTATATGATGTCCTGCAGTGAGTGGGGTTATTCCTAATATTCCTCATATTTTATGAAGTTGTCTGTCTCTTGGCATGGTTGGAACAGTGATTGTTGTACTCTCACCGGTACACTGCGGTTATATAAACAAACCCTCAATGCTGTACACCGGTCAGGTCAAGTAAGTAAATGGAAAATGCCACAATAAACAGTGAAAAGGTAGAATCTTATAAGTAAGAAATCTCATTTATATGTGACAGGCATACTGGCTGCCAAACTCTGTGACCATAATTTTTTATGTCTTGGAAAAACACAGTCAAAATGAAAATGATGAAGATCAATAGGATGGAGAGCAGAGGTAGCTGGATATGAAGAGAGGGCACGTTAGGTCTTCTGGAGGAGACACCGGTGAAAATAAAAATCATCAGTAGATATATATTTGGTTGTGAACCCACTATATTTTTTTATTTAAAGAAAAATATAATTAAAGCCCATCTCTGGGCAAATATGTAAATTTAGATTTTTTGCTGCAGTGATTAGTGAGGAGTGGCGGCGGTATTGTTTGTGGGAGGGGTTGCCTGGCTGGAGCAAAGCTTTAAAGTAGAAGGATTCTAGTTATAAAATCTGAAAATATTGCAGCCACCACTTATAAGTAGCAGGGTTGTGTTTACCATAATAGCTCTTGTGGGCCAGTACTTATGACAGCATGGTTAGAGTATGAGCCCCATTGAAATTAATAAACTGTGATAACTTTTTTTTTTTCATTTTGTTCCACCTTCTGGCTACCTCTGGGTATTTGAGGCTTAATTGATTCCCAGGGACATTAAGAAGAGTCAGAAGGTTCTTAACAGCTCAGGAAACATGAAATCTCTCCCTTTTTCTTGCTTGCTGGCCTGGACAGTTTATTTACATACATGCATTTGTATGTGTGCAAATATGTGCATATGTGCGGAAAATGTTAGTTTGAAGAGGTTGGAATTCCCATCCGAGAGATAGGATTTACTTTACTCATGTACACTGGTACACGCAAATACACGCAAAATAAATGCAAGCTAGGATAGGATCACTGATGTTCAAACATCAGTACCATGGGCAAGTACCCTAATACCGCGTACACACGAGCAGAATGTCCGACAGAAAAAGTCAGATGGAAGCTTTTTATCGTATATACCGATCGTGTGTATGCCTCATCAGACTCTCCTTTTCGAAAAATCTGACGGACCTACAAATGGAACATGTTCTAAATCTTTCCAATGCACCCAATTCCTATCGGGAAAACCCGCCTGTATGCTGATCCAACGGACCAAAAAAGACGCATGCTCTGAAGAAAGTACGAGACGGAAGCTATTGGCTACTGGCTATTGAACTTCCTTTTTCTAGTCCAGTCGTAAGTGTTGTACGTCACCGCATTCTGGACGGTCGGACTTTGGGTTGACTGTGTGTAGGCAAGACCGCTTGAATGGAGTTCCGTCGGAGAAACCGTCAGAGTTTATTACGACGGCTAAACCGGTCGTGTGTACACGGCATAAGATCCTAAAATTCAAAAAAGTTTGATTGACTCATGTGATCGGACATGTAATTGCCATCATCCCAAATAACATTTGAAAAAAATGTGAAAAAAACTCTATTTGGGGATTTTTAAGGCAATAAAAAAAGACTTTAAATATGGAAAAAATTAATTTATTGTAAACATTAATAGAAAAATTCATTTCAGTTTCAACATGTTGTAAACATTGTACAATGTTTACAACATATTGAAATTGAAATGAATTTTTCTAATAATGTTTACAATAAATTAATTTTATCCAAATTTAAAATCTTTTTTTATTGCCTTAAAAATCCCCAAATAGATTTTTTTTCACATTTTTTTCAAAGACCCTAAAATTACCCTGTTGCTTGTTTCTCTGGACATCTTGCAGTACTACAAAGCATGAGGGATTATTTACTTCTTTGCAAGGCGTTAGCACACCCTAACTTGCCTAAAATCAGAAGTGACCTTTTTTTTGTAATGTAGCACAGTGCAACACGCTACCCTTGTCGCTAAATGTTGTGACACGTGGCAACCCAAGTGTGCTGCTTTAGTTCATTGGGGTGCCATTCAGAACAAATTATTTCAAGGTATGCAAGTTATGCGCATATACTGTAAAAATTTGGCAGGGCTAGCCCCTGCCACTGTTTCAAATGGTGATTTAAACCCGATTTTGTAAGAAGCAAGCACGCTAATGGCACAGGTGTGTTCTGGCTTTATTTGAGAGCTAGAGTTAGAACTCAGAGCCCCACACTCCCAATGGAATCATGGTGTAAAGGGAGCCGTGAGAGGTGCTGGTATGCACCATACTATCCAGGTCAGGAAAGACCAAGGCCCAAGCCTGAGAGAGATTCCAGGAGGGATAGAGCAGCTAGGGAGCTGCAAGGAAGATGCAGAGCATCTGTGCATGAACACTGGGACATGGTTGATGGTCAGGGGGACCAAACAGTACTAATCGGAGCAGTACAGCTGCCAAAAGAGAGCCAGGAGGCTAATTGTTATGTTTGTTGCATTGATGGTAAGAACCCCCTGCATCAACTGAATTCCTGTTTACGATATACGCTTTATATTTTCAAGTGTAATGTACAATTGACTTAATAAACATTCCTTATGTTAAAAGAAAAAAAAAAAAGGACCCCCTGCATGGGAAGACATACCTGGTGAACTTTTGATGTACTTTTAAATAAAAGTGGACAGGAAAGCCCTGAAAACTATATCTGGCTTGGAGTAAACTCACTGTTTTGGCACTATCACTGAGCTACAAAACCCCAACTTGTCACTATATATATATATATATATATATATATATATATATATATATATATATATATATATATATATATATATATATATATATATTATGTGTTTTGTTTTTTTTTAATTGAAGTGCAATTTCCTTTAAAACATTACCTGTGGTTGCTGAAGTACATGTACATTATGCGGGCAGATCAAGAACCCTCTAGGAAAATTCTACAAACAAGAAACATGTAATTGTCTGGCCACACTATCATTTTGCTGTTTGTTTCCAAGCACGGAGCCTTCGAACACAAGCGACACATTTGTTTTGGAGCAATAAAGATGATGCACTGCAATCTGAATCCCAGTCTTGTGCCTCGTCTGGATAATGACCAGTTCCGAGTTCGCTGTCATTGATTTTGCAGTCATGCTCTGCAATAATTATGAAAAGATTAGATGCCATCTTAGTAATCATTGTGATTGCATGCCTGCAGCGTTTAATGTACAACTTTAATATTGTAATTCCACTTCAGCTGTTTTCAACGTTCGGACTCAGAGTCATTGGTAATGTTAAGCAGGAAACGGCCCTTAGCAAACAACTGGCCGAGACTTGGCGCAGGGCTGGAAATTATCTTAAGCACACCTACAATTACCCACAAAGAATGACTTCTAATAATCATAGCAGCCTTCTGGAGATTTCACAGCCAGCAGTGAGTTTGTAGGAACCAATCGAGATATGGAAGATAGCAGCGTGCCACAAAGCCGAGGAGATTTTGGAAGCAGGTAATAAGGTTAAGTTAGTCTCAAGGGCAGTGTTAAAGGTCTTGGTGGCCCAGGGCAAAATCTTAACTTTTCTCCTCTGACCTTCAGATGGTTTTTGTGTGATGTACCTCTTCATCAACTACTGGTGGACATAATTAAATATTTTGGTGTGACATAACCAGAATTTGGTCTCAAACAGTTTGTAAGTCAAATCAGATTCTTCCTTCCTTTCTTTCTTCCTTCCTTCCTTTCTTAATGTAATAATAAAATGATGACATGTGCTCCATGAATATGTGTACAGTATGAATTTTAATTATAGATCCACTAAAAACTCCTATCCTGGGGAAAAAAGTTATTATTTCTTTAAGGTAAGCTTTTGCTGGTTTTAATGAGCAGAACAATGTAAATATATAGTATTAGTAATAATAATTAGCATCATGACTGCTGAGGGGCAATAAGCCCAGGTCCCATCCAACTTACATGACCACTTAACATACCTTACCCCTTCTTCCCATCCAATAAAAAACCACATACAACCATTAACGTTTGAAAGGGCAAGGCCACAGCTTTATTTTAACTCAAACATACAACAGATATTTAAACCGTGCCAGTCACAGTTGCACTGTGAGCACTCAAAATACAAAATAAAAGGGAGATGAAGGAGGGGCCTGTCCTTACCATGAGTGCCGGACCGGCCGTTAATCTCCCAATTACCAACAGTGCATAAAAAGGTTGCATATTTGCTGGCAAGGTCACCAAAACCGCAACACGCTGTGACATACCATTAAATTAGGGCGGGAGGATGGGCAGCTCTTCCATGCTTCCGTCCGAAAAGGACCATAATCCCCTGGGGTGACGAACTCCTGAGCTCAGGCCCAACCCTTTGTCCCCTCCTGTGCCAATCCTGAGATAGCCAAAATTAGTTTAACTCCTCCCTGGCCATGCCCCCATCAGTCAGGGCTCTCTTTCCCGAGGGGCTCAAGAGGCCTTCATGACTGCTGAGGTGCAATAAGCCCAGGTCCCATCCAACTTACATGACCACTTAACATACCTTACCCCTTCTTCCCATCCAATAAAAAACCACATACAACCATTAACGTTTGAAAGGGCAAGGCCACAGCTTTATTTTAACTCAAACATACAACAGATATTTAAACCGTGCCAGTCACAGTTGCACTGTGAGCACTCAAAATACAAAATAAAAGGGAGATGAAGGAGGGGCCTGTCCTTACCATGAGTGCCGGACCGGCCGTTAATCTCCCAATTACCAACAGTGCATAAAAAGGTTGCATATTTGCTGGCAAGGTCACCAAAACCGCCACCAGCCAGTCAGTGAACTACTGACGGGCGCCCCACCGCAGCCAGCGCTTGTTCCACCCCCCTCTGAAGTCCCAGGTTAAAAATGTCCATGCCAATCTCATTGAGATGAACACCATCCCTCCTCAGCAAGTCAGTGTTGTTCCCTTCCAGATCTCGGTGACGGACCACGACCCCCCCGATTCTCCGGACAAATTTGGACACTTGAGCATTGACCTTTCTGCGGAAATTCTCCAAACAGGGGCCTGGGACTTCCCTTGCCCAAATTGAGCGAGGGACAATTTCTGAGCAGACCAAAGTCAGGCTGGTGAACATTGCAAGGCACTGAGCAATGTCGCCCTTCATAGCGGCAATTAGATCCACGGACCGGGTGTAACCAACATCATTTCCGCCGGCGTGGACAACGAGGATGACGTGACCGGACACACGGGCACGGAGCTGCCAACATTCCGTCAGGACCTGATGCCAACGCAACCCGCGCAGGCCAAGCCAGCGGATTCTTGCCACGTCGGATGAAAGTCCCAGATTTTTTCCATAACTGCGAATCTCAGCACGACGGGCAGCCCAGAAGATAAAGGAATCACCCAGTATCCATATCTGAGCCGGGGAAAACCTGAAATTTAACACAAAAGGTGAGGGCGAACATACAGCGAGAAACGAGACGACTCCCATCTCCCCAGTCGCTGAAGTTCCGTATCAGAAAATCCCAAACCAGAAGCGGCAGTAGCAGCGCCTATGCGAAACGAATGAGTAGAGAAGTCGCCCGCAGGTAAGCCTAAGGCCTTTAGGCAAAAACGAAAAACCCTCAAAAATTGAAACCGGCTCAACGAGGATGAGTCGGCATGCACAAAAAAGGTGGGGGATGGGGGCGCACGGAAACAAACGGAAAAGCCAGGGATACCGGGCAAAACGGACCGCCACAGTGGTGAAGCACCACTCGGCGACCCCTGCCAAAACTGTCGGTCTTGGATGAGCGCAACAAAACCGTGACGCTGCGCTCAGCCAAAGAAACGTCCTCCGACCTGATACCCCCGGGGGACGACCTGGATTTTGAAACTAATTCCCCGATGCGAAAGGCCCCAAAAAACGCCCACGAAAAAGCAACCCGAAAAAGCAAGGTCTCGAACTCGGATGAGCACACCTCCGGCAACATAGCCAAGATTTTGGATAATATATGAAGGGAAATCGGGCGCCTGGAATCGGGAAGGTGTGTGATGCGTTTCCAGCCTCGCAATATCCGACGTACCGGAAAAGCTTTTGTGACATCTTCCCACCCCAGGAGTTGGAACCAAAAGGATAGGGCTGACATGGCAGAGGATACGGTGGAACCTGACACACCCTTTTCTTGTAACTGGACCAGGTAAGCAAATAAAACCAGACGTCTATCATCCGGAGAGAAAACAGAGAACTCACCGCCCGACGCCTGGAACCACTCGTGCCAGACCCGACAATAAGACGCCCACGTCCGCGGAGAAAGCGACGACCGAAGCAACTCTAGCAATCCCCGGAAACGAGGTTCCATAAGTGGGCCGGACAAGGGAGGCCCTCCAGCGAAGCCGACGGAGCCAAGGAACGAAAACAAGGAAACTGTTGGCGGGAAAGAGCATCGGCAATATCGTTAGAAACTCCCGGAACGTGTTTTGTCTTAATAAAAATATTAAAATGCAAACATCTTAAAACTAAAAAACGCAACAGCGAAACCACCGGAGGGGAACTGGCCGATTGCTTGTTCACTACCTGCACTACACTCATATTGTCCGACCAGAAGATCACCTGATGGTTGCGCAACTGTTCACCCCAAAGCTCCACCGCTACAATGATCGGAAAGAGCTCCAAAAGGGTGAGATTGCGCAACAAGTCCATGCGGGCCCATAAGGCCGGCCAACATTCTGCAGACCACTCCCCCGAAAGAAAGCACCGAAACCACAGGAGCCTGCCGCATCAGTGTACAGCTCCAGCTGTGAGTTCGGTACCTCCTCCCGCAACCAACAAGACTGTCCGTTGTATGACTGCAAAAAAGTTAACTAAATACCCAGATCAGCCCGCATGGGCTTGGTGATCCGAATGTAGTGGTGAGGGGCCGTAACCCCCTTTGTGGCCCAGGATAGGCGCCTGCAAAATGCTCTCCCCATACGTATGACCCTACAGGCGAATACCAGGTGTCCCAACAAAGATTGTAGCTGTTTCAGCTGCAGTTTCTTTGACCCTTTCGCCAAACGGACCAAGGATAGAAGCTTGGTTAGCTTCTCCCTCGGCAGACGAAAGACCATGGCCACTGTATCAATCTCGATTCCCAGAAAAGACAATACCGTAACCGGACCCTCAGTTTTTTCCGCGGACAGTGGGACGGCAAAGCGCCGACACACCTCCTGAAAAACAGAAAGCAGGCATTGACACTGCGCGCTGTCCGCGGGGCCCACGAAAAGGAAATCGTCCAAGTAGTGCACCAGGGACTGAAACCCAGCCTCCTGGCTGACCACCCATTCAAGGAAGCTACTGAACAACTCAAAGAAATAACACGAAATGGCGCAGCCCATAGGCGGGCACATATCGAAGAAATAGCTTCCTTGGAAGTAGCAACCCAGGAGATGGAAACAGTCCGGGTGAACCGGAAGAAGGCGAAAAGCGGACTCAATGTCCGCTTTTGCCAACAGCGCGGACCGCCCTGCTGCCCTAACGAGGAGAAGAGCCTTGTCAAACGACGCGTAGTGTACCCGGGATTCCTCGCGATCAATCCCGTCGTTAACTGAGGAGCCAGAAGGGTAGCATAAGTGATGAATTAAACGAAATTTACCACTCGCCTTTTTTGGGACCACCCCGAGTGCGGACACCCGCAGGTTGTGAAATGGGGGGGGATCAAAGGGGCCCGCCATGCGCCCCAGTTCTAGCTCCTTTATGAGCTTATCGGCCACTACCGACTCGAACTCTACAGCCGATTTTAAATTGGAGGACATGGTGGGGGCATCCGACGGGGAAAAGGGGATCCAGAAACCTCTATCAAGGCCATCCTTCAGGATCAGGGCCTCCCTATGAAGGGGGTACCGGTCTAGCCAGGGAAGCATCCCTGAGACGTTCACCGGCGTCCTCCGGCTTAGAAAGGTCAGTCTTTGCCCCCGCTCTGGGAAGCGTCTGCTTTCCCTTTCTAAAACATCGGCTGGCGGGGTGAGCGCCCCCGCAGCTGGAGCACTCGTGCCTGAAGCGACAGGCAGAGTACCATTTACAGTGGCTTTCGTTGAATAGCCAGCAGACACCCTTTTTGGACGCGGTCGACGCTCCGGAATGAGGAGCGCCGACCGTGGACTGAAAGGACGAAGGCCTGTGGGGGC
This sequence comes from Lithobates septentrionalis, assembly GCA_037952835.1. Taxonomy (NCBI): domain Eukaryota; kingdom Metazoa; phylum Chordata; class Amphibia; order Anura; family Ranidae; genus Lithobates; species Lithobates septentrionalis. The sequence continues at coordinate 2,616,270 of JBBDGP010001667.1, read as the reverse complement.
ACATAAGCAGCAACCACAGGCTACCATCCTGACAGTCAAACCGCAGCTCCTTTTGCGCCGCCATCTTCTGCCGAAATTGGGTGTCATACTGGAACCAACACTGCCCCCCGTAAACCTTATACGCCCCCCAAATGAGGTCCAGATAACAGAATAATGAAGTCGCCAATTCCGGGAAACGCTCGCAGAGCACTCCCGCATAGGCACAGAAACCCTGCAGCCAGTTCCCGAAAGTTCTAGGAAGCTGTTTTAATTTATCGCCCTGCGCCGCAACGTCTACCCGCCGAGATTTGTCAATCGTTTCCCTATCCGGTGGCACTAGCGCCATAAAATCGACAAATTCACGACGCCAAATCCTCTCCTTCGTCTCCTCCGGTATATGGGTACCAGTGGGCGCCACTGCCCACAAGGCCCCCCCTGGAGGGGAGGTAGGATATGGCGACGCGCCCGAAACCCCCATGCTGGATAGGACCGATTTGACCACCGACGCTATGCGGTCTTCGGGACCCGATACGGAATCATCAGCTGACCTACCCCAAATCAATTCACAATCATACTCACTGATCCTGGGGGGCATCATCGATGATCGATCGACCTCGTTATCCGGTACGCCTCTGGAGGACTGAAGACTGATGCGGCCAGCACCGTGAGGATCCACGTGGCCGTGTGCGTTCGGGCCGTCCCGGCCTACGGAGAGATCCAAGGGCGGAGATCCCGTCACCAACTCGGAAGAGTCCCCTTGGCCGGGGGCAGCGACTGTGCAGGTGCAGGAGCGTCTGTGAACTCTGGCCGGCTGACCCGGGGCGGAAGCTGCCGCCAGCCCGGGTCCGGAGCTCGAGTCTCCCGCCCGGCCGGGCGCTGGGAGACTGGCGCGACCCGCCTGGTTTTGCGCGTGGGGGGGTAAGCCCCTGTGATGTGGGGGGAGTCACTCGCACACCCTCCGCCCGTCTGGGTGCAGGAGGGCGGCCGTAAGCACGGGGTGGAGGGGGAATGAAATCCGTAAAGGGCGATAAGCCCGCACCCGCCCTGTTGGGCCCAGAGGGGGCACCCCTTATCCGTGAAGCGGTGTGGCGTGGCCCAGCCTGGGAATGAAGCCCGTCCCCCGCCCAGACGGGCGCAGAGGGGGACCTGGACCGCAAAAAGCCCACTCCAGAGTGCCCAGGGGCCAGTGGAGACCCCGGCCAGGAGGGCACAGAGGGATCTAGAAGCGGCCAAACAGCATCGGAGGAGGCATTACCCCCCACCCAGCCGGGTGCTGAGGGGATCAAATGCTGCGGATCCCCCTGGCTAGCACAACCGTGGGCCAGCTGATACCCCGCCCAGGAGGGCGCAGGGGGGTACCACCCATGTCTCCCTATTTCCCTGGGGTTATTGGTGGCGTTATTACCCCCCACCCACATGGGCGCAGGGGGGTGCAAGTCACACTCACAGTGTGACATATCTGTGGCCAGTTCAAAAGCTCCCGCCCGTCTGGGCGCAGGGAGTGAACTGGCCACCAGGGGGAGCTCCGGAGCACAGCCGACGCCGCTTGCCGAGGGATCCGCCGCCTGCTGGGACGCAGATGCAGGCGAACGGATCCGGCCCCCGACCGCCGCTCTCCTGGAGGAAAGCCTAGCCGAGGCACGGACCGGCCTTGTGCCCTGCATTGGGAAGGGGAGAGGGGCGAGGGGGGGGCTGCCGAGCGGGGACTGCGTGACCTAGGACACCGAGGGGGGGGGGCGCATCAGACTGACGTGGAGAGGGAGAACGCCGAGGGGGGGCACGCCTAGAACGGGCGGCCGACCCCCGCTTCCTCAACAGGGAAGACCCGGCAGCTGGAGCAGGAGACGAGGGGAGCGTGAGAGAAGGAGGGGGCAGTAAGAGGCAGCAGAAGAAGTGGGGCTGAGGCGGGAAGGCGGGCGGGCACGTCTGCGGGCCCTGTGTCCCACTATCTCAGGGGGAGGGACAGGGAAAGGGGCAGTGGATGGTGCAGGAGAAGGCACCCCAGGGGATAGGAGGGCAAAGAGCCAGTCAGCCTGACCTCTGAGAGCCAGTTCACGGACCTTAGCCAGGAGGTGGTCCGTGTTCATGGCTGGAGCCGCAGGGTCAGGTCCGAGCTCTTCCATGCTTCCGTCCGAAAAGGACCATAATCCCCTGGGGTGACGAACTCCTGAGCTCAGGCCCAACCCTTTGTCCCCTCCTGTGCCAATCCTGAGATAGCCAAAATTACTTTAACTCCTCCCTGGCCATGCCCCCATCAGTCAGGGCTCTCTTTCCCAAGGGGCTCAAGAGGCCTTCATCATCATAATAAACTGAAACAACAGCTGGGAACCTTCCAGTTGGCCTAATTACCTTCACCTGTTACTCTCTTTTCCGCTTGTATTCGCCTCCCCCCTCTGGTCTCTCTCCTTGTCCCCCTATTTCTTTGTAGCCTTGTCCTTGTTGGGGAAAACCAGGGTGTGAGCCTTGGAAATATGAATTACCCGGAAACCTTGGGCCTGGTCCCTGATAAACGGGGTAGTTGTTTGGTCTTCCCGATGGGTGCGGGTGATATTGGTTCCCATGTGTCTGGTGTCCTGGTCTCCCTGATGGGTTAGGTCGATATTGGTTATCCAATGTTTGAAACCTAGGTCCCCTCTGATGGTAATGATCATTGTTACCATATGAAAAAGGGACATGGCCCTTATGTTGTTGTTTGCGGGGACCTCCTCCACGTCCACAGTGATTGCCTCCTTGCGATTGATTATGTCCATAATCATCTCTCCCAAGAGGGGCAAATCTATTAATAACCGGGACATTTTAACTAGAGTTTGGGGGGGGGGTAGAGTTTTTAGATTGTAACCTATCATTTCTCGGAAGGTGATGTGGGAATTGGGAGTTAAATCTATTCTAACCCCATGGTCTCCTTAAATTAGAGGTGTTTTCTTGATTATAAGAACCTTGAGTCCAGTTGGTCAAATGGCTCCTATTGTTCTTATCCACCCCTGGTGTGGGATTATCCCCACCTGCTTGTTCAAGTGAAATTTTGTTTTACCATTCAAAGACAATCCCTGCTTGGTACTCTTCTTTATCCCTATTAAATTTCTTTTTCTTTCAGAAAGCTTAACGGACATGAGAAAAACTTTGCCATTGTTGAGAAAGAATGTTTAGCTATCAAATTGGTCTTAGACGCCTTGAAGTATTATCTATTGGGAGACCATTCAAACTAGTCACTGATCATGCCCCTCTCAAATGGATGTGTGATAACAAGGAGAAAAACAGTCGTATGACAAGGTGGTTCCTTGCTCTTCAAGTATTTAAGTATACAGTGGAGCATAGAGCTGGGAAATTTCACAATAATTCAGATGCCCTTTCTCGTGTCCATTGTCTAGTTGGGACAGTTGCTCAGCCGCAGGGGCTTGAGCTGAGAGCGGAGGGAGGGATATGTGACATTATGAAAGGCGAGTTGATTGATGGACGTTATTTTCACCTCGCATGCGTTCATTTGCTGAGATCTGAGGTGGAATCCGGTCCGGGTTTTACCAGCCACCTTGGCAGGGTTGGTTCCGGACCAGATTTTGCGGTCCACTTGTGTCCACCAACAGGTGGTATAATTAAAGCAGGACTGGTGCAAAGAAGTTGCTCTTGTCCTGGGACTCAGGAAGCCAAATACCTGAGAGAGCTGCTTGTCCTGGATATGCAGTAATGTTTGTCTGTCAGCTTACCTCTCCATGTGTTCAGCTTCAGAGGCCAGCCACTTTCACCTGGCTGCTTAGGTAATATCTCCTCAAAGCATGGCTCCACCCCAGCACCTATCAGGGAACTCTATATTAACCTGTGCACTGCAAGCCAGCCCTGCTGATCAATATTGTGTTTTTGGCTTTCATGTGCTACTTGCTGTGTGTTCTACGTCTTATTCCAGTTACCGATCTTGGCTTGTTCTTGACTATCCTTACCTGCTTGTTGTCCTGACCTTTGGCTATCTCCTGACTATCCTTTGTCGTCGCAGTCTGTTTCTTCCTCTCTACCTCCCTGTAGTCTACCGTGAGCGTGAGCTGGGAGGCCCTAGGGGTCGCGACCTGGAGCCAGACTGCAGCTAAATCCATCCACACTGCTAGGGGCCTCTGGTGAACACCCGCTGGCTCTTAGATTCTGCGCCCTGGGAAATCTCATGCTCTAGCTCCCGGGGTCATCCGTGTTGGTACTACAGAGTACCTGCTCTATTGTATCCTAGAGTTCCATCCGCAGCAGTAAGCCATAGGGCTTGTGGTGCACTCCTGACCCCAACGGGGTGCATCTGCCACCTGGACTCAGGTGACCTGACACTGCTTATGGGAACTCTGCTTTGTAAAGAGAAAAGGTTTGCATGATCGTTGTTTTTGTGGGTGACTGGGAGAAGCCCTGCACCCGTGAGTTAGGAACCTGCAAATGTTCAGCAAGGATTTATTTTCTGTTTTTGTTTCTGTTATTTTTATGCAAGCTTTAAAAATAACCCTGACTTTTTTAAAAATAAAATAATCCTGGCTACAAGTCAGATTTTAAGAAACCTGCCGTGTGGACTACCCTTTTCCCAGGGAAGGTGATCCCCCTTGAGCTAACTCCTGACAATATATACAGTATCTCACAAAAGTGAGTACACCCCTCACAATTTTGTAAATATTTTATTATATCTTTTCATGTGACAACACTGAAGAAATGACACTTTGCTACAATGTAAAGTAGTGAGTGTAGTAGTAGTGAGTGTACAGCTTGTACAGCTTGTCCCCTCAAAATAACTCAACACACAGCCATTAATGTCTAAATTGCTGGCAACAAAAGTGAGTACACCCCTAAGTAAAAATGTCCAAATTGGGCCCAATTAGCCATTTTCCCTCCCTGGTGTCATGTGACTCGTTAGTGACTCGTTAGTGTTATGCCCTGTACACACGGTCGGATTTTCTGACGGAAAATGTGTGATAGGACCTTGTTGTCGGAAATTCCGACCGTGTGTGGGCTCCATCACACATTTTCCATCGGATTTTCCTACACACAAAGTTTGAGTGCAGGCTATAAAATTTTCCGACAACAAAATCCGCTGTCGGAAATTCCGATCGTGTGTACACAATTCCGACGCACAAAGTGCCACGCATGCTCAGAATAAATAAAGAGATGAAAGCTATTGGCTACTGCCCCGTTTATAGTCCCGACGTACGTGTTTTACGTCACCGCGTTCAGAATGATCGGATTTTCCGACAACTTTGTGTGACCGTGTGTATGCAAGACAAGTTTGAGCCAATATCCGTCAGAAAAAATCGTAGGATTTTGTTGTCGGAATGTCCGATCAATGTCCGACCGTGTGTACGGGGCATTACAGGGTCTCAGGTGTGAATGGTGAGCAGGTGTGTTAAATTTGGTGTTAAAAAAATGGGGTTTGGTGCTGCGCTGTTAAGACAAAGAAACCCAATTAAATGCGGTATTCTACCGAGGAGCAAAAAAGTTGCTAAAGGTAGTAGTAGATGCAAATAAATAGGTAAATAAATGCAAATAAATAAATGAACAAAACTTCTTCACGATATACTATAAAGTGACTGCTTGCTAAAGGTAGAAGTGCAAATACAAATGGATAAGTAAAAAGATAAATGAACAAAACTTCTCCACGATATACTATAAAGTGACTGATTCCAAAGTGCAAAGTGCAAATAGACAAGTGTTGGACAATGAAATAATTCATTGTATTCATAGAATACCGCATTTAATTGGGTTTCTTTGCCTTAACAGCGCAGCACCAACCCCCATTTTTTTAACAGTTCTGTATATGGGTATGGATTGACCCTTATTCAGTGCTTGCAGCAGTTTGTTATCTATTTGTAATACTCACATGGTAGCAGAGGAATATATATATATATCGCTTAAATTTGGTGTTATCGCTCTCACTCTCTCATACTGGTCACTGGAAGTTCAACATGGCACCTCATGGCAAAGAGATCCTCTCTGAGGATCTGAAAAAAAAATTGTTGCTCTACATAAAGATGGCCTAGGCTATTAGAAGATTGCCAAGACCCTGAAACTGAGCTGCAGCACGGTGGCCAAGACCATACAGCAGTTTAACAGGACAGGTTCCACTCAGAACAGGCCTCGTTAGGTCGACCAAAGAAGTTGAGTGCACATGCTCAGCGTCATATCCAGAGGTTGTCTTTGGGAAATAGATGTATGAGTGCTGCCAGCATTGCTGCAGAGGTTGAAGAGGTGGGGAGTCAGCCTTAGTGCTCAGACCATAGACCGCACACTGCATCAAATTGGTCTGCATTAGACTTGTGCATTCGTTTTCGTCCGAATGCATTTTCGTCCGAATTTCAGGTATTTTCGTTATCGTTTTAACAAACGATAACGAAAGTGCAGAGTCCGAAAAACGAAAGATCCGACATAAACAAATGCTTTATTTTAGTTTTCGTTGCTACAGTTCGATATAGATAGGAGATTCGACATGATGATGACAATAACAATCTGTGGCCATCAAACCTGTGGTCGAATGTGCCTAACCTTAGCTCTATTAGTCCAAGATTATTCTACATAGAGAGAAAAGATTTGACATAGAGAGAAAAGATTCGACACAGAGAGAAAAGATTCGACACAGAGAGAAAAGATTCGACACAGAGAGAAAAGATTTGACGCAGGGAGAAAAGATTCGACGTAGGGGAAAAAGATTTGACGTAGGGGAGAAAAGATTTGACGTAGGGGAGAAAAGATTCGACGTTGGGGAGAAAAGATAAATAAAAATAATGATGATGAATGTTATTGGCTGATTGTAACCAAAGAGGAGGAGCAGTAAAATAGCTAGAACTAAGTACACACGTAGTTTGGCTTATGGTGTCTGTTGAAAGTTCTAAGAAGATTCGACGGAGCAGGTAAACTATATGGCGTCATACAGTTTAGCTGCTCCGTCGAATCTTCTTTGAACATTCGACAGACACCATAAGCCTTCAATGACAGATTCGACCTTAATTTGGATTTTCGGACGAATGCAATTTTTAACGAAAAACGATATAAATAAAAACGAATTTCGGGAGTAACTAAATAAATTTATTTTTCGGACGAAAACGAAATTCCGAAACGAAATATTTCAGTGTGCACATGTCTAGTCTGCATGGCTGTCATCCCAGAAGGAAGCCTCTTCTAAAGATGATGCACAAGAAAGCCTGCAAACAGTTTGCAGAAGACAAGCAGACTAAGGACATGGATTACTGGAGCCATGTCCTGTGGTCTGATGAGACCAATATAAAGGTATTTGGTTCAGATGATGTCAAGTGTGTGTGGTGGCAACAAGGTGAGGAGCACAAAGACAAGTGTGTCTTGCCTACAGTCAAGCATGGTGGTGGGAGTGTCATGGTCTGGGGCTGCATGAGTGCTGCTGGCACTGGGGAGCTACAGTTCATTGAGGAAACCATGAATGCCAACATGTACTGTCACATACTGAAGCATAGCATGATCCCCTCCCTTCGGAGATTGGGCCACAGGGCAGAATTCAAACATGATAACGAGCCCAAACACACCTCTAAGACGACCACTGCCTTGCTAAAGAAGCTGAGGGTAAAGGTGATGGACTGGCCAAAAATAAATGTCAATGGTCCCAAAAATGTGTCAAAAGTGTCCGATCTGTCTGTCACAATGTCGCAGAACCGCTAAAAATCACAGATCACTGCCATTACTAGTAAAAAAATAATAATAAAAATGCCATAAATCTTTCCCATAGTTTGTAGACGCTATAACTTTTGCGCAAACCAATCAATATATGCTTATTGCAAATTTTTTACCAAAAATACGTAGAATAATACATATAGGCCTAAACTGATGAAGAAATTTGTTTTTTTAGAAGCATTTTCGGGGATATTTATTATAGCAAAAAGTAAAAAATATTGTTTTTTTCAAAATTGACGCTCTTTTTTTGTTTATAACGCAAAAAATAAAAAACGCAGAGGTGATCAAATATCACCAAAAGAAGGGTCTATTTGTGGGGAAAAAAGGAGACAAATTTTGTTTGGGTACAGCGTCGCACGACCACGCAATTGTCAGTTAAATTGTAAAAAGTGCTCTGGTCAGGAAGGGGGTAAAATCTTCCAGGGCTGAATTGGTTAAAATTACGTGTGCCTGTGAAACGGCAAAACACTTCAGTACCCTAATTATTTAATCAGCAATGCTTTAAAAGCATGTGTTTTTGTGTGGGTGGGTGCTTCAAAAATCTTTTTTTTTTTTTTTTTATGTGTCTCCGTAGCCTCCCTGACGGTAATCCCGAGTGCGGCTCGGGCTTAAATTTCAGTCCCATTAGCGGTAACCCCGAGCCACACTCGGGATTACATTGCAGGATCCTGGTGCGGCGTTACTTACCTTGTCCCCGGGATCCTGCGATGTCCCCCGCTGTGTCTGCGGGCTCTGTCTCCTCCGAAGCCTCTCCGTGCCAGGCTCCGTTCCCTGCGAGCGTCACGACGCACGGGGGCGGAGCCTGGCGGCAAATTAAAAAAAAATTACAAACCATAACACATACAGTACTGTAATCTTACAGATTACAGTACTGTATGAAATTATTTCACATCCCTTTTGTCCCCAGTGCTTTGTCCTATGCCCTGCATGCAGTTTTATGTTATATATACTGTTCTTTCTGCCTGGAAACTGGAGATTGTCCATAGCAACCAAAAAGTGTCCCTTTATGTCAAAAGTGGTTTTAGACCAGCTAGAAAACAGCGATAATAAATTAGAACACTTGCAGAATTGAGCGATAGCGAATCGTGGGGAAATTTATTTTATTATTATTATATTATTATTTTTTTTAATTATTTATATTTATTTATTATATTATAATTAATGTTTTTGTGTTTCAAACTTCATCATACCCGGGATATCTACTAGGCTCTTGTTTGGACAGATTTTTTTTTTTTTTAAAGGTGTTTATTTTTGGATTTTTACAATGAAAATAATACAAAAACGATGAAATAATAAAAGAACCAATAATACAGACTGTTCTACATACATGTATGTCATAGGTATTTAGATCCATGAAGATATAGCAGGAATCATGAAGTAGTACAGCTGTATAAAACAGTAATACCCCAACCAGAACAAAGTCGCACCATTCATACACACACTCATACACACATCTGTCACCCACGACCCCCAGTAACACAGCATAATTCCGGCACGCCTTGTGGAATAAACTCTCATTAGAACGTATACAAATTTCCATCCACATTAAGATATATGTCAAGTAATGTTTGCTAAGACCACATCTCCTCGCCTCCTCACTGAGATAACTGCGAGGAGAGGACATCCCCCCAGAAGTCCTTTGAAACATCCAGCCATGGCTGCCAGATCTTGGTGAACTTCCTAGGGCATGCCCTACTCTTGTATATCAACTTAAATTTGGGGAGAGTCCCATGAACAATACGGAAGAAGGCTTGGGCTGAAGGGGGTTCAGTATCTTTCCAATGCAGTAAAATGGTCTTACGTGTGTTTGGACAGATTTAAGTGTGTTATTGTTAAGAATTACAGGCCTACAATATAAAACGCCAAATTTCCATGCAAAATAATTGTACCGCTTTCAGCACCTAAAATCCGAAATAATCATACCGCCAGGGAGGTTAAACGTTTAAAAGTTTTAACTCATTTATTTTTTATTTAAAAATTATTTAAAATAAAATATATAAATTGTATATTTAAATTTTATATATAATTTTATATATAAATATAAATTTTTATTTTTATTTTCTTTTTTACGTTACCTTTTTGCAGTCACGTAGAGGACTAATAGCTTAATAGCCCCCTGTGTATATCTGACAGCTACTCTCTACGGGACATCTGGATTTCCCACTGTACTCCACTGCAGCTGATGGAACACACATTGTGTTCCATCAGCCACTTCCCCCGGGGCACTGATACCAGGGAATGACCGCGCCGGTACAGGAAGTGACGTCATAAATGTCACTTCCTGGACTGTGCACAGGTAGGGGGCTCAGTGGATAAATATCCACTGAGCTTCTGATGCCCTTTCCAGCAACACCTGTCATGACTGCACCAGGCCTGCACTAGGTGGGACAGCAGAGCCCAGTAAATATGACGGGGGGGGGTGGCACATCATGGCGGTTGTGGAAGTGATCAGCGGCTTCACAGTTGCTTGTATTGCTTCCACATTGAAAGCTGACAGTTGGCTTTACTAAAGCACACACACTTCCGGCCGGGAGTGTGTTAAAAAAACACATGTCTGCGGCACAGTTAAAAATCTGCATCCGCTGCAAATTTGACCTCACCCCCTCTCCCCTTTCCTATCTTGCCGCCCTAAGGTGGTTGCCTGAGCAGCCTTATGCTGCAGCTGGCCCTGGATGTAGGAGAGCTTACAGGTTGAGGTGTTGTCACTGACCTGCACTATGCAATAGTTATAAGATATACCTGTGGTCAAATCTAAATAGTTGAGACATATACAGTATCTCACAAAAGTAAGTACACCCCTCACATTTTTGTAAATATTTTATTATATCTTTACATGTGACAACACTGAAGAAATGACACTTTGCTACAATGTAAAGTAGTGAGTGTGCAGCTTGTATAACAGTGTAAATTTGCTGTCCCCTCAAAATAACTCAACAGACAGCCATTAATGTCTAAACCGCTGGCAACAAAAGTGAGTGCACCCCTAAGTGAAAATATTTTGTGTGGTCTTCATTATTTTCCAGCACTGCCTTAACCACTTGAGCCCCGGACCATTATGCTGCCTAAGGACCAGAGGTCTTTTTCCAATTTGGCACTGCGTCGCTTTAACTGCTAATTGCGCGGTCATGCAATGCTGTACCCAAACGAAATTTGCGTCCTTTTCTTCCCACAAATAGAGCTTTCTTTTGATGGTATTTGATCACCTCTGCGGTTTTTATTTTTTGCGCTATAAATGGAAAAAGACCGAAAATTTTGAAAAAAAATGATATTTTCTACTTTTTGTTATAAAAAAAAGTGCGCAAAAGTTATAGCGTCTACAAACTAGGGTACATTTTCTGTAATTTACACAGCTTTTAGTTTATGACTGCCTATGTCATTTCTTGAGGTGCTAAAATGGCAGGGCAGTACAAAACCCCCCCAAATGACCCCATTTTGGAAAGTAAACACCCCAAGGAAATTGCTGAGAGGCATGTTGAACCCATTGAATATTTATTTTTTTTGTCCCAAGTGATTGAATAATGACAAAAAAAAAAAAAAAAATATATATTTACAAAAAGTTGTCACTAAATGATATATTGCTCACACAGGCCATGGGCCTATGTGGAATTGCACCCCAAAATACATTCTGCTGCTTCTCCTGAATATGGGGATACCACATGTGTGGGACTTTTTGGGAGCCTAGCCGCGTACGGGGCCCCGAAATCCAATCACCGCCTTCAGGATTTCTAAGGGCGTAAATTTAGGATTTCACTCTTTACTGCCTATCACAGTTTCGGAGGCCATGGAATGCCCAGGTGGCACAAAACCCCCCCAAATGACCCCATTTTGGAAAGTAGACACCCCAAGCTATTTCCAGAGAGGCATATTGAGTCCATGGAATATTTTATATTTTGACACAAGTTGCGGGAAAGTGACACATTTTTTTTTTTTTTTTTTTTTGCACAAAGTTGTCACTAAATGATATATTGCTCACACAGGCCATGGGCATATGTGGAATTGCACCCCAAAATACATTTAGCTACTTCTCCTGAGTACGGGGATACCACATGTGTGGGACTTTTTGGGAGCCTAGCCGTGTACGGGACCCCGAAAACCAATCACCGCCTTCAGGATTTCTAAGGGTGAAAATGTTTGATTTCACTCTTCACTGCCTATCACAGTTTCGGAGGCCATGGAATGCCCAGGTGTCACAAAACCCCCCCAAATGACCCCATTTTGGAAAGTAGACACCCCAAGCTATTTGCTGAGAGGCATGGTGAGTATTTTGCAGCTCTCATTTGTTTTTGAAAATGAAGAAAGACAAGAAAAAACTTTTTTTTTTTTTCTTTTTTCAATTTTCAAAACTTTGTGACAAAAAGTGAGGTCTGCAAAATACTCACTATACCTCTCATCAAATAGCTTGGGGTGTCTACTTTCCAAAATGGGGTCATTTGGGGGGGTTTGTGCCACCTGGGCATTCCATGGTCTCCGAAACTGTGATAAGCAGTCAAGAGAGAAATCAAAAATTCACGCCCTTAGAAAGCCTGAAGGCGGTGCTTGGTTTTCGGGGTTCCGTACGCGGCTAGGCTCCCAAAAAGTCCCACACATGTGGTATCCCCGTACTCAGGAGAAGTAGCAGAATGTATTTTGGGGTGTAATTTCACATATTCCCATGGCATGTTTGAGCAATATATCATTTAGTGACAATTTTGTGCAAAAAAAAAAAAATTGTCTCTTTCCCGCAACTTGTGTCGCAATATAAAATATTCCATGGACTCGACATGCCTCTCAGCAAATAGCTTGGGGTGTCTACTTTCCAAAATGGGGTCATTTGGGGGGGTTTTGAACTGTCCTGGCATTTTATGCACAACATTTAGAAGCTTATGTCACACATCACCCACTCTTCTAACCACTTGAAGACAAAGCCCTTTCTGACACTTATTGTTTACATGAAAAAGTTTTTTTTTTTTGCAAGAAAATTACTTTGAACCCCCAAACATTATATATTTTTTTTAAAGCAAATGCCCTACAGATTAAAATGGTGGGTGTTTCATTTTTTTTTTTCACACAGTATTTGCGCAGCGATTTTTCAAACGCATTTTTTGGGGAAAAAACACACTTTTTTAAATTTTAATGCACTAAAACACACTATATTGCCCAAATGTTTGATGAAATAAAAAAGATGATCTTAGGCCGAGTACATGGATACCAAACATGACATGCTTTACAATTGCGCACAAACGTGCAGTGGCAACAAAATAAATACATTTTTAAAAGCCTTTAAAAGCCTTTACAGGTTACCACTTTAGATTTACAGAGGAGGTCTACTGCAAAAATTACTGCCCTCGATCTAACCTTCGCGGTGATACCTCACATGCATGGTGCAATTGCTGTTTACGTTTGACGACAGACCGCCGCTTGCGTTCGCCTTAGTGCGAGAGCAGGGGGCGACAGGGGTGCTTTTTTTTTTTTTTTTTTTTCTTTATTATTTTTTTGCTTTTTTATCTTATTTTTAAACTGTTCCTTTCATTTTTCGTTTTTTTAATCATTTTTATTGTTATCTCGGGGAATGTAAATATCCCCTATGATAGCAATAGGTAGTGACAGGTACTCTTTTTTGAAAAAATTGGGGTCTATTAGACCCTAGATCTCTCCTCTGCCCTCAAAGCATCTGACCACACCAAGATCGGTGTGATAAAATGCTTCCCCAATTTCCCAATGGCGCTATTTACATCCAGCGAAATCTAAGTCATAAAATGCTCGTAGCTTCCGGTTTCTTAGGCCATAGAGATGTTTGGAGCCACTCTGGTCTCTGATCAGCTCTATGGTCAGCTGGCTGAATCACCGGCTGCATTTTCAGGTTCCCTGTTGAGACAGGAGAGCCAGAGAAAAACACGGAAGACGGTGGGGGGGGGGGGGCATTCCCTCCCACGGCTTGTAAAAGCAGTCTAGAGGCTAATTAGCCGCTAGGATTGCTTTTACATGAAAGCCGACCGCTGGCTGAAAAGAATGATACCAAGATGATACCTAAACCTGCAGGCATCATTCTGGTATAACCACTCAAAGTTGTGAATGGCGTACCTGAAGACAAAAAAATGGTTAACAATAAAGCACAGTAAACGGTAAAGTATAAAAAATTGCATACCTGAAAAGCAAACATGATAAAACATAATAACAATAAAACATTGCAGAATAGAATACAGTAAAAAAGAGCAGAACAATAGAGAGAATAGAGAGAGAGAGAACAATAAAATGACAACTATTTTTTTTTATTTTATATATATTTTTTATTTTTTTTTTTACACTTTTTTTGTAACTAACTTTTATAACTGTAACCGGTTCCAGGTTCGGGTCTCTCAAAATGCGATGGCATCTTGGGAGACCCTGTGAAAGTGTGCCTAGTCTGTGCAATGCTGTACCCTACGCTAATACTCAACTAGTGCATGGTAGCGTTCAAAACATTCATCAATGCAAAGACCAGGATTGTCAGGACAGGAGGGACAATAATAGCGGGTGTCACGCCTATATCCGCGCTTGCTGCAGACACAATATCTTTTTTGGGGGCGTTCGCTGGGTAGGGGTACTCGGGAGGACATAAAGAAAATGCCTCTCATGCAGCCGACTGCATTTGGTTGGGGATGTGAATGGGGGAAGTACAGGCGCTGCAGAAGTGGTGGGTTCCCAATTAGGATTGGCGAATGCAGTAGGAAGGGCACTATGGGCACGACGGGCCTGTGTTTGTCTTTTTGGTGGCAGCGGGACACTACTTGTGCTTGCCACCTCACCAGCTTGAACTGCACTTATGGGACTTGCCACGTCACCAAGTGTTACTGCAGTGCTGGTTTGACTACGACCGGGGTGTACTAGGCCGCTGGCGCTTGCCAGTTCACCAAAACGCTACCAAAAAATCTGTTGGCGATCGCAGGGATCGGGCCTGACTCTGCGAACGCTGCAGTTATGCGTTTTAGTCTTTTGTAAGTGACAGTGATCGATCGATACTGCACTTGGGTGGGCTGGGCTGGGCCGGGCGGAGGGGCAAAACGCAGGTGCTAGCAGGTATCTGGGCTGATCCCGCTAACACTGCGTTTGTGAGAACCCTAAACTGCTGGGGACGCTAGTATAGATCTGATCGGATCAGATATTGATCCGTTCAGATACTATACCACTAAGGGTGGTGTACAGTGCGTGCGTGGGTGTTAGCGGTACTGGCGCTAACCTGACGCTGCCTGGGGCTGGTGCTTGCCAGTTCACCAAAATACTACCAAAAAAACTGTTAGCGATCGCAGGGATCAGGCCTGACTCTGCGAACGCTGCAGTTATGCATTTAGTGTTTTGTAAGTGACAGTGATCGATTGATACTGCACTTGGGTGGGCTGGGCCGGGCGGAGGGGCAAAACGCAGGTGCTAGCAGGTATCTGGGCTGATTCCGCTAACACTGCGTTTTTGGGAACCCTAAACTGCTGGGGGCGCTAGTATAGATCTGATCGGATCAGATATTGATCCGTTCAGATACTATACCACTAAGGGAGGCGTATGCTGCGTGCGTGGGTGTTAGCGGTACTGGCGCTAATCTGACCTTGCCTGGGGCTGGTGCTTGCCAGTTCACCAAAATACTACCAAAATAACTGTTAGCGATCACAGGGATCAGGCCTGACTCTGCGAACACTGCAGTTATGCGTTTAGTGTTTTGTAAGTGACAGTGATCGATCGATACTGCACTTGGGTGGGCTGGGCTGGGCCGGGCGGAGGGGCAAAACGCAGGTGCTAGCAGGTATCTGGGCTGATTCCGCTAACACTGCGTTTTTGGGAACCCTAAACTGCTGGGGACGCTAGTATAGATCTGATCGGATCAGATATTGATGCGTTCAGATACTATACCACTAAGGGAGGCGTATGCTGCGTGCGTGGGTGTTAGCGGTACTGGCGCTAATCTGACGCTGCCTGGGGCGACGCATATCACCGCCGGGCGATCAGGGGGCTAAATCTTTATTCGGTAATAAACGGCGGGTTCCCTGACACTATAAAAAAATAAACAAACTAACCAGCGTCACCCGTAACAGTTATACGGTGATCAGTGGTGAAAGGGTTAACTAGGGGGCAATCAAGGGGTTAAAACATTTATTCGGTAGTATATGGGGGTCCCTGACGCTATAAAACACTGACGGCGAACCTAAATATTTATGTCCCTAACTAGCGTCACCAGCGACACTAATACAGCGATCAGAAAAATGATCGCTTAGTGACACTGGTGACAGGGGGTGATCAAGGGGTTAAAACTTTATTAGGGGGGGTTAGGGGGGTACCCTAGACCTAAAGGGGGGTAACAGTAACTGTCCCAACACTGTAACTGTCACAAACTGACACTATGCAGTAATCAGAAAAAAAAAAAAAACTGCTGGTGTCAGTTTGTGACAGGGGGGGGGGGGTGATTGGGGGGGGATCGGGGGGCGATCGGGGGGGGGATCGGGGTGTTTTGTGTGCCTGGCATGTTCTACTGTGTGTGTGTGTGTTGGTGCACTCACATACCTGTCTTCTCTCCTCGGGCCGGAACGGAAATTACCGAGCCGAGGAGAGATGACATCATTTCCTTTGCTGCTGTTTAGCATACAGCAGCAAAGGAATGATTCGATTGGCCAGCGGCGATCGCGAGGGGGGGGCCACGAACGTGATTTTGCCTGTCCGTGCCACTTTGCCGTCGTACATCGGCGTGAGGCGGTCGTCAAGTGGTTAACCTCTGGAGTTCACCAGAGCTTCACAGGTTGCCACTGGAGTCCTCTTCCACTCCTCCATGATGACATCACGGAGCTGGTTGATGTTAGAGACCTTGCACTGCTCCACCTTCTCTTTGAGGAAGCCCCACAGATGCTCAATAGGGTTTAGGTCTGGAGACACGCTTGGCCAGTCCATCACCTTTACCCTCAGCTTCTTTAGTAAGGCAGTGGACATCTTGTAGGTGTGTTTGGGGTCGTTATCATGTTGGAATACTGCCCTGCAGCCCAGTCTCCGAAGGGAGGGGATCATGCTCGGCTTCAGTATGTTACAGTACGTTGGCATCATGGTTTCCTCAATGAACGTCTATTTCCCAAAGACAACCTCTGGATATGACACTGAGCATGTGCACTCAACTTCTTTGGTCAACCATGGCGAGGCCTGTTCTGTTTTACTAGTAAAAAAAAACCATAATAATAAAAAATGCCATAAATCTATCACCTATAACTTTTGCGCAAACCAATATGCGCTTATTGCAATTTTTTTTTACCAAATATATGTAGAAGAATACATATTGGCCTAAACTGATGAAGACATTTTTTTTGGATATTTATTATAGCAAAAAGTTAAAAAATATATATTTTTTTTTCAAAATTGTTGGTCTTTTTTGTTAATAGCGCAAAAATAAAAACGATAGAGGTGATCAAATACCTCCAAAAGAAACCTCTATTTGTGGGAAAAAAAGGACATCAATTTTGTTTGGGTATTCATACCCCTTAAAATTTGCCATGTTACAACCAAAATCCTAAATGTATTTTATTGTGATTTTATGTGATAGACCAACACAAAGTGGCACATAATTGTGAAGTGGAAGCAAAATGATAAAATGATTTACATACTTTTTTACAAATAAATATCTGAAAAGTGTGGCGTGCATTTGTATTCAGCTCCCTTTCCTCTGATGCCCTTAACTAAAATCCAGTGGAACCAATTGCCTTCGGAAGTCACCTAATTAGTAAATAGAGTACACCTGTGTGTCATTTAATCTCAGCATAAATACAGCTGTTCTGTGAAGCCCTCAGAGGATTGTTAGAGACCCTTAGTGAACAAACAGCATCATGAAGGCCAAGGAACACACCAGACAGGTCAGGGTAAAAGTTGTGTGGACGTTTAAAGCAGGGTTAGGTTATAAAAAAAATATTTAAAGCTTTGAACATCTTACAGAGCACTGTTCAATCCATCATCCGAAAATGGAAGGCGTATGGCACAACTACAAACCTACAAGACATGGCCGTCCAGTTGCAATGCACACCACATTGCCAAAGGTATAGCTGGCATGCATTGCAACCGGGGGATCACATCTTTGGCTATTTTAGTGTACATTGGAGTCCTGCAAAAGCAGACATGTTCTGTGAAAAAGGTTGACCAAAAAAATTGGATTATATAAACATGGGAAAAGGAAAGCAATGTTGTTTGCATACTAAGGTGGAAAAACATTGTTTTCAAGACTCACACACTGGCAAACCAACATTGCAGTGCAATTTGCAGTGGGATATCTGTACCCCTTAAAAATCCTCTTGTTAAAATTTCAGTAAAAGTTCTGCTTCATCAGCATTTTTTTTTAACAGACAGCACTGCACATATCTTGGGGGTATCAATATAGTTTTTACCAAAACCACAGCATGGTGTATCATGGCAAAGCAGAGCTTGCATATGTAATTAGAAAAGATGACTGTCTTCATGTACATATATAGTTACAAATTATACATAGAAACAATGTTGTTCAAATATTTACTGTAAGTGACTCTGTTAAAAAAAAAAGGCTGCAAGCAGGTACAAAGTGAAGGCACCAAGAGGTTTCTGAAGACATCTGCAGCAGCTTTAATTGCTCCATGTAGGTCTGAATGGAGAGCTGTTCTGAATGGATTTGCCTGTGTCGTCAGAGCTTGCCTTCTCCCCCCTGCCCTCCATTTACACCATATTCCTACCATGATGGACTGCTTTACTGTCCAATAGGAATGTGTGGGAGGCAGAAGGGGAAGGGCAAGCTTTGTCACCATCAGCAAGTCCTGGAATGCTGCCCACTGGGAATGGCCCCACAGTCAGGAGTACAGGGAGCAATTAAAGACCCCCCCACACACACACACACACACACACACACACATTTTTTTAGATAATTACTTTTGTTGCACATTTTTTTTAGACCTGTCATGTGACATGCAGGATTTATTATTTATTTAAGGTACTTTTATAGCGCTGTCAATTTACAGCGCTTTAAATATATATTTTACATTCGCATCTGTCCCTGCCCTCAAGGAGCTTACAGTTTAAGGTCCCTAACTCACATTCATACATACATATACTAGGGCCAATTTGAACAGGATCCAGTTGGAGTGTGGGAGGAAACCGGAGTACCCGGAGGAAGCCCATGCAGGCACAGGGAGAACATGAAAACTCCATGTAGGTAGTGTCATGGTTGGGATTTGAACCAATGACCCCACATTTTTTTGGACCTGTTATGTGACATGTAGGATTTATTATTTATTTAAGGTACTTTTATAGCGTTCTCAATTTACAGCGCTTTGGATATATATTTTACATTTGCATTTGTCCCTGCCCTCAAGGAGCTTACAATTCAAGGTCCCTAACTCCCATTCATACATACATATACTAGGGCCAATTTGAACAGGATCCAGTTAGAGTCTGGGAGGAAGCCGAAGTACCCGGAGGAAGCCTATGTAGGCACAGGGAGAACATGAAAACTCCACGCAGGTAGTGTCATGGTTGGGATTTAAACCGATGACCCCAGTGCTGCTAGATGGAAGTGCTAACCACTTAGCCACTGTGCTGCCCAATTGGATCCACTTAATCTTCATCTTCAGTTCTCATTGAAACAAATAGCATCACTTGATGTCAGTGCCACTGCCTGCATCATTATACTGTAAATGCCAGGGTCCATACAGATGATCACCCCAGGTGCGGGTGCATGTGACTCTAGAATAGGAGGAAATAGGTTAATGGTGGCTGGGTGTCATAAAACATAGAAGAGGAACAGCGCTGGATCATGGGGCAGGTCCATCTGCAAGGGCCAGCCCTCGAGATAAGGTAAACATTGCAGCAAAAGCTGTTCATTTATTATTTTAAACGAAGGGGGTACCTTTTAATAATACAAATGAATAGTAGTGTATAGTCCAGGTAACGCCAAGCTTATCTCTTTTACATATGTATAAAAAAAAAAAAAAAACTATTAAAAGACTATGCAATCTCTTCCCCTTACAAAAAAAGTATATATATAGATATATCTATATATACAGTATATATAGATATATCTATATATATAGATATATCTATATATATAGATATATCTATATATACACACACATACGATATGCTGTAGTGATCTCTTTGTTCCGACTTGGCAGGAATCTGGTGAAAGATGTTATTTTTTTTGTCGAATGAATGATTAGAGCTCATTTCCTATGGTTTACAGGATCCTTCCAATGTTCTACGCTTCCCTAACTGTCCCTTAATGGTTTCAGTGGGATAGTAAATAAAGCAGAACAGAATGGCAGGTGGTGTCTGGAACAAGGCTGCCGTGTGATATATCGACAACAGCCAATTCCTACTTTACTATTTGCTCTTAATTTGATTAGCCCGTTCGAGTCAGGACATTCCTGATTTAAAACGGCCCCTCGACTGATGCAAGGAGACATTACTCCAGAGTCCCTTGTTAAACCTGCGATATTTCACCGAGCAATATCTTTGTGCTGGAGGCTTCTGCGATGGATTCTGAGCCCTACAAAGGGGGAAAAAAAAAAAATCATAAATACGGTTATCACCACCCATTAATAGGCACCATTAATAAAGCCTCTTCTAACGCTTCCTTTAAGATGGGAAACATACTTAGGAAAAGACACATTACACAGGAAAGGTTAAGCATATTTAGGCAATAGGAATTAATGGAGTCACCATTTCTGGGCCTTAGAAAGATTATTTAACTCGTAGTTAAGAGTCAACGGGGGAGTCTTTAAGTTGAGGGTACTTGTGTTCAGTTTATGATAGCCTTAGCTCGAAATCTTCTATCATTTTATTCCTCCACTAAATCTACTATTCTGTACTCGCCGAGAGCGCCAGGCGAGTGTTATTCCCTCTTGTCATAAGCGGCGTTGAGTATATTGTGATTAAACACGGATCTTTATAGCTGGAGGTGATACATTAGAATGTGACGGAGAGAAATAGTTGACCTCCGGCACCCCAGGGTATAAATCAGATAAATGAGAACCTATTTTCCTGTTTATTCTAATGTTTGTGTGGTAAGTGACACTAATAAGTTGCCAAAGTGGCGATATAAAACAGTAATAGCGAGTTTAATGCGGGCGATGAAAAGGACGGCATTGTCAAAAGCCCTTATGGCGGTGTCTGATTCTGTTAGCAGCAGAGACATATGCAGCACTGCACGGCATGGCAATGTTAGATAAACAGAGAATCAGAGAACAGTATTAAAGGAAAATTTAGCCTGTTCGAAAAGCAGGATATTGTTTTAATATCAAGAGCTACTGAAATCGCTGAATACAGCCACTTGAAATGGATTCGAACTAAAAAAAAATGAAGATTTGCTATCTTATAAGGAATATCTAAAATGTTAATTGTGCCTAAGCAGTACCTGAAAAACCTACCATTGTTTAAAAAATGAATCCCAAAAAACAGCAGTGCGCCCCTGTGTTCTATATCAGCGTCTCCAAACTGCGGCCCTTTGCTTGCCTTTATCTGGCCCTTGGCCCATCCACTGACACCGACAATGGGGCATAATTCCTGTCGGGGACACCAACAATGGGGCACTATTCCTCCCACTGACACCATTAAAAGGGTGCAATTCCTTCCACTGACACTGATGGGGCACAATTCCTTCCATTGACACCAACTATGGGGCACAATTAATTCCATTGACACCAGAGATGGGGCATAATTCCTTTCACTGATACCAACCCTGGGCCACTATTCCTCCCACTGACACCAACAATGGGGCGCTATTCCTCCCACTGACACCAACAATGGGGCACTATTCCTCCCACTGACACCAACGATGGGGCACAATTCCTTCCATTGACACCAATGATGAGGCACTACTAATCCCACTAACACCAAAGATGGGGCATTGTTTACTCCCAGGGGAAGCCAGGACATTTTCTACTCCCACTGGCCCAAGTCTGGATCCCCTAAAGTCTGAAGGACAGTAAACTGGCCCTTTGTTTAGAAAGTTTGGAGCCTGTTCTATATCCTCAGAGCTGTATATCTGCAGTGTGAGATCATTCAAGGCTCTGCAACTTCTGATTGCTAATCTCAGGAGACTTGGAGTGAGGTTTGGTTATATCATTACTCTGCTGTTTACTTTTCTCTGTGCTGGAGAGAAAGCTATACCTGAGGAACAAAAAAAAGGGGCAGGGCAGGGAAAACTGCCCAGCAGCACATAACACCCCCACCCCCCCCCCCCCCCCCCGAAGGATTATGAAGCCCACCGAAAAGCCTGTATAAAATGTAAGGCAACATAACACCTCTTAAAAAAAGGAAAAAAAAACTGCGCTCAGAAGTAAAAAAACCAAAATAGCTGCCAACAGGTGGTTAAACTAATTGGTTGTTAAACGAGGAGCCACGAGTAATCAATATTTTAAGTATTCTTAACTACTGTACTGTATTATGAAAAAAAGGTCTAAAACACAAAACGCCAGTTCAATAACGTTGTTTTAATTAGTACAGAACACAAATGAAAATTCTTTACTGTACTGTACACTACAATGATGTATAGCGTGTCGTTAGGGTGGGGAGAGCTGGTCGTAAGTCCCGTTGGTCGTTAAACAGGTAACGAAGAGTATCTGTACATAAGGATGAAATATGTAAAGTCCAAATAAGTGATAAATCTAAACAGAAAAAAGTTCTATTTAAAAAATTCCAGCAATTTTCAGAAGTAAATCTTCCAAAAGAACTTCTATGGCAGCAAGCGAGGTGCGATAACCCTCCACCCACACAGGACACGCTCTAATTAAAGAAGAAGTAAACCTCCCTCTAATGTTTGTACCTATAGGTAAGGCTATAATAAGGTTTACCTATAGGTACTGTAAATATCTCCCAAACTTGCACCGTTTACAAGATATTTACTGTATACTGCACCGATTATGTCATCGGCGCATGCGCTCTGAAGGAGCGGCCGCTGGTGCCATTTCCTCAGAGCCCTGTGCCGGAGACCACAGAGACGGAAGAAAGACAGGCGAAGATAGATGCAGCTTGCAGCGGGGACGATGAGGGCTTCATTTGCAGGTAAGTTTCACATATTGTGCTAGTATGCAATGCATACTAGCACATTATGTCTTTACTTTGCAGGTAAGAAAAAAAGAAACAGCAGAGTTTACTTCCTCTTTAATGCATTGTACTGGAATGTTTGCCCACCTATAACGGATGGCCAAACAAGCTTTGTATGTATTCCAAGTGGTAGGAAATCATCAGACCTCCAGACAACAGCTCTTCATATACACACTCCAAAAAGAATCCATCCAGGTTAAAAGAAAAGCGAGAAGGCTCTCATGGTGTAGTATTTGGATAAAATCAATTTAATGTAAAGATTAAAACATACTTACAAGACCATCATAATAAACGAGTGATATATAGTATCAGAATGTGGGCAGCCTAATTCCTTTCTCGTATTGCACATTCCGGGTCCATAACACCTCCTCAATCCCTGCCAAATGCCCTCTGAAAAGTGATCCACTGCACTGCCACTGTGATCCTTGTAGGCTAAGTGACATGCTTTGAAGTGTTGCACATCTAACTTCTGGGTCCATAACACCATTATTCCTCTTGCCTTACAGTTAACAAGCATGTGGCCCTTGCAGTGCAGCAGGGGCAAGGGTAGGTTTTTTTTTGTTTTTTTACATTTGCAGAGTTGGGCTTTAAGCAGAATCAGGAAAGGTTCAAAAAGCACAATTATACAGAATGAGTGAAATACAAACAGGGACATCCTCATTCTTTATCTTTCTCTCCAGTAAGGATTGAGCAGCACAGTAATGACTTTTCCAAATCTAACTCCAAGCTTGGTGAGACAGCATTTAGAGGAAGCAGTGCCTTAGATGATCTCACGCTGCAGCTATAATTTTAAAGGCAAAAGAGAGTGCATAGGCGTAAATGCACTGCAAAAAAGGTAAAACATTTAAGCTACTGCTTAGGCAAAACGATCAGTTCTCGATGTTACTTATAGCAAATCTTTACTTTTTGAGTTCAGGTCCACTTTCACTGTGTTACCATCCCATCCTACACTTGTGAATGGGGCTGTTTGCGATTAGCTACAGAGGGGTTCCTTGTGATAGGCTGTGTACAGGGCGCCCTATTGAAGACAATGGGAGGTTGACAGCTTCTGCAGCTATTCACAGCCAATCACATGTAGTCATTGGCTCATTCGCAGGTAATCAATGTATGAGTGATTACGTGCGATCGACAGTTAATTGCAGGGAACCAGCTTGGGGTCTCCCGCAAGCTAATTACAAATGGCCCGATTCACAAGGGTGAATGGGGCCTAAAGTAGCCACAGGGGGATAAAAAGGAGCAATGCTGTGCTATCCACTACATCAAGTATCAGTCATGCAAGACCTACAAGGCACACTGTACCCTACCAGATACTATCTTTCAGGCCATGATTCAATCAGTAGTTACTTTAGTTTCTGAAGATCTGTTAGTTGGCCAAGCCAAGTCATTTTCAAGTATCCAAAATAGCCTTAAGGCATCCTGCGGCTTGCATGACAACATAATATCATTTGATTATGAAATCCAGTACAAGATTCCAGTCTCCTCAATATACATTCCAACAATGTTCTCAAGCATTATGCAGGGGGTTACACTTAATTCATGGATTATTAACTTGATGAGGGTAAATGCTAACAAGAGAAATTCAAGTAGGCCATTGGCACCAAGTCATGTATAGTTGTATTCCTTCTAACCCTCCTTGCACAAAGCAGTATGGAAAATCCTGAACAGCGCTGCAAGAAAACGAAGTTTGATGCCTTTGTCATGATCCAAAATATAACAGACACCTGTCATTTTAAAATTCTGTTCATTATGTAGTTTTGGTTGAATTGATGGAATTGTATAGTATATATTAACTGGTAAAATATCTATTTTCAGAGGTTCCTATTTTCAAATGAGTATTTGACTTGATTCTTGACTCAATAATGTACATTTTACCAAATTCCTCCTGTATACCTGTTCAGCATCACCATGGCATCATCCCTTTTGAGAAAGCCACCTCCTTTTTCAGGTTCTACAGTGTAGCTTTAACTAGAGAGACATGTCGTTGGTGAATTGTGGACGTGGAATATCTCCCAGTGGCAGGTTCTCCTTACTTCCTAGTTAGGGAAGATTATCCCCAAAGGGAATAAAAATAGCAATATAAACCTGAAGGAAGTTCTAATGCCGTGTACACACGGGCGGACTTTTCGACCGGACTGGTCCGACGGGACGAATCCGTCGGACAATCTGACCGTGTGTGGGCTTCATCGGACCTGCAGCAGACTTTTATGGTCGAAAATCAGACGGACTTTAGATTTGGAACATGTTTCAAATCTTTCCGACGGACTTGAGTCTGGTCGAAAAATCCGCTCGTCTGTATGCTAGTCCGACGGACGAAAACTGACTCTAGGGCAGCTATTGGCTACTGACTATCAACTTCCTTATTTTAGTCCGGTCGTACGTCATCACGTACGAATCCATCGGACTTTGGTGTGATCGCGTGTAGGCAAGTCCGTTTGTTCGAAAGTCCATCGGATGTCCGTCAAAAGTCCGTCGGAAAGACCGTCGGACCTTTGATGCCGAAAAGTCCGCCTGTGTGTACACGGCATAAGGCTTTACCATACTACCCAAAAATGCTAAATAAAAATGACAAGGAAACAAGGCGATGACTTCTCATTGTGCGTCAACTGTTTCATTGTCCCATCATCAGGGATAGACTTTTTTTTTAAACTAGGCTGAGATGTTGCCTAAGGCCTCATGCACACTTGACCTTTTTAATGCTGCTCTTAGGGGCGTCTGGCGTCCTTTTTTTTTCTGCCTCTAAGCGCCCCTGCATGTTAAGCCTCGTACACACGATCGGACTGTTGGCCAACAAAACTGTGGACTTTTGTCCGAAGGGCGTTGGCCCAAACTTGTCTTGCATACAAACGGCAAGGAATTGTCGCCCAACAAATACGAACGTAGTGACGTACTACATTGTTTTTCAGCTCTTTAGCGGTATTGGCCCCAAATTTGTCTTGCATACAAACGGCACACAATTGTCGGCCAACAAACCCAAACGTAGTGACGTACTAGACGTACTATGAGCCTATAAAGAGGACGTTCAATTGTCATGCGCCACCCTTTGGGCTCCTTCTGCTAATTTCGTGTTAGTAGAAGTTTGGTGAGCGTTGATTCGCGCTTTTCATTTCGCACTCTTCAGTTCGTTTCTGAACGGCCGCTCGTCAACCAGCCATGTTATGGGATCGGAGGAGATAACATGTTATTTATTATTGGCCTTGGAGTTATTGCTTTGACATTTTTTGGTTGAATAATGATTTGATTTGGTATATTTTCTATATTTTTGGATGCATAGAATGCACTTTTTGGTTAAGTTCTATTGACAGATAGCATGTCTAATTTTATTTGTTTTCTTTTTTTAATGCAAAATATAAAATTGTGTAGAATAATCATAGGTGTGCGCAGCCTATTGCATTAGGGTGTGCACCCTTAAGCTCAAACACACATGCGTGTGCGGGTGTCTACATATATATGACCCCACCCCGGCACATTGACCTCCCTGCCGGCACAGTGAAAGAGAAGAGCATAAACACTTTTCTTATGGCAGAGCCGGTAAGAGGGAGATCTTTCCCCTGTTTCTGCTGCTACACAGGGCGATAACACTAATGTGCACGGGGTGATTAGGCTGTGCTTGGGCACACACCCGGCACACCCTGTGCGCACGCCTATGAGAATAATACTTGGCGATGTGTTTTACTTAAAATTACAGTTTGGGAGTAGGCAGTTACATTTAAAAAAATACAATGTAAAATTAACAAGGGACACCAACATAGTTGTATCTGTGATCTTATAACCTACAGGATAATGGTGTTGTGGTAACTTGCCCAAATAAAAAAAAAAAAAAAGCATAATAATATTATTTTTGATATCACTAGAAAAAAAAAAGCCTTTAAAAATTTGTTTGCAATAACTCCATCAGTATCACCAGCAAAGCAGCTTTATTATTATCCCATTAAAGAAGAAGAGAATTGTGCGCTGCATTTGGAGATTTCATAATTTGCCACGTCACAAATGTTAATTCTCCATTACGAACGCTAGTTTACAAGACCGACCGCTTCTGGCTCGTCCTTGCTTCCGAGCATGTGTGTTTGTATTTTGGACTTTTGTCCCACAGACTTGTGTACACACGTTAAGAAAATCCGACAACAGACATTTGTCTGCGGAAAATTTTAAAACCTGCGATCCAACATTTGTCCACGGAAAATCCGACAACAATTGTCCAATGGAGCATACACGTGGTCGGATTTTCCGCCAGCAGTCTGTCATCACACATTTCCCGTCGGAAAATCCGATCGTGTGTACGCGGCTTAAGCCTATGTGTCCATGCACACATAGGCATTTAGCGGAGTTTAGAGACAGAAGAAAAACCCCACTGCCGGCAAGTCCAGGAGCAGCTGACTAAATGCTCAACTAAACGTGCATTACCGCTAGGCACATTTAGCAATTGAAGGTTTATTCATTTCAATATCCAGAATAGATTAATATCCTGGCCAATAAAATGAATTGACGCCCCAAGCGCTTGATGCACCAAAACGCGTTACAAGGAATTTACAAGCATCAAACATTTCTTGCCAAAACACTACTGCCTGGAGGAAAATAGTCTAAGAAAGATGACCAAAGCGACCAGTGTGCATAAGGCCCAAAGCTGGACATACATAGGTCATACATAGGTCCATTTTTTTTTTTTATCAGCCAGTGGGCTGATCAAAAAAACTGAGCGGATTCCCCATCCACAATGAAGGTGGATGAAGGAATCCTCCCAACTGTGCTATAGTATTCTGACAGCAGGGGTGCTTTTGCTGTCAGAATACACTGATCAGCACTGCAGCTAATTGGCTGCAGCACTGATTGAACAAGAATTTTCCAGCAAGCCCATTCTTGAGGGGTCGATCATTAGTTCAACTTCTCATAGAGAATATGAGAACAAGCCTCAAGGTTCGCATTAAGGTAAAAAACCTTCTGTGGTGCTGGAACCCCCCAGCCCCCCCCCCCTTTTTTCTTACCTGAGCCTAATCCAATCCAGCGATATGCATGAGAGCAGCGGCTCTCCCTCCTCATTGGGTAGATTGATAGCAGCCATTGGCTCCCACTGCTGTCAATCAAATGCCTTGACAAGGGAGCAGGGGGTGGGGCCAAGACGCCTGGTCTCTGTCAATAGACGCAGACTTGGTGGCTCGGGAATGACCATGCACGGGTGCCCACATGGAAAGTGGCTTTCCCTGGGAGAACTCGCTGAAGAGGAGGGGCCTGGAGCGCTGGCAGGGGACCTCAGAAAAGGAGGATTGGGGCTATTCTGTGTAAAAATATTGCATAGAGCTGGCAGGTATAACATGTTTGTTGATTATTATCACTTTAAGCATCTATTACCAGCTTTAAAAGATTAGCCCTTAGCTATGTTGTCTGGCAGGGGTGTCTGGGTCACAAGACTGGCTGCATTACAGATCATTTAACACCTTAGTGATTTTCTTCTTGAAGTTTGTAGCTCTAAAACGCCCAACAAGCCAAACCCCATTCATTTCAATGGCGCCCGTTCACAACAGAGTGTTCTGTCGCCTAATGCAAAATGCCTGAAGCTCGAAAAAGTACATGAGCTTCTTTTTTGCAGATTACAAGCGTTTTTGGCCCCATAGACTTCAATAGAAACGCCTGACTTGAGCATTTTAACGAGCGTTTTATTAGTGTTTTTCTGCTCAAATAGCAGCTCTCCACCCCAACCTCCTCTCCCTCTCATTTCTCTACTGCTTTCTATTGGCTAAACAAAAATGCCTGAAGCTGTAAAACACTTTTAATACACTGCTGAAATGCTTTAAAAAAGCTTGTAAAAAGCTGCAGAAAAAAGCACGAAAAACGCCACTAAATCGATACGCTAAGGTGTGAATGGAGCCTAGAATATCAGTTCTTATAAATGTGTTTCCGTTGTGTATTTAGGCTATTTGCCTTGAGTTCTGCTCCCTGAGTGTGCCTCCTCCGGGAGTGTTGGATGCCCACTTCTCCTGCCAGCCGCTACATCAAGACTGTCTCTAGTGTCGTAACGGCCAGCAGCTAGAACCTTAGTGGAATACCTGGAAGAGTGGAATGTGGAAGATTCTGTAAATCTTCAAAAGAGCAAAGATCAAAAACACAGGCAGCAAAACAGATTAGTATTATGACTTTAGGTTCTCATTAATCCAGGTCATGGTATAGCAAGTGGTAATTAGTTACATTCAACTGGACTTGTTCTGTAATATTAACCACTTCACATCCCAGGTATATTAAAATGACGCCCGCAGATGGGATCTCCCATCCCAGGCGGGCGTCATATGAAGTCCTCCGCTTCACGCCATGATGGGGGGCGTGCGCACGACACCGCATCACTGGGGAGCTGAGGCACTTGCCCGTGCCGTGATTTCTGCGGGGCACCCGCGATCGCTCATGACAGAGCAGGAACATGTAAACACACAGATCCACATCCTGTCAGGGGAGAGGGGACCGATCGTGTGTTCCTAGTACAGTGGAACCTTGGTTTACAAGTAATGCGGTTAACGAGCACTTTGAAAAACGAGCAACTTTTTTTTTTTTTAATTCTGACTCGGTTTGCGAGTGTTGTCTCACAAAACGAGCAGAATTCAAGCTAATGGGGTGTGCAGTACCGCTTTTGGGCAGAGGTGCGGGGGCGCCGGGGACACTCGGAACGGTTCGGAGCCGTTTGAAAATACTTGGAACCATTCAGAAATACTCAGAAATACTCCATTGCCGAGTGTTTCCGAGCCTTTCTGAGGCTTTCCAAATTCAGCCAAGCTGTCCCCGAATATTTCCGAGGCTCTCCGGCTCACCCCCACCTCTGGCCGCGAGTGCTTTGGATTACAAGCATTCTCCTGGAACGGATTATGCTCGTAATCCACTGTATATAGGAACACTGATCGGTCTCCTCCCCCAGTCAGTCCCTCCCTCCTACAGTTAGAACACCCAGAGGGAACCCCTTGATCGCCCCCTAGTGTTAACCCCTTTTCTGCCAGTGACATTTATACAGTAATCAGTGACTATTTTTAGCTCTGATCGCTGTATAAATGTCAATGGTTTAAAAAAAGTGTCAAAAGTGTCCAATCTGTCCGCCGCAATGTCGCAGTCCCAATAAAAATCGCAGATCGCCGCCATTAATAGTAAAGAAAAAAAATGCCATAAATCAATACCCTATTTTGTAGGCGCTATAACTTTTGCACAAATGAATCAATATACACTTATTGCGATTTTTTTTGCCAAAAATATGTAGAAGAATACATATCGGCCTAAACTGAGGAAAAAATTTGTTAAAAAAAAAAATGTGGGATATTTATTACAGCAAAAAGTAAAAAATATTGTGTCTTTTTCAAAATTGTCGCTCTTTTTTGTTTATAGCGCAAAAAATAAAAAAACGCAGAGGTGATCAAATACCACCAAAAGAAAGCAGTGGCGTATCACAAAAAATGGCATGGTCAGGAAGGGGGTAAATCCTTCCAGGGCTGAAGTGGTTAAAGAATGTTTTGCTATTTATCCAAGCAACTTTTTTTTAGCTCTAGTCCATGCCAGGAACATTGTTGCTGTTGCAACAAATCTGAATGAATAAAAAAAAAAAGACTCCATTGGATTACAACCTGAGTTTTTCCATGTACCGTATTTATCGGCGTATAACACGCACCTTCAATTTAAGAGGGAAGTTTCAGGGAATTTTTTTTTTAAGCAAAATAATGGTCAGTGCCCATCAATGCAGCCTGATTAGTGCCCATCTGCATCCTCAATTCAGCCTGATTAGTGCCCATCTGCAGCCTCAATTTAGCCTGATTAGTGCACATCTGCAGCCTCAATGCAGCCTGATTAGTGCCCATCTGCAGCCTCAATGCAGCCTGATTAGTGCCCATCTGCAGTTTCAATGCAGCCTGATCTGTGTCCATCAGCAGCCTGATCTGCGCCCATATGCAGCCTGATCTGCGCCCATGTGCAGCCCATCTCCCATCAATACAGCCTGGTTAATGCCCATCTGCAGCCTCCCCATCTCTCATCAATGCAGTGCAGGAAATCACTGAGCCGTCATCTCCTGTTTACCCGACTCTCAGTCGGCAGTCACATACACAGTCCCGCCTCCGCCATCGGCATTGGACCAGCTCCTGTGATAGACAGAACACTGATCCAATGCCAGTGGCGGAGGTGGGACTGTGTGTGACGTGAGAGCTGAGTAAACAGGAGATGATGGCTTGGTGAATTCCGGCGGCACTCGTCCCTCTCCTTCCCCTCCGAGGTACACTATCAGCATATAACACGCAACCGTGACTTGCCCCCTATTTTCAGGGGGGAAAAGTGAGTGTTATACGCCGATAAATACAGTATTTACTGAAGGTTTGGGCATCCATGGCTGGTGAGTGCTATGTAATATCCTCCTGGAATGATACCAACTCTGGACACAGTGATTGGATGATGATAGTTGATGTGGATATAAATGATGGGATTTGGTCCTGACACTCATCAGGGCTGAAGAAGCTACCTGGACAAGTAGTGAATAAAGAACTTAGCTAGTGTTGAACTGTAGTCTGCCACATCCAGAATGACTATTTACCAAAAAAGAAGAAAGAACCCCCTATGGGACTTTAAGGGCAGTAGATCAAGCGTAACCAAAGTATATAAAAAAGTATACATTTTATTACAAATAAATAAAACTATTTAATTCATCAATTTATAGGTATTGAGTAAAAACAATGAACCAT
Organism: Lithobates septentrionalis; assembly: GCA_037952835.1. NCBI lineage: Eukaryota > Metazoa > Chordata > Amphibia > Anura > Ranidae > Lithobates > Lithobates septentrionalis. Next base: position 2,584,909 of record JBBDGP010001667.1, on the reverse strand, counting down.
CATATAACAATCAATTTATAATAGTATAGAATACTCTGAAATAGAAGGTGGTTGGCCCCAGATTTTTCTCATGTAAATATGGACTTAGTTATACATAGGGGTTCACCAAATGACTCCTACTGCCTGGACAAGTAGTGAGACGTCTTCTAAATTACAAAACAGGATACATTTTTATTTATTTTTTGGCCAGAGACATTTTAAGTATTTATGACTATATTTCATGCTTTGCCTCGAGCTCTACTTTTACTATCAGAATGTTTCTTTATACAGTCTAATTTCACTTGCACTCTCTGTGACTTTTCACTCATTCTGTGCCATATAATAATCAATAACACTCATGAATCTGATCGTCAATAATATCGATGCTACATTCATTCTGCTTACCCAACTGCTCTTTTTCTATTAACTACTCCAAGTGAAATGGTCATTAGCTATCCGTTACATTTTATGTGTCCCTTAAAGCAAAAGTTTGGAAGTGTATGGTGACAGTCAGCAGAATATTAATTCAAACCAATCCAAAGTTTAAATTAATAATGAATGTAGCTTGATGAAGAACCAAGCCATACTTGAAGCTTAAAGTGCACCTGTGCCCAGATTATGGAAATTAAATTATTTCCATATTCTTAACAAGCAGTATACAAGTTTTAAATATAGCCATCTTTGACATCTCTGAACTATCAAAACATTGAATCTCAAGAATCCTCAAAGAAGGACAAAAGCTTTGTGTTCACAATAGAAGTATGGAAGGCTACCGGGATTCTGATGCCATAGAAAAAAATCTGAGTTTTCAGTGCCTGTGTTGTGAAATTTGAAGAGGAGTTTCTCCACAATACCTAAAGCAACAGAGGCAAATGAGGGAAAATTGATACAAATATTTAAAAAATCATCTGGTGGGTTTTTAAGGCACAACTTGAACAATAATAAAATAATAACAAAAGTTCATTATTATCCACAATTCTTTAAAATTAGACAGGAATCCGCAATGCATGAAATCACAGTAGAAACATCAAAAAGCAAAGTCTTGTGTCCTTTGGTTTGTTTCAAAAATACATATATAAAATTTTCTAGTAAAGCAGCTTTTCTCAAATATCAGAAAATCGTGTCAGCTCAACATGTTTTCTGGATAGTACCCACTTCTTCATCAGGAGCTACAACTGGGACAGCACTAACATATCTAGATACAAAATGATTAAGTTTATTTACAAACATTGACAATGTATATTTCAATACAATACAATTCAATCCATTAATATGCAAACACATTAAGTGTCACAATGGTTACCTGAGAGTCCTCCAAGAGAGGAATAAAAACTGAATTTGTGAGGAAAGCGGCGTGTGCTACAATTAATCTTAGTTCATGAAATGCACAGTAAACCCCTCCAAGGTAAGATTAGGTAAAAAGGGCTCCTGCCATGTGTCTGTATCTTGATATGTTAGTCTTGTCCCATTTGTAGATCCTGATGAAGTGCCTGCTACCCAGGAAACGTGTTGAGCTCGTCAACAAGATTATCTGATATAAGACAAAAGCTGCTTTACCAGAAAGCTTTAGATATGTATTTTTGAAACAAATTAATAGGGACAAAACTTGCTTTTTAATGTTTCTACTTTAATTTCATGGATTGTGGATTTCTGACCAATTTTAAAAGATTGTGGATAATAAACTTTTGTTATTATTTTATTATTGTTTCAAGTTGTGCCTTAAAAATCCTGCCAATTTTTTTGTATTGATTTTCCATTTAGTAGGGTGTGGCACATATATGCCACATTTTGCAATCTTTATAGAAGTGAATAAAGTGCTGTGTTTTGAAGTTCTTTTACTTATTGTTCAGAATCTGTAAATAGTATGGATACTCTGGGAACATGTTCACTTTAAAGTGGAAAACTCCCATAGATGATTTTTGCCTATAGGTACAGTAAATATCTCCTAAACACTCACTGTTTAGGAGATATTTACTTGTGAATGACCAAAGCCTACAAACCCAGAAGGAAGACCGGGTGAAGATGGAAGCCTGTCAGCGGTGACAGCATGCCACTGGAGGACTTTGTTTTAAGATAAGTTTCACATAAAGTTTTCTCATAAAGTTTCACATAATGTGCTAGTATGCGATGCACACTAGCACATTATAACTTTGCCTTGCTGGTTAAAAAGAAAAAAAACACAGTGATTTACTACTGCTTTAAGATGACCATTGTCACAAGATGATTGTCATTTATTCTGGACTATCTGGGCCATATTATGCTATAAACATTATAAACACTCTAAGCACTACTTAAAGCTAGGGTGTCCAAATACAGTGCAATTCTTAAAAAAACAACAACCCCTTTTGTAAAGAAAAAGGATTAGTTATAGGTTTTTTAACATGTGTAAGAATTTAGCAGATTAGAAGGTGAGCTGTTTTGGGGATAGTTGTCAGACAGCATGGTCTTGATCAGCGATCTCCAAACTTTGGCCCTCCATCTACATTTACATAGAACCAAGGGCTGTCTTTTTTTTTCAATGCCTTCAAAATATTTCTGGGTGGAGGACCTCTTTAAAAATGACTTTTTATATCACAAAGTCTCAAGTTCGAAGACATGGGTTGTTTGATGTAGCTGCTGTCAGCAGAATGAGAGATGAGTCCCCATATGACACTCTATCTCACATAGTTTGGATCCGATTGAGATTTTCCATGTAACTCAGAGCAAGAGAGATAATTGCGCAGCAGCCAAAATTTCAAAGAAAGGCCAGCGTACTAAAACTGGCTAATACCTGGTAAGCATATGAATGAATGCTCTCACTTTCACCAGACATGGACGGTACTGATCTAATAAAAAGGCAGCTCAGCAAGGAGCAAGGATCAATGTCCTGTTTTTCATTGTACCAGAGCAATGAGAAATGTGCCACACTGTAGCTTAGCCGTATAGTCAATAGAGAAGAGCACGACCGAAAAATGATTTTAGTTTTGGATTCGTTCATTAACCACTTGCCTACTGGACACATTAACCCTATTCCAACCCTAGACCAATTTTCAGCTTTCAGTGCTATCACACTAACATGACAATTGTGCGGTCATGCAGCACTGTACTCAAACAAGTTTTTTCACACAAATAGAGCTTTCTTTTGGTGGTATTTAATCACCACTGGGTTTTTTTTAATTTTTTGCTAAATAAGCAAATAAAGACAGAACATTTTGAAAATAAAAAAAACGTTTTCATAGTTTGTTATAAAATTTTGTAAACAGGTAATTTTTCTCCTTCACTGATGTGCGCTGATGAGGCTGCACAGATGGGCACTGATGAGGTGGCACTGGTGGGCACTGATGAGGAGGCACTGATGGGCACTAAAAGGTGGTACTAATGGGCAATGGTAGGCAGCACTGATAGGCATCACTGATGGGCGTTGATTGACATCACTGATGGGCACTGATAGGTGGCACTGATGGGCACTGTTGGGCGGCACTGATGGCCACTTATAGGCAGCTCTGATGAGCACTGGTAGGTGGCACTGATACGTGACACTGATGAGAAGGCACTGATGGGAACCAATTGGAAGCACTGATGGGCACTGATTGGCACCACTGGTAGGCATCGATTGACAGCACTGGTAGGCACAGATTGGCAGCAGTGGTTGGCACTGTTGGGACTGCACTGATAATCAGGACACCGATAATTAGTGCCCTGATTCTCAGTGTAGATGTCCCTTTTTAGAGAAACTAGTTATCTGCTCTCTTCTCCTCTCCTCATGCTGTCAGCATGAGGAAAGGAGTGCCAACAACCGGCTTCTGTTGACAGCTATGACTGGACACAGCTGATCATGTGGTACTGATTGGCTCTTTACCTGAATATATGATCAGCAGTATCCTCTGGACACTGCGATCGCAGATCGCGCCACCCGCGCCCCACACACCAGCGTCCCAGAACTAGCCGGCTGCGTTGTAGCTGTCATTCAGCTTTAGCGTGGTCGTTAAGTTAATTATTTAGTTTTGTCATTTTTGCTATGTTAGAATGATTCGTTTTCAAAATTCATTTAGTATATTAGGATTCATTTCGTATATTTGGATTCATTTCATATATTCGTTGTTTAAGTGCGTATTTCGGAAGTTATTTAGGAAGATTGGCTATATTCGTTTTAACGTGTTAATTTGTTATTTTGGGAGGCCACTTATGTACTCTGGGTTGGACGGAGGCGGATCCATTACAATCACCGAATCATAAAAAAATTTTAAATTCATTCCTTACGTTATGATTCAAAAATTCTGATAGATTCACCTCCATCCAACTCTAAACAAAATACTGTAAGTAGGTATCGTCATCTTATTTCACTTATATACCTTGCTGTAGTCATTGCAATATGTTTCCATTTCATATGTAGTGCATTTTGTATACTAATAAAAAATGTTAATGCAACATAAAAACGAAATGGATCCGAATCGATGTGGATCATTTACAGTTTCATTACGTTATTTCGGATGCTTCAAACATTAACATAAGGAATGAAACTAATGAATACGAATGAATGTGTTTCATTTTAATTTATTTTGGATTAGTTGAAATTCGTATACATCCAACTCTTTTGACATCACCAAATCCCATATATGCTGTGCAGTTCTGTTGGCTAAAAGTTGCAAGACCCATGTGCTTTAGTACCTGTGGACGCCCATCATGTACACTGGGCAAGACCAATTAATAACAATACCAATTATCATACCTAATATAATTGTTCATCTAAGTAAAATAACATGTTTTACTTCAAGATTTGACTCTGGGTCCTAAATACAAGGTCAGTGTCCACCTGCTTCCTATTGAAAGTCAGGACATCAAGCTGAGCATCTGTTCATAACCCAAGGACCTTGGGGGGGGGGGATTCTTTCTTTTCTATAATAAATATATCAAAATTAGTCGAATCCCCCAGCTATTCCACACCTACATGCAAGCAATCACTTTCCATCCCCATCTTTTTTTTTTTTTATTGATCAGAAGACCATCCCTATCTTTTAGCTGGTACCTCTCCATTCACATACACAGGACCTTTCATGAGGCATAGGAATAATTTGATTGCATTGCATTGAAAAGAAGACGTAACTTTACTTCAGCAGAAGTTACAGTGGTAACTCAACAGTTATTTTTTTTAAACATTTGCTCACCATAACAAGGTGCAAACTTTCTCTCTATCCACATCTTTAGAACCAGTACTGCTTTGCACCCGTATTTTCCAATGGAAGAATTAAAAGGTACCCCAGCCGTGGTCAGCTAAAAACAGAAATACTGGATATGACCCAGATTCCCTCCCTCATGGACCTAAAGTCAGGGGGGGAACTACCACCATAGCGACCCATGCGGGCGCTATGGGGCCCGCAGCCGAGTGGGGCCCAGTGAGGATGAGAGCACCGCCGGCACAGTCTCCCAGCCAGGGGAAGAGAGAGGAGAGGAAGAGGCGAGCTGTCCGTATCAGCAGAGAGCTGAATTGCCCGATGTAAGAGCTTTCATTAGAACTTCCAGTGTTCCCGGGGCTCACGTCACATAGCTCCACCTCTTGGCCCAGTGCCTTTGATAGACAGAACGCCGATCCAATGCGGGACATGTGACGTCATCAAAGGCGTCGGGCCAAGAGGTGGGGCTATGTGACGATTTGCCCCAGGAAGTCGGGAAATTCAAATGAAAGCTATTACAGCGGGCAATCCCGCTCTCTGCTGATCCGGATGGCTTGCCTCTTCCTCTGTATAGGTGAGGCTGTATGGGGCACAGGCTGACCAGGCTGTATTGGGCACAGGTCACGCTGTATTGGGCATAGGTCACGCTGTATGGGGCACAGGTCACGCTGCATGGGGCACAGGTCACGCTGTATGGGGCACAGGTCACGCTGTATGGGGCACAGGTCACACTGTATGTGGCACAGGTCACGCTGCATTGACACTAGGTCAGCTGTGGGGGGGGCCTGTTTGCAGGGGGGCCCCATACAACATTTTGCTATGGGGCCCTGCTATTTCTAGTTACGCCCCTGCCTAAAGTACAAAACCCCCAGACTGTAAAATTCAAACCAACCTAAAATACTACTCTGCTGAATGAAGGAAATCTCACCAATTATAAGAGGGGGGGGAACAGCTATTACTAAGGACTCAAAAACAGGGGCATAACTTTCCCTTATTAAATGGACAGCTAACACCAGTACCAGCAATATCATGCATCTTCTGCACACTACAGTCACCTCTGAAAACCTGAGCATGGAAGGTTTTACTTCTGAGCTCATTCAAAGCTCAAGTCCCTTCTCTCCTTTTACCACAATCTTGTGCTGCCAGACTAAAGCCTCGTACACACGATCAGATTTTCCCACGGGAATTGTGTGATGACAGACTATTGGTGGAAAATCCGACCATTTGTCGATCCATCGGACGATTGTTGTCGGATTTTCCGCGAACAAATGTTGGATGGCAGGCTTATAAATTTTCCGCAAACAAATGTCTGTTGTCGGATTTTCCGATCGTGTGTACATAAGTCCGTCAGACAAAAGTCCAAAGTACAAACACGCATGCTCGGAAGCGAGGACAAGCCAGAAACGGTCGGTCTTGTAAACTAGCGTTCGTAACGGAGAATTAACATTCGTGATGTGGCAAATTATGAAATCTCCAAATGCAGCGCACAATTCTCTTCTTCTTTAATGGGATAATAATGAAGCTGCTTTGCCGGTGATACTGATGGAGTTATTGCAAACAAATTTTTAAAGGCTTTTTTTTTCTAGTGATATCAAGAATAATATTATTATGCTTGTTAATTTATTTATTTTTTGGTGCAAGTTACCACAACACCATTATCCCGTAGTTTATAAGATTAAAGATAAAACTATGTTGGTGTCACTTGTTAATTTTACATTGTATTTTTTAAAATGTAACTGCCTACTCCCAAACTGTCATTTGAAGTAAAACACATCGCCAAGTATTATTCTCCACATTTTTTTTATTGTGCATTAAAAAAAGAAAACAAATAAAATTAGACATGCTATCTGCCAATAGAACTTAACCAAAAAGTGTATTCTATGCATCCAAAAATATAGAAAATATAACAAATCAAATCATTAGTCAACCAAAAAATCAAATAAAAGCCTCATGCATGTGTCCTGCTTCTTAATATAAGAGGTCAGCAATGCCAAGAGTTGATGAAAGCAGGGGTCCGTCATCCGGAGATAATTCCGAAAATCATCAGGATTATTCTCCTGGAGCTCCCGCAGCAAAGGCATATGACATAATTAGTCACGATTGATAAAGCAACCAATTTTTGATCCAAGAAATCCTCCTCCTCCTGTTCCTGGACTGGACTTGGGTCAAAGCAATAACTCCAAGGCCAATAATAAATAACACGTAATCTCTTCAGATTCCACAACATGGCTGGTTGACGAACGACCGTTCAGAAACTAACAGAAAAGCGTGAAATGAAAAAACACAAATCAACACTCACCAAACTTCTACTAACACGAAATTAGCAGAAGGAGCCCAAAGGGTGGCGCATGACAATTGAACTTCCTCTTTATCGGCTCATAGTACGTCTAGTACGTCACTACGTTTTTTAAATATACACTAATGTTATTTTAGGGCACACAAACACAATATATTACCCATTTTATTTTTAAATATAAAAGGTGAGGCAAGCCTTAAAATTGTGCAGGTCCATGAATTGGCTACAATGGTTTAGGAAATACTAAGGTTTGCTGTAGAGCAGAAATACACCCTTATGAGTTCCAAAAAAAGTCAGTTATAAAAATAAAAAAGGTTCCACCTTTCAATGGTTTTTCACAGAGCAGTCCCGATTCTCCTTTTATCGGGCCCCTTGCCAGCGCTCCCGGCCCTCCCTCCTGCCGAGTGCCCTCGGAGCAAGCAGCTTGCAATGGGGGCTCCCGAATAGGCTCGCTCCCGAGCTGCGGCTCTGCATGTCCATTCATACAAAGAGTTGTGGCTCGGCCTCGCCCCCCTCTGCTGATTGGCTCAGTGGCTGTGATTGACAGACTATGGGGGTTATTTACTAAAGGAAAATCCACTTTGCACTGCAAGTGCACTTGAAAGTGCACTGAAAGTACACTTGGAAGTAAAATCGCTGTAGATCCGAGGGGGAAAGGCAAGGAGAATAAAAAACAGCATTTTAGCTTGTACATGATTGTATGATAAATGCAGCAGAGCTTCCCCTCATTTCAGATCTACCCCTTAGATTTAGAGCGACTGCATTTGAAAGTGCACTTGCAGTGCAAAGTGGATTTGCCTTTTGTAAATAACCCCCTATGAATGGCTGACTACAAATGGTTATCATCTATTCTTGTCCTAATCAGGAAAACCCAACCCTGAAGTGCCATACAGCCATTGCTGGAGTGCATGTAGAGAGAAAATGACTGCAAAGAGGTTGCAGGAGATTAGCAGCACTGAGATGTAACAAAGAATGAAAGAGGGGTAAAAAACTAATTATTTATTTAATTATTGAAAAATGGGAATTGTTTATAATTTATACAAATTGCTTTAGCAAACTAAGTACAATTCATTTAGTGTTACCATTCACTTTGTGAATTGTGGTTGGATTTGGCTGTCAGTCTCTAAATATTGCTATGGAAATGTAAGATATTTTTAAGAAACTATCAAATTTTTATAGGCCTAAAACCTAAGGGCTACAAAAATAATTGTCCTCCTCTATAGCAGATTTAGTAATTGTACTTTATTTTTAAATGCGCTGTGTACTGAGTTTTGATGATATTTTTGCAATACAACAGAGCATCTCTAAAACCGAAACCAGCTAGCGTGGCACAAAAAATGGTTTCCATTGCACAACACACAGAAAAAGGTAAAAAATAAAATAAAAAATTAGATGATTTTCTGCTCAGTATCCACCTTTCAGAATGCATATTGAAGTGCTTTGTAAAATTGATGAGTCAGCTGCGGACACATTGACAAATCTGCAGACAGAAATGGAACACTTAAAGGAAAATCGCCGGCTTTTTCGGGAAGAGATCTACTCTGAAGGGAGGGAAAAGATGGAGAATAATAAATTCATCAAACTGAAAATCCACGGGCCAGCGGAGCGCTCAGGTTTCAATGCATGGCAAATGGAAATAGAGCTCCCATTACTGTCGAGAGCCACAGACACGGCTGCCTAATCGTTTGGTCATGCTTGAGAGACAGTAAGTCATCACCGTCCCCATGACATGGTGAGAACAGGGTGGCAGGCCTTGTCGCAAGGAGAAATTGTTTATTTAACATCCACAGACCCTTCTGGCTCCGAATCCGACAAATCGGAGGAAAAATGTCCCTTTTTTAACCCTTAGTGCTTGTTGAGGATAAAACATTTGAACTTGTGTCATGCTGTGGCGTGACCGGATTCCATTAATCTTTGATTAATTAGAAAAATAAAATATACTGGTGAGCACTGTGTATTATTATGGAAGAGTGTGAACACTTGTAGAGGGCAAACACATTGAAGAGCTGTCATCTTCAGTGCTTAACCAGTTATTGTCCCTAACATGAATGTGTGGTTTTCCCATGCAAAAGCAACAGGTTCCTTTTAATGACAGCCCAGCCAACAGCTTATTCTTCCCATATCTTTGCTCCCCTGCTGCTCAGTTTGGCTGCTGGTATGGAAGAGTAACACTTTGTAAGCCCAATGTTATGACCTGCACCTTTGGACCTGCCTGAATAAAAACTCTTGACTATATGGCATATGCTATACAATCTGAATGCACAATCTCATTTAGACTTACCATCAACTATGTAGTGTAAGGGTCTGTCTGATTGTATACAAATGGAATGGATTGTTCAGGTTTCTCCTTTTATAATTTAATAAATCTGAAGAAGATTGTACAATCTGATTGTATAGTGTATGATCAGCTTTACATGAACCCCCTCTGTAACCCTAACACTAATTTTCACTGTAACGTCACATTATTCTACCCTGTAATGTAGCAAGAACTCTTGCTGTAACTGTAATCCTAACCCTCACCCTGGTCCTCCAACCTAACATTATCCCTCCATGCAGTGGCATTGCATGGGTTGCCAGCACCCAAGGCAAGGCAAGTATTGTGCCGCCTAACCCATGGACTCCTTGAGTCTCTTCCACCAGAATATAGTGTGTGTGTGTGTATATATGTATATATATCCATCCACCTCACAGGTGTGGCATATCAAGATGCTGATTAGACAGCATGATTATTGCACAAGTGTGCCTTAGGCTGGCCACAATAAAAGGCCACAATAAAATGCGCAGTTTTATCACACAGCACAATACCACAAATGTGGCAAGTTTTGAGGGAGCGTGCAATTGGCATGCTGACTGCAGGAATGTCCACCAGAGCTGTTTCCCTTGAATTGAATGTTAATTTATCTACCATAAGCCGTCTCCAAAGGCGTTTCAGAGAATTTCGCAGTGCATCCAACCGGCCTCACAACCGCAGACCACATGTAACCACATCAGCCCAGGACCTCCACATCCAGCATCTTCACCTCCAACATCGTCTGAGACCAGCCACCCGGACAGCTGCTGCAACAATCGGTTTGCACAACCAAAGAATTTCTGCACAAACTGTCAGAAACCATCTCAGAGAAGCACATCCGCATGCTCATCGTCCTCATCAGGATCTCGACCTGACTTCAGTTAGTCGTCATAACCAACTTGAGTGGGCAAATGCTCACATTCAATGGCATATGGCACTTTGGAGAGGTGTTGTCTTCATGGATGAATCCCGAGGTTATGGTATGGGCAGAGTATGCTATGGAGAACTGACACAGGTGCATTTTATTGATGGCATTTTGAATGCACAGAGATACCGTGACGAGATCCTGAGGACCATTGTTGTGCCATTCATCCACGGCCATCATCTCATGTTGCAGCATGATAATACACGGCCCCATGTTACAAGGATCTGTACAAAATTCCTGGAAGCTGGAAACATCACAGTTCTTGTATGTCCAGCATACTCACCGGACATGTCACCCATTGAGCATGTTTGCGATGCTCTGGATTGGCGTTTACGACAGCGTGTTCCAGTTCCTGCCAATATCCAGCAACTTCGCACAGCCATTGAAGAGGAATGGACCAACATTCTACAGGCCACAATCAACAACTTGATCAACTCTATGCGAAGGAGATGTGCTGCATTGCTTGAGGCAAATGGTGGTCACACCAGATACTGACTGGTTTTCGGACCCCCCAATACAGTAAAACTGCACATTTTAGAGTAACCTTTTATTGTGGCCAGCCTAATGCCGCATACACACGAGCGGACTCGTCCGCTGAACTCCGAAGGACTTTTCGACGGAGTTCCAACGGAGTTCCGATGGAGTTGCAACGGAGTTCCAATGAAACGGACTTGCCTACACACGATCACACCGATCGTTTCGAACGATGACGTACGACCGGACTAGAATAGGGAAGTTCATAGCCAGTAGCCAATAGCTGCCCTTGCGTCCTTTTTTGTCCATCGGACTAGCATACAGACAAATAGATTTTTTGATCGGACTCGAGTCCGTCGGAAAGATTTGAAACATGTTCTATTTCTAGGTCCGTCTGAATTTTCGACACAAAAGGTCCGATGAAGGTCCGATGAAGCCCACACACGATTGGAATGTCCGACGGATTCGTTCCGTCGGACCAGTTCGGTTGAAAAGTCCGGTAATGTGTACACGGCATTAGGCACACCTGTGCAATAATCATGCTGTCTAATCAGCATCTTGATATGCCACACCTGTGAGGTGGATGGATTATCTTGGCAAAGGGGAAGTGCTCACTAACACAGATTTAGACAGATTTGTGAACAATATTTGAGATACATAGGCCTTTTGTGTACATAGAAAAAGTCATAGATCTTTAAGTTCAGCTCATGATAAATAGGGGCAAACACAAAATTGTTGCGGTTATAATTTTGCTCAGTGTGTATATATATATATATATATATATATATAATATATATATATACAGTATATATACACATTAGGAAACTCTGTGCCTTACTTTATCCTTTCCTTACTAATTCCTTACCCTTCTAGCACAAATCTCTGTCATCCCTACCCTCCAAATGCATCGTCCCAGGAAAAAATTCCTCCTTATAACACCCCTCCCAGTGCAAACCCTCTCCCCCTTCTAGCACAAATGCTCCCCCCTTCAATTATAAATCCTCTCCTCTTCCAAATCACCCCCCAGCACAAATCCCCTTACCAAATCTCCACCGCCTCCCCATCACTTCTCCCAGCAAAAATCCACCCCTAGCACAAAACTCTTTTAACTGCCCCCTACCACCTTCAGATCATATTGCCCCTTATGCCCTGTACACACAGTCGAACATTGATCGGACATTCCGACAACAAAATCCATGGATTTTTTCCGACGGATGTTGGCTCAAACTTGTCTTGCATACACATGGTCGCACAAAGTTGTCAGAAAATCAGGTCGTTCTGAGCGCGGTGACGTAAAACACGTACGTCGGGACTATAAACGGGGCAGTAGCCAATAGCTTTCGTCTCTTAATTTATTCTGAGCATGCGTGGCACTTTGTGTGTCGGATTTGTGTACACACGATCGGAATTTCCGAGAACGGATTTTGTTGTCGGAAAATTTTATAGCAAGCTCTCAAACTTTGTGTGTCGGAAATTCCTATGCAGAATGTGTGATGGAGCCCACACACGGTCGGAATTTCAGACAACAAGGTCCTATCACACATTTTCCATCGGAAAATCCTATCGTGTGTACAGGGCACAAGTGTAATTTTCCCTCCCTGAAACAGACCTTAGATCAGTGTGGCTCAATACAGGTTGACATCCCTCCTCCTGGCTTTTCCTCCATCGCTTGTGTTTGATATATTTCAGAGCTGAGGAGGAGCCTAGCCTCCCTCAGCTCTGATGTGTATTGTTGTTAGAGGCAGACAGTGAGGATGAAATGCTGTTTTCTGCAAGGGGGAGATCATGAACCTAGGGACCGGGGCACCGTGCAGGAGATGTGAAGCAGGTGCCTTGGGTGCCCAGTGCTAGCGCACCCCTGCCAGGGGATTTTGTGGAGCCAAATGCAGAAACATCCATAGATTCTAGAAAATGATCCATACACATCCACTACATAATGAGCTTGTTATCTATTTTTCATGTAACTGATTCTTACTTACCGATTTTGCCTCTGTGTATTGTCCTCCATGAGCTCATGAACCTCTCCTTTCCCCCTTCACTTATGTGTTTGGAACGAGCAGCGTACGTTACTTGCGGTCATGTGTACTGTTCAATGCACACTTCAAATCCAATAGGCCATGGTCCCCAGTCCACCTTGGTTGCGATCCAGAGTGGGTGGGTACATTCTCTCACATAATGGGACCATGAAGATTAAATGTATCCACCCCCTAAAGGAAATCCCCCCCCCCCTCTATGTCACTTTTGCTATACATGTAAACAAAAATTTGTATGGAATTTCCACAAAAACCATAGTAAACCCTTTGGATCTAGGATGCATTGTAAGGGGGATCCCTTGCAAAAAAATGGGGTTCCTCCAAATACATACCAGACTGCTACTTTGGGCATGCAGGAAATGAGGTGGGAGGATGCATGTTGATGAGAACAAGAGCTGGTTGTGGGGTGCAGGTGGGGACTTCTCAGAATCTGGAAGTTCCCCTTAAGATAAAGTCAGGTGTAAATAAACATACAAGTTTTCGACAAGTCTTATAAAAAAAAAAAAGCATTGTAAATCCAACATCAATCACGAAGATCTTTGAAAGGAAAAAAACACATTGATACTTCTGCTCATGCAACACTCCCAAAGCTAATGACAGCTCTCCAGAGCTGAAATCAGGTTTATGTACAAGGGGGCAAAGCTGTGCTGAGATTACTGACCAATTGTGCACCTGGTCATATTTGGCCTATGGTCATATTTTGTCAGTGATGTCACTACCACCTGCCCCTTTTCTTACTTGGCCAGGCATTCCGGGCCATGTAAGAAAATAGGGGCCAGTGACATCACTGTTTGTAAAGGACTCGGTGGTACCTGCACCCACCAGTAACCTTAACAAACATTGATGATAGGAAGCTATCATGTATAATAGCGTTAGTAATAAATGCTTTTATACATGATGTTTGACTCCACTGAAACAGGTAAATGTTCAAAAAGTTTGTCCAAAAGTCCAGATAGCAATAGTTCAGTTCGAACTTGTGTTTGGACCAGCCTTAGGTTTATCATTACAACATACAAAGCCATGTACAACTCTGCCCTGAGCTACATCACCAACCTCCCCTCAAAATTTCACCCAAACTGTCCTCTCTGCTCCGACTAATCTCCTGATCTCTAGCTCCCTCGTCACCTCCTCCTATGCTCACCTCCATGACTTCTCTAGAGCTTATCCTATGCTCTGAAACTCCCCACCCCAATCTGTGTGATTATCTCCCTCTCTGTCCACCTTTAGGAAGTCCCTAAACCTAACCTGCCTCTGAATTTTCATACTATATCAACTCATCCCTTCACAGTTATTGCCTTTTGTACCACTTGCCTTCTTTTAGATTGTCAGCTTTCACAAACAGAGAACTCCTGACCATTTTTCTTGATTTGTGTTATGACTGTACTGTCCTTATATTGTAAAGTGTAGTACAAACCATTGGTGCTATACAAGTCCTGTATAATGGTTGAAACTTTTGTCACTGTAATAGTGAGCAAACATGTATTTAATGGATGGCAGTAGAAACCAAAGAGAGGTTTAATACTCCCTCACCCTCCAAAATTAAAAAAAGTGTCTGAAATAACACTTTAAAGCTCAGTAGACATGAAAGGTTTACTTATATTCTGGGCCTAGTTGAACTGTTGTCTCTTGAGCAATGAATATCAAAAACTGTACAGAAGACACCAAAAGCAGTATAACACAACTGTATTAATTTCATGCTTGCAGTGTATCAATCATTGCATCAGTCACAGTTCTGCCCAAAACAATTTGATATCTCGCTTCTAAAAAAAACGTCAATGAGTGTACAAATCTGTGGCCAACAGGATCAGTTACCTGCACTGTGAGCCAGGAGAGAGGTCTAGTGTGGCTTTGTGTTATTGTAACCGTATATACTGTTTTTCAGCTCAACTCATTAGCTTCATGTGTTTTAATCAATACAGATTCTTAACACCTCAGTTTCCACAGGTTTGATGGTTAAATAAATTGCCTGGTGAAAAAAACAATAATGTAGCCCAGAATGAACCATTTTGCCAAGTATTAATTATCATGGTATTAATGCTGCCCACTTGGTAGCCATACACAGGGAAATTAGTACAGACCTAATGGTCGAGTCTTTAATAGATTAATACATCATGATTTGCATTGTGCTGCCACCCTATGTTTTAGTCAATACAAGGTCACGTGGTCTGCTATTGTCTTTTTGAGTCTGCTGTGTGTGCTCACCGATGTATGCTTGTTTGTGTTATTTTGTTGTTGCTGTAAAGTCCTAAAGTGTTTCTAAAGGTTGAAGGTTTTTACCTTAATGCATTCTCTGCATTTACCTGAGCCTGATCTTAAACCAGCACTGTTCAGAAGAGCAGTAGCTCCCTCTGCTCTCTCCCTCCTCATTGGCTCAGAGACAGCAGTGAGAGTCATTGGCTCCCCCTGCTGTCAATCACAGACAATGAGGAGGGGGTGAGGTTGGGGCGGAGCCCTGCTTTGTGTGTCTGTGGAATGCTCCTATGACAAGTAGCTTGCTATGATGGGTGCCTGGTGGGGGGGGGGGGGGGGGGATGTGCTAAGGAGGACGGGGGGTATCCGAGAAGAGGAGGATCGGGCTGCTCTGTGCAAAACCATTCCACATAGCAGGCAAGCATAACATGTTTGGTATTAAAAAAAAATAAACTTAACAATCACTTTAAGTAATATAGTTATTTTGTGTCCAGTGTTTTCTCTTGCCCTGGCCTGGATGACCAGAGATCAGATACTGCAAAGTAGAGATAAGCAAACTGGTCTATACAAGTCAAACTCATGGTGGATTAAGCTGGCCTACTTTGAAGATAGCTGGGGTGCACCATTTGATGAATGGCAAACATAGTAATCGAAGGGCTCCTGGCAAAGACCGATTTTCAGCTGGGTTTACACTATAAAGACAGAGCCATATGATGGAAATGATTTACGTGCAGGGCCTACATGGCTGGATGGAATGGAAACCAGGCAACCTGGAGTTAATTAGTTTTATAAAAAATGTAAAGTTGAGGCACTTACAGGATTGGTTAGAAGAGCTTGGATGGGAAGACTGCCTGGGATGGTGGTCAGGTCTTCAATAGATTAGGATATCCTGCATTGTATTGTGTTGCCATCCTGTGTTTTAGGCAACGTAATGTTTGCCATTGCAACATTGTGTTTTGAAGCTTGCCGTTAATGCTCACTAATGCGTGTGTTAATTTATTGTTACTGTAAAGACTTTAGTAAGAGATTTATTTTTATGTCCAGTGTTTCCTCTTGCCCTTGATGACCAGAATTCACATGCTGCACAGTAGAGATAAATGAACTGGTCCGTGCAAGTCAAACTCATGGAGGATTGGGCTAGCCTACTTGGAACATAGCAGGAGTGAACCAGGTGATCAGTAGTAGGCATAGTCACCAAAGAGCTTCTGGGGTGAGAACAGTTTTTGCCCAGTCACCCTCTATTCAATTACTACAATGGTACGTATGATCTGACATTGTGTGAAATAGCTTGAGCAGTGAGCTGGCAAAGGTCCAAAGAACCAGTTGCCAAACCTAACAAAGTCTAGGCACCCTGGTATTGTAGTACTTTTTAGATTGAAGTGGTTGCTTGCATGGTGCAATATATGCATCTCTAGTCTCTATATTTTAAGGTTTTGTAGATGCTGGGATATTATATCACTTGGGAACAAACACTTGTTTGTGAAATATTTGCCGTTACGTTTGTGGGTCTGTACCTGCTTTTCCACACTCCCTGCAGGATTTTCAATGTATTTTAAACTATGAATAATGTTATAGGGAAAGCTTGAACATGCAAAGATGGAATGCCCAGAATTGGACAGGAACACATTACAACAGGATGATATAGCTGTATCCAAGACATAAAAAGGTTGAGCTGGCCAAACCCATCTCAAACTCACCTGGCTTCACCTAAAGTATAACTAAAGAATTACTTTTTGGATTGTTTAATTTAAGCTGCCATTAAAGTGTTACTAAACCCAAAACAGTAAAATTAGTCTGTATATGCAATAAGCATGTTATACTTACTGTGGAACCTAAGGGGTTAATCATCTGCATTATGTAAAAAGGCTGTTTGATTTGTATGCACAGATCCTCCCCTTCTTGCATTGCCCCCAAAACTTGGCCGGATAAGACAGAGTTACTGGAGTCACTCTGCACATGCTCAGTTTGGGTGTATTGCTAGAGAGTTCTTTTTCTTGGGAAGGTGCATGTAATCAGCACAGGGCCAATCAGCACTGTCCGGACAGAGGGTCATGGGTCCTGCATCACGATAGGACAGTCAGTGCAGTATGAAAACTCCTGCTACAAGCTTTAACCAGGCACTGATAGAAGTCACAAGACTGCTATATACTGCTGATAAGAAAAGGTATTTAGCAGTTTATATTTACTAAAATAATTGCATTTCCATGTTCTGTGTACTGTGGGAGTCCAGATATAGTGAATGCAGGGCCCTGGGTTTTGTAACACTTTAATGCATTCTATTAGTGTATTTTTAGCAAAAAGGAGCGGGGCCCTTTCAGGTAGGCAGTATGGGTCTCCATGATTTCTAACAGCAGCCCTGAATATTGGCACCCATTACACCTCTGATACTTGTGATTTTTAGGCTTCTTCACATTTCCTCCAACCAGATCATATTTTAAAAAAGTAGGAGCTATGGAAAATCACAATCATCACAAATAACAATGTGAACCTGAACTCAAAAAGTGAACATTTTCTATCCAATAGGCAATTTATAGCAAATGTACCTTGTTTTTCCTTTGAATTCTTCCAAACAAACATAGTAGTACTTTTTCCGTGGCAAGGCACTCCTGTATCTTGAACCTTATCGTTCAGGGTGTGAGATCGTCTAAGTCACTCACTGCTTCCTTTGAATGCCAGTTGCATGAGATTTGGAGTGAGATTTGGTATTGTATGTATTGTGCTACATACTAATAAACAGACAAGTCCCAGTATCTTGCTGAACTGAAGGTGATTTTATTTATTACAAATCATGGTATACACAATAGCAGGATTGCAGTCAAATCCTGGATAGCACCTAATAGTGCTTACATATTAGGGCTCATGTACACTACAGCTTCTAAACTTGAGTTTAGGAGCTTTTGGCGTTTTTTTCCAAAGCTCCTAAACTCAAGTCCATAAAGGCCTATGTGTCCATGTACACACAGGCTTTTACTTTTTACTTTTAAAAGTGTAGAAGCTGCTGCAGTTAAGGGAGGTTCAACCTCCCTCAACCTCCCTCTCCTGAGCACGAAAGAATTGCGCTCAGGATAGGAACGTTTTATCAAAACGTGGCAAAATCACAGTAAAACCGTGGCGTGATTTTGCCGCATTTTGCGTTTTTCTGTGGCTGGCAGTCAACCTAGTCTATGTGTACATGAGCCCTTAGGCTTTAGTTTTGCATCTATGCTGTAGCTATGGAAAAGGTGAGGATCCCAAGAAGTGCTGGTTTTGTTTTCGGATAGGACTATACTCCCTGGCAGTGGCTGTCCGTCCTTTTGGGGCGCCCCCCTATCCATGCGTCCGGCCCCCTAATCTACATGCAGGGTGCCGGACGCATGGGGGGGGGGTTAACACTTGATTAGAGCCAGAGGCTGTATTAGGCTTCAAAAAAAGGGTGGGCTCTGGGCACAGAGCACTGCCCCTGAGCCCATCCAGTTGTGTGACCATAGCGTAAGAACTCTTTTGGAACTCCCTACCCCAGTCTGTCCGACTGTCCCTTAATCTATCCATCTTTAGACAATCCCTGAAAACCCTTTTCTTTAAAGAAGCTTATCTTGCTTCTAACTAATACACTGTTTTACTTTCTCCATCAGCTCATCCCCCACAGCTATTACCTTTTGTATCAATTGACCCTCCCTCCTAGATTGTAAGCTCTAACAAGCAGGGCTCTCTGATTCCTCTTGTACCAAATTGTAATGTAACTGTAATGTCTGCCTTCATTTTGTTAAGCACTTCGCAAACTGTTGGCGCTATATAAATCCTGTATAATAATAATAATATTGTCACACTGATCCTCCTCCCGGCCAATCGGGATGCGGGTCCTAAGACCCGTCACCCGATTATCTGAAAGGACAGGCGCTCCTATTCTACAGAGGGAGGAGACGCAAAGCGGAAGCTTCCATGATGCAGAGGAGAAGACTCTGCCCACCGCCCGTAGGAGCGCTGCCTGCCTGCGACCTAGATGGGATAAGTGCGGGGCTGGATGACCCCCCCCCCCCCAAAAAAAAAAGAACCACCAGCCACTACTGCTCCCTTGTGGCAGCAGAGTTTATCATTGATCTAAAAATCGTGCTGCATACTATTATCTGTGCTCGATAGAAAGCTGTACATCAGAAGGTGCAGTGGAAGGATCTCCCTGCTTTGTTTCATTCATTTTGTTGATTTGAGCTTACTCCAACTTTTCTGTTCCTTCTTTCCTATTACTCCACCACTCATAAGGTCACCAGTTATCAAGGGGCAGCACTGACATGAGGAAGTCTAGCCTTGACTTTATCAAGATGGCCACCACACAAAGTGTGGAGCAAGACATGTGAAGTCAGTGATGGGGGGAAGATAAGCTGTAGGATTATTCCTGCTGACAAACCCCTTTGGGCACAGCTTCCACAGTCCAGGTTCTCTTTAGGAGAAATGTATTTCGATGAAAAAAATTTACTGTAAGGGTTCCTATTTGAGATCAACTTTTTCTGTTGCTGTAGCTCACACGTGTTTGAATTGCCGGGCTGTGTGTTTCTTTATTAAATCTAGCCAAACCTTTTCTTAAGACAGAATCGTTTTATGATGGTGCCAAACAATTAACCACTTATTCAAAAAACACGACCTTTTACTGTTTGGAAACCTTGCCCAATTTCCTCCAAACAGTTCTGAAAAAAAAGTGTCTCTAGTATGAAAAGAGCATAGTTTTCACCACAGTAATTATTTGTGTTTTGTTCTTATCTATTGTCTTTGTAGTCTGGCTTTAATTAACCCCGTGGCTGCTGTAGGCACCCCAGCCGCTTTGCGGAGAAGGTTGCTGGCGGGCCTCTGGAGGATTAATCAGCTGTATTTATTTGGAGATCTCCAGATAACGCACAGTGTCAGATCTATGTTGCTATTTTCCACTTTTAATTCCAGACTAGCATAGAATTAAAACACGCAGTGTGGAAGGGAACCCATTGCAAGCGCTGGGGAAATTTATGGTCCTATTAGAGTCATATTGGGCCTTTGTTTATGAAATGTATTTTTCTTGATTTGAGGTTTGAGTTGGTTTGATAATGAGGCTCAGAAGATTCATGGCCCCCTTTTTGCAGCTTAATTTAGGCTCTATATCAAATATGTAAAATAGCTCTGGCCTCTGTGTATAATACATTTTAACGGTGGAACTGTGCAAGTGTCATTTTTGCTTTTTTTTTTTTTTCTTTTGTAAATGAAAGGCCAGATTTGGCTGAGATTGACTCGCTAAAAGTAGTGGCTCCCTAAAGACCATAATCCTAGACTTGATTTTGTAGGCAAGTAGGGTTTATTAAATCTGTGCTGCAAGAGAAAGTGTTTTTTCCTATGTACACCAACCTTTTTTCCTACAAAGTGCAAGTCTACAAAAAAAAGAAGAAAATAAAAAACAGGTTGAGCTGTAAGTCCACAGCCTGTAGATTAGACCTATGACCTTGTACATGGAATTCCTTTTTACATATAATGTAAAGTAGTACAATATATTCCTAATGTAGCACTAACTCACGATGGAGCTGCTGGTTTAAGCGGGCTTGTTACCTTCACTCTCCTTCCCTCTGTTTCACCGGCACCGGGTCTAGGGTTCCGTTGAGTTTACCTCTGGATGATACACGCACCAACACTTGAGTACGTTTTCAATGCTTTATTCAACAACTTGACAAAGGAAGTAGCAGGAAAGAGGCGGTAAGGAAACTGCATGAGAAACTCAAATATTCTCTTGTAGGGTTCTTGACAAATGTCCTGGTAGGATTTGGAAACTACTATAGAATGCGCTCCCCTCGTGGGACACACTCCTTGCCCGCCTGGATAGGCCTCTCTCACTTGCCTAGCAGCCAGTACGTAGCACGAACAAAAGTCTCTGCCACAGACTTGTTAGGGGGTAAACCTGTACGATCCTCTGCCACAGGATGTATTGGTTTTCTGCAATGAACGTCAGTCACAGTGCCTGAACCTTTAAGCCAACCCGGCTACACTATGCTGTATAGTTACTTCAGGATACGTCCTCTAACCGAGTCACCAGGCCCCTCTCCAGACCAGCACGCTGCGTGATCCTTCCATGACGGGTCCTCCCCTGGGATCTCCTCGGTTGTCCAGCTTCTTCACTCGGGATAGACAGCTCAGGACCATTCCTCGGCTGCTGTGGTAGACCGAGTTGTCTCCGGAACAGAAGAGCATCCATACGCTTCGACATGCTGCCTTTCCAACACTAATCAGTGGTAACAGCGACACCCACCGGTTAGCATGGAAACACACGCAACGTCAGCCAAGCTGGAACAGAGGCAAACCTAACCTTCTTAACGAACAATTTACTAAATTTACCTAACATATGGTAGATCGCAAATCTACTAGCGCTACATACTCCCCCCACTACAATAGACGTTGTCCCCAACATCTGTCCAAAAACAGTGACAATAACTCCCAAGCCTGGGAGTGGGTATTTGAGTTTCTCATAACTTGGATAGACAAAGAGACAGAAAAGACAGGAGAAAGACATTACAAGACTTACATCTATAAAACATTATGTTTACATCGGCAAACAGAACCATCCTATGACTGTACATAACCTCACTATCTATCTAGCTGAAAAGCCTCCCAGCTTGATAGGAGATCCAACATTCCCTGAAAAGGAAAACATGTTTAAACACACACAAATACTGTACAATATCAGGAGCAAAGCCTCATCTCTTTTTCTTTTTAAAGAAATGAGCCTCCCTTCCTTTTTATCCATATTGGAATAAACTTAAGGAGTCCATCCCTGTACTATGATCTCTTCAAATAAAGGGAAAAATCCGGCTAGCAAAAAAGAAGTCCTTGGATTTAAAACACTGAACAGGATATGTAGATCTTGACCACGCAGATCTCTTTACACTGACACTAACTAACTATCTACTTGCAAAGTTCTTTTTGTCCAGAATCACCAATAAAACCGGGGACCTGGCAAAGTCAGTGGTTTTCCCGTTTTATCCACTGTGGTGATGAAATAGACAACATTGTCCTTTCCGGGCCTACAAATGACCACTTTGACAGCATAGATGTGCTGACCGAAATTCCAGTGCATGAAACATCCGCTAAAACGTTCATCCATCTTAACAGAACACCCAGTCCTTCGGAAAGGCTTAGGCACAGACAAGTAGTCCCAAACAGCTTCACTGTACCAAAGTTCCCGATTAGTTTCAATCACTTGCATTATATCCTGGGGCACCTAGGGGAACTCCAAACCATACTCGGCAGCCACCCCCTTGTTCAACATAATCTGCAAACGTGCAAGTTTGGGCAAAGATCTGTCCCTCCCCATACCAGGCGGTACACAGGAATCCAATGATTTGCTCACCATAGACCCAGCCGGTGTCTGTAGTGAACTAGCAACTTTTGGCAAAGTCCCAGTAACAGTACTGTGTGACTCCACACAGGGTGACGTCTTCCCAGAACTCAGGGCTGTCCATTCAGGGAAAGTCATAGTAGAGGCAACATCTTCACCTTGTGACTATAACAGCTCTTGTGACATAGTCTCAAATAGGTCATCATCACCGGAAAGATCCGACATGGATTCTACTTCCGAATCTCCCAACTCTTCCGCTGGTAGATATTTATTTACAGTCCCGGATACATTCCCCATTAGTGGCTTACCCGTTCCTGACGTGGACTCTGGTAGCTCCGGTTCAGGTAACCTCTGAGGTAGGCCTCGACCACGGCCGTGGGAAGCCTTTACATATCCCACCTTCCTTTGAGCAGGTACAACAGGAGTAGGTGTAGTGGACGCAGAAATCAAAGTAATGTCCCCTGATGAGACGACAGCAGCAGTGTCTCTCTCCAGAACATTGGCAGTAGCAGCAGGCAAAGTGGCGGCCTGTCGCTCTCTCTCTGTAGCAATAGCAGCTTCTACTGTGGCGATACCTGTTGCCCAATCTATCCGATAAGCACGGGGCGACATAGTAGGTTGCTCCACCACAAACAAGTACTCTCCACATTTAGGACATCGGCCAAACAGACGGAGATGCACGGCCAATCCCTCACATCGGTGGCAGATCATACCCAGTCCCTCAATATCTCCTGAGGTATACAGGACAAACCTCCCCTGCAGCTTCAAACGAACTCCAGTATCTGTAAGCAGGGTTCCAGATAACACAGTATTCAACACGGTGCTCGCAGGGAACATTCTCGGTCCCAAAATTGGCTGCATCGCCGGAAAAGATATGGCCACACTCTGATCTTCTCAGCACGATCACGAGGCTTCTCTTTTCCTCTGGTGCCAAACACACACACGCGTCCCACACGGTAGCAAGTAGGGTAGACTTCTCCCACTTGTTCTTCTGGTCACGTAGCTCCCGGGCCTCTACTGGCGCCCTCCGTCTACGCATTTAGAAACAAAGTCCTGCAGTTTTAACCCTTTATTTCCCTGAAAGATTTTTTGTACAAAGTCCAGCTCTCTCCGTAAACTCCCAGTAAAACACTTCTCTGGGTTGCGAGAATTGACGGTCAACAAATCCCGGACGAGCCCCCACATGTAGCACTAACTCACGGTGGTGCTGCTGGTTTAAGCGGGCTTGTTACCTTCACTCTCCTTCCCTCTGTTTCACCGGCACCGGGTCTAGGGTTCCATTGAGTTTACCTCTGGACGATACATGCACCAACACTTGAGTACGTTTTCAATGCTTTATTCAACAACTTGACAAAGGAAGTAGCAGGAAAGAGGCGGAAAGGAAACTGCAGGAGAAACTCAAATATTCTCTTGTAGGGTTCTTGACAAATGTCCTGGTAGGATTTGGAAGCTACTATAGAATGCGCTCCCCTCATGGGACACACTCCTTGCCCGCCTGGATAGGCCTCTCTCACTTGCCTAGCAGCCAGTACGTAGCACGAACAAAAGTCTCTGCCACAGACTTGTTAGGAGGTAATCCCATACGATCCTCTGCCACAGGATGCATTGGTTTTCTGCAATGAACGTCAGTCACAGTGCCTGAACCTTTAAGCCAACCCGGCTACACTATGCTGTATAGTTACTTAAGGATACGTCCTCCAACCAAGTCACCAGGCCCCTCTCCAGACCAGCACGCTGCGTGATCCTTGCATGACGGGTCCTCCCCTGGGATCTCCTCGGTTGTCCAGCTTCTTCACTCGGGATAGACAGCTCAGGACCATTCCTCGGCTGCTGTGGTAGGCCCCAGACAAACTTTTGGGCCCACCCCTGCGCCGCAGCAACGTGGGCCTCCGGAACGGAGGACCACGAGATAGCTCTCTAACGCATACCTGTCGGCCAGGAGGGCCATCAGGTGGCTGTAAAATGAACCCCTTAAAATGGCGTCTGTCCCATATATACCCTTGCCCAGAATGCAACTCGGAGGACCACCTCCACCGAGTTGTCTCCGGAACAGAAGAGCATCCATACGCTTTGACGCGCTGCCTTCCCAACACTAACCAGTGGTAACAGTGACACCCACTGGTCAGCATGGAAACACACGCAACGTCAGCCAAGATGGAACAGAGGCAAACCTAACCTTCTTAACAAACAATTTACTAAATTTACCTAACATATGGTAGATCGCAAATCTACCAGCGCTACACTAATATACATTAATTTATACTTTCCAGTCAATACCTTTGGTCATGACCATTGGAGTTGTGTGGGCAAGTAATGGTAATTAACAACTTGCCTACTGGGCACTTTCACCCTCTTCCTGCGCAGGTCAATTTTCAGCTTTCAGTGCTGTTGCACTTTAATTGACATACAACACTGTACCCATATGAAATTTTTTTTACACAATTAGAGCTTTCTTTTGGTGGTATCTAATCACCCCTGGGTTTTTATTTTTTGCTTAACAAATAAAAAAAGACAGAAATTTTGGAAAAAAAACACCTTTTTTCTTAGTTTCTGTTATAAAATTTTGCAAATAAGTAATTATCCTCCTTCACTGTTGTGTGTGGATGAGCCTGCACTGATGGGCACTGATAGGCAGCACTGATGGGGTTGCACTTATAATCTGGGCACTGATGGGGTAGCACTGATGGGCACTGCTGAGGCGGCACTGATGGGCACTGATGGGGCTGCACTGATGATCAAGTGCCCTGATTATCTGTCTGTCCCCTGTCACACTTGCTGGTTACTGGCTCTGCCATGTGACAATGCATGAGGAAAGGAAAGCTAATAACCAGCACGTTTGTTTACATGTGATCAGCTGTGATTGGATACAGCTGATCACATGGTAAAGGCCCACCATGATTGGCCCTTTACCGAGATCTGTGATCAGCTGTGTCCTAAGGACACAGCGATCACAGAGTGCACCGGATGTGTGTCACAGGGGGCGCATGGGGTCGTGGTTCCGGGAGGACATCCATTGACGCCCTCCCGGAACGACAGAGCCTAACTGTAGCCATCTTTTGGTTATAGCACAGCTCAGAAGTGGTTAAAGTGTATCTACGGAACAAACTTTTTTGCTTGTTTTGGATAGAGTAGGGTAGATTTAGATCATCTGTCAGATGTTTATTGCCGTCTGCGTCACCTTCTCTATTTGCCCTGCTGACCACGGTTACTGGGACTGAAAGTGAGAGAAAATCTTACATTTTCAGTTGGCAACATATCAGCAATAGAGAGGAGATCTACCAATGGGGACACTTGTTCTAGTAACATCTATCTAATAGCAGAGCATACTAGCTCATTATGAAATACTTACCTTAGAACGAGGTGTCGGCAGCTGTTCCCGATCCACGCCGAGGGAGCTGACATTTCCCCTCAGCGTGTCTACCGATGTCGTCACTCCTGCGCAAGCGCACGGGAGACTTCTTTCCGGCAAGGTCCAGCAGCGTCTGCCGGATCTTAAGCCGGACCTTCGCAGCTCATGCGCCGCTGACGTCAGCGGCTGCATGCAAAGTGAATATCTCCTAAACAGTACATGTTTAGTAGATATTCATTTTACCTACAGGTAAGCCTTATTATAGGGCTTACCTGCAGGTAAAATACAAAAAAGGGTATACAACCTCTTTAATAAATTCACTTTTGTTCCAAATAAGTTGGGGTTTTTGTAACGGTCACATGACTGCTTCCTGAGGTGCTACACTGTCTAAACTGTTTTTGTAAAGGTCCATGCTAAGGAGCACAATTACTGTGGCTAAGCAACTCTCTAACATGAGGGGCTGCAAAAGTACATTGGTTGAACTGTTGAAGTTGCAAAGAACATAAGCATGCATTGGAGTTCAACTATATTTATTGCATCTCAGAACCCATCACAGAATCCATCACTTTGATTAGTAAATCAAAGTCTTAGTATTTAAAGCAGAACTAAACTTTCTCAATAGACATTAACTATTGTAATCCTTAGGCTACTAGCCTTAGTAAATAGATACACATAGGAAGGTATATTATAATTATTTGTTTTAAATTCTTTCTTTTTTTTTCATTTCTTCAGTTGCCTCCTGATTTCTGGTCTAATCCAAAACAATGTCATACATCCTAGGAGTCTTTATAGCATTTTTTTTTTCTTTCACACGCAAGAGGGGAGGAGGGGCTAAGCACACCCTCCTGCCTGCATGCCTGAGCTAAGGGCTGATAGATTCCATGAAGTAAATGCTACATGAATCATCTGCCCTTACTCAAGATGGCTAGAAATGCTAGGAAGGTGTTTTCAAAGCAATTTCTCAGCAATTAAAACATGGAAACATGGATGGGGAGTTTGCTTTGAATATTAAAAATGAATTAGGGTTTTCAGTTTGTTGTGCTTACATACGCTTTGGTTCTGCTTTAATAAGGGATTAAATAAACTTAAGCCGCGTACACACAAGCAGACTTTTCTACCGGACTGGTCCGACGGACCGAGTACGGCAGACAATTCGACCGTGTGTGGGCTTCATCAGGCCGGCAGCAGACTTTTTCGGTCGAAAATCTGACGAACTTTAGATTTGGAACATGCTTCAAATCTTTCCGACGGACTCAAGTCCGGTCGAAAGATCCGCTCCTCTGTATGCTAGTCCAGCGGACAAAAACTGACGCCAGGGCAGCTATTGGCTACTGGCTATCAACTTCCTTATTTTAGTCTGGTCGTATGTCATCACGTACGAATCCGTCGGACTTTGGTGCGATCGTGTGTAGGCAAGTCCGTTCGTTAGAAAGTCCGTCGAAAGTCCGTCGAAAGTCTGCCGGAAAGACCGTCGGACCTTTGTTGTCAAAAAGTCCGACTGTGTGTACGCGGCATTAGAATAAATTGTTTCCCTTAATTCAAGGGCATGATACAGAAGATGGTTTTATGAGTGCCTCCTTGCACCTTCGAGCAAAAAGATTCATTACTTTTTATAAAAGAGATCACTTTAAAATGTTGCTTCTTGGCCTCTTTGCTTACTTCCCAAATAGGGAAATGGGATTTTTCCCACCGAAGTCCAGTGTTGAGTTCTATTAGCCTAATACAGTTATACTGTATACATGACCACATTTTGGACCCCCCAATTGCACAGTGGTGTTTATCAATACAGATTGCAGATTGTGAGCATTCAGAATATACATAAGCTTTACCTACTTTTGAAATATTAATACAACAGGGATGGTTGCTCAGACAAGCTTTAAGAGTAGTACCAGTCCTTCTGGCACTTGTCAAGGTTTCCAGACTGGCAGTCTATGCTGGTTTATAGCATACATAAAATCTCAAAATCTGATAAGACAGTTTACTTACTGCAGGAAGAGACACAAAGCAGAGTTTTAAATATACTGTCTCCTTTACAGTAGTTCTGCTAGCCGATTACAAGAGAGTAAACTAAATTAAAGTGTCTGTAAACCCAAATTCACCATACCCATTTATTGTTTCCATATAGTATTATAAAGTTGCATAGTTAGTAAAAAAAAATGACACTGGTCCATCCAGTTCAACCTGAGTATGTGTGTTTATGTGACTGCGATTTTTCAATATCCCTGTACATTTTGTTCGCTTAGAAACTCGCTTAAAAGTTTTATTTTTTTACTTATCTACACTCCCTGCTGACACCACCAGCTGTGGAAGGGAGTTCCACATTGTTACTGCTCTAAAAGTGAAGCAGTTTAAGATTCTTAGATGAAATAGTTTTCTCCCAATGATACAGTCACCATTTAAATAGGTGTATAATGTGATCATATCCCCTCTAAGTTTAACCACTTGCCGATCAGTCGCCGTCATTTTTCTGCGGCAGGTCGGCACGTTCCCGCAAATCGCTGTAGCTGTACGTCGGTCCTTTAAACAGCTCTAGCAGGCACGTGCGTGCCCACTGCACGATGAAGGACAAGATGCAACTGGCCGGCGGCTAGATGTCCACCGATCGTGGGCAAGAGAGCCAGGGTAAACACACACACATCACCATTCTGTCAGGAGAGGAGAGACAGGTCGTCTGTTCCTACTAAGTAGGAACACCGATATGTCTCCTCCTCTAGTAAGTCACATCCCCATACAGCTAGAAACACCTAGCAGAGAACAAATTTAACCCCTTGATCGCCCCCCCTAGTGTTAACCCTTTCCCTACCAGTGACATTTACACAGCGATCGCTGTATAAATGTCATTGGTCCCAAAAATGTGTCAAAAATGTCAGAGGCCACCTCTCTCTCTCTCATATAGCTGGATCTTCCAGCCAACGTCCGACTCTTTGGATAAGGTATAAAAAAATATGGGAAGAAGAACTCAATACGTGTTTTTCAGATTCACAATGGGAAACAGCTTGTGTGTTTACCCATAAATGTTCAATAAGCACACGTCTACAAGTAATCTCTTTCAAAATTCACACCCAGTGGTATATCACACCGGCTAAATAAAAAAACTGGCCTCCTACGGAGTCGGACGCCTGCTGGAGATGTAATGAGGGAAGGGGCTCCTTCCTACATCTTTGGTGGAATTGTATACCAATTCAAACTTATTGGACACAAATTAAAATGTGGATAGTTCATATCACGGACACCCAAATAGAACTAAACGCAGCCTGCTGCCTATTACATGTCAATGTTCTCTCCTACAAAAAAATACAAAAACTCCCTAACACAACATTTACTCAATGCCACTAAGGCACTAATCCCGAAAAAAACTGGAGAAGCAGAGACACTCCAACAATAAAAGATTGGTTAATGAAGGTCAAACTAATCCATGAAATGGAGGAAACCATTACTATAAAAAGAGAAACTACAACCCAATTCCATAATAGATGCAGACCTTGGAACATTTTCACTCAGTCAGAGACCTTTCAAAGAATCCTTTCTAACTAAAACCTCTTGTGGATTTACTCTTAAGAGCTTCAAACTTACTTGTACATTATTATATAAAATAGTACTCCTCTTCGTTATCCATTACCCACTCTCTGTTATTATTACATCTTTTTAAACATTGTGAGTATTCCCGATAATAGATGACCTAAAACTCTGAATACCTGTTTAGCTCTTGTTTATACACAGTGATGAAAAGAACAAATAATTATAATTTGATTTACCATATTTCATCTGTTCACTACAAGTCATGTTTACTTGATGTATTATTTTTTATTTTTTCGTTTGCTGTTTATTTGCACAATTGGTACTTTTATATACCCATTATTCTTTGTATTTCACGTATTTCATCTTTTCTTTAACTATACAATTACCTTTATTGTGAAAAGATCACCGCCATTACTAGTAAAAAAAATATATAAATAATAGAAATGCCATAAATCTATTCCCTATTTTTCTAGACGCTATAACTTTTGCGCAAACCAATCAATATACGCTTATTTCAATTTTTTTTAACAAAAATATGTAGAAGAATATGTATCAGCCTAAACTGATGAAGAAATTTATTTTTTTACATTT
This sequence comes from Lithobates septentrionalis, assembly GCA_037952835.1. Lineage (NCBI taxonomy): Eukaryota > Metazoa > Chordata > Amphibia > Anura > Ranidae > Lithobates > Lithobates septentrionalis. The sequence continues at coordinate 2,554,792 of JBBDGP010001667.1, read as the reverse complement.
TTTTTTTGGGATATTTATTATAGCAAATAGTAAAAAATATTGGGTTTTTTTTTCAAAATTGTCGCTCTTTTCTTGTTTATAGTGCAAAAAATCAAAACCACAGAGGTGATCAAATACCACCAAAAGAAAGCTCTATTTGTGGGAAAAAAGGACTTCAATTTTGTTTGGGTACAGCATCGCACGACCGCAAAATTGTCAGTTAAAATGAATCAGTGTGGTATCGCAAAAAAAAAATGGCCTGGTCGTTAAGGGGGAAAATCTTCCGGTCCTTATGTGGTTAATGTTTGCAGTTGTTCCTTATATCTGATGGTCCTCAGCCCCCTTATTAGTTTTATGCCTTTATCTGTACTCTCTCCAGTTCAAGGAAATTTGTCCTCAGGATTGGTGACCATACCTGGATGGCTTACTCAAGATGGGGCCAAACTAGAGTTTTGTAAAGTGGTAGAACTATAGTTTTATCTGTTGCGTAAGTTCCCTTTTTAATGTATAGTAATATTCTGCTGGCTTTGCTTGCTGCAGGTTGGCATTCCATGCTATTGCAGAGTCTGTGATGTACCCCAGATCATTTTCCATCCTGGATTTCCCTAGAGGTTCTCCCCCTAGCAAGTAACCTGCATTCATATTTTTAACTTCCAAGTGCATTACTTTTCATTTTTCTACATTGAACCCCATTGGCCATATAACTGTCCACCCCTCCAATTTAACTAGATCTTCTTGTAAAGTTGCAATATCTTGTTGTGAGGTTATTGACCTGCTTAGCTTTGTATCATCACCGAAAATTGAGATTGAACTATGTATTCTGTCTATGATCAATTTAAACAGAATTGGTCCCAGTCTGCCATAGACGCTCTTTATACACATTCTCTTACAGTAAGCATACATTTTCGGGTGATCTTGCCAGAAGTTTCAGTTTCCTGGATCATCACAACAACAAAAACCTCAGGGCACTTCCTGGTTTATCATTGTTGTGCCATCCACCGTGTTCCCTGTATGAGCGTGCGGGAGGCTGTACTGACATATGGCTCCTGTACACAATTTCAGTTAACCTGTGATTACACAGGCAGCCATACCTCCTGGCCAACCCTAGCAGTGGCTTTGCAGCAGCTTGAATGCCGCTGAACGTTTTTTTTTTTTTTTGTCTCCACCTCCACCGCACAGAGCGGGTGTTGATAGAAGTGCACCAAGCAATCACATGTCTGCTAATGTGCAAAAAAGATATTTGGAGGCTATTTTAAATAATAATTTAAACCATTACTATATATTGTCTCATACACAGTAGTGTTTTGTTCTAATATGTTAAAAATTCACAGATACTTTAATGCCATGTAGGCCATCTCAGTGTAGCACTGCCCCTTTAGGGATTGCTGTGTGTAGACTTCCCTGGGCTTTCCCCTTATTGTCTTGCAGCCAGTTACTAGGGATTTTCACACGACCACCCATACTCTCATCCGCTCGTTATCCAATAATCAATCCAGGGGTTTGGGTTTTATTGTTGGAACTTGGATGGTAGAAGGGAATAGTGGGTTATCCAACTGGAACTAATTACAGATGAGGACAACTCTCACTTGGCCTCACCAGGTTGAATGTGGTAGCAGACACTCTGCTATACCATACTGCACTCGTATGGAAGAAATAAGTCATTTGCTTGCTCTGGCAGCAGACTTGATATAACTGTCTTATCTTCAGGACACTTACTAACGTCCCCTTACTGACACCTGTCCACTGACTTTACTAGCGGAAGGGGTGGCCCTCACAGGACAGTCCCTATGACACAGATCTGTACTCACAGTAGGCAGAAACAGATCCTTCCTGATGTGTCTCCCTTCCAGTCAGCTCTGCAGGACATCTGGGTTGCAACTTTGCTCGGATTCAGGCTCTCAGGTCAACCACCCGAGGCCGCATGGCAGCTAGTGCAGAGCTAAGGCAGCCGCCCCCTCCCTCCAGGGACCCCGCTCTCCAGCCGAAGACCCACATGTGCCCTTGGCATATACACAGTCACCCAGCATGCACTGAGGCACTTAACTCTGCCAATAGCCAGGGCTGCAGCTATACATGTGCTCTCCTTTGTCAGGTTTCCTCCCACTGTCCAATATGCCCCGTTCTATTGGACCAGTGTGAAATTCAGACAACATGAGCAGCACCTGAGCGCCATGAGCAGACCCTATCAATGGATCCCTGCTCCTTGGTAGGCAGAGAGCATCTAACTTTACCTGGCAGTCTCTCTGGTAAGCAGAAAGACCCCAAAACTATACCCTCTTCAAGCACCTACCTAGAAGGGTGCTACACTTCTCCCCTCCCCCTATTACTGCACTCATCACCTCTTTCTAACTCTAAGCCCACTTGCTAACATACCCCCCAGGATACTGAAGCACGTCCCCTCATACAAATCATATTCTCATATTACCTCCCTCACTCTTCTGCTTCTCCTAATCGCTGGAGATATTTCCCCAAACCCTGGGCCCACTTTATTTAACTGTGCCCAACACACCCATCACCCTACACCCTCTGGCAGTAGTCGCAATCTACACAATCTAGTCTCCATTCCTCTTCTTGCCAACACCAGCCTCACTCTCTCCTGCGCCCTCTGGAACGCCCGCTCTGTCTGCAACAAACTCACTGCTGTTCATGACCTCTTTGTCACTAATTCCTTTAATCTACTTGCTCTCACAGAAACCTGGCTCCACGAATATGACACCCCTTCTCCTGCTTCCCTCTCCCAGGGTGGCCTTCACTGGACTCACTCCCCCAGGCCTAATGGACGCAAGGGAGGTGGAGTGGGATTCCTCCTATCCCCCCAGAGCACCTTCCAGGTTATTCACCCTCCTCCCTCTTTTTCACTCTCATCATTCGAAGCCCACTGTATACGTCTATTCTCTCCCACTTCCCTAAGAATTGCTGTGATCTACCAGCCCCCTGGATAGGGTTGCCACCTTTTCTTCAAGTCAAACCCGAACACTTTAGCGGCGCACAGCAATTTTTTTTTTTATAGTATAAACTATACATATATTTTGCTATTAAATAATATTTTTAATCATATGAAGCTTATAACAAGAGTCCCCCTTTACATTAGAGTCCAGAGTTCCCCTTTTACATCTGAATCCACAGAGTTCCCCTTTTACATCTGAACTCACAGAGTTCCCGTTTCACTGTAAGGCGGGACTCTGCAGACTCTGATGTAAGGGAGAACTCTGGGGCCTCTAACATAAAGGATGCTCTGGAAACCCTGATTTAGGAGGAACACTCAAAACTCTCATGTACGAAGAAGACTCTGATGTAAGGGAAAACACTGTTGCCTCTGGTGTAAAGGGAAACTCTGATGTAAGGGGTGCTCTGAGAACCCTGATTTGCCTTAGTGTACTTACTCAGAGGCAGGAGAGAGAAGGGGGAGACTTCAGTCACAGACAGGGATGGATGGTGAGCTCACTCACCCTTTGGCAGTCAGCACCTCTCATCCAGATGTATCTGAGGCTGCTCGACTTCAAATTTCCGGCCCCAACTTTCCTTTTCCGAGGCACAGCGCCGGGGATTGGAGTGTGGGCAGACAAAGAAGGGTAGGGGAGGGGGGAAGAGGTGCAGATCGAGCCCTCTCTCCTCTCCCATCTGTGTTTTTTTTTTGGGGGGGGGGGGGTTGTTAGTGCTGGCTTTGGGCAGTGTGAAAGAGTGTAACAGACACTCTCAGCTTATACAACTGCAGCTGGCAACCCTACTGGGAAGCCATAGTCCAGTCTAAATAATGTGTCCGGGTCTCAGACAGTCTGAAACCCGAACACATGATTCCAAACCCGAACTGTCCGGGTGAATCCTGGACAGGTGGCAACCCTACCCCTGGACCATTATCGACTTTCCTTGATGAGTTTTCTGCCTGGCTACCCTACTTTCTCTCTTCGGAAATTCCCACAATCCTTCTCGGTGATTTCAACATCCCTGCTAATACAAACACTCCTGCTACTTCTAAACTTCTTAGTCTAACCTCTTCATTTTACCTGAAGCAATGGTTCAGGCTTCTACTCACTCTGATGGCAACACCCTTGACCTTGTATTCTCTTATCTATGCACTCCATGCAACTTCTCAAACAATCCTTTTCCTCTCTCCGACCATCACCTTATTCGTTTCTCTCTCCCCCTGTCTTCCACCACCTTTCCCTCCAATCGCCTAACCGTCACCCGTAGAAACTTTCGCAACTTCAACTCCTCTCTCCTCTATTCTGCTACCAACCACCTCTATGACAAAATCTCTCCCCTGTCCTGCCCCAACCAAGCCATATCCATCTACAATAAATCTCTGTCCTCCACCCTGGACAAGCTCGCTCCCCTCACTACACGCAGAATCAGGCCTCGACCCCTACAACCCTGGCAAACAGATGACACTAAAATTCTCAAAAAACGTAGTCGTGCTCTTGAGCGTCTGTGGCACAAGACTAAGTCTCTCAAAGACTTCAACCAATACAAATCTGCCCTCCAAAAATACTATTCTTTCGTTCACACTGCCAAGCAAACCTATTTTACAACTCTTATTAATACCTTCTCATCCAATCCCCGTAAACTCTTCTCTACCTTCAACTCTCTACTTTGTCCTCCACCGCCTCCCCCCCACTGACTTACTCACTGCCCAGGAAATCGCTAATCACTTCAAAAACAAGATTGATACAATCCGTGATGAAATCTCCACTCTACAGGTATCTCCCCCAGCTAAGACCCCATATCAACAGATACAACTGACACTACCTCTATTCAAATCTGCTACTCCAGACGAAGTTGCTAAACTCCTTTCTATCGCCCACCTAACCACCTGTCCCCTGGACCCTATTCCCTCTCAAATGCTACGGTCACCCTCTGACCCCATCCTACACTCTCTAACCCACATCTTCAATCTCTCCCTCACCTCTGGCGTCTTCCCCGATGCTCTAAAACATGCACTGGTCACTCCCATACTCAAAAAACCATCCTTGGACCCTACCAATCTTAACAACCTACGCCCTATCTCCTTGCTCCCCTTTTCCTCTAAACTCCTTGAACGCCTGGTTTACAAGCAACTGAGTGACCACCTCATTAAAAACAACCTTCTTGATCCCCTTCAATCTGGATTTCACCCTCAACACTCCACAGAAACTGCTCTTTTAAAACTCACAAATGACCTACTAACTGCAAAAACCAACGGACACTATTCTGTACTCCTACTTCTGGATCTTTCAGCTGCCTTTGACACGGTTGACCACCCCCTCCTCCTCAAAAAACTTTACTCCATTGGTCTCCGTGACTGTGCTCTTCAGTGGCTCTCATGCTACCTATCCCAACGCACCTTCAGTGTCACTTACAATTCTACTTCCTCCACTCCTCTTCCCTTCTCTGTCGGGGTCCCCCAAGGTTCTGTTCTTGGACCTCTTTTATTTTCAATCTACACCTCTTCCCTGGGTCAGCTGATAGCCTCTCATGGCTTTCAATATCATTTCTATGCTGATGACACACAAATCTATCTCTCCACCCCTCAACTCACTCCATCAGTCTCCTCACGCATCACTAACTTACTAACCGACATATCTGTATGGATGTCACACCACTTCCTCAAACTCAACTTGTCCAAAACCGAGCTTATAAAATTTCCTCCCCCACGTGCCTCTTCCCCTGACTTCTCTGTGAAGAGCAATGGCACAACCATCCACCCGTCCCCACATGTCAGGGTGCTAGGTGTTATCCTAGATTCTAAACTCTCCTTTCAGCCCCACATCCAATCACTTTCCAAAGCTTGCCACCTCAACCTCCGCAACATTTCTAAACTACGTCCCTTTCTAACCAGTGAAACTACAAAGCTCCTGATTCACTCCCTGGTTATCTCTCGCCTTGACTACTGCAACTCACTCCTCATTGGCTTACCTTTAAATAGACTATCCCCCCTTCAGTCCATCATGAATGCTGCTGCCAGACTCATCCACCTTACAAACCGCTCAGTGTCTGCTACCCCTCTCTGCCAATCCCTCCATTGGCTGCCACTCACCCAACGAATTAAATTCAAAATACTAACAATAAGTTACAAAGCCATCCACAACTGTGCCCCCAGCTACATCACTAACCCAGTCTCAAAATACCAACCTAAACACCATCTCCGTTCCTCCCAAGATCTCCTGCTCTCTAGCTCCCTCATCACCTCCTCCCATATCCGCCTCCAGGACTTCTCCCGAGCCTCGCCCATCCTCTGGAATTCCCTACCCCAATCTGTCAGACTGTCTCCAAATTTATCCACTTTTAGGCGATCCCTGAAGACTTTCCTCTTCAGAGAAGCCTATCCTGCCTCCATCTAACAACTGCACTATTTTCTCCATTAGCTAATCCCCCACAGCTATTACCCTTTTGTATAACTTGACCCTCCCTCCTAGATTGTAAGCTCTAACGAGCAGGGCCCTCTGATTCCTCCTGTATTGAATTGTATTGTACTTGTACTGTCTGCCCTAATGTTGTTTTAAAGCGCTGTGTAAACTGTCGGCGCTATATAAATCCTGTATAATAATGTATAATAATACATCAGTTTTATATCGTCTCTTGTAGCCAGATTCAGCAAACTTCAGTGCTTCCAAGCAGAACAGTAGGTTAAAGTAGAACTATAGGCAAAACTTTTTTATATATTTTAGATCAAAGACTAAAGGAAGGTTTCAACCCATCAGTTTATTTTTTTGCCATCTGTGTCCCATTGGGGAGAATTCCCTGCAAATTAAGCATATCCCTAGGGGACCCCAAGGTCACCAGAACTAGTGTCCCCATTGGAAGATTTCCCCTTTACTACTTTTCTGGGGACAACCCAAAATTTGGGATTTTCCTTTACTTTCACTTTCAATGATAATGGTAAACAGGACAAATATAGAGGGTGAATCTCCCTAATGGGGGCACAGACAGCAATAAAAACTGACAGATGTTTCTAATCCCTCTCCACCCTATCCAAAACAAAAAAAAGTTTTGCCTTTAGTTGCACTTTAAATTAGCTAAATACATTCCAGGTGCATCTAAACAAAAGGTGTGCAAAGTCTTATGCCCTGTACACACGATCGGACTTTCCGACAACAAAACCGTGGAATTTTGTTCGAAGGTTGTTGGCTCCAACTTGTCTTGCATACACACGGTGACACAAATATTGGCCAACAATTACGAACCTGGGTACGTGGTGACGTACAAGATGTATGACGAGCCGAGAAAAAGGAAGTTCAATAGCCAGTGCGGCTACTTCTGCTTGATTCCGAGCATGCGTGAACTTTTGTGCGTCGGACTTGTGTACACACGATCGGAAATTCCGACAACAAAGTTTTGTTGGCGGAAAATTTGAGAACCTGCTAGCCAACATTTGTTCCGACAACAAATGTTCGATGGCACATACACACGGTCGGACTTTCAGTCAACAAGCTCACATACAACATTTGTTGTCAGAAAATCCGATCGTGTGTACGGGGCATAAGATTGTTTTCTGTATACATCAGCCAAAGCTTGAGTAGAAAAGCCTGTCACCTTCTAGCATACTGCAGAGCAGGCCCCTTGCTCTCTGTGTGGAAGTAGTGATTTCTTTGTAGAGGTCCAACACGCACCCCACTGAGTCAGAGCTAGAGATCTCCAATCAACAGGACACATGAGCTTTGCTGATTGCAGGTTTGACTCAGTAGGGGGCGTGTTAAACTTCTGCAAGGAGACCACTGCTTCCCTACAGACAGCAAGGGTCCCACTCTGCAGATGTTGGCAGGGGACAGGCTTCTCTATTCAGGCTGTGGCTGCTTTAGAAAGAAAAAGAACTGTAGGACATTGAACACCTTTTGTGTTTATCTACCTGAAATGTATTTATTTGATTTAAACAAAGGGTTCAACTGGGATTTAGTATGAACTCCATAACAAAAAACGCAGCAGGTAAACTTTGTCCCCAAAGTCAGTTTAAACATAAAATTAAGTTTTGCTGAGGTGCACCTTTACTTTAAATTGGTTCTTATTTACACATCAGCAGCTAGTTTATTCTTACCGATTTTGGCTAAGTGACTACACAGACTGTGAACTTTACTTGCAAAACTGTTAATGTAGTCTCAATTAATGTGCTAGCCTTCGTTCCCGCTTAGCGCGTCGCTGGAAGTTTATGGCGTAATTTGCAGTTCTTACTCATTTTCAGTACCATTAACATGACATCTCCACTAGCCCGGGCCAAAGGAAGGCCAAAGTTGAGAAGGAAGGTGACCTTCTGCTATCTGCTCTGGACCCCTTAATTTTTTAATACCATTTTAATGCCACAAACGAAAACCAGCTGTATTGTGGAATTCCCAACGGTAAAATTAGTGCTGTTTAACAATGCAGTCCCTCGTGCTCAGACTCTACAAAAAACAGCTTGTTGTACTTAGTTAACCATGAGATGGTTTCCCAACTGTAGCCTAATTACAGCATTCTTGCATGGATTCGATTCCTTAACCCATACAGTACAATCACAGCATCCTTAAAATTAAAAATCCAGTTCTATGTGCTTTCTTTTATATATACAGTACTTGTTGGATTTGTTTGTAATGCAAAGTTGCACAATTGGGAAATAATACAGTGTGAAAATGTATTTAAACCGAAATGAGGTTTTTCAGTATGTTTGGCATCATGTCTAACTGTATACTATTTTTAAAGCAACCCTGTTCTTTCTCTGTCCATGAGAAGTCCTTCCATTGGATTCCACTTGAAATTGACACTTCTGGGATTGCCAACCTCTTGGTCCCCCCCCACAGTTTAGTATAAGCGATAGGGTCACTTTAAGGCTAAAATCTAGCCAGACTCACTGGGGTAATAACACCACCAGATCCAGCTCTAGCAATATTGAACTTAGGTGTCGAAAAACTCCCTACCAAATATTGTAATTTTGTACTTCAGGTTCCGCTGGAAGCCAAGTCTTAGGGCCAACACTCTAACAAAATTTGAACAGGCATATAAATATTGGATTTCGGTTATATCTACTAGACAATAACTTATATTACCCAAGGGTTGTTGCATCTCTTTACTGTTTTTCTCTTTACTGTTTTGTTTATTATACGTTTATATCCTCCTCAGTACCTTCCACGTTACCTTCCCCTCTCCTCCAGGACAATCTAATGTATTCCTGTTAGTAAAATGTATCTGTACTGTACACCAGCCCATGGGGCTTATTAACTGTAAACTAATAAGAGATGGATCCCTTATCCTTTGCTTACGTAATATTTGTACTTGATTGTGCTTAGTGACACTTAATAAAAGTACATTGTTGAAAAAAAAAAAAAATGAAATCCATGCAGATATGTGTAGTACTATCCCAAGGGAGCAGCTATTGTTACTGGGTCCACTGCTTGTTCTCAGCCCCTGGTCGTAGCCTCCCTCTTACTTACACCACTGAATTACCCTGGCTGGAACCTCTCAGCTGTCACACGGGGGTGACACACAAATTGTTGCAAGATATATGTTCTGTATTGGCAAACCAAAGTAGAAATAACAACACAGTAAGTCAGTGATTCAATATCAACACAGAAAGAATCAATGAAATAACTGGTACAATACAGTAACCCATGTACCCCTTGGGGTGAGCTCAGCATGTATTGCAGTACAAAGAATAAACAGCAGTCTTCTGCCAGAGAGATGAAGCCTCGAGTGAAGAGAAGGGTTAGCACATATGAAACAAGGGGCAATATGGAAGGGTTCCCCAAGGTTTTTTTAGCAGCATAGACAAAGAAAGAGTGTATATGTGTACAAAATAATTTATTTAAGAAAAAATCAATCTCATGTGTCGATTAAAATATGAGCTCTGCTTCAGGGACATAGTACATATTCCATGATACAACAATGCAGACACACAATAATAACAGCATAATATTACATAATGTCTGCTATGTAGCAGTGACGACGCGTTTCAACCTATGCAGTCACGGTCTTCTTCAGGGGGGTGGTTTGCTATAAAAAATACATTCAACATCTCAAATTTCCAAGACTATTTCATCGTGCACAAACATTATAATTACCACTGAGAAGATGGAATAACGGATCTCCTAAATCTGGTCCCTTAAAGATTAAAAACAGTTGGTTGATCGAGGAGGCTTCATAATCATCAATACCCTCCCTGAAGGTAGGAGTCCAGCTCAATACAGCTTGCAAGAAGTCACACTAATGCCGCGTACACACGGTCTCACTTTTCGGCTACAAAAGTCCGACAGCCCGTCTGACAGACTTTCGACAGACTTTCGATGGACTTTTGGCGGACTTGCGGTGGACTTTCTAAGGAACGGATTTAACTACATACGATCACACAAAAGTCCGACGGATTCGTACGTGATGACGTACACCAGACTAAAATAAGGAAGTTGATAGCCAGTAGCCAATAGCTGCCCTAGCGTCGTTTTTTGTCCGTCAGACTAGCATACAGACGAGTGGATTTCTGGGTCCGGCGGAGTTACGACGTAAAGATTTGAAGCAAGTTCCAAATCTAAAGTCCGTCAGATTTGCGACTGGAAAAGTCCGCTAAAGGTCCGGTGGGGCCCACACACGATCGGATTGTCCGCCGGATTTGGTCCGTCGGCGTCCGTCGGACCAGTCCGGTCGAAAAGTCCGACCGTGTGTACGCAGCATTAGGGCACCTTGGAGCAAAAGGAAGGCAGCACCTGCAGTCATTTCAAAGTTATGATAATCTATCAAGGAAAGGTCAAAGTTTTTTACCCTTAGTAAACTGATAAGGAATCCCTAATCATTTACAAATATTTATTATATATGCACATTGTAGTGATGTAATATTATATTAAATGATATGTGATGAAATAATTTGTTGCTTTAATCATTGTGTTAAATGTAAATATGATTATAATGTATTATGTAGTATACAATAAAATATAAGTAGTGAATGTATGAGTGGATTGGTGTGAAGAATATGAAAATGATATGGGTGTGAATTGTTAGCTGAAGTTGTAGATTGATGGTTGCCAAATTAGATTGATTTTTCCTTAAATAAAGATTTTTTTTGCACATATATACTCTTTCCTTGTCTATGCTGCTAAAAAAAAAACTTAGGGGAACCCTTCCATATTGTTTGTTCCGGGGTGTGCAGCCCAAGTGATTCTCTCATATGTGTCTTCCCCAAGCAAATATGAAACAGGCTAGCTCCCTTGAGGACTCTCAGAACTGGAAGACAAGACCTATTCTTGAGAGTTTGGCACAATTTTTCTCAACCCAATCCTACTGTCAGGCAGGTCTCTAGAACTGCACAGTTCTGAGTATTAAAATCTGCCGGCTCAAGTGGGGCCTTTTAATGTTGGTACACATAAACAGTTGTGATCTGTAGGACAAAAAGTTGGCAGGTCAGCCTCAGCCAGAGTATGGTATGCCCCTTTAAGAGCAGCAGGGCAAGGTAGATACGTGCATGGGATTAATAACACACTTGGAACAGGGGATTTAGATGAAGTTCAGATCACGGTGCAACTATTGCAGTGTGGGAAGGAGTTGGGGGGATGGACAAAGTTTGGAGGATAAGCGGAACTGCTGAGTCACTGCTGGGAGGGGGGAGGAGGCACAACCGGAAGAGGGTGCAGGGTAAAATGAATTTCTAAATCACTGCTGGGAGGGAAAGGGGTGGGAGAAGGTTGAGCTACTAAATCACTGCTGGTAGGGGGAACAGGAGTAGCTGAGCTGCTGAGGGAAGGGTTTGAACCAGTTTAGTGCTTTTGCTGTGAGTTTTGAGGATGCACAGTGCCTACAGCTCCAGAGGTCAGGGAGGGCTTGTTTTAAAGCTCATGTAATTCTGGTTGAGGATCTGTAAATACTTGAATATCGATAGTCTGGACACAGGTACATTATTTGAGTGCAGTTGGAGGACAGCAAAAACAGGTGGTTGTGCTACATATTACCAACCCCCCCACCCAAGGTGCAAAGGCATCAGGGTGGGTTTATATACTTGCCATGGCCACAATGGGTTCTTTATGGAGTGGCAAGAATTATACCCCCCAGTCACATTCAGTAGGGAATACTGCCCACTGGATGTGACCCGTTTAAATGTATGGGATCTCGCTGTAACCTCCCTGCAACTGCTTGCAATGCATGCGGTTGTGGCCCAATGGTGTGCACTTTCCATGGTTAAAGCAGGTGTTGAAGAGGGGACTGATCACCTTCTCGCCGCCTGTCAAATGCCCTCTGAAAAGAGAGCGTTAATGTAAATGAGCCCTAACCTATATAGCTAGTTAGTCACAAAGTTCACCTGTCTGTCATTGAGCAATGGGGTCAATGCACAACTGTATCTATACAAATGGCTAAACCTCTGTTTTGACCATTCAGGCTGAAATGTTTTGTGCTCCACACCAAATTTTAATCCCCTCCAGCAGTGGACAAAAGACAAACTAGTTAAAGTTTATAACATGAATCAATTCTTTTTTTTTTCTCCTTTTTTATTAAAACTAATAAAAAAGCAAGCCGACACTTTTAAGCCGCACCATCAAATGATACAGCGATACCATACATCCCACCCAAAAATCTTTCATGATTGTATCCCTTTAAACTAATCACCCTCCGAATTAATTAAGCCTAATTGTTGTGAATATGACAATGAAGAGGATTTTTAAAAGGACTCGAGAACAATGTCATCCTTTTGAATTTTGGGCACCTAATTAAAAGACAGGAGTGTCAGAGCAGTAGGTCATCTGAGCAATGATAACTGATAGAGCTCAGATTGGTATCGGCGTCACATATGCAAAGTGCTGGGTGTGCATATATTACTAATTATACAGATAGCTTCAGGTTTTACTATTAATTGATTCATATATCATCTAGTGGGACAAAAAGATTCAGCTCCTATTGTTTTCTGCCCTCAACTATGGTTAACCTTTTATGAACTCATAAATGCAACTCATCCTTGAAACCCTCCATGCTGACCTCTGCACGTAACAAACTCGAGCTCCATTGATGTCATTTGTTGTTTTTGTAGCACTTACCCCTGAAGGAGCTGCTGATGTTTGGGTTTCCTTGTTCCTGGTGATAACGAACCTTGAGACCACACCCTCTTAACACATCAAGGCTAAAGGAAAGGCTGTTTATTTGGGCAACACACCCAGCAGAGCAAACAACAGCAACAATTAGAACAAATAATTGCAGAACCATGTAGGCTCCTGCTGCCGTCCGTCAAACTCCTGTAAGGAGGAGTGAGGGCATGGCTTACCGTTTTGTGTGTGTTGGGAGGGTGCATGCTTAGCTCTTGGCTTGCTACAGAAGGCACCGAAACACTGGCAAACCAACCAACACTGGCAGACCGACCAAAAGAGATCTATTTGTGCAATATCATTGCACAGAGAAGGTAAGTATACCCTATTTTATTTTATTTTTGTTGTACCCAAACAAAATTGATGCCTTTTTTTTTCCCACAAATAGAGCTTTCTTTTGGTGGTACTTGATCACCTCTGCGGTATTTATTTTTTGCGCTCTAAACAAAAAAAGAGCGACAATTTGCTTTCTGCTACATATCCACTTTTTGCTATAATACGTATCCCAATAAAATGTAAAAAAACGAATTTCTTCATAAATTTAGGCCAATATGTATTCTACATATTTTTGGTAAAAAAAAAAAAAAAAACAACACAATAAGTGTATATTGATTGGTTTGGACAAAAGTTATCGAGTCTAACTACGGGATAGATTTATGGACTTTTATTTATTTATTTTTTTAAATATAATAAAATATTTTTTTAGATAATAGCGGCGATCTGCGATTTTCAGCGGGACTGCAACATTGCGTTGGACAAATCTGACCCCAAATTACACTTTTCGGGGACCAGTGACATTATTACATTGATCGGTGCTATAAAAATGCACTGATCAATGTATAAATGACACTGGCAGAGAAGGAGTTAACACTAGGGGGTGATCAAGGGGTTAACTGTGTTCCCTGGGTTTGTTCTAACTGTAGGGTGGGTGGGCTTACTGAGACATGACAGAGATGGTTGTTCCCGATCACCGGGAACAAAAGATCTCTGTCATGTCATCTGGCAGAACGGGGAATCGCCTTGTTTACAAAGGCAGATCGCTGTTTTGCCTCTGTGCTTAACGATCGCGGGCGGCCGGCAGACATAGATTCTGCCAGACCTGCGGGCACGCTCCCACGGCTCGCAGAGCGCCCGCAATCTTACATGCACGGACTGACCTACAGGTTGTGAGCTGGTCGGCAAGTGGTTAAAGATAAATTTGATTTCCATCAGAAATCTTGCCAGATGTACTGAGTTAAAAAAAAATAAAAAAATTCAGTGCTGCAAAAGTTTATAGAGACAATATAGAAATTTGGAGTTAGAATTTGGAGTTAAAAGCCATCCTTGTGTATTACATCACTTGTCATTATTTAAATAGCATCTTTTTTTTAACCCTCTCCTTTTTGATTGGCTCTTTTCTCTCCTCTTGTTGCTCGTTTTTTCCTATCTCTGTGCGGTTTTCCAATTCTGCCCAGACCTCTCTCTCTTTTTTTTTTTTTAAACATCATTATTCCGAAAATTATTATTGCTTTTAGCAATTGAAATATGCCTCAAACAGGATTGTAGATTTATTAAATTCCCTAAGAGCATTTATGTGTAGCATAAAACAATTGCTGAGTTATGTTTTATATCATTCTTAAATAAATTGAAGGCGTTTTTTGTCCCGGGATGCAATGATTTGGAATTCATAGAAGGGATCTCGGTGACTCACCGCTGAGGCCTTTCTCAGCAATGCCAAGAAAATCGAGACATCTATGTCCTGACGTGAATATTGAAGAACCCGTTTTGGCAAATATTATATGTGTGTTCCAGAAGGTTGTTACAGCCAATTATAAATCACCTCATTGAAAAATTTGCCTTGAAGACTAAGAAATACTTTGGCTAGATGGCGGATTCTACAATTATACCTGCTTAGTGGTTTTTATCATGCTGCAAAGATTTTCATTTGTGGGTTTTATAGTCTGATATCTACCTTTTTTTTTTTTTTGTATTTTTGGATAAAGTTAAAGCTGATTAAAAAAACACATCATCCCAGAAAGCCAGCAATTGAGTTGCAAGTTTGAAAATGACTTGCTAAGAAATTGCTAGACTTGCCGGGCTTCACAAGTTTGTTGCACAATTTCATCAAGTCCGCATTGTATGACTCCAGATCAACTTTCTTTGCAAACATTCTGCAAGTCTGCTGCAAGTTCTGGTTCAGTTATGTTGTGCAATAGTCATCCCACCACAGGGGTCACTGTGACTTGCAGAGCTCTTGCTGTAGACTCACCACTTCAACTTTGCTCTTGCTAGAGACTTGAAATGTAAATTTGCTACAAATTGGAAATTTTTAATTATCTTTTAATCACCCCAAATTCTTATCTGTCATGTGACAGATCCTTGCCCACATCACTCTCTGGTGACATGAACACTTCCCATTGGCTGTAAAAACAAATCCATTGGAGGATCTTTAAAGTGAAGCTTTAGTATGAAAATTAAGTCCTGCCAGATCACTTCATGCTGGCCCCTTTTGCAGGTATAGCTATGTAAAACCTTAAAAATAAGTGCCTATACTGTTTAGAATCCAGTACAACCTGCTCTGCACATGCTCAATTGCTCTCTATTTTTTGGCACTGTGCCGAAAATGTAGAGGCCAAACTGCTGACAACCTAGAGATTTACTGCTGCTCAGGGGTTCTGGGCTTTGTCAAAATGGCAGCCTCCACCAAGAAGAAACAATAACATCGCTGGAGGCAATTAACAGCACACACATTTTTTTTTAGAATAGTTATTAATGTGGAATGTATGTTCCTTGCTAAAGAACATTATTTTTTTATCAAGTTGTTATGGGTAAAGTTCTATTTTAGAATTGAAAGCCACTGAATTATTACATCACATGGAAAGGGTGATAGCCAAAGATAAGCAGACCCAGGCTGCAGCAGTAGAACTTTATAAAATGGAAAGAAAAAGGGCGCACCAACCTAGTCCCACATGTATTTATTGATGAATAAAATCATAAAAACTACTCACAAGCACAGGAAATAAAATGGCTTTAGTGAGCCCCTCGTCTGTAGCTTAAAAAGTCTTGAATGCAACAGTCTCCAGACCATAGGGGGGCCACCTAGTGGTCCTGATTTTTTTTTTCATTAAGGAGGTTTTAAGGAGGAACAGGTTAAAAAAAAAAGTAGTCATTCAAAACATTTTTTTATGTTTTGTTTCCAAAGGGTTAAAAGCTCTAAGATTGGGTTCATATATTTGCATCGCAATCATTTTGATTGGCACCCAAATGCACATCCCTAACCCACCACAATCAACCTACATTTGAGTACAACATAATGTACTGATGTGAACCATATATTCATTGTGGTGCACTAGGATAAAAATAACGTGCAGTTGGGCATCTAGAAAAAAGAAAAAATTGTCTGGACTTTAGAGGCAAGGTAGGATACATTATTTATATAAAATCCATTATTGTATTCATAAACAAGATATAAAAAGCATGTAAAGCTGTCAACACGTTTCACTGGTCCACTTCCTCAGGACACACAAGAGGAAAGAAACAGGATTCACTACATAAATTTTTCTTTCCTCTTGTGTGTCCTGAGGAAGCGAGCCAGCAAAACATGTTTTCAAAAAAAGCATTTAGAACTGGCAGCCTACACATTTCCTTTAAGTAGCAGGGAAGAACTGCAGCTGTTGTCAGGTTTCTGTTGCTTGCCCCAGTAACAGTGGAGACAGGGATAAGTAATGAGCATACCTGGGAACTTTCCAAAGTCAGTGAGGATGATATTGGGGTAGGGCAGTAGATAGTGTAAGGGAATGGAATGGCACAATGAAGTATAGGTATAATATCAGTCCACATTGTGTGCCACAGCCAAATAAGGTTGATTGTTAAAAATATATGGGCAACAAACAGGCAATCGTGACAACAGTACCCTTAAATGATATCACGTTATTACTGTTATAGAGGTTCCACTTTAAAAATCCTCACAGCATTCCTACTGCCATATATCCCCCAAATTATTCCTATAAAGTTCTAGAGATCAATGCTATTGTAAGAAAACCATTAAAAAACGTCTGGCACGCATGCGCGCGCTCACGGGCGACTGCAGATGCCCATAGGCACCAATGCGCATGCACGGCGGACTGCATGCACAAAGGGTGCCCTGACCCTGATCAATGCTGACTGGCCTTCAGCTGTTCCCTGATACCCTGAATTATAGCTTTCCCTGATAACCTATTATCCTGCTTGATACCCGTTGCTGAGCTTGGCTTTCCTTGACCCTGCTTCTGGACTCTGCTATACTCCTGATTACTGGTTCCTGACCCCAGCTTCCCATTTGAACTTGCTTCTGCCTAATGCCTTGTTTACCTTGCTGTCCGCCTGCTACCGAACTTGGCTATCCTAGTGACCTCGCTCCTGCTCTCTGCTTGGCTCAACACTGCCATCCGAGTGTCTGCGCCTACGGTACTGAGACCAGCTGCGACTTCCTGCTGCAAGCCTACCAGAAACTCTATATCGCTAGATGTCCCAGTCCTGCAGTCCAAGCAGAGTGCCTCTTTAAACTCAGCTGTCCCATAGTGCACGGCTGCCTTTCCTAATCTGATGGTTCTGCTGCCTTCCCAAGGTTGCATCCTCTGCTACAAGTTTCCGGGTCTACATCTACAGGCACTTGTGTTCCTCCTGTCCCTCGGCTCCCTCTGTACCACTCTCAGCGGGACCTGGACTGAAGATACAAGAGAGGCCGACCTCGTCATTTCAGTCTCCCTTCAGGTTTATGTGACAGCTATAGAGACGCATTTATAAAAATATCCCCACATTATCACTATAGAGATCCTCTATTGGGATCAGCCCCATCATTCTTGTAGGAAAGCAAACAGCCACACTCTGATGATGTTAGATAACATCCAACTCCACACTACCCATCATTCCTGTAGTCACAAATATCCCAGATCATTTCTATAAAGACCTCTCTAATAGAGATCCAAACGTAATTTCTATAATGGCTCCTAAACAGAGATCCTTACTGCATTCCTATAGAGATCCCCTGAAAAGAGGTCCCAAAATCTTATAAAGGTCACCTTGAAAGAAACCCTTAAACCATTCCTATAGAGATTCCCTGTGAAGCCAACCATACATGAATTGGAAATTTGTCCAGTTCAGCAAGGACAGGCTGAGATTTGATCCATGTATGGGCAGGTTGATTTTACCCAAGTTGATCCATCGACTGACCTGGGTATAATCAGCCTGTCCTATTTTTTACATTCAGTCAGCAACTAGCAGTAATCAGATGTTCTGCCGGCTGGGAAGGTTCCCCGTGCCCCCAAACACCCCCCCCCCCCCCAAACACACGGCAGAAAACAATAACGCTGCAGGAGGCAGTCAGTGTTGGTGGGGGAATCAAGTGATTTTCTTTTCTTCCACTCTTGGTGGAAGGAAAGAAAATCAAGTCTTCTATGGTTTACTTAAAGAGATTATTTTCCAAATCATTCTGATAGAGCCCCCTTTGAGAGAAACCCGAACATCGTTCCTCTAGTAAGCCAGGTTTCAGTCCACCCGAAACCCGGACACATTATTCAGGCAGGAGTGTGGATTAGAACAGGGCCTGACAGAAGGGTGAGGGGGCACTACGTGTGCCGCATTACTATTCTCTTTGGAGTGCCAAAAGGTTTCCCAGGTCTGTTACAATCCTATAGTGTATACTAGAATAAAAAAACTTGATGTGCGCCGCTAAAGTGTTCAGGTTTGGCTTGAAGATAAAGTGGCAACCCTACTTGTTGACCAGGCCTTTTTCTGACATTTGTTGCTTACAAGGTAAAATCTGTATTTTTAGCTAGACATATACTTAGAACCCCCAAACATTTTATATATATTTTTTAGCAGAGATCCTAGAGAATAAAATGGAGGTCATTGAAATTTTTTATGTCACACGTTTTTTGCGCAGCGGTTTTTTTAAACGCAATTTAATGAATTAAAAAACAAAACATAATATATACCCATATTTTTTTTGGTATAATATGAAAGATATGTTATGCTGAGTAAATAGATACCTAACATGTCATGTTTTAAAATTGCAAGCGCTCGTGGAATGGCGCAAAACTACGGTTCTTAAAAATCTCCATAGGTGACAGTTTAAAAATTTCTACAGGTTACTAATTTAGAGTTATAGGAGGAGGTCTAGTGCTAGAATTGTTGCTCTTGCTCAGACGTTTGAGGCAATACCTCACATGTGTGAGGTATTCAGGAAATGGCTCACAGCTACTCCCCAGCCAATGGGAACAGAGGGGTGTGGACAGTGGAAAGCAAAGTAGAAGCCCAGTACTGGAGCGTGGCTGTGGGGCCCTAGGGCAGATCAGGGCTGGATTTTTTGGAGGATATGATAATATGACAGGGAGGCTGCAGGAGCCCCCTGGAGCTAGGGGCGGGGTTACGATTGTGACCCCTGCAACCCTTTATGATACGCCCATGCTCTGAGGGATCACTGGAGGCTACCCTGAGTACTAGTTATCCATACAAATGCACGGGGTTGTGCTTATACAGTATGAACGCGTGCTGACTGGAGAAGAAAATATTTCAGAATCTGGAAGGAAGATAAGTATTATTCCAGGTGGGTGTCACATAGGGGGCATGGAGGGATTTATTTAAGGACAACTTCACCACTGTTGAAGTTGTCCTTTAAAATCCATTTGAAGTCTCACATTTTGTTTATCTTATCTCTTTATAGTGCTGTACTATACACTTTAATGATTCATGACTGATTTGGCCTGAGCTCAACTCTACAGCAGACCCTGTCTGCAAGCCAGGTCTTGTCCAATATCAGTATATATATATCAGTATATATATCAGAAATGCTCTTTTAGCTGAATATACACAAATTCTCACAAACATGCTCCAAAATCTAGTGGAATGCATTCCCAGAAGAGTGGAGGCTGGTATAGCTACAAAGGGGAGCAATTCCATAATAATGCCCATGGTTCTGAAATAGTTACAGTAAATGCTTATATAGGTGTCATTGTCAGATGTCCACAAACTTTCGCCCCTATAACCTAGTATAAAAGCATTAATTGTCACCCAAAGACTTCATAATGGCTAACTTTCCGATTTATTATTTCAGTCACAGGCCCTCATTCCAACACAATAACCAAAACTGCCTACAAGCTACCACCATTTACAGAATGTGCCACCACTGTACTGAGAAAATAGCTGTTGTGTTTCAGCAGTATAAGTAAATATCTAACTGCTGTGATGCATTTTTTTTTTTATCAATAGTTGTCTTTGGCTCGGTCTCTTCCCTCCCTCATTCCTGGAAATATGTGAAATCTTTAAACATAGCGTTTTTTTACGCAGTCTTAAACGATTTCTCTGGTTGAACAGGTGGAAATCAACCAGACGGAAGGAAGCGGAAAAGTCCGCTATTGCATTATCAATCTGGGCAGCGTTCAGCAGCTATATACACAGACTGAATACCAGAGACAGCAAGCTACTTTTCTGCCTTGTTAGAGGAAATAGCAGAGAGTGGAGGGGTTACATCAATGGGAGCAAGTGCAGTCATGCAGAGGCAAATATTCAGCATATGTAAGTGCAGTTGGAAAATCATTGTCTTGCAGAGGATTCAGAAAATTGGTCTCTAATGGCTCTGGCTTTTAGGCATACAGGCTTGATAATAAAGCTCGAACAGTGATGCTACGGTTTCCCCATGAATGCTGAGAATGCAAACTAGGATACCACCACATATCATATGCAACCATCATGACTGGATTTAGAATAACATCTTTTCCCTTTATTTGGTAGCCATTGGTCTTGCAACATACTGTGAAGAGCACCAGATGGTACCATAATAGATCGTGTGCACAAACTTAAAAATTAACCTGTCCCTTACCTATTCAGGGTCCACGTAATAGCCTTCCACCCAAGTAGAGGGGAGCTGTTTGCCCCCCCCCCCCCCCCCCCAGGATGCATTGATTTGGTCTAAGTGCCCAAGCAGACAGTTGCCAGTCCTGAACACTGTCACATGTCATCAATCTTGTATACGTTCCCACAGAGAGAGAAATGGAGCTTACACAGGGATAAGATTTAGTGCTCTGGCTTGCAAGTGGAGTGACAGGTGAACATCGGGAGATACGTATCAGTAGGTGGGGTGTATTGTCCTTTCAAGAGAACTGGTCACTTTGCCCTGAACCTGATCTTCAGAAAATACCAATTGGTCAACAATACAAAAATGCAGATCAGCTATTCTCATCTGCACCCACTCTAAGTTCTTTGTAGTCTTTCACATACAAAGGTTAAAAAAAATAGCACAGCATGCAGATGAAAATATCAATCTAGTCATGTAATAACTAGCAATGGGCAAAAAAGTCCACCTAGTTCAGACCAATTTGTAGTGCCTGGGGTTGACCCACTCTACTCAAGTGGTAATGGGAACTATACGAAGAATTTCAGTTCACTTCTCTATAGTAAGGTACTTGGCTACATATAATAGGGTAGAAAAAAGACACATGACCATCAAGTTCAAACAAAAGAACAAAAATAAGTAAATAAAATGTAAACATCTCGCCATTCTCAGAACCCTAAACCTGCACTTGATCCAGAGGAAAGGCAAAAAAAAAAAACCTTTTAAAACAATTTGCTCCAACACTGAATAAACTTCTGCATGATCCACAAACACAATTAGAACCCCTGCTAATAATTACCATATCTCTAGCTTCCATTACATTAGCATAAATACTACGTTGTACGATAAGAGTAAATATAAGAATAAGATATGTGGCATACTTTGTGTATTTGACACCTTGGGATGCTCTATATAACAAATTATTTTTTAGCAATTATAAAATGAAACAAATAATATTATAATAAGCCAGAAAATAAAGACAGTGAAAACTGCAGTGTTCCCTCATATCGGTGGTCAGTGTCAATGGAAAAGTTACATTAAGGTCAGTGAAGTGGCCCTTTAAATTAGTGATCAGTTTAACTAAGGGATATTAAGAACACATATTGAGTTGTCCACTTTTGTTCTGTTCTCTTAATCCTTTCTCAGTTTTTTTGTGATAATTAGACCCTATATCTCTCATCAGTACTGACAATGGACTGGCCAAACATGCTCCATGATGTGGAGCAAATGTCATATCTCCATCCCTATAGATGAAAATCTGCCTGTCTATACTGTATTTTGGCAGGTGCAGTGCCTCCTGAGAGATATCACTTCCCTGGTGATGCTAGTGGGTGGAGTTAGGGCCCCTTTATATTTTAGTGTAGGGTGAGGCCAAGAGTGAGTTGGTAGAACTACTTCTGACCTCTACTATGTAGGTCTGTAGCTTGGAATGTACTGGGCCTTCTGGGCCTGGGCTTGGAGAGACACCTTATGCGGGGACCCACTAATGGGGGACTCGAGATATTGTTGGGGAAGATGGCTGGACTTTGTTCTATATTCATGGCACTGAAGTGTTCTGCACTGTATTAGAGAATGGAGTGAAGATGTGACACTGCTGTATGTTATGCACTGTGAAGAGAAACCAATGTGATAGTGCCAGTTGACATTAGGCATGTGCAATTCGTTTCATTCCAAATTCGTTTTTTAACGAATTTCGACAAATTCGTTAATTCGGGAATTTCCGAATTAACGAAAACCCGTTTAACTAATTTTTTCCGAATATTCGTAAATTAGATAAAATTGGACATTCGTAAATTCGGGCATTCATACATTCGTACATTCGCAATTTACGAATGTACATTCGTACATTCGTACATTAGTAAATTAGTGAATTCGTAAATTTGTAAATTCGAAAATTCGGAAATCTGAAATAATAGTTAACTAATAATAACTTAACTATTAGTAATTACTAGTAACTTTTAAATTATAAGTATTGTAATTTCCTTTCAAATTTGGCTGTTAGTGAACGTAACACATACAAATTTATCCGAAGTTATGAATGGTCCGAAAAAACGGAATGCAACATAATGAATTAATAATAATAAATACAATAATAATAATACCAACGTTTTATTATTATTATTTATTATTAATTTGGTCCATTCCATTTGTTTAGATGCAGCATTCGTTTTGGATAATTTGTAACTTCGGATAAATTCGTATTTGTTACGTTCACTGACAGTCAAATTTGAAAGGAAATTACAATACCTATAATTTAATAGTTAGTTACTATTTCAGATTTTTGAATTTTCGTGTTTTTGGATTTTCAAACTTCGAATTTACAAATTTCCAAATTTTCTAATTTACAAATGTACGATTTTACGAATGTATGAATTTACAAATGTACAAATGTACGAATGAACGAATGTACGAATGAACGAATGTTTGAATTTACGAATGTACGAATGAACGCATTTAGGAATTTACGAATGAACGAATTTACGAATCGCGATCATAACGAATGACCCGAAAAACGAAAAAAATAATAAACTAATGAAACGAAAACGAAAATGAACAAATTTTGTGGCTGTGCACATGTCTAGTTGACATTTACCTGTTCTACAGTAAATCTATGAAAAGGCATTTTGTGTGGGCATTTGATAGTTCCAGATCTGGCCAGGCCTTGAAATGTAAGTCTAAAAAAATGGAAAGAAAAGAGGGCGCAACAGCCTAGTGCATTATCCCACATACATTTATCGAAGATAAAAATATATAAAACTACTCACAAACATGAGATGCAAGTATGCTAGAAACAACCAATCTTCTGTGGCTTAGAAGTCCTGGAATACACAGTCTCCAGACTGATGCATGTATATATTCAGCTGAAGGAGCACTGAGGAAGAAAGAAAAACCTTTGAAATGCGTCAACCAGCAGGGGTCCCTGCGTGGTCCCCCTAGGGTCTGTAGACTGTACAGTACAGTGGGGACGGAAAGTATTCAGACCCCCTTACATTTTTCACTCTTTGTTATATTGCAGCCATTTGCTAAAATCATTTAAGATCATTTTTTTTCCTCATTAATGTACACACAGCACCCCATATTAAAAGAATTTTGGCATTTTTGCAGATTTATTAAAAAAGAAAAACTGAAATATCACATGGTCTTAAGTATTCAGACCCTTTGCTGTGACACTCATATATTTAACTCAGGTGCTGTCCATTTCTTCTGATCATCCTTGAGATGGTTCTACACCTTCATTTGAGTCCAGCTGTGTTTGATTATACTGATTGGACTTGATTAGGAAAGCCACACACCTGTCTATATAAGACCTTACAGCTCACAGTGCATGTCAGAGCAAATGAGAATCATGAGATCAAAGGAACTGCCTGAAGAGCTCAGAGACAGAATTGTGGCAAGGCACAGATCTGGCCAAGGTTACAAAAAAATTTCTGCTGCACTTAAGGTTTCTAAGAGCACAGTGGCCTCTATAATCCTTAAATGGAAGACGTTTGGGATGACCAGAACCCTTCCTAGAGCTGGCCGTCCAGCCAAACTGAGCTATCGGGGGAGAAGAGCCTTGGTGAGAGAGATAAAGAAGAACCCAAAGATCGCTGTGGCTGAGCTCCAGAGATGCAGTCGGGAGATGGGAGAAAGTTGTAGAAAGTCAACCATCACTGCAGCCCTCCACCAGTTGAAGCTTTATGGCAGAGTGGCCCGACGGAAGCCTCTCCTCAGTGCAAGACACATAAAAGCCCGCATGGAGTTTGCTAAAAAAACACCTGAAGGACTCCAAGATGGTGAGAAATAAGATTATTTGGTCTGATGAGACCAAGATAGAACTTTTTGGCCTTAATTCTAAGCGGTATGTGTGGAGAAAAAGAGGCACTGCTTATCACCTGTCCAATACAGTCCCAACAGTGAAGCATGGTGGTGGCAGCATCATGCTGTGGGGGTGTTTTTCAGCTGTAGGGACAGGATGACTGGTTGCAATCGAGGGAAAGATGAATGCGGCCAAGTAGAGGGATATCCTGGACGAAAATCTCCAGAGTGCTCAGGACCTCAGATTGGGCCGAAGGTTTACCTCCCAACAAGACAATGACCCTAAGCACACAGCTAAAATAAGGAAGGAGTGGCATCACAACAACTCTGTGACTGTTCTTGAATGGCCCAGCCAGAGCCCTGACTTAAACCCAATTGAGCATCTCTGGAGAGACCTAAAAATGGCTGTCCACCAACGTTTACCATCCAACCTGACAGAACTGGAGAGGATCTGCAGGGAGGAATGGCAGAAGATCCCCAAATCCAGGTATGAAAAACTTGTTGCGTCTTTCCCAAAAAGACTCATGGCTTTATTAGATCAAAAGGGTGCTTCTACTAAATACTGAGCAAAGGGTCTGATTACTTAGGACCATGTGATATTTCAGTTTTTCTTTTTTTGAAAATGTCAACAATTCTGTGTTTTTCTGTCAATATGGGGTGCTGTGTGTACATTAATGAGGAAAAAAAAATGAACTTAAATGATTTTAGCAAATGGCTGCAATATAACAAAGAGTGAAAAATTTAAGGTGGTCTGAATACTTTCCGTCCTCGCTGTATGATAAAGTGTGTTCATTACCACCCCTTACAGGAGCCCTACATGGCCCAATGTTCACCTGATTGTGGCCAGTGATATTTGAGTTTGCTTCATGCCTTTTCATAATCAGGTTGTGTCTGGCCATTCGTGGTCAAATGTCAGGGGAATAGCATTGTAATCTCATGACATTGGCCTTCCAGCTCGACAAGCCTCTGCTGCCATTCCTATACTAAGAAGCTTACATTTAAATGGCCTTTATGTGGATATCTGCTTCTTATCTAATTAATGTCAACATTAAACTCAACACAGATAAACAGCATAAGAATTGAATAGGAAGAGCAGACACTATTCATTATCTTCTTCCCTGCTGACCAGAGGGTTATGATAATATATATCACTATTGTATTATTCTTATTTAATATGGTCATCCTTGGTGCTCCAAAGTTATTTCCCCTCTGTAGACGTGAGACTTATTTTGTAGTGTATGTCATCTCTCGTAGGCCCAGTAATTAGTCATAAAAAGAAAGCAGATCGTGAACGCTGCGGTATAATTGTCAGGGACTGGGCAAAATACAGGATGACAAATTACAGCGTCTTTTGTAGCCTTTGAAATGCCTTGCTGCTCTACGCCAGGCAATAGAGTCACTGGTGGAATGGTGGATTGGAGAAGCCTGTGCTTGTTATATTAGTGAGAAAAGTCCCAGTTTTTTTAAAAACCAGAACCTTCCTTCAGATATAAAGTAGTATTTTATGTGGCACCAACATTTTCCGCAGCGTTGTACAAAGCAAGCACATGTGAAGGATTGTGCAGTCTAAAAAGAGAAGGGATAGCCGCAAGAGGTAATGGATTAGCGCTGCAGTAGGGGATAGAAAGAAGATCATCGACTAAGTAGTGAAGTAATAATAAAAACGTTACATCCCACCCCCAGTTCCAGTTACAAGTAACTCAGCAATAGCAGATAAACCTGCCCATACATTATACAATTTTCCTTTAGATTTACCACAACCATATAATTTGGGGTCCTTAGAGGTTGCAGAGATTCCTTCAAGGTGGAAAGGCTGATCAAGGTCTCACACTTTGAGATGAGGTAGGGGTGTAATTGAGCCCATGGTGGCCGGACTTGGAGAAAGTTATCTTGAGAGTCTTCCAGTACAGTTGTAGATTTTTCATTAATAATTGTGCCTTGTATACAGCTCTTGACTTCCACAAAATTGAGAAACTGTAATCTCCACGCATGGGCGATGGTTTGTTTGTAAGCTGTAAATATGTGTATTATAAATGTGTGGCTACGTGGGGGGATGTTGTCAACAGGTTTGCGAAAGACCTTCCTCTGTAATCAGACAGCAAGACTCTGCCTACCACTTGCCATGCATCGGTAAACGGGTATACACTCCTGCTGCCCATTCTAATCCAGCAGCAAGCTCTGCTTCCGAAACTCAATCTAGGTGAAGTCACTATGTAGGTAGAGTTCAGTCTTTCATTCTCCTGACCTTTGCAGAGGCTTTGGGGATGGACAGTGTTAGATTAGGAAGGGGTGGAGGAGAGTTATAGAGGGCGGCGGGCTGAGACCGATTCATGCTGGACAAAGTACCAGTGTGAGGACCGAGCACCCATGTTTTTTCCCATTACCAATCTTGGGAAACTTTTTCCTGCACACCAAACTCCCCTACCCTTCACCATTGCACCTGACTGCCATCGCCTCTCCCTGCTTTCACCTACTTCTCTCACATGCCGCCATTCCACTCATTACTGCACCAATGCCGGCCTCTGGGGTCGCTGTCACAACACCAACGCATGGCTTAGCACTCACCACAACTTTACCAATGCGCATTTTTGTGATCATAGTGATTTGCCTTTACATATTCTGCCTGTTTAACAAGCGGGCACACATTTGCTAGTGTTCATTCAAATTAAAAGACTTAGTTTAAAGTGATATTAAAGCTTAATTTTTAAAAAGATAAAATATTAAACACATTATACTTACCTGCTCTGTGCAGTGGTTTTGCACAGAGCAGCCCCGATCCTCCTCTTCTCAGGTCTCTTGATGGCGCTCCTGGCTCCTCCTCTTTGGCAAGTGCCCCCAAAGCAAGCCACTTCCTATAGGGCACTCTTGAAGGCTTGGTCCCGAGCCATCCTATCTGCATCCTTTGACATAGACAGGGTGGCTTAGGCCCGCCTCACACTCCCTCGTCACAGGATTTGATTGACAGCAGCAAGAGCCAATAGCTTCCACTGCTATCAATCTGCCCAGTGAGAAGGGAGAGAGCTGCTCTCATGCACAGCGCTGGATCAGGAATGGGCTCAGAAAAGTATAAGGGCGGCTGGGGTGGGTTCTGTGACACAGATAGTTATTTTAACCTTAATGCATAGAATGCATTAATGTGTTACTAAACCCAGGACCCTGCATTCACTATATCTGGTCTCATACAGTACACAAAACATGGAAACGTAATCAATTTTTTAATTTAAATATAAACTGCTAAATACCTTTTCTCATCAGCATTATATAGCAGTCTTGTGACTTCTATCAGTGCCTGGTTAAAGTTTGTAGAAGGAGTTTTCATATTGCACTGGCTGTCCTATCAGGGTGCAGGACCCCTGACCCTCTGTCTAGACAGTGCTGATTGGCCCTGTGCTGTTCACATGCACCCCCCCCCCAAAAAAAACTCTAGCAATACACACCAAACTGAGCATGTGTAGACTGACTCCACTAACTCTGTCTTAGCTGCACATGTTTTGGGGACAATACAAAAAGGGGAGGATCTGCACATACGGGATCAAACAGCCTTTTTACACAATGCACAGGATTAACCCCTTAGGTTTCACAGTGAGTATAACAAGCATGCTTTACTGCATATACAGACTGATTTTTTTTGTTGTGGGTTTAGTAACACTTTAAGATTAAAAAACCTTTACACTCCATTCACACAGGGGCAACACGACTTGCAGGTCGCCTCAGCGAGGCGACCTGCAAACGACTGCCCGGGCGACTTGCAAAACGACTTCTGCATAGAAGTCTATGCAAGTCGCC
The DNA here is from genome assembly GCA_037952835.1 of Lithobates septentrionalis. NCBI lineage: Eukaryota > Metazoa > Chordata > Amphibia > Anura > Ranidae > Lithobates > Lithobates septentrionalis. Next base: position 2,526,385 of record JBBDGP010001667.1, on the reverse strand, counting down.
CCAAGTCGCCCCCGAAGTCGTACAGGAACCTTTTTCTAAGTCGGAGCGACTTGCGTCGCTCCCCTTAGAACGGCTCCATAGTACAGAACGGGAGGCGACTTGTCAGGCGACTAGGTCGCCTGACAAGTCGTCCCTGTGTGAATGGGGTCTGAGGCTTTAGAACCACTTTAACTGCAGCTAGCATAAATACCAGCATCTACCATAAATTATATCCGGTCCAGCAGCTCTTAGGCTGGGAAAGGGAGGGTCAACACTAGTAGCCAAACAGAGGTTGGGGTGTGGTCTCGTAAAAGCTATGCTTCTGCTGCAGTGGTGGTAGAGGACCCCAAATCAGAAAACTGGCTGAACATTCAAGGATGATACTGGGGTGCAGTAAAAGTAGTGCTATTATTTAAAAAAATTATATAATATATATATATATATATATATATATATATATACAGATATCTATCTATCTATCTATCTATCTATCTATCTATCTATCTATCTATCTATCTATCTATCTATCTATCTATCTATCTATCTATCTATCTATCTACACAGATATCTATCTAGATAGATAGATAGATAGATAGATAGATAGATAGATAGATAGATAGATAGATAGATAGATAGATAGATAGATAGATAGATAGATAGATAGATAGATAGATAGATAGATAGATAGATAGATAGATAGATATACACAGTATATATATATATATATATATATACATATATATATATACGCACAGTATATCTATCTATCTATCTATCTATCTATCTATCTATCTATCTATCTATCTATCTATCTATCTATCTATCTATATATATATATATATATATATATATGTTTTTTCTATGGGCTAACTCAGTTCTCTGCAATAGTGCAGTGAAAGAAACATGACATGAGCTCTCTGTCGCACTAAACAACTGTGTTAATTTCCATGGGGGAGAAAGTTATGCCGAGAAGGACGAACGACTTGAAGATAAAATATTCGCTCAGCAGACGTGTGGCATTTCAACGGTCGATCCACATATGCCAACACAACTGTGCAAGGACACTGCCAGCAAGCCAGATGCCATCTTGGAATGAGTTCTCTTCCTAATAGCCCTGTGAATGCCCACATAGCGGTGCAGGACATGTATGAGATCAGACAAAATTAATGACCAGAGCTATAAGCACAAGCAAACAACCAAACTTATAAAAACTTTCTACAGCACAACAATTAAGGAGGCCTCCAGGTGTCAAAAAATCCTTAAAGAACACATATAGGCCAGGAGTGTAACTTTGCGGAGATGACACCATTGCAGACACAACGTGGAAGTGCCATTACCTAGGGATTGAGAGCTTAGATAGCCTAAGGCAAGTATTCTTACCCGAGGTATCCCTATCTCTGGGGAGTAAGGTAATTAAATGATGGGGATGTGGGTCTGAACCTTCAAATTATTAAAAACAAAAATGAAACAAGAATCTTTGATTTACTGAACCTGAACCCAAAGTGAAGAAATCGACACCCTGAGTAACATTGTCGATAACTGGACCTCAGATTCCACATTTTGATTGCACAAAGACCACCGCACAGGTTTTCCATTTTATATGATAAAAGTGTTATGGTTTTCTTTTAGATGTTCCGTTCCTCGCAATCCATTGGGTAATTTTAAAAGCGTTAAAGTGATTGTAAACCTTTGCATATAACCACTGAAGTGACTAGCCTCAAGTGATACACAGACACAAAACAAACCCTCCCATAACTTGTACCTGTTTATCTGCAGCCATCTCTTCTATACAGCCATTCAAAGTACAGAATTTAGTAGGCAGAAGGGAGTATCTGATGTCACAAACAGCACCATATAGAACCAAGGGCTGAATGTAATCTGAGACCTGAGTGGAGGGTATGGACACACCCCTCCCCTCACAGTCTCATAGGGAAATATGCACAGCTAAGGCTGTCAATCACCTACTGTGTGCTGGGGGGTTTGGGCATAACCTGTCAGAAGGCAGACAGGAAGAAAGTACACTTGGTGCTTTGAATTGAGGCAAGTACACGCTATAGAGGTATATGCTCTGTTCATTTTTCATTTCAGAGGTATATAAACACTTTAAAATCCAACTTAACTTTTCGATGAAAGTGATACTAAATCCAATGGTTTTGCACAGAGAAGCCTGGATCCTCCTCTTCTCGGGTCCCATGCCGGTGCTCCTGGCTCCTCCCTCCAGCTGGGTGCCCCCACAGCAAGCAGCTTGCTGTGGGAGCACACAAGCAGGTGCGCTCCTGAGCCGTGGCTGTGTGTGTCCATTCACACATGGAGCCGTGGCTCAGCCCCACCCTCTAATGGCTGTGATTGACAGCAGTGGGAGCCAATGGCTCCCGCTCCAGCCAAAAGCCAATCAGGAGTCCTCAGAGAGGCAAGGCTCTCGTGGACATTGCTGGATCGAAAGGGGGCTCAGGTAAGTACTGAGGGTGGCTGCTGCACATAGAAGGTTTTCTTTTCTGTGTATGAAAGTAAAAAAACCTTGTGCCTTTACAACCACTTTAAATCATCTGAACACATTCCAGCTACCTCAACACAAAAGGTTTATGCCGCGTACACACGGTCGGACTTTTCGGCTACAAAAGTCCGACAGCCTGTCCGACAGACTTTCGACGGACTTTTGGCAGACTTGCGGCAGACTTTCTAACGAACGGACTTGCCTACATACGATCACACAAAAGTCCGACGGATTCGTACGTGATGACGTACACCGGACTAAAATAAGGAAGTTGATAGCCAGTAGCCAATAGCTGCCCTAGCGTGGGTTTTTGTCCGTCGGACTAGCACACAGACGAGCGGATTTCTGGGTCCGGCGTAGTTACGACGTAAAGATTTGAAGCATGTTCTAAATCTAAAGTCCGTGAGATTTGCGGCTGGAAAAGTCCGCTGAAAGTCCGGGGAAGCCCACACACAATCGGATTGTCCGCCGGCTTTAGTCCTTCGGCGTCCGTCGGACTTTTGTAGACGAAAAGTCAGACCGTGTGTACGCGGCATTAGAGTCTTACAGCTAATTTTCCTTAGAAAGTAGCCACAGTCTGAGAAGAAAAGTCCATCACCTGCCAGCATGGAAAGGACGCTTATTTCCTCAGTGGTCTCTGCAGATGTCTGACACACCTTCTGCTGAATCAGCCATATAGCTTTGATATCTCATGCTTCTGCTATTTGTAGAGCTTTAACCACTTCAGCACCGGAAGGATTTACCCCCTTAATGACCAGGCCATTTTTTGCGATACGGCACTGCATCGCTTTAACTGACAATTGCGCGGTTTTGCGATGCTGCACCCAAACAAAATTGACGTCCTTTTTTTCCCACAAATAGAGCTTTTTTTTGGTGGTATTTGATCACCTCTGCAGTTTTTATTTTTTTATTTCTGCTATAATACATATCCAAAAAAAAAAGATAATAAAAAAATGTATTCATCAGTTTAGGCCTATATGTATTCTGCTACATATTTTTGGCAAAAAAATCGCAATATGCGAATATTGATTGGTTTGCGCAAAAGTTATAGCGTCTACAAAATTGGGGATAGATTTTGGGACTTTTTATTTTTTGTGTTTTTACTGGTAATGGCAGCGATCTGCAATTGTTAGCAGGATTGAGACATTGCGGTGGACAAATCTGACCCCAAGTGACACTTTTTGGGGGACCAGTAACATTATTACATTGATCCGTGCTATAAAAATGCACTGATCAATGTATCAATGACACTGGCAGGGAAGGAGTTAACACTAGGGGGCGATCAAGGGGTTAACTGTGTTCCCTGGTAGTGTTCTAACTGTGTGGGGGCTGGGGGTGGTGTTCTAACAGTGCCTGGGACAACAAAGTGATCACTGTTCTTGATCACCAGGAACAGCAGATCTTAGAGTTGTCCCCTGTCAGAACGGGGATCGACCTTGTTTTCATAGGCAGATTCCCGTTCTGCCTCCTCACCACGATCACGGGTAGCCGGCGGACATTCGAGTCCGCAGGACCTGCAGGTGTGCTCCCATGGCGCATGCGTGCCCATAGTTTCATACGCACAGATTGCCGTAGGGGTACGGCAGTTTGCGCAGGAGAGCCGACCTGTCGCTGTATATATACACAGTGGCTGATCGGCAATTAAAGTGTCATTAAACCCACATAAAAAAAACTCTCAATAAATAATGTATTCCATGCTGTTCATACTCACTCAGTCACTATGGGATTAATTTTCTGTATTCTGCAAAAAACCTGGTTGAGCTGCTGCTTTCTAGTTCTACCTTCTGTTTATGTCCCCATTTCAGCTAGGGATTTTGCAGCAGTGTTGGCAGCTCTGCACATGCTCAGTTTTCAGTGAGTTTCTATGCTGAGCATTTCCTCCCTATCACATCTGAGCATCAGCCCACTCCCTCCCTCCTCCTCCATGCCCACTAACCAGCTAAACACAATGGGGACAGGATATTACATGTAGATTGATGGAGGATTCACCTCCCTCTTATTCTAAAACACAGGCTGGAGGGGTGTGACACAACTTGTGACTGGCAGAAATCAGCCCACACCATGTTATTTCCACAAAATAATATAGATTTGATTTCAAATAGATATTTGTATGCCAATTCTAAACAGTGAGTTTATTGACAATAATTATTTCTTTTTACTCTGTTTTTTTTTTTAACATGTGACCAGCAGCGGTGGACTAGAAGCTCCTCCTCGTTATGTTTCCCTGCAGACAGACTGTGAAAGATTTGGGTCATGTGACAACTGTATAGTGATTAGGAAAAAATATACTTTTTATTTTTTTTATTAAAATAATTACAATGCCATCATCCACATACAGAAATAGAAGAAACAATGTAAATTAAACAGTGTGTGTCTAGTATAATTTTAACTCTGTGTTGGACCTCTGCAAAGGGACCCCTGCTTTCCCTCATAGAGCAAGAATCCTTTGCAACATGCTGGCAGGAGACAGGCTTTTCTACTTAAGCTGTGGCCACTTTCTAAAGAAAATAAACTGTTATGCCCCGTACACACGGTCGGACTTTGTTCGGACATTCCGACAACAAAATCCTAGGATTTTTTCCGACGGATGTTGGCTCAAACTTGTCTTGCATACACACGGTCACACAAAGTTGTCGGAAAATCCGATCGTTCTAAATGCGGTGACATAAAACACGTACGTCGGGACTATAAACAGGGCAGTGGCCAATAGCTTTCATCTCTTTATTTATTCTGAGCATGCGTGGCACTTTGTGCTTCGGATTTGTGTACACACGATCGGAATTTCCGACAACGTATTTTGTTGTCGGAAAATTTTATATCCTGCTCTCAAACTTTGTGTGTGGGAAAATCCGATGGAAAATGTGTGATGGAGCCTACACACGGTCGGAATTTCCGACAACAAGGTCCTATCACACATTTTCCGTCGGAGAATCCGACCGTGTGTACGGGGCATAAGACTTTGCACGCCTTTTTTTTTATTTAGCCGATTGAAAGCGAAATTTAAACCCACTGAATTAACTGCCCCCCCAAATAAAAGCTCAAGTTAGAAATATTCAAGAAATGTTATTAAAGCCTTAATCAAACATACCAGTGCTATTTTCAGCAGTAGTTTGTTTCATTTATATTCTACCTATCATCTGCAGTGTATGTTACATTCAAGACATGCCTCTGGTGAGAACTGTCACAGTTAGCAGTGTGCTTATGTCAGCTCTCAGCTGCTTCCAAGCCTTTAAATGGACAGAGTTACAGCTGATCATGTGCAGCATAACGGCAATTGCAGATCTATATAGAGGGTAAAATGGTACCACCCTTGGGCTCCATGCACACTGAAGCTCATAAACGGCCGTTTTTGGGAGTTTGGGCGTTTTTTTTTTAACAGCCCTTAAACTCCCGTCTGTTATTCTATGTTATCCTATGCACACATTTACGTTTTTGGACGTTTATCAGCAGTGGAGTTTATGAGCTGTTTTTCTGAATGCCATAAAATCACGTTGAGGAGTTGTTTTTCTGATCACACAAAACGTCAAACGCTCATAAACGCAGATAAACACTCAAAAACGTGGTTCACCAGCGCTTTTTAATGTTTTTGATCCATTAAAAAACAACGCTAAAAACCGCTGACGTGGAAAAATGCTAAAAACGCTAATAAACGCTATGTAAAGATGTAAAAAAACAAATTTCCTTATCAATTTATGCCAACATGTATTCTGCTACATATTTTTGTTAAAGATAGGGATAGATTTGGGGACTTTTATTAATTTTTTTATTTTTTACTAGTAATGGCGGCAATCTGTGATTTTTAACGGGACTGCGACATTGCGGTGGACAAATCTGACACTAAGTGACACTTTTTGGGGACCAGTGACACCAATACACTGCACTGATCCCTGTATAAATGACACTGGCAGGGAAGGGGTTAACACTAGGGCGCGATCAAGGGGTTAAATGTGTTCCCTGGGAGGTGTTTCTAACTGTGGGGGGAGTGGATTAACTGGAGAAAAAGAGAAATCATGATTCAGCTTAGCTGAAACACGATCTCTCACTTTTCCTCCCTGACAGATCAGCGGTGTGCTTTGTTTACATCTGCACACCGCTGCTCCATCTCTCCTGTGAACGTTTGGCGGGTCGTGGTGGCCATTGCGGCCACCTGACCCGCTGATTGGCTCCCGCTGATTGGCTCCCGCTGTGTCCAATCACAATGGAAGTGACGCGCCCCTTAAACCGTGCGCACAGAATCACGTACAGGTACTTGATTTTGTGCACCCAGGCCGCACTGCCACAGTAAATGTACATGGGGCGGTCCGGAAGCCGTTAAAGGAGAATTACAGTGCCTTGAAAAAGTATTCATACCCCTTGAAATTTTCCACATTTTGTCATGTTACAATCAAAAACTTAAATTTATTTTATTGGGATTTTATGTGATAGACCAACACAAAGTGACACATAATTATGAAGTGGAAAGAAAATGATAAATGGTTTTTACATTTTTTTTTACAAATAAATATCTAAAAAAATGTGGCATGCATAATGTATTTACCCTCCTTTACTCTGATACCCCTATCTAAAATCTAGTGGAACCAATTGCCTTCAGAAGTCATTTAATTAGTAATTAGAGTCCACCTGTGTGTAATTAATTTCAGTATAAATACAGATGTTCTGTGAAGCCCTCAGAAGATCAGGGATAAAGTTGTGGAAACGTTTAAAGCAGGGTTAGATTATAAAAAATATCCCAAGATTTGAAAATCTCACAGAGCACTGTTCAATCCATCATCTGAAAATGGAAAGAGTATGACGCAACTACAAACCTACCAAGATATGGCCGTCCACCTAAACTGACAGGCCAGGCAAGGAGAGCATTAATCAGAAAAGCAGCCAAGTGGCCCATGGTAAGTCTGGAGGAGCTGCAGAGATCCACAGCTCAGGTGGGAGAATCCGTCCACAGGACAACTATTTGTCATACACGCCACAAATCTGGCCTTTATGGAAGAGTGGCAAGAAGAAAGCCATTGAAAGAAAGCCATAAGAAGCCCCATTTGCAGTTTGCGAGAAGCCATGTGGGGGACACAGCAAACATGTGGAAGAAGGTGCTCTGGTCAGATGAGACTAAAATTTAACTTTTTGGTCTAAAAGCAAAACGCTATGTGTGGCGGAAAACTAACAATGCACATCACCCTGAACACACCATCCCCACCGTGAAACATGGTGGTGGCAGCATCGTGTTGTGGGGATGCTTAACTTCAGCAGGGACAGGGAAGCTGGACAGAGTTGATGGGAAGATGGATGGAGCCAAATACAGGGCAATCTTAGAAGAAAACCTGTTATGCCGCGTACACACGACCGGTTTTGCCGTCGGAATAAACTCCGAAGGTTTCTCCGACGGAACTCCGACGGAATTCCATTCAAGCGGTCTTGCCTACACACAGCCAACCCGAAGTCCGACCAAAGTCCGACTGTCCAGAACAGCATACAGACGAGCAGTCTTCCCGATAGGAGTTGGTTCCGTTGGAAATATTTAGAACATGTTCTCTTTCTAGGTCCGTCAGAATTTTTAAAAACAAAGTCCGATGAGGCATACACACGATCGGAAATAGACGATGAAAAGCTTCCGTCTGACTTTTTCTGTCGGACATTCCGCTCGTGTGTACGCGGCTTTAGAGTCTGCAAAAGATGTCTGGGGCAGAGGTTCCCCTTCCAGCAGGACAACAACCCTAAACATACAGCCAGAGCTACAATAGAATGGTTTAGATCAAAGCATATTCATGTGTTGGAATGGCCCAGTCAAAGTCCAGACCTAAATCCATTTGAAAATCTGTGGCAAGACTTGACAATTGCTGTTCACAGACACTCTCCATCCAACCTGACAGAGCTTGAGCTATTTTGCAAAGAAGAATGGGCAAACATTTCATTCTCTAGATGTGCAAAGCTGGTAGAGACATCCCCAAAAAGACAATTGCAGCGAAAGGTGATTCTACAAGTATTGACTCAGGGGGGCTAAATACCATACATTTCAGATATTTATTTTTAAAAAATGTTGAAAACTGTTTATCATTTTCCTTCCACTCCACAACTATGTGCCACTTTGTGTTGGAATATCACATAAAATCCCAATAAAATACATTTACGTTTTTGGTTGTAACAAAATGTGGAAAATGTCATGGGGTACGAATACTTTTTCAAGGCACTCTATACAAAAAAAAATATTAGTTAAACACACAAGTGCATTTTTACCCTTACTTTTCCTTTATATTGGCTTTTGAAATTTACAAATGCCTCAATTTAGAAATTGGATGAAAGGTTTAGCGCTGGGAAACACTTTTTGAAAGATAACATCTGGTAGGTGACACTGTGGGCACTGGTAGGTGGCACCAGCAGGTGGCACAGCTGAGCTGGCGGCAGCTCTCCTTGATCGGGACCGATGTCCCTCTGACAGCCACCGATGATTGGCTTTTTTTTTTTTCTCCTCACGCTATCAGCGCAAGGAGAAAAAATAGCCGATTACCGGCTCTGTTTACATCACATGATCAGCTGCCATTGGCTGACAGCTGATCATGTGGTACGGGTTGGGATTGACCCCTCACTCCGATCTGTGATCAGCCGAGTCTCATAGGCTCACTGATCACAGAGTGCGCTGCGCGCGCCCTGCAGGGGGCGCGCAGGCCTTGAGCACGGGAGGACATCTATTGACTCCCGGCAAAGTAGGTCCGCGCTGTAGCCGTCATTTGGCTATAGTGGGGATCTGAAGAAGTTAAAGCTGACATTAATTTTGCTTATATTTTGTCTTCCCCTGTTCTTCCTTTCTCATCTCCTCATCCTCAATGTAAAATACATTTTTAAAATAAAGCCTTTCCATTTTCATTACATATTTTATTTTAATATGTCATCGTTAGGCCTCTATGCTTCTCTAATGCAATGAAAGCAGATAAACATCACAGCTCCCTGCCTCAGTACTCCTCTCAAGACCCCTCAGCCCTAATGAACATGGGGCTTGCAGTTGGGAAGAGTTATGCAAATGTCAAAACTCCTTCACGGGCAGGTTTTTAGTCTGGAATGAGTGGGGGCCCTGAGGCAGACCGCAATGTCCATTAAGACATGGATGAGCGAGTTTGGGATGGAGGAAATTGACCGGCGTGCACAGAGTCCTGACCTCAACCCAATGGAACACCTTTGCAATGAATTAGAACGGAGACTGTGAGCCAGGCCTTCTCATCCACATCAGTGCCTGACCTCACAAATGCGCTTCTGGAAGAATGGTCCAACATTCCCATAGATACGCTCCTAAACCTTGTGGACAGCCTTCCCAGAAGAGTTGAAGCTGTTAAAGCTACAAAGGGTGGGCCAACTCAATATTGAACCCTACGGGCTAAGACTGGGATGAGATTAAAAGTTCATGTGTGTAAAGGCAGGCGTCCCAATACTTTTGACAATATAGTGTACATAGAATATGTGCTCATTGGAAACACACCATAGCCTTCCGGGAAAACTTGCTTGCAGCTATAGTATATTTTATTTTTTCTGCTCTTATCTTTTTTTTTACAATAAATAATAGAAAAACTCTTTTGACCTTTTCTTAATTCTGCTGTAATGTAGCATAGCATCGTTTCAATGACCATTTGGCCAAATGATTGCATGTGATCTTATGAATTTCTACTTGGTGTTTTGAATTAACTTTTTTGGAAAATGAGAAATAAAGTAATAGACTTCCTTTTGTCAAAGATGTTTAAAATACCGGTCAGTCTTTAAAAAGACCCTGTAACCGATTTACAAAAAAAAAATTGAAGGTAAAAGCACAAAACAGAATTTTAAATTCTTTTTATTTATTTGCAGTTTTTTTTCATTAAATGATTTAGATTTGCCTGCAATGTGCCTCTAAACACAAACTGACCAATCAATCACCTAGCACAGCCCCCTCCCTCTTCTCACATCAAAGCCCTCTCCTCTTCTGGGAGTGTCTAATTTCTGTCTGTGCTGACCCAGCTCCTCTTCCCCACCCTTCACCTCCCTATTTGGGATGAGATTTGGTTTCTGGTTAAACCCAGGCCGTTTTCAGATCCGTCAAACTATTCCAGCTGCTCACCCCCCTGAACTCCCAGCACCACTGTACTGTAAAGAACTAGGGAACCTGAGAGGTGTCATTGATCAAATATATATTTGACATTTAGCTACAAGAGTGCGATGTGTACACATTAGTGGACGCGGGTCAGTGGTGATTGATGATGAATTTACATCTCTGGATGCTGTGAGTTACATATACTACATCTAGGGATATTTGCGGCTTTTTTTTAAAATTTGTACTGAAGGGAGATTGTAAAGAGATGCAAATCTATCATCAATAAAAGTGTCCAGATGTGTAAATCATCATCAGTCACGGTGACCTGATACCCACAAATGTTTATCCACCACAAATTCCATCAATAAATGACAGATCCCCGGCGCTGTGCTAATTTAGACACAGCAGTTTCGAATCCTGGGTGACATCATGGACTAAATGTGGTCAAGATCATTTACTGTATGTTCAGTGTTAAACCATTAAATGTATTTTTTAAGTGCAAGCACCTGAATTTGACTATCAGCCTCATGCAGTCACTGTACAGCAGAGCTCAGTGGGGAGTGAAAGAAGCAATTCATGTGCTGACTAGGAATGAGCTTCGGGTTTGAGTAATCGATGAGTTCAGCCGGAACTTTAGATATTTAAGGTTCCCCAAGAGGGTGAGCTAAATGGGCTAATTTTATCTGTTTGCCTCCCCGCCCAAACCTGCTGCTGCACCCAGATGATAAATTTAGCGGTGGTATGAAATAAGTAATAGCCGGTTTAATTCCCCCGATTTGGCTCGATACATGCTCTCTGTGTTTACATAATGCATGGTGTTGTGATGATTATGTCGACTGGGTAGAGTGCCCTATAGTAAATTCTGGTTGCAACCTATTTAGACTTCACTGAAGCTTCCACCGCTACTCCGTAGCCCCTTGGAAGACGTCCCATAGGACAAAATGCGTAGGTCGGAGCTAAGCGGTGGCAGGTATCTGTGATATGATTTCTGCTTGTCCCTGTTTGTGAGTACATGCTATTATCTTTGAATAAATTATGTTGGAATGTGCTTCACTATTGGTGCGGTTCTCTCTTTGCGTGAGTAATGCTGCCTGTTGTACGTGTGAGCTATTTATCCAGAGGAGATCCGAGCAGTGTTACCTGGAGGTATGAAGGACCAAGCCATTTTCGCATTTAGGAATTGAATACTGTGACCTTCCATCCATTTGGGATTTGTCCCTTGAGCTCTGTTAGACTTCTTTAAACTTGAGGTCTGAACTTTTGGTAAGCGGCTGTGTTTTCATGGTGTATACATATGCTCATGTGCTCTCTGTCAGCTCAAAAAGAGAGAGATGGGCAATTAATCTACTCTCTATAGTGGGGAGTCCATGCATGAGAGTTCAAATGCAGCAAAAGGTGTGTTGATGGTCACAGATTGGGTGACTCTGGATGTCTGCCGGCTCATAACAAGCTAGAAGGGGCTCTGTAGACAGTAAAAAACAAAAGAGAGCAGCGCCATCTAAACAAGCAAAAACCAGACCCTTATCCAATCATGCAACCTTGCTTGCCAAGAAAAGAAGGGGCAACAAAAGCCATTTACAAATCTGCCCCGAGCTACATCACCAATCTTGACTCCAAATATCACCCAAACCATCCTCTCCGCTCCTCCCAAGACATCCCGCTCTTTAGCTCTCTTGTTTCCTCCTCCCATGCTCGTCTCCAGGTCTTCTCCAGAGCCTCCCTCATCCTCTGGAACTTACTACCTCAATCTGTCCAGCTTTCTCCTACGCTGTCCACTTTTAGGTGATTCCTGAAGACTCATCTTTTCAGGGAAGCCTATCCTGCCTTCTTTTAATAACCAAATCTTCTACTTCTCCCATCAGTTCATCCGTCACAGTTATTACCTTTTGTTCCTCCAGCCCCTCCCTATTAGATTGTAAGCTCACAGGAGCAGGGCCCTCCTAACTCTCTTGTATTGAATTCTATTGTCACTGTATTGTCTCCCTTTATATTGTAAAGCACTGTGCAAACTGTTGGCGCTAAAGAAATCCTCTATAATAATAATAATAATTATGCCCTTAGCATTGAGAACGACCTGTGCAACAACAATCCTGTTCTGTCAGACTCCTGCTGCAAATGACAGCTCCCTGACTGGCTGCTAAATGTCAACAAACCAGTCAGTGATACTGACACTTGTCATTGACCACATTAAAGTGATACTAAAGTTTTTGCCTAAAAATTACAAACATGTTATACTTACCTGCTCTGTGCAGTGGTTTTGCACAGAGCATCTTAGATCCTCCACTTCTCCGGCCCCTCTTCGTTGCTCCTGGCCCCTCCCCCTGATGAGTGCCCCCACAGCAAGCAGCTTGCTATGGGGGCACCCGGGCCGAGCTGCAGCTCCATGTGTCCATTTAGACATGGAGCCTGAGCTAGGCCCCACCCCTCTCTCCTCATTGGCTCACTGACTTTGATTGACAGCAGCGGGAGCCAATGGCATTCCGCTGCTGTCTCAGCCAATGAGGAGGAGAGTCCGGGCAGCCAAGTCTCTCATGCAACATTGCTGGATAGAGATAGGCTCAGGTAAGTATTAGGGGGGCTGCTGCACACAGAAAGCTTTTTATCTTAATGCATAATGCATTAAGATAAAAAACCTTCTGCCTTTTCAATCACTTTAAGTCATGATCATATGTGGTGGATCCCCCAGCCCCTTTGTACACAAACAGGGGCAGGTAAGGAAAGCTCTCATTTAACTACATTTGTTTCTTTTTTTCTACATCCTACAGAAGTACCAATACATGTGCAGGTTTAAGGCATCCCCTAAATTTTTTATTTAAGGAATTGTGTTTTTTTTTAATGTTGCCCTTTAAGCTGCATTAAAAAAACGGCTCCCCAAGAGTACTTTTTTAAATATGTTTTTTGCATTAATGCATGTCCACCATGGTGGTTCCCAGCTTCCCACGCTCTTTTTTTTACCAGCAGCTTTCAAATTGGCCTTGAAAAAGACCAGGAAAAAATGACAAGAATAGACATCAGTGGGGTTTGGGTACTCTGTTTGGGGTTTCAGGCTGGGTTTGCAGATCCTCCTACAAACTGCATGCAGATAGGAGGAGAAAGCAGAGTGACAAATAATGAGCTAATCACTGTGCTGCTTTTCTTTCACTGTCCAGTTACAGGCCAGGGTAGGTCTATGACAGTTTGGGCTGGCTTAGAGGTAGAGGGTTGAGTGATGCTGGGTGTCATTCAACTCAAAGGACTGAGGAAATCTAGTCGTGGAAAACAATGACAGCGTGTGACAGCTCTGGCTTGAAGGTGGTTGTTGCAGGAAAAACGTTTTTTGCCTTTCAATGGGTTATTTATTATTTTGCTGTAAAAAATAAAATAAAACAGTTAGTGTTACTAAACCCACAACAGTAAAATCAGTCTGTATATGCAGAAAAGCATGCTTGTTATACTCACTGTGGAACCTAAGGGGTTAATCCCCTGCATTGTGTAAAAAGGCTGTTTGATCCTGTCTTCTCTGATCCTCCCCTTCTTCCACTGTCTCCAAAACATGTCCAGATAAGACAGAGTTACTGGAGTCAGGCTGCACATGCTCAGATTGGTGTGTATTGCTAGAGAGTTTTATGTGTCTTGGGAGAGTGCATGTGATCAGCACAGGGCCAATCAGCACTCTCCAAACAGAGGGTCAGGGGTCCTGCAGCCTCATAGGACAATCAGAGTAAAATGAAAACTCCTCCTACAAGCTTTAACCAGACACTGATAGAAGTCACAAGCCTGCTGATGAGAAAATGTATTTAGCAGTTTATATTTACTAAAACAATTACATTTCCATGTCCTGTGTACTGTGGGAAACCAGATATAGCCAACCCCATCAAATCATTCCCTGCATCTATTACCTTTTGTACCACCACCCCCTCCCTTTAGAATGTAAGCTCTATAAGCAGGGCCCTCCTGTCCCTTCTGTATTGAACTGTACTGTACTTGTGCTGTCCCCCCTCTAATTTGTAAAGTGTTGCGTAAACTGTTGGCGCTATATAAATCGTGTATTATAATAATAATAATAGTGAACGCAGAGTCCTGTTTTTAGTAACACTTTACCATCGATAAGCTTTAAAAAAATGGAAACCATTAAATTCTCTCTTTTTTTTTTTTTTTACCCGACACTTAAAAAAAATTGATTTGTCCCTAAGTACAAAATAATCACACCCCCTACTTCTTTGCATTGTTCAGTATTTTATTTTTATTATTATTTATTTTTGATTGGAGTTTTGCTTAAAAAAAATATAAATCAAAACCGTTATACTCTCATTTTTTTCTTTTACCTGATATGTAAAAAAAATACTGTCCCCAAACACAAAATCTCCACCGCCCTACTTCTTTGCATTGTTCAGTATTTTATTTTTATTGTTATTTATTTTTGATTGGCGTTTTTCTTTAAAAAAAATAAATCAAAACCGTTATACTCTCATTTTTTCTTTTACCTGATATGTAAAAAAAATACTCTCCCCAAATACAAAATCTCCACCGCCCTACTTCTTTGCATTGTTCAGCATTTTATTTTTATTATTATTTATTTTTGATTGGCGTTTTGCTATAAAGAAAATAAATCAAAACCGTTATACTCTCATTTTTTCTTTTACCTGATACGTAAAAAAAAATACTGTCCCCAAGTACAAAATCCCCACCGCCGTACTTCTTTGCATTGTTCAGCATTTTAAATGAATTTATTTTCTTTCAATTGCAAACTTCATCTTCCAATGTAGGAAGTTGTGCTTGGAGCCTGAACAGCCCCGGACCGCACACTTTCCTCTTCCCCAGCTCAGCACTTTCCTGAAATACATCAAGCTGCCAGAAGTTTCAGCATCGGTTCAGACTTTATTAGTTTACCAAAAAAAAAAAAAGGTGGAAGAATACCAATAAATAAATAGAAAAAGCTCATTTAGCAAATCTCGCCAGCGTTACTTGCAAACGCGGCCGGCAGCGGGCCTCTTGTGCGCTCGAGATATGAAGTAACAGTGACTGATGCAATTTCCTTCATCTCCCATTTAACATTGTACTCAGCAAACATTGCGGCAGATTAGTACATTTGTAATTTAAATGAAGACAATGCATCAGCTGCAAACAAGAAAATAAGAAGGTTAACAAGATGATGAATTTGTCAGCAAGTTTTTTTTTTTTTTTGTGTGTGTTTTTCGTTTTCCGAAGGCAATCCCCAATAAACATTAACTCGCATTGTCCTAGAGATTCCAGAGGTGAAACGCACAATTTTTAATACCTCGGGCAGTCCTGCCGGCTGAATCTGCTTTCTGCAGTTGAGCTAATAAATGCTACTTAAGTCATGTTTCCTTCTCTCTTGGGGCCTGCTTGCTGATTTGCCCAGCAAAAGGAAGCATCCTGTTACTTCCTCTAAATAATTGATGGATCCCAGTCTGGGCAGCCCAAACAAAATTCTGAAAATAGTCTCACATAAGGTGATCACTTTTTCCATTTTTTTTTTTTTTTTTTTGCAGTAGTGAATTTTAAATGTATGCAGTCTGAAAGTTGCTGCATATACAACTACGGTATATGTAATAATAGCGATTCAGAGATTATTGAAAACACAAAATTCAATATTAAAAAAGCAATAGGAATACATGCTAGCAGTAAGACTCATGCCGCTTCTTATGCCCTGTACACACAACAAAATCCATGTTTTTTTTTCCGACGGATGTTGGCTCAAACTTGTCTTGCATACACACGGTCACACAAATCTTGTTGCAAATTCCGAACGTCAAGAACGCAGTGACGTATAACACGTACGACGAGCCGAGAAAAATGAAGCTCAATAGCCAGTGTGGCTCTTCTGCTTGATTCTGAGCATGCGTGGAACTTTGTGCGTCGGAATTGTGTACACACGATCAGACTTTACAACCACGAATTTTGTTGTCTGAAAATTTTATATCCTGCTCTCAAATTTTGTGTGACGGAAATTCCGATGGAAAATGTCCGATGGAGCCTACACACGGTCAGAATTTCCGACAACAAGCTCCTATACAACAAGCTCCTATAGAACATTTTCCGTTGGAAAATCCTATCGTGTGTACGGGGCATTACTGTGCCCATGTTTTCTAGATGTGTCCTGCTTGCCGCTATGTCCCATTTTTACCAACATGACATCTTCAATAGATTGCTGGATGATCGTTGGGAGATTGGCCTCATGAGCTTAACCACCTCAATACTGGGCACTTTCACCCCCTTCCTGCCCAAGCCATTTTTCAGTTTTCAGCGCTGCCGCACTTTGAATGACAATTGCGCGGTCATGTTACACTGCACCCTAATGAAATTTTTATCATTTTTTCCCCACAAATAGAGCTTTCTTTTGGTGGTATTTGATCACCTCTGCGGTTTTTACTTTTTGCGCTATAAACAAAAGAAGAGGGACAATTTTGAAAAAACACAATTTTTTTTTACTTTTTGCTATAATAAATATACAATTTTTTATTTTTTTTTAACAAATTTTTTACTCAGTTTAGGCAGATATGTATTCTTCTACATATTTTTGGTAAAAAAAATTGTGATAAGCGTATATTAATTGGTTTGCGCAAAAGTTATAGCGTCTACAAAATAGGGGATAGATTTATAGCATTTTTATTATTTATTTATTTTTTACTAGTAATGGCAGTGATCTGCGATTTTTATTGTGACTGCGATATTGCGGCGGACACATCGGACACTTTTGACACATTTTTGGGACCATTCACATTTATACAGCGATCAATGCTATAAAAATGCATTGATTACTGTGTAAATGTGACTGGCAGGGAAGGGGTTAACACTAGGGGGCGATCGAGGGGTTAATGTATGACCTAAGGAGGTGATTCTAACTGTGGGGGGAGGGGACTGACTGGGAGAGGTGACCGATCGGTGTCCCTATGTACAAGGGACACACCATCGGTCTCCTCTCCTCTCTGACAGGACGTGGATCTGTGTTTACATGCACAGATCCACGCTCCTGCTCTGTTACCCGGCAATCGCGGGTGCCCGGCGGACATCGCGGCCGCCGGGCACGCGCACCTGGTCCCGAACGACGTAGCGGGCACGCGCGCGCGCCGCCGGCGGCGCGCGCACGCCCCCTAGTGGCTCGGGAGGGCGAGGACGTCATATGACGCCCGCCCAGAACAACAGAAGTCCCGTCCAGCCGTCATATGACGGTGGGCGGTGGCTTAGTGGTTAACCACTTCAATACAGGGCACTTTCGCACATTCCTTCCCAGGCCAATTTTCAGCTTTCAGTGCTGTCACTTTTTAAATAATTGTGCGGTCATGCTACACTGTTACCAAAATAAATTTTTATCATTTTGTTCCCACAAATAGAGCTTTCTTTTAGTGGTATTTGATCACCTCTGCAGTTTTTATCT
Source organism: Lithobates septentrionalis (assembly GCA_037952835.1). Lineage (NCBI taxonomy): Eukaryota > Metazoa > Chordata > Amphibia > Anura > Ranidae > Lithobates > Lithobates septentrionalis. The sequence goes on along the minus strand of JBBDGP010001667.1, from coordinate 2,508,487 downwards.
TTTGCTAAACAAATAAAAAAAGACTGAAAATTTAGAGAAAAAAAAGTTTTTCTTTGTTTTTGTTATAAAGTTTTGTAAATAAGTAAGTTTTCTCCTTCACTGATGGGCACTGATAAGCTGCACTGATAAGGCGGCACCGATGAGTTGGCACCAATGAGATGGCACCTATGAGGTGTCACTGACGATGGACACTGATAGGGGGCACTGATGGGCACTGATAGGTGGCACTGATATGCGGGACTGATGAGCATTGATAGGCAGCACTAATGGGCACTTAAGTGGCACAGGTGGGCACTGCTAGGTGACACTGGGCACTGAAAGGCTGCACTGATGGGTACTTATGGGTGGCACTGATAGATGGCACTGCTGGGCACTGATGGGTGGCACTGAAAGGAAGCACAGATGGGCATTGATGGGCACTGAAGGCTGGCACTGCCACTGGATTTCACTGATAGGCATCACTGGCACTGGCAGGCATTTTACAATGGCACTGATTGGCAGCTGCCTGGGCACCGATTGGCATTTCCCTGGTTGTCTAGGGTGGCATACCTGGTGGTCCAGTGTGGTGGCCTTTCCTGGTGGTCCTGGCGGCATCCTGGTGGTCCTGAGTGGGCATCTGAGGGGGGCTGCGCTAATAAACAATCAGCACAGATCCCTCCTGTCAGGAGAGCAGCCGATCGGCTCTCCTCTACTCGTGTCTATCATATGCGAGTGAGGAAAAGCCGATCAACAGCTCTTCCTGTTTACATTGTGATCAGCCGTGATTGGAGATGGCTGATCACGTGGTAAAGAGTCTCTGTCAGAGACTCTGTACCTAGATCGGAGTTGCAATGATCGCCGTGGGTGTGCAGTGGCTTGATATCCTGGCGACGTCATATGACATCCGGTCAGGATATCGCAACCACTTTGCCGACGTCATATTGCTATATGGCGGGCGGCAAGTGGTTAAAGTAGAACTAAAGGCAAAACTTTTTTTTTTCATTTTAGATAGCATAGGGAAGGGTTGTTACCCCTTTCATGCAGGGAGCAGGAATGCATTGACGGATCCCATTATGTTTTTTGTTTTTTCCTGGATTTTTGGATTTAGTTAATCCAGTGGATATGTGTCCTCTTGCTCTAGTTTATTTTGGGCTTCATCTTGGTGTTGAGCTCCTGGAGTTGCCTCACAGGCCGGCGGGAGTTAATTTATGTGCCCCCTGGATGGTATGGGGTGGTCTTCATATTGTGACAAGGTACATGCTATTGTACCAGTGAACCTTGTAAACATGATATACAGTGGGGAAAATAATTATTTGATCCCCTGCAAATTTTGTACGTTTGCCCACTTACAAAGAAATGAAGGGTCTATAACTTTAATCATAGGTGTATTTTAAATGATAGAGACAGAATATTAACCAAAACTTTTCAGAAAAAAACACATAAAACAAATGCTATAAATTAAGTTGCAGTTCAGTGAGTAAAATAACTACCTGATCCCCAAGCAAAACATGACTTGGTACTTGGTGGAGAAACCCTTGTTGGCAAGCACAGAGGTAGGATGTTTCTTGTAGTTGGTGACCAGGTTTGCAAACATCTCAGGAGGGATTTTAGTGCACTATTCTTTATAGATCTTCTCTAAATCCTTAACGTGGGAGTCCGGCGACCAATCTTTTTTTTTTTTTTTAGGTCATTGAGACACTTTGCTAACCTCAAAATAATACTCACAGTTTGGGTGTAAGATTTCTGCCTCGGTCTGTTTTCGTACTGAAGAATAACTTAAAAAATGTGATGCTGGCTGTTTCCATCTTGCTTGTGGGCATGTGAGGCCCAAAAGCATTGATTTCCTGGATGCGGTGAATGCTGTTCATTCACAGCTTGTTCACACGCATGATCATTGTTTCCGCACTGAATCTTGGGAAGCCTGACACTAAGCTCCCAGGAGACAGTGCGGCGCCGGGGAAAGGCAATAAACACGCCTACTCCCATGGGAAGAGAGACAGGAAGTGCCACAATAAAGTACAATATAAAGGTAATTACAGGGATAAAAAATTTTCGTGTGGTATTTGAACATCTATGCAATTAACTGAAGGGTGTAAGATTAGGTTAAAAATTTGAGTGGAACCCCGCTTTAAGGTTTCTTGGCTGTCTCTTGGCAACTAAAAAATTCAGCTCCCCCTCTCTCAACTCTATGACCTGTATCTGCTTCTTCTTGAACCACTCCTTTGTTGCCTTGGCGGTATGTTTTGGGTCATTGTCATGCTGGAAGACCCATCCACGACCCATTTTCAGTGTTCTGGCTGAGGAAAGAAGGTTCTCATCCAAGATTTTACAATACATGGCCTCGTCCATTGGCCACTCAATGGGGCAAAGTCAGCCTGTACCTTTAGCAGAGAAACAGCCCCAAAGCATAATGTTTCCACCTTCATGCTTGACTGTAGGAATGGTGTTCTCAGGGTCATAGTCAGCATTTTTCTTCCTCCGAACATGGCGAGTCGAGTTAATGCCAAAGAGCTAAATTTTGGTCTCATCTGACCACAGCAATTTCTCCCAATCCTTCTCTGAATCATTTTGTTCATTGGCGTGACTGTACATGTGTCTTCTTGAAGAGGGGGACTTGTGTGTGTTTGGAGAGAAAAAAATGCTGACTATGAGTTGCTAAGAGAAAAGGATTTAGGGAAGAGCTGTAAAGAAGAGTGGACCAAAATCCCTCCTGTGATGTGTACAAACCTGGTCACCAACTACAAGAAACGTCTTACCTCTGTGCTTGTCAACAAGGGTTTCTCCATCAAGTACTAAGTCATGTTTTGCTTGGGGATCAAATACTTATTTTACTCACTGAACTGCAACTCAATTTATACCATTTGTATCATGTATTTTTTCTGGATTTTTCGTTGATATTCTGTCTCTATCATTTAAAATACACCAATGATAAAAAAATAAAAATAAATTATAGACCCCTCATTTCTTTCTAAGTGGGCAAACTTACAAAATCTGCAGTGGATCAAATAATTATTTGCCCCACCGTACATGATCCTGATGAAGCAGGGGGGCTCGTAAAATCTGTAGACTGACCTGTAACATTGTGATCATCATACATGACATGTTGCTGATGGTTTTAATAATTATGGTATTTGCCCAAGAGCAATTTTATGTGTGAACATATTTTGTTTTTTTTTAATGGCATGTTGTTTTTGACTTCCGATGTCATATATCCAACTCATATGCCCTGTACACACGGTCGGACATTGATCAGGCATTCCAACAACAAAATCCATGGATTTTTTCCGACGGTTGTTGGCTCAAACTTGTCTTGCATACACACGGTCGCACAACGTTGTTGGAAAATCTGATCGTTCTGAACGCGGTGACGTAAAACACGTACGTCGGAACTATAAACGGGGCAGTAGCCAATAGCTTTCGTCTCTTAATTTATTCTGAGCATGCGTGGCACGTGCGTCGGAATTGTCCACACACGGTCGGAATTTACGCAAACGGATTTTGTTGTTGGAAAATTTTATAGCAAGCTCTCAAACTTTGTGTGTCGGAAATTCCGATGGAAAAAGTCTGATGGAGCCCACACATGGTCGGAATTTCCAACAACAAGCTCCGATCGCACATATTCCGTCGGAAAGTCCAACCGTGTGTACAGGGCAATATACTTATACGTTTTTGTACAATATATATAGGATGATGCCCTTTGGAACCTAGGCCTACTGTATGCATTTGTTGAATACACCACTGTTGCATTGGGTTTCTGTATATAGGAGGGTTATAACCCCTGTCAGTTTTTCTTCCTTCTGTGTCCCATAGCCATAACAGGAAGTGAGAGGAAATCCCTGCAAATTAAGGGAATCCATTGGGGCCCCCATTGAAAGAGTTCCCCTCAATTACTTTTAATTGAGGGGAACTCCCATAATTTGGGATTTTCATTTTCTTTTACTTTCAATGACAATGGTAAATAGTACAAATAGAAAGGGTGACTTTCCCTAATGGGGCAAATATAGAAATAAACAGGTGTTCTAATCCCTCTCCACCATCCAAAACTAAAAAAAGTTTTATCTTTCGTTATACTCTAATCTCAAAGGGATATGCTTGATTGTTAAATGTTCCCCCAGTGTCTCCTAAATGGGAGGCTGTTGATTTATCTCCTGCTCCTATTTAGGTCCAAGAAATGTTACCTATGTGGTTAGGAGCATCCAGTAATCCAGTGCTAGGAAATATGTTTATACTATTTATTGAGCAGGAACATTAGGTGCATTCAACGTGTTTCAGGGGATGAGCCTTCCACTTCCTCAGGGCTTACAGCTGAATTCTAGGAATTCAGCTCCTTTGTAAAAAGTGAAGGCACGCTATAAGTAAAGAGCATGGCAACTCCTGAAATTATCTCTATTATTTATATCTGACAGGTTTATAGTACTCCCAGAAGACATTTATCACTTTAGTTCTGGGAACCCAATGCTGATCCTTCAGGTCCCAGCATCCTCAACGGTAGAGTCGATGCAGCTGCTATGCCTGCCCCTTCCCTCCTCCTGCCCAATCACAGAAGCCTTTGTATTATGTGAACTCATCCTCTGCATGGGCAGCAGAGGAAAGGGGAAGGCATAGTTGCTCTGTATCTGTATCCAGCCGAGCCATAAACATGTCCTGTATAAATAATAGAGATAAGCTCAGGTGATGTTGTGTACCTCCTTGGACTCAACCCATAGCATGCCTTCACTTTTTACAAAGTGGCTGGATTCCTGATATTCAGCTATAATTATCAATCTAGGAATTAATCAATGTAGGAGTTTACTGTATAGCCCAAATAAGAGAAAGCTGGAGCTCAGAGGTTTCAACTCTTATTTTGTACATATATTAAATAGCAAGTGGCTAGACCACAAAATAGTTAACTCATATTTTTTTTTTGTGAATAGACTTTAATGCAATATTGTTTTTTGTTTTTTTGTTGGTTTTTTTTTTTTGCAATATTTGCTGCAGGTAATTACTGAATCTGTGGCATTTACCGCAAATGTGGTATTTAAAGTGTTACTAAACCCAGGATCCTGATTCACTATATCTGGCCTCCCACAGTACACAGAACATGGAAATGCAATTATTGTAGTAAATATAAACTGCAGTATATAGCAGTCATGTGACTTCTATCAGTGTCTGGTTAAAACTTGTAGGAGGAGTTTTCATTCTCCTCTGACTGTCCTATGAAGCTGCAGGACCCCTGACCCTCTGTCTGGACAGTGCTAATTGGACCTGTGCTGATCACATGCACCCTCCCAAGAAAAAAAAACCTCTAGCAATACACACCAAACTGAGCATGTGCAGAGTGACTCCAAAGGCTTTGTCTTATCAGGAGATGGACTGGAGACAGAGGAAGTAGGGGAGGATCAGAGAAGACAAGATAAAACTGCCTTTTTACACAATGCAGACTGGGGCATAACTAGAAATAGCAGGGCCCCATAGCAAAATGTTGTATGGGGCCCCCTGCAAACAGCCCCCCCCCCACAGCTGCCCTAGTGTCAATGCAGCGTGACCTGTGCCACATACAGCGTGACCTGTGCCCAATGCAGCGTGACCTGTGCCCAATACAGCGTGACCTGTGCCCCATACAGCGTGACCTGTGCCCAATACAGCCTGGTCTGCCTGTGCCCCATACAGCCCCACCTATGCAGAGGAAGAGGCAAGCCACCTGGATCAGCAGAGAGCGGGATTGCCCGCTGTAATAGCTTTCATTTGAATTTCCTGTCTTCCCGGGGCTCATCGTCACATAGCCCCACCTCTTGGCCCGACGCCTTTGATGACGTCACATGTCCCGCATTGGATCGGCGTTCTGTCTATCAAAGGCACTGGGCCAAAAGGTGGAGCTATGTGACGTGAGCCCCGGGAACACTGGAAGTTCTAATGAAAGCTCTTACATCGGGCAATTCAGCTCTCTGCTGATACGGACAGCTCGCCTCTTCCTTTCCTCTCTCTTCCCCTGGCTGGGAGACTGTGCCGGCGGTGCTCTCATCCTCACTGGGCCCCACTCGGCTGCGGGCCCCATAGCGCCCGCATGGGTCGCTATGGTGGTAGTTACGCCCCTGAATGCAGAGGATTAACCCCTTAGGTTACAAAGTGAGTATAACAAGCATGCTTGACTGCATATACAGACTGATTTTATTGTCGTGGGTTTAGTAACACTTTAACTGTAGTGAATTGACCCTTTAAATATCAAATGTAATATTTTATATAAAACACAAAATAATGGTGAATTGACCCCACAGTGCTTTAGCAAACTAAATGTAATTCAGTTAGGATTTACATCTACTTTATTCTGACCCGACACTCCTGTGTATCATGCACAGCGCCAGGAAAGGGTTACTCTTCCCAAGCTAAGAGGAGAGATACTTTTTCCCTTCCTTTCATAGTTTTGAAATTCAAATTGAATGCAATTTTCAGCTCATTTGAGCCAGAATATACAGTTGCCGAGCTTCAGTGGCTCTCAAATTCAAACTCACAGGAGAAAACAGATATCATCTGTCGCGCAGGCTAAGAAGGAGGAGGAGAGTGAGCTGCTACTAGCAGGAGCTGAGACTCTCCCGCAGACACTGCACTCAGCCTGTCACTGATAAAACAATTACATAGTCAATGGCAACTTGGAATCGGCAGCATGAAGAGAAGACTGCAGACAGGAAGCTCAGCGCTGGACAGTTATGAATCCATCAGAGGACTACTTTCTATACTCGAGATTAGTAAGAAATGATTTAGTGTGCTGAGCAGGTGACACTGGAGGGATTGAGTTATTTTATGTAATGAACATCCAAGTTCTTTCATAGGGAGCCATTAAACATAAATGCTTGGAATCATTTTATTAAATGTCCGTAAGTAGAGCTGCCTGCGTTGCCCATAACTACCAATTAGATCCTCACTTTCGGTTTCTAAGCTGCTATGGAAGAATCAAGGAGAGAAATTGCTTACCATGGTTTAACCACTTGCCTACCGGGCACTTTTCCCCCCTTCCTGCCCAGGCCAATTTTCAGCTTTCAGCGCTGTTGCACTTTGAATGACAATTGCGCGGTCATGCTACACTGCACCCAAACTAAATTTTAATAATTTTTTTCACACAAATATAGCTTTCTTTTGTTGGTATTTATTCACCACTGGGTTTTTAATTTTCTTACTAAATAAGCGAATAAAGACTGAACATTTTGAGAAAAAAAAATTTTCATAGTTTGTTATAACATTTTGGAAACAGGTAATTTTTCTCCTTCACTCATGTGCGCTGATGAAGCTGCACTGATGGGCACAGATAGGCTGCACTGATGGGCACTGATGAGGTGGCACTGATGAGGAGGCACTTGTGGGCACTGATGAGGCTGCACTGATAGGTGACACTGATAGGCGACACTAATAGGTACTAATAGTACTGATAGGTGGCACTGATAGACGGCACTGATGGGAACTGATAAGCGACACTGATGAGGAGGCACTGATTGGCAGCACTGATGGGCACTGATTGGCAGCAATGATGGGCACAGATTGTCAGCACTGGTGGGCACTGTTTGGACTGCACTGATCATCATACATGACATGTTGCTGATGGTTTTAATAATTATGGTATTTGCCCAAGAGCAATTTTATGTGTGAACATATTTTGTTTTTTTTTAATGGCATGTTGTTTTTGACTTCCGATGTCATATATCCAACTCATATGCCCTGTACACACGATCGGAACATTGATCAGACATTCCAACAACAAAATCCATGGATTTTTTCCGACAGATGTTGGCTCAAACTTGTCTTGCATACACACGGTCGCACAAAGTTATCGGAAAATCCGATCGTTCTGAACGCGGAACTTAAAACACATAAGTTGCACCTGAAATTGGCAAAAGTAGTGCAGGAACTACTTTTGCAAATCGGTGCAGTGCCGCAAAATCTGTGTCACACCGATTGGAACAGTGCCATTGCCTCCAATAGGCTGCAACTTGTTATGCGATTTGAGCTCTCAAATCACATGACAAATCGATCCAATGTGAACCTAGGCTTAACTGAACGAGCTGAAGTTAGAAGCTTCAGATTTTGCACTCTCCAGTTTTAGTATATCAACCCCAATATTTCCAAACAACACAATCAATTCAAAATCTGGTAGAGTAGATATGTCGTGTGAAATACCCTGGGAAGTCTATTTTTTAACTGACCAATTACCTTTTTCCTAAAGAAAGTGATAATATATATTCGCAAGACATGTAGACTTTGACCAAAGTATATAGCTTTAATTATTTTTCTTTTTTTTAATTTTAGATCATCTGCCTTGAATTGAAACTGCTCTAAGATCTTCCTTGCAAGTTTTGGTCTTTCCATTTTCTTGTCGTGCCTCTTCGCTCTTCTGGTTTGGTAAGTGAAATTGTACAAATGTTACTTCCTTTGCCCTGTAGCCACTAACATTTCCTGGACAGGCCAATTTGTCTATTCAGACAATAGTAGTAAAACTTGGACTTGTTCAGTATGAAAGTACAACCAAAAGAAACTGCTTTATCAGATGGCATAAAATATTTGTCCTTATTGGTTATTTTCCACATTACTCTTTAAATCAGCTTCTTAGATATGCCTAATAAACACCATTACAAATAAAAGGACAGTTATGTTACTAGGTTTCACCAGCAATGGTCTATAACTTCAAAAATTGTTGGGGCTTTTATTCCATGATCCAAAATAACCTCTAATATACCTAATAAATCCAATAAGACATGCTATTGCTCTTGCTATCCAATCATGCAATACCTGTACAGGCTGTTCTCTTCATTGCTCCTTTTTCCATGTCAAAACTCTCTAGTAATTCTAAGATAGCAGCTGTGAAACTCAGTGTAAAAATTGACTTTACCTTTAGAAGTCTGATCTATAGTCTGTGGTCTGTGTTCTGTCTGAATGGGTACCATAACATCATCTCTTCTTCTGTGATTGGCTGGGATTTTTTTCTATTGGCTGAGGTCAGAGGAAATCTAGAAGTCTACCATTCAGTACATTTGTTTAATGCTGTGCATCATCGTGAGTTCACAGCAGAGCAGTAAGGTTGAGGAAGTGCCCACAAAATTGTACCAGGCCCCCACCTTGAAAGCAGTTCACTGCAGGATTTTCTTATCAGCATAAATTCAGAAGTATAGGAAGCCAACAAATCTTAAAAATTATAGTACATTTAAAATCAATTGGGAGTCCTGAATGTCAGTGTATACTTATAGGCAGCGAAGAATCAGCTCTTGTGATCACCAATTTTCATCCATCTCCTCTTGGGCTTACTGGTTAATGGGAAGAGCCAGAACAGTGATGGGGGCCAAGGGACCTGGTTGCTAGTGGCACATCTGAGCACCCTGATATTCAAAGCTCCTGGTGAATGCTACAAGAATGCCTGCAGCCCTTTAGATGTGCCCACTGTTCACTGTAAGTACCAGTGTCTTTGGTCTGTGCAGGTTTAGCACTCTTTGTCACCAAAAACAGCTGTTTTCTTATGAGAGTTTTCTATAAAGTTGTAGTAATTGCCTCTTATTACTTTGTTAATTGATTTACAGCACCGTTTTTAGGGCCTGGCATGCTTTAGCTTCTTGCTAAATCTAAAGAACTGCCATGGTTTTTACAAACCCTTGAGTCGGATCAGTGCTGGAACAGATGCATTAATCACATTAAGAGGCATTTTCTATATGCTCCTTAAACGACAATCTGTCTGCATAAGGCATAAATCCCTTTTGCTGTCAATGAGAGATTTTTACTTGTGACGTAGCATTTACAATGCCCCCAAATGCTCAGGAAATCTATTATTACCATTAGATTTGCTAAAAGAGAACTTCAGGCAAACCACAACATTTAACATCAGTTATGCTAAGTGAATACATATGTCAAAATATAAGGTCCATACAATTTTGGACTTTAAGGAATCTAAAAACAATCTGATCAACCAATACTTGGCTGATGGCTCTTCACAATAAATTATATCACAAATCTTTAGATTGTAATGGTTATTCTAAAAGGCCTTTGAGGCCTTCAAAACTACATAACACAATTCTGCAATCCTTTATATTTTAACTGGAAATGTTGACTCTCGCTGGATCACATAAAAAATTAGATGTGCTGACAAATTTAAAGCAAATCTATTCTTTGCCCATTCAATGAAAATTGTAAAGTGGTCACTAAAGAGTTCACCCTGCTACTTCCAAAAACTTTTAAGAACAAGTTCATTTTTAAACTAAAACCCACTAGGCCCACCTCCCCTTCTCCCATCCACAGAGCTAATCCACTCTTCTATGTAAAGAATCAGAACCATTCACACACTGACCTCTTCATCTCTGTAAAGAATCAGGACCATTCCTAGAGCTGACAGATTTGCCTATGTAAAGAACCAGTACCCTTCTCACCCATACCCTTACCACAATGACCTCTTCATCTTTATAAAGAACCAGCACCATTCACAGAGCTGACCACTTCATCTATTTAAAGAATCAGTAACCTTCATACCAATACCCTTACCACCTATGTAGGGAACCAGAACTATTCACAGTGCTGACCACTTCATCTGTGTAAGGAATCAGCACCCTCCACAAACTGGCCACTTCATCTATATAAGGAACCAGCACCATTCACAAAGCCGACCTTTTCATCTATGCAAGGAGTCAACACCATCCATTCACCGACCTCTTCATCTGTATAAGTAACCAACACCATTCACAGAGCTACCCTTTCTTCTATGTAAGGAACTTACACCATTCACACACTGACCTCTTTATCTATGTAAGTAACCTGCACCATTCACACAGCGAATCTCTTCATCTATGTATAGCGCTACCCCCATAAGGGCATGCTAGATTTTTGGATCTCCATTACCTGCATAGCCAGGCCACAGGAATTTTCCGGCATTCACTCCGTTTTGAAAAAACAGTCTAGGGTGCTTTGTTTTGGTTTTTTTTTTTGGTTTATTGGGGGATAAACTTTGATAGGGATGGTAAGGTATGGGATGCCCAGAACTGTAGTTTGAATGTAACTTGGGGACTTGAAACTGGCTACTAAAAATCACAAGGCTCTCGTCCTGTAGGAAAAACGGATTAGCTCAACTGGCAAAGCAAGGCCCCCAAGTACCGGGTACAGGTACTCTATCTCCGTAGAAAATGCCAACGCACCTGGCTGCTCTTTGGATTTTCCAAGAAAGAGCTGTAGGGTAGCTGTACTAGCTTTATTGGCTGTAGGCTGTCCCTTGTTAAAGGCTAGGTATTGCACCTAGCTGCTTCTCCTCTATATGCTCTGGTATGTAGGGGTTGAAGCTACTCACGCAGTCCCTTAGGTGTATCCTGTGGCAAATGTGACTGAATGGGACTCCTGCTGGACATGTCCCAATGGCTTCCAGGTTGGCTTCAGCTAAGCCTAGCTGAGGCTGAAAGGAAGTGGGGCTTTCTCTTCTGCTCTCCCTCTTCCTCTGGCTCCTTCCATCCTCACAGGGGCGGAGCTCCCCGGCATAGGGATCCCCATCAGGCCACTGGACCCTGGACTCTGTTCTCACATGGCCAGACTCCAGAATATTTATGGGCTACCCTGCCACCTTCTGGGCCATCCTCAAGGGCTTGGAGGAGACTCCATAAATATTTTGGCCTCATCCCTGCCCCCTCCATCCTCTAAGTTCCAGAACTCTCCAGCAGTTCTAGAAGACAGGAGGAGGAAAATGAGACTCAGCCCTTGGGGCTCTTACATATGTAAGGAGCCAACACTATTCACTCACAGATCTCTTCATCTGTGTAAGGAACCAGTACCATGCCCTGAGCTGATCTCCTTATCTTTATAAGGAAGGAACTAGCACAATTCAAGGAGCTGATCTCCTCTAAGAAACCAGAAACAATTACAGAGTTAACCTCTTTATTTATATAATTAACCATGACCATAGTGTTAGGGTTAGTGGGAGGGTTACAGGGAGGGTTAAAGGGTTACTAAACCCTCTTTTTTTTTTTAAATACCAAACATGTTAAATTTACCTCCTCTGTGCAGTTGGTTTTGCACAGAGTGGCCCCAATCCTCCTCTTTTGGGGTCCCTCAGTGGCGCTCGTGGCTCTTCCTCTTCTTGAGTGCCCCATTGGAGAAGCGCTCTTCTTCAGGACACCCGTGCGGGCACGCTCCCATGTCCTGCTGCTGCGTCTATTGACACAGACAGCAGGACTCGGTCCCGCCCCCCGGGTCATTGTATTTGATTGACAGCAGCAGGAGCCAATGGCTGCACTGCTATCAATCTATCCAATCAAGACAGGCTGATGTGCTTGTCCCCAGGGTGAGAAAGAACAGGTTCAGGTAAGTAAAACGGGGGGTCTGGGGGGCTGCTGCATGACAGAAGGTTTTTCACCTTAATGAATAGAATGCATTAAGGTGAAAAAACATGAGGGTTTACAACCCCTTTAATGTTAGGGTTAAAGGGCTAGTTAGTGGAAGGGTTACAGGAGAGTTTAGTGGAAGGGTTGTTGTTAGAGTTAAAGGAAGGGTTGGTGAGAGTGTTATAGGAAGGGTTAGTGGGAAGGTTAGTGTTAAGATTACAGAAAGGGTAAGGAAGGGTTACAGGAAGGATTAATGTTCGTGTTAGTGGAAGAGTTACAGGGAGGGCTAGTGAAAAAAGTGTTAAAGTTACAGGGGGCATTACAGGGAGGGTTAATGTGGGAGTTACAGGAATGGTTAGAATTAAGGTTACAGAAGGGGTTAGTGGGGGGTTACAGGAAGGGTTAGTGTTAGGGTCACAGAAGGAGTTAGTGGCGATTACAGGAAGGGTTATGCCCCGTAAACACGGTCGGATTTTCCGCCGGAAAATGTGTGCTAGGACCTTGTTGTCGGAAATTCTGACCGTGTGTAGGCTCCATCACACATTTTCCATCGGATTTTCCGGAAATTCTGATCGTGTGTACACAAATCCGACGGACAAAGTGCCACGCATGCTCAGACTAAATAAAGAGATGAAAGCTATTGGCCACTGCCCCGTTTATAGTCCCGACGTACGTGTTTTACGTCACCGTGTTCAGAATGATCGGATTTTCCGACAACTTTGTGTGACCGTGTGTATGCAAGACAAGTTTGAGTGTTCGATCAATGTCCTACCGTGTATACGGGGCATTAGTGTTAGGGTTGCAGAAGGAGTTAGTGGGGATTACAGGAAGTGTTAGGGTTACAGATGGAGTTTGTGGGGGGTTACAGGAAGAATTAGTGTTAGGGTTAAAGAAGGGTTAGTGGGAAGGTTAGTGTTAAGATTACAGGAAGGGTGGGGGAGGGTTACAGGAAGGGTTATTGTTAGTGTTAGTGGAAGAGTTACAGGGAGGGCTAGTGAAAAAAGTTTTAAAGTTACAGGGGGCATTACAGGGAGGGTTAATGGGGGAGTTACAGGAATGGTTAGAATTAAGGTTACAGAAGGGGTGTTAAAGTTAGGGTTATTGGAGGGGCTGTTACAGGGAGGGTTAGAAATAGGGTTACAGAAGGGGTTAGTGGGAGATTACAGGAAGGGTTAGTGTTAGGGTTACAGAAGATGTTAGTGGGGGATTACAGGAAGGGTTAGTGTTAGGGTTACAGAAGGAGTTAGTGGGGATTACACAAAGGGTTAGTGTTAGGGTTAAAGAAGGGTTAGTGGGAAGGTTAGTGTTAAGATTACAGGAAGGGTGGGGGAGGGTTACAGGAAGGGTTAATGTTTGTGTTAGTGGAGGAGTTACAGGGAGGGCTAGTGGAAGAATTGGTGTTAAAGTTAGGGTTATTGGAGGGGGAGTTACAGGGAGGGTTAATGGGGGAGTTACAGGAATGGTTAGAATTAGGGTTACAGAAGTGGTTTGTGTTAGGGTTACAGAAGAGGTTATTAGGGAGTACAGGAAGTGTTAGTGTTAGGGTTAAAGAAGGGGTTATTAGGGATTACAGGAAGGGTTAGTATTAGGGTTGCAGAAAGGGTTAGTGGGGGGTTACAGAAGGGATAAGTGTTAGGGCTACAGAAAGTGTTAGTGGGGGGATTACGGGAAAGTGTTAGGGTTACAGCAGGGATTAGTGTGAAGAGTGCTTAGAGCAGGACATCACTCGGTGTGCCAGTAGCTCTACAACAAAAACTACCACGGCTGACCTCCTGTCTTAAAAAAGAACTATATGCAGACATTTCTGGTTTGCAAATAAAAACAGTGCATGATGAGGTGTACTTGGCTGGTCTGCTATTTTACAAGGATTAGACTTTGCCATCCTATTTATTTTTGCATCAGATGGAGAGATTGATATTACTAATAAACAGAGTAGAATTTATTTGTGCGTGTTTGAAACTCCTGGAATCGCCATGGCAACAATAATTTTAATTATGGAGAGCTGAGATGATAACATGTATATCAGATGTGACTGAGTTTTCCCTGTAGACCGAGCTCTGATTAGACATTTGAGGGAAGCTTTGTATGCGGATTCCCCTTGCAGGCTGGATTTTATTATCTGCTTTAGCAGACAGCTGTTTTGCTCCTGCTATGAACCCACACTAATGTAATGAATAGAATTGGCTTAAAGGCCAATGGACATAGCTTTATAAGAAAGATAAACACCAACACAGAGGTGTAACTAGGTATTGTTGGCCTTCTGGGTGCAGACTTCGCAACAGTAGAATATGTCATCATTAGGCTACACCCAATTTGCTACACCCAATTTTACAATGATGGAGGTGTTACTCGGAGAACACAGGAGGGACAGATTGTTGCTGATAATCTTAGGAAGCAAGGCTACACTGGTATAAAGGAAAATAAATTCAACTTAATTGACCAAATTGATTTAAATCAGTTATGAATTTAATACTGCAAGAAGAAATATCTGAGCGAGCCTTCATCATTTTTTCTTGTAATGGTCTCTTATTAAAAAAGTATATGTTTTTTATATACTTTAGAGTTTTTTTATACTATAAAAGTATAATTATCCCTTTCATGCCTAAGTCTATTTCTGACATTTGTTGATTACAAGTTAAAATTCCTTTTTTTTTGCTAGAAAATTACTCAGAACCCCCAAACATTATATATTTTTTTTTAGCATAAAAACATAAAATATTGCAACAATCGCCATTTTATTCTCTAGGGTCTACTAGAGAATAAAATGGCGATCGTTGCAATTTTTTATGCCACACGGTAGTTGCGCAGCGGTCTTTCAAACGCAATTTTTTTAAAAAAAATACATTTTCATGAATTAAAAAAAAACTAAAGTTAGCCCACTTTTTTTGTATACTGTGAAAGAAGATGTTACACCGAGTAAATAGATACCTAACATGTCATGCTTTGAAATTGTGCACACTTGTGGAATGGAGACAAACTATGGTACCTCAAAATCTCCATAGGCGACGCTTTAAAAAAATTTAACGGTTACCAGGTTAGAGTTACAGCAGGAATAATCGACCGATCGCTCTACCGACGACCAACAAAACAGCGTTCGCTGGTCAAAATCAACGCCAACATTAACCAATCAAAAACAAATCTTGCAATCGAATTCATACGTAGTGTTGACGTCTCATGTACAAGTGGGGTAGTCTACTAGTTCCGCTCATGCGTGATAATGTTCATGAGATGTTTTATGGACGACCTTCACACCAATAAATAGAATATAGTTCGTTCGCAAACCATACAACACAATTTTTTCCAATTTTTCAATCGGTCTTTTTTGTTCACAATATCGATATCGAGTATTACTTGCTGGTCATCAACGAGTAGAAAATCGGCCGATCGGAAACTTTTTTCACACAATTTTCTTATGGTGTATTCCTGCCATTACAGAAGAGGTCTTCTGCTATAATTATTGCTCTCACTCACGATCTCGGTGATACATCATGTGTGGGATTTGAATACCATTTACATATGCGGGCGTGACTTACGCATGTGTTTTCTTTGCTGCACGAGCACGCGGGGACGGGGGCGCTTTAATTTTTTTATTTTTTTTGCATTGTTCCTTTTAAAGAAAAAAAATTCTGATCACTTTTATTGCTGTTACAAGGAATGTAAACATCCCTTGTGACAGTAATAGGTGGTGACAGGTACTGAGAGATCGGGGGTCTAAAAGACCTCAAATCCCTCCTTTGCACTTAAAAGTATTCAGATTGCCAAAAAAACAGCGATTCTAAATACTGTAATTTTTTTTAAACCATTGGCAGCCAAGTAAACTGAAAGTGACGTCATGTTTTACATAAGAGGCCGTTTCCGAATTTTTTTTCTAGTCTCATCCTAGCTAGTGGAAGTGCCGGATCGTGCATCGGGTCTATTGCCCCGTACACACGGTCGGACATTGATCGGACATTCCGACAACAAAATCCTAGGATTTTTTCCGACGGATGTTGGCTCAAACTTGTCTTGCATACACACGGTCACACAAAGTTGTCGGAAAATCCGATCATTCTGAACGAGGTGACGTAAAACACGTACGTCGGGACTATAAACAGGGCAGTAGCCAATAGCTTTTGTCTCTTTATTTATTCTGAGCATGCGTGGCACTTTGTACGTCGGATTTGTGTACACACAATATGAATTTCTGACAACGGATTTTTGTTGTCGGAAAATTTTAAAGCAAGCTCTCAAACTTTGTGTGTCGGAAAATCCGATGGAAAATGTGTGATGGAGCCTACACACGGTCGGAATTTCCGACAACAAGGTCCTATCACACATTTTCCATCGGAAAATCCGACCGTGTGTACAGGGCATAACAGTGGGACTGGAGGCCCAGGAGGAGCGGCAAGAGGGGGGACGTCCCCTCCCACTGCTTTAGGATCACAGCCGAGCGGCTTTTGGCCGCATCAGTTGTTATTACTAAAAAGCCAACCACCAGCTCTAAAACCACCAGCTCTAAATAACCCCTTCAAGCCGAGGGCACATATGTGCGTACGGTCGGCGCTAAGGAGTTAAATTTGCAGCTGCACTTAGAGTTTTCATAGTCCCTGTGTAAAATCCCACAAATACCTGTTGATCCTGCCAATTAAGTACATCTACTTTATGTGTGGCAACGATTCTGCACTGCTCCTGAATTCGGAGCAGAGTTGTCAATCTCATATAGGCTGTGCCTGCTTGCACAACAGTGGGATGCAAAAAATCATTGCAAGGGGCATGTCTATCCACGTTGTTATTGCTCATTCATGAGCTTGTAGATTGTCAGTAAGTCTATGGCCACACCTAGTCCTGTCAACTGCTTTCGGGATTGACAGCACTGACTTCTGTAAGCTGCAGTGTCTGGGAGGGGGAGCGTGAGAGATAAATGGAGGAGGATTTGTCTCAGTAAGGAAAGTAAAGGAATTCTTTTTTTCTTTACTTTATGAAGCCTGTGTGTCACATACAGTATTAACTGAGTGCATTACTTAATTAGACTGTCATACAGGAGCCTCTAGTTGTACTAACTCAGCTAACACTGAGCAGAATGATGAAATGATCAGTCTGATGGCATTCCCTCAATGTCCAGTCAGAACGCAGGGGTCGGTGACCAAGCTAGTTTCTTTAATTGATGTAAATAAATGTAAGGCCACTGACCTGCTCATGCTGCCTAAATCAAAAGACTGAAAAGATTTGCAAATAACTTGGCAAAAAGTATATATATACAGTGCCTTGCGAAAGTATTCGGCCCCCTTGAACTTTTCAACCTTTTGCCACATTTCAGGCTTCAAACATAAAGATATAACATTTTTATTTTTTGTGAAGAATCACCAACAAGTGGGACACAATTGTGAAGTGGAACGAAATCTATTGGATTGTTGAAACTTTTTTAACTAATAAAAAAATGAAAAGTGGGGCGTGCAAAATTATTCGGCCCCCTTGCGTTAATACTTTGTAGAGCCACCTTTTGCTGCGATTACAGCTGCAAGACGCTTGGGGTATGTCTCTATCAGTTTTGCACATCGAGAGACTGAAATTCTTGCCCATTCTTCCTTGCAAAACAGCTCGAGCTCAGTGAGGTTGGAAGGAGAGCGTTTGTGAACAGCAGTTTTCAGCTCTTTCCACAGATTCTCGATTGGATTCAGGTCTGGACTTTGACTTGGCCATTCTAACACCTGGATACGTTTATTTGTGAACCATTCCTTTGTAGATTTTGCTGTATGTTTGGGATCATTGTCTTGTTGGAAGATAAATCTCCGTCCCAGTTTCAGGTCTTTTGCAGACTCCAACAGGTTTTCATCCAGAATGGTCCTGTATTTGGCTGCATCCATCTTCCCCTCAATTTTAACCATCTTCCCTGTCCCTGCTGAAGAAAAGCAGGCCCAAACCATGATGCTGCCACCACCATGTTTGACAGTGGGGATGGTGTTTTGAGGGTGATGAGCTGTGTTGCTTTTACGCCAAACATATCGTTTTGCATTGTGGCCAAAAAGTTCGATTTTGGTTTCATCGGACCAGAGCACCTTCTTCCACATGTTTGGTGTGTCTCCCAGGTGGCTTGTGGCAAACTTTAGACGAGACTTTTTATGGATATCTTTGAGAAATGGCTTTCTTCTTGCCACTCTTCCATAAAGGCCAGATTTGTGCAGTGTACGACTGATTGTTGTCCTATGGACAGACTCTCCCACCTCAGCTGTAGTTCTCTGCAGTTCATCCAGAGTGATCATGGGCCTCTTGGCTGCATCTCTGATCAGTCTTTTCCTTGTCTGAGCTGAAAGTTTAGAGGGACAGCCAGGTCTTGGTAGATTTTCAGTGGTCTGATACTCCTTCCATTTAAAAAAGGATCGCTTGCACAGTGCTCCTTGGGATGTTTAAAGCTTGGGAAATCTTTTTGTATCCAAATCCGGCTTTAAACTTCTCCACAACAGTATTACGGACCTGCCTGGTGTGTTCCTTGGTCTTCATGATGCTCTCTGCGCTTTCAACAGAACCCTGAGACTATCACAGAGCAGGTGCATTTATACAGAGACTTGATTACACACAGGTGGATTCTATTGATCACCATCAGTCATTTAGGACAACATTGGATCATTCAGAGATCCTCGCTGAACTTCTGGAGTGAGTTTTCTGCACTGAAAGTAAAGGGGCCGAATAATTTTGCACGCAACCACTTTTCAGTTTTTTATTTGCTAAAAAAGTTTAAAATATCCAATAGATTTCGTTCCACTTCACAATTGTGTCCCACTTGTTGGTGATTCTTCACAAAAAATTAAAATTTTATATCTTTATGTTTGAAGCCTGAAATGTGGCAAAAGGTTGAAAAGTTCAAGGGGGCCGAATACTTTTGCAAGGCACTGTATATATATATGTATATATACACAATAAAGAGATGTGAAGTCTAAGTATATAATGTTCTTTTACATGTGCTGTAATCTAAGTGCAAAATTGTTTACATCACATCTTAGCAGTACAGAGTAGTATATTCTTGGTCTTAACATCCCTTTATTGCATATGTTATGGCGGAAAAAATGGAGTCCTTTTGATGTGGCGGTCCAGATTTGGCTAATACTTCAAACACAAGTGTAATTCATCCTTGCTATAATATATATATATATATGTAGCAAGGTCCCAGGCCTTCTTCAGTCTAATGAGAACCCCCAGACCCAGAGACAGCTGACATCCTTCTGTATATGGTGGGTTGTGAGGCATGTTGGGTGCAAGGTGATTAAAGTTATTGGGCGCCAGACACTTCTTGAATGCAAAAGAGAGTTTATTTCTCTTAACACACTTTTTTAGGGGAGAGAGGGTTAGGGCCAGGACACCCTTAGGTAGTTGCAAGATTAATTAGCAGACTCCGAGACTTCAATAGGAGGGCAGCCATGCAGGGAAAGGCATCCAGCAAGAAGCCACACCTGCATACTATGGCAACAGTCTTTAACAGTTCCTAACACAAAGCTTAGCGGTTCCTTTCACTTCCACCACAATCGCTCCCTTTAATTCTTCAGCCCACTGAGCTCCCAGTCTCTCACTAGACCCACTGATTCAACTGCCCCTGAATCCCTTGAGCTTTTCCAATCTTCCCCAAGCGTCACCCCCGCCTCTCTGCTGGGCCCCTAGCTTGGCACTCAAGATACCTCTCAAGCTTCACCGCACTGGCCTGCTCGGTCCCTGGCTTGACACACAAGGCTGCTCTGCAAGAGTCACCTCTGCTGGCTGGGTCCCTGACTTGATACCCACTGAAGTTTCATTATTCTTCACCGTCCCCGGTTGATGAGAATGCTGCTCCGGTACTTGCTTCCGTTACTCACTGTGGTCCCTGGTATTAGGGTGGTTGGTCCCTTAGTGGTGACCATGACAGGTTCTCCGGCCGGCAGAACCGTCACTTCTGGTTGAACTGCAAGCCGCAGTCCCAACCTTGCACTGCTCTCTTGCTTCTGGATAGGCCCTCAGATAGCCTAGCAGCCAGATGTGCCCGGGATAGGCCCAATCTCTGGCCTAGCAGCCCAGGCAATACAACACATGTCCACCCAGATGGCCATCCAGGTGGCACAGAACATCGATCACCTATATAGGCTCTCCCAGCAGGCCAAGGGATCAAAGAAAACCCCTGCCCATTGGCTGAGATGCCCCATATATCCATAATCTGACCTTGCCTTCCCCTTCTAAGGATAACTATTCCTGGCAAGTAAATTTGTAAGGTGCAACCCTGCCTAAACTCCAGGGTGCTACATTTATATATACAGTGCCTTGAAAAAGTATTCATACCCCTTAACATTTTCCACGTTTTGTCATGCTACAACCAAAAACATAAATGTATTGTATTTATGTGATAGACCAACACAAAGTGGCCCATAATTGTGACGTGGAAGGAAAATGATAAATGGTTTTACATTTTTTTTACAAATAAATATCTGAAAAGTGTGGCGTGCATTTGTATTCAGCCCCCCTGAGTCAACACTTTGTAGAACCACCTTTTGCTGCAAATTTTTTGCCCATTCTTTTTTGCAAAATAGATTGGATGTCAGATTGGATGGAGAGCATCTCTGAACATCGATTTTCAAGTCTTGCCACAGAGTCTCAATTGGATTAAGGTCTGGACTTTGACTGGGCCATTCTAACACATGAATATGCTTTGATCTAAACCATTCCATTGTAGCTCTGGCTGTATATTTAGAGTCTTTGTCCTGCTGGAAGGTGAACTTCCGCCTCAGTCTCAGGTCATAGGCAGACTCTAACAGGTTTTCTTCTAAGGTTAGACAAAGGGAGAGGAACCTCTGGGTGCAGAAGTAGAACAAGCTTAATGGCACAAAGGTAAGCAACTCACATTTGAGAGGTAATAACAGACATGTAGTTCGTCCCAGCACAGTGGGGAAGGTGTCCTCAGTAGACGGTCCAATCCTGGATGGATATGTAGGAAGGCCAATATGGTGGCCTGAATTTATGGGAGGAGCCCGGGGGGTATTTAAGCAGCCCGCTCACCTGTGGTGCTTGTCGGTTTCCTGTGCGCGATATACATCACTAAGCCGACTATTCGATATACCAGCGTCCGCAAGTTCTTGCCTCGCAGTTCCCGTATTCGATACTCCATACTCAAAACTTTCGAAGTCCGCGTTTTCGTTATAGTTGTACCACGCGTCTGGCTTGGCTGTCGCAGGTAAGGTCCCGTCGGACTTTTCGTTTTTCATATCATGTCACTAAACCGTGAGTTCAAAATTTCGTTTCACCCGCATCGCACAAACTGCAATGTATATCGCTCGTACTTTCGATATGTCACAATTCGATAGCACAGCGACGCTGACGCCGCTTCATTTCTAGCATGTCGGTATTACTAAACAGCCATAGCCAGTCGCAACTTGCAAATTATCAAATCAAGTTAGTTCGATACCAGTCATTTCTCATTTCTGAGACATTTCTAAAAACTCATTCGGACATTTCAAATCATTTCTCTTTTCTGAAAACATTTCTAAAAACTCATTTCGGACATTTCAAATCATTTCTCATTTCTGAAAACATTTCTAAAACTCATTTCTGACATTTCAAATCATTTCTCATTTCAGTCACCTACCGCGCTCCGATTTGAATCCAATCGCACCAAAAGGTGCGCCGATTCGTTCCGGTGTGCCCCAGTTATTACGGCCTCATTTCTATACATGCTCCAGAGTTACGTTATTGTCAGTCAATTGTACCTCTGTCATGGTTATCATTTCATTTCCATGTATCACGTTCCGACATGAATTTAGTCGCATGGAAAATGCACCGATTCGTCTCGGCGTGCCCCAGGATTGGCCTCATTTCTATACATGCTCCAGAGTTACGTTTTATCAGTCATTTGTACCTCTGTCATGGTTATCATTTCATTTCCATGTATCACGTCCCGACATGAATTCAGTCGCATGAAAAATGCACCGATTCGTCTCGGCGTGCCCCAGGATTGGCCTCATTTCTATACATGCTCCAGAGTTACGTTTATCAGTCAATTGTATCTCTGTCATGGTTATCATTTCATTTCCATGTATCACGTCCCGACATGAATTCAGTCGCATGAAAAATGCACCGATTCGTCTCGGCGTGCCCCAGGATTGGCCTCATTTCTATACATGCTCCAGAGTTACGTTTATCAATCAATTGTATCTCTGTCATGGTTATCATTTCATTTCCATGTATCACGTTCCGACATGAATTTAGTCGCATGAAAATGCACCGATTCATCTCGGCGTGCCCCAGGATTGGCCTCATTTCTATACATGCTCCAGAGTTACGTTTATCAGTCAATTGTACCTCTGTCATGGTTATCATTTCATTCCCACGTATCACGTTCCGACAGGAATTCAGTCGCATGAAAATGCACCGATTCGTCTCGGCGTGCCCAGGATTGGCCACATTTCTGATACATGCTCCAGAAATCCGGATCATAGCTGAATCGCAGACACCAGGGATTGACCCGTATCTCTGTCATGCAATTTCTACCATTTCACTCCCACAACGCATCACCGTTTCGAAACCAGTCGCATCCGAGGCGCACCGATTCGTCACGGCATGCATCACTGGTTCCGATCACATTTCATACCTACACCAGAGCTCGGTTAGTTGCCAGTCGCTAACACGGCACAACCAATTCGAGCCTCGGTCAAAACAATCATTTCTCTCATTTCATTTAATACTGCACTCCTATTCGAATCCAGATGCATCAAACAAGCACCGATTCGTCCCAGGAGCACCAATATTTTCAGTTGCCTCATTTCAATACATGCTCCAGAGCCCGGTTCACGGTCGAACAAATCGTGACACGACCAGGCCGCACCTCTGTCATGCAGTTCATTCATTTCACAATCAAGGCAAACATTTCGAACCATTTTATTGTCACAAATTGCAAGCACCATACAAATCATTGCTCCAAGTTACTTAGCAATCCCTTCACGAATTGTCACCTTTCATCTTCCTCAGGTCAGTCAAAGTTCAGTAGGTCCACCCTGCACCAGGTTGGACGACATCCCCCCAGGTAAAAAAAAAAAAAGGGGGGAAAGGGAGAATAAGTCGGGTAAGTATGACTCAGCGGATGAAAGAAAAACTTGAAATTCATCTCACCCCAATAGGTTACAGTCAACCAGGAAATAAAGCTCGAGATCCTCACCAGAGCAACCATGTCCCAGGCCGGCAGTGAAGACTTCACGGCCCCTCTATCACCTACTCCGGTTTCAGAAAGCGGCAGCGTGCAATCCCTCAGGGGATGGACTATCCCCAAACTGACGGCAGAGCTCAGACGCAGAGGTGTCCCCTTCCCCGCCACAGCGAGGAAAGGCGAGCTCTTCAAACTCCTCTTCCCCCCATCAGCAGCAGGACCCAGTACCCAACAGGCATCCCTCCAGTCCATATCATCGGCCATTTCGCAGTTACACACGATGGTGTCATCTCTATCCACCTCAGTTGCAGACGTCCAAGCCAGGGTGGCACTTCTGGAGGCCCGACCGGCCACGGCTGTCCCCGACCCAACGGCAATTCAGACCTTGACACCTCTTCCTACAGGTACCTCAGGCTCAAGCGCCATTGTCTACCCCTCCCATCTGGTCCCAACCAGTATCAGGAAGGACATTTTAGACGGCAAGGACGTCAACCTGGCCTCTCTCCTGATCTCCGTGCATGATTTAGCAGAAAATAAGGCCTACTCCTGGGGTGACATATCGGTGGTCCTTAAAGCCAAAGACCCCAGGCTGAACCGCAAGCTATCAGTCCCCGAATTTACCCTGGCCTTTGGCATGCTCAGAGATGTCCTGTGCTCAGCCACCCCTAGCAGGCGGGAAGAGCTGGACTTATACCTCCATACTGTGGTAGACTTGGGCCACAAGTATGGAGGTTTCGCCTTCTACGATTATCATCGTTCCTTCTCAGCCAAGGCCGCCGCCAGATTCGCACAATACCAGATCACCACAGATTGGAGTCTCATGGACACAGAGCTCTTCTGCCGCCACTTTGCCGGCTTACGCTCACCTCTGTGTGCAATTTGCCAGTCTTCCACCCACACTGCCACCTGGTGCGCCAATACGGCGATCAGACGGCCCTTCGAGTTCCCCTCTACCTCAGGTACAGTACAGGGCCAGTCGATCCCTGAACCAACGCCTCAGGTGGACAAACTCGGACGCCCAGTCCGAACCGTGGGAGGGGCAGCCATCTGTAACAACTACAACTATGGGTCCTGCAACTTCAGCCAATGCCGTCTACTTCACATCTGCACTATATGCCAAAGAGCACACCCTAGGAATTTGTGTGAAGTCAAGCAACACAAGAGGGCATGACTAAGCCGAATCAACATCTTATGGCTAGGACTGTATCTCATTTCACACCCCACCCCTTCCCTGGCCACCTACCTTATCCAAGGCTTCACAGTAGGCTTTCACACCGGCCTCATCGCACTGCCCCACAGTACTCACGAATGCGCCAATCTTCGTTCGGCAGCCATCGACGAACAGGCCATAGATCAGCTCTTACAGGCAGAGGTAGATCGAGACTACGTAATAGGCCCTTTCACTTGCCCCCCTTTCAGCACATGGAGAGTCAGCCCTATTGGGCTTGTCAAGGGCAAATTCTCTAATAAATTGCGTTTGGTGTACGACTTGTCTGCGCCTCATTCTTCGCACATACCCAGTCTCAATTCCCTGATCCCCTCCGAAGAGTTTTCCCTAAAATATTCCTCCGTTGACATGGCAATACAAGCGATCATCAAAGCAGGCACAGGTGCCTGGCTCTCCAAAGCCGACATATCGGATGCTTTCAAACTCCTGCCCATCCACCCATCCCTTTGGTGCTGGCATGGCATCAAATGGAAGGAAGCATATTATTTTGCTACGAAACTCACCTTCGGTTCGAAGAGTAGCCCGTGGCTCTTCGACACGTTCGCACAGTCCCTCGTTTGGATACTATTACACAAGGGCCAATGCCATGAAGTCATCCATTACCTGGATGACTTCCTACTGATAGAACCGCCCAACAAACCCCCAGCAGATCTCGACAAACTTAGAGTTATTTTTGGAAACCTCAACGTTCCTATCGCCGAGCACAAAGTCGATGGTCCAGCAAACATCATCGCCTTTCTCGGGGTCAGCTTGGATACCTGCGCAATGCAGGCCAGTCTCCCCCCCGACAAATTAACACGCATTAGGGCAGTCCTTCACGAGTTTACACACACCAAGGGCTGTACCAAAAAACAGTTGCAGTCTCTCCTGGGTATGCTCAACTTCGCTATGCGAATTATCCCACAAGGCCGCACATTTGTGTCACGCCTGCTGAGATTTCTGTCAGAAACTCAAGACCCTGATCAGATTTTGAAATTAGACTCCGCAGCTATAGCGGACCTATCAATGTGGGAGGAATTGCATATCTCTATTTATACCTATGGTTTCGATCCATTCACCCCAGGTAGTGACTGACGCTGCAGCCTCCACAGGTTTCGCGGCAATTTTTGGCCATCATTGGTTTTCAGGACCCTGGCCTCAACAGATACTGTTGATACCCGGCTTTTCCCAAACATCTGCCCTCTTTGAGCTTTATCCCATAGTGGCAGCCGCACAACTCTGGGGCCACCACTGGACAGGACAAACCATAGTCTTCACCACCGACAACCAGGCCACGGCAGACATCATCAACAGAGGCAGGTCCAAGTCCCTAGCAGTCATGTCCTTCCTGCGCAGGTTGGTACAACTGTCTTTACAACATCAGTTCAACATACACTGTGAATTCATTCCCGGCAGATACAACTCAGCAGCTGACGCACTATCACGTTTCAATTATCCCTCCTTTTTCAAACAGGTTCCCGATGCCGATCCAATGTCGGCCCCTATCCCCGTCTGGTCACAACTGACCCTGGACTAGTGCAACATCTACACGGAGCTACGCAACTCATAAATAATTCCCTCTCCCGCAACACACTCAAAGCCTACCAGACAGCTTGGAAAGCTTTCAATAAATTCCTCACGTCCAGCCGCAAAGAACCAACAGATATCAAACAGGTACTGGCCTTCACGGCACACTGCCACACGCAGCTAGCCTTATCCTACAACACCATCCGGTTATACCTAGCCGGCATTCAACATTTCATGGCGCTTGAAGACCCGACGAAATCGTCACTGTTCTCATCTCACGCTATACGAGCCATCCTAAGGGGAATACAGAGACAACAACCAGTCATCAGCACTAAGCGCTTGCCCATTACGGGGCCCATCTTTAGGGACATGTCAAATATTCTGGCTACTTCGCCATTCGGTCTGCTCCCCAGCACGGTCTTACAAGCAGCCATATATTTAGCTTACTATGGGTTCTTGCGGCCTGGCGAATTCACCTCTAACAAACCCACAGACCAAGTACTATGCAGACGACACTTGCTTCGACACCAAGACCACTTTATCCTGCACCTCGAGGTCTCTAAAACCCAGCAAACGGGCTCGGGAGTGAACATCCACCTCTACAGAACCAACAACAGCTGGTGTCCAGTCGCTGTACTCAACCGACTCCTATCTCTCCTGCCTGAGCAACCAGACAGCAGTCCCCTTCTACCATTTCCAGTCAAACCCTTAAACGCCTCTCAGTTTGTGAGCCACATAAGGATACTTCTCCGCAATCTTCACCTTAACCCTAGTCAGTATTCCGGACACTCTTTCCGCATCGGAGCAGCCTCCGCGGCGTCCCGCCACGGGGTGCCAGATCACATCATCAAAAGACTAGGCAGGTGGAAATCAGCCTGCTTCACCCGGTACATCCCCAATCCACAAACTGAGATGGCACAGGCATTCTCCAAATTGGCTCAATAAATAACTGAAAACCAATAAAATTATAACCCTACCTGAATGTTTTTGCCCCCTTATTTTGGCATACCGGCCATGAGACCAAGGCACACTTTCAGGTCCATTTCATATGGTAAGTCCACACTTTTAGGTCTATTTCCGATGGTAAGTCTTATCTTTACTATAAGTGTTTTCTATGTCCATATCGGACATAGGGCTCCGACCATAAATATATATATATATATATATATATATATATATATATATATATGTCATTTTTTTTTTTAATTATTGAATTTTCACACTATGAAAAAATCTGAAGAAAAATTCTGTGTGAGGAATGATTGTTAAATTTTCGTATATTGTGCACATCCGAATCAGACTTTCCAAATGAAAATTTTAGGAAGAAACAAACTCCAAAATGCATCTTGTACATGGACAGAGCTAATGATTTTCATTGAATGTATATTGTTTTCCTATGATTTTTGTTTGAGAAAAATCATATATGAAAGATTGCACATGATCAGAAACAACAACAATAAGTCAATCAAAAAAAAGTCTGTCGTTAGAAAATTTTCGTATAATTAGTACCATCCTCGGTTTCAGCCTGCTGTAAAACATTGAGGAAATCCAATCATTTGTCCGATTTTCTTATAGTGTGCACTGGGCTTAAAACAGCTGAAGTTAGAACTCAAACTCCAGAGTTCTGTGTACTTCTTCCAGGTCAGCAACCAGGAAAGTAAAGCTATTGAATCAGCATGACAGCACACATATTCAGATGGCACAGTTTGTCTTTAATTGCTGCAGAAACAGGTTAGCATTCACTCTCAGGTGGGTATGGGGTTTTTTTTTTTCTTAATTCTCAAGAAAGGCCCCATACTCTTTCCTCATGGAGCCATATTTAAGTGAATGGAGAAGCCATCAGAACAAGCAAGGGTTGCAGCACACATGTGCAGTAGAAACAAGCCCTGGGCAGAACAATTTTGAAGCAACGGGAGTCACTTTGGGCGGGGGGCCTGTGAAACCCAGCTTACTTTAGAGAGGTTGGGAAGCTCCTTGTTCAGCTCCCCAGTCCACTTTCATGTGTAAGTCACCCTGTGTCTATTAGAGGCACAGGGTGACTGAGAAAATGATGGACAACTACTTAACCACTTCAGCCCCGGAAGATTTTACCCCCTTCCTGACCAGAGCACTTTTTACAATTCGGCACTGCGTCGCTTTAACTGCTAATTGCGCGGTCATGCAATACTGTACCCAAATGAAATTTGCGTCCTTTTCTTCCCACAAATAGAGCTTTCTTTTGATGGTATTTGATCACCTCTGCCGTTTTTATTTTTTGCGCTATAAACGGAAAAAGACCGAAAATTTTGAAAAAAAATGATATTTTCTACTTTTTGTTATAAAAAAAATCCAATAAACTAAATTTTAGTCATACATTTAGGCCAAAATGTATTCGGCCACATGTCTTTGGTAAAAAAAATGTCAATAAGCGTATATTTATTGATTTGCGCAAAAGTTATAGCGTCTACAAACTAGGGTACATTTTCTGTAATTTACACAGCTTTTAGTTTATGACTGCCTATGTCATTTCTTGAGGTGCTAAAATGGCAGGGCAGTACAAAACCCCCCCAAATGACCCCATTTTGGAAAGTAGACACCCCAAGGAAATTCCTGAGAGGCATGTTGAACCCATTGAATATTTATTTTTTTTGTCCCAAGTGATTGAATAATGACAAAAAAAAAAAAAAAATTACAAAAAGTTGTCACTAAATGATATATTGCTCACACAGGCCATGGGCATATGTGGAATTGCACCCCAAAATACATTCAGCTGCTTCTCCTGAGTATGGGGATACCACATGTGTGGGACTTTTTGGGAGCCTAGCCGCGTACGGGGCCCCGAAAACCAAGCACCGCCTTCAGGATTTCTAAGGGCATAAATTTTTGATTTCACGCCTCACTACCTATCACAGTTTTGAAGGCCATAAAATGCCAAGATGGCACAAAACCCCCCCAAATGACCCCATTTTGGAAAGTAGACACCCCAAGCTATTTGCTGAGAGGCATGGTGAGTATTTTGCAGCTCTCATTTGTTTTTGAAAATGAAGAAAGACCAGAAAAAAAAAAAAATTTTCTTTTTTCAATTTTCAAAACTTTGTGACAAAAAGTGAGGTCTGCAAAATACTCACTATACCTCTCAGCAAATAGCTTGGGGTGTCTACTTTCCAAAATGGGGTCATTTTGGGGGGTTTTGTGCCACCTGGGCATTCCATGGCCTCCGAAACTGTGCTAGGCAGTGAAGAGTGAAATCAAAAATTTACGCCCTTAGAAAGCCTGAAGGCGGTGCTTGGTTTTCGGGGTCCCGTGCGCAGCTAGGCTCCCAAAAAGTCCCACACATGTGGTATCCCCGTACTCAGGAGAAGCAGCAGAATGTATTTTGGGGTGTAATTTCACATATCCCCATGGCATGTTTGAGCAATATATCATTTAGTGGCAACTTTGTGCAAAAAAAAAAAAAAAATTGTCTCTTTCCCGCAACTTGTGTCACAATATAAAATATTCCATGGACTCGACATGACTCTCAGCAAATAGCTTGGGGTGTCTACTTTCCAAAATGGGGTCATTTGGGGAGGTTTTGAACTGTCCTGGCATTTTATGCACAACATTTAGAAGCTTATGTCACACATAACCCACTCTTCTAACCACTTGAAGACAAAACCCTTTCTGACACTTTTTGATTACGTGAAAAAATTATTTTTTTTTGCAAGAAAATTACTTTGAACACCCAAACATTATATATTTTTTTAAAGAAAATGCCCTACAGATTAAAATGGAGAGTGTTTCATTTTTTTTTTTCACACGGTATTTGCGCAGCGATTTTTCAAACGCATTTTTTGTGGAAAAAACACACTTTTTTAAATTTTAATGCACTAAAACACACTATATTGCCCAAATGTTTGATGGAATAAAAAAGATGATCTTAACCACTTGACGACCGCCTCACGCCGATGTACGTCGGCAAGGTGGCACGGACAGGCAAAATCACGTACATGTACGTGATTTGCCTTCCGCGGGTGGGGGGTCCGATCGGTCCCCCCCCCCGGTGCCCGCGGCGGTCGCCATTTCTTCGCGGGCGATGAGACATGAGGGGGAGGCCATCCATTGTTGGCCACCCCCTCCCGATCACTCCCGGCGAATGAAAACGCTTCCTTTCCCTCTGTAATGTAAACAGAGGGAAAGGAAGTGATGTCATTCCTCCTCGAGTCGGTCTTTTCGATCCGGCGCAGAGGAGAGAAGACATCAAGTAAGTGCACCAATACTACACTAACAGTAGAACATGCCAGGCACACTTGTCACCCCCCATCACCCCCCGATCACCCCCCTGTACCCCCTGTCATTCTGACACCAAAAGCATTTATTTTTTTTTTATTTTTTTTTTTGCATTGGTGTCAGTTTGTCAGTTACAAGTGTTAGGGCAGTTAGGTTAGCCCCCTTTAGGTCTAGGGTACCCCCCCCTTAGGTCCAGGGTACCCCCCTAACACCCCCTAATAAAGGTTAACCCCTTGATTACCCCCTGTCACCAGTGTCGCTAAGCGATCGTTTTTCTGATCGCTGCATTAGTGACACAGGTGACGCTAGTTAGGGAGGTAAGTATATAGGTTCGCTGTCATTGTTTTATAGAGACAGGGACCCCCATATACTACCTGCTAAAGGTTTTAACCCCCTGATTGCCCCCTAGTTAACCCTTTCACCAGCGATCACCGTATAAGTGTTACGGGTGACGCTGGTTAGCTAGTTTGTTTTTTGTAGTTTATTACAGTTTATTACAGTTTATTATAGTTTTAGGGCACCCGCCGTTTATTACCCTATAAAGGTTTAACCCCCTAATTGCCCGGCGGTGATATAAATTACATTTTTAGGGTCAGCTAAGGTCTGCGTCGCCCCAGGCAGCGTCAGGTCAGCGCCAGTACCGCTAAAACCCACGCACGCAGCATACACCTCCCTTAGTGCTATAGTATCTGAACGGATCGATATCTGATCCGATCAGATCTATACTCCCCAGCAGTTTAGGGTTCCCTGAAACGCAGTGTTAGCGGGATCAGCCCAGATACCTGCTAGCACCTGCGTTTTGCCCCTCGGCCCAGCCCAGCCCAGCCCACCCAAGTGCAGTATCGATCGATAACTGACACTTACAAAACACTAAGCACACATAACTGCAGCGTTCGCAGAGTCAGGCCTGATCCCTGCGATCGCTAACAGTTTTTTGGTAGCGTTTTGATACAGTCGCTGACAGTCAGGAGCTTTTTTGCCTGTGAGTCTCACTAGTGTACCCCTAAATTTAGAGCCCAAAATGGCAAATCGAAGGTACACTAGTGAAGAGGCCTACACGTTTCTGAGTATGACAGATAGTGAAGAGGAAGTCACTCATCTGTCAAGTTCAGGCTCAGAATACGATCCTGTAGAGGACAGCGGCTCCATGACAGATAGCTCTGACGACGGAGTTGTGGTCCCTGCTAAGGTCAGGCGTACCAGACCCCGAACTTCTTCTTCTGTCCTTGAAGTGCAAGAACCGCAGGGCTCTCGTATGGAGCAGAGAAGTACTAGTGCCGCTATTCCTTCTGGTGAACTGGCAAGCACCAGCGGCCTAGTACACCCTGGTCGTACATCCAGCACTGCAGTATCACGTGGTGACGTGGCGAGTCCCATAAGTGCAGTTCAAGCTGGTGAGGTGGCAAGCACTAGTAGTGTCCCGCTGCCACCAAGAAGGCAAAGACAGGCCCGTCGTGCCCATAGTGCCCTTCCTGCTGCATTCGCCAATCCGAATTGGGAACCCACCACTTCTGCAGCACCCGTACTTCCCCCTTTCACTGGCCAACCCGGAATTCAGGTGGAAACAGTTGACTTTACGCCACTGGATTTTTATTCACTGTTTTTCACCGAAGATCTCTATAGATCTATTGTGGACCAAAGCAATTTATACGCTGGTCAACACATCGCCGCTAATCCCCAGTCCTCCCTTGCCAGAGATTGGAGACCAATTACGGTCTCCGAATTTAAGATCTTTCTGGGCCTTTCC
The DNA here is from genome assembly GCA_037952835.1 of Lithobates septentrionalis. Classification (NCBI taxonomy): domain Eukaryota; kingdom Metazoa; phylum Chordata; class Amphibia; order Anura; family Ranidae; genus Lithobates; species Lithobates septentrionalis. The sequence goes on along the minus strand of JBBDGP010001667.1, from coordinate 2,476,340 downwards.
CTCCTCATGGGGTTGAATAAAAAGAGTAAGTTGCGGTCATATTGGTCCACTGACCCAATTTACCATTCACCCTTGTTCTCTGCTTCCATGGCCAGGGCACGATACGAGCAGATTTTGCGGTTCATGCACTTCAACGACAATGAACTCTGTCGTCCTCGTGGAGACCCTGCATACGATCGGCTCTACAAAATTCGGCCCCTCGTAAACCACTTCAACCAACGTTTTGCAGACTTGTTTACCCCCCATCAAGTTGTCTGCGTTGATGAGTCCCTGATTAAATTTTCTGGCCGCTTGTCATTCAAACAGTACCTTCCCAGCAAGCGTGCCAGATACGCGGTCAAGATGTATAAGCTCTGTGACAGGGCCACAGGCTATACATATAGTTTTATGGTTTACGAGGGCAAAGATAGTCACGTAGAGCCGACAAACTGCCCTGACTACATAGGAAGCGCTGGCAAGATAGTGTGGGACTTGGTGTCACCCTTATTCGGAAAGGGGTACCACTTGTACGTGGACAATTATTATACGAGCGTGCCACTTTTTAGTCACTTGTTTGATCATCAGATTGGAGCATGTGGCACCGTGCGACCTAATTGCCGGGGCTTTCCCCAGCGGCTTGTAGATTCCCGTCTTAGGCTGGGGGAGAGAGCCTGCTTGAAGTATAATAATTTGCTCGCTATGAAGTGAAGGGATAAGAAGAATGTTTTCGTTCTCACCTCCCTTCATGCAGACACGACGACCCAAATTCCTACGGCGACTGGTGTTGTGGAGAAACCCCTCTGTGTCCACGAATACAACCTTAATATGGGAGGGGTGGACCTCAACGACCAGTTGTTGGCGCCGTACCTAGTTGCCCGTAAGGCCAGACGCTGGTACAAAAAAGTGTCTGTTTATTTATTTCAATTGGCTTTGCTGAACGCTCATGTGCTATACAGAGCTTCAGGACAGACTGGATCCTTCCTTAAATTCCAGGAAGAGATCGTCAGAGCCCTTCTGTTTCCAGACGGTGCTCTACCTCACCTTCCCCAACCAAATGCAGTAAGCCGGCTGCATGAGAGGCATTTTCTTTATGCCATCCCGAGTACCCCTACCCAACGAGCCCCCCAAAAAAGATGTCGTGTCTGCAGCAAGCGCGGATTTAGGCGTGACACCCGGTCTTATTGTCCCTCCTGTCCTGGCAATCCTGGTCTTTGCATGGGTGAATGCTTTGAACGCTACCATACATTAGTTGAGTATTAGCGTAGGGTTCAACACTGCACAGACTAGGCACACTAACACAGGGTCTCCCAAGATGCCATTGCGTTTTGAGAGACCCAAACCTGGAACGAGTTACAAAAGTTAAAAGTTACTAAAAAAAAGTGTAAAAAAAAAAATAAAAAAAAAATAAAAAAATATAAAAACACAAAAAAAATATAAAATAAAAAAAACAAAAATAGTTGTTGTTTTATTGTTCTCTCTCTCTCTATTCTCTCTCTATTGTTCTGCTCTTTTTTACTCTATTCTATTCTGCAATGTTTTATTGTTATTATGTTTTACCATGTTTGCTTTTCTGATTTTTTATACTTTACTGTTTACTGTGTTTTGTTGGTAACCATTTTATTGTTTTCAGGTACGCCATTCAGTTGCAGCGCGGATTTATTTATCTTGACAGCAACAGCGTTTGCTCCCACGATATATAAAGCCGTGACTCCATCGCTGTCGGAGGTGATTTCACCACCACAGTTACATACTTCAGCATATATGCCGAAGCGTGGGGGCAGATGTGGGTGGAGGAGCGATTTGCTCCTGCCTTTTGCGGGAGGATGCCCCCATGCTTCGGCATATATATATTTTAGGCACAGGTTGCGTTAAATGTTTTATTTTTTACTATTTTTTTTTTGTATTTGCTTTGCAGGTATGGTAAGTCTTACTGTTATACTGTAATGTTACTTTGTTTTATTGTTAACCATCATTTGCTTAGCAGGTACGCCATTCAGTTGCAGCGCGGATTTATTTATCTTGACAGCAACAGCGTTTGCTCCCACGATATATAAAGCCGTGATTCCAGCGCTGTCGGAGGTGATTTCACCACCACAGTTACATACTTCAGCATATATGCCGAAGCGTGGGGGCAGCAGTGGGTGGAGGAGCAATTTGCTCCTGCCTTTTGCGGGAGGATGCCCCCATGCTTCGGCATATATAAATGGTGCATGTATGCCCATCATTAGAAGTGGGTGGATGAAGGGAGGTATTCTAATGGTGGGCATACCCACCGATCAATATCTTTTTTTCGTTCAGCCCACAGGCTGCATGAAAAAAAAGTTTACAATATATGCCTAACAAGGACCAGCAACGTACTGGTATGTTGCTGGACTTTGAGTGGTTATACCAGAATGATGCCTGCAGGTTTAGGTATCATCTTGGTATCATTCTTTTCAGCCAGCGGTCGGCTTTCATGTAAAAGCAATCCTAGCGGCTAATTAGCCTCTAGACTGCTTTTGCAAGCAGTGGGAGAGAATGCCCCCCCCCACCGTCTTCCATGTTTTTCTCTGGCTCTCCTGTCCCAACAGGGAACCTGAAAATGCAGCCGGTGATTCAGCCAGCTGACCATAGAGCTGATCAGAGACCAGAATGGCTCCAAACATCTCTATGGCCTAAGAAACCGGAAGCTACGAGCATTTCATGACTTAGATTTCGCCGAATGTAAACAGCGCCATTGGGAAATTGGGAAAGCATTTTATCACACCGATCTTGGTGTGGTCAGATGCTTTGAGGGCAGAGGAGAGATCTAGGGTCTAATAGAGCCCAATTTTTAAAAAAAAGAGTACCTGTCACTACCTATTGCTATCATAGGGGATATTTACATTCCCTGAGATAACAATAAAATTAATTAAAAAAAAATTAAAATGAAAGGAACAGTTTAAAAATAAGATAAAAAAGCAAAAAAATAATAAAGAAAAAAAAAAAAAAAAGCACCCCTGTCCCCCCCTGCTCTCGCGCAAAGGCGAACGCAAGCGTCGGTCTGGCGTCAAATGTAAACAGCAATTGCACCATGCATGTGAGGTATCACCGCGAAGGACAGAACGAGGGCAGTAATTTTAGCAGTAGACCTCCTCTGTAAATCTAAAGTGGTAACCTGTAAAGGATTTTAAAGGCTTTTAAAAATGTATTTATTTTGTCGCCGCTGCGCGTTTGTGCGCAATTTTAAAGCATGTCATGTTTGGTATCCATGTACTCGGCCTAAGATCATCTTTTTTATTTCATCAAACATTTGGGCAATATAGTGTGTTTTAGTGCATTAAAATTTAAAAAAGCGTGTTTTTTCCCCAAAAAATGCGTTTGAAAAATCGCTGCGCAAATACTGTGTGAAAAAAAAATATGAAACACCCACCATTTCAATCAGTAGGGCATTTGCTTTAAAAAAAATATATAATGTTTGGGGGTTCAAAGTAATTTTCTTGCAAAAAAAAATAATTTTTTCATGTAATCAAAAAGTGTCAGAAAGGGCTTTGTCTTCAAGTGGTTAGAAGAGTGGGTGATGTGTGACATAAGCTTCTAAATGTTGTGCATAAAATGCCAGGACAGTTCAACCCCCCCTCCCAAATGACCCCATTTTGGAAAGTAGACACCCCAAGCTATTTGCTGAGAGGCATGTCGAGTCCATTGAATATTTTATATTGTGACACAAGTTGCGGGAAAGAGACAAATCTTTTTTTTTTTTTTTTTTTTGCACAAAGTTGTCACTAAATGATATATTTCTCAAACATGCCATGGGAATATGTGAAATTACACCCCAAAATACATTCTGTTGCTTCTCCTAAGTATGGGGATACCACATGTGTGGGACTTTTTGGGAGCCTAGTCGCGCACGGGACCCCGAAAACCAAGCACCGCCTTCAGGCTTTCTAAGGGCGTAAATTTTTGATTTCACTCTTCACTGCCTAGCACAGTTTCGGAGGCCATGGAATGCCCAGATGGCACAACCCCCCCCCCAAATGACCCCATTTTGGAAAATAGACACCCCAAGCTATTTGCTGAGAGGTATAGTGAGTATTTTGCAGACCTCACTTTTTGTCACAAACTTTTGAAAATTGAAAAAAGAAAAAAAAAATACATTTTTCTTGTCTTTTTTCATTTTCAAAAACAAATGAGAGCTGCAAAATACTCACCATGCCTCTCAGCAAATAGCTTGGGGTGTCTACTTTCCAAAATGGGGTCATTTGGGGGGGTTTTGTGCCATCTTGGCATTTTATGGCCTTCAAAACTGTGATAGGTAGTGAGGAGTGGAATCACAACTTAACGCCCTTAGAAATCCTGAAGCCGGTGCTTGGTTTTCGGGGCCCCGTATGCGGCTAGGCTCCCAAAAAGTCCCACACATGTGGTATCCCCGTACTCAGGAGAAGCAGCAGAATATATTTTGGGGTGTAATTCCACATATGCCCATGGCATGTTTGAGCAATATATCATTTAGTGACAACTTTGTGCAAAAAAAAAAAATGTCACTTTCCCGCAACTTGTGTCAAAATATAAAATATTCCATGGACTCAACATGCCTCTCAGCAAATAGCTTGGGGTGTCTACTTTCCAAAATGGGGTCATTTGGGGGGGTTTTGTGCCATCTTGGCATTTTATGGCCTTCAAAACTGTGATAGGAAGTGAGGAGTGAAATCAAAAATTTATGCCCTTAGAAATCCTGAAGGCGGTGCTTGGTTTTCGGGGCCCCGTACGCGGCTAGGCTCCCAAAAAGTCCTAAACATGTGGTATCCCCGTACTCAGGAGAAGCAGCAGAATGTATTTTGGGGTGTAATTCCACATATGCCCATGGCATGTTTGAGCAATATATCATTTAGTGACAACTTTGTGCAAAAAAAAAAAAAGTGTTACTTTCCCGCAACTTGTGTCAAAATATAAAATATTCCATGGACTCAACATGCCTCTCAGCAAATAGCTTGGGGTGTCTACTTTCCAAAATGGGGTCATTTGGGGGGGGTTTGTGCCATCTTGGCATTTTATGGCCTTCAAAACTGTGATAGGTAGTGAGGAGTGAAATCACAACATTACGCCCTTAGAAATCCTGAAGGCGGTGCTTGGTTTTCGGGGCCCCGTATGCGGCTAGGCTTCCAAAAAGTCCCACACATGTGGTATCCCCATACTCAGGAGAAGCAGCTAAATGTATTTTGGGGTGCAATTCCACATATGCCCATGGCCTGTGTGAGCAATATATCATTTAGTGACAACTTTTTGTAAATATTTTTTTTTTTTTTTTTTGTCATTATTCAATCACTTGGGACAAAAAAAATAAATATTCAATGGGTTCAACATGCCTCTCAGCAATTTCCTTGGGGTGTCTACTTTCCAAAATGGGGTCATTTGGGGGGGTTTTGTACTGCCCTGCCATTTTAGCACCTCAAGAAATGACATAGGCAGTCATAAACTAAAAGCTGTGTAAATTCCAGAAAATGTACCCTAGTTTGTAGACGCTATAACTTTTGCGCAAACCAATAAATATACGCTTATTGACATTTTTTTTACCAAAGACATGTGGCCGAATAAATTTTGGCCTAAATGTATGACTAAAATTTAGTTTATTGGATTTTTTTTATAACAAAAAGTAGAAAATATCATTTTTTTTCAAAATTTTCGGTCTTTTTCCGTTTATAGCGCAAAAAATAAAAACCGCAGAGGTGATCAAATACCATCAAAAGAAAGCTCTATTTGTGGGAAGAAAAGGACGCAAATTTCGCTTGGGTACAGCATTGCATGACCGCGCAATTAAAAGTTAAAGCGACGCAGTGCCAAATTGGAAAAAGACCTCTGGTCCTTAGGCAGCATAATGGTCCGGGGCTCAAGTGGTTAAGCCAAGTACATGGATACCAAACATGACATGCTTTAAAATTGCGCACAAACGTGCAGTGGCAACAAAATTAATACATTTTTAAAAGCCTTTAAAAGCCTTTACAGGTTACCACTTTAGATTTACAGAGGAGGTCTACTGCTAAAAATACTGCCCTCGATCTGACCTTCGCGGTGATACCTCACATGCATGGTGCAATTGCTGTTTACATTTGACGCCAGACCGACGCTTGCGTTCGCCTTAGCGCGAGAGCAGGGGGGACAGGGGTGCTTTTTTTTTTTTTTTTTTTTTTCTTTATTATTTTTTTGCTTTTTTATCTTATTTTTAAACTGTTCCTTTCATTTTTTTTTTTTTAAATCATTTTTATTGTTATCTCAGGGAATGTAAATATCCCCTATGATAGCAATAGGTAGTGACAGGTACTCTTTTTTGAAAAAATTGGGGTCTATTAGACCCTAGATCTCTCCTCTGCCCTCAAAGCATCTGACCACACCAAGATCGGTGTGATAAAATGCTTCCCCAATTTCCCAATGGCGCTGTTTACATCCGGCGAAATCTAAGTCATAAAATGCTCGTAGCTTCCGGTTTCTTAGGCCATAGAGATGTTTGGAGCCACTCTGGTCTCTGATCAGCTCTATGGTCAGCTGGCTGAATCACCGGCTGCATTCTCAGGTTCCCTGTTGAGACAGGAGAGCCAGAGAAAAACACGGAAGACGGTGGGGGGGGGGGGGGCATTCCCTCCCACTGCTTGTAAAAGCAGTCTAGAGGCTAATTAGCCGCTAGGATTGCTTTTACATGAAAGCCGACCGCTGGCTGAAAAGAATGATACCAAGATGATACCTAAACCTGCAGGCATCATTCTGGTATAACCACTCAAAGTCGTGAATGGTGTACCTGAAGACCAAAAAATGGTTAACAATAAAGCACAGTAAACGGTAAAGTATAAAAAATTGCATACCTGAAAAGCAAACATGATAAAACATAATAACAATAAAACATTGCAGAATAGAATACAGTAAAAAAGAGCAGAACAATAGAGAGAGAATAGAGAGAGAGAATAAAACAACAACTATTTTTTTTTATTTTTGTTTGTGTTTTTTTTTGCAAACTTGTAACTTTTATAACTGTAACCGGTTCCAGGTTCGGGTCTCTCAAAATGCGATGGCATCTTGGGAGACCCTGTGAAAGTGCGCCTAGTCTGTGCAATGCTGTACCCTACGCTAATACTCAACTAGTGAATGGTAGCGTTCAAAACATTCACCAATGCAAAGACCAGGATTGTCAGGACAGGAGGGACAATAATAGCGGGTGTCATGCCTATATCCGCGCTTGCTGCAGACACGACATCTTTTTTGGGGGGGTTCGCTGGGTAGGGGTACTCGGGAGGACATAAAAATGCCTCTCATGCAGCCGACTGCATTTGGTTGGGGATGTGAATGGGGGAAGTACGGGCGCTGCAGAAGCGGTGGGTTCCCAATTAGGATTGGCGAATGCAGTAGGAAGGGCACTATGGGCACGACGGGCCTGTGTTTGTCTTTTTGGTGGCAGCGGGACACTACTTGTGCTTGCCACCTCACCAGCTTGAACTGCACTTATGGGACTCGCCACGTCACCAAGTGTTACTGCAGTGCTGGTTTGACTACGACCGGGGTGTACTAGGCCACTGGTGCTTGCCAGTTCACCAAAACGCTACCAAAAAAACTGTTAGCGATCGCAGGGATCAGGCCTGACTCTGCGAACGCTGCAGTTATGCGTTTAGTGTTCTGTAAGTGACAGTGATCGATCGATACTGCACTTGGGTGGGCTGGGCTGGGCCGGGCGGAGGGGCAAAACGCAGGTGCTAGCAGGTATCTGGGCTGATCCCGCTAACACTGCGTTTTTGGGAACCCTAAACTGCTGGGGACGCTAGTATAGATCTGATTGGATCAGATATTGATCCGTTCAGATACTATACTATACTTGTTCGGGGGGCGATCGGGGGGGGATCGGGGGTGTTTAGTGTGCCTGGCATGTTCTACTGTGTTGTGTTGTGTTGTGCACTTACTTACATGTCGTTTCTCCTCGGGCCGGAACGGAAACTCCCGAGCCGAGGAGAGATGACATCACATCCTCTGCCTCTGTGTACTATACAGAGGCAGAGGATGTTTCTCATTGGCTGGGAGCGATCGCGAGGGGGGGGGCCACGATCGGATGGCCTCCCCCTCGTCTCTCAACTCTCCCAGCCAAATGCCGACCGCAGCTGGCACCGGGGGGGGTCCGATCGGACCCCCCGCCCGCGGGAAGGCAATCACGTACCAGGTACGTGATTTTGCCTGCCCGTGCCATTCTGCTCACGTATATAGGCGTGAGGCGGTCGGCAAGTGGTTAATGGACGCTAAGAGCATTTTGAATTAATTCTCTGAATAAGGACAATAAAGCTTCCCTTCTGGATTGAATGGAAAGATGTCATTTTAATCCTGTACAGGTTAATGGTCAGAGGAAATATGGTGGCCCTCCTACAGACTCTGATAACTGAAGGTTCCATATTAATATTTGGGGCTTCTATGCCTACAACCAGCAATGACTGTAGATGTTAATATAATCAGCTCAAAGCACTGGGGTCACCTGTCATAACGTGTTTATTGTAAGTGTGTTCTCCCATTGTATGCCTCCTAGAGTGCAGTTCCATTGTTAATTGTGTTAATTATATCACTGTCTACGTGGCCAGTTACTGATTTAATTATTTGTTGAAAGTTCGAATGTACCTGTGTCTCATGTTACTGGATGCACAGTTTACCCCGCCCTGTGTCATTATGCAAAGAAGGGGGATTGTTCTAGAGTGTATATCTCTTTGTGTCTGTGTTTCAATAAACAGTTGGTGTTTCCAAACCACCCTACACTGTGTTCCGACAAGTGACTGGGTGAGCTATGGGATCTTGGATCATGCTGGTACCAGGCAAGGGAAGCTTATATGGCAGACATACTCCTCTTGAGTACAGGGTCCATCACAAATGGCTTTAAATTCAAATTCATCATGTGAAGTACACAAAGATGGGATGAGTGGGGTGGCTGTAAAGGAGAACTTCAAGGCAAAAATTAGAATCTCAAGATTACAATTATATGTCATACATATTTAAATGTCCTACCTTACTAATAATATTCTCTGTCTGCACAGTTCAATACCCATATATATATTTACAATAATGGTAATCATTCAACTGATGAGTGACTACAGTAAAAAATGCTGAAATGCTTTCACCCCCCACCTTCAACTAATAGGACAATAAAGAAGCAGAAAGATATGGGTGAGAGTATTCCTGAGCCCACCTGGCCTGTAAGCATGTTCACTGGTCAGACTGACATTGACAACACAGCATAAAGCAAAGTGCCTTGATTTTCTCAGAGTATCTTCTGTCCCCCAGTCTGAATGATGCTACAGTATACTACTGGTAACTAATGTAAAGACAGGTTTAATTCAGATTAGCTGTATTTAAAATTACAAGGACCCCCACAGTTTTTTTTTCAAAGTTTTCATAAAATGCATATGCCATTGCTTTCAATTGACCTGCATGTAAACCAGAAATTAATCTAATTTTAAAAATACAAAAATGAGGTCCTTGAAGAAGACCTGTACTGTGAAAGCTGAGCCAAAGAAACCAAGAAGAGGACAAAGGACTAGTGATAGTATTGCCTGTAGACACCTTGCATCTGGTCTTTCCCAATGATTGATATATGATGCCTTGTTCTGCACCGTGTCTCTGTGTGGAGATCTCGGTAGAGGAGCAGGGCTTTGCTTCCTTATGTCAGAGCTGCCCCTCTGATGACTGGTGGAGGGGATATTTAAGAAGCAGAAAGAGAGGTGAAAAGGCAGAAGCAGTAGATTCTTGCGCTACAGACCCTAAGGTACTGCTTCCTTTCCATCAAGGAGAACAGTGTGAAAAATAGCAATGATGCACACACATTTGAATATTATTACTACTTGATCACACTGCTATAGATTACACACATTTGCCGCATACTACCCCATTCGTGGGAATCCCTGTTTGTCAACTTAAAATGTTGCCAGAAAAAAAAGAACATTCACCAATAGAAGGAGAGCCAGACCAAACGACTAACAGAGTCCAGATTGATTTATTGGTTTACACTAAAAAAACAACTGATGCCTTTCAGGGGCCAGAAAAAAACTCATCTTCATCAGGGCTTCAGTTAAAATGAAAAAAATCTTGAAATGATTCAAAATAGGGCTTGATTGATCATGCTCCCACTTGATAGATCTTGATTAGTCATACAGATGCTGCTTACTAGTAACTCTTCTAATCCAGCAATTGGCTTCTCTACAAAGATTAGTAAAGCCCTATTTTAAGTCCATTCAAGTTTCTTATTTTAACTGAAGCCCTGAGGCCCCCTGGAAATGCATTGGATGTTATTTAGTGTAAACCAATAAATCATTTTGCACTTTGTTATCATTTGGTCTAGTGCTCCTTCCATTGGTTTGGTTTTTTTCTGGTACCCTGCTTGGTACCCACAGGAGGGTAGCCCTGTCTGTTGTGAGTAACATAACCTGAGCCAGTAAGCTCTCTGAATGTTTTTGTCCTCTCAATACTTTGTATGAATTACCATCCAACCTCTTGGATGCTTTTTTCTTCATTCAACTTCAAAATGTTAGGAGGTCTCATCCTCAGAATGACTGAAACATAAACAGGGACATCCTTTTACTGTATTTTACTCTCCAGAAAGAAAAATCCTGAACAACACAGTAATGACATCATTTCAAATCTTGTGAGAAAGGCAGTCGGAGGCAGCAGTGCCATAGATGATTTCACACTGCAGATTTACAGATATACAGCTTTGAGGATCAAGGCAAAAGTGTAAGTGTGGTCCCATTTTGCAGGAGGAATTCAAGGCACACGGTACATTTTTAACGACTTGCCAATATACGTTGGCAGAATGGCTCTTCCGCACAAACTGACGTACCTGTATGTCAGTTCGTAAAAGCAGGATAGCGGGCCCACGCACTAGATGCCCGCCGGCGGCCCGCGATCGTGGGGAGGAGAGGCAGAATTGGGAACTGCTTATGTAAACAAGGCATTTCCCCGTTCTGCCTAGTGACATGACAGGGATCTATTGCTCCCAGTGATCTCTGTCATGTTTCAGTAAGCCCATCCCCCCTATGGTTAGAACACGCTGAGGGAACACACTTAACCCCTTGATCGCCCCCTAGTGTTAACCCCTTCCCTGCCAGTGTCATTTTTACATTGATCAGTGCATTTTTATAGCACTGATCAATGTAATAATATCACTGGTCCCCAAAAAGTGTAATTTGGGGTCAGGTTTGCCCGTGAAATGTCGCAGTCTGGCCGCCATTACCAGTAAAAACAATAAAAATATATTAAATCCCTAAACCGATTCCGTAGTTTGTAAACGCGATAACTTTTGCGCAAACCAATCAATATATGCCTATTGCCATTTTTTTTTTTACCAAAAATATGTAGAAGAATATATATTGGCCTAAACTGATGAATAAATTATTTTTTATATATATTTTTGTATATGTCTTATAGCAAAAAGTAAAAAACGATTGTGTTTTTTTCAAAATTGTTGTTCTTTTTTGTTTTTAGCGCAAAAAATAAAAACTGCAGAGGTGATCATATACCACCAAAAGAAAGCTCTATTTGTGGGGAAAAAAGGAAGGACAAAGCCAGGAGAGCCACTGCTGTTATGCACAGCGCTGGTTCAAGGGGGATGTTCTGTGACACAGAAAGGTTTTTTACCTTAACCGCTTCTGGACCGCCCCACGTACATTTACTGCGGCAGGGCGGCCCGGGTGTGCAAAATCACGTACCTGTACGCGCCTCAGGTGCGCCGCTTCCACTCTGATTGGACACAGCGGGAGCCAATCATCTGTGGCCGCCACGACCCGATGATTGTTCACTTCAGAGACGGAGCAGCGGTGAGCCGTTGCAAACAAAGCACACTGCTGCTCTGTCAGGGAGGAAAATAGAGAGATTGTGTTTCAGCTAAGCTGAATCACAATCTCTCTTTTCCTCCAGTGAATCCACTCCCTCCACAGTTAGAAACACCTCCCAGGGAACACATTCAACCCCTTGATCACCCCTGTAGTTAACCCCTTCCCTGCCAGTGTCATTTTTACAGGGATCAGTGCATTTTTATAGCACTGATCACTGTATTGGTGTCATTGGTCCCCAAAAAGTGTCACTTAGGATCAGATTTGTCCGCCGCAATCCCGCTAAAAATTGCAGATCGCCGCTATTACCAGTAAAAAGAATAAAAGTCCCTAAATCAATCCCTACTTTTTAGACGTTATAACTTTTGCGTAACCAATCAATATAAACTTATTGGGATTTTTTTGATTTTTTTTTTACCAAAAATATGTAGCAGAATACATATTGGCCTAAAATAATGAGGAATTTTGTTTTTTTACATTTTTCTTTGGATATGTATTATAGCAAAAAGTTACAAATATATATATATATATATATATATATATATATATATATATATATATATATACAGTGGCTTGCGAAAGTATTCGGCCCCCTTGAACTTTTCAACCTTTTGCCACATTTCAGGCTTCAAACATAAAGATATAAAATTTTTATTTTTTGTGAAGAATCACCAACAAGTGGGACACAATTGTGAAGTGGAACGAAATCTTTTGGATTTTTGAAACTTTTTTAACTAATAAAAAAATGAAAAGTGGGGCGTGCAAAATTATTCGGCCCCCTTGCGTTAATACTTTGTAGAGCCACCTTTTGCTGCGATTACAGCTGCAAGTCGCTTGGGGTATGTCTCTATCAGTTTTGCACATCGAGAGACTGAAATTCTTGCCCATTCTTCCTTGCAAAACAGCTCGAGCTCAGTGAGGTTGGATGGAGAGCGTTTGTGAACAGCAGTTTTCAGCTCTTTCCACAGATTCTCGATTGGATTCAGGTCTGGACTTTGACTTGGCCATTCTAACACCTGGATACGTTTATTTGTGAACCATTCCTTTGTAGATTTTGCTGTATGTTTGGGATCATTGTCTTGTTGGAAGATAAATCTCCGTCCCAGTTTCAGGTCTTTTGCCGACTCCAACAGGTTTTCATCCAGAATGGTCCTGTATTTGGCTGCATCCATCTTCCCCTCAATTTTAACCATCTTCCCTGTCCCTGCTGAAGAAAAGCAGGCCCAAACCATGATGTTGCCACCACCATGTTTCACGGTGGGGATGGTGTGTTGAGTGTGATGAGCTGTGTTGCTTTTACGCCAAACATATTGTTTTGCATTGTGGCCAAAAAGTTGGATTTTGGTTTCATCGGACCAGAGTACCTTCTTCCACATGTTTGGTGTGTCTCCCAGGTGGCTTGTGGCAAACTTTAGACGAGACTTTTTATGGAAATCTTTGAGAAATGGCTTTCTTCTTGCCACTCTTCCATAAAAGCCAGATTTGTGCAGTGTACGACTGATTGTTGTCCTATGGACAGACTCTCCCACCTCATCTGTAGTTCTCTGCAGTTCATCCAGAGTGATCATGGGCCTCTTGGCTGCATCTCTGATCATGGTGGCGAGACGGCTGTGCGGCTTCTCACCACTAACTCCTTCACTTATGAACTATATGCTACATATCCAGGTAAGCTTGCATCCCTACCATCTCCTATCACAGCTCATTCATGGCTCATCCTTAGAGCCCTTGCACACTGGGGCGGTTTGCAGGCGCTATTGCGCTAATAATAGCGCCTGCAAACCGCCCCGAAAGTGCCGCTACTGTCATTCCAGTGTGAAAGCCCAAGGGCTTGCACACTGGAGCGATGCGCTGGCAGGACGGTAAAAAAAGTCCTGCTAGCAGCATCTTCGGAGCGGTGAAGGAGCGGTGTGTATACCGCTCCTTTACCGCTCCTGCCCATTGAAATCAATGGGACGGCGCGGCTATACCGCCGGCAAAGCGCCTCTGCAGAGGCGCTTTGCGGTGGTATTTAACCCTTTCTCGGCCGCTAGCGGGGGTAAAACCGCCTCGCTAGCGGCCGAATACCGACGGTAAAACGCCGCTAATAATAGCGGCGTTTTACCGCCGCCGCCGCCCCCCGCCCCAGTGTGCAAGGGCTCTAACAATATAATTTTTACTGATTCAACAGACTCAGCAGCATTGGGGGTCAGACTGAATAGCTTCCTAAGGAATAAAAGCCTTTATGCACCTTGATGCAACACCTATTTCTGCCTCTGACTGATAGCATATCCCCCTCCATCAAACAATTACCGCTGAGAGTGCTGGGAATTACTAATACCTACTAATGAGATTGCTATGGTTCCGTTTTTACCTCCCCTTCTTTCCAAGCATAGTTATAAATTTATCAGGGTAAGTGCAATCTAACTTTATTAAGTTATTTTCCAACATTAATGCTATCTTCAATACATAATATCAGGGGCCACATCATGTACCACCTGCTACATACTTTACTATTTAATAATACAATTTCCTCTGAGTCTCTCATTATTAGTCATTTTGATTATTTGAAAATATCTTTTTACACATATATATAGACATCTACATACACTATCCATTTATTAGAGTCCTCTTCCTTTTTTCACCCCCCCCCTTGTCCTCCCTGTTTCCTCCCCCTCCCCCCCCCTCCCCCCCCCTCTTTTTCCCCCTTCCCCCCCCCTCCCCCCCCCCTCCCCTCCCCCAGTCTTTCCCTTCACACCCCTTCCCTTCCCCGTTCCCTCTCCCCACCCCCCCTCTTTCTCTCCCCCCCCCTCTCTCCCCTTCCCCCCCCCCCCTCCCACTTCTTTTGCTTCCTACTTCAACCCTACCTGACTCTATGTCTTACGTTGTACTCTATAACCTACCTTATCTCCTTACTATTGATCTGTACCATGTTACATTCATCCCCACATTGCCTTTGCTCCGCCTGATCACTGCAGGACGGATACCCCCTTGATGTTTTAAGAACAGCCTCTCTTTTACCACTCTACTATATTGTTTAAATACAAGTTGGTATATAGACATAAACTTATATTGTTTTCTTTACAAATTGTATTATTCATTACAGTATCCTAATTCTGTGCTCCTGAAGAAGCGCATGCGGCGCGTAACATGTCGAGCTTATACAGAATCTGATTGCCACCATCACATAGCGTTTGGTTCAACGAAATGTACTGTAATTATATAGATCAATAAGTTGCATGTCTCTTGTTGGTTCTAAAGTTTCGCTTATCTTATTTATCAACCAACCAACTGTGTATGGAGTGCATAATTTGTAAACTGTGTATGTCCTACTTTATCTCCTATCCTCCCTCTCTCTTTTTTTAAAATAATAATTTCGAAATAAAATAATATTTTAATTACATATCATTTTCATTATTGTGCCTATAAAGTCTTGAGCCCACCAATATTCTCTTGTTCTCCTAACTGCATCTCTGATCAGTCTTCTCCTTGTCTGAGCTGAAAGTTTAGAGAGACAGCCAGGTCTTGGTAGATTTGCAGTGGTCTGATACTCCTTCCATTTCAAAATGATCGCTTGCACAGTGCTCCTTGGGATGTTTAAAGCTTGGGAAATCTTTTTGTATCCAAATCCGGCTTTAAACTTCTCCACAACAGTATTACGGACCTGCCTGGTGTGTTCCTTGGTCTTCATGATGCTCTCTGCGCTTTCAACAGAACCCTGAGACTATCACAGAGCAGGTGCATTTATACAGAGACTTGATTACACACAGGTGGATTATATTTATCACCATCAGTCATTTAGGACAACATTGGATCATTCAGAGATCCTCGCTGAACTTCTGGAGTGAGTTTGCTGCACTGAAAGTAAAGGGGCCGAATAATTTTGCACGCACCACTTTTCAGTTTTTTAATTGCTAAAAAAGTTTAAAATATCCAATAGATTTCGTTCCACTTCACAATTGTGTCCCACTTGTTGGTGATTCTTCACAAAAAATTCAAATTTTATATCTTTATGTTTGAAGCCTGAAATGTGGCAAAAGGTTAAAAAGTTCAAGGGGGCTGAATACTTTCGCAAGCCACTGTATATACACAGTATATATATAAATATATATATATTTTTTTTATTGTCAGTCTTTTTTTGTTTATAGCGCAATAAATAAAAACTGCAGAGGTGATCAAATACCACCAAAAGGAAGCTCTGTTTGTGGGAAAAAAGGGCATCAATTTTATTTGGGTACAGCGTCCCACGACCGCGCAATTGTCACTTAAAGCAACACAGTGCCGTATCGCAAAAAATGGCCTGGTCAGGAAGTGAGTAAAACCTTCCAGGGCTGAAGTGGTTAATGCATAGTATGTATTAAAGTGTAACTAAAGGCAAAACTGTCAGTTTTTATTGCTGTCTGTGCCCCCATTAAGGATTTATTCACTATCTCTGTTAGTCCTGTTTACCGTTATCATGGAAAGTGAAAGTAATAGAAAAAACCATCATCTTGGGCTGTCCCCAGAAAAGTAATAAAAAGGGAAATCTTCCAATGGGGACACTAGTTTGGGTGACCCTTTATTTACAGGGATTTCCTCTTACTTCCTGTTTGGCTATGGGACAGGAAGTAGAGGTAAATCTCGATGTCCGCGGGGATACCCGCGATCGTCCCACAGAGAGGAAGAACGGGGAAATGCTAATGTAAACAAGCATTTCCCTGTTCTGCCTAATGACAATGATCACAGCTCCCTATGATCGGGAGCGGTGATCAGTGTCGTGTCACACGTAGCCCATCCCCCCCACAGTTATAATCACTCCCCAGGACACACTTAACCCCTGCAGCGCCCCCTCCTGGTTAACCCCTTCACTGCCAGTCACAGTAATCAATGCATTTTTAATCGCACTGATCGCTGTATAAATGTGAATGGTCCCAAAATAGCACCAAAAGTGTCCGATCTGTCCGCCATAATATCGCAGTCATGATAAAAATCGCTGATCGCCGCCATTACTAGTAAAAACAAAAAATCATTAATTAAAT
The DNA here is from genome assembly GCA_037952835.1 of Lithobates septentrionalis. Taxonomy (NCBI): domain Eukaryota; kingdom Metazoa; phylum Chordata; class Amphibia; order Anura; family Ranidae; genus Lithobates; species Lithobates septentrionalis. Next base: position 2,459,569 of record JBBDGP010001667.1, on the reverse strand, counting down.
TGCCATAAAACTATCCCCTATATAAAACTACCTGCTATAACTTTTGCGCAAACCAATCAATAAACGCTTATTGCGATTTATTTTTACCAAAAATATGTAGAAGAATACGCATTGGCCTAAACTGAGGAAAAATAATGTTTTTTTATATATATATATTTTGGGGATATTTATTATAGCAAAAAGTAAAAAATAATGCGTTTTTTTCAAAATTGTCACTCTTTTTTTGTTTATAGCGCAAAAAATAAAAACCTGCAGATGTGATCAAATACCACCAAAAGAAAGTTCTATTTGTGGGAAAAAAAGGGCATCAATTTTGTTTGGGAGCCATGTCGCACGACCGCGCAATTGTCAGTTAAAGCGACGCAGTGCCAAATCACAAAAAGTGCTCTGGTCTTTGGCCAGCCAAATGGTCCGGGGCTTAAGTGGTTAAAGTAAAAAAACCTTTAGGCTTTAGAACCACTTAAAGAGTACTGCTTAGGCAATATTATCATTTTCCCGGTATGTTCCCTATGATATAGCGAATCCCCACTTTTTGCGTTCAGGTTCACCTAAAGATATTGCAGTTCAATTATATTTGTATAAAGTGTGCTTTTCAAAGATTGACTGCAATTCTGTTATGAGATCGTTCTGACAATGCAAATGTAATAAATCTTTTTTGTATATCACCCAAAAATCATGGTGTACAGCTAGCCCTACCATTTAAACATTAAAGAAAAAGCCCAGTAGAAGAAATTAGTCTACAGACAACAGGAAGATTCAAGTTCTCATAAAATAATTTGCAGTGCTTCTGTTCATCACGGTGTAAATCAGAATGGGAAAATCGTTCCAGAATGCAGAAATCAAGTGACAGAATTCCATTCTCCATCCCTCTGATACTCTCCATCTTTAGTCTGTCGTTAAGAGACAGAGGGAGCGTGAGATGGAAAGCCATTAGACCTATCAGCTTGATCTGTATGGATACCCCATCTGTTTTTTTCTTAAATCCTTATCTGTGAATCATTAAAACTGAAATTGTTCCTCCCAGGTGGAAGAACAAAATTAAATGAGTTCTCGGTAATAAGGGCAAACATACTTTTTCTAATTATTTAGCAATTAATATAATACCCAACAGGCAATAACTTGCGGGCAAGGAGGGAGAATCTGTGGTCTGGTGTTAATGGCACTTGTTTTAAAGTGGCAGGCTGTGATTAATGAGTGTAGCAAGTGTGTGACAACACTTTCTATAGGAAGGCTCTTTGGAAATACAGAATGCGCCGTACGGGCTCTCAATGTGCCCAAGACTTTCTTTTTTTTCATCTGTCACATCCGTTTATTAGACGTTGCAGATTTTATTGAGGAATTACATCCATGACAATAATTATATCTGATAATGGGATGTAATGGATATTATAAGTGCTGTCTCTTGGGTAGAAACCCCGATTAGCTGTACATTCCTGGATTCAACAAAATTGTGCAAAATGATAATGTTTAAAATTCGAAGTCTGCATAAACAGCTAGATGCACATCTGAAATTGATATGTGTGAACTTTTTTATTTGCCAAAATATTTGCAGTTCTGTTGAGCCAGTCTTGTGATACAGTCATCCCTGCTAGACAGCCTTATCCTGCGTACACACGGGCGGACTTTTCGACCGGACTGGACCGACGGTCTTTCCGATGGACTTTCAAACGATCGGACTTGCCTACACCCGATCAACCAAAGTCCGACGGATTCATACGTGATGACGTACACCGGACTAAAATAAGGAAGTTGATGGCCAGTAGCCAATAGCTGCCCTAGCGTCGGTTTTTGTCCGTCGGACTAGCATACAGACGCGCGGATTTTTCGACGGGACTGGAGACCGTCGGAAAGATTTGAAACATGTTTTATTTCTAGGTCCGTCTGACTTTTGGGGAAAAAAAGTCAGCTGGAGCCCACACACGATCGAATTGTCCGACGGAGTCCGGTCCTCCAGGCCAAGTCTGCCGGAAAGTCGGCTCGTGTGTACGCGGAATTACAAGTGAACTTGCTTTTTTTTTTGTGTGAAGTTAAGCGACACCACTTGGTCAGCAAGCTACATCCAGTCTGATGACTAGACAATGACGTATCCTCATCGTTGCTTTCGTATCCTTTTACTAAATGAACAGGCTTAGGTCTATGTCATGCAAGTGGTTCTAGAATTGCTAAAAATTAAATCACATCTCTATGTTTTTAATCCCCGAGTCCCCTCCCTAAACCCCACCTGGAGTTTTTAAAAACAAAAAAAATTATATATTTGTAGCACTAACTTACGGTGGAGCTGCTGGTTTAAGCGGGTCTGTTACCTTCACTCTGCTTCCCTCTGTTTCACCGGCACCGGGTCTAGGGGTTCCGTTGAGTTTCCTTCTGGACGACACACGCACCAACACTGGAGTACGTTTTCAATGCTTTTTTAAACAAATGACTTAGGAAGTAGCAGGAAAGAGGTAGAAAGGAAACTCGCAGAAGAAACTCAAATATTCTCTGAAAGGGTTCTCTTGGCAAAAGGTCTTGGTATAATTCAAATACTATTTGAAATGCGCTCCCCTCATGGGACACACGTCTGGATAGGCCTCTCTCACCTGTCTAGCAGCCAGTACGCAGCATGAATCAAAGTCTCTGCCACAGACTTGTTTGGGAATAAAATCCGTACAATCCTCTGCCACAGGATGTATAGGTTTTTCTATAGTGAAAGTCAGTCACAGTGCTTGAACCTTTAAGCCGAGCGGGCAACACTATGCTGTATAGTTACTTTTGGATACATCCTCCAACCGAGTCACCAGGCCCCTCTATAGACCAGCATGCGGCGTGATCTCTCCAAGACGGGTCCTCACCTGGGATCTCCTTGGTTGTCCAGCTTCGTCACACAGGACCGACAGCTCAGGACCATTCCTCGGCCGCGGTGGCAGGCTCCAGACAAGCCTCTGGACCCACCCCTGCGCCGTTGTATCGTGGGCCTCCCGATCAGAGGACCACGAGGTAGCTCCTTAACGCATACCTGTCGGCCAGGAGGGCCAGCAGGTGGCTGTAAAACGAACCTCAAAATATGGCGTCTGTCCCATAAATACCCTCTCCCAGAATGCAACTCGGAGGACCACCTCCACCGAGCTTGTCTCCGGGACAGAAGAGCATCCATACGCTTCAACACATTGCCTTTCCAACCCTGACCAGTGGTAACAGCGACACCCACCGGTCAGCACGGAAACACCAACAACGTCAGCCAAGCTGGAACAGAGGTGAACTTTTAGGCTATGTTTCCACTAGTGCGACTTTTCATGCGACTTGGGACTGAAAAGTTGCATGACAAATTGTTTCCCATGATTTCCAATGAGTACCGTTCATATCTGTGCGACTTCAAGTCGCAGCGACTTCAAAGTAGTCCCTGCACTACTTTGGTCCCACTTTGATGCGACTTGAGGTCCATAGATACAGGCATTGCTTCAAATCGCGGTAAAAAGTCGCGGTAAAATCGCGGTAAAAAATCGCGGCAAAATCGCGCGACTTTGGGGACGCAATAGTGGAAACATAGCCTAAACCTTCCTAACACACAATTTACTAAATTTACCTAACATGCGGTAAATTGCAAATCTACCAGCACTACATATTTTTTTCCTGCAGTCCTCTGGCAAGTCCTCTGACATCACAAGTCTTTCTTCTTCTCCTGCAGCAGGGGTGGGTGGTCTTTACTCCTGGACAACATGCCGACCACATTATGGCACATGAGCACAGTGCTGTCCAGGAGTACTATGTGCTTAAGCCAGAAGGATGACAATCTTCCAACCCCTAGGGAGGGTGATGAAATGCCCACCAGGACTCATGCTCATGATGGCCTGTGTTCACAGGAAGAGGGTTGGGTAGAACTGGGCATCATTCAACCCAGAAGAGGACCACTGCTGGATTCCAGAGCAGTCAGTCTGTGGAGGAGAGAATTGGGGAAGAGGTAAGTATTGAGCTGGACCTGCTGGGCCACTATTTTTCTTTTTTTTTTTTTTTATTGTGGCTAGGGTTTAACATACCTTTTGCTTTGTAGTGGCTTCCTCACTGGCCAAACCAATGAGGTGTTGCCCAGTACCCTCCTTCAGTTGGCTGCTGGGCTACCTGATAGAACTAATAGACATGCCAAAGTCCAACTGAAATTCCACAACTGATAGGCAATCCAAAGTCCAAACACACACATGGCAAGCTGATAACAATGCTGCTAATTATTGTTAGCCTGCAAAAAGTAGTGTTGTTAATGGCAGGATCCCTACTGAACCTTACAAAATGGGCAAATGCATGATTATGCAGACTCTTTCAACTCTTAACTTACAAATCATTCCACTTTACCATTCACCTGCCACCTCAGACCACAATGGGATACCACCAGCTGCAATTAAAGATCTGCAACAAAAATAAGAAAAATGAAATACAGCCATATGTACTCCGCAACCACTCCCTTTTATTTCTTTTATAATAATATATAATTTCTTCTGCCATTTTATGATCCTACTGAAACCTACTGAGACTCGTCTCCCTGCCCACTTGCAACAAACCATATCCAACTTCCAGCTTTCTAATCTGGAAATATGGGTGGGGGGATTTTTACTCTTTGAACTGTGGATGGATGTAACATGCTACATTTTCATTGAACCCACCAATTACACAGCCTTTCCACATTCCTAAGCTCCCATTCCTTTTCGTTCCCTCCCTGTCACCACTTAATTGATTGGAAGCACAGTCCCCAAAGAAACATGGGCTCCAGTTACAATGCCGCCTGTGTCCAGAAAGCAGGGCATTGCTTTAGCCCAACCTAAAATGAATTCATGAGATTAAAAGAATGAAGTATACTGTGATTTTCTGTTTTCCTTTGAGCATGGAGTAAAAACGCAATGTAGATATAGATGACTGCAGCTGATATTTTCTCCCTCAGCCCAGACTCGTCAGTGGCAGCCCTGCTACACATGTGTCGCTCTGTGCTTTGAGACCCAGGAAGAGTCTGTTATAAAACGACATCAGCAGGGGGCTAATGAAAAGGCTTTGTTGATTTTAACGAATTGCGAGCAACTGTAGCCAAAATAAATATAATCTTCTTTTTGGATTAGTTGTTACAGATGATTTTACCTACTAACTATGATTAACGGGCCCTTGCAGACGGGAGACATAGCTGCTCCCCAGTGACTTTTCCCTAAAAAGCAATAAACAGGCATACGTATATAAATAGTGACACACCAGCTTTCCCCAAAGTAAGAATAGCCAGGCAAGAGATGATTATTTGTTATTTTACCAAATTCTATATTTTCTTGGCTGCTATCTAAATCAGCATTTCTTAACCTTTGTTTTCCAGAGGATTCCCTAAAATAATTGTCAGGTCTTGGGGGGAACCCTTACTAAAACCAATTGATTGGGATTCAATGAGAAAAATGCCTATTACATTGGTGATGAGTAGGAAGAATGGAACCCTTACGGTGGTGGTCAGAATGCCAGCCTTGCCACCTTTGGCCAGAAAGCTAAAAATATCATTGGTGTCTTCTGGTTGGCCTTGCCAAGTGGCCTTGGTCCCGAAACTATTCAGGCACCATCAAATAGGAGATTAGTAAGCCCCAGCTAAAGGAATGCCTAGCAACATCTAAAGAAACCCTACGGCAGTGATGGCAAACCTTGGCACCCCAGATGTTTTGGAACTACATTTCCCATGATGCTCCAGCACTCTGCAGTGTAGTGGAGCATCATGGGAAATGTAGTTCCAAAACATCTGGGGTGCCAAGGTTTGCCATCACTGCCCTAGGGTAACACTGAACCCTATCTAAATGAATGATCTAAAATGCTATATCTGTTGTGAGCGTCTTCTGCTTCTTATGCAAATTCAGGTGAAATCTTCGATCGTTTCATATTTTAAAAAGTATCGCTAGGTGGAATCTTTTTCTTAGTTTTTGACACAGTGGTTAAGGGTTAGACACTTTGTCAAATTCTTAATGATGTATGTGTCCCTTTTGGTAAAGTACTGATTGTCACTGAAAAAGAAAGTAAAGCCTCATACACACTAATAGTTTTTTTTTTCCTTCAACTCAGGTCAAAGCCACTGTACTTACAATCCGATGTCTCCTCTGCTGTGCCATTGTGCTATGACAGGTGGAAGGACCCCCACCAGAACACTCCGTTCAGTCACTGGCTGAGAGTGCCGATCAGGAGCCGATTGGTAGACCTTTTTTGGCCATGCCCCTTCGACAGAAGCTGGCCAAATGGCTGGCTTGTGTCAGACTGACTCCAGTATACACTATTGAACCAGCCTATGCCACCCGACATTCGGCCCGTGTGTACTAGACTTAAGAGAAAGTCCAAATTTTTGGATTTCCCCAGAGCAATTCCCCAGAACAAGGGATGAAGGGAAACCTTCCAATGGGGACAAGGGAAATTACCCTCACTTTTTTGGAGATTTTCTCTAACATCTTTTCCCTGGGGTACACAGACAGAAAAAAAAATCTGGCAGAGGTTTTAACCCTTCCCTACTACCCTACCTATCCAAAACAAAACAAAAAGATTTTGGTTGTTCATAAACTGCCAGAAGTGGGGTGGGGGGGTAGACCCAAGCACAGATTTGGGCTCTAATGTGATTTCAAGAAGTTTTTTTAATATTTTTAATTATGTGGCTCTCATTGAGAAGAGTCAGGCTCAGACAAAGCAATGACAGCTCAATAAAGGGGATAGGTGAGCAAAAGTAATATAAATAGTCTGTAATTAAGCCTGTACTCGTATATCTAAATCTGTTTAGATTGTTACACAAATTGAATTGTTACTGGTTCTCTCTGGGGTCCCTTGAAAGTGATATTAAACCAAAAAGAAAAAAAAATTATATTGCAGCCTACTAATTTTTAGATGTGGTAGCTGCATTATTTGTCTTTTTTTTAGACTTTTTTAACTTTTTTTCACCTGGTGGTCCAGCTAGCAAGTCTTTTATTTTCAATTTGCTTTAAAAGACAAGTATGGGATAAGTTAAAAAAAATAAATAAAAAAAAGTGTGTACTTCCCTTCATGCTGCAGCATCAGTGTCCAGATGCAGTTGTCCAGACAGAGAACTGAGTGATCACATGACCACTGATTGCTCAGTTCTTGTTCTGATGGAGAGCAGTGATTGTCAGTCACAGCTCTCTGCTCTACTGCCATAGCGCTCACTGAAGCACTGGGCTGGAAAGGGGGAGGGAGCAGTTAGTTCTGGCTCTCAGCTGCATGCTGAAATGTGGAACCAGCTGTCAGTCAGGCAGCTGGGCGGATCCCAACAGTATTGTCGGGATCCTTCTAGAGCCTGGCTTGGCTTTGATCTGGCAGCTGATAGCAGGCAATAGCACCCTATCAGCTAACTCTGGGTCACAGGAGGACAAAAGTAAGTGTACTCCTGTGACCCAAAAGAGAAGAATGGCCAAAAAAAGCTTTGGCAATTTTTCTCTTTTAACAGGTCCAGCAAAAAATGGCAGTTAGAGGGTTGAGGAAAAACAATTAAACACTAACAGGGGTGCTTACAATGGTCAGATTTTATTCATTTCTGTAAAACGTTTATCCCAAAAGGAGCAAACAACTGGCTTATAAAGTGTTAGCTAGAGTTTGGCCTTTATTTGTTATTTAGGTACACATAAATCAGCTAGCGCATCTATCACCACCCTCTGCACAGGCTAACAGTGCTGCTGTCCAAAGATCTCCATTGCTCCTCTCCATCCAGACTGGAGACACCATAAAGGAGAAAGTATGTCACTTGCAAGATCACCAGGTGAAAATAAAAGGGAAAAAAAAAAACAAAAGGTTGTCAAATATAAAAAATATTTCAATTTGCATTTAGTTAGAATGTGCATTGGGGGTACAATAGGAGTGCCCACAAAACACGTCAACGTGCATTGAAAGGTGTTTGAACATTAACACCTACATAGAATTGAAGTCAATGTTTTTTTCAATCTCTCATAAGAGGTTTATGTACTAGATAATAAAAAAAAAAGGAAAATAGTTTCATAGAGAAATACGTCTTGCTTCTGTACACAGTTTAATGTGAGCAGGCAGCTGGTATATAAGTGGAGCAGCAGTCTTGATCTGGCCCCTAACCTTGTGGGCCCAGCAGCGTCTGAAACCTCCTGTGGTTACACCCTATTGGAATGTATTTTTGCCACAAATACCAGACAAATATTTATTACACTTTATCACAGCGATGTTTTATTTACTTTAAAAAAAAAAAAAATTCTGCCATTAGATACCTGCATATTATTTCTCGCTTTGGCCTGGAATCATTTCCTCCTCTCTCTCCCAGCATCACATCATCTTTCTTTGCTGTATGGAGAGACATTTGCTACTGTAATTTGCACAGAAGTTCCAAGGACAAGACCCGACCACTCTTTCTGCTGGCAGTTGGTATCAGTCTGCTGGTGTCCCATGGCTGTCAAGAGCACCTTGACTTGTCTTGATGGGTGTTTTATTTTAGGAAGTAAACAGATCACGAACGCTGATGTTCAGAGAGATGCGCAAATGCAGAGATTTAATTTTTTTTTTTAATGTAGTTATTCTATTTTTTTTATTGACATTTTTGGCAAAAGTATATTGTATTTTTAATGTTATATAAAGGATAAGGAATTACCGGTGTTTTTTTTTTTTTTTTATGTTAATCTTAGAAACTGAAAAAGACTCCCGTAAAGTGACCTCATTGCCAATATAGAATTGCAAACAAGCTGATACCAGCTGAAAAGAAACATTTAAATACTCACCTTTCCTGCTACACATGATGCTGAATGCCATTCTGTTGCTAAAGAAGCACTCTTCCCCTCCCTGACCAAACCTTTGTCACCACTATGTCCTGTAGTGACAATAAACTGCAGAGGACACAGAAAGACAAAAGTCTCAGAAGTGTTGGTTTCCCAGGAAAATGTTGGTGGATGATTCGTCAGCAACAGTGTGGCATTTTATTTGGTGGTACTGACAGTTGGAAAGATGAATCTGGCATTCTTCTTTTCCAGAGATTTAATGATGATAACAATAAGTGGCTGTGTTAGGGGAGCTGTCCAGTGCTGATCCTACATTACAGAAACTGCACTGTGGAGTTACGTTTCCTTATTTTATGAGATGTGTCTAAAAAGTTCAGTGATTGGTATCAGAAAACAAACAAGACAGAAGATACAAGCAAATTACCTTTTATTAGCCTTCAAAATAATCGGCCTCCTTCACAACACTTTTGGCAAAGCTCATAAAGCTTCTGAAAACTGTCAGCAAAGCCCTCTTTAGGAATCGATCGCAGAAACGCTGTCACACTCTTGGATTTCCGCCACATCCACGACGCTCTTCAGGTGGGGAAACAGAAGTCCACAGGCACCAGATCAGGGGAGTACAGTGGATAATTGAGAACAGGTAGGCCACTCTGAGCCAAGAATTGGCACACACAGATCACACAGTGCGCAGGCACAGAATGGAACCTGGTCACACATGGTAACAAAATCTCCAAAGGCTTCCATCTGTTTTGCTTTCGGTTCATCTGTCAGCTTGTGTGGCAAAAACCTGGAACAGATCTTCTGCTTAATAAAATCTTGGTGCTCACCATGTTCTTGCTAATATCCAATTCCTCCACCATCAATCGTAGAGTCAGTCGCCAATCTCGTGCTAACATTTGCACCCACTTGATCATATCTGGGGTTCTGCTTGTTGACAACCAACCCAAACGTAGCTCATCCTCAGTCTTTCCTTCCCATCGCGAAATCGCTTTAACGTAAACACGCAAGTCGTAAACACATTTTCTGCTAACGGCTTCTGTCCCGTACACTTAAACCAAGATTTCATGTGTCTCCGTTTTCCCCAATTTTTAGCAGAACTTGATTTTCACTCTTTGCTCCATTACACTGTGACCCTACCTCTCACACTGACTACTTTTGACTTTTGCAGCGGGTTTATACTCCATGTTAGGTGTTCTTCTCGACATGTCTCTGGATAGCCATGTGCATGCGCGCACACCTGGCTCACGTTGCCGTTGAGATATTGGACCATTCATCAAACTTTTAGACACACCTCAGATTTTCTGAGGACTACTAACATTTACACTAGGCAGACTAAAATGGCCATCTAGTTATGAACATTCATGTTGGCCAATCATAATCCATATTTTTATGATAGATTATTTGGAAAATTCTGGTATAATCTAAAATAAATAGAAATTCTCCTCTCTGACATTTGCAGACATTCACCAGGATGTGAACTGGCGAATGTCACCTTTATGCCTCGTACACACGGACGGATTTTCAGACGGAAAATGTGTGATAGGACCTTGTTGTCGGAAATTCCGACTGTGTGTGGGCTCCATCACACATTTTCCATCGGATTTTCCGACACACAAAGTTTGAGAGCAGGATATAAAATTTTCCGACAACAAAATTCGTTGTCGGAATTTCCGATCGTGTGTACACAAATCTGACGCACAAAGTGCCACACATGTTCAGAATAAATAAAGAGATGAAAGCTATTGGCTACTGCCCCGTTTATAGTCCCGATGTACATGTTTTACGTCACCGCGTTCAGAATGATCTGATTTTCCGACAACTTTGTGTGACCGTGTGTATGCAAGACAAGATTGAGCCAACATCCGTCTGAAAAAATCCTAGGATTTTGTTGTCGGAATGTCCGATCAATGTCCGACCGTGTGTACAGGGCATTACAGTAATCTGTCAAAACAGTGTTTAACCTGGCAGATAATTTTGCTGGCGGGAGCTCTCCATAGTGCTGAAACTGAGTTTTTTTGTGCAAAAGATGTTCACTGCCAGGTGGGGCTGCACAGTGAGGATCCTGGCAGTTCCACGTTGCCTGGTCCATGGGAATGCCCACATCCACCATTGGAAACTCTCCTGAATAAATGTTAATTGGCATTTGTTGTAGGAAAGAATTAGGATTTACATAGTTACATAGGGGGAGATTGAGATTGAGATTGATAGAGAGTGAAAAATCTGGGGCAGCTCTGCATAGAAATCAATCAGCTTCCAGTTTTTATTGCCAAAGCTTAATTGAACAACCTGAAGTTAGAAGTTGATTGGCTACTATGTACAGCTGCACCAGATTCTGAGTGCTCCAGTTTTGGTAAATCTCCCCACCTAGTTACATAGCTAGTCACTGATGGTATTATGCTAGTATAAGTGCAACGGGTCCCCCCAAAGGGCACGTAACAGACACACGTGTGAAAAACTGAAAACTGTATACTAACCTTTTGCGTAATTTTCCTTTCCTGGTGCATCTTCATAGCAGCATACACATGGGTTGTGACTCCGCCCCACAACCTGATAGGACTGGTTAACTATAAATTAAAGACAGACCCGGCTCACAGCATTCTCTATAACTCTCACCATTTGGGTGGGCATCTGTATGCTGCCATGAAGATGCACCAAGAAAGGAAAATTACGGAAAGGTGAGTATACAACGTTCCATTTTCCTGGTGCATCATGGCAGCATACACATGGGAACTAACCCGCCATACGGGAGGGTGCAAGAAAAATTTTGCAATCAATAGTAGCGTAAGTATGCACCATGAATTTCCCAAATTTTACTGTCGTGAGCCGTGTTCACCTATTAAAGTGTAATGAAGGAGGACCATATTGCTGACTTGCAAATAGCCTTAGGAGACTCAGCACTGAGCTGTCCACAGAGCTGGCACTGCCCTAGTTGAATGTGCTCTTAAGACCTCCGAAACAGGAAGGCCTTGTGAAGAGTAGGCTTTTAATTGTCTTAATCTAGGAGGTTACTGAACGTGTTGACACTGACTGACCCGGCTTTAAGCCATGCTGGAACCAAGTACAGATTTCAGCTTTCCTGAATGAAAAGGTAGCTGCCAAGCAGGTCACCAGTGTTGGCTCAACATCCAGGGGATGTGGTTCTCTCACTCAACCAAGAAAGACGGTAAATTGGAAGGAGAAAGACACCCCATGGATAAAAGCAGTCTGGAGTTTTAGGACTATTCCATCTGGGTAGAATGTTAAGTGAGGCTCCTTGAGTACAAAGCCTGCAGTTCTGACACCCTTTTTCAATAGAGGTTGTAGCAACCAGAAATGCGGTCTTTAGGGTTAGATAGCAGAGTGTAGCCAATTCTGTAGGATAGAAATGAGGCCTTGATAGAAATGAGAAACATAAGCAAGTTCCACATGGGCAACAATGGTTTCTTGGGAGGTCTATAACTTCATGCAAGCCTTTTAAGAATTGCATCACTAAAGGGATAAGAACTCCTTAAACCCTTGTAAGTGCAGACAAGGCTGAACTTTAAACATATTTGAACCTAGGCCCCTGTTCAGCCCCAGTTGTAAGAACTGTAGAACATTGGCTGGTTTAGGTGGTAAAGGACTCCAGGCTTTTGCTGTGTGAGATTTGCATAATTTTCCCATATTCTTTGGTAAGTCTCATTCATGAAGACCTCTCTGGTTTGACACAAGGTAAGCACTACCTGCACTGAGCACCCTTGACTTTGTAGCCACCGCCTCTCAACTTCCATGCCATCAAAAGTAGTCTCTTGGGGCTGAATGGCAAAACTATCCATGAGAGAGCAAATCCGTCATCACTGGAAGTGGCACTGGTGACTAAATGCTTAAGAGTGGGAGAGAGACAGTAGAGCCTCCTAAGCCAAAATGGTATATTTGTAATTATTGATACAGGAAGCTCCACTGACAGCCTAAGAATTCTACCCTTCCATTGCTGTCCAAGCACAGTACAAATCTTGCTCCTCTTTCTAAAAGGAGTGAATGATAGAAGTGCTTTGAGCACTACCCTCAGTTCAGGAGCATTCAATACTATGCCTCATAAGCTTAACATCCCATGACCTTGAGCAGCCTGCTCTTTGAAATGTGTCCCCCAACCTTTCTAGCTGGGGTCTGATGTGATAATGTTCCATCCGAAAACAATTGGGCAGTTACGAAGAACCAAGGATACTCCGGCACTGTTCTGCTGGAAGAAACTTCACTCCCAAAGCACCTTTGGCTTTCTCTATCAGGGGACGGATATTCCCTTGTGGAAATTCTAATGAATTTTTCCCATTGCTATTGCAGACAGTAAGACCTTTGTCCTGGGGGAGATGTACAGACCGAAGAGAGGCACTCAAACTGGTAGAGGAATTTAGGATGAATTGGGAAAAGTAGGTGTCTGATAAACCTACAGAGCATCCAGTCTCCCAGATTTGTGAATAATATAATTCAGGGCTTGACAAATTTGCTTGGAATCTAGGAGCCAGCTAAAAAAGTTAGGAGCCAGGTTTTTTTTTTTTTTTTTAAACGACCGACAAAGCTTTATTTTCAATATAAAAATGAACCAATCTTAAATTTACACAGAGACGACTAGAACGAATGTGACTGCTTTTATTTCCTGCCATGCAGGGACACAAGACCACCATATTCCCGCTAAGGATCCAATCAGGTCCGCCTGAAAAACTGACAGAGGAACCTGATCAGACAGCCCGTGTGAAAGGGGCAAAGCAGGGAGATGACAAATAATAAATTCATTTTAATGAACCACTTCCTTCCCGCAGGACGACTATATACGTCCTGTCTTTGAAGAGAAATACCGTTGTTATGGTAGCAGCTAGCTACCATAACCCCGGTATCTTCTTCAAGAGCCGGCGGTTCTCTTTCGGATAAAAGTGGTCTCTGCAGCAGATTAGCAGCGAGATCACTTTTATCAGCGGCAGGAGAGGGCCCCCCTACCGCCGCTCTCCGGGGCCCTTCACCGCTTACCGTGGCCGTCGGTAACGGCGGAGGCGATCCGGATCTGTCCCTGGCCTGACATGGAGACGAGTGAGAGGAAGATGGCCCCCCCCGCCCATCTCCAAGTCATTGCAGGGCGGAAGCGACATCAAATCGTCACTTCCACCCATAGCTCTTGAAGGGACATTTTATTTATTTTTTTTTCAAATGACAATTTTTTTTTTTTTTTAATGCATTTTAGTGTAAATATGAGATGTGAGGTCTTTTTGACCCCAGATGTCATATTTAAGAGGACCTGTCATGCTTTTTTTCTATTACAAGGGATTTTTACATTCCTTGTAATAGGAATAAAAGTGACTTTTTTTTTTTTTTTTTTTTAAAAGAACAGTGAAAAAATAAAAGTTAAAATAAATAAGAAAAAAAAAAAAAACATTTAAATGTGCCCCATCCCTTGTAATAGAAATAAAAGTGACACAATTTTTATTTTTTTTTTAAAACAGTGTAAAAATAAAAAATAAAAAGTAAAATATATATAAGAAAAAATAATAATTTTTTTAAATGCGCCCCGTCCCGCCGAGCTCGCTTGCAGAAGCGAACGCATATGTGAGTAGCACCCGCATATGAAAGCGGTGTTCAAACCACACGTGAGGTATCGCCACGATCGTTAGAGCGAGAGCAATAATTCTAGTCCTAGACCTCTGTAACTCAAAACATGCAACCTGTAGAATTTTTTTTAAACGTCGCCTATGGAGATTTTAAAGGGTAAAAGTTTGTCGCCATTCCACGAGCGGATGAAATTTTGAAGCGTGACATGTTGGGAATCAATTTACTCGGCGTAACATTATCTTTCACAATATAAAAAAAATTGGGCTAACTTTACTGTTTTCTTATTTTTTAATTAAAAAAAGTATTTTTTCCCAAAAAAGTGCGCTTGTAAGTCCGCTGCGCAAATACGGTGTGACAGAAAGTATTGCAATGACCTCCATTTTATTCTCTAGGGTGTTAGAATAAAAAATATATATAATGTTTGGGGGTTCTAAGTAAAGGGAAGGAGATGAGCAGGCAGTGAAAATAGGTAGGGAAAGCTCCATTAGCATTGGTGGATGTCTTGTCATACCAACGGCCACCACCAGAGGGCGCCCGATTGCAGAAGGAACCAGGAACCATAGGACTGCAGTAGGCCGCAAAGCCGGGGCCTCAATTACCGGCGCGGCCCAGCGCGATCGCAGCGGGAGGGGTGGGGTGTCGAACGGACACAGGATACCCCAGCTGTGCCGCCCCAGTCGCCAGGTCGCTAATTCTAGTCGCAAATGCGACCTGGCGCCCGGGGTTTGTCGAGCCCTGATATAATTGATTGGAGGTTTTCCATCTTGCACGACTCCATCTTCCTGTACTTGTTGATTTTTTTTTTTTAACTTCAGCACTGGGCACAGATTACCCGATTTAGATTTTCTATTTTTTTTTTGCTAGGAACAGAGGTGAACCGAATCCTCATCTCCTCTGGGCAACTAGAACCTTCACGATTGCTCATTCATTTTTTTTTTTTTTTTTTAATTTAATCAAGCTACAACTGGCCCAGAATTTTTTACTTTTCCATCAACTCTGGTAGCCTGGCTGACTGGAAGAGATTGAAAGGTGGACTTCATACCTGTCAATGTTATGTGATCGTTATGCTCATTGAATACACCCCTGCATGGATGAACGTTTGTTATGATGTTATACTTTTTCAATAAAAATGATTGTACCAGAAAGGTGGACCTCCCTTAAACTTCCACCAATGTCATGCCAATATAGCTGATATGGCCGACTGATCTTGAATATTGTCCATCCAGGTGTGTGCGCAAAGCTTCACACCGGCACCCCCTGGATGAGTGCACCCTTAAAAGGACTTCTGCTGTTCTCCCAAGACCGGTGCCGGTCTGTAGGATTTTGCCTCTTTGTATCTACTTGGGAGTTGCCACCTGTATGCTGGACCTTATTGAATTTTCTGTTTTTGTCAGATGATATTCGCCCTGAGAAAACAAAAGAGGGAGAAGAGGCGCCTCTGGGTGCAGATTTTGTACAGATTTTAATATAAAATGGCAACTCACATTTTAGCAGTTAAAAACAGGCATTGTATTGTCCCAAACAACTGGGATGTCATCAGTGGAGTCAGTCCCTTGTTATCCTGTGGATGTAGGCTGTGCTTTCTTCTCGTACACCGCTAGATGGAACTCGGCCGGCAGCGGTGGAATGTACATCAACACGAGGTTTGAAGTGCAAGCTGGTATCCAGGCGAAGGGAGATGACGTCACTGGGATGCAAGGCGTTTCCTGAGCGTACAGGCCGTGAATGATGTGACAGCCGGGCTCCTTCTTCAAAGCTGATTGACAGGGACATGGTCAGCTTTGAAGAAGGAGCACGGCCCTCACATCAGCCTGCACCACCAGAATGGGGCTCCAATCAAATAGCTCATTTAGAGACTGTAGAGGAAGGACTTCCACCCCGGAGAGGCTGAAATATGCCCCCCAGACCACCAGAATGCGTCTCCAACCTTATAGCTCATTTAGAGACTGTACAGGAAGGACTTCCACCCAGGGGAGGCTTAACCTGGCTGGGACGACAAACGGTAAGGGATATCTCGCGGTTCCAGTCCTGATCAGGTGAGGGAAAAAAAGGAGAATGCTGTGAGCCCGGTCTGTCTTTGATTTATAGTTAACCAGTCCTATCAGGTTGTGGGGGCGGAGTCACAACCCATATGTATGCTGCCATGATGCACCAGGAAATAGTTTTCCCTAAGGTTCGAAGCCTATTAAGGATACTTATCTATTTTAGTCATGTGACATGTAGAGTACCATACATTTCAACAAGGAGGCTGAGTGTTGAGTGTTGTTGTTTTTACTGTCTTGTTTGTCTTGTTTTTGTGGCTTTAATTTCTTTTTTATGTTAAAAATAATTGATCTTTAATTGCTGATGTACAAGATTAAAAAGGAAAAAAAAGGGAAAGGGAGTATTAGGACTTTAAATGTGGATAGTGGGGCCGTTTAAAACCCCTCCTCCATCCCGGTTCAATATTGAAGTAAAAAAGAGAGCAAAATGCGGGACTTTAAATGAGGCATACGGGAGCAAAAGTATAAATTGGATAAAATAGCAGTTTTTAATAAATTCATTCAAATATTCATATATTTACATACTTAGGCACATAGCTATATAATGATAGTTTATATTCCATTAAAAAATACATTCCAACAAGGACTTCTTTGCAAACATATGAGGACATAGGTATATGAAAAAATAATAATAAGTGGTTGGACAAGGGGCTGTATCGGATTGGACACTACTTCACTACCGATGGTCCTATCTCCCTTGATTTCTGTGTGAACCATCTGGAGATCCCTAACTCAGAACGTTACAGATTTCACCAAATCAGACACTTCCTCCGCCACATTAGGGGGGAGAAATCCTCACCCCACACATTCATGCCATACGAATTATGGTGTGGGCAGTCCACAGAACAGAGGGGGGGAATCTCCATCATCTACCAGTCACTTTCCAATCAATCTGTTAAGACCCCATACATGATCGCTTGGGAGAGCGACCTGTCCCTACAGTGGGACCTAGATAAATGGAGGGTCTCCTTTTAATAGAGCCTCTAAGGGCATTAAGAATATATCCCTGATATAATCCAGCCTCAAGGTCATTACTAGGTGGTACCTTACCCCGGATAGATTGGCCAAAAATGTTCCCTTCAGGAGACCCCAGGTGCTTCCGTGGTTGTCAACTCAGGGGCTCTTTGGCCCACATTTGGTGGGAATTTCCAAGATTAAGGCCCTACTGGAACAAGATTTTCTAACTGATTCGAAAAGTTACTAAAGCTCAAATTCCGAAAATCCCAGCCATAGCCCTCCTCAATGCAAACCTACCTAAAACACCGAAACTTACGCGTAAACTAATACACTTCATCCTCCTAGGTGCTAAGCTCACCATTGCCAAAGCTTGGAAACAACCCAAGGTTTCCGTCAAAGCAGCTACCCGTAAAATATCGTGGATTATGTCCCAGGAGAAACTCGCCAGTATTCTTCACAACACCAAAGCGCAATTAGGAGCTATCTGGGAACCTTGGGCGAAGTATATGGGCATTTCCCTGATTCCAGGAGTGCAACTGTAATATTCCTCGGTCCACAAAGGGTGGTGGGGTCCTCTCCCGTGGATAGGCTTTCTTTTCTTTACCTTCTTCTCCACCCCCTCTCTCCTCCTTTCCCCTATCCTCTTTCCTTCCCTTGTCTGTTTATCCCTACACGGTACTAAGAACGTTCTCCTGATTTAAATGCATTTAGGTCTCCAGAGGGGAGTCTTTCCCCTGGGGGCAAGTAACACAGGTTTTAGCATCCTCAACGTAGGCATGTTTTATTTTCACCCCCTCTTCATTCACCCTTTTCTTCTTTTTTCTGTCTTCCTCTCCCTCTGGCTATTTCTCTGACTGCCCTGGTCTTTCTTACAGGTTCTTTATTTCAACTCTTTCTCATCACTTTCTCTCTTTCCTCTCTTCTTCCCTTTAACTATCTATACCTCACCTTTTGCTTAACTGTTCTTCACTCTTTCTTACCCTCTGCACATCTCATCATCTTTACTCACCCAAGTAATGTTTGTTTTTTCATGTTTTTTTTGTTGTTTTTTTTCCCCTCCATTGAGGCCACCTTTATCACCCACTTGCGTTTATTTCCAAACCCTGACCCACTTTGGGGGTTTCTCTGTGCTGGGTTTTGTCGCCCGGACACGCTCCCTCAGCTTCGGGATATGGCATTTTTGGCTGGCCTGACGTTTTTGGCTGCACCACCATTGCGCAGATATATTTGTAAGTCCGTGGTCTAAGTGTATTAATGTGGGATTTCATGTTTTACATGTTTTTGGCTGCACCACCATTGCGCAGATATATTTGTAAGTCCGTGGTCTAAGTGTATTAATGTGGGATTTCATGTTTTACATTTGCCCACTTGCTTTTCAAACTACTTAAAATACTGCTGTTTGCTCTATTCATAGGTGGTAACTACGGTTCTGCGCCTGATGAGTGGCTATAAGGTCCCGAAATGCGTAGAGCTTACAACTACCGTTATGTGTACACAATCATCAACTATGTATGGACGTTCCAATTTTATTTAATTTCTGATTCTGCTACTTTTTCCTAGTGACACTTTTTTGTGTCACATATTTATCTATTTATTATTATTTTTTCATATACCTTTGTCCTCATATGTTTGCAAAGAAGTCCTTGTTGGAATGTATTTTTTAATGGAATATAAATTATCATTATATAGCTATGTGCCTAAGTATGTAAATATATGAATATTTAAATGAATTTATTAAAAACTGCTATTTTATCCAATTTATACTTTTGCTCCCGTAGTCCTCATTTAAAGTCCCGCATTTTGCTCTCTTTTTTACTTCAATGCTGATGTACAACTTATTGCTACTTTAAGTACCAATTGCATATACATTTAATCTACACAAGTGATTGCTAATATGTTGTATTTTTAAATCTTTCAAAAAAAAAAAAAAAAGATACATAGTCAGGTTGAAAAAAGACATCTAGTTCAACCAATAAATAAATAATAAAAATAAATAAATAATTTTTACAATCCCATATACACAATCCTTCACCCACAGTTGATCCAGAGGAAAAACCCCAGCAAAGCATGATCCAATTTGCCACAGTAGGGGAAAAAATTCCTTTCTGATCCCCCGAGAGGCAATCAGATTTTCCCTGGTTCAACTTTACCTATAAATGTCAGTACCCAGTTATATTATGTACAATAAGGAAAGAATCCAGGCCTTTTTTAAAGAAATCTACTGAGCTGTCTGGAACCACCTCTGGAGGGAGTCTATTCCACATTTTCACAGCTCTTACTGTGAAGAAACCTTTCCGTATTTTGAGATTAAATCTTTTTTCCTCTAGACGTAAAGAGTGCCCCCTTGTCCTGTGTGATGGCCTTAAAGTGAATAACTCAACACCAAGTTCACTATATAGACCACTTATGTGTAGCACTCTGTAGCTTAGGCAGGTAGCTCCTCACAAATTTACCTGCCAGGAGTGGTCCTGGTTGATTGATAGAGATCTATTGGTTTCTCCCTAAGTTTGGCCTTGTTGCACTTTTCTCTTCTACCACTAGGTAGCTGGGTACTTGGTGGTACTAGATTTGAGGAGGGCAACCCAAGGTCAGATTATGGGTATATGGGGTATCTCAGCCAATGGGCAAGGGTTTTCTTGAATCCCTTGGCCTGCTGAGAGCACTTATATATTTGGGTGGAGTCAGGTGATCTGTGTTCTGTGCCCCGGTTGCTAGGCCGAAGATTGGGCCTATCCCGGGCACATCTGGCTGCTAGGCTGTCTGAGGGCCTATCCAGAAGTAAGAGAGCAACGCAGGGTTGGGATTGAGGCCTGCAGTCCAACCCAAGTGACGGTTCTGCCGGCCGGAGAACTTTTCCTGGTCGGAGGTAGGGGGGAAACTGTCGCCAGAAAGGGACCATCCACTTTATTACCAGGGACCACAGTGAGTAACTGAAACAAGTACTGGAGCAGTATTCTCACCGAACGGGCATGGTGGAGAATCGGGAAACTTCAGGCGGGACCCAACCAGTGGAGGTGACGCTTGCAGAGCAGCCTTGTGTGTCAAGCCAGGGACCGAACCGGTCAGCAGGGGTGAAGCTTAAGGAGTATCTGAAGTGCCAAGCTAGGGACCCAGCAGGGAAGCGTGGGTGACGCTTGAGGGAGATACCACCGCAAAGATTGGTGGAGTTCAAGGGATTCAGAGTCAGTGAATCAGTGAGTCTAGTGAGAGACCAGGAACTCAGTGTTGAAGAACTACACGGAGCAGTTGTACTAAAGCTGAAGGAACTGTTACGTTTTTGTTAGGAACTGTTAAAGACTGTTGCCATAGGAGACAGCATTCCTGCATGTGCAGATGTGGCACCTTGCTGGGGCCTTTCCCTGCACGGCTGTGCTCCTATTGAAGTCTCAGAGTCGGCCAATTGAATCACTTAAGGGTGTCCTGGTCCTAACCCTCTTTCCCCCTCAAAATACAAGAAAAAAAACCTTTTACATCCAAGAAGTGTCTGGACTGGACTACACAGACTGGACTGTAGCAGATTAGACTGTAGTGGACTGCGCTGAAGCTGACTGGACAGTGGTGGACTATAGCAGACCGGACTTGTAGCTGACTGAGCTGTAACAGACTGGACACCAATGGACTGGACAGTAGCAGACAGGACAATAGGGGACTGGACTGAGGCAGACTGGACCGAGGCAGGCAATACTACAGTGGACCAGACCAGCTTTTTTCAATTAGGGTGCACATGCACCCTGGGGTGCCTTCAGGTTTCCCCAGGGGTGCCTTGGCAAAATTTCTAAAAGTTGCCCAAAAAATGTATACTGTACAAGCCAGCAGGCGGATGAAGGCTGCCTTTTAGTTACACAAAGCCACAGGTTTTCATTGTGCACCATTACAACCTTCTAGCTGCCAGCATCCTAACAACCAATGATGTCATTGGTTGATAAGGATGATATCAGGCGCCTTGTTTGAACTTCCCCTGTCCCTCTTCATCAGTAATGAGGTCACATTAGCTGGGTGAAAAACAAAAACATTGCAATATTAGTCAGTACAAGTGTGCAAAGGTGTATTTGTAGGAATAGATTACCTCCAACGTTGGGTGTCCTACATACGTGGATATTGATGCGTAATGTAAAACTATTAGACTCGTTTTATACATTTTAGAGTTGGGTGTCTAGAGATTGTGAATCATTTTAAAGGGTGCCTTGACTGAAAAAAAGGTTGATAAACACTGGACCAGACTGTAGCAGATTGACTGATAGCAGACTGGAACTCGGGTAGCATAGTGTAGTGAAACACTGCAAATACTCAATGCTCAGGCAGTGACAGTTAGGGAGATTTACTAAAACTGGTGCACACAGAATTTGGTGCAGCTGTGCATAGCAACCAATCAGCTTCCAGTTTTTTTTTTGTTGTCAAAGCTTAATTGAACAAGCTGAAGTTAGAAGCTGATTGGTTACTATGCACATCTGCACCAGATTCTGTGTGCTCCAATTTTAGTAAATCTCTGCAGGGCTGGGACAAGGGGTGGGCAGGAAGGACAGATGCCCTGGGCGCAGCAAAGCAAAGGGAAAGAGAAGGGACACAGGGCAGTAAAACCATTCTAAGGCATGCATGAACAATGGGGGAGGGGGCGCAATTACACCACCTTGCCCTGGGCACTAGGCAAACCTGTCCCGGGTATGAATCTCCGCCACTGTGTCTTACTTGAGTTTAAATAGATTTTCCAGTCCCCTGATGCTATATGTTGTGTATCACATGGTATATCCATATATTTTTTGTTTTAAACTTAAGCAGTGCCTAAATTTGATATGTCTTCAGCCTCTTCCAATCCCCTTTAAGGTAGGGTTGCCACCTTTTCTTCAGGCCAAACCTGAACACTTTAGTGGCGCACGGCAAACATTTTTTTAAGGAGGAACGCTGTGGACTTCCCACTTACATCTGAGTTCACAGCATTCCCCCTTAAATTAGGATTCCCAAAGCCCCCCTTACAACAGAGTCCACAGGGCACCCCTTACATCTAAGTCCCTCTTACCTTAGTGTACTCACTCGCTCGGAGGCAGACGAGAGAAGTGAGGGAGACTTCAGTCACAGACATTGTATGGTGAGCTAAGTCACCCGAGGATGGAGGCTCAGGTGTCGGGGGCCCCCGTCATGGATGAAAGGTGTCGACACCTTTCATCTATGATGTATCTGCCGGTTCCTGAGCTTCAAATTTCCAGGCCAGACATCTCTTTTCTGAGGCACAGAATGCCGGAGATTGGAATGTGGGTGGGCAGACAGAGGGGTAGGTTTGGGAGGAGGAGCAGATAAAGCCCTTTCTCCTCTCCTGTCCGTGTATGGGGATGGGGCCCGTGCGCACCCCTATCCACTCGGCGGTTGTGGTACTTGATTACTTGGGGAGCCACAGTCCATTATGAATACTGTGTCTGGGTTTCAGGCAGTCTGAAACCTGGACACACGATTCGAAACCCGGACTGTCCGGGTGAATCCCGGACAGGTGGCAACCCTACGTTAAGGCCTGGTTCACACCTATGCATTTTTTTAGTGCATTTTCAGTTTTTCAGAAACACACCACAGTCCATTTAACACGGTTTCCTATGAGTCACGTTCACACCTGTGCATTTTATGGAAGGGACCAGGGACTTTTTTCTTGTTTCTGGTTCCATAGACTTTAATTGATGAAAAGCGTGTATTGAAAAATGCAAAATGTACCTGCAATATGCAACCTGCAACCTGCATAAGTGTGAATCAGGCCTAAGGCCCGATTCACACCTATGCATTTTTAGTGCTCTTTGCATTTTGCAGATTTGCTCTACAAAACATGCTCCATAGGAAACCATGTTAAATGGACTGTAGTGCAAATCTGCAAAATGCAAAAAGCACTAAAAATGCAAAGGTGTGAATCAGGCCTAAAACAAATCTTACACTTGGAAAGGGGGAAGTAGCACAACGATCCAATCAGTCATTCTGCAGTGCTTATGTGCTAACAAGGAATATGCTGATAGGAGCAGAAAGTAAAGTGATAGGGGTTGATTTACTAAAGGTAAATAGACTGTGCACTTGGCAAAATGCAGTTGCACTCTGCAAGAGCACTTGCTCCAGAGCTTAGTAAATGAGAACACGCTCTGCTGACTTCCATCATCCAATCATGTACAAGCAAAAATTCAGTTTTTTTATTTTCCTTGCATGTGATTGGATAAATAGTGGGCAAAGCTTTGCCTCATTTACTAAGCTCTGGAGTAACTGCACTTTGCCAAGTGCACAGTCTGTTTGCCTTTAGTAAATCAACCCCTTATGCCGCATACACACGTTCGGACTTTTCAGCTACAAAAGTCCGACAGCCCGTTCGACAGACTTGCGACAGACTTTTGGCAGACATGCGGCAGACTTTCTAACGAACGGACTTGCCTACACACGATCACACCAAAGTCTGATGGATTCGTACGTGATGACGTACACCGGACTAAAAGGAAGGAAGTTGATAGCCAGTAGCCAATAGCTGCCCTAGCGTGGGTTTTTGTCCGTCGGACTAGCATACAGACGAGCGGATTTCTGGGTCCGGCGTAGTTACGACGTAAAGATTTGAAGCATGTTTCAAATCTAAAGTCCGTCAGATTTCCGGCTGGAAAAGTCTGCTGAAAGTCCGGGGAAGCCCACACACGATCGGATTGTCCGCCGGATTTGGTCCGTCGGCATCCGTCGGACTTTTGTGGACGAAAAGTCCGACCGTGTGTACGCGGCATAAGTGTCCTCATACTGCTGCTTCTCCTGTTAATGTCTAATCACAGGCTGGGTGAGGGACAAGACCTGTAAGCATTATTAACCGCTTGCCAACCAGCCACCGCAGTTTTACTGCAGCAGTATGGCACGGCTGGGCGAAACGTTACCTTACTTCGCTTCGCCTTCTGGCCACTAGGGGTGCATACGCGCTGCCAGAGTCGCGCATGCGCTCCCGCAGCGTGTACTCGGAGCCGATGCGAGTACTCGGGGGGCGCTTGTGTCAGAGCGAGAACCGGGATCTGTGTGTGTAAACACACAGATCCCGGTTCTTTCAGGGGAGAGGAGACAGATTGTGTGTTCATACTAAGTATACTATGTATGAACACCGATCTCTCTCTGCTCCTAGACAGTCCCATCCCCCCACATTTAGAAACACACATAGGGAACACAGTTAACCCCTTGATCGCCTCCTAATGTTAACTCCTTCCCTGACAGTGACATTTACACAGTAATCAGTGCATTTTTATAGTACTGATCACTGTATAATTGTCAATTGTTTCAAAAATGTGTCTAAAGTGTCCGGTGTGTCCGCCATAACGTCGCAGTCCCGATAAAAATCGCAGATCGCCGCCATTACTGGTAAAAAAAAAAAAATAATAATAAAAATGCCATAAATCTATCCCCTATTTTGTAGACGCTATAACTTTTGAGCAAACCAATCAATACACGCTTATTGCAATTTTTTTAGCAAAAATATGCAGAAAAATACGTATCGACCTAAACTTAGGAAAAAAAATATAATTTTTTTATTAAAAAAAATGAGGGATATTTAATATAGCAAAAAGTAAAAGATATTGGGGGTTATTTTTAAGAAATGCAAATCCACTTTGCACTACAATTGCAAACTACAAGTGCAAAGTCCACTTGAAATTGCACTGAAAGTGCACTTGGAAGTGCAGTCGCTGTAAATCTGAGGGGTAGATCTGAAATGAGGGGAAGCTCTGCTGATTTTATCATCCAATCATGTGCAAGCAAAAATGCTTTTTTTTTTTTTCCTTGCATGTCCCCCTGGGATCTACAGCGACTGCATTTCCAAGTGCACTTTCAGTGCAATTTCAAATGCACTTTGCACCTGTAGTGCAAAGTGGATTTGCCTTTCGTAAATACCCCCATTGTGTTTTTTTCAAAATTGTTGCTCTTCTTTTGTTTATAGCGCAAAAAATAAAAACCGCATGGGCGATCAAATACCACCAAAAGAAAGCTCTATTTATGGGGAAAAAAAGCAGCAATTTTGTTTGGGTACAGCATCGCACGACCACGCAATTGTCAGTTAAAGCGACGCAGTGCCAAATGACAAAAAAATGGCCTGGTCATTGAGCAGCCAAATCTTCCGGGGCTGAAGCGGTTAAACTGTAGCACAGAAAAGCGAGGTCTCCTGCATTGCCAGACAGGGCTCTGTTGTGTGGCAGAGCTGTGGAAATCTCATAACTGAATGGACAGAAATGCAAATCCTTTGGGCAGATTGCAGCTTTAACTAATATTATAGAGGGAACATTTTAATGTTTTACTAATGAAACACATGGTTTACATTATATGAATGTCTGCAGCTTTATTCACTGCCTTTGACTGGTTTGTTTGATGAATAGAGGGGTATTCTCACACTCTGCAGCAGATGTTATGAGGCTTAGTGAATGGAGGTTGTCTGCACTCTGAACCTTGTCCAGCTCCAGCAGCTGTAATCAGGCCTCATATGCTATAAAAAGCTTGAACTCTTTCACATTTTGGACCACACTCAGTCCTCTGTCACAGGAATGCCTAAGAATTCAGTGGTTTTAACCTGTTAGTGTCATGTGATTCCTGAATTAGCCTATTGTTTTTTTCCAAATCAGGTTTGCTGTGCTGAAAATCCATTGCTATGGTCTTGGTTTTTCATGCTGAAGATCTATGGGGTCATGTGCCAACATCCTGGAGAGCTGTTCTACTGCCCAGTTCTCTACTGTATACTATATGGCTAGGTTTTGTATGATAGATGTCATAGATTGTGATTAGAGGTCGACCGATATGGGTTTTTCTCTGGCCGATGGCGATATTTAGAAATCGAGCCGGCCGATGGCCGATATATGATGCCGATTTTTGATGCCGATTTTTGCGGCCGATATTTTAAGCCGATTATTCTTTTTTTGGCAGGTGGCACTGGTTGCCACTGATTGGCAGGTGGCACTGGTTGCCACTGATTGGCAGGTGGCACTAATTGGCACTGGCAAGTGGCTCTGATTGGCACTGGTAGGTGGCACTGATTGGCACTGATTGGTACTGGCAGGTGGCACTGATTGGCACTGGCAGGTGGTACTGGCAGGTGGCACTGATTGGCACTGGCAGGTGGCACTGATTGGCACTGGCAGGTGGCACTGATAGGTGGCATTGGTTGACACTGGCAGGTTTCACTGAGCCAATTTGTCATTTTCAGTTACACTATATGTAACTGAATGCAGAGACCAGCTGTCAGAATTCAGCGTGATGTCGGGGGTGGGCGGGACCCGGGGTAGGCGGGGCACTGCAGCTATCAAACACCAGCCAACGATTGGGCTGCTTAAGAAAGTGGGCGGGGCCACATACACATAGCGGCCCGCCCAGATCCCATCCCATTGACTGGTGTTTGATCCGCCCACCCCCAACATCACGCTGAATTCTGACAGCTCCTCTATCTCCATTCA
Source organism: Lithobates septentrionalis (assembly GCA_037952835.1). NCBI lineage: Eukaryota > Metazoa > Chordata > Amphibia > Anura > Ranidae > Lithobates > Lithobates septentrionalis. Next base: position 2,432,887 of record JBBDGP010001667.1, on the reverse strand, counting down.
GTTGCCGCTCAGTGTGTGAAACTGTCAGTGGAGTGTGGGGAAGGGCCGATGCGGATTTCTTAAAAAAAGGCAAATATCGGTCGATATATCGGTTGACCTCTAATTGTAATCCCATATGGACAAAGTCCTTCTCATGTGTCACTTGTTTTTGTGTAAAATCTATTAAGCCCGGTTCACACTGATGCGACAAGCGCTCTGACTTTGGAGCACATGTCGCATCAGAAGTCACACCCCATTCAGTGCAATGGAACTGTTCTAATCGGTGCGACTTGAGTTGCCCCGACTTAGGAAAAGGTTCCTGCACTACTTTTGGTCTTCTGTTAAAGAAGTTGCATGCAAGTCGTGCCGAAATCGCACTGGGATTTGGCTTCAAAGTCACAGCAGTGTGAACCGGGGCTAACATACATCCTCTACATACATCTACACCAAAATCCTCTTGCTATTTTATTTACAGTCCTGCCTAAATGGTGTAAATAAAGAATAATCATTGTGATTGTACTTAAAAGCTTAAAGCGTTTGTTAGCCTTAAAAAAAAAAAAAAAAAAAAAAAAAAAAAATCCTGCTCCTTTAAAGCATGTTATACGACACAATGCTTGTCCTGTGTCATTTGCCCCCCTGTAACACCTAAAAAAACCTGGCTGATCCTGCCAGTTTCTCCCCACCCCTCTATAAACTGACCACAGTGTATCATCCCTCTGTCATCAGCAGCCTGCGTTGTGCTCCTGTGTCCCCCCCCCCACTCTCTCAGTGTGAGCCGCCCTCCCCCCTGTCCCCCCCCCACCCCGCTGCTCTCATAACACTAACCTGTATACACCATCAGTACTGCCTTATATTGCAGTATCCCCCTCTGTGAATGATTTATAAATATAAATGCTGCAAATACATAATTTAAGAGCTGAGATTGCGATCACATGACCAGCCAGCTCTCTCCTCCTCCACTCCAGAGTGACATCAGCAGCGGAATCTTAACCCCCGCCCGCCGCATCTCTCAGAGGAGGAAAGGAAAAAGCTGGCTGGTCATGTGATCACACTCTCGGCTGTTATATTAGGTATTTGCAGCATTTATTTTATAAATCACACACAGAGGGGGATTCTACAATAGGAGGCAGTGCTGATGGTGTCGGCACCCAAAGCCGATCCGTTCATCGGCTTCGGGTGCAGGCACCAGCAACCTTGCTAAGGGAAACAGGAAGTGAAGCCTCGTGGCTTCACAGCCTGTTTCCTACTGTGCATGTGAGTCACGCTGAGCTTTCTGAATACTCCCGCTGTCTTGTGGGATCTGTCTGTGTCTTCCAGAAGGCATCGGGGTGAAGGAGGAGGGGCTGTAAATGATGTAGGTCGCCGCAGCGCCCTTACATAGAAGTGGGATCTGGTACCTTTGTTTGACAGTTATCCGCCCCCCCCCCCCCAAAAAAAGTGCCAAATGTGGCACCGGAGGGGGGGAAGCAGATAAGTGGAGCTTCCACTTTTTGGGTGGAACTCCGCTTTAACCCCTTCACGCCTAAGGGTAAAACAAATGTTAATGCCTAAGCACAATTTTGCAACATTGACATATGTTAGTAATACTGTACCTTTTATCACAACTACTTTGTGTATCTGGATTATACATTTTTTTCTAAATTTAGCTGTATATTTCTTGCTATTATCATAATTTACCATCAAAGAACAACCCAAAATAAACTGACGATTGCAGCGATACCATATATGTGTATGTTAGTTGTTTGTATGTCAGGGGGCACTGTGCAATGCTCTGATGTCAGGGGGCACTGTGCCATGCTCTGATGTCACTGTACCATGCTCTGATGTGATGTCAGGGGGCACAGTGCCCCTGATATCAGAGCATGGTACAGTGCCCCTGACATCAGAGCATGGCACAGTGCCTCCTTACATCAGAGAATGGCACAGTGCCCCCTACATCAGAGCATGGCACAGTAGTGCCCCCTGACATCAGAGCATTGCACAGTGCCCCCTTACACCAGAGCATGGCACAGTGTCCCCTGACATCACATCAGAGCATGGCACAGTGCCCCTTACATCACATCAGAGCATGGTACAGTGCCCCCTGACATCAGAGCATTGTGCATTTTGCATGTTTTTTTTAATCTTAGCTAAAACACACTAACAATAAATGGCACTCATACGAATTATTTTTTTTATTTTTTTTATTCCACCCAAAATATGACCTTGACCTTTGACCCTGACCTTGACCCTAACACTAACCCTGACAAACCTTGACCTTGTTATTTTTGTCTTTATTCTTTGTTTTATTTGATTGATTTTTAATTTTTTTTACACATTTTGGTGTTTGTTTATATTTCCTCTTCTGCAAGAAGAGGAAGATACAATTTTATCTTTCGCTTCATTCAGAAGAGGAAGTAAACACAGGGGCGGGCTCACAGTGACTGATCACTGTGATAGCCAATCACAGTGATGAGGTGACATGGAACCATGAGTCCTGAGTCCTGATCGTTAGTACGAGACCTGAAGCTCTTGGTGAGAGCCCGATCTCTGTGCTGGGAGCACACTGTGCGGCACACTCCCAGCTCAAAGGGAGATATGCATATATGCAGCCCCATGGAAAAAAGCCCACTCTTGTGAGGCTGAATATATGTGTGCGGTCATCGAGAAGGGATTAAACCTACTCTCACCCCGTTCTAAAGCCTAGTCTATCTACCCTGTGGAAGGAAAAATACCTATACTATTCTGAAGTTGCCTCGGTCTGGTCAAATGACCGGTTTCAGTGTATATGTATGCCCAATAGTAAGTGATCATATAGGCTCAGCAGCCGTTGACGCTGATTTCTCCTCTACACTGAAGTCTACACTACATTTTTGCGTGCCCGCTCCCGAGCCCCGCTGTCTGTGTTTATAGGAGGGAGAGGAAGTCATGAGGAACAGGGTTCTTCTATGGTTTCCCGAGTCACTGGGGCAGCGTTCTGGTTGTGACTCTGTTGGCCATCTTAGTTGTGGCAGAGTTTCTTTAAGACCCTGGCCCCTGGGTTTGCTGCGCTCTATGCAAGTGGGCAGTGTAGGGAATGGTACCCCATCTGTTAGGGACAGTATTAGCGATAGGGAAAGGTTCCTGACAAGGAGGGAAAGTGTAGGGTCGTATCTCTTCTGGATACCTTCCTGATTGATCATGAGACAGTCAGGCCGTATTCTGTCCCCTCTCAGCAGACGCTGTCGGTTCGGTTGTGACCTACTTCTTCACGTTATTGGAAACTGTGAGTGTGCCAGCTGGGTAGCTGAGCTGGTAAAAATGAAAGTGAACATGTTTTTGCTGTAAAATTTGTGAATGAATTGTCCCGCAGCGCCTACAGCTATAGAGTTTAGTGAAGGATTGTTTTAAAGCCCTTTCCAGAATGCATACATTTCTGAATGTACAAAGCCTGGCCACTGTTCCATATTAAACACTTGCCTACTGGACAGTTTCACCTTCCTGCCCTGGCCAATTTTCAGCTTTCAGCGCTGTCGCACTTTGAATTACAACTGCACAGTCATGCAATGCTGTACCCAAATAAATTTGTATAATTTTTTTGAGACAGGTAGAGCTTTCTTATGGTGGTAATTAATCATCACTGGGTTTTTTTATCACATTTCTTGCTAAACAAACAAAAAAATATTGAAAATTATGAAAAAATAACCCTTTTTTTAGTTCCTGTTATAAAATTTAGTAAATAAGTAATTTTTCTCCTTCACGGATGTGCGCTGATGAGGCTGCACTGACGGGCACTGATGGGTATCCCTTATGGACACTGATAGGTGGCACAAATAGATGGCAATGATAGGCACTGATAGGCAGCACTGGTAGGCTGCACTGATGAGGTAGCACTGATGGGCACTGATGAGGTGGCACTGATGGGAACTGATAAGGAGGCACTAATATGCAGCACTGATAGGTGGCACTGATGGGCACAGATAGACAGCACTTATGGACACTGATAGGTGGCACAAATAGACGACAATGATGACTGGTGAGGAGGCACTGATGGGCACTGACATGCATCACTGATGGGCACTGGAAGGCATCACTGATGGCCTCTGACAAGTAGCACTGGTGGATACTGATTGGCAGCACTGGTGTGCATGGATTGGAAGCACTGATGGGCACCGTTGGGGCTACACTGATAATCAAAACACTGATGATCAGTGCCCTGATTGTCATTGCAGATATCCTCATAGAGGAATGCTGCTTACCACCTCTCCCCTCCTCACGTGCTGTCAGTGTGAAGGGAAGATAGCCCATAATCGGTATTTCCTGTTTACACTGTGATCAGCTGTGATTGGACACAGCTGATCACATGGTAAAGATCCTACGTCATAGGCTCTTTACCGTGATCAGTGATGCTCTGTGTCCAAGGGACATGGCGCACCACCGATCGCCGTGCTACCTGCATGCGCCTCAACACTGGGGGGACATCATATAACGTTGTCCCAGAGCGAGAGTGCTCCCGCCCATCATTTCACTATACAGCAGGTGGGAAGCAGTTGAGAAAGAAATAGGACAGCCTCTATGGAGGCCTTACAGATAAGGAGGAGCTCGGGCATGTTCGTATACCCCACGTGCAGAGCCCGCCAGGAAGTCGGCACTGCGCTGCGCTAATCACAGGCAGTGAGAAATTGTCCCAATACGCGGCTGCAGAGATTGGGAAATGTCTCAGTGCCTGTGATTAGCGCAGTGCCGAGTACCTGGCGGGCTCTGCATGTGGGGTGTGTGAACACGCCGGAGCTCATCCTTACTTACAGACTGACACTTTTGCTCTGACACTGAGAAAATACAAGTAAGTAATCAGAAGTCAGGAAATCCCTGAGAGATCAGGATACACTATTATATTACTTCAAGACTGGAAATTCCGACTACCACTTGTGACTTACAGTTCAGCAGCGACAGAGCCCATATTTCTTCAGTTCCTTGCAAAACTGAGAGTCCAGTTCTGGACAGGCTTAGCTTATAAATCTGTATAATCATTGCAACTGTTCCACTACCTTGCCCAGCATGCCTTGCCCTCCGTTATCATGACTGTGAGCCTTCAGGATGCTCCCCAATTAGCTTCCAAGCGAACACGCTGTCCCCTTAAGTTTTAATTAAAACCATAAAACTTTATAGCAACCATACTATTTACATTATAACGTGTTAATGGTTGAGACGTCTGTGTGAAATATATATTGTCTAGATTGCATCTGTGCCCGGCTGTGTGGGTGGAATATCAAGGGAGGTCATGTGTTTGGTCAGAGCTAAGTGCAGTGATGTCATCCCTTGGCATGGAACTGGTATCAGTCTCTGCTGTCTGGGACTTGTGCAGGAAACTAACGAAGCCAGCCCTGTCATTCCTAAGCATTCCGTGCCATGGACAGCCCAAAACTTTTTTTTTTTAAATCTGTTCCAATTTTATAGAATATTTTATGACTATCACAGGGAAGAGATATGAAATCATAATGATTGGAAATTTTGCAGAGAAAAAAAGTAGCATACAGACTGCCAAGAAGATAATCTACTGCAATGTAGCTGTAGGATGATATGCTAAAAGCTTACCTCACCCAAAACTGAAGAGTTACTTTTGGGCAGATTTAAAGCAAAAGTAAACCTGCGGGGGAAATAAAAAAGCACTAAAATCGCAGCAGTCCGAGGAGCGTGAAAGACTAAGCTGTTAGCACCTATCCCTAAACCTTACTGCAGCAGAGTGACAGACAAATATTCCCAATCTTTCATAGCAGAGAAGAAGAAAAAGGGACTGAGCTACCTATCGTTATGTGAAAGCCAAGGGGAGTGCCTATTGCTATGCAAATAACGACCATTAGAAAGTCAGGATCTGTATATTAGGGGGGGGGGGGGGCGCGGCTTTGGGAGGTGGTGTCTGTTTTTCAACCTACTTTGATGATCATTAGCACATGCATAATTATAATATAATATAAAATATATATAATATAAAATATTTTTAATATAAATATATATAAAATACAGTGGGGACGGAAAGTATTCAGACCCCCTTAAATTTTTTACTCTTTGTTATATTGCAGCCATTTGCTAAAATCATTTAAAGCGGAGTTCCACACAAAAATGGAACTTCCGCTTTTCGGAACCCTCCCCCCCTCCGGTGTCACATTTGGCACCTTTTAGGGGGGTGCAGATACCTGTCTAAGACAGGTATTTGCACCCACTTCTGGCATAGACTCCCATGGGAGTCTATGCCTCTTCCTGTCCCTCCGCGCTGTCTCCTGGGAAACACACAGGTCCCAGGAGATAGCGGGGACCAGTTACGACGCGCAGCGCGACTCGCGCATGCGCAGTAGGGAACCGGGTAGTGAAGCCGCAACGCTTCACTTCCTGATTCCCTCACCTAGGATGGCGGGGGGCAGCTGCCGAAAGTCGAGCCATTCATCGGCGTCGGCTGCCGACATCGCTGGACCCTGGGACAGGTAAGTGGCCATGTATTAAAAGTCAGCAGCTGCAGTATTTTTAGCTGCTGGCTTTTAATATTTTTTTTTGGGGCGGACTCCCTCTTTAAGTTAATTTTTTCCTCATTAATGTGCACACAGCACCCCATATTGACAGAAAAACACAGAATTGTTGACATTTTTGTAGATTTATTAAAAAAGAAAAACTGAAATATCACATGGTCCTAAGTATTCAGACCCTTTGCTGAGTATTTAGTAGAAGCACCCTTTTGATCTAATACAGCCATGAGTCTTTTTGGGAAAGATGCAACAAGTTTTTCACACCTGGATTTGGGGATCCTCTGCCATTCCTCCTTGCAGATCCTCTCCAGTTCTGTCAGGTTGGATGGTAAAAGTTGGTGGACAGCCATTTTTAGGTCTCTCCAGAGATGCTCAATTGGGTTTAAGACAGGTCTCTGGCTGGGCCATTCAAGAACAGTCAGGGAGTTGTTGTGAAGCCACTCCTTTGTTATTTTAGCTGTTTGCTTAGGGTCATTGTCTTGTTGGAATGTAAACCTTCGGCCCAGTCTGAGGTCCTGAGCACTCTGGAGAAGGTTTTCGTCCAGGATATCCCTGTACTTGGCCGCATTCATCTTTCCCTCGATTGCAACCAGTCCCTGCAGCTGAAAAACACCCCCACAGCATGATGCTGCCACCACCATGCTTCACTGTTAGGACTGTTTTTCCCCACACATACCGCTTAGAATTAAGGCCAAAAGTTCTATCTTGGTCTCATCAGACCAGAGAATCTTATTTCTCACCATCTTGGAGTCCTTCAGGTGTTTTTTTTTAGCAAACTCCATGCAGGCTTTCATGTGTCTTGCACTGAGGAGAGGCTTCCGTCGGGCCACTCTGCCATAAAGGCCCGACTGGTGGAGGGCTGCAGTGATGGTTGACTTTCTACAACTTTCTCCCATCTCCCGACTGCATCTCCGGAGCTCAGCCACAGTGATCTTTGGGTTCTTCTTTACCTCTCTCACCAAGGCTCTTCTCCCCCGATAGCTCAGTTTGGCTGGACGGCCAGCTCTAGGAAGGGTTCTGGTCGTCCCAAACGTCTTCCATTTAAGGATTATGGAGGCCACTGTGCTCTTAGGAACATTAAGTGCAGCAGAATTTTTTTTGTAACCTTGGCCAGATCTGTGCCTTGCCACATTTCTGTCTCTGAGCTCTTCAGGCAGTTCCTTTGACCTCATGATTCTCATTTGCTCTGACATGCACTGTGAGCTGTAAGGTCTTATATAGACAGGTGTGTGGATTTCCTAATCAAGTCCAATCAGTATAATCAAACACAGCTGGACTCAAATGAAGGTATAAAACAATCTCTAGGATGATCAGAGGAAATGGACAGCACCTGAGTTAAATATATGAGTGTCACAGCAAAGGGTCTGAATACTTAGGACCATGTGATATTTCAGTTGTTCTTTTTTAATAAATCTGCAAAAATGTCAACAATTCTGTGTTTTTCTGTCAATATGGGGTGCTGTGTGTACATTAATGAGGAAAAAAATGAACTTAAATGATTTTAGCAAATGGCTGCAATATAACAAAGAGTGAAAAATTTAAGGGGGTCTGAATACTTTCCGTCCCCACTGTATATATAATATAAAATACAGCACATTAGCACATATAATTGGTTAATTATACACCTGACCCTGACTGTGTGCAAGTGTACAAAGTGTGCAAGTGTAAGAATTGATGCTGGTTTGAATCCAAAGAATAGTCACATCATATATTGATTTAATTTAGATTTTTCTTCTGTTCGCTCACTTTGCATTTTGTAAAGTGATTAAAATAAACAATTAAAATATATGTTTTTGAAAGCATTCTTACTTTACAGCATTTGTACACACCTGCCTAAAACTTTTGCACGGTACTGTAGGTAGGCTCAGTTACCAACAGTAAAAAAAAAGCAAAAGAAAAAAACTAAATAAACACACCAAAGTGTTGCCAACCTTTCTGCTTTTGTCCAGAATGGGTATTATTGTTGTTCTTATCCCAGAATGGCATTTCTTTAAAAAAAAGTAAAAGAAAAAAAAAATAAGACACGTTTGAAGTGATGTCATCGCCGCCTGTTGTTAAAATGCATTCCCGCTTCTGAAGCACGATCTGGATTCTGATGTGCTGTAAAACTGTTACATCAAAGGCCAATCTCAGATCTAAGCCCGAGAAGAGAAAGGAAAGGGGAAAAGGAGAACCCCCGGATGACTAAAAGTTGTTAAGAGCGTTATATGAAAGACGAAAGTGGCCTTTCTCCCCTGACAAATCGTTCAAAAGGTAAGCGCCAGTTAGGAAGTGCCCTGTCACATGGAATACAAATTCATCCACTGCCAATCTCAATTTACAGTGAAATGTTTTCATCTTCGGCTCCGGTTTAACTCCTTAAAGGGTAAACAGTCCCTTTCATAGAGCCAGGAATTATTCTCACTTTATCTATTTTTTTTTCTTTACATGATCAGAAATACAAGGACATCAGTCATCCTGTGCTTTAAACCTTAACTCTCTGCAGAATTGCATTAATTAAAGTCGGTTGCAGTTGCAATTCCACTCAATCGGCTGATGTGCAGCAGATAGGGGATGTCTAGTGCAAGCTAACTGTGTTTAAAGTGGTATGACAGGTGTGCACGGCCTATTGCATTAGGGCAAGGGTCCCCCAACATTTTGAAGAGCGAGGGACACTTTAGCGACTAGGTAACCGGCTGCGGGCCACAATGTGCAGAGCGGGTGGATGACAGGTCTGTGTCCACCCTGTATATGCAGAGCAGACATACTCTATGGGCCCTCCGATCCACCCAGACAGAAGGGGGCAGGTCCCCTTCTGTTTTTTAAGATGATCGGATTGGAGATAGGCGGGTGTAAACGAACATCTACCACTCTATAGAGGTGAATGGAGAGTCCGTTTGGGTCCGCATGAAAAATTGCCAGGCGGACCCAATCATACTGATCACATGAAAGGGGCCTAAGGCTGCTTTCATACTGATGCACTGCGGTGTACCCGCACCTCAACTGCCCTTAATCTTTACTTCAGGCACTGCTGACAGGTACTGCTGGTGGGTCCTGCTGGTGTGTACTGCTGGCTGGTACTGCTGGTGGGTACTGCTGGCGGGTACTGCTGGCTGGTACTGCTGGTGGGTACTGCTGTCTGGTATTGCTGGTGGGTACTTCTGGCAAGTACTGTTGGCTGGTACTGCTGGCTGGTACTGCTGGCTGGTACTACTGGCTGTTACTGCTGGTGGGTACTGCTGGCTGGTACTAGTGGTGGGTACTGTTGGCTTGTACTGCTGGCTGGTACTACTGGCTGTTACTGCTGGTGGGTACTGCTGGCTGGTACTAGTGGTGGGTACTGTTGGCTGGTACTACTGGTGGGTACTGCTGATGGGTATTGCTGGCTGTTACTGCTGGTGGGTACTTCTGGTGGGTACTGCTGGCTGGTACTGCTGACTGGTACTTCTGGTGGGTACTGCTGGCTGGTACTGCTTTAGGAGCCCCAGTGGGGGCTTTGCTGATATATCAGGGGTCTAAACAGACCCCTGATGTCTCACTTTTGAGACAGTAAAAGGGACTGAGGACAGAGATTCCCTAGTCCCTTTCTCTGCAGCCAAGCAGCAGGGGGAAGCTGCCCAGCACAAGGTGATTAGGGTGTGCCCAGGCACACCTGGCACACCCTGTCCGCACACCTATGAGTGGTATTAAACCAAAAATTTTGTATATTACACGGCCATCTTTTCCTGCATGGGATGCACAGGCTGCATGGACACAGCCGCTGGTCCCAGTTTGACAGCTGTGTGGGTGCTTGTTCCCAAGTTCAGGCAGCATGCATTTGGGGACATGCATTCTCAAATTGGGACCAGCGCCACATTGTGTCCTTGCAGCCTCTGCATCCCAAATTCCCAATAGACACAAAGGGGACTGCCTGGACAGAACAGCTGTGCATCCCTTGTGGGCAAAGATGGCCCTTTGCAGGGATGTACCATATAAATGCGTCTCTGTAAACAAAGTCTTAAACAGTTTAACAGTATAAGGAATGTAGTATATAGTATACTGTATATGTTATGGTTTGACGGGGTTATGGCTGAAGCTATAAGCCATAACCCCAGTATTTTTTTTACAGCTGGCACTTAACTTTCTCATGTTTAGTCAATGGATCGCTTTCAGAACCAGTGGGAGGGGTCACCCCCACCTCCCCTCCCGCCACTCGCCGGTGCTTCTCAGGCTTACCGTTTTCACCGGCGAGCCTGGGAAATGATCGAACAGTTTGTCCAGTTGGCCATATAGGTGAACAGAGACCAGATCATTTATGATCACCTCTATGATCTAGAACAGGAGTCTCCAAACTGCAGCCCAAGGGCCAGATGTGGCCCTTTGCTAGCCTTTATCCTTATCTTCCACCAATGCCAATGATGAGATACTATTCCTCCTACTAATAGGGGCACTACTCCTAATCCTATTGACCACCAACCCTGAGGCCATATTTATTTTCACTGATGCTGGGCCCGGGACATTTTCTGCCCCAGCTGGCCACAAGCCGGCCCTCCTGTCTGAAGGATAATAAACTGGCCCTTTGAAAAGTTTGGAGACCCCCGATCTAGGAGGACCGGAGCGTTGTCATGACGTCACTTACGGTCTAGGGCGGAAATAAACCATTTTTTTTTTTAAGCAATAGATCACATTTTTTTAATGGAGATCGCTCCATAAAGAGGACCTTTCGTCCCTTAGTTCTTTTACAAGGGGTGTTTATATTCCTTGTAATAGGAATAAAAGTGATCAAAAAAATAAAAAGACAGTGTTAAAATCTAAAATTAAATAAAAAATAATAATTAGAAAAAAAGTAAAGTGCCCCCATCCCTCCATGCTTGCGTGCAGAAGCGAACATATACATAAGTCGCTCACGCATATGTAATCGGTGTTCGCAATCATTTTAGCCCTAGACTTCCTCTGTAACTCTAAACTGGTAACCTATCAAATTGTTTTAAAGCGTTGCCTAAGAAGATTTTTAAGTATCGTTGTTTGTCACCATTCCACGAGTGTGCGCAGTTTTAAAGCATGACAGGTTAGGTATCTATTTACTTGGAGTAACATCATCTCTTATAGCGTGCCAACAAATTGGGTTATATTTTGTGTTTTTTGCAGTAAAATTCATTAAAGAGTATTTTTTCCAAAAAAGAATTGCGTTTGAAAAACCACTGCGCAAATACCATGTGATATAAAAAAATTGCAAAACCCACCGTTTTATTCTCTAGGGTCTCTGCTAAAAAAAAAATTATAATGTTTGGAGGATCAAAGTAATGTTCTAGTAATTTTCTTTAAGTGGATATACAATACCCACCTGCAAGTCATTTAAGTCACAACTTAATGGTTAATTCATAATTGCTCCACATACGTTGAAACAGTGGTCCCAACAAACAGAAGGATTTACTAGCGTAGCACATAGTATGGCCAGACTAGCCAAGTCTATTTTTTTTCGCAGACAGCCGCTGCCGTTCTCGGACTTTTACAGGCAGAAGCAAACATTGTTTTTTTCAAACTGTCTGTTAAAATTTGAATGGTTGGCAACCCTGGTCAGGGGATGGGTTTATGATGCCCTGTACTCACAGGATGTCCTCAACTGTTCAACCCAGAAGACTGACATCTAGTGGTGGAAAGGAATTACTGTTGGGGACAGCTGCAGAAAGTATATCACATACTTTCTGCAGCTAGAAATGCTGTTTTGTCTTAAAGTCATTGTAAATTTCTGAAAAAAATAAAATAAACCCAGCAAATCTCTCTATAGTGCGTACTAGCCTCAATCCAAAGCACCAAGTGTGATTTATGTCTCCTCTCTCTTCCATCTGCTATCTGCATTCATCGCTTCTGGCAGGTTACTCCAATACCACAGAATCTTGGGAGACGGCCCGCCGTAAGTATAAGTGGCTATTGGATTCTGTCAGGCCCACTATCCGAGGAAGGAGACCAGGTGTCCGGGAAGGTTTGGGGTCTAGTGTGCTATATATGGGGATTTAAGCACCAGGGAGGAGCTACAGCCTAACTGGGGAACCTGAGAAGTTGGTTGGAAACTTGGTAACTGACTGAAGTATGGTGGACTTTTCCCAAGCAAAGAATCAGTAGTTAGACCAACAAGTGTCAGGACCTAATTTCACTGAATGCTGGGTTGGCTTGAAGGTCTTCTGTGAAGACTGTAAGTCCTTTTAGTCCCTCACATGGAGTTTGCATAGTTCATGGATGTCCTGCACCCTCATCCTGTCTCACAGGAGTGTTTAGTGAGAACCAATAAACTCAATCTCTTGCATCAAAAAGTGACTGGGGTCCATACAGCATGCCACACCGTGTTTTGGGTTTAAGCCGACACCTTCCTGTTTCATACCCGGAACACAGTAGAGTCTATCACAGTGGCACACAGCCATTAAGAGTAAGCAATGCATTCTATCAATGAATACAAAGCTTCCTCTGACTGGCCAAGTCAGAGGTTGTGACATAAGCCCACCTCTCTGACTCAGCCAATCAGAGGAAGCTTCGTATTCATTGCTTTCTCTGCATAGCTGATAGAATATACTGTGTTCCGGGTATGAGAATGGAAGTCTCGACTTGAACCTAGAACACAGTGTGGTATGCTGTATGTATATCAAAAGACGGAGTTCAGTTTTAAGTAATTAGCATGATTCAGCAGATATCTCACAGTGCTTCTGGATAGGGCCACAGCCTCGTCGCATGATTCTGCATTGTGAGAAGAACAGAGGCTTCACAGCCATTCGAAAAATAAGATGCCAGCAGCCGCATAGGATGAACGTCACTATGAAGACTGTAACCACCAGCTCATCTGTGCCCCTTGAATCTGTGTTGAGCTAAATTTTTAATGTCTGACTGGAGTGTACCTTAAAGGTATTCAAACACTATTAGTTCTGCATTTGCAGTTTCCCACACCTTACCAGCTGGCCCTTTTAGATAAAAATTCCATTCAACTTCCTATAAAAACTTGTGTGATTTTGTTTGATTCTCTCCAGCGTGTGCTGTGGGCTTTTCTCATGCTCAAGGCGCACCCTGCTGTATTCACAGAGCCGGAGACAAGTTATTGGTTCTGTTCAGGTTGTCAAGATTTGGCGTTCATGCTAAGGAGAAGTAGCAAGCGGATGGAGCCTGAAAGGCGCCCTGTAATACGGCATCGTGTCTGCAATAGCAATGCAAGCTGAGAAGCTCTGCTAGTTTACGTCTATGTAGTTTCTTTTTTCCTGACTTATTTTTTTTTTTTACACTAAACATGCTGCATGTTTGCATTGTCAAACGCTAGATCTAATAATGTTATCCTGACCTTAGGTTAGATCTAAGAAAATACACCTTCATAGATTGCAATTTCAAAATCGCCAGGAAGATAAGGATTTAGTGATATGATGGAAACACACTATGGGGGTAATTTACGAAAGGCAAATTCCCTTTGCACTACAAGTGCACTTGGAAGCGCGGTCGCTGTAGATCCGAGGGGGACATGCAAGGAAAATAAAAAACAGCATTTTAGCTTGCACATGATTGGATAATAAAATCAGCAGAGCTTCCACTCATTTCAGATCTACCCCTCAGATTTACAACGACTGCACCTCCAAGTGCACTTGTAGTGCAAAGTGGATCTGCCTTTCGTAAATAACCCCCTATATTACTATATATTTTATATTACTATATTCAGATTTTTTTTTCTTTGTAGTGGGTCCACCAAAGAGACTGTACAATGTTTACCTCAAGGGCCAAAACAAACGTTTTTACTGTGGTGCTTTGCGGTAACATGCACATTACAGCAGCACATTTTAATTCACGTTACATGTGTTAGCGCATTGCTGTAGCATTCAAAATGAAAATGCAAAACCGATTCAATGCATATGCAATGCAGCATACAATAATGCACAATAACCCGCTACAGTGCACTGCATTACCAAAAATGGCGCATGTGGGTTTTTTTTTTTTATTGATTTTGGAAATTTTAATGCATTACCAGCTCATTTATTTAAATGGCCATTGGCTACCACTGCTGTCAATCAAAGTCAGTGATCCAATGCGGAGAAAGAGGGGTCGGGGCGGAGTCGCAGCTTCGTGTCTGTTCTGACTCAACTACAAGGCTATAAATGTTATCTTCAGCTTCACATAGAACTTACATGACCTGGTGATCTATTTATCCCTTGCATCAATTCAGGCAGCTTAACTCAATGAATAACTCACTGTATGGAAAGACAGACGATGAATCCTCTCGAATGTTCCGTTTAATGATGGATATTCATAGGTAGAAAAACGTTGCAGTTGTAAGCCACATGTAAGATGTTACAGCAATGAGGTATACTGTGCACAATGAATCAGAGAGAGGAAGGGGAGGAGAATATACAGAACTACGGTGAGAGAAAGAGTTCAGATAGACAGAGGGAACAAATGTTAAAGACACAGAGCATAATAAATCACATAGTGTAACACAACACTCCCCGTCTGAAATCTTTAGATTTCATAACCATAAACAATTATATATATATTCAATAAGTCCAATACTGTTAAATGTCCTGGAACCTGTAATGAAAAACATGCAACAAGCAAGTATAAACATAAGTCCAACAGGATTGAAGAACATGTAGTCCGACGTATGACGTCTTCAAAGAATTCCAAAGTTCAAGGTAGAACCTGTAGATAGCAGCAATGTACTCCCCGCCGTGCCAACAGCATGGCTAGTCCTTGCATAAGTCACTCACCTGGCAAAAGGAGTACTAACTCAGTAATTGGTCGAGTGAAGGTTCGTGTGGATCCTCCCTTGGTTACCTTGACTTCTACCTTCCGGACCTTGTTATCGTCACTGGGCATAACCTTGGCAATAAGACCCATAGGCCACTCATTCCAACAAACTTCCTTGTCTTTTAGAAGGATGAGATCTCCAACCTTAAGATTAGGCTTAGATGTTTGCCATTTGTTACGACCTTGAAGGTGATGAAGATACTCCTTCCTCCAGCGATGCCAAAACACATTGGCGAGATGCTGCACCTGCTTCCATTGACGCCTGTAGATATCCTTGGGTTCAATCTCGAAGATATTACAGCAGTCCCAATCTTTTGAGTAAGGAGTGAAGCTGGAGTAAGTATCACTGGAGCATCAGGATCTGAAGATACCGGCACTAAAGGTCTTGCATTCACTATAGCACACACTTCAGCGAGAAAGGTAGACAAAGTATCATGGGTGAGTGGTAAAGACTTGTGAGTCTGCAACATGGAGTCGATAGGGGGTGAGTATGACTCCTCACACAAAAAGCTTGGAGGTGACAGCCATAAGCTGTCCTGAAGAACATCAGATGACACGGCTCTGGTCCCACAGTCAGCTGGATTGAGTTCAGTGGGAACGTAATGCCATTGACTTGGTAGGGAGAATCTTTTAATACGTTCAACCCTGTTGCTGACATACACATGAAACTGTTTTGTTTGGTTGTATATGTAACCAAGTACTACCTTACTGTCTGTATAGAAGGTGAAAGAATCAATTCTAGTGTCCATTTCACTTCGTATGACTTCGGCAATTTCTACTGCTAACACGGCTGCACAAAGTTCAAGTCTTGGTATGGTATGTGCAGGTTTGGGAGTGAGTTTTGCCTTGCCTAGGACAAAACTACAGTGTGATTCCCCATTCATTTCAGAGGTCTTCAAATAGGCTACTGTAGCAATAGCTTCAACTGATGCATCTGAGAAAATATGAATTTCCCTCCGGTAAACAGTTGAAATAGAACCTGGAACATAGCAACGGGAAATCTGAAGTTTTCCTAGTGACTTCAAAGAATGTCTCCACCTTTCCCACTTGTGTTGATTCTCACTAGGTAAGGGAGTATCCCAGTCTATGTTCTCAGTAGATAACTGTCTTAGCAGAATTTTACCTTGAATGGTAACTGGAGCAAGGAAACCGAGTGGGTCATAGATGCTATTCACCACCGACAGGACTCCTCTCTTAGTGAAGGGTTTGTCACAAGTTGACACTTGGAAGGTGAATGTGTCTTGTTCGATGTTCCACAACAAACCCAGACTTCGCTGTACAGGAGGCACATCTGTACCCAAATCAAGGTTTTTTAGACTGGTGGCATAGTCCTCAGAGTGAAAGGCATTCATAAGTTCCTGGCTGTTGGATATAATCTTGTGCAGTCTAAGGTTTGCTGTAGCCAGCATCTCCTTTGTTCTGGTGAGGAGATCAATCGCTTCTTTAGCGGTTGGAAAAGACTTGAGTGCGTCATCAACGTAGAAGTTTCTTTCAACAAACTGACGAGCATCAGATCCATATTCTTCTTCTCCAGTCTGAGCTGTTCTCCTTAGCACATAAGTTGCCACTGCAGGAGAAGGACTGTTACCAAAGACATGTACCTTCATTCGAAAGTCTATAACTTCCTTGTGGATGTCATTGTCTTTGTGCCATAGAAACCTGAGGTAGTTTCTGTTGTCTTCTCTGACAATGAAGCAGTGAAACATCTGTTGAATGTCTGCCATAACTGCTACAGGTTCTTGTCTGAAGCGAATCAAGACTCCTATTAGACTGTTGTTCAAGTTAGGCCCTGTAAGGAGCATGCTGTTAAGAGAAACACCTTCATGCTGAGCACTGGAATCAAAGACAACTCTGATTTGGTCTGGTTTACGTGGGTGATACACGCCAAAGGATGGAAGGTACCAGCATTCTTCTCCCTCCTTTAGTGGGGGTGCAGGCTCTGCATGATCTCTGTCAAATATATTTTGCATAAAGTCCATAAAGTGTCTTTGCATCTCTGGTTTCCTGCTTAAGTTGCGTTTTAAGGAGGAGAATCTACTGATGGCCTGTTGCAAGTTGTTGGGCAGTCTCTCTCTTGGGAGACGAAAAGGTAGGGGTGCTACCCAGTTATTGGAGTCGTCTTGAAAGAACTCATTGTCCATTACCTTGATGAATTCTTTGCTTTCCATTGAAGGAGCCAGTATGTCATCTTCACTGGTTGTATTAAACACTGTAGAGCCGAAGTCGTCATCGTGGCAGGAGAAAGGGCTTGTGTTACCTGAGATACCATGTTGCCATCTATGGCTGGCTATCTTCTCTTTCACCCAGTAGTGATGTGGGCATGGCTCAAAGTAAGTGTTTCGGCCATTTGGCAGAACATTTGTCTTGAATGACGAAATGTTGGTAGGTCTCTTCATTTTGCCTATACAGACGTTGCCTATGATGACCCACCCTAGATCCATGTGCTGAGCAAATGGGGCATCTGGGGGTCCACTGACTTGTCTGTGTACCTTGTGAACTCTTAGAATGTCTCTTCCTAACAGAAGAAGGATCTGAGCATCTTTGTCAAGCGGCGGTATCTCATTTGCTATTACCTTCAGGTGAGGGTGATGGAAAGCAGCAGCTGGAGTAGGGATTTCTTCCCTGTTAGCGGGTATCTGATTGCACTCGACAAGTGTAGGTAGGGGTAATTGCAAGTTACCTTTGAGAGAAGATACCATGAGTCCATGAGCCCTTCTTCCAGAAGCCTCTGTAGTTCCACTATAGGTACCCAAGGTGTAAGGATGAGTTTCGCCTTTTATTTCAAATAGATTAAACAGTTCTGATTTTGCAAGCGATCTATTGCTCTGATCGTCTAAGATAGCATAGGCTTTTAGAGTCTTTTCTGGTTGGTCCTTGTGGTATATGTTCACCAAGCATATTTTAGCACAGGACTTATCGCAGCGGTCTTCTCCACAAACTTCAGTGCAGGATGAAGAAATGATGGTAGAATTAGGCACTTGGTCTGTATTCTCCCCGCCATGCGTTAACCTGGGAGGAGAGTTAGCAGGTTGTGCAGAGCTGGGCTCAAGCGGATGTAGGGCTTGCACATGCTCTTCGGAGCCACACTCTATGCACTTGATGGATACATTACAGTCCCTTGCAAAATGTTCGGTAGAAGCACAGCACCTGAAACATACCCTAAATGTCTTTAAAAGCTCCTTACGCTCTTCAAGAGGCTTTTTCCTAAAGCCGATACATTTTTTGAGGGGGTGTGGCTTCTTGTGAATGGGACACTCTCTGTTAGGGTTTTCAATCTTCCTACTCTGTCTGTCCGTGGTAACAACTGTGGTAGGAGTGGGAAGGATGTCAGTCTTTTTCACGGATACTGGGCCTCTACGGCTTCTATAGTTGCCCTGAAGACTGGTACTCTTAGGAAATGGTGAGAAGAGACTGTACTCACCGTAGGAAAAACTTGGATCATTCTTGGTCTCTGCGTTTCTCCTGATGAAGTTGCAGAAGAAAGAGAATGGTGGGAAGGAAACCTTGTTCTCTTTTTTGTATGATGATCCTAGTGCAGACCATTTCTCTTGTACACCATACGGGAGCTTGGAGACAATTGGGTTTACCCCTCTTGCAGTGTCAAGGTAACTGAGTCCGGGTAGTTTTGGGTCTGCCTTGGCTAGCTGAAGCTCAAGGAGAAGGTCACTCAGTCTCTGGAACTCCTTGTTGTCCTTACCAGATATCTTTGGGAAAGTTTCCAGGCGCATGAACAAGGCATTTTCTATAGCTTCTGGACTGCCATAACTTTGCTCTAGTCGCTCCCATGCAGCTGTGAGGCCTGCTGTAGGATTGTCCATGAAAACTGATCTTAATGGCTTAACACGTGCAGCAGATAGAGGACCAAGCCATCTAATCAGGAGATCCAATTCTTGAGCCGCTGTAATGCCAAGATCGCTGATTGCAGTTCTGAAAGCACATTTCCAACTTCTGTAGTTCTCAGGTTGGTCATCAAAACTTGTAAGACTAGTCTTTGTGAGCTCTCTGCGAAGTATGTACCTCACAAACTCTGCTGTCTCAGTTGTCTCTGCCTTTATGTGAGATGCTGTTGGCTGAACGGTGCTGATTGCACTATCTTTGACATTATTGTTAAAGGACACAGGTAAATATGGTGCAGCAGATGCGTTCAGGTGAGTTGCTTGCTTGAAGTCGGTTGTTCCAATGGTACGTTGATTCAATGCTGTACCGATGACAGGAAATTGATGACTTGCTTGCAGCTTGCTCTGATGCTCTGTGACATAAGAAGGAAGGTTAGGTAGGCAGGCAGGAAATACATTGGAGTGATTTTGCATGCAGGAAGTTGCTGGAACCTCTTTAACTTGGAGCTGTGAAGGAGTTTCTAAGTTGCCAGGAGCATTGGAGACAATGGAGTGTATACTGCAGTGGCTTAGGACATAGTCTTTAGTGCGTTTGAGGGGATCTTCCATATCTGCTATGTTTAGGTTGATGCTGTCTTTCTCACTTGCACCTTCGTCTGCACTGATAGCTTGCTCTAAAACTCTTAGCCTTGCCATAGCTGCGTCATGTTTACACTGTTCATTTAAGATTTCTATAGTTGCTCTTTGACGTGCGGTCTGAAGCACTGACTCCGTTTCCAACTCTGCTCTTTTTTCTGCATATGCGACCTGCACCTTGCTGGCTTCCGCTTCAGCGCGGGCACTAATAAGTCGCTCACTGAGTGTTGAGTATCTTGAACTATGACTTCTAGATGACCTTTTAGAATGTCTGGTGGAAACAGATCTGTGAGATGCAGTGTCCTGTATCAGCTTTAACTTTGCTTCTGCCTTTAATTTGGTTTGCTGGATAAAACTGTCTCTTTCCAGATTAAGAGCCTTGAAATTCTTTAATTCCTCGAGTGAAAGTTCTGTGTTCATATTTTGTAAGACATTAATGAACTTGTCACTGGTAAGCTGATAGAGCTCATAAGAGATAGAGAGTTGTTTAATGGCGCCCTCTAGTGTCAGTAATTCACGTTCAACAGACACTGTATTTGATTCAAAGGCAATCTTGTCCCAAATTAGCTTCAAGCTATTAAACAATTCAGTTCTTAAGGCTTCATAATTCTCCATCACTTTCCAGGTGGGTTTGACTGAGCGTTTGGGTAAGTCAGTAGGCTCAGTGTCTTGTGTTGGAGTGGCTGTATATTCACATTGAGAGCTGTGGTGACTCATGGCTGACACAGGCAGAGAATGTCTCAGTGATAAGCAGGCAGGATCTGTGTGCTGTAATATGACACCCTGCAGCCTGGTCTCAGGTTATGAAGATTCTATGTGCTGCTGTCTCATTCTTTCTTGCAATGATAGCAGTAAATCTTGTCTGTAACAGTACTATATGCAGAAATCTTGTAATTAGGCTGTGGAACTCCGTTTTTCTACTGTTCTGACTCAACTACAAGGCTATAAATGTTATCTTCAGCTTCACATAGAGCTTACATGACCTGGTGATCTATTTATCCCTTGCATCAATTCAGGCAGCTTAACTCAATGAATAACTCACTGTATGGAAAGACAGACGATGAATCCTCTGGAATGTTCCGTTTAATGATGGATATTCATAGGTAGAAAAACGTTGCAGTTGTAAGCCACATGTAAGATGTTACAGCAATGAGGTATACTGTGCACAATAAATCAGAGAGAGGAAGGGGAGGAGAATATACAGAACTACGGTGAGAGAAAGAGTTCAGATAGACAGAGGGAACAAATGTTAAAGACACAGAGCATAATAAATCACATAGTGTAACACAACAGTGTCTGAATGGGCCCACAAAGCAGCGGCTCAGCTCGGGTGCCCCCATAGCAAGCTGCTTGCTGTGGGGCCACCTGGCAGGAGGGAGGGGCCAGGAGCACCAGCGAGGTGCAAAACCACTGCAGAGAGCAGGTAGGTATAGCATGTTTGTTATTTTAAAAAAAAAGACTTTAATATCACTTTGAGCCTCGTACACACCACTTTTTTTTTTTTTTTGTTCAACCCAGCGGTTTGAACGGCTTGATTGGGCTGCCACACACACGGGCCGAATGTCGGACAGTTTCTATTGAACCGGCCAACATTCAGCCCGTGTGTATATGGCTCATAGCTCTTCAGCTCCTGGCCTTTCCATAACTGTTTTACACTATTGGAGCTTCTCTTATCTTTCATGCCATATTTATCACCTATGAGCTGGGGAGATTTGATGTGATCTTAGTTCCAATAGCTCCATTTGGTATCTTTGGATGTTTGATGACCACCCACGATTCTTGAATCGGAGTCCATCTCTTAAGCTCCGGAGGGCTATCTCTGTACAGGCTTCCCCTGATCCTCTGTAGAGGGGGGTCATGGGGCTCTGGTAAGCAGCCAATTTTTATTACTGGTGGTGGATTGAACACAATATTTTCCACGTCATGGAAGACCTCATACGTTTCACAATTTGATGGACTTTTTCCAATTTTTTGTATCCATTCACCTGTTCACGGGTGTTTGATTACTTATCTTTGGTTATTACACTATATGTCATACATATCTTTGTATTCATCAACTAACTTTTTCTTCTTATTTTTGGCACTATATTATCTTGTGGCCACCTGTTCATGTTACGTAATTTATGTCTCATGAGCAGTATTATTGAATGATTACACATTATTGAGTTAATGATGTAGCGCGATTCTATTATTACCCTTATATTTACACTGTTTTTGTTGTGCAGAAGAATCGCTGCTCATACTATTTAGTTTGTTCACCATTTGTTTTAATTGTAATTTGTGTTTTGGCACATTACTTTGATACACCTTAGTGCATTTTTTTTTGTTCTTCCTTCACATGATATACCCAGTGAAGTGATTAGCAACAGGTGATACACAAAGATGAAACAAATCCTCCTACATAGGTTGTATCTGTTTATCTGCAGCCATCTCTTATCTATGTCTTTTAAAATAATACACCTTACAGAGCATTTCTGATTGTCTGATTGTCAGAAGGTAGGGGTTAGCGATCTGATGTCAGATACTGCACAGCATAGAGCTGAGTGTAATATGAGGTCTGAGTGGAGGGTAAGGAAACAACCCCCTCTACACAGTCTCATAGGGAAACATGCACAGCCGTGTGCTGGAGCTCTCCTCCCTCACCCCCCTGGATCCCTTGGAGTTGGTGATAAGCTGATGTGACTTGGCATAAGCTGTCAGAAGGGACTCATGCAGATAGCAAAGAAAGGAGACAGCAGACAGAACACTATATGCTTCGGATTGAAGTTCACAATGTAGAAGGATATTTTTTTTCATTTTTCATGTCAGAGGTTTACAACCATTTGAATGCATTGCAAAAAAAAAAAATGCACCAGGACGCCAGTGTCTGAATTGGCCTTTGGACTTTCGGTCTGCCTGAAGTGCACTTTTATTTAGCTGCATCCAGACAGATGAGCAAGGACTACTCCAGAAGTCATAGACGTTAAAGTGTATCTGTGACCAAAGCTTTTTGGATAGAGTGAGGAAAATCCTTTCAGGTTTTACTGCCATTGGAGGTTCTCTTGGAGAGACTTCTTCAATTCTTGTCTGGTAAAATGGCTGTCTCCAGGACAGGAAGTGAGGGGAAGTTTCTCTAACACAGTAATACTGCTATTATTAGGGGAGGCTAGAACCTCTGTCAGCGTTTTCATTGTTGTCTGTTTCCATGCTGCAGATTTTTCCTAACTTCCTGTCTGATAGAAGGTTGCCTCCAAAACAGGAGAGGAGAGGGAATCTCTGTAATAGAACCACAGAGAGAAGTAAAACCTGACTGAGGTTCTAACCTTTCCAAAGGAAAAAAAATCAAGTTTGGGGTATAGATACTCTTTGAGCACCTTGTGAAGAGTGAAATTAAAGAAGGACTCTGGGCAGTTAATAAATGATAAAAATAGTGCTCCTCTATGCTGATGAAGGACTTAAAGTGGTTGTAAACCCTCTCATATACCCAGTGAAGTGACTGTCCTCGGATGATGCACAGAGATTAAACAAATCCTCCTACATAGGTTTTACTTGCTCACATCCCCAT
Organism: Lithobates septentrionalis; assembly: GCA_037952835.1. Taxonomy (NCBI): domain Eukaryota; kingdom Metazoa; phylum Chordata; class Amphibia; order Anura; family Ranidae; genus Lithobates; species Lithobates septentrionalis. The sequence continues at coordinate 2,409,686 of JBBDGP010001667.1, read as the reverse complement.
GATTCCCAAGACCACCGAGGAGGCCTATGAACCCCAGGCGTTTCTCCCAATTTCCCTATTAAACGAAGACGTGAAACTTTTAGGGAAAATCCTGTGCTTTCGCATTAACAAATACTTGTGTTCCTTGGTTCATAGAGACCAGGTTGGCCTCGTAACTGGCCATCAGGCGGGGGACTATGTCCAGAAAGTTGTCCACTTGATCACCTTACTGCAGAAACGCTAAATCCCTGGCTTTCTCCTTTAGCTTGATAAATATAAAGCATTTGATACCCTCTCGTGGGACTATCTGCATTACGTACTACAACATTGGGGTTTTGGAGATTCGATCCTGTCGTGGTTGACGGCCCTTTACTCAACCCCCTCTGCCTCAGTCTGCTATGCTGGTTGCCTCTTGCCCTCCTTTCCTATCACCAGGGGAACGAGGCAAGGATGCCCTCTATCCCCGGTCCTTTTTGTTCTTGCCCTCGAACCACTGGCTATTGCCCTTAGGGCAGACCCTAACATCAAGGGCATCCCTTACGCAGGTGAGAGCTATAAATTAAACATGTTCGCTGACAATGTTGGCTGACGATGCCCTCCTGACCCTCACCAACCCTATCGTCACCCTACCAAACCTCCAGGCCCTTCTAACCCGCTTTGCTACTATTTCAGGCCTCCAAATCAACCCACACAAAACAACTGCCCTGAACGTTACTCTCCCAGGTCCCCTAGCCTTACATCTCTAATCTTCCTTCCCCTACCATTGGGCAAGCTCCTCACTGGACTACTTGGGCATCAAGTTGACCCACTCTTTTGCTTCCCTTTTCTCTGCGAACTACTACCCACTCTTGCGCACTATTACGGCTCTCATGGCATCTTAGCGATTCCCCACTTTATCCTGGATCGGTCGTATCCATGCGGTCAAGTTGACCATCCTCCCAAAGATTCTTTACTTTTTTCGGACTCTTCCTGTCTGGATCCCTTCTTTCTATCTGCGGCTACTCCAGAACAGACTGCTCACCTTTATCTGGGCACATAAACGCCCCAGGGTTTCCCGCTCTACTCTCTATGCTCATAGGTTACGGGGCGGGCTGGGCGTTCCAGACGTTGCAAAGTATTATCAGGCAACTCAAATTTCCCAACTCTCCATGCTCCATGCATCGTCTGACATCCCCCTATGGGTTCTTCTGGAGATGCCTAACTACGCGCCGGTCCCTTTCTCTGCCTTACTGTAGCTACCCCATTAATGTGACTGCCTTCTGCCAGCCCCCTCATGATACACAGTCTGAAATTATGGGACTCGATATGGTACTCAGGCAAACTTATGTCCCCATTCCTGCTGCTACTTCCCCTCTTGAATAATCCTATGTTCCCACCTGGCTCGGAACAACTACAAATTTTTTCATGGTGGCCTGCCCATGGGTTCTCACTGGTTCGTCACTGGTAAAAGATATTGTTTCTCTTTTTTTTTTTTTATGGCGCAAAAAATAAAATCAAATACCACCAAAAGAAAGCTCTATTTGTGGGAAAAAAGAACATCAATTTTGTTTAGGTACAACGTCGCATGAACGCGCAATTGTCAGTTAAAGCATGCAGTGCCGTATCACAAAAAATGGCCTGGTCATTGAGCAGCCAAATCTTCCTGAGCTGAAGTGGTTAAAGAATATGTAAGCCCAGCATTTCATATTCCTGATATGTGCCTGCTGTACCATATACTTGTATGAAAAAAAGTATCTTGTTCTATTTATATTGCTTCCTTTGTATGAAATTCCTGGTGTTCCTGCCATTCCCTCTGCTTTTTCAAACACTGACCACACTAGGCATGAGAGCTCAGCGTAGTCAGATTTCTGCCGGTGCTGGGAACTCAGCCTGCTCTCCTCCAATGAGCAGACTTATGCTGACACAGCCATTCTCTGGGAAGATCAGCAATCTAAAGTTTACATACAGTGTGTATATATATATATATATATATATATATATATATATATATATATATATATATATTTAACAGTATATATACAAAAATGTTTTACCTTTCCTTACTACTTCCTAACGGATTGGGTTGTTTACAAGGTGAGGGTTTACCACTTGAAGCTATCAGCCATAACCCAGACATTTTTCTTTTCAGCCCGCGATTCCGTTTCTCATGAAAGTGGTCTGAGCAGATAATTAGCCGCTGGATCGCTTTCAGATGTAGTGGGAGGGGTCTCTCCCCCCCCCCTCCTAAAAAAAACCAAACTCTGTGGTAGCCATGCCAACCGTCAGACTCGGCTCGCCGGTAAAAGTGGTAATTTTTTTTTCTTGTTTTATCTTTTGCTTTTAAAGGTAGAGGAGAGATTTGGATCTCTCCATAAAGAGGACTTGTCATCTCTTATGTCTATTACAAGGGATGTGTACATTCATTGTAATAGGAATAAAAGTGATAAGGAACGAGTGTAAAAATAAATAAATAAGGAAAAATAATTCAAGTGCCAACCATCCCTCCATGCTCACGCGCAAAAATGCACCCATATGTAAACGGTGTTTACACATGTGAGGTATTGCCACAATCATTAGAGCGAGAGCAATAATTCTAGCACTAGACGTCCTCTGTAACTCTAAACAGTTAACCTGTAAAACTGCTGCGCAAATACCATGTGACATAAAAAATTGCAACGATCACCATTTTATTCTCTAGGGTGTCTGCCAATAAATATATATATACATATATATATATATAATGTTGGGGGGTTAGCAAAAAAAATACTGATTTTAACTTGTAAACAAAAAGTGCCAGAAAAGGCTTAGTCCTGAAGTAGTTTACACCAGTCCAGCGTGCTTTGTCTGTTTGTCTTATGCCGTACACTATACGAAAAAACGTTCAGACCCATTTTTGAAAAACGAACACTGTGAGAGCAAACGATAGTGCCATCATGTAATGACCGATAAATCGTTCAATATACATAAATAGATCCGGTTTTTGTTTGTTTTTTCACATATACCTAGTGCAAACAGTTTGGCCAGAAACACATTAACCTTTTAATTTATCGTTCGTTCGGCAGAAAATTTCCAAACTTGTCCTTTTTTTGGCTCAAAAACGTCCCAAGCGATTACCGATCTGTGCCGAAAAAGGAACGAACTGTCTAAATGACCCAATTCCTGCTGATTTTTTGTATAGTGTATGGCCAGCATTAGACTAGGTTTAGAAATGCGTCTAAAACCGCTGCTCCTCACAAAAGTGATCCGTGATGCCTACTCAATGCCTGTTTTAGTCTCGTCATTGCTGAACAACGGTGCTGCAACTGCTTGCATTGCATTGTGTCTGTGGCGCTTTCCTATTTGCCTGAATGGGAAATGATTGAGACATGTTAGATCATTTTTGCTGCGGGTGCAAAGTTAAGCATTGCTATCACGGCATGTGAACATCCCCACTCGCTGCCATTGCAGCTTAAGAGATGGGGCCAGTTGGGGGGGCGCTAAAAACGTAGCTTCACCACGTGTTTTTATTGCCCCCAACCGCAAGTCTAAACAAGGCCTTACAGGTTCACTTAACACCAACATAGGCTCAGTTTCATTTCCCTAGTACTCCATACCGCCGCCAAAGTCTTCAGCAAAGCTTTGTCATTTTGGTAGTTTGATTATTCAGATACTTAAGATAATGCAGCGCCGCAGCCCCGACAGCTTCAAGACTTATTTTCTTCCATCAAGTATCCCGCAAAGGTCGTGTCAAGCCTGAAGTGATTAGGATTTGACAAGTTCCTGTCTTCTTATAATGCAGAGAGACACTTTTCACTTACAGTAGTTTATTAGTAACAAAGATTTAGTTACACGGAGCCACTTATTGATGTTGATTAAAACTAAGCAGCTGGCCGCCCAGTACCTGAGAGTCAGACATTACAAAACTAACTGCTTCTGAGAGCTGATGTTTAGTAAATCATTGCCTATACATTGAGACACTTCAGAAAAGACTTGTGTTGATAACAAAACTGGCAGTCACAGTCAGGTCTGGATTTGCGCAAAGGCAACGTTTATTTGACAGATTTTTAATGTCAATATATTTCAGGGAACAATGAAACCATTCCCATCAGTCCCTGCCCCAGAGGAGCCTAATGCTGGATTCCAGGTATGGACTTTATTGCATAGTTCTGTTAGTCCAGCCTTGACCAATGCTTGTACAGTGGGTATAAAAGGTCTACACACCCCTGTTAAAATGTCAGGTTTCTGTGATGTAAAAAAATGAGACAATGATAAATCATTTCAGAACTTTCTCCACCTAATGTGACCTCTAAACTGTACAACTCAATTGAAAGACAAACTGAAATCTTTTAGGGGGGAAGTAAAACAAAAAAAATAGAATAATGTGTATAAACTGTATAACTCAATTTAACAACAAACTGAAATCTTTCAGGTGAAGGGAAGTACAAATTAAAAAACTAAAATAATATGGTTGCATAAGTGTGCACACCCTTAAATTAATAGTTTATTGAAGCACCTTTTGATTTTATTACAGCACTTAGTCTTTGGGTATGAGTCTATCAGCATGGCGCATCTTGACCTGGCAATATTTGCCCACTCTTCTTTGCAAAAACACTCCAAATCTGTCAGATTGCGAGGACATCTCCTGTGCACAGCCCTCTTCAGATCACCCCACAGATTTTCAATTGGATTCAGGTCTGGGCTCTGGCTGGGCCATTCAAAACTTTTATCTTCTTCTGGTGAAGCCATGCCTTTGTTTATTTGGATGTATGCTTTGGGTCATTGTCATGCTGAAAGATGACGTTCCTCTTCATGTTCAGATTTGTAGTAGGAGCCTGAAGGTTTTGTGCCAATATTGACTGGCATTTGGAACTGTTCATAATTCCCTTTTACCTTGACTAAGGCCCCTGTTCCAGCTAAAGAAAAACACCCCCAAAGCATGATGCTACCACCACCATGCTTCACGGTGGTTATATTATTCTTTTGGTGATGTGCAGTGTTGTTTTTGCGCCAAACATATCTTTTGGAATTATGGCCAAAAAATTCAACCTTGGTTTCATCAGACCATAACACATTGTCCCCCATGCTTTTGGGAGACTTCAGATGTGTTTTTGCAAAATTTAGCCGGGCTTGGATGTTTTTCTTCGTCAGAAAATGCCACTCTACCCCATACCCCAGACATATGAAGAACACAGGAGCTTGTTGTCACATGTACCACACAGCCAGTACTTGCCAGATATTCCTGCAGCTCCTTTATTGTTGATGTAGGCCCCTTGGCACCCTCCCTGACCAGTTTTCTTCTTGTCTTTTCATCAATTTTGGAGGGACATCCAGTTCTTGGTAATGTCACTATTGGTGCCATATTTTCTCCACTTCATTAAGACTGTCTTCACTTTGCTCCCTGGTATATCTAATGCCTTGGAAATTCTCTTGCACCCTTCTCCTGGCTGATACCTTTTAACAATGAGATCCCCCTGATGCTTTGGAAGCTCTCTGCGGACCATGGCTTTTGCTGTAGGATGCGACTAAGAAAATGTCATGAAAGACCTACCAGAACAGCTGAACTTTATTTGGGGTTAATTAGAGGCACTTTAAATAATGGCAGGTGTGTACAGACTCCTATTTAACATGAGTTTGAATGTGATTGCTTAATCCTGAACACAGCTACATCCCCAGTCATAAGTGGGTGTGGACACTTATGCAACCACATTATTTTAGTTTTCTATTTTTACTTCCCCCCCTAAAAGATTTCAGTTTGTTTTTCAATTGAGTTGTAGAGTTTATAGGTCACATTAAAGGTGGAAAAAGTTCTGAAATTATTTATCTTTGTCTAATTTTTTTACATCACAGAAACCTGACATTTTAACAGGGGTGTGTAGACTTTTTATATCCACTGTATATACAGTATATATTTCATACCTGTGGAGATCCCTGTTGAAGCTGGAAATCGCTGCAGTAGGCGCTGCTACTAGAGTGATCGCTGCTGTCGTCTGGGTTCTGCTCAGCACAGGTTTCATTCACAGAATGTCCTGCATTGTTGTTAATGAATTCAAGGCATTCTCTGATTGGACAAGCTGGAGAAGCTGGGCGGTGATGCCACAATCTCCACCTTGTCCAATCAGAGAATGCCTTGCATTCATTTAGAAATATGTTTTCTGTAAAAGGTGCCCCTGTGGTTACTCTGCAGCAGAGCAGTTGTTTTGCACGAGATGTGGAAAACAACTGTGATCACTGTAGTAGCAATGTCTACTACAATGATTTCTAGCTTCCACAGGGATCCCACAGGTATGGGATATGCATAATTAGATTGTTCCATGCTGGACCAATGTAAAGCCAGCCATGCATGGATTGAATCTCGGCCAGTTCAGCAGGGGCCTGCCAAGGTTCAATCCATCTATGGCACAAGGCCACAAGTCAAACACAAGGCCCGCAAGCCCAATCCGGCCCTCCAGGCCTTGTCATGTGAACCTCGCTCCAAGTTTTGCAGCTGGAACATGGTGGAATTCCATTCTTCCAACTCCAGCTCTCACCCTCTGCTCCTCGTTGTCACTTTGTAAACACAGAAGCTTTCTGTGTTTACAAGGGACAGCTTTGCTCTCAGAGGCTTACGGAACTAACAGATCCCTGCTTGTACTCACATCGGGGACAGATCTCCAGAATCTGAAAGAGAGAATTATAATATCCCTGCAAGGTGAGGCAGAGCCGCCTATACAGGGAGGGACTGGAGGCAGGCAGGGTAAAAAAGAGAGATGTGAGAAAGCTTTGAGGGGGGGGGAGGTGTTGGGGTTGCACACTGTGCATAGTTCACCCCTAAACCCTGCACTATGTACACACTACACTTCTGCACTCTGTCCCATGATGACTGCTGATCCGATGATTGGTGGGGTAATAAGCAAAAATACAACTTGAGATGTAGAGGATGCACAGATCAACTGAATGAATAAAACAGAAGCAGGGAGATCCTTACACTGCAGGTTCTGGGATACAGCTTCCTTTCCAGCAAGGAGAACAGTAAGCAACAAAATGGGGACATCACCAAATCTCCACCTCTGGTGAGCATAGCAGTCAGGCAGCAGTGCCTTAGATCATCTCACACTGCAGGAGAGGCTCAAGACACAAGGTGTGCAGCTGTTTCTCAAGAGGGGATCTGGTAACTGTTGTACCTGCCAAAATATTTATAACACTGTTCAGCTAGTATTATGGATTAGACACCTACACCAGATAGCACAACCAGGTCCTTAACCTTCGCTACAGCAACAGAACAGGTGAACACATCTCTAGTCTGCTGATTGGGCAATGAAGCAGGCAGAAGCAAACAGCATGTTGAATGTCTGCACATGTGCACTACAGTAGATCCTGATTTTTCCCATTGCTCTAGGTTACAGAAGGCTAAGTTGAATAGAGGTGCTTACAGTGTCTAAAAATACAGAAAAGACACATTCTCACATGACTCTATGCACTACAATGCACACATTTCCATGGATTGAGACATGTTGCATTAGGTAGTCCATTCAAAATGAATAGGCTATCAATGAACTCCACTGTACCATAAAAAAGTCCATCACATTTAAGCGCAGTGCGCAAAGCATAGGTATCTGAGGACTGTGATGTCCTTTTACGCATATGTTTGACCACGCACTGTAAATGCGCTTTGAGAAGCACACATCTACAGTGAATTATCGTGTGTTGCACTAATGCACATATGAATGAGTCAGTAAGGGTTCCCTTAATGATGTTTGACCCCCCGGCTTACTTATAATGATTGTTATTTTCAGCCACTATATGAGGGTCAGTGACAGCTGAAGTAAAGACTAACATTTACATGGTTAAAGATAACTATCATAATGGCAAGTAAGACACGCCATCATACCTCCCAATAGTCCCAGATTGTGCAGAACTGTCCAGCACACAGAGCCTTTGTCCCACCTCTGCTAGTGTGCCCACCACTCATCTATATGCAAATCATGAAAGTTGCATATGAATGAGCCACCATATGATTTGTATATACAGTAAATAAGCCAGGGAAATTGAATATAAGTGAACTATTGGCTCATTCATATATAAAGCCGAAGGAGGCTCCTTCTCTACACAAGGCACAGCCGATAAATGGACTTCCGGCTACATGTGAGGTCTGCACTGCATCTGTTGAGTGAGACTGTGGGTCTGTAATAATAGGTTTGGTTGAGAGGGGGTCTGTATTGAGGGGTTGTGCTGGGAGGGGGTCTGTATTGATGGGGGTGCTCTGAGAATGGGGTCTGTGCTGAAGGGGGTTTAGGGCTGTTCTGACTTGGGGAAATGGGGCATTCTGGGGAGATCTATATTTATGTTATGGGCTTGGGACGATTTTTACCTTGAGGAGGTGGAAGTTCTTATACTTCTGACTCCTGCACTCCCTGCATTGTGCACTGCTGAGCTTTGCACTCTGTGCGATAAGCACTCCTGATCCCTGCACTCTGTGTTATAACTATTCTCGATCCCGTCACTCTGTCTGTTACGTTTCCCTGACCCCTGTACTCTGAATCATGCACCCCTGACCCCTGCATCTCTGTGCATTACACACTCCTGACCCCTGAATTCTGTGCAACAACCACTGGTCCCCACACTCTGCATGATACACACTCCTAAACCCTGCACTCTGTGCGATAACGAGTCCTGATCCCTGCTGTCTGTGTGTTGCACTTTCCTGATTCCTGTACTCTGTGAGTCCCACACTCCTGACCCCTGCACAGTGTGCATTATGCACTCCTAAGCCCTGCATTCTGGGTGATATCCACCTCTGACCCCTGTACTCTATCTGTTATGCAATCCTGCCCCCTGTACTCAGTGCAAGGTTTAGAAGTGCATAATACACAGAGTACAGGGGGCAGGATTGCATAACAGATAGAGTACAGGGGTCAGAGGTGGATATCGCCCAGAATGCTGGGCTTAGGAGTGCATAATGCACAATGTGCAGGGGTCAGGAGTGTGTTACGCAGAGTGCTGGGGACAGGAGGGCATAATGCAGAGTGTGTAGAACCTCAGAAGTGTACAACGCATAGAATACAGGGCTCAGGAGTATGTAATGCAGATAGTGCAAGGTTTAGGAGTGCATAATACACAATCTGCATTACATACTCCTGAGCCATGTATTCTGTGCATTGTACACTTCTGAGGTTCTACACGCTCTGCATTATGCACTCCTGTCCCCAGCACTCTGCTTAACACACTCCTGGCTCCTGCACTCTGTGTGATAAGCAGACCTGAGCCCTGCATTTTGTGTGTTGCACATTCCTGAGTATATTAACTCTGTGGGTTACCCACTTCTAAGACCTCCACTCTGTGAATTATGCACTGCTGAGCCCTGCACTCTGTATGTTACACACTCCTGAGCCATCCACTCTGTGTGTTGTACACTCCTGACCCCTGCACTATGTGCAATATGCACTCCTAAACCCTGTGCTCTCTGTGTTATGTTCTTCTGAGCCCTGCACTCACTGTTCAACTAGAATTTAGCTTTAACTGTAACAGTAAAAAAGTCTGGTCACCAGATAGCTGTGCTGTCTGGCAAAGCTGTTTAAATATCAGGATTGGATGGATATAAATAAAAGTTAAATACGTTCCCATATATGTTTTACAGCAGTGTATTTAATTGTTTCCCATTGCCATGGCATTCTTAATGCATATGCACAACCTGTATACTGATTATTTTTAAAAAAAGACATAAAAAGAGGGTGTGTTTCTTAGTTTCCACTTTCCAGCCACCATCTATCATTGGTAACCAGTTCATTCCTGAAATATGATCTAATGGTGACTTTATCATAACAAAACCTAAAATATCTTCAACATGTCCAGTGCAGGTTCCAGGCTAGTAAAAAAAAAAAAAAGTCTGCTTGCTATTTGTTACATGCACATGACATGGACAATGGTAAATGGAAATGGTACGCCATGGGGTGAATGCATCAAACAAGACGTTTGACCTCTAATTAAAGGATTATGCTGTAGTAACTTGATTACCACTGTGACTAGTGAGCAGCACTACCCTTTACTCTGGAATAAGTAATCCCAATCGAAGACTCAGTGCCGGGCTTGTCTGTGTGACATTGGACAGAGAAGGGAAAAAAAGATGTTTTTTTCGGCATACTAAAGGGGAGCATAAATGAGGTCCTCTGAGCATCCCAACAGGAATGATTAGACCATTAAACAATCATTTTTCTATCTGATGTTCACATCCACTGGATAGTACATGTCAGATTAGCTTCCCAAAGAGCAAGGCTGGCTTATCTCAGTTTATTAATCAGCAGAGTCCTCTAGGATTTGATCAATGTTTGTCCAACCTTTCCAATCAAAATCCTGATGGATTGATCAGATGTGATCAGATAGGTGTAGAGGTGAAATTGTAGTCACAATTCTTTTGAGCACATCCTGTACTTAAAGGAATGCTTATAATGTGGCCCCTCCAAAAGTCCCTAGTCTACCCTGGCGGTCTTATATTCACCTTTCCCCAATCTATCGGAGGCAGCACACTAACTTGTCAAAGTCTTCCCGACCGGGTGTATTTTTTGCGCTCACACTCATTTCTTTGGAAAGTTCGTTCAGAGTGTGAGTTTGTATTCAAGATGCACAGGGCTGGCCAAGAAGGTTTTGAGAAGCCGGTGTGCAGTTTCATTGGTGATATCTCCTTGAATCAGAGACAGGTGTGTAGGCAAGTGCAGACCATGTTCTCCACTGTAGGTGGTGGCAATGCAGGTGGGGAAAGGAAGTTGAGAGGAACTTGGTTCCTGTATAGTTTCCTCGGTCACAGGGAGGCAGCCATCTGATTGGATGCTGACACCTTTTGTGACTCTGGTGGCCACCTTGGGTCAGGCATAGTCTATTTAAGACTCCGGCTCCCGAGCCCTGCGTGTTTTTTGCGAGTGGCTAACATAGGGAAAGGAACCCTGTCTGTCAGGGACAGTACTAGAGATAAGGAGATGTTCCAGAGGAAAAGGGACAGTGCAGGGACTAATGCCGCGTACACACGAGCGGACTTTACGGCAGACTTTGCCCGGCGGACGGGATTTGGTCGGACAATTCGATCTTGTGTGGGCACCAGCGGACTTTGTTTTCTCAAAAGTTGGACGGACTTAGATTTGAAACATGTTTTAAATTAATCCGTCGAAATCGAGTCCGGTCGAAAAGTCCGCTCGTCTGTATGCTAGTTCGATGGACAAAAAGCCACATTAGGGCAGCTATTGGCTACTGGCTATGAACTTCCTTGTTTTAGTCCGGTCGTACGTCATCATGTACGAATTCGACGGACTTTGGTGAATTGTGTGTAGGCAAGTCCGTTCATTCAGAAAGTTCGTCATAAAGTCAGTTGAAAAGTCAGCCGAGCAAAGTCTGCCGTAAAGTCTGCTCGTGTGTACGCGGCATAAGTCTACCTTCCAGGAAGCTTTCCCTTTTGGGTATGGACAGGCCAGGCTGCGTTCCGCTCCTCCATGGCAGACACTGTTGGCATCTTCCAGTCTGCATCTCGTGGATCCAACGCTGTCTTAGTGGTTTCGGTCAGGCGTGCTCCCCACTGGGGCTGTTGCTTTGCCAAACTGTTCTACAATACACTGTTACTGCCGAAATCAGACTCTGAGTGCTTCCTGCCCACCGCACAATGCTGCACCTAACCCACAGTTGAGTGATCTGCAGGACAGATTAGGGACAAAGCGGGCTATTGTGTGCAACCTTGTTGGTGATATCTTGCTGGATCAAGGAGATCTGGGTATACGACTTCATTTAAATCCAATTTATTGCCCCAGGTGACAAGAATCCTGCATATTACTGCAGCTGGAAGCGGGTAGTTGCGGCCATTCAGCCTGTACAAAGCAATAACAGGCTGACTGCGGCTGCAGCTGTCCACTGGTGTTTGTATAGAGTTGCACATGGAGCGATTACCTATGGTTAAGGACAGAAAATCACCCCTGGACAACTTGCACTTAGGGGTGGTCATCTGTTCCTAATCATGGGTAGATGGTCAATGTGCAACAAAGTCCCACGTGAATGAGGCCTGAGACTGACAGAGCAGTGACTGCAATGTAACGCTAGGTTCACACCTATGTGTGTGGCAGGTGCAGGAATCGCATCTGTTCCTGTACCAGCAACCAGACACAGCCAAATTGCACTGCTCTTAGAAGAAGCACAGGCCTGCCATTGATTCGGAAGGGCACCCCCACCCCCACATATCTTAGCCCACAGAGTGTTTGCAAGTGCGGGAACCTCAGGGAAATCTCATGGTCAAAAAGACCATGTGATTTCCCTGCAGCCGCGTATTTGAAAAGGTGCATGCATCGTTTTTTGTGGAAATGCAGGCACAGCAGCCCATTCTTTTGACTGCTCTGCGGTGTCCGCGCAAACGTGGGCCGCAAAAAAAGCTAGGGTGTAAACGTAGCGTAAATGTAAACCTCGATTTCACATCTAAATACAACTATTCACCTTAACCTACTCCTGAAGCTTAAATGCTTGACCTAAAAACTCCCATAAACCCAATCTCAGCCTATCCTTTGAATTTAACCCTTGAAACAATCATTTACAATTCGACGTCTACAAGAATCTAAATAGTCCTAAATTATTATAAATATGCAGGCTTACTTATTAAAACTTTATATTTGCCCCCTATGAAGGTTAACTGCAACTTTTTACAATAACTCAAGGTCTTAGGAGGTCACCTGATGTCTAAACAATGCAAATAATGCCGTGTACACACGGTCGGACTTTTCGGCATCAAAGGTCTGACGGTCTTTCGAACGAACGGACTTGGCTACACATGATCACACCAAAGTCCGACGGATTCGTACGTGATGACGTACGACCGGACTAAAATAAGGAAGTTCGTAACCAGTAGCCAATAGCTGCCCTAGCGTCAGTTTTCGTCCGTCGGACTAGCATACAGACGAGCGGATTTCTCGATAGGAACTGGGTCCGGCGGATTTCCGGCGGAAAGATTTGAAACATGTTCCAAATCTAAAGTCTGTTTGATTTTCGACCGAAAAAGTCCGCTGCAGGTCTGATGAAGCCCACACACGGTCGGATTGCCCGATGGATTTGTTCCGTCGGACCAGTCTGGTCGAAGAGTCCACCCGTGTGTACGCGGCATAACACATGCCTTCTCATTGCTCTGCATCAACAAAACCCTTTTCAAGGCTGCATGAAAAAACATCCTGATGTGTCACAACCTACAACAACAATTACATTTTCCAGAAATGCTGTAATTTTTTTTTTTGTAATTAAAAAATAAAATCGGATCTTGAGTTTCAGCAAAGTAACTTTGCCTAGCCTGAGATAATCCAGTAAGAATTCCAGTAAGAATGCTGCCATGTGTTATTTAACCACCTCAATACCGGACACTTTCATCTAGTTTCTACCCAGGCCAATTTTCAGATTTCAGCACTGTCACACTTTGAATGACAACGTTGTAGACAAAGGAAATTTTTATCATTTTTTTTTTGTAGACTGAAAGAACTTAAGTTTGGTGGTATTTAATCACCCCTCTGTTTTTATTGTTTGCTAAATAAATGAAAAAAGACCAACAATTTTTTTTTCAAAAAAGTCTTTTTCTTCGTTTCTGTTAAAAAATTTAGCAAATAATTAATCTTTCTTTATAAATTTAGGCCAAAATGTATTCTGCTGCATTTCTTTGGTGAAAATAACCCAAATCAGTGTATATTATTTAGTCTGAAGCAAAGTTATAGAGTCCACAAACTATGGTACAAATATTTGAAAATCGATCAATCCTGATGTGCTGACGGCCTATCTCATTTATTGAGGCCCTAAAATGTCAGGACAGTACAGATATCCCCCAAATTACCCCTTTTTGGAAAGTAGACATTCCAAGGTATCTATTAAAGTGGAGGGCCACCCGCTTTATGCCACCAAAATTCCTAAAAAAATAAAAAAAAAAACATTTGGAAAAAAAAATAAATTATACTTACCTAAACCCTTGTTGCTAGGCAGTCTTCCTAATCTGCCTCTTCCTATTCTGCGGCGTGTTCTTCTCCTCGGTGAGCGGCCCCTTTGTCTTCTGGGAACTGTGTGTGTTCCCAGAACACCACGGGGCCATTCACAGATCGCTGCGCCGCTTGCGCGTGCTCAGTAGGAAACTGGCAGTGAAGCCGCAAGGCTCCACTGCCTGTTTCCCTTACATAGGATGGCGGTGCCGGGACCCGAGAGCCGAGGGACGGTTCGGCCTCGGGCGGCCGACATCGCGGGCACCCAGGACAGGTAAGTCTACTTATTTAAAGTCAGCATCTACAGTGTTTGTAGCTGCTGACTTTAAAAAAATTTTTTAGCTGGCCGGAATCCCGCTTTAAGAGGCATGGTGAGTTTTTTGTCACAATTATTATAAAGAAAAAACTTTTAATTAAAGTTAAAGTTTTAATTAAAGTTTTAAACACTTGTTGACCAGTCACCGTCGTTATACGGCGGCAGGTCGCACGTTCCAGCAAATCACCATAGGTGTACGTCGGCTCCTTCAAGGAGCCATAGCAAGGCGCCCGCTATACAGCCGGGGACCCGATGCGTGTGGCCACGATGTTGGCCGGCCACCCGCGATCGCGGGAACGAGAGCCAGAACGAGGATCTGTCAATGCAAACAGACATATCCCCATTCTGACAGGGGAAATAGAGAAAGAAAGATCTGCTGTTCCTAGTGATTAGGAATAGCAATCTTTCTCTTCCTCCAGTCAGCCCAGCCCACATACAGTTATAAACACTCCCAAGGAACGCATTTAACCCCTTTATTGCCCCCTAGTGTTAACCCCTTCCCTGCACGTGACATTTATGCAGTAATCTGTGGCTATTTTCAGCACTGACCGCTGTATAAATGTCACTGGTCCCCAAAAAGTGTCCGATCTGTCCGCTGCAATGTCACAGTCCCACTAAAACTTGCAGATCACCGCCATTACTAGTAAAAAATATCAATATATGCTTATTGCGATTTTCTTTACCAAAAATATGTAGCAGAATACATATTGGCCTAAACTAATGAAGGGGGGGATATTTATTATAGAAAAAAGTAAAAAATATTGTTTTTTTTTTCAAAATTGCCGCTCTTTTTTTGTTTATAGCACAAAAAAAAAAAAAACCGATCAAATACCTCCAAAAGAAAGATCTGTTTGACCCCTTTCACACTGGGGCGGTTTGCAGGCGTTATTGCGCTAAAAATAGCGCCTGCAAACCGCCCCTAAACAGCCTCCACTGTTTGTTCAGTGTGAAAGCCCGAGGGCTTTCACACTGAAGCGGTGCGCTGGCAGGAGAAGAAAAAAACTCCTGCCAGCCGCATCTTTGGAGCGGTGAAGGAGCGATGTATTCACCGCTCCTAAACCACTCCTGCCCATTGAAATCAATGGGACAGCGCGGCTATACCGCGGTAATACCGCGGCTATAGCCGCGCTATACGAGGGGTTTTAACCCTTTTTCGGCCGCCAGCGGGGGTTAAAACCGCACCGCTAGCGGGGCGAATACCGCGGTAAAACAGCGCTAAATATAGCGCTGTTTTACCGCCGACGCCCCCTACTGCCCCAGTGTGAAAGGGGCCTTTGTGGGGAAAAAAGGACATCAATTTTGTTAGGGTACAGCCTCGCATGACCGCGCAATTGTCAGTTAAAGTGACACAGTGCCGTTTTGCAAAAAATGGCCTGGTCATTAAGGGGGAAAGTAAGTGGTTAAATAGAGTAGACAGGGATTAGAACACCTGTCAGTTTTTTTTGCTATCTGTACCCCCATTTAGCAAATTCACACCCTCATTTTACCCTGTTTACAATTATCACTCAAAAGTGAAAATAAGAAAAGAAAAAACGTTTGAATCGTCACCAGAACGGTAGTAGAGGGGAAATCTTCCAATGGGGCACTGGTAACAACCAAGGATTCCCCCCACAAATAGCAGCTCTCATCTCCTCTGATGCGTTGTCCCCCACAGAACCACCAATCTGCAATCCCGCACTCTTCCCCCAGCATCATTCAGACCACTTCCTGTGAGCCCAGGGTGTCAAGGACCTCACTCCTTAGCAATGTCATTGAGCAACCTTTGAGGCACTGGAAAAAAATCTGTAGAAAACGGCTCCTTGTCAATCTGTGGTGCCTGTCTCTGGAACACTCTGGATCCACCTTCTACTGAAGGTAGAGGATAGGAAGGACCTGTGACCAAACCAAAGTCTGCTGGTAAAAAACATATTTAAAGTATTGTTTTTATAATAGTAGTGGGAAAGGAACAAAAACATGGATGGGAGTGCCCACACTAGAGTTGAGCGTTAGGGCCGGTTCACACTGGGAATCGCACAGGAACTGGCTGTGCATTCCTGTGTGATTCACATGCAGTTTTGTGTCGTGCGATTTTAGCCTATTCATTTTGAATGGGCTGAAAAAGCACCACACCAAAAGAAGCTCATGCACTATTTTTGGGAACTCACTGCAACCACATTGCATGGTTCTTCTGTACAATGCGATCTGGTGCGGCCAAACCCACTGTGTTTGCGACTTGCATTTGCATACCTCCCAACATTTTGAGATGGGAATGAGGGACACCTATCAGCAAAAGTATGCAGGCATAGGACACACCCCTTGCCACGCCCCCTTAAAGGAGTATTGTACATAAAAACAAGATTGGTTAAACCCACAAGTGCTTTTTTTTACCACTACTATTCCTTTATATTGGCTTTTGGAATTTAAAAATGCAGCAATTTAGAAATCAGATGAAAGGTTTAGCACTGGGAAACACTTTTTGATAGATAAAAAGTGCATTTTATATACAACTCTATAGATAAGACCAAAATGAGGAGGAATGAGGGACAGAGGGACGTTGCTCCAAATCAGGGACAGTCCCTCGAAATCAGGGACAGTTGGGAGCTATGTATTTGGGGTGTCATTACCTTAGGCCTCATGCTCACTGCTGCTGTTAAATTCACGTATTTGTGAGTTTAGGCGTTTTTTGTTTTTTTCTGCCCTTGAACTCCCCTAATGTTATCCTATGTGTCCATGCACACATGGACATTTTCAGCAGTTTAGACTCCTTTCACACTGAGGCAGTTTTTAGGCGCTTTAGCACTAAAATTAGCGCCTGTAAAGTGACTGAAAATGGCCTCTCATGCACTCGGGCTTTCACACTGGGGCGGTGCGCTTGTGGGATGGAAAAAAATTGCTACAAGCAGCATCTTTAGGGCGGTGTAGGAGCGTTGTATGCAGAGCTCCTACACATACCCTGACCATTGGAATGAATAGGCAGCGCTTCCGAAGCGCCTAAAAAAACACTTGGGAAGCCCCGCAACACGGGCGCTTTTAACCCCTTCTTAACGCCTTCTTAGGGGTTAAAAGCGCCCCGCTAATGGCCGAAAAGCACCACTTAAACAGCGGTAAAGTGCCGCTAAATCTAGCAGCGCTTTACCGCTAGCGGACCTGCCGCCCCAGTGTGAAAGCAGCCGTAGTAGCAGGGTAGTTTAGAGGATGTTTTCTGAACGCCCATAAATCACGTTCAGGAGAGGGAATTTTGACCACAAAAAACACTGAGCGCTGTTAAACACGCCTAAACAGTAGGCGCATTTAGCACTTCAGCATTTATTTATTTCAATGGCCAGTATAAATCAAAATTCTGGCCAATGAAATAAACACCCCAAACTTCAAACACTGATAAACTCTGTGAAACTCACCTAAACTGGTTTGAAAAAATGCAGCTTAGGTGAGTTTATAATGCTGATTTTCTCCTGTAAGGATAAACAACGGTTTTAAGAAACCAGAGTGCATGAGGCCTTCATATTGACACCAGCTGCAGATCGCAACTGCAATGCGTTTTGAACGGGGTGCGGAATGCTGGTTTCCTGCCCCATGTTTTGCTGCAAACCCGGCCCTTAGGATAGGTTCACATCTATGAGGTTGCAGTTGATGCAGTTTTCAACCGTTTTTTGAGTTTTTGGATTTGCGTTTTCGATGCGGTTTTCATGTGTTTTGCATTTTTTTTCTCCTTAACAAACTGAGAATAGCCGGTTGTTAAAAAATGGATCCTAATACCTTAAAGCATGTTGTACAGCACAGTGCTTGTGCTGTGTAATTTGGCCCCCTGTATCACCTGTAATACCTGGCTGGTCCCACCTGGCTATGCCCCCCCCCCCCGTAAACTGACCGCGTTGTTTAATGGCTGCTGAGCCCTGACATTGTGGTTAGTTTACGTGCTTCCGTCATCTGCTGCTATCTGCAGCCCTCCTCTGTCCTCCTCCCCCCTCCTCTCCCTGCCTGTTAGCTCTCACTAGCGCCGCTCTGCTCCCCTCCCCACTATTACAAAACTATGTGATCTTTATAGCATCCCCATTGTTAGATAACAACCTGTGTCCTAGTGTCTGTGCTTTATAAAAAAAAAGTAGATTTCTACCTGTTTTCACAGCGCCTCCCGGAGCTCTCCTCCTCTCCTTCCAGCCTCCCTGGCTAACATCAGTGGGAGTTCTCAGCTGGAGCTGTCAGACGGGGAGAGGAGAGAGCCGGGAGTCACTTGAGCGCCGGGAGGCTGTAAAAACAGGTAGAAATCTGCTTTTTTAATAAAGCACAGGCACTAGGATACCGCTTTTTATCTGATGGTATGGGGAGGGGATGGTATAAAGATCAGATAGTGGCTTAACAACCACTTTAAGGAGCAGACGGCCGCCATGTCCTTAACAACCAATGAGCCATCAGCTATTAGCAGGGTTCCCTGCTGACAGCTAAGTGTAAAAAAAAGAATTGCCGGCAAAGAGAAAATAAGAAAAGAAACCTGGCAAAAAAAAAAAAAATTGAGGCCGTGTGTCCTGGTATGGTTCGGGGGGGTTGCACTCATCCCCTTCCAGGCCTGACGAGCTGCATTCTTGAAAAAGGGACTGGTATGGCTTTTGGGGGGGACCCACCGCCATTTAAAAAAAAAATGTTGGCGAACTGCCTTGTATGGATTGGGGTGGGACCCCACTCCATTTAAAAAGGAAAAAAAAAATTGACAGCAATTCTTTTTTTTTTAAGTTCAGCTGTAGCGGGGAACCCCGCTCACAGCTGATGACTCATTGGTTGTTACTGACGCGATGGCCGCCCGCTGTTTAACAACCGGCTATTCACATTTTGTTAATGAGGAAAAAAAACACTTGCATTTTTGGTGCAGGTACATTGAAGCCTATTACATGCAAAGCGCAATCTGCTGCGGGAAAAATAGTCCCTGACCCCTTCCAATAATGCAGTGGCTGAAAACAGCATTGACATAAATGTGGCCCATAGGCAACCATGTAATATGGACTGTAGTGCGTTTCTGCAAAACGCACGAAAAAAAGCACAGGTGTGAACCTAGCCTTAAAAAGCGGCTTTGTAGCTGCAGGAATTTCTCGATGATACAGAAAAACAAGTTTTCAAACTAGTGCTTACAAATAAAAAAAAAAAAAAGGCAGGAAAGCTATAACCATATAAAAATCCAAAAAGTTTCTCTATTATATATTCTAAGCAAATCAGCAACACACAGCACGTAATACAGCACAATTCCAAGATTTCAGATTTGCTTTCTTCTCCTAATTGTCTTTCATTACGTCTATACTATATGTACCAGAATTTTCCCATCACGAAAAACCGGCGCCCTCGTCTTGCTTCTGCGTGGCATGATAGCCGCCCCAGACAGCGTCCCCCGATGAAATAATTAATTATCTGGTTAATGTGCATCAGGCTGCATGAGCGTGAGATTAATCACATGCGCCCGGATATGTTGCTGAAGTGGATTTTGCTTTTTTTTTTTTTTCCCCCTCACCGTCTCTTGTCACTTGGCTAATGGCTTTTCTTTCAACATCAGGTGAACAGGTGCGTCGATGCTGTATTTTCACTTTCCCGGAGTCAGGAACAGCCGGTAGCTCCGGGATGATTTTTTCTCCCCCCCACCCTTCTTCTTAGAGCAGTCCTGCTGCATGAGCAGTTTACAGCATGGGGCGCTTTGTGCTTCAGATGTTGCAGCTGCAGGGGCTTTCCAGAGAGTGACAAGATAATCCACCTTCTTCTTTTGCCACCTACACACCGCTATCAGATCCTCCAAGTTATTCCCCCCCCCCCCCCCCTATTGCAGCAGAGGCCACAGCGGGGGAAGGCCTACGTCTCCTCTTATATTTATTGTGTTTGATGGCTTCGTGCATGCTCGCTTCTCCAAGTTCAATTTGCTTTGAAAACTGGAAATTGTCCAGCTGTATTTTTTTATTTTTTTTCCGGCCAAATTCCTGAAGACGCTCAGCTGATTCTGGCTTAGTGTAGAATCTCTACGACTTGTCACAGCTTGGATGAGCCTTGAGGGGCTTCAGGGTCACTTGTGCAGAAAATAAATAAAAGCCACCAGGAGAAGAAGCAGATAAACAGATACAATTGTGATGATGTGCAACTTGCTGGTCTGAACTCCAGATACTGAGTAACTCCAGAGCTGAGTAACAAAAAAAGAAAAAAAAAAACTGCAAGCGTACTGCGTTTATGCTGCGGTGAAATATAGTTGGCATAGTTTGACCTTGAAAGAGAATTTTTTTAAATCGTGTGTGATTTGGTGTAGGGATTGTCCACTACTTTGCCACCAACTAGAGAAAGACCTGAGCCAACTATTGTACCGTACTTGCGGCTGGTCAAGGAGGGATGTTCACTTTTGAAAAGAGACTAGATGTGACCACCACAAATAATCCAGCTCTAACGCAAAATACAAAGCAAAATATCAATATTTATGCAAATAATAACCATAAATGTGAGAGAAATAAACTTTTGTCATGACTTTTTGTCACATTTATTTTTATTATTTGCATAATTATTGATATTTTGCTTTGTATTTTGCGTTAGAGGTGGATTATTTGTGGTGGTCCCACAGTATCCCCTGAGGAAGCCATCATTGGCGAAACATGTTGGGACTTAACATCTATCTGTGACCACCTTCTTTTCTTGGGACACCAGCGACCCAGTACATGTAATATGTATATGCTCTATATTGGTTTTAATTGAAATAGTTGCTCTTTCTCTTCATTTTTGTATCAATAAAGAAACTATACTTTTTTATCTAACTCTTTATGTACTGTTCATTACAAGCACCGCAATAATCCCAATCCTCCTCTTTTTTGACATTCACTATACGGGATGAGGTGCATGATATTCTAGAGCCACTCAGATCATATCCTATTGTCTACAAGTAAAAATCTGTATTTTTTATTTTTTTTGCTAGAAAATGACTTAGAACCTCCAAGCATTATATATATATATTTTAGCAGAGGCCCTAGAGAATTAAATGGCGGTCGTTGCATATTTTTATGTCACATGGTATTTGCTCAGTGGTTTTTCAAACACAATTTTTTGGGACAAAATAGACTTTAAAGCGGGGTTCCACCCAAATTTTGAACAATATCTGTATGTATTCTCTTCCTTGCCTAGATGCTGACATGCCGTTTAAAAAAATTTAAATCGCCGTAATTACCTTTTATTTTTCTATTCTTCTTTGCACTTCCTGGTTCTCCTCCCGTGGGAGTAGGCGTGTTTCTAGCCTCTCCCAGACTCCTGGGAGCTAGTCTCAGGCTTCCCAGGATGCCACTGAGCATGTGCGGGAACGAGCGGTGAATGCTGGGAGCACAGCATTCACCACATCCAGGAAATAAATGCTTGTGGGCTTCAAATGCCCACAATGAAGATGGAAATCGCCTGCAGTGAATAATATAAGTTATTCTTTCCGACGAAATCTGACACAGGCGGACATATTACACACAATATGTGAGTATGTAATGCTGAGAAGAAAAGTTTGTGAATGAACTAAAAAAAAAAAAAAAACGATAGATAGGTGGACCCCCGCTTTAACTACTTGCGGCAAGGTGGCTCAGCTGTGCAAATTGCCGTACCGGTATGGCGATTCGTCCACTAGAATTCTTTGGCACGCGCGATTTGTCGGTCTCCGATTGGCCAGCAGGGGAGCCAATCAGCGGGTCCGGGGGACTCGATGTCCACCGGCCTCCCGTGATCGTTCCCCACAGAGACAGAACAAGGATCTGTCGAAGTAAACAAGGCAGATCTCCTTCTGTCAGGGGATGACACTGAGATCTGTCTTCTTGCTAAGCAGGAAGATAGATCTGTGTGTTTCCCCAGTCACACAGTCCTTCATATAGC
Organism: Lithobates septentrionalis; assembly: GCA_037952835.1. Taxonomy (NCBI): domain Eukaryota; kingdom Metazoa; phylum Chordata; class Amphibia; order Anura; family Ranidae; genus Lithobates; species Lithobates septentrionalis. Next base: position 2,387,651 of record JBBDGP010001667.1, on the reverse strand, counting down.
TAGTAATCACAAACAGGGAACACATTTAACCCCTTGATCGCCCCGATGTTAATCCCTTCCCAGCCAGTGTCATTAGTACAATGTCAGTGTATATTTTTAGCACTGATCACTGTAATAATGTCACTGGTTCCCCAAAAAGTGTCAAAAATTTCAGGTGTCCGATCTTTCCGCTGCAAACCCGCTAAAAATCGCTGATCGCCGCCAAAAAATAATGAAAATTATAAAAATGCCATAAATCTATCCCCTATTTTGTAGACGCTATAACTTTTGCGCAAACCAATCAATATAAGCTCATTGTTTTTTTTTTTTTTACCAAAATGTGGAAGAATACATATCGGCCTAAACTGATGAATAAATTAGTTTTTTATGTATTTTTTGGATATGTATTATAGCAGAAAGTAAAAAATATTGTTTTTTTTCAAATATGTTTGTAGCGCAAAAAATAAAAAATGCAGAGGTGATCAAATACCACCAAAAGAAAGCTCTTTTTGTGGGAAAAAAGGGCGTAAATTTTGTTTGGGCACAACGCTGCATGACCGCGCAATTGTCAGTTAAAATAACGCAGTGCCATATTGCAAAAAAGGGCCTGGTCATTAAGGGGGTAAATCCTTTGTTATGTAGTTATGTAAAATGTGTTATTTTAATTAGAGGTGGGGCATTCATTTGTAAGTGTGATCTCACAGGAGTGAAAAAAATGGTGAAAAATTAAGCCTCGGACCATTTGGCTGGCCGAAGACCAGAGCACTTTTTGCGATTCGGCACTGCGTCGGTTTAACTGACAATTGCGTGGTCGTGCTACATGGCTCCCAAACAAAATTGACGTCCTTTTTTTCCCCACAAATGGAGCTTTCTTTTGGTGGTATTTGATCACCTCTGCCGTTTTTATTTTTTGCGCTATAAACAAATAAAAGCAACAATTTTGAAAAAACACATTATTTTTTACTATAATAAATATCCCCAAAAAATATATAAAAAAACCTTTTTTTTTTCCTCAGTTTAGGCTGATACGTATTCTTCTACATATTTTTGGTAAAAAAATCGCAATAAGCGTTTATTGATTTAGAATAAAGTGTGGTGCTGCGCTAATCCCAATGAGATTGGTGTGTATTAGCTCTGTGCTCGTGAGTGTATTGTAGTGCACCCAAATTAAGTCTGCAACTGTAACAGAGCAGTAAAAAGATGACCTAATGTGACAGTTGAATCCTTATGTGCTGATGGTGTGTATTATCAAAAAATCGTAATAAATATATAATATTCACAATAAATAGTAATAAATATAACGTGCAAAGTGATTAGTGCTTAAACATCATGATAGCGAACATAAATGTATAGGTGAATAAATATAGCATAAATAAAAATCGCAGCTGGCTCAAGCTATCACCAGTCGCCAACTCACTTAATTAAATATAAATCAACACATTCATAAGTGCATGTATATCCAAAGTGCACCCAGTGCAAGTTAAATGTGACTAAGTGCTAAAAGTTCATAAATATGCATGCAAATCTGCGTGCAAAATATTATCAGGTGCAGTGCTCCTTGCGGCGACCAACAATCAATCAAAGTCCATAAAACGTGTAATGACTTCCGTGCTAAACATGGGTGACAATAGTGGTCAATCTTCATGCAACAGTGTGCACATTGGTGGGCAGTGGCCCCTTACCTGAGGGTAATGGGGTAATCGCGTTTAGCCACTTAGAGGCATGGCGGCCTTTGTTGAGACCATGGGTATAATCTGTAATGGAGGATGGTGGGGATATGGTCCTATCCTGATCGCTTCTCTTGTAGGGGCATCTGGTCCTTTCAAGTAGTGTCCCGGGGTCACCAAGATAGATTAAGAAAGGAAGCCCACAATAGTGTAGTATTGTATGGAAGCATATCACTTTTATTACAGTATAAAATTGAGTACTCACATAAAACGTTAAAAACCGGGTGGAGATCCGACGAGCGGCGAGCTCGTAGTACAATAACTGTCAGAGAGTGCCTGTCCCGTCCCTACGCGTGACGTCACGGTCACGTGACTTCTTCAGGGTTACAAGGAGGCACAGTGGATGTCTTTAAATAGCTCCCCATAGACTATAATGGGCGGCCATTTTCCCGGAGCCGCCAGGAAGTGTACCGGCGGCCATTTTGCCAGGGACTAATGGGCGCAGCTAGGATGGTAGTCGGCCAGTCACAGTAACAGGGGCGGGCGCCTCACAGTAGCAGCCCCGCCTCATCTGGCCAGCCCACATTATGTGGGCTGGCCAGATGAGGTGGGGCTGCTACTGTTAGGCGCCCGCCCCTGTTACTGTGACTGGCCGACTACCATCCTAGCTGCGCCCATTAGTCCCACATTATGTGGGCTGGCCAGATGAGGTGGGGCTGCTACTGTTAGGCGCCCGCCCCTGTTACTGTGACTGGCCGACTACCATCCTAGCTGCGCCCATTAGTCCCTGGCAAAATGGCCGCCGGTACACTTCCTGGCGGCTCCGGGAAAATGGCCGCCCATTATAGTCTATGGGGAGCTATTTAAAGACATCCACTGTGCCTCCTTGTATCCCCTGAAGAAGTCACGTGACCGTGACGTCACACGTAGGGACGGGACAGGCACTCTCTGACAGTTATTGTACTACGAGCTCGCCGCTCGTCGGATCTCCACCCGGTTTTTAACGTTTTATGTGAGTACTCAATTTTATACTGTAATAAAAGTGATATGCTTCCATACAATACTACACTATTGTGGGCTTCCTTTCTTAATCTATCTTGGTGACCCCTGGACACTACTTGAAAGGACCAGACGCCCCTACAAGAGAAGCGATCAGGATAGGACCATATCCCCACCATCCTCCATTACAGATTATACCCATGGTCTCTACAAAGGCCGCCATGCCTCTAAGTGGCTAAACCTGATTACCCATTACCCTCAGGTAAGGGGCCACTGCCCACCAATGTGCACACTGTTGCATGAAGATTGACCACTATTGTCACCCATGTTTAGCACGGAAGTCATTACACGTTTTATGGACTTTGATTGATTGTTGGTCGCCGCAAGGAGCACTGCACCTGATAATATTTTGCACGCAGATTTGCATGCATATTTATGAACTTTTAGCACTTAGTCACATTTAACTTGCACTGGATGCACTTTGAATATACATGCACTTATGAATGTGTTGATTTATATTTAATTAAGTGAGTTGGCGACTGGTGATAGCTTGAGCCAGCTGTGATTTTTATTTATGCTATATTTATTCACCTATACATTTATGTTCGCTATTATGATGTTTAAGCACTAATCACTTTGCACGTTATATTTATTACTATTTATTGTGAATATTATATATTTATTATGATTTTTTGATAATACACACCATCAGCACATAAGGATTCAACTGTCACATTAGGTCATCTTTTTACTGCTCTGTTACAGTTGCAGAGACTTAATTTGGGTGCACTACAATACACTCACGAGCACAGAGCTAATACACACCAATCTCATTGGGATTAGCGCAGCACCACACTTTATTCTATTTCTTTTTATGTGGGAACAGGCTGTACCCCATCCGGTGTAGGCTGCTTTTCCTTGTCTTATTGAGATTGGGTTCCCCCCCCCCCCTTTCTCCCTAACCCCGTTCACGATAGCGCAGGAATACCTCATAACTATTTTAAGCGTTTATTGATTGCTTTGCACAAAAGTTATAGCGTCTACAAAATGGGGGATAGTTTTATGGCATTTTTATTACTAATTTTTTTTTTTACTAGTAATGGCGGCGATCAGCGATTTTTATTGTGACTGCGACACTATGGCAGACATGTCGGACACTTTTGGCGCTATTTTTGGACCATTCACATTTATACAGCGATCAGTGCGATTAAATGCATTGATTACTGTGTAAATGTGACTGGCAGTGAAGGGGTTAACCTGGGGGGGGCACTGCAGGGGTTAAGTGTGTCCTAGGGAGTGATTCTAACTGTAGGGGGGATGGGCTACGTGTGACACGGCACTGATCACAGCTCCCGTTTACAGGGAGCTGTGATCAGTGTCAGGATCACTAGGCAAAATGGGGAAATGCTTGTTTACATCAGCATTTCCCTATTCCACCTCTCCGTGAGACGATTGCGGGTATCCCCGCGGACATCAGATCCGCGTTACCCGTGATCACACTCACAGAGCTTGCGGCAAGGTCGCGCGCGCGCTGCCGGCGACTCGCATGCGACCACACAGCAGCAAATTTAAAGGACTTATCTGTAAGCCCATTTGCCTATCCGTGCCATTCTTCCGACTTAATGTTTGTGCAGCGGTCGGCAAGCGGTTAAAGGGGGTGTAGTTAAATAGAGTTTGAGATGACGTACATAGTGGAGAATGTGGTAATATATAGGGATAGAAAAAAAAGAGGGATGTAGGGAGAGAGGAAAAATGAGAAAGAGTGATGGGTGTGAGAGGGAGGGAGAGAAAAAGAAAGAAGGAGAGAGAGAGAGTGAGAGAGAGAGAGAGAGAGAGAGAGAGAGAGAGAGAGAGAGAGAGAGAGAGAGAGAGAGAGAGAGAGAGAGAGAGAGAGGACACCTTTGTCACCAGGTGACAGGCAGAGCAGACTTTTTATGGGGTATCAGACTCCCGGCCCGCCCCTGCTGGTGATAAAGCCTATTTTCGGGATTCTGCCCGGGACAGGCTCAGACCGGGACATTTCCTTGAATGTCCAGGGCAGATCGGGACAGTTGGCAACTATGTACATATAGCATATATTATTTGATGTCACTGCTGTGCTGCTCATTGTTCTATTTGCTGGAGGCTCTGACATGAGGAAGTAAAGCCCTGTCTCTACCAAGATGGTTGACTCCAGAAAGTGACACAGTGTAGAACAAGACATGGTAAGTCAGTAATGGGGGTAAGGATCAGCTGCAGGGAGACCACAGATAATACTGATGGCTATTGGCCATGTACCTGACTTTTATTAGGGCACAGCTTCCAGAGTTCAGTGCCTCTTTAAAATGTCTATGACTCCCTTTCTGGGATCCATCATGAACGGCCAACCAATTTCCGTCCCTGATTCTTATGTCTTTCTCGAGGACAAATGATCAAATATGAAAAGCTACAACAATGGCGTCACATATATAAAACTTGTACCGCAGCATTTATCAAACATGCCTCACAACACAGAATTTCATTATCCATCCCATTAAGCACTAACCACACACAAAAAAAAAAAAAATCGCTGTTTACCTCTCTGATACTGAATGCTTTTCAGATTTTGTGCAGTAGCATTTAATTGCACAATAAACTTCGAGCCTATCACAGAAAATGCATCACTTATCATTACCATAAATTACAAGATTTTATGATTAGGCATTAAAGTGTACATCTGTGTATACTTTTCCCTTTCTACACTACTGTATTTTACCAGTCGCCCAGTGATAAATTACCAGGCCGTCAAATGACTTGTCAGGATCTGCGAAATCTGAACACATGGCCTGCTACTGACAAACGAGAACCGCGCCAATCTAGCTAGCTGGCTTTTTTATTTTCTTGCAAGTGATGAGAGATTGCCAGCCTTCATGTGGAAGCAGATGACTGCTGGCATGTGTGTAATCTCGGCTGACCTGCCCAGAGCACACTGCGGGAGCTGCCTTCTTTTAATAGACATTAAAAAATTTCTGTTCTTAGCAAGCAAGCCACCATTGTTCAGACTCAGCATCAGATGGAGTTTTCAGAGCTGGTTCCGATAAGTAAAGCCCAGCTAACATTAGACACGGAAAAACGATCGTCTTTAAAGAGAATTTATAGGCTTTTCAATGTATTGTAGGTCGGCAAGTAAAAGAAATGAGATTAATATAAAAAAACAAAATGTGATCAATATGTATTAACCACTTCAACGCCGGACACTTTCACCCCCCTCCTGCCCAGACCAGTTATCAGGTTTCAGCGCTGTCGCACTTTGAATGACAATTGCGCGGTCATGCAACACTGTACTCAAACTAAATTTGTATTATTTTGTTCTCACAAATAGAACTTTCCTTTGGTGGTATTTAATCACCACTGGGAGTTTTATTTTTTGCTAAATAAAAGAAAAAAAGCAAAAATGTTGAAAAAAAAAAGTTTTTTCTTTGTTTCTGTTGTAAAATTTAGCAAATAAATAATCTTTCTTCATAAATTTAGGCCAAAATGTATTCTGCTACATTTATTTTGTGAAAATAACCCAAATCCGTGTATATTATTTAGTCTGCAGGAAAATTATAGAGTTCACAAATTTTGTTATATATCTGAAAGTTGATCAGTCCTGATGTACTGATGGCCTATCTCATTTCTTGGGGCCCAAATGACCCCTTTTTTGAAAGTAGACAGTCCAAGGTATTTAGTAAGAGACATGGCGAGTTTTTCTTGAAGTTGTAATTTTTTGCCATCATTTTTTTGAAAAATGAAGAAATTAAAAAAAAAAAAGTCACAATTTTTTTTTTCACATACTGTTACCAATGCAGTATAATATCATCATATAACTGGTGTGGCAGTGATCAGGGACACTGACTGGTGACAGTATAAAAAGAGAAATGATATAATTTATATTTGTATTATAATATGTATTATATTATTATATTAAAATTATAATTTATGTTTTATTTTGTTTTTTTATTAATTTTTTTTTACCACACTGTGACCAGAGCAATATAATGTTACCATAGTAACATTGTACTACTCTGGGGTGGGGAAGTGATCAGGATTTTTTTTTCACACATTATGATTGCCTATAGCAGTGAATTTTAGCTTAGGTTCACACTGAATGCGGGTTTGAAATTGTGCGAGTTCAGCATAATTTGAAACCGGCATTTCAGTCCGACTTCGGGGGCGATTTGAGAGACATCTGTTCGGATTCATGCACAGATGTCTATTGAAATCGTTCCACAAAGTCACCAAAAGTAGTGCAGGATCTACTTTTGGGAATCAGTGCGGCGCCGCAAAGTCGGTGTCGCACCAATTCGGATGGTGCCTTTGCCGGCAATAGGCTCCAAATCGTCCCGGTGTGATTGAGGGCTTAATGCAAGACCAATCACAGCTAACAACACAATTTTAACAATGAATGGCATAAAAGGAAGCCATTCATTGTTTACAACTGTCATGTGATCAGCTGTTATTGGTCACAGTAATCAAATGGTACCAGCAGCGGGCTGGTACACTAATCAGTCATGGACTATGTCCAGTGGACACAGCCAGTGACAGATTGCGCCATCTCATTCCGGGAGGACGTCATATGACGTCCAACCAGAATGATGGAAGTCCCGTTTGGTCATCAAATTGCTATAGGCTGGGCTGGAACTGGTCGAAGTGGTATTAATACCAAAGCCAAAAATTAAATATATTGCAGCTTACCAATCATTAGATATGGTGGCTGCATTAGTTTTATTTTTTTTAGGCTTCTCCCCTCTGTTTTCACCTGGTGATCTGGCCAGTAACACACCTCCTGGAGTAGGGGTGTCTTTCTCAGAGATTTCCAGCTTCCACGGACATCTGGCAGGTATGGTTTATGTTGAGTTATATTGATCCAAGCTGGCCCAAGGTAACCATGTAAAAATATACCATACCTGGAATGAATTCTTAAATAGCGCATTCTACCCAATCACATGACACAAGGCAGAGTTTAAACAAAAAGGCTTTATCATCCTATAGCCCTGCTGATAAGAGGAGATAATGTTAACCACCGTTCAACTACTTGATATTCACAAGGAACGATTGTGGAGATTTTCCATTCAAGCAGATCAGTTTCCTCTCCTACAGTCGTCGATAGCCAAAACTTTAACTGCTGTCCTCTCTCTAATAAGGTTTTTTTTTTCTCTGTCATCAGCTGTTTTTCCTTCTTGGCTCTTTTGAGAAATCTTTTATTATATCATATAACACAAGCTATTACTTTCAATTATTGTAATGTTACATAGTAATGGAAAAAGGATTCCGAGGTCTCTGTCTTCTGTGCGCCGACGGAATCTGATCGCGATGAAATATTCAGTTCCAACCCATGGAAACGCATATTTCACTGGGCAGTCCATCAATATCGGCACCAATAACATCAAAATGTAATTAAATCCATCACTTTACAATTAATACCCCAAATTCCAATACGGCTGGCAAGTTTCACATATTAATTTTGCATTTTGAATGTGGCGTAATTGATATTGATCCGCCCCTTGATCCTTACCAGCTATTTCTATGAGTTATGATTTGTGAGTTCAGTCTCCGTCTTTTGCAAGGCGTACACGCACCCTGTGATTATTGAGCATTTTTAGGGCATACTTAGAATAAAGGAGTCAATCATTAGATATTAGAGAAGGTAGGGACTGGAAAAGACCGAAGGGCCTCTGGAACAAGCAAAGCTGACACCTTAAGGGCCTGTGTTGTCTTTTGTAAAGTTATCCTTTAAATGTCCCCCCCCCCCCCAAATATAATATGGCTTGTGTACAGGCATTACTGTAAAATGCATGGTTTTTACATTCAAACATGGCACAGCTCAAATCAGGGCCAGATCAATTCTCTCTGATGTGGTGGTGCAGTAAAAATTGGCAGGGGAGCAGAGAAAGTGAGGTCAGCAGGGCAGTGTATAGGTGTGAGTAGGGCAGTGTACAGGAGATCAGCAGGGCATAAGGTAGGGTCAACAGTTTGTATGGCAGTGTACAGTGGCTTATCAGGACAGAGAACAGAGAGTCAGCAAGGCAGTGTACAGGGGGTCAGCAGGGGAGTATACACAAGTCAGTAGGGCAGTGTACAGAGTGTCAGTAGGGCAGGAGATAGGGGTCAGCAGGGCAGGGGACAGGGGTCAATAGGGTAGAAGATAGGGGTCAGCAGGGAAGGGGACAAGGGTCAGCAGGGCAGAGAACAGAGAGTCAGCAAGGCAGTGTACAGTGGGTTATCAGGGCAGAGAACATAGAGTCAGTGTCACGCTTACCCCAAACGCAGGTGGTCAGACACTATAGTTGGCCTCTGTGTTCTTTGCCTATAGCAGCCCCTTTTTCCCATAAGGCAAGCAGGCCTACCGGTACTCAGTTGCCCCCAGGTCTTATACACAATGCTATAGTGCCTGGCCACCATGCCAGGGCAGGCGCAAACTGAGCAAAGCAAACAGGTACTTGTGGTTGGCAGAAAGGCAAAGTGGTTCTATGACAGTCCAGGTAAAAGGCAGACTGAGTTCAGGGAATAGTCCAATATCCGGTCCAAGGTCATACACAGGGAAGTCCAAACTAGCAGACCAGAGCAGACAGACAGGGGGGCTTGATCAGAAGTTACACGTATGACACTCTATCACAAGCATGCAAGTGTTTGGCTGGCTTATAACTTATATTCTCATTGTTTCAGAGAAGCCATTGGCTCCCACTGCTAACAATCACAGTGAGGAGGGAGCAGGGAATGGAGCCGAGCCACACTCTTGGGAGCGAGCACACACGAGTGCCCCATAGCAAACAGCTTGATGGGCATTCAACGGGAGGGGGGAGGGGCCAGGAGCGCCAGCATAGGACCCAGGAAAAGGAAAAAAACATTGCACAGAGCAGATAAGTATAACATGTTTATTTTATTTTTTTTAAGGAACCTTTAGAATAACTTTAACCATGCTGTTCTTGAATGCAATGACTATCGGGGGCAAGTAAGTGAATGCCTCCTTACTGTAAGGAAGCCCATAGATGACTCCTTTTTTATATACGACCAGCGGATTTACTGAAATAACTGACTTGATTCCCCCTCCACACACTTGATGTGGATGGGGGAATCCTCCCCGCTGGACTATTGTTTTCTGACAGCAGGGAGACTTCCCCGCCATCAGAATACACTGATCAACATTGCAGGGCCCTTTTACAACCTCCCTGCCCATACATTGACAAAAGTTCAACCAGTCCCTGCTGAACAAAAATACCCCTGCCAAATTTCAATCCATCTATGGCTGACTTATGCCGCAAAAACACGAGCGGTCTTCTCGTCGGACTGAACTCCGAAGGACTTTTCAATGGAGTTCCAACGAAACGGACCTGCCTATACACGATCCCACCAAAGTCCGATCGTTTCGAACGTGATGACATACGACTGTACTAGAAATGGAAGTTCAATAGCCAGTAGCCAATAGCTGCCCTTGCGTAGTTTTCGGTCCCTCGGAGACTAGCATACATACGAACGTTTTTTTCGATAGGAATCAAGTCCGTTGGAAAGATAAAACATGTTCTATTCCTAAGGTCCATCAGATTTTTTCGACAGAAAAGGTCCGATGAAGCCCACACACAATTGGAATGTCCGACGGATTCGTTCCGTTAGACCTTTTCTGCCGGAAAGTCCGGACGTGTATATGTGGCATTAGGGTTACTAAACCCAGGACTCTGCATTCACTATATCTGGTCTCCCACAGTACACAGAACATGGAGATGAAATTATTTTAGTAAATATAAACTGCTAAATACCTTTTCTCATCAGCAGTATATAACAGTCTTGTGACTTCTATCAGTGTTTGACCGAGCACTGGCTAAAGCTTGTAGGAGGAGTTTTCATTCTCCTTTGACTGTCCTATGAGGCTGCATGACCCCTGACCCTCTGTCTGGACAGTGCTGATTGGCTTTGTGCTGATCACATGCACCATCCCGAGAAAAAAAAAAAAAAACCTCTAGCAACAACAGTCTAATGCCCCGTACACACGGTCGGACTTTGTTCGGACATTCCGACAACAAAATCCTAGTATTTTTTCCAACGGATGTTGGCTCAAACTTGTCTTGCATACACACGGTCACACAAAGTTGTCGGAAAATCCGATCGTTCTGAACGCGGTGACGTAAAACACGTACCTCTGGACTATAAACGGGGCAGTAGCCAATAGCTTTCATCTCTTTATTTATTCTGAGCATGCGTGGCACTTTGTCCGTCGGATTTGTGTACACACGATGGGAATTTCCGACAACAGATTTTGTTGTCGGAAAATTTTATAGCCTGCTCTCAAACTTTGTGTGTCGGAAAATCCGATGGAAAATGTGTGATGGAGCCCACACACGGTCGGAATTTCCGACAACAAGGTCCTATCACACATTTTCCGTCGGAAAATCCGACCGTGTGTACAGGGCATAAGAGGGGATATCCCCTGGCTTTGAGGTGATCTCTTCATTTTTGCTGTGTATATGGGACAGGAAGTCCTAACCCAACCCTACTCTATCTCTAAATTCTGAGGTATGGATTTACATACACCTTAAAGCCAGACAGCTAGGCAACTAGCATTTTTTTTAATAGGTGGGGACAGCGTTGCTACCCATTATTTCTTTCAGAACAAGTTCCTTTAAACGATACTGCTTTCTAAAATCATTTTTAAATTGTATAACATTTTTTTCCTGAAACCATCACATACTTTTTTTTTTATCCCCAAGACTATAATAAAAAAAATGTTTCATCTGTTTTTGATGATGGATTCCCTTTAATTGCACCTCAGAAAGTAAATTTCGACAAGCAGAGACCTTTTTTCCCGAACCCTCGTCTCTTTCACAGCAGTGAAACATATTTGTTTTCACATTAGCTGCGGGTCATTTTCGTCCTTGCAATGAAATGTTTAATATCCCTCATTTATTAATCATAGGTATCCAGTGATGAATATTCAGAGTACAACCGTGTCACTGTATTTATCAGCTAGTTGGAGACTATTTCCATTGGAGGAGTCATTGCATTCATTTAAATGTCCATGCTGGAAATACGAGTCCCTTGAAAAGTAAGAATTGTGCATACAATGTTTTATTTCCCCTAAATAAGTAAAATAAGGGATGTATCTATCTAGGGAGATAGGGTAGTTCAGATAACTTACTGCCCCAACTCAATTATGTACCTACCAACCTTTCCCCTTTTTCCCAGTAATGACACCGACACTGTGTTGGATTTAAATGGCCGCTTGGCCTTTTATTAACTCAAAACATATTTAACCATACCCTTATATGAAAAGATGATTGCAGATCCTTCACGACACCAATCCAAAACTTTTGGAATCTGTGGTACCTCTAAGGTAGATTCTGTCCCCAGCCGCAACACCGCCTTGGGGACTTACTAACTGACCACAGACCCCTACCACCTCCTTACTACCCGGTAATCTAGACTGAACTAGACAAACCAGGAGGACACCAGACCTGAGACGGGTCCCACTCTTTTATCAAAAAATACCTCAATTTTTGTGACTTCGTCAAGGACCTCAATCGCCACACCTTTTGCATGAAGTAACTCCAAACTTCTCCTCTAGGGCGGGAGGGTGGGACTTTCTACACCGACTTGTCACCTGCAACTGAAGCCTCCTACTTCCTCCCTTACCTAACTATCCAGCTCCTAGTTTTCCTGCACTAACTCTTCCAATCAGGTAAGGGCAAATTTATCTCTCTGAAACTGTCCCAACCCCTCTTTAACCTCTTGCAGTATAATGTTCCTTCCACCCCGTCATGTATGCTCTGCGCTTACATTTCTTTCCAGCTCCGTATATGTCTAATGCTGTGCCACCCAAACTGTAGCCTTTCTGGCACTTGGACAATCAGTAATGGAATCATTGGTTCTTAAAGGGGCTGCCTTGCTTTTGATCCCTAGCAGTCTCATTTAACATCTTTCCAATCTCTGAATATTTCTCTCATTTAGCCTGCTGGGTGGAACAAAAGAGATCCATAGAACACCCAAGCAGTGACTGCAGCTGATTTGGCTTCAGGGACTGTTCAGCCAACTTTTTTCCACCTGGCACTGTCACCTTCCCAGTTGAAGTTTGTTGGGCTTGGTGGTGTTGGCAGGACCACCCTGAGTTGGACCATTTACTGATTCACAGAAATCAGCTGAAATTTGACAAATGTATGCAGGGCCACCAATAAGAGGGTACCACGAGTCCTCCTGTAGGGGGCCCAGGCACACAGGGGGGCCTGGACAGCAGGAAGAATTAGATGTGAGCAGGACAAGGATGGGGATTGGTGCGGCATTACAAGAACAATGCCCTGTGTGACTCTCTGCAGCAGCCATTTTCTCCCTCTCTCCCTCCCTGTCGGCTTTCAGGTGCTGCGGGGAGAGACACACAGGGCAGGGCATCGTTCCTGTCAATGCCCCCCCCCCCCCCCCGCGCCACACTGATCCCTCTCCCTGTTCTGCCCACATCTGATTCCCCTGCTTTGTGCCGATACCCATCACTCACTGTGTTAATTTGTAACTGCAGCATAGTAAACTGTGTTAAGTGATAAGTGCTATATGATAAGAAGATAAGTGTTTAGACCAGCCTTTATCAGCCTTTGTATGCCTTGAAATAATTTTCATTGGAACCACTGCTAAGATCAATCCGTCAGGGTCAATACGGAAAACGCCCCTTATATTGATGGTTAGTAGAAGGAATGACCCCGTTCAGTGCTGGTTAGAATGCCACCCTTCCAGTGAGTTGAAGAGATCATTGTTGTTATGCTACTGGCTCTGCCAAGTGGTAATAGACCTGAAATTGTGGAGGTTCCATCAGATGGAAAGTCAACTAGCCACAGCTCAAAAAACCCCTAGCAGCCTCTGGAGGAACCCTGGTTGAATGCCTGGTTTAGACAATGTTAATGTTAAGGAAATACTGGGTGCTCACAGGAACTACGTTAATATGGATTGATGTTTCATCGTGTTTGAATAACCACTTAAGTACCGCGCTATACATAAAAGATGGCTACAGTGTGGCTCTCTAGTTCTGGGAAGGTGTCCATGGACATCCTCCCAGAACCCCGACCCCTGCGTGCTCCCTGGGGCATGCATCGGGCATACTCTGTGACCGCTGTGTCCTTTAGACACAGCTGATAACAGATCACGGTAAAGGGCCAATCACAGTGGCCCTTTATCATATGATCAGCTGTGTCCCATCACAGCTGATCACATGTAAACAAACTTGCCGGGTATTGTCAGTCCTTTCCTCATACGCTGTGTCTTAGTGAGGAAAAGAGAGACGATAACCGGCAAGGCTCTCAGTACATTCTTCACACTGATATTCAGGGCACTAATCATCAGTTCCCTGATTATCAGTGCAGCCCCATCAGTGCCAATCAGTGCAGCTTATCAGTGTCCATCAGTGCCGCCTATCAGTGCCCATCGGTGCAGCCTCATCAGTACCTCCTCATCAGTGCAGCCTCATTTATGCCCATCAGTGCAGCCCCATCAGTGCCTCCTCTTTAGTGCTCATCAGTGCCTATCAGTGCCGCTTCACTAGTGCCCATCAGTGCAGCCTCATCAACGCACATCAGTGAACAAGAAAAATTACTTATTTGAAAATTTTTTAACAGAAACTAAGAAAAAAATAAAAAAATAGAAAACCCAGTGGTGATCTACAGTGGGGTAAAAAAGTATTTAGTCAGCCACCAATTGTGCAAGTTCTCCCCTTTAAAAAGATGAGAGAGGCCTGTAAGGGCCCTTTCACACTGGCGGCGTCGGCGGTAAAGCGCCGCTATTATAAGCGGCGCTTTACTGACGGTATTCACCCGCTAGTGTGCGGTTTTACCCCCCGCTAGCGGCTGAGAAAGGGATAAATATCACCGCAAAGGGCCTCTGCAGAGGTGCTTTGCCGGCGGTATAGACACGCTGTCCCATTGATTTCAATGAGCAGGAGCGGTGAAGGAGCGGTATATACTCCGCTCCTTCACCGCTCCAAAGATGCTGCTAGCAGGACTTTTTTTCCCGTCCTGCTAGCGCACCGCTCCAGTGTGAAAGCCCTCGGGGCTTTCACACTGGAGACAAAGCAGCGGCACTTTCGGGTCGGTTTGTAGGTGCTATTATTAGCGCAATAGCCCCTGCAAACCGCCTCAGTGTGAAAGGGCCCTAATTGTCATCATAGGTATACCTCAACTATGAGAGACAAAATGTGGAAACAAATCCAGACAATCACATTGTCTGATTTTTGAAAGAATTTATTTGCACGTTATGGTGGAAAATAAGTATTTGGTCAATATCAAAAGTTCATCTCAATACTTTGTTATATATCCTTTGTTGGCAATGACAGAGGTCAAACGTTTTCTGTAAGTCTTCACAAGGTTGTAACACACTGTTGTTGCTATGTTGGACCATTCCTCCATGCAGATCTCCTCTAGAGCAGTGATGTTTTGGGGCTGTCGCTGGGCAACACAGACTTTCAACTCCCACCAAAGGTTTTCTATGGGGTTGAGATCTGGAGACTGGCTAGGCCACTCCAGGACCTTGAAATGCTTCTTACGAAGCCACTCCTTCGTTGCCCGGGCGGTGTGTTTGGGATCATTGTCATGCTGAAAGACCCATCCATGTTTCATCTTCAATGCCCTTGCTGATGGGAGGAGGTTTGCACTCAAAATCTCACGATACATGGCTCCATTCATTCTTTCATGTACACAGATCAGTCGTCCTGTTCCCTTTGCAGAGAAACAGCCCCAAAGCATGATGTTGCCACCCCCATGCTTCACAGTAGGTATGGTGTTCTTTGATTGCAACTCAGCATTCTCTCTCCTCCAAATACGACAAGTTGTGTTTCTACCAAACAGTTCTACTTTGGTTTCATCTGACCATATGACATTCTCCCAATCCTCTTCTGGATCATCCAAATGCTCCCTAGCAAACTTAAGACAGACCCGGACATGTACTGGCTTAAGCAGGGGGAAACGTCTGGCACTGCCGGATCTGAGTCCCTGGCGGAGTAGTGTGTTACTGATGGTAGCCTTTGTTACATCGGTCCCAGCTCTCTGCAGGTCATTCACTAGGTCCCACCTGTGTGGCTCTGGGATTTTTGCTCACCGTTCTTGTGATCATTTTGACCCCACGGGGTGAGATCTTGCGTGGAGCCCCAGATCGAGGGAGATTATCAGTGGTCTTGTATGTCTTTCATTTTCTAATTATTGCTCCCACAGTTGATTTCTTCACACCAAGCTGCTTGCCTGTTGCAGATTCAGTCTTCCCAGCCTGGTGCAGGTCTACAATTTTGTTTCTGGTGTCCTTCGACAGCTCTTTGGTCTTCACCATAGTGGAGTTTGGAGTGTGACTGTTTGAGGTTGTGGACAGGTGTCTTTTATACTGATAACAAGTTCAAACAGGTGCCATTAATACAGGTAATGAGTGGAGGACGGAGGAGCCTCTTAAAGAAGAAGATACAGGTCCAAATCTTGCTTGTTTGTAGGTGACCAAATACTTATTTTCCACCATAATTTGCAAATAAATTCTTTCAAAAATCAGACAATGTGATTGTGTGGATTTGCTTCCACATTTTGTCTCTCATAGTTGATGTATACCTATGATGACAATTACAGGCCTCTCTCATCTTTTTAAGTGGGAGAACTTGCACAATTGGTGGCTGACTAAATACTTTTTTGCCCCACTGTAATACCACCAAAAGAAATCTCTATCTGTCCAAAAAAATTATAAAAATGTCATATAGGTACAGTGTTGCATGACCGTGCATTTGTCATTCAAGGTGTGACAGCACTGAAAGATGAAAATTGGCCTGGGCAGGAAGGGGGTGAAAGTGTCTGGTATATAAGTGATTAAGAATCTGTTAATGAACTTGATGGTGGAGGCACTCTAGTAAAAAAACAAAAATCTGGTAAAAATAAAAATAATAAAGATAAGGTTAGCTGTCAGTGTTGGGTCTGAATAGAATAGTTGTCAGGGGAGAGACTTCTTCCTGTGTGGATAGAGGAATCTACTAATTTCTTCTACACAAGAGCAATCTAAATGTGTATGGCTAGCTTTAGTGTCAGTATCGGTGTATTTTAGGTAGGACAAACAAAAACTATTTGATATTTAGTATCAGTGTCAGTGTTAGTGCCAGTTAGGTAATGTAGCATAAAAAAAAAAAATTGCAAAATTCACGCTATTGTTTCTGAGTCATACTATGGGCACTAACAACAAATAGCGCACACATAGGTGGTATCCTCATAAATGTCAAGAATAGGAGAATTGATTTGGGGCTGTCTTTTAGTGGTGAACAATGTAAACCACTTGACCTCTGGAAGATTTACCCCCCTTCATAACCAGGCCATTTTTTTCAACACGGCACTGCATTACTTTAACAGACAAATGCGCGGTCATGCGACACTGTACCCAAACACAATTTATGTCCTTATTTTCACCATAAAGCATTCTATGCGCTAAGGTTTTCTTACCTGAACCTGAACGTTCCAGCGACAAGCACGAGCCGAGCGACTCCAGCCACTGTCTTGGGTTCTCATAGAATAGAATGAAAGCAGCAGGAGCCATTGGCTCCCGCTGCTGTCAAACAAATCTAGTGACACGGGAGCCAGGGGGCGGGGCCTAGTCCTGCTGTCTGTGTCAATGGACTACCCCAAAGATGCTGCTTAGACGTGCTCCCCTTTGCACGCTCCCCGCGCGCCCCCTGCAATGCATGCGCAGTGATAACCGAATCAATGAGACTCGGGTGATCACAGATCAGAGTAAGGGACCGATTCTGTCCCCTTACCACAAGATCAGCTGTCAGCCAATGACAGCTGATCACGTGATGTAAACAGAAGGTCGGTAATCGTTTTTTTTTCTCCTCATCGTCTTTTTTTTTCGCCGATCACCGGCTTCAGCGCAAGGGACATCCGTAGGAAGAGGCGAAGCCTCCTCATCTGTGCCCACCAATACCGCCTTATGCCCTATACACACGGTCAAATTTTCCGACGGAAATTGTGTGATAGGACCTTGTTGTCGGAAATTCCGACCGTGTGTGGGCTCCATCACACATTTTCCATCGGATCTTCCGACACACAAAGTTTGAGAGCAGGCTATAAAATTTTCCGACAACAAAATCCGTTGTCGGTATTTCCGATCGTGTGTACACAAATCCGAAGCACAAAGTGCCACGCATGCTCAGAATAAATAAAGAGATGAAAGCTATTGGCTACTGCCCTGTTTATAGTCCCGACGTACGTGTTTTACGTCATCGCGTTCAGAACGATCGAATTTTCCGACAACTTTGTGTGACCGTGTGTATGCAAGACAAGTTTGAGCCAACATCCGTTCGAAAAAATCCATGGATTTTGTTGTCGGAATGTCCGATCAATGTCCGACCGTGTGTACAGGGCATTACAGTGCCACCTGCCAATGCCCACACAGTGCCACGAATCAGTGTATAAGTGCCAGCAATCAGTGCCACCTATCAATGCCCACCAGTGGTGCCAATCAGTGCCACATCTGTGCCACCTACCAGTGATGCCTATCAGTGTCACCTACCAGTGTCACCTACCAGTGCCAATCAGTACCCATCACTGCCACCCATCAGTGCCCATCAGTGCCAGCTATTAGTGCCACCCATCAGTGCCCTCCAATGCCACCTATCAGTTCCCACCAGTGCCGCCTATTAGTTCCCACCAGTGCCTCCTATTAATGCCCATCAGTGCAGCCTCATCAGTGCCCATCAATGAAGGAGAAAAATTACCTGTTTGCAAAATTTATTAACAAAATATAAAACGATTTTGTATTTTTTTTAAAAAGATTTCGGTCTTTTAAATTTTTTTTAACAAAAAATAAAAACCCCGGAAGTGATCAAATGCCACCAAAAGAAAGCTCTATTTGTGGGGAAAAATTATAAAAATGTCATTTGAGTACAGTGTTGTATGACCGCGCAATTGTCATTCAAAGTGCGACAGCACTAAAAGCTAAAAATTGGTCTGGGCAGGAGGGGGGTTTAGCTACCCAGTAAGCAAGAGGTTAAGCACCATGCCTCACAGAATCCTCTTTGGCATGAAGATCTCCACTATTAAGGGAATGAAAGAGTTACCAGGAGATCCTCCAAGCCTTTGTCTATAGGATTGGTTCAGTTGTGATTGTAGTATTTTCTCTCCCCTGTTAGCGGCTCGGTTTGCTCCCCTTCTCTTTGCCCTCCTCTCCCCGCTGCGTTGTTTTGGGGAGATCAGTAATCGGTCCAGAATCAAATCCTATTCATATGTAAATGTGATGCCTGTACATCTTCTGATTGTCCCACAAAACGCACTCACAGGGGTTCCCTTGAGGCAGATTTGACAGCCTCTCCAAGCAGTGTGTGTGTAATAATTCCCGATACAAGGGGAGTCGCTGGGAGAGGTACACTGCACAGCCAAGGCTTGGAAGGCACTACGCTGTGATTTTCCTTTTTTTTTTCTAATTAATAGAGATTTGGTTGCCGAGCCGGAAATAAAAAAAAAAAAAAAAGGACTAAAAATAAACAGCTGTATAGTACTTCATTAAGCTGCCTGCTTGGAGTGATTTTCCCATTGATTAGTCTCAGGGATAATTCTAGTTCATTCCTCATTTCATTGCTAATTAACATCAGCTCAGCTCCTGACCACTTGACCGCACTGTCACTGCAAACATGTGCCGCGTTGGCAAGCAGAGGCTGGTTGTGCCGCACTCTGCGCCATCCCTCGGTTATAGTAATAAGGCCTGTATACATAGCTCCCAACTGTCCCTGATTTCGAGGGACTGTCCCTGATTTGGAGCAATGTCCCTCTGTCCCTCTTTCCTCCTCATTTGTCCCTCATTTGTTCTGATCTATATAGCTGTATATAAAATGTACTTTTTATCTTTCAAAAAGTGTTTCCCAGGACTAAACCTTTCTTCCCAATTCTAAATTGCTGCATTTGTACATTTTAAAAGCCAATATAAAGGAATAGTAGTGTTAAAAAAAAAGTCCTTGTGGATTTAATTAACCTTTTTTTTGGTTAATTCTCCTTTAAGGAGGTGTGACAGTGGGCGTGTCCCATACCTACATACATTTGCTGGTAAGTGTCCCTCATTCCCAACTCAAAATGTTGGGAGGTATGTGTATATAGGGTTGCCACCTTTTCTTCAAGCCAAACCCGAACACGTTAGTGGCGCACGGCACTGCGCTTGCTTAACTCAACGGGGCTGGGCTGCAATTGCACATGGCTACAGCACAGTGGCATGGGATTTTAGGGGTTAAAAGCAGGTGGTGAGGAGCAAACATAACACTTCTTCACCACTTGTCAAATACTTCTAAAAAATTATCTACTGTGGATCACTCTTCAGGGTGCCCTGCGACTCCATTTACACTTGTGGTTGGGAGACAGTAAAAATTAGAGGTTGGGCTGTGTTTTTACTGCTACCCATCTGTTCCCCTTAAAGTGGATGTAAACCCAATGTCATCCTTTCTAAACTCCTGCCATAGGGGTTATCTATAAGGATATACATGCCTACTGCATGTATCTTTACCTGTCAAATGTCTCCCCTCTGTCTGTTATGAGACCCGAAAAACTGAAGATTCTGTGGTTGGGTCTGTTGTCTGGAGCTCGGTGGGTGGAGTGGTGATGTCAGTAGATTCCCCGCCCACCTCTACACTCCCCTTGTCAATATGCATTTTCTCCTGTGTATTTCTAACACTGAACTTCTGCTATGATCTCTAACATCCAGTGAAAAGACAGGAAAGTAACCACATGACTTCAGCATGCCAAATCATGCTGAGGTGTGGAACAGCCAATCCTTGCAGAGCTGCTGAAGAAAGGAGTGGGGGAGGGAATTAAAAAATAATGCCTGTGTCTTAGACTAATGCACGAGATATGTAAATCACCTGTCACTCACAGCAAGGGGGAGGATTTGACAAAGTTTTTCTCAGTTTGTCAAGTTTTATCTCACTGAACAATAAAAGAGGATTGCTCAGAGTTGGATTAACTCTTTGTGGTAAGACTGGGCTCAAATGATAGGAAATCTTATACTCTACATTATGGCATCAAAAAAAAAAATTGGGGGTTTACATCCACTTTAAGCTGCAAAGGCAGCAGAGGGGGATGTGCACATGCCACAGCCACAATGTTTTGCATCACGGTGCAGCAAAAATTGTCCGCACTGTTGGGTTTCAGCGAGCAGTAATGCCTGCCCATCCAAGTGAATGGGGGCTTCCTGCATCCATGTGCAATGCATTCAGTTGCTGTTGCACTGCTGTGGGGTTTAAACACTGCCTGTCAAATGCCCTGTGAAGAGCGATCCAAATGTGGATTGCTCTTCAGAGGGCACCACATTTGTAAATGAGCCCTAAGGCTGTTCAGCCACTCCAGTATATTCTGTGAAATCAGCAGGGAACTGGGGACAGGAACAGGACTATCGCTGAGTAACCTCTTGTCTGTGGCAATTGTAAAAAAAACATCTGCTCAGCTGGGGGCCAGGGGAAGGAAAAGGACTATTTAACCCCTGGGCTCAAGTGCTCACCTCTTATGGAGATCCAGACCGGACTGTGGCTCTGGGCTCCATCGGCCCAGCTGGTGGCCAGGGGAGGAACATGAGTAGTTAATGTTATCAGCCACAAGTTCTTGTCTTTATTCAGCAGTTCCGGCAATTTAATCCAAGTCCCGATGACCACTTCTATACCAATCCGCCGGGAATGTAATTTGCCGGGAACTGCAGAACATGGATTACTCCGCCGGGACTATTTGATGATTTCCGGGCTCAGGCGGAGTAATCCATGTGCTGCGGTTCCCTGCAACTACATTCCCAGGCGGATTGGTATAGAAGTGGACATCGGGAACTGCTGAATTTCAGTAAAAAACACACTAAAGTGAATTTTTCTTTTAAATATGTATTTTACTGAAATTCCTAGACCTTTGCGGTAATATGTGACATAAAAAATTGGAACTACTACCACCATTTTATTCTCTAGGGTGTCTGCTTTCAGGAAATATATAACGTTTGGGGGTTTTGTGTAATCTTCAGGCCTAAAATGATTTTTTAACCACTTCAGCCCCGGAAGGATTTGCCCCCTTCCTGACCGAAGCATCTTTTTTCGATTTGGCACTGCGTCGCTTTAGCTGACAATTGCGCGGTCGTGCGATGTTGTACACATGCAAAATTGAAGTTCTTTTTTTCCCACAAATAGAGCTTTCTTTTGGTGGTATTTGATCACCTCTGCGGTTTTTATTTTTTGCGCTATAAACAAAAAAAGACCGTCAATTTTGAAAAAAAAAAGCAATATTTTTTACTTTTTGCTATAATAAATATCCCCAAAAAAATATATAAAAAAATTTTTTTCCTCAGTTTAGGCCGATATGTATTCTTCTACATATTTTTGGTAAAAAAAAATTGCGATAAGCGTATATTGATTGGTTTGCGCAAAAGTTATAGCATCTACAAAATAGGGGATAGATTTATGGCATTTTTTTATTATTATTATTTTTTACTAGTAATGGCGGCGATCTGCAATTTTTATCGGGACTGCGACATTATGGCGGACACATTGGATACTTTTGACACTATTTTGGAACCATTGTCATTTATACAGCGATCAGTGCTATAAATAGCCACTGATTACTATACAAATGACACTGGCAGGGAAGGGGTTAAACACTAGGGGGCGATTAAGGGGTTAAGTGTGTCCCGGGGAGTGATTCGAACTGTGGGGGGGGTGGGCTACCACTGACATGACAGCGATCACTGCTCCTGATGACAAGGAGCAGTAGATCCCTGTCAAGTCACTAGGCAGAACAGGGAAATGCCTTGTTTACATTGGCATCTCCCTGTTCTGCCTCTCCGCCTCACGATCGCGGGCCGCCGGCGAACATCGAGTTCGCGGGACCCACGGGCCCGCTCCCATGGCGGGCGCGCGGGCGCGCAAGGCAGAAAATTTTAATGGACGTACAGGTACGCCCATTTGCCTGTACGAGCCATTCTGCCTAGATACAGTGCCTTGCAAAAGTATTCGGCCCCCTTGAACTTTTCAACCTTTTGCCACATTTCAGGCTTCAAACATAAAGATATAAAATTTTAATTTTTTGTGAAGAATCACCAACAAGTGGGACACAATTGTGAAGTGGAACGAAATCTATTGGATATTTTAAACTTTTTTAGCAATTAAAAAACTGAAAAGTGGTGCGTGCAAAATTATTCGGCCCCTTTACTTTCAGTGCAGAAAACTCACTCCAGAAGTTCAGCGAGGATCTCTGAATGATCCAATGTTGTCCTAAATGACTGATGGTGATAAATAGAATCCACCTGTGTGTAATCAAGTCTCTGTATAAATGCACCTGCTCTGTGATAGTCTCAGGGTTCTGTTGAAAGCGCAGAGAGCATCATGAAGACCAAGGAACACACCAGGCAGGTCCGTAATACTGTTGTGGAGAAGTTTAAAGCCGTATTTGGATACAAAAAGATTTCCCAAGCTTTAAACATCCCAAGGAGCACTGTGCAAGCGATCATTTTGAAATGGAAGGAGTATCAGACCACTGCAAATCTACCAAGACCTGGCTGTCCCTCTAAACTTTCAGCTCAGACAAGGAGAAGACTGATCAGAGATGCAGCCAAGAGGCCCATGATCACTCTGGATGAACTGCAGAGAACTACAGCTGAGGTGGGAGAGTCTGTCCATAGGACAACAATCAGTCGTACACTGCACAAATCTGCCCTTTATGGAAGAGTGGCAAGAAGAAAGCCATTTCTCAAAGATATCCATAAAAAGTCTCATCTAAAGTTTGCCCCAAGCCACCTGGGAGACACACCAAACATGTGGAAGAAGGTGCTCTGGTCCGATGAAACCAAAATCGAACTTTTTGGCCACAATGCAAAACGATATGTTTGGCGTAAAAGCAACACAGCTCATCACACTCAACACACCATCCCCACTGTCAAACATGGTGGTGGCAGCATCATGGTTTGGGCCTGCTTTTCTTCAGCAGGGACAGGGAAGATGGTTAAAATTGAGGGGAAGATGGATGCAGCCAAATACAGGACCATTCTGGATGAAAACCTGTTGGAGTCTGCAAAAGACCTGAAACTGGGACGGAGATTTATCTTCCAACAAGACAATGATCCCAAACATACAGCAAAATCTACAAAGGAATGGTTCACAAATAAACGTATCCAGGTGTTAGAATGGCCAAGTCAAAGTCTAGACCTGAATCCAATCGAGAATCTGTGGAAAGAGCTGAAAACTGCTGTTCACAAACGCTCTCCATCCAACCTCACTGAGCTCGAGCTGTTTTGCAAGCAAGAATGGGCAAGAATTTCAGTCTCTCCATGTGCAAAACTGATAGAGACATACCCCAAGCGACTTGCAGCTGTAATCGCAGCAAAAGGTGGCTCTACAAAGTATTAACGCAAGGGGGCCGAATAATTTTGCACGCCCCACTTTTCATTTTTTTATTCGTTAAAAAAGTTTCAACAATCCAATAGATTTCGTTCCACTTCACAATTGTGTCCCACTTGTTGGTGATTCTTCACAAAAAATAAAAATTTTATATCTTTATGTTTGAAGCCTGAAATGTGGCAAAAGGTTGAAAAGTTCAAGGGGGCCGAATACTTTCGCAAGGCACTGTATATGCCTAGCGGCGGTTGGCCGCCGTTAAAGTGTAACAAAGGCAAAACAATTTTTCTTCGTTTTGGGTAGAGTGGAGAGGGATTAGAATGCCTGTCAGTTTTTATTGTTATCTGTGCCCCCATTAGGGAGTTTCATCCTCTTTCTATTTGTCCTGTCTACCATTATCATCGAAAGTGAAAGTAAATCACAAGTTTTGGGTTGTCCTCAGAAAAGATATAGGGGGGAAATCTTCCAGTGGGGACACTAGTTCTGGTGACCTGGGGGTCCCAAGGAATTCCATTAATTTGCAGGGATTTCCTCTCACTTCCTGTTTGGCTATGGGACAGGAAGTGAAGGGAAATCTCCACAATGGGATACAGATGGCGAAAAAAAAACTCATAGGGTTTATACCCCTTCCTTGCTCTATTCAAAATTTAAAAAAAACCCCAGAAAATTGTTTCATACTTACCGTAAATATTATAAAAGAAAAGGTTAAGGACTCCCCCATCATTCTCCATATTATAGAATACCGAGGGAGGGTACGTATGCTGCCATGGATATGCACCAGGAAAGAAAAATTACGGTAAGTATGAAACAATTTTCTGTTTTCCTGGTGCATCCATGGCAGCATACTAGTGATAAATACCTAGCTGAGACGGGTGGGTAATGCTTAGAAAAAAAATATTTTATTGACACCGATTTAAAGAAACCCTATCAGACAGCTGGAGGAGAATGATGGGGGAATCCTTAAGCTTTTCTTTTATAATATTTACTGTCCTA
Source organism: Lithobates septentrionalis (assembly GCA_037952835.1). Lineage (NCBI taxonomy): Eukaryota > Metazoa > Chordata > Amphibia > Anura > Ranidae > Lithobates > Lithobates septentrionalis. The sequence continues at coordinate 2,362,691 of JBBDGP010001667.1, read as the reverse complement.
AGGGGCGGATCCAAAGGTGGAGCTTATCACTAGTATGCAGCCAAGGATGCACCAGGAAAAAGTTTTGCCTATAGTTTTACTTTAAGGATTAGAAAGCTGTAATATATGATTTTTTTTTGAGGAGGGGTTTAACCCCTTCCTGCCGAGTGTACGCAGATATGCAGCCTCTGCTTTCGGGGGTTATGCCGGGATGATGCCCGCAGCTGCAGGCATCATCCCGGTACCATTTTTTAGAGCGGGCGATCGGCTATCCAGGGATAACAACCAACAATTGTTATCCCTGAGGAGTGGGAGGGGACATCCCCCCCTTCCGCCGCTCTGACCGGGCCTCCTGTCCCACCGGGAGACCCGATCCTCGATCCGCCACTTCCGGCGGCTAGAGAGAGACTGGCATGAAGCCGGAAACAGCTTAGGTTAGAGGTCTTTTAGACCCCCCGATCCCTCCATAAAGAGTACCTGTCACCATCTATTACTGTCACAAGGATTGTTTACATTCCTTGTGCCAGCAATAAAAGTGATCAATTTTTTTTTTTTTAAACACAATTTAATGATATAAAAATAAATCTGAAAAAAAAAAAAAAAATTTTAAAGCGCCCCCGTCCCCGCGAGCTCGCGCAGCAAAGAAAACACATAAGGAAGTCTCGCCCCCATATGTAAACGGTGTTCAAATCACACATGTGAGGTATCGCCACGATCGTCAGAGTGAGAGCAATAATTCTAGTACTAGACCACCTCTGTAACTCTAACCTGGTAACCGTAAAAAAAATTTAAAGCGTCGCCTATGGAGGTTTTTAGGTCCCATAGTTTGTTGCCATTCCACGAGTGCGTGCAATTATAAAGCGTGACATGTTTGGTATCTATTTACTCTGCGTAACATCATCTTTCACATTATACAAAAATTGGGCTAACTTTACTGTTTCATTTTTTTTAAATTCATGAAAGTGTCCCTTTTACCAAAAAAGTTGCGTTTAAAACACCACTGCACAAATACCGTGTGACATAAAATATTGCAACAATCGCCATTTTATTCTATAGGGTCTCTGCTAAAAAAAATAAATAAATAAATATATATATATATATATATATATATATATATATATATATATATATATATAATGTTTGGAGGTTCTAAGTAATTTTCTAGCAAAACATATGGATTTTAACTTGTAAACACCAAATGTCAGAAATAGGCTTAGGCGTGAAAGCCGGAAGTTCAGCCCCTCTCCTCCTTCCCCCGCCGCCGGGCCATTCATAAAGTGCAGCATACGCAGTAGGTAACCGGCTGTGAAGCCGCAAGGCTTCACAGCTGGTTTCCCTTAGACAAGAGGCAGCGGCAGCACCCGAGAGCCGATTGAAAAATTGGCTCGAGTGAGGACACCGCTGGATTCCTGGACAGGTACAGTATTTGTAGCTGCTGACTTTTATATTTTTCTAAAGGAGCCTGGAGCTCCTCTTTAATACTGCTTTAACCACTTAAGGACCGAGCCTCTTTCTGAGATTTGTTGTTTGCGAGTTAAAAACAGTTTTTTTTTGCTAGAAAATTACTTAGAACCCCTAAACATTATACATTTTTTTTCCCAACACCCTAGAGAATAAAATGGCGGTCGTTGCAATACTTTCTGTCACACCGTATTTGCACAGCGGTCTTACAAGCACACTTTTTTTTTTTGGAAAAAATACACTTTTTTTAATTAAATAATAAGACAACAGTAAAGTTAGCCCAATTTTTTTTTATATTGTGAAAGATGATGTTACGCCGAGTAAATTGATACCCAACATGTCACGCTTCAAAATTGCGCCCGCTCGTAGAATGGCGACAAACTTTTACCCTTAAAAATCTCCATAGGCGATGTTTAAAAAATTCTACAGGTTGCATGTTTTGCGTTACAGAGGAGGTCTAGGGCTAGAATTATTGCTCTCGCTCTACCAATCATGGCGATACCTCACATGTGTGGTTTGAACACTGTTTGTATATGCGGGCGCTAGTCACGTATGTGTTCGCTTCTGCACGTGAGCTCGTCAGGACGGAGCGCGTTTAATAATTTATTTTTGTTTCTTATTTATTTTACCTTTTTTTTTACATTTTTAAACAGTTTTTTTTTTTTTTTTAAAGTGTCACTTTTATTCCCATTACAAGGAATGTAAACATCCCTTGTGATAGAAAAAAGCATGACAGGACCTCTTAAATATGAGATCTGGGGTCAAAAAGACCTCAGATCTCATATTTACACTAAAATGCATTAAAAAAAAAAATTGTCATTTAAAAAAATGAAAAAAATAATGGCCCTTTAACCACTTAAGCCCCGGACCATTTGGCTGGCCAAAGACCAGAGCACTTTTTGCGATTCGGCACTGCGTCGCTTTAACTGACAATTGCGCGGTCGTGCGACGTGGCTCCCAAACAAAATTAAAGTCCTTTTTTTCCCCACAAATAGAGCTTTCTTTTGGTGGTATTTGATCACCTCTGCGGTTTTTATTTTTTGCGCTATAAACAAAAAAAAGAGCGACAATTTTGACAAAAACGCATTATTTTTTACTTTTTGCTATAATAAATATTCCCAAAAATATATTAAAAAAAATGTTTTCCTCAGTTTAGGCCGATATGTATTCTTCTACATATTTTTGGTAAAAAAAATCGCAATAAGTGTTTATTGATTGGTTTGCGCAAAAGTTATAGCATCTACAAAATAGGGGATAGTTTTATGTCATTTTTATTAATAATTTTTTTTTTTACTAGTAATGGCGGCAATCAGCGATTTTTATCATGACTGCGACATAATGGCGGACAGATCGACACTTTTGGCACTATTTTGGGACCATTCACATTTATACAGCGATTAGTGCGATTAAAAATGCATTGATTACTGTGTAAATGTGACTGGCAGTGAAGGGGTTAACCAGGAGGGGGCACTGCAGGGGTTTAGTGTGTCCTAGGGAGTGATTCTAACTGTGGGGGGGCGTGGCTATGTGTGACACATCACTGATCACCGCTCCCGATTACAGGGAGCTGTGATCAGTGTCCTGTCACTAGGCAGAATGGGGAAATGCTTGTTTACATCAGCATTTCCCCCTTCTTCCTCTCCTTGAGACGATCGCAGGTATCCCCGCGGACATTGAGTCCGCGGGACCCGTGATCACACTCACGGAGCTCGCAGCGCCGCATGAGCGACCACATGGCAGCAAATTTAGAGGGACGTACCTGTACGTCCATTTGCCTGTCTGTGCCATTCTGTCGACGTAAATGTTCGTGCGGCGGTCGGCAAGTGGTTAAGAGCTATGAGTGGAAGTGACGTTTTGACGTCGCTTCCGCCCTGCAGTGATATGGAGACGGGTGGGGGCCATCTTCCCCTCACTTGTCTCCATACCCAGGCAGGGGACAGACGCAATCACTTCCGCCGCTGCCGATGGCTCCGGTAAGCGGCGGAGGGCCGCTTACTGCAGTCTGGTCACATAATTTGTAATAAAAACATCTTTGCCATTCTGAAGCTTCCCTCCAACCACTTTGCATATTATTTTATATATACTGTGATTCTGTACTTGCCAAACATGCTGCAGAAATCTCCCTCCACTGAGTCTGGCTGCAGCCATTTTAACTGTGGGCAGCTGAAGATGCTGCCTGTTCACTTCCTGGCTTTACACAGACACACAGAGGCACACCTCCAGCTCTGCAGCTCTCATTGGCCCTCTTATGACTCACCCCCCTCCCCTCCTGACAAACTCTCATGAGAGTGATAGAGATAGCTGTGCATGATGTCATAAGCCTAGGATAATGACCAGACAAGAAACAGGAAGTGGGCTGTATAAGGTATTTACTGGCAGAAAAAAAAATGTTTTACTATCCAAAGTTAAAACAACAACAAGGACAGAGGATTTAATAGATGGAAAGATGAAAAAATGACTGAAGTTCCGCTTTAAGGAAACCCTTTACATGCAGTGGGCAATCCTCACTGGCCTATAAAGAGGAGCACACTATAGATGGGTCCAGCTTTGGCACAGGGAGTTGATCTTTGCATACTGGGCACACATTTATGCCCCCTGAAGATGTCCCGTTCAGTGCAGTCGGTGGTCATCTTCCATCTGCCTTGAATACATTTTCAAATCAGTGTAAAGATCCAGCACCACGGGCTGATTGTAATGACCATTTCACTTACTGAAAAAAGAAAATCCATCCCTTTCAGAGCTTTTAAATGATGAAAAGAGATTAAGAGGGATAGGAATATGTGAGCGTTCCACTCTCCCGAAATGTGCGGCGCTCTATGAAATGTGCCTGCGATTCTGTTTTCTTCTAATCTGCAGACTAGCAGCATTGTTCTGCAGAGGGACACAAATTGCACCATATAGGGATAAAAATTGCAACTCCGGATTTCTGGCATGGAATCCCAGTTTTTCCATATGGAGGTCCATATGCTTTAAGGTCTGAATCAATATTTTTGGCTCCTATACCCCGATGCACAGCTTTTACCTAAATAAAACTTCTGTCACAGTCTTTGTTATTGATGCCCCCACAAAAGGCATGGTACAGCACGTCTGACTGCCGCCCCCCTGCCCCCCCCCCCCCCCCACCACCACCTCCGACCAGAAGACGCTGTTAAACTGCGTAATAAAATCCGAGGAGATTTATACCGATAGGAGTAAAATTTTAGGATGACTGAAACCAATCGTCAATGTGTAATCACTGGAGATCAATATTTTTATCAGCACACCTGCCATTGACAGGCTTCCTCTGCTTCTTTTACAGCGACATCCTTGTGCCGTTTTATGGTTCCGCTTACAAAGAAACAAAGTCTTTTGTATTCTCGTCTCAGGATGTATGGTGTTGTTTTTTTTTTTTTTGGTGGCTGCAACAGAAAGGGGCTTTACACTCGGCGCTTTGATTTGATCAAATCATATTATGATACAGCAAAAAGCTATATACAATTACAGTAAGCATTTCAAAAGTGTTACAAATCAAAATAATAAGCTTAAAGTGTTACTAAACCCACAACAGTAAAATCAGTCTGTATATGCAGTAAAGCATGCTTGTTATACTCACTGTGGAACCTAAGGGGTTAATCTTCTGCATTGCGTAAAAAGGCTGTTTGATCCTGTCTTCTTTGATCCTCCTCTTCTTCCACTGTCCTCAATCCATCTCCCGATAAGACAGAGCCTTGGAGGCATTCTGCACATGCTCAGTTTGATGTGTATTGCTAGAGAGTTTTTTCTTGGGAGGGTGCATGTGATCAATACAGGGCCAATCAGCACTGTCCAGACAGAACATCAGAGGTCATGCAGCCTCATAGGATAGTCAGAGTAGAATGAAAATTTTCCTACAAGCTTTAAAGTGGTTGTAAACCCCATTACAACCACTTTAACCTACAGGGAAGCCTAGATTAAGGCTTACATGTAGGTGCAAGAAATATCTCCCAAACCTAAAAGGTTTAGGAGATATTTGCAGGAATAGCGGCACCGATGTCTACGGCGCACTGAGCGTGCCGTTTCTAATGGCGATCATGCCGTTAGAGGCGGCACCAGTGCGCATGTGCGGGAGTGACGTCATCGCAGCTCCGGCCAGTCACAGCGACGGAGCTGCGATACCCAGAAGTCAGTCCGGGATAGATGGTGGCGTCGGAGGAGGCGAATGAGGGCCGATGCCAGGGCTTCGATCTCAGGTAAGTAATTCATAATGAGCTAGTATGCTATGCATACTAGCTCATTATGCATTTGCCTTGCAGGGTCCATTTTTTTTTTTTATTAAGAGGCTTTACTTCCTCTTTAACCAGACACTGATAGAAGCATACCCCCCAACATTTTGAGATGGGAATAAGGGACGCCTACTAGCAAACGTATGTAGGCATAGGATGCGCCCCCTGCCACACCCCCTTAAAGGAGAATTAACCCAAAAACAAAAACGGTTAATTAAATCCACAAGTGCTTTTTTACCACTACTATTCCTTTATATTGGCTTTTAAAAGTTACAAATGCAGCAATTTAGAAATTGAATGAAAGGTTTAGCACTGAAATACACTTTTTGAAAGATAAAAAGTGTATTTTATATAAATCTATATAGATCAGACCAAAATGAGGGACAAATGAGGAGGAATGAGGGACAGAGGGACATTGCTCCAAATCAGGGACAGTCCCTCGAAATCAGGGACAGTTGGGAGCTATGATAGAAGGCACAAGACTGCTATATACTGCTGATGAGAAAAGGTATTTAGCAGTTTACATTTACTAAAATAATTGCATTTCCATGTTCTGTGTACTGTGGGAGACCAGATATAGTGAATGCAGGCTCCTGGGTTTAAAGCGATATTAACCCCAAAAGCAAACATTTATTATATTGCAGCTAACCAATTCTTAGATGTGGTGGCTGCATTCGTTTTCTTTTTTAGGCTTTCTTTCTTCTATTTTCCCCTGGTGATTTGGCTAATTAGTCTGTTGCTTTACAAAAGAATAAGCTCTCCTGCAGATGTATCAGTTTCAGGGATTATTATTATTATACAGGATTTATATAGCACCAACAGTTTGCTCAGTACTTTACAACATGAGGGTAGACAGTACAGTTACAATACAATTTAATACAGGAGGAATCAGAGGGCCCTGCTCATTAGAGCTTACAGTCTAGAAGGGATGAGGTACAGGGGTACTTACAATGATCCGCTGTTATTTTAGTTATATAAAACTTTTACCCTAAAAGAAACAAAAAACAGTTTGCAGTAACTGCTTATAAAGTGTGAGCTGGAGTTTGGCTTCAGTTTGTTTGTGTATCTAAATTTGCTAGTACATCTAACGCTCCCCCCCCCAAACTGACAATGCTGCTGCCCAAAAATACCCCAGTGCTCCTTCATCCAGAGTGGAGGTGTGTTACTGGCCTGATCACCAGGTGAAAACAGAGGGGAAAAGCCTAAAATAAGAAAATGAATGCAGCCGCCACATCTAGTGATTGGTAAGCTGCAATATATTACATGTTTGGTTTTGGATTTAATCTAGGGTTGCCACTTTTTCTTCACGCCAAACCCGAACACTTTAGTGGCACACAGCAAAACTTTTTTTCTTAGCATACTCTATAATCCTTTATGGGATTGTAAAAGACTTGGGAAACCTTTGGGTGCTCCAAAGAGAATAGTAATGTGACGGGCATAGTGCCCCCTCACCCTCCTATCAGGCCCTGTTCTGAGCTACATTCCTGTCTGAATATTGTGTCCGGGTTTCAGGTGGACTGAAACCCGCCCACATGATTCAAAACCCGAACTGTCTGGGTGAAACCGACCCAAAACAGCCCTGCTATGTCTCCAGTGTGAAAGACTGGAGCGGTGCGCTAGCAGGACGGGAAAAAAAATCCTGCTAGCAGCATCTTCGGAGCGGTGAAGGAGCGGTGTGTATACACCGCTCCTTCACCGCTTCTGCCCATTGAAATCAATGGGGCAGCGCGGCAATACCGCAGAGGCACTTTGCGGGGTTTTTTAACCCTTTCTCAGCCGATAGCGGGGGTAAAACCGCCCCGCTAGTGGCTAAATACCGCTACCAAAACGACGGTAAAGCGCTGCTAAAAAAAGCGTCGCTTTACTGCCGACGCACCACCCGCCCCAGTGTGAAAGGGGCCCTAATCAGTTCCCACAAAGTGTCAGATTGCTTATCACACGATCACATTTCCACTATAAGTTGCTGATCGCCACTAGTGTTAAAAAAATAAATAAAAATTATAAAAATTCCTGTAAATATATCATAGATTTATATTTCATGCAAACCAGTTATAGTCAAAGGAGCTGCTGAGATGTGATAGGGAGGAAAAGCTCAGCATAGAAACTCACTGAAAACTGAGCATGTGCAGAGTTGCCACCACACATGCAGAAGGCCTAGCTGAATTAGGGATTTGGACAGAAGGGGAGATAGAGAGCTGCAGGATCAACCAGATTTTTTGCAGAATACAGAAAACACATCTCATAGTGGCTGAGTGAGTATGAACAGCATGTAATACACTATTTAATGATAGTTTTATATGATGTGGGTTTAGTGACACTTTACACTTTCATTGCTATCTCTGATGATATAGAGAAGATGTGCATTTAGTTGTAATCCTAGTATAATGAATAGAGATGCCACTAGAGCAAGAAGACAGAGACATCTAGAAGTGTTGTGATTGCTGTCCATTGGAGAGATTTCTCAACACTTCCTGTCCTTGTGACACCCACAACAGGAAGTGCAGGTACATTTCCTCAATGAAGATACATACAGAAATAAAAACCTGATACTTCTTCATAATGTGCAAAACTAAAATTAAAATTTGGCTGGAGTTGGGCTTCCACCCTTTGATCCGTTGACTATGTAATGAAATAATCCTGTTTCTTATGTGTTGCCAAGATCTATGAGTGTTTATAATAGTCCTGATCACAGCCTCCAGGTCCTGATCTCTGGCAGACAAGTCAGTCTCAAAATTTCTTGTCAAGACCAGACTTCTTCTTTAATAACTTTTCACCTTTTTTTTTACTTTGGAGAGTTCTTTGTTTTGCATGGGGTTCCTGTATAAAAATAATAGTAAACCCCCTTCGTGTCCAGGAAGGTGGGCAGATTTCAGCTCCTGCGGTAATTTGTGGGCTCAGAATTCCGTAGCTTTCACTGTTCTATTCTTTACCGCATTACCTCACCCCAGCAACACTCACATCTCCCTCCAATGGCATTCAGTTTCCATCCCATTCACAGTGGACGGGGATCATATCTCCGAGCCACTTAGAAACACAATGATCTTTACCCCTGAGAATGCAAACGCTTTCTTAGTCAAATCTATTGATCTGACCCTCTATTTCTGGCTTTCTATTCCCTCACTTGCTTGTTTGAAAAAGCTGGATGTTCTTACAGCAAAGAGAACCGGGCCGGGTGTAAGTGGCTCTGCTGGCACTAAAGATAGTTTCTAGATTGTAAGCTCTAAAGAGCAGGGCCCTCTGATCCCTCCTGTATTGATTTGTATTGTAATTGTATTGTCTGCCCTCATGTTGTAAATTGCTGCGCAAACTGTGGGCGCTATATAAATCCTGTATAAAAATAATAATAATAGTGCTCAGTGGAAGGCTGCAGGTCGTCATTGGCGCAGACCATTGAGATAAATTACAGGTGATTTTAATCTCATGATGTTGAGCATTTTTTTTAAATCAAAAAGGTTTTTATTGAACATCTTCCAATGCACAGTTATATCAATGACTTTAACATCCTTATGCAAATATATATCACAGTTACCTCTGGTGGTGTTACACATCGCGATGTTGAGCAATTTAAATTAAATCTCTGCATAAAAAAAAAAAAAATGGCCACTGGGATCTTTATGCCAAAATGTACTGTCTACAACTGGGATATCTAAACCCTCCAGCTGTTGCGGAACTACATGTCCCATGAGGCATTGTAAAACTCTGACATTCACAGACATTACTAAGCATGATGGGAATTGTAGTTCCTGAACAACTGGAGGGCCATAGTTTGGGGACCCCTGGTCTACAACAACCGCAAGTCCAAAAAAGTTGGGACGCTGTGCAAAAATCTACTTAAAAACAGAATGCAATGATTTGCAGATCTCATAAACCTATATTTTATTCAAAGTAGAAAATACTCGTAGAAAACATCTCAAATGTGTAAACTCAGAAAATGTACCGTTTCAAGAATAAAATAAGGTCATTTTGAAATTGATGGCAGTAACATGTCTGAAAAGAGTTGGGGCAGGGCAATAAAAAGCTGGCAAAGTAAGTGGTACTAACAAGGAAGAACTGGAACCTGCCATGAGGTCTCCTCCATCATTCCAGTGTCTGTGCTCTCGGCTGTCATGGGTGCTTCCATCTTTTCCCAATCCATCTTCTATGTTCTTACTCTTATGCCCCGTACATACGATCAGACATTCCGACAACAAAATCCATGGATTTTTTCCGACGGATGTTGGCTCAAACTTGTCTTGCATACACACGGTCACACAAAGTTGTCGGAAAATCCGATCATTCTGAACGTGGTGATGTAAAACACGTACGTCGGGACTCTAAACGAGGCAATAGCCAATAGCTTTCGTCTCTTAATTTATTCTGAACATGCGTGGCACTTTGTGCGCCAGATTTGTCTACACACGATCGGAATTTAAAGGATCGGATTTTGTTGTCGGAAAATTTGATAGCCTGCTCTCAAACTTTGTGTGTCGGAAATTCCGATGGAAGAAGTCCGATGGAGCCCACACACGATCAGAATTTCCAACAACGCGCTCCGATCGCACATATTCCGTCGGAAAGTCCGATCGTGTGTACAGGGCATTAGGCTGCTTGATTGGCCAGGCCACGTTGACATTACGCCAGCACATGCGCATGGGATTCCTGTCGTTATGGAATGTATGCTAAGCTGCGCAGGCACGGAGAAGAGCTTATGATAGAAGAGACCAATATTTCTTTTCGTTTAGGTTTATGTCCATTGGAACATTCCAGTTCCATTTGGATCCAAGTGGAAATAAAGAGGTGAATACTTACCAGTTCAACCGGCCCTCGCAAGCACAGGCATCTTCTTTTGGGGGTCTTTTGGCCTCTTCATTGAACAGAGGGGTATGTTGTCACTCCTGAGCATGAGCAGGAGCTGGTCATCCCGGCACTAGAGCTGAGCTGCGCTTGCACAGCTCAGTTTACAGTTCTGGAGAAGACAGCAAGCAGCCAGGTAAGTAGGACCATTTTATTGCAGAATAGATGCATGTCTCAATAAAAGCCTGCCTGCTCGCTGTTTCTTACAGCAGAACTTCAGTTCCGCTTAACCCTTCTTTTGTTCTTCAACACGTTGCATGCCCACTAGCAAAAGGTTAAGGTGAAACAGTTATGTCCTCCATTCAGGGTAGAGTGATAGTGCCTCCTGATTACCCGTCCTCCAAACAAAGTATGCTCACCCATCCACGCCCCCTCATTGGAGCCCTCACTTCTTTGCTCTAATGAAGGGGGCTTTCTGGGTATTGAGGAGCATATGACCTCATCCATGTGACAATACAGTAAAACCTTGGTTTGAGAGTAACTTGGTTTGAGAGCATTTTGCAAGACAAGCAAATTTTTTAAATAAATTTTGACTTGATATACAAGTAGCGTCATGTCACAACTAAGTATAAAAGAGAAGAGAGGCGCCTCTAAGTGTAGCAATATGGTTACATTTAATGAAGGTACAACATTTAGCAACATATTGCTTAGAGGCGCCTCTCTTCTCTTTTATACTCTGTAGCTCCTGCTGGATTTTGCTTCTAATCCCCTTGTGGAGGCTTCCATTTGCGGATGGACATTTTATGTTTACAAAACCTGATCACATTGCTATAATCTTTTTATATGGACTATTATAAACTGAAGGACCTATGAATAAATGGTTGTGGAATGAATCATTTGAGTTTCCATTATTTCTTATGGTGAAATTCGCTTTGATATACAAGTGCTTTGGATTACAAGCATGTTTCCGGAACGAATTATGCTCACAATCCAAGGTTTTACTGTACTCAGTGTTGAGCACCCAATCACTAGGCTCAGACACTGTCATGGGGGGGGGGGGGGGGGGGGCAGTGACATCCTCTGCCTTGGCAAACTCCAACACCAGAGCTCAGGGTGGAGTCCAGCAACAGAGCTATAAGTGATAATAAGGAGGTATTTTTTTGCAAAATACTTTAATTCTTCTTTTGAATCTAGAGCAGGGGTCTCCAAACTGCGGGCCTGGGGGCCCTTTGCTTGCTTTTTTTCTGGCCCCTGGGGCACCATTTTATTCACTGATACAAACAATGGAGCAAAATTCCTCCCACTAACACCAACGATGGAGCACTATTCCTCCTAATGACAACAGCAATGGGGCTCAATTACACCAATAATGGAGCATCATTTGTCCCAATGATGGGGCACAATTTCTCCCAATGACACCAACAATGGGGCCCACTGACACCAATAATGGGGCATAATTTCTCCCAATGACAGGGCACAATTTCTCCCAATGACACCAACAATGGGGCTCAATTACACCAATAATGGAGCATCATTTGTCCCAATGATGGGGCACAATTTCTCCCAATGACACCAACAATGGGGCCCAATGACACCAATAATGGGGCATAATTTCTCCCAATGACGGGGCACAATTTCTCCCAATGACACCAATGGGGCCCAATGACACCAATAATGGAGCATAATTTCTCCCAATGACGGGGCACAATTTTTCCGAATGACACCAACAATGGGGCCCAATGACACCAATGATGGGGCACAATTTCTACCACTGTCACCAAAGATGGGGGGTCGTTTTTTTTTCCCACTGATGTCAGGACCTGTTCTACTACCAATGGCCACAGTCTGGCCCTCCTAAAGTATGCCGGATAGTAAACTGGCCCTTTGTTTATAAAGTTTGGGGACCCCTGATCTAGAGTAATAGGTTCTGTTTATTGCATATCATCTTATACGGTATATATATCCTAGAAATACATTTTAATACAAATGTTGGATGATCTGGATGACATTTGCGTTCACTGCACAAATATCAAATGCTCAGATAAGGGAGTTCAATCTCATTGCCATTTTTACCTATGAAAAAAATTGCTGTCATGCTACTTTGTGCGCTTCTCAACATAACTCAATGTTATCCTAATGTTACGCTAACAATTTATGCAAAGTGTCTTTCTCCCCTTCATGCGTCGCAGTGTAACATGAAAACAGGAATAAAGCTTTCCTAAAGTAGAAAGAAACTGTTCACTTTCAGCTTTATCATTCTGCTTCATGACATCAAAGTTATACTGAGGGGTTGATTTACTAAAACTGAAGAGTGCAAAATCTGTTGCAGCTCTGCAAAGAAACCAATCAGCTTCCAGGTTTTATTGTCAAAGCTAAAGACCTCTTTCACACCGAGGCGCTCAAAAACTGCCCATAAAACCTCGGGCATTTTTGCGGCACATTTCAAGCGATTTTGCGGCACTTTTTTTTAAGGTCACGTGACTCAGAAAAATCATTTTGCGGCACTTTTGTGACGATTTTCAGGCGCTTTTGAAGCGCTTCCCATTCATTTCAATGGACAGGGGAGTTTTTGAGCACTCCAAACATGCTCCAAAGATGCTGCTTGCAGAACTTTTTCCACCGCCCTGCCAGCACACCGCCGCAGTGTAAAAGCATCCATTGATATGAATGGGAAGCAGTTTTCATGAGTTTTTCAGGCCCTTTTTTTAGTGTGAAATCGCCTGAAAAGCGACTCAATGTGAAAGGGGTCTAAAGGATAAGTTCACCTTTTGTAACATGGTACATGTTACACCGATATACATGGTGTAACATGTTACAGATGCACCAGCCCCTGCTCCCCCCCGAACCCCCGGTCTGACAGCTAGCGGGGGATCTTCTCCCTCCCGTTGGCTATCACAATCGGTAAAAAATGGTGTTCTGTGAGTCAGAAAACTACAAGGTCCGACAGCCTTTGCAGTTGTTGGCTTGCAGTTCACAATGAATTACCACGGTGCTGTTGAGTGTTGTGGTAGTTCATTAAAGTGGTTGTAAATTATCACCTTGTAAAACAATCCATTCAGAAACGAAAGGAAAAACATTTTTGTATAGATATAAAAAAAAAATATATTAATACCTTTTTTCCCTTTTTTATAAATGATTACATTCCCTCTGTTCTCAGGTGCATTAGGGCTCAGGGAGGAGAAGAAGTAGCACACTGAGCTTAACAGTGAATGGCTGTGCAGCGGGGGCGTGTCCGGACAAGCCTGATCATTGGAGGAGAGTACACTAAGTTCCCAGCAAAGCTAGAGAACTGACCACGGTGTGCTCTCCTGCTTAGTGTGATCAGTTTTTAATAGGAAAGCAGAGGTAGGAACAGAGGTTTCACATAAAGGAAGCAATACAAAGAGAACAGGATACTTTCTAAGGCTGGGTTCACACTGCCGCATGGAGCGGCTCACAGCAGGGGTCTGGTGCTTCCCTGTTCACCGTTTCAGGTTCGATTTTGAGTCTGAATTTTTTAGCAGAATTCAGACCTAAAATGGACCAGAAGACACACAGGACTCCATTGCAATTCTCTTTCGGAGCCGCTCCATAGAAAGTCGGTCACAATCTCCTGACATGCGAATTGGATGCGGTGAACCCACATCCAATTCACAATAGTGTGAACCGAGCCTCATACAAGTACATGGTACAGAAGGCGCATATCAGGAATATGAAGTGTTGGGTAACAAATGCTTTAAGTCTTCCTGTCACAGTGTAACTGCCTGTCTGTATCGGAGGGACGACCAGACAGATACACAGACAGTCTGCAGGGCGGTGATACTACTACTGATCGTGGGTACAATGCTGTACAGGCCCATTAGGAAAATAATTATAAATGCATTTTTTTTTTACCAGCAAAAAAATGTGCATTCATTATTTTTTTTTCGTAAAGGTGAACTTATAATTTAATTGAACAATCTGAAGTGAGAAGCTGATTGGCCACCATGCGCAGCTGCACCAGATTCTAAGTGCTCAAGTTTTAGTAAATCTCCTCCACTGTGTTATTGTAATCAGCAGACTTAGTTGATTATATTTTATGGTGAAAATATATGGGTGTACAAATTACGTAAACATTGTGTTGGGAAAAAAATGACAAGAAAATACATTTTTTTATTAGTCATTGCTAATAAAAAAACAAGGAAATAAAAATATATGTAATTAAAGCCCTATCTGTCATAAAATAGTCCTTGGGTCTTAGATAAGGTGGCTGAATTAGTTTTAATTTACAGAACTTTTTCCCTTTATTTTCACCTTGTAATCCTGCGAATAACACGCTTCCTGTCCCTGGGTGGCTACGCTAATTCCACTGTATCTATGGTAGCAGGCATGCTTGTCACCCAGACTGTATTACAAATATGTCTACCTATGTTTGTCCTCTTTCCATGGAGGTAGGGGAGAAGTGGGATTCGTAGTTTACAGAATGATTTTTGTGTTTTTAGTTCACGGGTAGTGATAAGGACATTGCATTTCTCTCATGCTCAGCAGATATTTTCTGTCCTTGCTGAAAATATTCTTAGCCTGAAGAAAGAATACTAATGCAGCCACCACATCTAAGGACTGGTAAGCTGCAATGTATAACATTGTGTTCTTTGGTTCCATATGCTATATCCATATGCATAGGATGCATTAAGGTGAAAAAACACAAGCCTTTACAACCCCTTTAAAGTGGTTGCAAAGGCTCAAGGTTTTTTACCTTCATGCATTATATGCATGAAGATAAAAAACCTTCTGTGTGCAGCGCCCCTCAAATACTTACCTGAGCCCATCTCGATCCAGCAACTTGCACGAGAGCAGCGGCTCTCCCAGGTCTCTTCCTCCTCATTAGCTGAGACAGTAGCAGGAGCCATTGGCTCCCACTACTGTCAATCATAGCCAGTAAGCCAATAGAGCGGGGCCAAACCATGCTGAATGGACACACAGAGCAGTGGCTCGGGGGCAAGTCTGCTCAGGTGCCCCCCATAGCAAGCTGCATAGCATAGCAAGAAGATTTACCCCCTTCCTGACCAGGCCATGTTTTGCGATACAGCACAGCGTTAACTTTAACTGACAATTGCGTGGTCAGCAATGCTGTACCCAAATAACATATGTAATAACAGACCGAAATAAATATGTAAGTTATACGATTGGCAAGTGGTTAATAAAAAAATAATAAATCTGCCTTTACTATCACTTACCTGCCTGTACAAGCGCAGCTCATTGCACAAATTCAGTAATGCTGAATGTGACAGAACTCCGATGCATGCGGTAGGAGTGACATCATCTTGGCCCGGCCAATGACGGCCCTGGCCTGGGGAGTTTCCGGGACAGCACATCCCTGAATTCAAGGTGAATATAGTTCCGCTATAAAACCCCTTTCACACTGTGCCGCCACCAGCATCAGCGGTAAAGTGGCGCTATTATTAATTATTTTTATTTTATTATCAGCGGTGCTATTCGTCCGCTAGAGGGGTGGTTTTAACCCCCCGCTAGCGGCCAGAAAGGGGTTAAATCCGCCCGCAATACGCCGCCGGATTTCAATGGGGAGCAGCGGTGGAGGAGCGGTGAGTTCACTGCTCCTTTACCGCTCCAAAGAAGCTGCTGGCAGGACTTTTTCTGACGCCGTGCCAGCGCACCACTCCAGTGTGAAAGCCCTCGGGCTTTCACACTGGAGTGAATGGAGCAGCTGTTTTATGGCGGTTTGCAGGCGCTATTTTTAAATCCTGTAGCGCCTGCAAAACGCTTCATTGTGAAAGGGGTCTAATGCCGCGTACACACGGTCGGACTTTCGGCCCGCAAAAGACCGATGAGATTTTTTCAGCGGAAAATGCGACCGTGTGTATGCTCCATCGGTCTTTTGCTGGCGGAATTCCAGCCAGCAAAAGATTGAGAGCATACTCTCAATTTTTCGGTCGGGAAAAGTTCCTATCCGAAAATGCGATCGTCTGTGGCAATTCCGACGTGCAAAATCCCTACGCATGCTCGGAAGCATTGAACGTCATTTTCTCGGCTCGTCGTAGTGTTGTACGTCACTGCGTTCTTGACGGTCGTAATTTCAGCAAACTTTTGCGTGACCGTGTGTATGCAAGGCAAACTTGAGCGGAATCCCGTTGGAAAAGCCGTCATATCTTTTTCCGACGAGAAAAACGATCGCGTGTACGCGGCATCAGTTGGATAAGTATCTCAACTCTAAAGTTATGCTGTGTATATGGTAACCATTTCTCAGATCTCAATGCTATTGATAAATTGTTCTCCTGACCTCATGTGATATTATTATTATTATTATTATTATTATTATACGAGATTTATATAGCGCCAACAGTTTACTCAGCGCTTTACAATGTATAAGGGGGACAACACAATTACAGTACAGTTCAATACAAAAGGTACAGGAGGGCCCTGCTCGTAGAGCTTACATTCTAAAGGGAGGGGGTGGTGGTACAAAAGGTAATAGCTGCAAAAAATGATTTGATGGGGGTTGATATGTCCCCATCTTCTCTGTGTCTTAGTTATAATAATCATAATTCTTCCTCTACTTGTAATATGTATATGCATGTAATGTATATGTATAATGTATATGTATATGCATGTAATATGTAATGTACCCCCATCAAATCATTCTTTGCAGCTATTACCTTTTGTACCACCACCCCCTCCCTTTTAGAATGTAAGCTCTACGAGCAGGGCCCTCCTGTACCTTTTGTATTGTACTGTAATTGTGTTGTCCCCCTTATACATTGTAAAGCGCTGAGTAAACTGTTGGCGCTATATAAATCTCGTATAATAATAATAATAATAATGTAATATAACACACAGTACATAGGCAATGCTATACTAAACTAAATAGTATCTTCTACTCACTATAACAAAATAATAGCATCTTCTACAGTCCATGCGGAATGTGGCCGTCCTACTACACCAATCACCAGCAGAGAAAAAAGATCTATCGGTGTTTGTGTTTTAATGTATTTCGGCACGTTCTGTATAATGTATTTCCAGCCTCGGAGCTGAACGTGTAAAATGAAATCATAAATATATAATGGGGTGGGTCACATGATCTATCAGGGAGCAGAGATAAGTGCCACTTATACGATTAGATTTCTGCATTTTTGTGCTAAACCGGACTTGAGAGGAAAAGACAAAAGTGCTTATTTTACACCGTTTCTGGCCTAATTTAGATTTCCTTCCCTTGTACTGTTTAATGCATCTCTTTGGGCTAATGGATTTTCTTTTCTCTAATGTGATAAACATTACTTTATATACAGCTTATTAGTTGATAAAACATTACATGTCTATTGAGTGCTGAACGGTTTATGATAACACTGAACAATTAAAATGGCTGAGGAGCTTTTATTTTATATATCACTCTTTAACATTCATTATGAAAATTCTTTGATATCCGCAGTATAACTGATACAATTGGTGTAATAGGTAAGACTGTATTTAAAATGATTGTAAAGGTTTTTTTTTTTTTTTTTTTAATGACAACCATGTCATACTTACCTGCTCTGTGCAAGTGTTTTGCACAGAGTGGCCCCGATCCTTCATTTCTGGGGTGCCGGGCGGTGCTCCTGGCCCCTCCTCTTCATTGGGTGCCCCGTGGAGAGCCGCTTTCCATGGGGGCACCCGTGTGGTCCTGCTGCTCTGTCTATTGACACAGACAGCAGGACTCGGCCCCGCCTCCAGCTCCCGTGTCACTGGATTTGATTGACAGCAGTGGTGAGCCAATGGCTCCTGCTGCTATCAATCTATCCAATGAGGACCCAAGACAGCAGCTGGAGCTGCTGGCCTCGTTTTTGTTGCTGGAACAATCGGGTTCAGGTAAGAAAAAGGGGCGCTGCAGCACAGAAGGTTTTTCACCTTAATGCATAGAATGTATTAAGGTGAAAATCCATGAGACTTTACAACTCCTTTAAAGTGGACTTTTGGTGAAATAACAATCTCTCCTGTATGCCACCCAGCCTCTGAATTTAAAAAGTGAAAATTTGCTATTTTATAGGGAACATCTAGAAATGGTGATTGTTCCTAAAGCGGATCTTCACCTTCCCACCCCGCTTTTCTTTTTTTTTACCTCTGCTTATTTTGTGGTGTGTTCTCCACGGTTCACATACACACCCACCCAGTAGATCCAGCGTTGTCCTTGGGTCCCAACGTCGCCATGTTTTTGTGTGATGTCATTGAGATGCCCATTGGCTCATCTGGGTTCAGCCAACGGGCCTCCTGAAGACATTTCACTAGGCCTGCCACGCTCTTCCTCCTGTCAATGAAACACTAAAGCCTTCTGGGATATGTAACATACATATCCCTGGGGGACACAGTGGACACCGAACACAACATTCGCCTAGGCCAGTAATGGTGAACCTTGGCACCCCAGATGTTTTGGAACTACATTTTCCATGATGCTCATGCACTCTGCAGTGTAGTTGAGCATCATGAAAAATGTAGTTCCAAAGCATCTGGGGTGCCAAGGTTCACCATTACTGGTCTAGGTGAATAACATGTATTGGAGGCGGGACCAAACTCTTTTTTCAGAAAAAAATGGTAAAACACAAAGAAAAGCCGATATTCAGGAAGTGGAGCGGAGGAGGGTTGGGCAGGATGGAATTTTAATTTGAGGGTGAAGATCTGTTTTAGGCAATAGTCCAATAAATCTACCCATTGTCTTGAATTCCTGCTGAAAAATAGCAGTGCACTTCCTGTGCCTTGAGAGTCATAGCTGTATTTCTGCAGTCTGAGATCGTTTAGGGCACTGCTGCCTCTGACTCCTATTATTACCAGATTTAAGGAAAGATTTGGAGCTATCACTACTGTACTGCTCACTGTTCTCCTTGCTGGAGAGGAAGCTCTACCTGTTGACCTGCAGTGCAAGGATCTGCCGTCTTCTGCTTCATTTATTCTATGTATTTATGTATTGTATGTATGTTTTCTCCAACTCTTCACCCAATCAGTTAAATCACCAGTCATTGCTTATATGAGGAACTACAGCCTGAAAGTAATTTTTTTTTCTCTAAAAATAACAAACATGTTATACTTACCTGCTCTGTTGCAGTGGTTTTGCACAGAGCAGCCCAGATCTTCCTCTTCTCGGGTCCCTCTTCGACTCTCTTGGCCCCTCCCTCCTGTTGAGTGCCCCCACAGCAAGCAGCTTGCTATGGGGGCACCCGAGCTGAGTCACAGCTCCCTGTGTCCATTCAGACCTACCTAGGTATTGATATATATGTAGTAGATATAGGAAAAAAATCTGCGCTAAACCCCAACGATATATATATATATATATATATATAATTGATACATATATATATAAAATTAATATTAAACAAAAAGGTGCAGCATCTAAAAAAAATGGAATGTCCAGCTTGTGAAAATGTACAAAAAGAAAAAATGTGCAACCAAAAATAATGAAAAGAAAAAGGATTAGGTAGTGTATGTGAAAAAAACACACATACAATACCTAAACCTTTTTTGTTCACTATAGTGAATACACTGCTCCTAAAGCACCCCTGCCCATTGAAATCAATGGGCAGCGCTGCTGAACCACCGGCAAAGCGACGCCCGGGCGCTGACAGTGTGAAAGTGCCCTAAAGGACAACTTCCTCCTGTAGTTTTCGGTGGGTTGCCTGTAGTGGGTGGAGTCAGCTAGATCCCTCCCACAGCTCTGATTTCTGCACAGGCTATGTACTGCGTAGTGATGATGTCACTGATAATTTTACTACGTAATATCTAGGTTTGTAAGAGGGTTTTGGTGTACACAAAATGGATTTTTATTCTTTGTGGTTTGCCACTTTCCTGCTGCAGTATCCCTGCTTGTCTAAGCTTCTGTGTCAATTGGTGTCTCAGCCTATAGGGGAGGTGAAGTGATCCCCCAAACCTGTTTTATAAGAGGGTCCTAGCTGTGTGTGGAGTCTGCAAGGAAACATGTCTGGGAAAGTAGGGATGCACCGATACTGTGTATTTTCACTCGTACTCATGAAAATGCTCCCGATACCTTAACCGATACTGCGGTGCAATTTGTGTCCATACAAAATGAATTGGCGGAAATCACACTGCAAAGAATTGCATGCAATTTGAACAGGAATGCATGCAGTGCAATTCCTGTCTGAATCGCATGTCATTTCCCCCACCGCTCCTGTGTGTGTGTGAACCCAGTAAATAAAATGTCCCATTGATAACAGCAAAACCACGGCCGCTGGAGGTGCTCACAGGGCTGGAGGAGATGTCTGGCGGTCCACCTCAAAGCTGACATCACCTCCACCGTATACCCACAGGAGTCCCGGAACTTCTCCTCCAGCCCTGTGAGCACCTCCAACGGCCGTGGTTTGCCTTCATCGTCAGGATGGAGACACTACAGATATGGATTTGACTAGATATTTACTTTGTGAGTTATAACGTTTTAATAAACTGCCTATTGCTGCACTACATGGCGCTTTGCTTTCTTTACTGGGTTCACACACACAGGAGTGGTGGGGGAAATCGCATGCGATTTAGACAGGAATCACACATTCCGGTTCAATGAGGATATTTGCCAGCACGCCATGAATCATTAAGTAGAGTCCAAACATTTTTTTATTGAAGCATGATCACATCAGAAAAAATGGTAGTGCAACATTTCGGAGTGACGCAGGACCCCTTCGTCAGGCATGTTCAAATCCCATGCGATTCTTTGCACTGCGATTTGCACCCATTCATTTTGTATGGACGCAAATCACACCGCAAAGTACCGAAAGTATTGGTACTCGGTATCGGTGAGCACTTGACCGAAAGTATCGGAACTCGGTATCGGTGAGCACTTGACCGAAAGTATTGGTCCTCAGTATCAGTGAGCACTTGACGGAAAGTAGTATCGGTACTCGGTATCGGTGAGCGCTTGACCGAAAGTATTGGTACTCAGTATCGGTGAGCGCTTGACCGAAAGTATTGGTACTCAGTATCGGTGAGCGCTTGACCGAAAGTATTGGTACTCAGTATCGGTGAGCACTTGACGGAAAGTAGTATCGGTACTTGGTATCGGTGAGCGCTTGACCGAAAATATCGGTACTCGGTATCGGTGAGCACTTGACCGAATGTATTGGTACTCAGTATCGGTGAGCACTTGACCAAAAGTAGTATCGGTACTCGGTATCGGTGAGCACTTGACCGAAAATATCGGTACTCTGTATCGGTGAGCACTTGACCGAAAATATCGGTACTCAGTAACAGTGAGCACTTGACCAAAAGTATTGGTACTCGGTATCGGTGAGCACTTGACCGAAAGTATCGGTACTTGTACTCGCAGATAGCAGAATGGTATCAGTGGATCCCTAGGGGAAAGTATACATGTGGAGGGGGGCTATATGCAGGCACTGTCACTTTACCCTGAAAGAACACTAATAAAGTAATTGTAACTGTAAGTTGAAAATAACTAGAGATCATAGCTTTTTTCCTTACAACAGCCAGGGAATGAGGTTTTCCTTTACCAGCAATACACATCTCTGTGGACCAAACTAATTTAAAGTGTGTTGGCGAATTTTCTTTTTTTCTTTTAAAATATTCTCAAAATCCTATTCCAATGCTCTCCAATTCTATTGGGCTATAATAGTGAGCACATTATTTTACCAACATGCAGATTGTTTTTTTTTTACTCACCAAGGTGATCAATGTCCTTTTTATAATATACGGAGTAGTGCCCTCTGTCTATGCTTTTTGGGCATGACATAGGCAGCTCCCTCCCAGCAAATAGCTGGCAGCTCTCAGGCACTTGCCGATACGCAGACATTCATTGGTGCTGCTCTCGCTCTACACCGGGGCAGATTGAATCTTCTCACTACTTACAATAATGAATTGTTATTAGCTGAAAAGACTCTGAATTGCTGTGTTGCTTCCTGCCTTTATGATGATTGAACTACAAAGTGTTCTCAGAAAATAGGTAAAGAGATAACACAAGGGAGCTTAAAACGGCCTTTCAGATTTCACTCTTTCTCCTATAAATTCTTTAAGCGTTGCAGCTCTTGAGGGATAAGTGTACGCAGCTTTATTTAATCCAAAGAATACCGGCAGTTTCTATATTCCAATAATGCAATTTTCTGACATACAAATATCTAATAGAGTCATTATATTTTGGGAACTTGTTTGTTTTTTAATAAATTTACTATAATCTTTTTTTGGATTTGTTATTGACTTTACATACAGTAGATAGATAGATAGATAGATAGATAGATAGATAGATAGATAGATAGATAGATAGATAGATAGATAGATAGATAGATAGATAGATAGATAGATAGGTCTGTCTGCCTCATAGTATGGAAATGCACAGTTTGAACATGGCTCCCAACTGTCCCTGATTTGGAGGGATTGTCCCTCATTCTAAAAAATGTCCCTCTGTCCCTCTTTCTCCTCATTTGTCCCTCATTTTGGTCTGATCTATATAGTTGTATATAAAATGCACTATTTATCTTTCAAAAAGTGTTTCACGGTGCTAAACTTTTCATTTAGCCACCTCGCATCTGTGCTATAGCCGAAAGACGGCTGCAGCGCGGACCTAATTTGCCAGGAGGGCATCCATGGACGTCCTCCCGTGCTCGAGTGGCCTGCGCGCTCACTGCAGGGCGTGCACGGCGCGCTCTGTGATCAGCGAGTCTATGAGACTTGGCTGATCACAGATCAGAGTAAGGGGTCGATCCCAACCCCTTACCACGTGATCAGCTGTCAGCCAATGACAGCTGATCATGTGACGTAAACAGAGCCGGTAATCGGCTATTTTTTCTCCTCACGCTGGTAGTGTGAGGAGAAAAAAAACAGGCGATCACTGGCGGCTGTGAGGGGGACATCAGTCCGATCGTAGAGAGCCTCTGCAGAGGCTTCTGTGCCCACCAGCGCCACCTACCAGTACCCACAAGCGCCACCTACCAGTGCCCACAGTACCACCCATCAGTGCCCACAGTGTCACCCATCAGTGCCCACAGTGTCACCTATCAGTGCCTCATCACCAGTGCTGCCTATCAATACCACCTACCAGTGCCCATCAGTGACACCTACCAGTGCCCATCAGTGCCACCTACCAGTGCCCATCAGTGACATCCATCAGTGCCACCCATCAGTGCCACCCATCAGTGCCGTCTTATCAGTGGCTATCAGTGTCACCTTATCTGTGCCCATCAGTGCAGCCCACCATTGTCCATCAGTGCCCATCAGCGCAGCCTTATCAGCGAATATCAATGAAGGAGAAAAATTACCCATTTGCAAGAATTTTTAACAAACTATGAAACGTTTATTTTTTTTTCACAAATTTCTGTCTTGTTTTGTTTGTTTAGCAAAAATAAAAACCCAAGTGGTGATTAAATACCACCAAAAGAAAGCTCCACTTGTGTGAAAAAAATGATAAAAATTTAATTTGACAGTTATACAGTGTAGCATGACCGCGCAATTGTCATTCAAAGTGTGACAGCACTGAAAGCTAAAAATTGGTCTGGGCAGGAGGGGGGTTTAAGTGCCCAGTAAGCAAGAGATTAATTTCTACATTGCTGCATTTGTACATTTCACATGCCAATATAAAGGAATAGTAGTGGTAAAAAAGCACTTGTGGGTTTAGCCAATCATTTTCTTTAGTCCAATTCTCCTTTAAGGGGCGTGGCAGGAGGTGTGTCCTATGCCTGCATACTTTTGCTTATAGGTGTCCCTCATTCCCATCTCAGAAAGTTGGGAGGTGTGGTTGAATTTACATCAAACAAGACTTAAAGCAGTGTTAAACCCAAAAGCAAACATTTATTATATTGCAGCTTACCAATTCTTAGAGATGTGATTGCTGTATTTATTTTATTTTTTTAGGCTTTCTTTCCTTCATTTTCATCTAGTTATCTGGCCAGTAAGTAGCAAAGCTGGCCATAGAATGACCACCCACCGCACATATACTGCACATATACTGCACATATACTGCACTTATACTGCGGCATGGCGGTCTGGCTGTCCGAAACAACATACCTGTATGTTGTCCGCGTGGCCTGGTCTGGGGCACACGCGTGCGCCACCGGCGACCCACTCCCGCTGTGATTGGACACAGCAGGAGCCAATCAGCGGGCCCGGTGGCCGCTATGGCCTGCCGGCCTCCCGCAATCGCTCCGGCAAATGACAGAATGGTTATCTGCTGATGTAAACAAAGCAGACTGTCCTTCTGTCAGACAGGAACAGAGAGATCTGTGCCCTTGATCGCCCCTGATGTTAACCCCTTCCCTGCCAGTGTCATTTATACAGTGTCAGTGCATTTTTTTTTAGCACTGATCACTGTATTGGTGTCACTGGTCCCCAAAAAGTGTCACTTAGTGTCCAATTTGTCTGCCGCAATGTTGCAGTCCCACTAAAAATTGCTGATCCGCGCCATTACTAGCAAAAAAAAAAAAAAGTCCATAGTTTGTAGACCCTATAACTATTGTGCAAACCAATCAATATACGCTAATTGGGATTTTTTTTTAATCAAAAATATGTAGCCGAATACATATTGGCCTTAATTGATGAAGATAATAGGTTTTTTTGTAATTTTATTGGGTATGTTTTATAGCAGAAAGTAAAAAATATTGTTTTTTTTTTTTTCAAAATTGTTGCTCTTTTTTTGTTTATAGCGCAAGAAATAAAAATCGCAGAGGTGATCACATACCACCAAAAGAAAGCTCTACTTGTGGGGAAAAAAGGACATCGATTTTGTTTGGGTACAGCTTTGTGGTTAAAGAGGAGCTCCATTCAGGGCAAAAAAAAATAAAAGTCAGCAGCTACAAATACTGTAGCTGCTGACTGTTAATACAGGCACACTTACCTGTCAAGGGATCCAGGGATGTCGGCACCCCGAGCTGATTTGTCAATCGGCTTCACTAATGCCCCGTACACACGAGCGGACTTTACGGCGGACTTTGCCCGGCGGATTTTTCGACATACTTTACGACGGACTTTCTGAATGAACGGACTTGCCTACACACAATCCACCAAAGTCCGTCGAATTCGTACGTGATGACGTACGACCGGACTAAAACAAGGAAGTTCATAGCCAGTAGCCAATAGCTGCCCTAGCGTGGCTTTTTGTCCATCGAACTAGCATACAGACGGCGGACTTTTCGACCGGACTCGATTTCAACGGATAAATTTTAAACAAGTTTCAAATCTAAGTCCGTCCAACTTTTGAGCAAACAAAGTCCGTTGGAGCCCACACACATCGAATTGTCCGACGAAATCCAGTCCGCCAGGCAAAGTCCGCCGTAAAGTCCGCTCGTGTGTACGCGGCATAAGGGAGACCAGGCATGGTAAAGTGTTAGCTCTCAGTCCATTTACTATGTGCAGAAAAGCATCTGTATTGGAAGAGTTTCATTCTTTACAATTACTTGTGCTGATGTTTATGTGTGTCTTTGAGAGTCTCACTGTGGTACAGTAGTTAAAGCATATTGCGTGGACACAAGGAGGTTGATTTACTTAGGCTCGGTTATGTCCGGCCGCGGTTAAAGCGCAATTTTTAAAAGGAGTCCAGTGCGGTTTTGTTCAACGGTTCAGGGGCAATTTAGGTACAAATTTTTACTTAAAATCCTACCTGAACCAGACTTAAAAATGCACAGGACTCATTTTAAAAACACACCGCGGCAGGCCCACAGATATGTGAACTGGCTCCATAGAGAAGGCTTCCAGTTCACATGTCATGCAAATTAGACTTGGTTCAAAACGCATCCAATTCACATATATGTGAACGGAAAAACTGGTGCAGCTCTGCATAGAAACCAATCCGCTTAAATTTTTTTTTTGTTGTCAAAGCTTACTTGAACAAGCTGAAGTTGGAAGCTGATTGGCTACCAGGCATAGCTAAATCAGATTTTGCAGTCAAGTTTTAGTAAATTAACCCCAGCGAGTATTGTATATGTGTGTCATGTATACAGTGAGTAGGCTCAGGTTTTTTTTACCCTTACCTCTTTAACCTCCCTGGCGGTATTCCCGATTGTGGCTCGGGGTGAATTTTCAGTACCAAAAGCGGTAACCCCGAGCCACACTCGGGATCGCATCGCAGGATCCAGGAAGAGGTTACTGACCTTGTCCCCTGGATCCTGCAATGTCTCCCCGCTCTGTGTGCGAGCCGTCCTCCGCTCGATGTATCACAGCGCCGGGCTCCATTCCCTGCAAGTGTTGGAACTCACGGGGACGGAGCACGGCGCCAAATTCAAAAAGTGAAACACACACAATACATACAGTACACTGTATTCTTACAGATTACATTGCTGTATCACATTATTTCACATCCCTTTTGTCCCTAGTGGTTTCTCCAGTGCCCTGCATGCAGTTTTATATTATATATACTGTTCTTTCTGCCTGGAAACTGGAGATTGTCCATGGCAACCAAAACCGTCCATTTACATCAAAAGTGGTTTTAGACCAGCTAGAAAACTGCGATAATAAATTAGAATCACTTGCAGAAATAAGTGATAGTGATTTGTGGGGAAATCCGTCATCAAACACTGAAAGTAATGACAGCGACAATTCTGCAACTGAGCAAATTTCTGTGTTTTTGATTTGATTACATTATTGAATAATTTTTATTATTATAGTATTATTTGTTATAATTATTTATAGTTATTTATTTTATTATAATTTATGATTTCGTGTTTCAAACTTTATCATACCCGGGATGTCCACTAGACTCTTGTTTGGACAGATTTAAGTGGGTTATTCCTAAGAATTACAGGCCTACAATATAAAACGCCAAATTTCCATGCAAAACAATGTACCGCTTTGAGCATCAAAAATCTGAAATAATCATACCGCCAGGGAGGTTAAGCCCTTCTTGCTATTAGTGCAATTTGGTCACAGATAGATAAATATAAAAATATAGATAGATGAAGAAGATAGATAAAGGCGATAGATAGTAAGATAGATAGATAGATAGATAGATAGATAGATAGATAGATAGATAGATAGATAGATAGATAGATAGATAGATAGATGAAGGCGATAGATAGATGAAGAAGATAGATGAAGGCGATAGATAGATAGATAGATAGATAGATAGATAGATAGATAGATAGATAGATAGATAGATAGATAGATAGATAGATAGATAGATGAAGGCGATAGATAGATGAAGAAGATAGATAGATAGATAGATAGATAGATAGATAGATAGATAGATAGATAGATAGATAGATAGATAGATAGATAGATAGATAGATAGATAGATAGATAGATAGATAGATAGATAGATAGATAAAGGCGATAGATAGATAGATAGATAGATAGATAGATAGATAGATAGATAGATAGATAGATAGATAGATAGATAGATAGATAGATAGATAGATAGATAGATAGATAGATAGATAGATAATTAATTGATAGGAATAGAGAGGTACAGAGAAAGTAAATACAAAAGCACACAGAGAACAAATAAATCCATGTATATTTTTTCGGTCAGAAGGAGGGAACTGTTCTTTTGCACCTATGAGGGCAGATGGGGATCAGGAAAGATTACATGCAGGTAGAATTAAGACAGAACAATTTCAGGTTTAGGCCGGAATAAACACAGTGCATTTTTTAACTACAGCTTTGCAGAGTAGAATTTGTAGCTCTGTGTGCGGCGCAGGTCAAGAGGGCGCCCACATTCCCATCCATTGCGTCTTACTGGTCTCCTCAATTCACAGCTGTACACTTTAGTTGACATTGTCTCCTTTCCCTGCGTGCGTTGGCATAACCACGCCTCGCGGCCTCCTGCGAGCTGCACAATAAACTTGTTTTCCTTAACAGCTCGGGCAGGAGTTAATCCGAGCTCAGTTCCGCACAGCATATGCCTAGTGATGTGTATAAGCTGTCTACTGTGCTATCATTTCCCAGAGCTCCCCACCGGCAAGTAAAAACTTAAAAAAAAAAAATGTGAGTCCGGATGACGCCAAACTTTTTATATCAAGGTACAATCAACAAGAGCGAAAGTTTGGCCAAGTTGATTTATATAGGCCTTATAACTTTTCAAAGCGTACTTTCCATCTGAAGGACTGAAGTGGGGATTTAAAATATGACTCTTTAATTTTTAAAAATTACATAAATTAAGCGAACAGCCCATTAACGAGGTGCCATCAGGATCACATGGCTAATTCAGATCAAGTTATATTATCTCGCCTGCAGGATCGGAATAAGAATTAAGGAATTACTATTCCAAAGTTGTACGGGACATTGATCCTCATTTACGATGAAATTCGTCACTGTAACTGCCTTCAAGAGGGCTACCTTGACAGTGGCTGGCCACTGAATCTTCCCTGTGTCCTAACCTTTAGGAAGAGTATATTAGCGTAAGATCCGAGGCTAATTAGTTGTTCTGGTGACATGTTGGATGAAGTCTTGTTTAACAGAAATATAGGTAAGAGGGGAGATAATATGCATTAACCTGAGGCTGAGAGATGGACGGGTTTCTTTCCACCGTTTAAACCTCTAGGGAGTCGTAACCAGCCGCCAACATAACTCATTTCAACATAACACAAGCCTGTCTGCTTGAGCCTGGGCTTGGGGGAAATTTAGTTAACCTCATCCCTGCCTAGTGGTCTTGTCCTTTATTCATTCTGTACCTGCTCTGTGCTGTTTTCCCTTAACAATCATTGCATAACAGGATTATGTTTTTTTCAAAGCATGCTCCCAGATTTTGTTTTTTTTACAGGGATCTTTTTTTTAACAGGTAAAAAAGTTTATTAAACGATGTATCGAATGGTAGTACAAAGCTCAGTCGGTTTAATACAAATCATTATATGTCCAAAGGCCATCAATAATAATGCATGTACATAGGCACAGCAGGCAATAAAAATTGAACCGTCACAAAAAAAAACAGAATAGCTCAGTATATACAGTACAGACAGGGCTGCTGTTAGAAATCATGGGGCCCCATACAGCCTACCTGACCGTTTACTATGCTTCAATAAGGAAAGGACACAGGAGTGATTGGTACCAATTGTTCACTGTGTTCATTCAGGAAAGCAAGGGGCCAGTAACATGTTTACTTCCCCGGCTTTCCATCCTGAAACACCCGCCTGTGTGCCCATTGCAGCTGCTGGTGGGAGCAGAGAGGAGGGAAGCCGGGAGCGCTGTGGGGGGAAAGAGGCACATATGGGGTGCGGACAGCAGATAGAAGGAGCGCATGTACTAGGACTAATCCCCCTGCAGTGCAGCTGGAGAGAGAAAGAGGAGGAGAAGCTGGCAGTGCTATAGGGGGAGGCAGAAGAGGATCGGTGTCTGCAATAAGACAGTACAGCTGGCACTCCTGCTCAGCAAGTGCCCATGCCCATCTTTTGAACTGATGGAGCCTGGGCCCAGCACAGGAGGGCTGGCTGTACTGCCTATTCAATGCCCCTAAGTACAGACATCCATAATAGTTGGTACGGCTGCTCAGACCAGCCAGCCAGTTGCACCAGAATATACAGTCATCCTTAGCAGTAAAGGAGGAAAGACATGCACAACTGCCAGCCAGCCCAGAGAGCCCATTAAAGAAAAGGAGGGGAAATTAGGGAAAAGGGGAGGAAGAAAGGGAAAGGGGGGGCAGGAGTGAAGAAAGGGAGCTGAGGGGCCCGGATAAAGAAAGCCCAGACAAAAGGAAGCAAAAGGGGGGGGGGCAAAAAGGGGGGAGGGGAGGCCAAAGGAGGGGAAGCAACAGAGCCATAATATAAAATTTATTACAAAGCACCTTGGACATCCGAGCCATATGCATCTATCGAAACTGACTATATATATTTTATTGAACTTTTTAGGGCAGTTCCTACTATCGTAAATCAGTTTAAAAAGTTGTAATACCGCATGCACTGCAGTTTTCCAGCTAGCTACAGTGGGCAGAGTTGGCTGTTTCCAGCATATAAGGATTTCCCTATGGACATAGTAAATTGCATAGGACAAAAACAATTTCAAGTATCTTGTAGTTTCTTTATCCTCCATGATTCGCAGCAACAAAAGCCGGGGATCAGGCCTAAGGGCTAAGTCACAGAGATCATTCAGAGCAGTGGTCTCAAAACTGCGGCCCCGGGGCCAGAGTCGGCCCTTTGCTTGCTTCTATCTGGCCCTTGTGGCACTAATTTCATCCACTGATACCAACAATGGGGCATAATTCCCCCCACTGACATCAATGAAGGGGCAGTATTCCTCCCAATGACACCAACAATGGGTTACAATGCCTCCCAATGACACCAAAGATGGGGTACAATTCCTCCCAATGACACCAACCATGGGGCACAATTCTTTCTACTGACACGAACAATGGGGCAATATTCCTCCCGCTGACACCAAAGATAGGGCTTTGTATAATCCCACTGATGTGGGGACCTTTTCTACTCCCAATGGCCACAGTCCGGCCCCCCTAAAGTCCAAGGGACAGTAAACTGGCTATTTGTTTAGAAAGTTTGCAGACCCTTGATTCAGAGCATCAACCACCAACTCCCAAAAGGAGCAAATAAGTGGGTACTGCCACACCATATGAAAAAAATTACCAGTAGAGGATTTACAACGTATGCAAAAAAAAGGGCTGGCTGAGGGGTAAATAGTGGACCTTCTTTGCGGGGTGTTGTAAACCCTGTGTAAAAATTTGAGTTGTATAAATCTATCTTTAGTGGAGATCATATTGGTAACATACAGTATGTACCTACACTGTCGTCCCAGTACTTGTCAGAAAGGTCAGAAATGTTGCTCTTCCATTTGTCAAAAGTCTTAGTCAAATTGGAAGCACGTGCCACCGACTAATGAAGATAGAGGGAGCACAATGGCTTCCCCATTACCTTTGACATCAGCAGACACTCTACTACATCCGGCTTCAAGACAAGTGGTTCAGGAAATTGGGCCTGAACAGCGTGTCGCAGTTGTAAGTATCTAAAATTCTACCAGATTGTTAATCTACTGCTGTCATAACCTCTTGTTGCCCTCTTCTGACAACCAAGACGTCCCTCGTGCTGCAACGTCATTCAGAAACACTCTTTATCATTGGTTTACACTGACTGACCCTAAGAGGAACTCTACCCCTACCCCTATTTTTCCCCCTCCTATACCTTTAATTGGGTTCTGGATAAAAAAAAAAAAAAACACATCAACAATCAATCAATGTTCTATTGGGATTTGACATTCCACCTCCACACACCTGGTCCTGTGTCACCATCTTCTGACAACATCATAAGGGTGCCAACTGTTTTTTCAAGGTTCTTGCAGCCGTGTCCATGATGACGCAGATGCACCATGGCACCTCAGCAGGAAGCCAGCTAAAATAATCAGGAAGAGACAGCCAGCCACCCCAATAAGGCATTGCATGCTCAGTATAGTCCTCTTTGGTCTCCTGGGATGGTTGACACAGTTATCCCAACAGCCTGAGGGCAATGCATACATCGATTTTGCCTAGGAGAAAAATCAGGAAGTGTTGGGATCTGTTCCTAAAAAAAGGTCTTAAAAAAAAGAAAAGAAAAATATCCGATTACGTGAGAAGAGGGGGGTAGGAAGGGAATAAGAGAAGGTGGACAGGGAGGGTGAAGCTCTGCCTTAGAGGAAGGCTATCATATTCCTTAGTCATCTTATTTATGTGACATTTGCACTGACTGCATGCTATCTATTACACCATTCT
Organism: Lithobates septentrionalis; assembly: GCA_037952835.1. NCBI lineage: Eukaryota > Metazoa > Chordata > Amphibia > Anura > Ranidae > Lithobates > Lithobates septentrionalis. The sequence goes on along the minus strand of JBBDGP010001667.1, from coordinate 2,330,675 downwards.
ACTTAATATAAAATTCCCACATTCTACATTATTATTAGTAAAATTTCCTAATATACTATACTACTAATGGCATCTTCTTTATGAATCTCTTTCAATCTTTTTCATCCTTCATTAAATCCAGCAGGATATAGCTCACCTATAGCATACCTCCCAACATTTTCAGATGGGAATGAGGGACACCTACTAACAAACGTATGTAGGCATAGGACACGCCCCCTGCCACACCCCCTTAAAGGAGAATTAACCACAAAAAAAGATAAATTAAATCCACAAGGACTTTTTTTTACCACTACTATTCCTTTATATTGGCTTTTAAAATTTACAAATGCAGCAATTTAGAAATTGGATGAAAGGTTTAGCACTGGGAAAAACTTTTTGATAGATAAAAAGTGCATTTTATATACATCTATATAGATCAGACTAAAATGAGGGACAGATGAGAGGGAAAGAGGGACAGAGGGCCATTGTTCCAAATCAGGGAGAGTCCCTCGAAATCAGGGACAGTTGGGATCTATGCCTATAGGAACAAATAGAGCAGCAGCACATGTACACACTATAAAGAGGAGCTGGTGGGGACAGGTTTGCTGGGAACCCTGTGTGGTGCTGGGCAGGGGTGCTCAGTGAAGATTGCTGGAATGGAGGAGAAGGTAAGTATTTAACATGGCAATCAAATCTTGTGTAGTGCTCAACCAGATATAATCCAAGGTGGTGTTGTAGTGACTACAATCTGCGATGGATGTTGTCGTGCAAAACTATTACCGGTAGTAAAAGGCGTTGTAAAGGTAATTTAAAAAAACAAAAAAAAAACAAACATGTTATACTTACCTTCACTGTGCAGCCCGTTCTGCACAGAGTGGCCCCGAACCTGCTCTTCTGGGGTCCCTCGGCGGCTGTTTTGGCTCCTCCCCGCAAGAACTAACCACCTTAATGCGAGCTCCCTCGCATGGTGGTTAGTTATTGCGGGCGCGCTCCCGTGATACAGCCGGCGGCTATAGCCGCTCGCTGTATCACTCGGCCCCGCCCCCCGTCGCGCTGTGTCATTGGATGTGATTGACAGCAGCGTGAGCCAATGGCTGCATTGCTTCCAATCCATCCACTGTAGCCAATCAGCGACCAGGCTGAGCGGCGAAATGGAGGTCGGGAGCGAGCGGCTGAGTTTCGAGGTGTCAGGTAAGTGAAACGGGGGGGCTGGGGGCGGCGGTATTGTCAAAAGTTTTTTCACCTTAATGCATAGAATGCATTAAGGTGAAAAAATTTATACCTTTACAACCCCTTTAAATGTAGAAAGTTACTCCAAAAAATATATTTCCAAAATGTATTAGGAACATAATGCCACATAAGGCCAAAACGGCATGGCAGGCTTGAGGAATTCATTAAAGAAGGATTCCAGGTATGGATATTTTTACATATTTACGTAGGTCCAGCTTGTACCAATGTATTTATGTATACATTGTTTACCCTGGTAAAAACACCTCACGCAGTTCACATAAACACTGGCTGGGCACACAGTTAACCCTTTGATCACCCCTGATGTTAATCCCTTCCCAGCCAGTGCCATTAGTACAGTGACAGTGCATATTTTAGCACTGGTCACTGGATTAGTGTCACTGGTTCCCGCAATGTGTCAAAAGTGTCAGTTAGTGTCTGAATGTCCACCACAATATCGCTGATCGCCTCCCCTTACTAGTAAAAAATAAATAAATAAATTTTTTAAAAAAATATCCCATAGTTTGTAGACGATATAACTTTTGCACAAACCAATCAATATACGCTTATTGGGATTTTTTTTACCAAAAATATGTAACAAAACACATATTGGCCTAAATTTATGAAGAAATTCGATTTTTTACAATTTTTTTATTGGATATGTATTATAGCAGAAAGTAAAAAATATTTTGTTTGTTTTTTTCTAAACTGTCAGTATTGTTTTGTTTATAGCGCAAAAAAAAACACAGTGGTGATCAAATACCACCAAAAGTATTGTGGGGAAAAAAGGATATACATTTTATTTGGGTACACTGTTGCACAACTGCGCAATTAACGCAGTGCCGTATCACTAAAAATGGCCTGGTCATGAAGGGGGGTGAATCTTCTGGAGGTCTGGTGGTTAAAAGACAAGATGTAGAGAAGGATTCAGATTGATTTTTTCTTGTCTGGGTACTACTGAGTACATGTCCCTTTCATTCCTGTCCCAGAATTCCATCTGTCAGTTGTCCCCAGGACAGATGTCCTCATTGGAAGATTTCTCCTCACCTCTAAACTCTAAATTGTTGGATTACCCCTTACTTTCTTTCTCAGGGACAATGGTCACCATTACAAGCATACAGTGGTGGCCCGCCCATTAGGGGCGCAGGGGCGCCGCCTTAATAAATCCATGCACCCGCCCCCTAATCTCCATGAAGGGTGCCAGATGGATGGATTTCAATGGGGTTTGTTTTTTTTGAAGCATATAATTAGAGCATGAGGCTCTAATTGGCTTAAAAAAGGGTGGGCTCAGGGCACAGAGCACTACGCCCCGAGCCCACCCACTTGTGTGATGTGTGCAGTGGGTGGTTGGAGCGGATAAGCAGCGGAGAGGAGGAGTAGAGGAGCAGAGGAGGAGGCGGGGGAGCTGGCGGCAGCCAATGAGCGTGCAGTCTCCGGCGGTGACATATGCAGTGTAGAGGCAGATTTGCCATGTAGCCTGAGCTGGGAGAAGAAAAATGGCAATGTCTGTCATTGGAGCGTGCCGCATCCTGGCTCTGTCCACCTGGCTGCTCTCCTACTGCTTCGTCCATCTGCTGTGGGGAAGCCGCGACCGTGGATGGGCTGATGATTTCAAAAGAAGGAATCACCAGCCACCACCATTTAGAGGGACTGTCCCTCTTTTGGAATCAAATCCCTCCGTCCCTCTCAATTGTCCTGGCTCTGTCCACCTGGCTGCTCTCCTACTGCTTCGTCCATCTGCTGTGGGGAAGCGGCAACCGTGGATGGGGTAAGTGCGAACCCGGCGGTGGGGGGGGGGGGGGGTTGTTTGCCCCCCTCCCACCATTTAGAGGGACTGTCCCTGTTTTGGAATCAAATCCCTCTGTCCCTTTCAATTGTCCCTCTTTTTGGACAAATGCATAGACTACTATAGTAAATGCAATACTTTTCATACTAAAGGTGTTGCACTACACTAAAACTTTTACACAAAACTTTTTATTATCACATTATTATTTTAAAAAGCCAGTATAATGGAAACATAGTAATGAAAAAAGCAAATGTGAGTACTTTAGACAATCATTTTTGAATATTAATTCTTTGTGGGTGTGTGGAAATGGTGAGTTTGGGTTCAAATATAAATAAAACATTAAAAAATAAATCAGCTTGGCATTCAAGGTGCCCAGTTAGCTAAACATTTCGTATCTTTTTTCTTTTTTACATTTTCTAAATGGACCTGATTTGGATACTGCAGTCAGGGAACGTTTAGGTTTCCTCCGTGGATTTTGAAGTACTCTTACCTCTTGCGTTGCACTCTATTTCTTGTAAGACATCATTCCCAAAGACGCCTCCACTCCTGCCTAAAAGCACCAGCTTGCTTTAAATTCACAACCTTATTTAGCCTTGTACAATTACCACTGTAAAAAGGGCTACATTTCATGTGAACCCTCTCCCGGGCTGAAGGTGGTAATGTGGAGGATTTATCATTAAGATGTATCAGAAAGTGTGAGGGCACACCCTCAAGGAGCTATTAGATGTGAACGATAAGATGAAGGGAGACACTGTGGTCTTCGGGAAAATAAAAAAAAGGCGATTGAGCCATCAGAGAAAAAGAGGGAAGATTCACTGTGTGTTCTGCTAATTAGGTGGAAACTGTTAATTCAGCATAACTGTAGATGAAAACATTTTATGGTGGTAATAAGCACACAAAAGGCTGTGTACTTTATTCATGGGATTTATTTCCATTCACTGACTAGTTACATATTTAAAGGGTTGCCGTACTTTTTAATTACAGTACCAACAAAGGCCTCCTACCCACCCCATGAAAAAAATAAATATTCTTACAGGCCTCAGATGCCAAGGTGAGTTTTTTTTTTTCTGCCTCGACCTGTGCAGTGCCAGGCAGGGTTCTGATCCAAGATAGTACTATAGTGGGCTTATGTGCCCCGGGTCCAGAGAAATTAATTAAAGGGTCTACTATTCCAACTGGATTTTGGATCAGAACACTGCTGTCACACAAAGCTTTAGGGCCAAAGACACTCTTCTGCTGCATTGCGGTAACGCAAATGTTAACATGTTGGCATGCCATTCATTTTGGCAGCACGCCAATGCACAAAGGGATCGTTCACATGAGCTTTACTCTCTGAAGAACAATCCACTTTCGTATTGCTCTTCAGAGAGCATTTGACAGGCAACAAGAAGGAGTTGTGTTGCCGCCTCATTGCCTGTTTTAACCACTTGAACGTGGTTGTACGTGGATCGGAGAACTTGCACATGGTTGCGGAACGCTTGCAGAGCAGCCCCATTCACTTGAAATGACAGGGAGTACGATCCCTGTGACGTCCACAAAGGCAAGGCATGTGTGCCTCTATGACTAAAGAGGGTAGTGGTTGTGGGGTGATAAGAGTGTGGCTCAACTATGAGGTTTTACCATTCCACGACCACTGGCGTAAACACAGAAGTACTGCTCCAGCGCATGGGAACACACTACTACACTATAGTTTTTGGATATACATACACTTTAAATAACACCACTAATATTACAGACATAATATAAAGCACTGAGGGTTGATTTATTTACACTGGAGAGTGCAAAATCTGGTGCAGCTCTGCATAGAAGCCCGTCAGCTTCCAGGTTAAGTTGTCAAAGCTTAATTGAACAAGCTAAAGTTAGAAGCTGATTGGCTACTATGCACAGCTGCACCAGATTTTGCACTCTTCAGTTTAGTAAATCGACCCCACTGTGTACTCTGGTTGTTCCACCAAATAAAACATCTGCCCTTGTAGCACCATTATTATTTTTTTTTTTTTAATCAGATTTTATTTAGGAAAATGTTTCAATAACATAAGTACACAGAAGCCACCATGCAGGGCAGGGAAATACAAATCTCAAATTTTTTCGACAACAAAATTCGTTGTCGTAAATTCCGATCGTGTGTACACAATTCTGACGCACAAAATCCTAAGCATGCTCGGAATCAAGCAGAAGAGCCACACTGGCTATTGAACTTCATTTTTCTCGGCTTGTACGTGTTGTGAGTCACCACGTTCTTGACGTTTGGAATAGACATGTGCACAGCCAAAAAATCCGTTCATTTTCGTTTCATTAGTTTCTTATTTTTTTCGTTTTTCGGGTCATTCTTTATGATCGCGATTCGTAAATTCGTTCATTCGTAAATGCGTTCATTCGTACATTCGTAAATTTGAACATTCGTTCATTCGTACATTCGTACATTTTTACATTTGTACATTTGTAAATTCGTACATTCGTAAATTCGTAAAATCGTACATTTGTAAATTAGAAAATTCGGAAATTTGTAAATTCGAAGTTTGAAAATCCAAAAACCTGAAAATTCAAAAATCTGAAATAGTAACTAACTATTAAATTATAGGTATTGTAATTTCCTTTCAAATTTGACTGTCAGTGAACGTAAAAAATACGAATTTATCCGAAGTTACGAATTATCCAAAACGAATGCTGCACCTAAACAAATGGAACGGAACAAATTAATAACAAATAATAATAATAAAACGTTGTTATTATTATTGTTATTTATTATTATTAATTCATTACGTTCTATTCCGTTTTTTCAGATCATTCATAACTTCGGATAAATTTGTATGTGTTACGTTCACTAACAGCCAAATTTGAAAGGAAATTACAATACCTATAATTTACAAGTTACTAGTAATTACTAATAGTTAAGTTATTATTAGTTAACTATTATTTCAGATTTCCGAATTTTCAAATTTACAAATTTACGAATTCACTAATTTACTAATGTACGAATGTACGAATGCCCGAATTTACGAATGTCCAATTTTATCGAATTTACGAATATTCGGAAAAAATTCGTTAAATGGGTTTTCGTTAATTCGGATATTCCCGAATTAACGAATTTGTGGAAATTCATTAAAAAACGAATTCGGAACTAAACGAATTGCACATGCCTAGTTTGGAATTTCCGAAAAGATTTGTGTGACCGTGTGTATGCAAGACTAGTTTGAGCCAACATCCGTTGGAAAAAAAACATGGATTTTGTTGTCGGAATGTGCGATCGTGTGTACGGGGCATAAGGGCATCAAACACCTTAGACCTAAGCTGGTGCATTTTCCAAATCGTACATAGCAAGATGGAAGAAGGAGGTCTAGCACACGTAATATGGTACATAGAGACCTAGAAAAGGGTAGGGTACATGTATTCAATCCAGTGGGAGCATATACATAGAATTCCTGAGAAAACAAGTGTGTTTTCATAAGAGATGCATTTATTAGGTTCCATTATAAATTCAGAGAGAGTAGATGAGCGAGCCGAGGTCCATTTAAGGTCAATCAGCCTACGGGCAACAAATAATGCTTGAGAAACAGTAATCCCTAAATTGGGATCCATTAGGGATGAGTCCAAATAGGCTAGCAGGCAGATGAGGGGTTCAGCTGGTAGGGTAATCCCCAGTAAGCTGTTTAGCATACCAACAACCTCAGCCAAATACCTTCTTAAAGCCTAGTACACATGGGCCAAATGTCGGGTGGCATGGGTGGTTCGATAGAAACCATCTGACATTCGGCCCATGTGTACTGGAGTTTGTCCGACAGAAGCTGGCCATTCAGCCAGCTTCTGTCGATGGGGTATGACCAAAAAAGGTCTGCCGTCCTGCACGTGATCTGGCTGCGTCCCCCCTATCAGAACACAAGAGCTCAGCAGGGGAGATCGCTGTACCAACATTTCATAGTTTGTACAGCGGCTCCTCCCAGGCCGCTGGGTTGAACAAAAAAAGAACTAATAGTGTGTACTAGGCTTTAGCTTAGTTTATGTTATCTGTGATCTCTACTTTTTTTCTAACTCCAAGGACATTGTTTGCTTCTGACTGCTATTGGAGAGTGTTCTTCAGTAGCTAGAAAAAAGAAGATACAATGTATTGAGTAACAAATATTTATTTTAGAAGGGTAAAAAAGTCCAGCGCTAATGAATGTTCCAATCACAATAAGTGGATGATAATAGTTTCCTATAGAAAATAATAAAGTGCAAAGTGCAAAAAGTGCAAGTGATAAACTAAAAAAAGAAACACATATACTCAAATGAATATACATAAGAGGTAGTGATACCTTACATAAATTAATAAGTGCAATGTGCCAATAAATTAATAAATGAAGGAATTGGGAGGGAGTGGGCTATCATTTACCACTGTGCATACGCCCACATGTATGACTCTATAGTCACATGGGCTGCTCAGATGTGATAGGAAGGAAATGCTCAAGGTAGAAATACACTGAAAACCGAGCATGTGCACTAGCTGCCAACACTGCTCTGCAAAATCCCCAACTGCATTGGGGACGTGGACATAAGGGAGAGATAGAGAACAGCAGGATCAACCAGGTTTATTGCAGAATACAGAAAAGGAATCTCATAGTGACTGAGTGAGTATGAACAACATGGAATACACCATTTATTGATAGTTTTTAATGATGTGGGTTTATTGACACTTTAGGTCAACAGCCTCTATTCCTTTAGTAAATGAACCCTAATGTCTTTGCAAATTGTTAGACTCTATCTACAAATATAATTTGTTGAAGTATTTAGGCTTATGTTGAACTATTGTGAATATGACTGGAAAACTGCCCAGAATTACTTTATGCATCAAACAGCCATAACATAATGACCACCAGCCAGAGCCTGTTGTGGCATAAACTCCAGTAGGCCTCTCTCTAAAGGTATGCTCGAGTATCTGGCTCCAAGCTGTCAGTAGTAGAACATTTCCAACCTGTTGTGAGGTCGGGCCTCCATGGATTGGACTTGTTTTTCCAGCATATCCCACAGATGCTCAATTGGATTGAGATCTGGAGAGTTTAGAGCCCTTAAACTTGTTGTGTTCCTCAAACCATCCTTAAAGGTCACCTTCTTCCATTGCTCTGTGGTTCAGCTCTGATGCTCACGTGTCCATTGTAGTCTTTTTTGGCTGTGGACACGGGTCAGCATGGGCATCCTGAGCAGTAGATGGCTATGCAGCCCCATATGCAACAAACTGCGATGCACTGTGTGTTCCGACACCTTTCTATTGGAACCAGCATTACCTTTTTAGCAATTTGAGCTACAGTATCTCGTCTATTGGATCGGACTACACGGGCCAGCCTTCACTCTCCACGGACATCAATGAGCCTTGGCTAGCCATGAATCTGACATTGGTTTGCCGGTTTTCCTACCTTGGACCACTTTTGGTTGATCCATACCACTGCAGAATGGGAACATCCCACAAGAGATGCAGTTTTGAAGTTGCATTGACCCAGTCATGAAGTCATCTGGCCATTCCAATTTGGCCTTGTCGATCAAATGCAACAGAAAAGAGGATAATAGCCCATGGGACTTTAAATGAGGCGAACCACTGCAACAACCAAGGTGCTTTGGGGTGGGGAGGCGCAGAGCCCCCCTGCCCCAAAGCACCCACCCCCCCCATGTTCAGGGCATGTGGCCTGGTATGGATCAGAAGGAGGGGGGGGTTGCTTGCTCTCCTATCCTGACCTCCAGGCTGCATACTCGGAAAAGGGTCCGGTATGGATTTTGGTGGGGACCCCATGACAATTTTTTTGAATAGTTTTTTTCATAGATATTTCATCTATATTGCCAGGAGCCGGCAATACATTACAGCAGCGAGCAAGATTAAATTACATTTTTTCCTTTAGAAATGTCATTATTGCTGTGGCACTGTTCTACACACTGCACAGATGCACCACTTTGCAGGAAGACTAAGGGGACCCCCAAGCACGATATTTAAACATTTCATTTTTATTATTTCACTTTAAGCATTATTAAAATCATTGCTTCTGAAAAAACGATTGTTTTAAAAACTTTTCTTTGCATTGATACATGTCCCCTAGGACAGTACCCGGGTCCCCATACAAGTTTTATGGCAATAACTTGCATATAAGCCTTTAAAATTAGGACTTTTGATTTTTCATGTTCGTGTCCGATAGACTAATCGGATTCACATGTTCGCTAGAACTTTTTTCCTGTTCGAGGTGTTCTGGTGCGAACCAAACTGGGGGGTGTTCGGCCCATCCCTAGTGACAATACAGGCATACCCCACTTTTAAGTACACAATGGGGTTTATTTACTAAAGCTGGAAAGTACAAAATCAGGCTCCCTTCTGCATAGAAACCAATGAGCTTCTAACCCCAGATTGTTCAATTAAGCTTTGGTAATAAAACCTGGAAGCTCATTGGTTTTTTGCAGAAGTGAGCCTGATTTTGCACTTTCCAGCTTTAGTAAATAAATCTTATTGTGTACTTAAAAGTGGGGTATGCCTGTACAATGTAAGCTTACTTGAACAACATCTTTTTTTCATGACGTGAGTTCTGCCTGTCTGCTGGTCATCTATTTTCACAACTTCCTGGATTCCCAGCATGCCTTGCAGCTTCTCCTCCGCTGTTTACTTTTCATTTCTAAGGACTACATATCCCATGGTACCTTGCTGCCTGCAAGTAGTGATTCCTGTAATGACTCCACCTCCTAAAACTCCTACTCTCAGCACCTCTGTTCAGAAGGTAGACTCTGTGAAATGTGTGACACAGCAGTGCCTACTCACAGGGCATAGTGATTACATGTCACGCAATTCAAGAACGGAAATGTATGGGGATCTTCACAAAGTTAGTTTACAAACTGCAAGACAGTTCAGATTATTTGGAGTAGGCTACAAATAATTGAAATACAATGCAGAAATAAATACATTATTTTACATTGTGACCATAGATACAATTTAATATTGACTAGCTGCTCTCTGACCAGTCATCTGTGTTGCTGTAGTGTAAAGTGTGATCTGTGGAGTGACAACAAAAACCAGGACTAAAAATCTAGCAATGGACATTAAAGGGCACCAGAATGGTAGACTTGTGCCCAGCTCCTTCCTCCCCGGAGCAAAAACCAGCTCTCACTGAAACAACACAACACAGCTCACCCCGCACTGACCAGGTAAAGGTTTTCTTTGATTATACTTACTAGGGTAGAATGATGAAAGGAGGCCGGGGATTATACTTGGATCACACCATTTCATTACCATTTGTATTGTGTTACACAAGAAAAAGTTGCATGGAGAACATATTCCATTAGATGGACCTGTTCACTTTATCTAGATTTTTTTAGTTTTTGGGGTAATAAGCTAAAAAAAAAAAGACCTAGTGGAAGATACTATAGCTGGAGGGAATGTGGGAATCCTAAGCGTTTAGCCACTATTAGTAAAACAAGTTCATGAATATTTCAGGGCAAGTGCAAACTAAGTAATGTGTAATTATAACACTTCCAAGAAAGGAATGCCTTTCACCGAGATCACAGGACCCCCCCTGACAATGCCAGGCAGCCAGCAATAGATTGCTATTAGATGTGATCTTCAGCTACATGGGGGGTGGACTGCATCTGGTCTCTACTGACCAGGTCCAGACCCCCATGAAGAAAGAAAATGGTGTAAAAAAAAAAAAAAAAAGGAAACAATAAATACAAATACAAATATATATATAATATATATATATATCACACAGTATCTCACAAAAGTGAGTACACCCTCTACATTTTTGTAAATATTTTATTATATATTTTCATGTGACAACACTGAAGAAATGACACTTTGCTGCAATGTAAAGTAGTGAGTGTACAGCTTGTATAACAGTGTAAATTTGCTGCCCCCTCAAAATAACTCAACACACAGCCAATAATGTCTAAACCGCTGGCAACAAAAGTGAGTACACCCCTAAGTGAAAATGTCCAAATTGGGCCCAATTAGATAATTTCCCTCCCCGGTGTCATGTGACTTGTTAGTCTTACAATGTCTCAGGTGTGAATGAGGAGCAGGTGTGTTAAATTGTGTGTTCTCGCTCTCACGCTCTCATACTGGTCACTGGAAGTTCAACATGGCACCTCATGGCAAAGAACTCTCTGAGGATCTGAAAAAAAAAAGAATTGTTGCTCTACATAAAGATGGCCTAGGCTATAAGAAGATTGCCAAGACCCTGAAACTGAGCTGCAGCACGGTGGCCAAGACCATACAGGTTTAACAGGACAGGTTCCACTCAGAACAGGCCTCGCCATGGTCGACCAAAAACGTTGAGTGCACGTGCTCAGCGTCATATCCAGAGGTTGAGTGCTGCCAGCATTGCTGTAGAGGTTGAAGGGGTGGGGGGTCAGCCTCTAAGTGCTCAGACCATACGCTGCACACTGCATCAAATTGGTCTGCATGGCTGTTGTCCCAAAAGGAAGCCTCTTCTAAAGATAATGCACAAGAAAGCCTGCAAACAGTTCGCTGAAGACAAGCAGACTAAGGACATGGATTACTGGAACCATGTCCTGTGGTCTGAGGCTAAGATATACTTATTTGGTTCAGATGGTGTCAGGTGTGTCGCCGCAACCAGGTGAGGAGTACAAAGACAAGTGTGTCTTGCCTACAGTCAAGCATGATGGTGGGAGTGTCATGGTCTGGGGCTGCCGGCACTGGAGAGCTACAGTTCATTGAGGGAACCATGAATGCCAACATGCACTGTGACATACTGAAGCAGAGTATGATCCCCTCCCTTCGGAGACTGGGCCACAGGGCAGTATTCCAACATGATAACGACCCCAAACACACCTCCAGGAGGACCACTGCCTTACTAAAGAAGCTGAGGGTAAAGGTGATGGACGGGCCAAGCATGTCTCCAGACCTAAACCCTATTGAGCATCTGTGGGGGATCTTCAAACGGAAGGTGGGGGAGTGCAAGGTCTCTAACATCCACCAGCTCTGTGAGGTCGTCATGGAGGAGTGGAAGAGGACTCCAGTGGCAACCTGTGAAGCTCTGGTGAACTCCATGCCCAAGAGGGTTAAGGCAGTGCTGGAAAATAATGGTGGCCACACAAAATATTGACACTTTGGGCTCAATTTGGACATTTTCACTTAGGGGTGTACTCACTTTTGCTGCCAGCGGTTTAGACATGGATGGCTGTGTGTTGAGTTATTTTGAGGGGACAGCAAATTTACACTGTTATACAAGCTGTACACTCACTACTTTACATTGTAGCAAAGTATCATTTCTTCAGTGTTGTCACATGAAAAGATATAATAAAATATTTACAAATACAAATTTGGTATCAAATTAAAGCCCTATCTGCCCCCAACTAAATAATGTACACATTGGGCTTCATTTAGACATTTGGTTGGGGGTGGCAAAAACACATGGTTGAGCCACGTTTTTGCCTCCCGCCATCTGCCCCCCTTAAGCTGCAATAGGCAGTAGATGGGGGTGTATACGTGCTGCAGTTGCAATGCTTCTCTTTGCGCCCACAGCAAAGTTTACCTGTACTGTAGCAATCGTGGATGGCAAGCCCGCTGAATGCTACACCCTTGAGCAAATGTCAAAGTGCCACAAATCCCCCGCAACGCCATCCAATGCACGCGGATGCATTACGCGGCAAAAATCGTGTTAAAACAGGTGGTGAACAGGTATCACACCCCCTCCCCCACGCCTGACAGTAGCCTCGGAAGCATGATCCAAATACAGATCAGGCTTCAGAAGAACGGGAGATTTAGGCTAGGTTCAAACGAAAGCAGTGCGGGAAATGCACCGCATTCAAAACGCACTGCCATTGCGATCCGCAGCAGGTGTCAGTGCAATCTTTATGACATCCTAAGCGCAGGTCGCAAATGCAGTGCATTGACCGGCACCTGATCGCAAAGTGCAAAACGATAATGTTGCAGTGCGGTTCCAAAATTGCTACATGCACATCTTTGGTGCGATGCGGTGCAACTTGAGCCCATTCAAAATGAATGGTCTCAAATCACACCGCGCCGAATCCCATGTGAATTGAACAGGAATGTGGTGCGATTCCTGTGCGATTCACATGCGGTTTATAGCGTGAACCAAGCCTAAGACGCGTATCTGAACCTAACCTTATGCCTCGTACACACGGCCAGACTTCTCGACAGAAAAAGTTTGATGGGAGCTTTCGGTCGGACATTCCGACCGTGTGTATGCCCCATCGGACTTTTTCTGTTGCCATTTCCGACAGACTCAGATATAGAACATGTTCTAAATCTTTCTGTTGGAAATGCCAACGGAGTTTAGCCCGTTGGCAGGTCCGGCCGTGTGTACGCGGCATTAGGGAAAATCTCCAAGAAAACTTCCTGGGGACTCAAAAGATTCAATAAAACTTTGAAAGCATTCCTTTTAAATAGTTAAATGTAAGTGGTAGAATCCATCAAATAATTGCAGTAAATGCCCACGAATAGAGATATCTCATGTATATTAGAGAGCCCATCCGTCATCAAACAGCTGTCTGTAGGATGCCCTTTGACCTCATCCAAAATGGCAAGCCCTTTCCAGCGTTCTATATAAGTGAGACATTCTGCAGAGCTGTTTTGACACATACAAGTGTGGCTGCGCATTCTCTGTACCCAGGGAAAGTGTCACTCCCAATCACAGGCTCCTGTCTATAGGGGCCATGCAGGCAGCACCTGTTCAGACCAAATAAGTAGCTTGTCTCAGCCGCACACTCCTGAGGATTGAGATTGGTCACGGCTTCTGATTTACTGTGCCTGAATGGAAAATATTTCCGGAGTATAAGGCATGTGTTCAAATGGCCAAATTGCACTCTTTGATAAATAGAGCGATTCCTAAAGTAGATCTAAGCCCCTACTGGGTGACATTTAGTTTGCTAAAGTACCAAATATCATAACCAAATGTCAGCAGTGATAGTGTAGAGGGTAGATATTCCACTCAGGCACAGGATCCCCGGGCTGGTAAGTTAGTAGACATGTGCGATTTGGTTCGTAACAAATGGATTTTCGTATGAATTTGTTAGTATGCGTACATTCAGATCAATTCGAACATCCGAATAGCTGAAAGAACCAAAATACGAAAATTACGAATAACCAAAATAACGAACACGTGAAGATACAAACTTACAAACGGAGAAATTTACGAAAATACGAAACTCCGAAACAGTAAAAGAAAGAAAATGGCATCTATAACGAATGATTTACATTTCGTATTTTCAAACCTTTGTCTGTTCCTAATTTCGTATGTTTGTATTTTCATTTGTGTGTTCGTAATTTCGTTTCTTCGTAATTTTGTTTGTTCGTGTACGTGCCGTGTACACACGATCGGAAATTCGGCCAGCAAAAGACCGATGAGAGCTTTTGGTCGAAAAATGCGACTGTGTGTATGCTCCATCACACTTTTGCTGGCCGAATTCCAGCCAGCAAAAGATTAAGAGCATGTTCTCAATTTTTCGGTCAGAAAAAGTTCCCAACTCGAAAATGCGATCGTCTGTAGCAATTACGACGCGCAAAATTCCTATGCATGCTCGGAAACAATTTGACGCATGCTCGGGAGCATTGAACTTTATTTTCTCAGCTCGTCGTTGTGTTGTATGTCACCGCGTTCTTGACGGTTGAAAGTTCAGCGAACTTTTGTGTGACCATGTGTATGCAAGGCAAGCTTGAGCGGAATCCCGTCGGAAAAGCCATCATATCTTTTTCCGACCAAAATCCCGATCCTGTGTACGCGGCATTAGTGTATCTTAATATGTCTGTTCGTTATTTTGTGTTCTCGAAGCATTCTTTCGAATGGACAGTGTATTAGTGAGTGATGTATCTTACTTAATATCTTTAACCAATCAGCTTATCCCTTTTGTGTGTGAGTCACACTGCATTCCTGAATCTTTTTAGATTCAGTTGAGGAGGAGGCGGAGTCAGGTCTCGTGACTGAGGGAGTGGACTGGATTAAGTACAGGATTTATTAGAAAAGCAAGCATAGGATTATTATTCTTTATTTCCTACGAAAGTACGAATCAACGAAAAAGGCAATCTCACAAAAGTAAGTGCCGGTTCACACAGGGGCGACTTGTCAGGCGACCTAGCCACCTGGCAAGTCGCCTCCCGTTCTGTACTATGGAACCGTTCTAATAGGAGCGACGCAAGTCGCTCCGACTTAGAAAAGGTTCCTGTACTACTTTGGGGGCGACTTGAGGCGACTTGCATAGACTTCTATACAGAAGTCGTTTTGCAAGTCGCCGTGGAAGTCGTGTGCAGGTCGCCTCGGTGAGGTGACCTGCAAGTCGTGCCGCCTCTGTGTGAACCGGGACTAACAATTACTAAATTACGAGTAGTGTACCGAATAAGCGAAAATTATTATCTAACAAAATTCCGAATTTCGAATTACGAATCATTTCGTATCAACGAAAATATATCTGTTACGAAAATACGAACGAGTCCAAATATGCAAACTCGTGTCTTACGAATCGTTACGAATCAAAGAAACAAAACAAAACTACGTTTTTTGTTGTGCGCATGTCTATAAGTTAGTATCACTCAACCATGGACCATTCAGGAGATAGGAAAACCGCTGATCTGTCTTCAGTGACGCCATATTTATATGGCATCCAGCATAGAGGAATAGCATCCGGCCACTCAGTTTCTTTTAAATGTGCTAGATTTTATTGGCTGCATAGTCAATACAGTGCGAACACACCAACACATTTCAGCTGTCAGGCCTTAAAGTAGAACTTTAGGCCAAACTTTTTTTTTCATTTTGGATAGAGCAAGGGGGGGTTTTAACTTCTAAAGGATTTTTTTTCACCATCTGTGTCCAATTGCTGAGATTTCCCTTCACTTCCTGTCCCATATCCAGACAGGAAGTGCAAGGAAATCCCTGCAAATAATTAAGGGGATTTCTTGAGGACCCCCAAGTCACCAGAACTAGTGTCCCCATTAGAAGATTTCCCCTCTATTACTTTTCTGGGGACAACCCAAAATTTTGGATTTTCTTTTACTTTCACTTTCAATGATAATGGAAAACAGGACACATAGAGAGGGTGAATCTCCTTTATTGGGACACAGCCTGCAATAAAAAGTAAAGAGCATTTCAATCCCTCTCTACTCTATCCAAAACTAAAGAAAAAAGTTTGCCTTTACTTACACTTTATTTACCGAAACGCGTTAGCATGTTTGCGCTGTATTGACTATGTAGCCAATAAAGTCTACCACATTTGAATGATACCAAGTTGTCGGATTGATGCTATTACAGGATCCCCGGGCTACCACCAACAGTCTATACAGGACTACAAAGAAGGAAAGAAGAACCGCTTATAATATAAAAGCCTCAGAAGAGTTGTATTGCGTCTTCCAACACATAGACTAATCCATCGATGTATGCAGATCTACTAACGCATTTCACTAGGGCAGGAGCTTACTCATAGGGTACCTGTAATAAAACTGTTCCAAGGCTTTTATATGGCGAGCGTTTCCTCTTTCCTTTTTTGGAGCCTTGGCTGCAATAATACTTTTTCTTTGCTCTTCTGGCATAGTGCAGTATCAGGTCAGAGCCCGCCTAATTCCTGGCTAGAGGACATCCAGTGTGATCTAGTTCCAGCATCAATTCCATCCCAGGCTAACTGTCCTTGGTCCACTCCTTTTTTTCACTGGATTTCAATTCTCAGCTCAGCATTACATATGGGTGTAACCATATGGCATGATCTGCCTGAATTGCATAGAGCAGGGGTGTCAAACTTAATTTCATTGTAGGCTGCATCAACAGTATGGTTGCCCTCAAAGGGCCGGTTGTATCAAGAGTGCATTACATACAAAGCTCAGGATTATGCTACGTAAAGAGTGCAGGGTTCAGGAGTGTGTTACGTACAGAGTTCAGAGCTCAGGATTATGCTATGTACATAGTGCAGGGTTCAGGAATGCGTTACGTACAGACTGCAGAGCTCAGGATTATGCTACGTAAAGAGTGCAGCGTTCAGGAATGCGTTACGTACAGAGTGCAGAGCACAGGATTATGCTACGTAAAGAGTGCAGGGTCCAGGAGTGTGTTACATACAGAGTGCAGAGCTCAGGATTATGCTATGTACAGAGTGCAGGGTTCAGGAATGCGTTACGTACAGAGTGCAGATCTCAGGATTATGCTACGTAAAGAGTGCAGGGTTCAGGAGTGTATTATGTACACAAAGCAGAACTCGGGATTATGCTATGTACAGAGTGCAGGGTTCAGGAGTGCATCATGTACACAGTGCAAAGCTCAGGATTATGCTACGTACAGCATGCAGGATTCATGAGTGAGTTACGTACAGAGTGCAGAGCTCAGGATTATGCTACATACAGAGTGCAGGGTTCAGGAGTGTGTTAAGTGCAGAGCGCAAGATTATGCTAGGTAGAGAGTGCAGGGTTCCGGAGTGAGTTTTGTACAGAGTACAGAGCTCAGGATTATGCTACATATAGAGTGCAGGATTCAGCAGTGCGTTACATGCAGAGTGCAGAGCTCAGGATTATGCTACGCAAAGAGTGTAGGGTTCAGGAGTTTGTTATGTGCAGAGTGCAGAGCTCAGGATTATGCTACAGTAAGATTGCAGGGTTCAGGAGTGCATTACGTACACAGTGCAGAGCTCAGAAATATGATACGCACAGCGTGCAGGATTCAGGAGTGAGGTACTGTACAGAGTGCAGAGCTCAGGAATATGCTACATACAGAGTGCAGGGTTCAGGAGTTCTTTACGTGCAGAGCTCAAGATTATGCTACGTAGTGCAGGATTCAGGAGTGTGTTACATGCAGATTGCAGAGCTCAGAATGATGCTACGTACAGAGTGCAGGGTTCAGGAGTGCGTTAAGTGCAGAGCGCAGGATTATGCTATGTAAAGAGTACAGAGTTTAGGAGTGTGCTGTGTACAGGGTACAGGGTTCAGGAGTGTGTTATGTACAGAGTTCAGGGGTGTGCAGGGTTTAGGGGTGTGCAAACCCAACCTCCTCTCCGAAGCTTTCCCGCATCTCTCTCCTATCTTGTCTGTCTCTAGTACCTCTCTGTGTAGGCAGCTCTGCCTCACCTTGCAGGGAGTGGGAGTGGAGGGTGAGGGTTAGAGGTGGTGGAAAGGAGTTCCGCTGCATTCCGGCTGCAAAACTGGGTGGGAGGGCCACATGACAAGGCCTGGAGGGCCAGATTTGGCCCAGGGGCCTTGTGTTTGACATATGTGGCATAGAGAAACACAGAGACCTAGTAATGACATCACTGGGTCTAAAACAAGGTATTTAACAGAAAGCTTTTATTTAATTGGCATGTTGATGTGGGTGGGATGGAGGAATCAGGGATGAGAAATATAAGCAAAATAAACTTCAGCTTTCAGAGCAAATTATCAGTTATACTTTGTAATTTGACATACACATCGCGTTTCAGATTATATCAACTTCCAGAAATGATTTTAGCTCCAAAAGGTTGCAGCTATGAAGCCCGTTCTCTCTACACTTTTCTGGCCCTTTTTTCTTTCTAGGCGTTTAAACCTTTTTTTTTTTGTCCTGTCCATCTGTCCTAGCCCACAGGCATATGCCAAAGGGGCTCTCACCTCCCTTAGGCAGTCTGCTACCCCGTGCTCTCAGGCTAAACCATATGATTGTGAGAGCGCGGCCACAGAAATGCAAATTCAAAGCTCTGCAGATTCAAAGCCTTCCTATGAAACTGGTTCAGCAACAGAGAAACACACAGACCTTGTGTTCCTACACTAATATATATGGAAATAAAGGCTCCGAAAGATGGGTTGGTGCTCAGTGTTCATCTAATATTACATAAAATCCTAAGTGAATTATATTTAGTTTTCTAAAGCTCTGCTTATCATTAACAATTGCCCTTAAAAAATACGATTATCACTGTTTGTTGCATCTCAGTGCTGCTGATTTCCTGCAGTCTATTTGCAGCCACTTTCTGTCTACATGCACTTCAGTGATGGCTGCATGGCATCTCTCAGGGCAGGTTTCCTAATAGTGACCATGGACCATGCTTAATTCCTTGACGCCGGGCGCACACATATATACGGTCGCTCGGTGGGTGGGCCTTAATGCAGAGAGGCCGCATATATATATGGTACTGTTAAAACAACTTACCATGCTGAGAACACGCTCCCTGCATGGTAGCCGGTGTGTACTGGAAAGCTCCCAATGCATACTAGCGATCGGAAGCATTCCGATCATGTGATCGCTGTGACAGCCAATCACAGTGGTCACATGACCCCAATGACTGCTAAACACAGCAGTTACATGACCCTAATGACAGCCAATCACAGTGGTCACATGACCCTAATGACAGCTAAACACAGCGTGTTTAGCTGTCATTAGGGTCACGTGACCGCTGGGTTTAGCAAATCACAGCGGTCACGTGACCCTAATGACAGCTAAACACAGCGGTCACATGACCCTAATGACAGCTAAACACAGCGGTCACGTGACCCTAATGACAGCTAATCACAGCGGTCACGTGACCCTAATGACAGCTAATCACAGCGGTCACGTGACCCTAATGACTGCTAAACACAGCAGTCACGTGACCCTAATGACAGCTAAACACAACGGTCACGTGACCCTAATGACAGCTAAACACAGCGGTCACGTGACCCTAATGACAGCTAAACACAGCGGTCAAGTGACCCTAATGACAGCTAAACACAGCGGTCACGTGACCCTAATGACAGCTAAACACAGCGGTCACGTGACCCTAATGACAGCTAAACACAGCGGTCACGTGACCCTAATGACAGCTAAACACAGCGGTCACGTGACCCTAAAGACAGCTAAACACAGCGGTCACATGACCCCAATGACTGCTAAACACAGCAGTTACATGACCCTAATGACAGCCAATCACAGTGGTCACATGACCCTAATGACAGCTAAACACAGCGCGTGTTTAGCTGTCATTAGGGTCACGTGACCGCTAGGTTTAGCAAATCACAGCGGTCACGTGACCCTAATGACAGCTAAACACAGCGGTCACATGACCCTAATGACAGCTAAACACAGCGGTCACGTGACCCTAATGACAGCTAATCACAGCGGTCACGTGACCCTAATGACAGCTAATCACAGCGGTCACGTGACCCTAATGACTGCTAAACACAGCAGTCACGTGACCCTAATGACAGCTAAACACAGCGGTCACGTGACCCTAATGACAGCTAAACACAGCGGTCACGTGACCCTAATGACAGCTAAACACAGCGGTCAAGTGACCCTAATGACAGCTAAACACAGCGGTCACGTGACCCTAATGACAGCTAAACACAGCAGTCACGTGACCCTAATGACAGCTAAACACAGCGGTCACATGACCCTAATGACAGCTAAACACAGCGGTCACGTGACCCTAAAGACAGCTAAACACAGCGGTCACGTGACCCTAATGACAGCTAAAAACAGCGGTCATGTGACCCTAATGACAGCTAAACACAGCGGTCACATGACCCTAATGACAGCTAAACACAGCAGTCACATGACCGTAATGACAGCTAAACACAGCGGTCACGTGACCCTAATGACAGCTAAACACAGCAGTCACGTGACCCTAATGACAGCTAAACACAGCGGTCACACGACCTTAATGCCCACCTCTGCCTCCTTGCTTTTAGAGCTCTTAAAGGGCAGAGAGGCGGTTGTCAGGAAGGGGTTAACCACTTGGTGACCGCCCACCCGCAGTGTATTGTGGGCGAGCCGCCGCTTTTGGCAAAGTGACGTACTATTATGTCACTGCTTACTTACAGATTTAGGGCGAGTGCATGCATGCCCCCCACCTGGCCCCCACTGTGATTGTACACAGCGGGAGCTTGTCATCAAGTCATACCCAATGATTCACAACATGAATCACGACCTGCTGATTGGCTGTGTGCAATCACAGCCCAGAGCTCTTGGGTTGGTAAACAACACAGAGCTCTGTACAGAGGGAGCGATCTCTCAGGTTCTCATCCCTACAAAGCAGGGATGAGAAACTGAGAGATTTTCACTTTCAATGATAATGATAAACAGGATAAATAAAATGAATCTCCCTAACGAGGACACAGACAGCAATAAAATCTGACAGGTGTTCTTATCCCTCTCCACTCTATCTAAAACTAAAAAAAAAAAGATATACTTTAACCACTTGACCTCCAGAAGATTTACCCCCGCTCTGTGACCAGGCCATTTTTTGTTATACGGCATTGCTTTACTTTAACTGACAATTGGGCGGCCATGTGATGCTGTACCCAAATAAAATCTTTTGGTGGTATTTGATCACCTCTGCGGTTTTTATTTTTTGCGCTATAAACAAAAACAGAGCGCCAATTTTGAAAAAAAAAAACAATTATTATTACTTTCTGCTATAAAACATATCCAATTAAAAAAAAAAAAAGAATTTCTTTATAAATTTAGGCTAATATGTGTTCTGCTACATGTTTCTGGTAAAAAAAAAAAAAAATCCCAATAAGCGTATATTGATTTTTTTTGTGCTAAATTTATAGCGTCTACAAACTATGGGATATATTTATGGAATTTTTATACTAGTAGTGGCGGCGATCAGCAACTTATAGCGGGACTGTGATACTGTGGCGGACAATCAGACGCTAACTGACACCTTTGACACTTTGCAGGAACCAGTGATACTAATACAGTGATCAGTGCTAAATAATATGCACTGTCACTGTACTAATGACACTGTCTGGGAAGGGGTTAAACATCTAAGAAGATCAAAGGGTTAACTGTGTGCCTAGCCAGTGTTTTTGTGTACTGTGTTACGTGCTTTTACTAAGGGAAGTGATGGATTTTATTCCCTGCTTTGCAGGAATACAAAATCCACCCCCCCCCCCCCACCCGTCAGAATGAAGCTCTGCCTTGTTTACATAGTCAGAGCTCCATTCTGTGTTTCAGCCCGAAGATCGGAAGGTGCCGACAGACATCCAGTGCCCGGCACCTGCAGATCGGCTTCCGCCCCCCCTGGGCAGAAGGGCAGAATCACTTATGATTCTGCGCAGGGGGGCCGCCCTGTAGGAGTATATCTGCTATGGCACTGAACAGAAGACTTCTTTATGTCTATGGCCAGTTTGAAGTCTTCATTCTCACTTGGCTCAATATCAGGACCATATAGATAAAAGTTCTTGTCTCCAATTTTAGGGTTTTAGTGAATTAGTTCCATTTGGCGGCATAGATTACAGATTATACACTGATCTTCTTATTACCGGGTTCTGACCTCTGGACACTGACTATCCTTTTTGGCAGACAGGAAATGCGGCCTCATTGTCTATCGATTGTACGGTTCACCTTCCTATAGTAATAGCTGAGTGTCCGGAAAGGAGAGCGCTCACACACACTCCTCGGGGACAAGCCCTGTAGTGTGATGTATAAAGAGAACCTGCCTCGGAGCAAGACACCCATGTGCGAAGCACACGCTGCAAGCTGTTATTCTCCTCCCTCCCCTAGTCTGGGCACAGCCGCATTCTACAATCTAACTTTTTTATAAGAAATAAATTCAAATATTATAAATTCTTTTTTTTGTAGTTTTTTTTTTGTGGCATTCTGCACAATTAAATCTAAAATGTATTACATTGGAACCTTGGTTTACGAGTAACGCGGTTAACGAGCATTTTAAAAGACAAGCAACTTTTTTTTTTAAATTCTAAATCGATTTGCGAGTGTTGTCTCGCAAAGCAAGCAAAATTCAAGCTAATGGGGTGTGCAGTATCGCATTTGGCCAGAGGTGCGGGGGCGCTGGGGACACTCGGAACGGTTCGGAGCCATTCGGAAATACTCCGAATGACTCAGAAATACTCGGAAACTCTAGGAAATACTCTGTTCCCGAGTGTTTCCAAGCCTTTCCGAGGCTTTCCGAGTTCAGCCGAGCTGTCCCTGAGTATTTTTGAGGCTCTCTGGCGCCCCCCCACCTCAGGCCACATGCGGTATTGCAAGTAATAGAAGTCAATGCGGAACTAATTATCTTGGTTTCCCTTGACTTCTATGGGGAAACTCGCTTTGATATGCGAGTGCTTTGGATTACAAGCATTCTCCTGGAACGGATTATGCTCATAATTCAAGGTTCCACTGTATATTGCAAAACCAAAAATGCATTGCAGCTTACTAATCATTATATGTGGTGGCTGCATTCGTTTTCTTTTTGTAGGCTTTTTTCCTTTATGTTTTCACCAGGTGATTCAAGCAGTAACCCACCTCTTGTATTAGTGAGACACAGCAGCACAGGAGGCACAGCAGCATTGTCAGTCTGGGGGAGAGGAGTGTTAAACGTATTAGCAGATTTAAATACACTGACAAACTGAAGCCACGATCCAGATCACGCTTTATAATCAGTTACAGCAAATGTTTGCTTTTTGTTTTTTCCATTTGGGGTAAATAAATAAATCCTTTTGCATGAATAAAAAAAAGCTGATCATTTTAGTCACCCCTGTCAGTGGTAAATGGTTTGTCTTTTCCATGTAAACTGATACACTCTGCTGGAAAGCTTGTGCTTTTGAAAAACAACAGACTTGCTGGCTAGATCACCAGATGAAACGAGAAGAAAGAAAGCCTAAAAAAATAAAACAAATGCAGCCATCACATCTAAGAATTTGTAAGCTGCAATATAATAAATTGTTTTTTTAATTCTATTCTTTTCTATTCAAATTTCAGAATATGGTTATATTCTTTCTATTCTATTCTATTGTTTTTTTAATTCTATTCTTTTCTATTCTGTTCTTTTATTTTCTATTCTATTTTGTTCTGTTTTACCCTATGCTATTCTCATCTAATATTTTCTGTCATATTCTTTTTTCTATTCTATTCCTTTATTTTCTTTTCTATTTTATAATCTTTGGAAATTATAGGGAGAGGGCCCCCCCCTCCCGCCGCACTCGGGTGCCCTCCGCTGCTTACCGGAGTCGTCGGTAGCGGCGGAGGCGATCGGGTCCTTCTCCTGGCTAGACATAGAGACGAGTGAGGGGAAGATGGCCCCCACCCGTCTCCATATCATTGCAGGGCGGAAGCAATGTCAAAACGTCACTTCTGCCCATAGCTCTTAAAGGGCCTTTTTTTTTTTTTATTGCATTTTAGTGTAAATATAAGATCGGAGGTCTTTTTGACCCCAGATCTCATATGTAAGAGGACCTGTCATGATTTTTTTTTCTATTACAAGGGATGTTTACTGCGCAAATACGGTGTGACAGAAAGTATTGCAGCAACCGCCATTTTTTTGTCTAGGGTGTTAGAAAAAATAGATATATAATGTTTGGGGGTTCTAAGTAATTTTCTAGCAAAAAAAACTATTTATAACTTGTAAACAACAAATCTCAGAAAGAGGCTCGGTCCTTAAAGTGGTGTTCCGGCCGAAATGATACTTTTTAAATAAAAATACCCCTATAATACACAAGCTTAATGTATTCTAGTAAAGTTAGTCTGCAAACTAAGGTCTGTTTTGTTAGTTTATAGCAGTAGTTGGTTATTTTATAAACTTACAGCAGGCCGTGGCCATCTTAAGTGTGGGCATCTGAAGCCAGACTGTATTTCTTCCTGGATCTCATCCTTGCAGATCTCGCACATGCTCAGTGCAGCACAAGCAGTGTAATAGGTTTCAGGTTAGGTTTCCATAGCAACGGCAGTGTCAGAGGAAGTTGCCGCCCCTTCCCAGAAGGCATTGCAAACAGGAAATGATGCGATGGGCCGCGGCCAGGGAGGAGGAAGTGAAAAATAAATACAGCAGATATACAGTAAGTGCTGAGAAAAAAAAATAAAAAAATAAAAAAATATCCAATTCGTTTACAGTGCACAGTTTAGTGAGGGATGCTGAAGAGTTGTAAAAGTGGGTGGAACTCCACTTTAAGTGGTTAATACTTTAATTTTGAATGTTTTATTTTTTCAACAGTGACTGTTCAGCTTAAGGCTTCTGTATCAGGAAACACTTTCCAGAACCAACAAAGGGAAGAAGAAGAAGGAGCATCAAGAACTGGTTAGTGCTCATCTTTGGGTTTTATGTTCTTCATGTTCAATGTATTGTCAGTAGAGGTGGCTCTTTGCTCTGTGCCATGCAGCCATGACAATTACAGGCCTCTACCCTCTACCCCTTTTATTATTAGCAGTAGCAGACCTTGTACTGTGAATGGAAGGTGCCATATTAATTGTAAGGATTTGTGGCAAACCAATACAGCGAGAAGCTGGACCAAATGTAAAAAAATCTCACTTACTACATCAAAACTGAACTTAATGAATTTCGATCCCTGTGTGGCCCTCCACCTATAGCCAGCTTTAGTTAATTAACTACTTCAGCCCCGGAAGGATTTACCCCCTTAATAACCAGGCCATTTTTTGTGATTCGGCACTGCGTCGCTTTAACTGACAATTGCGTGGTTGTGCGATGTTGTACCCAAACAAAATTGATTACCTTTTTTTTCCCCATACATAGAGCTTTCTTTTGGTGGTAATTGATCGCCTCTGCCGGTTTTATTTTTTGCGCTATAAACAAAAAAAAGAGCGACAATATTGAAAAAAAACATTTTTTTTGTACTTTCTGCTATAATACATATCCAAAAAAAAATTGTAAAAAAAAAAAAAAATATTCATCAGTTTAGGCCAATATGTATTCTGCTACATATTTTTGGTAAAAAAAATCCTGATAAGCGTATATTGATTGGTTTGCGCAAAAGTTGTAGTGTCTACAAAATATGGGATATATTTAGGGACTTTTCAAATGTTTTATTGTTTTTATTGGTAATGGCGGCGATCTGCGATTTTTAGCAGGACTGCAACATTGCGGCGGACAAATCTGACCCTAAGCGACACTTTTTGGGGACCAGTGACACCAATACAGTGATCAGTGGTAAAAAAATGCAATGAATAATGTATAATTGACTCTGGCAGGGAAGGGGTTAACACTAGGGGGCGATCAAAGAGTTAACTGTGTTCCCTGGGTGTGTTCTAATTATTTGGGGGATGGGCTCACTGGAACAACACAGAGATCGCTGTTCCTGATTACTTGGAACAGCAAATCTCCATGTTGTCCCCTGTCAGAACGGGAATCCGCCTTGTTACGTTCTGCCTCTCTGAGGAGCGATCGTGGGTTGCCGGTGGATATTAAGTCTGTGGGACCTGCGCGTGCTCCCCCTGGCATGCAGCGGACGTCACGCGCTGCCCACAGTATCTCATGCATGAAACCACGTATAGGTGCATCGTTTTTGTGCAGCCGGGCCGCCCTGCCGCAGTATATGTGCGGTGGGCGGTCCGGAAGTGGTTAAATAATCGCCCACTTTGAGGAAATCAGAGCATGTTGTTCTAAACAGTGACACTGTGTGGTGGCTGCTTTGTAAGTTAGAACTATTGTTTTTATTGTAAGAGATCTGTTGGTGGGCTCTAGCCCCTCAAATGTACATCCTTGGATACTGTGAAATGAATGGGAAGCGCTTCAAAAGTTCTTCAAAAGCACCTCCAAATGGTTCTTGCAGCAGTTTTTAGAGTCACGTAACCTTCAAAAAAGAAATAGAGCTTTTGGTGGCATGTGATCACCTCTGCGTTTTTTATTTTTTGCGCTATAAATAAAAAAAGTCAGACAATTTTGAAAGAAAACAATATTTACTTTCTGCTATAAAACACATCCAATAAAAAAAATTTAAAAAGGGGGCGGAGTTTGGCCGCGATCCAGCGTGAACGCTTGATCCGAACGCTCCGCTGATACATGGGACACAGCAGAACCTAAGAACTGTTCCACCATCGCAGACCACACTGCCTAGTACCGCTCTGCCCAGGGACCCTGCAGGCATGTCCCCAAAGCAGAATAAGAAGCAGCCAGAACTCCGCCGGCTGACAGACTTATTCAGCGGCCCACGGTCGCACAGGAACCAAGGTGGAGCCAGACACAGAGACCGGGAGGACACTCAAGCTTCCCTGCCGCGCTCTGCACAGCATGAGTCAGCTCACATGGAGTGCTCCAGCCCTGCAACTACACTGAACAAAGACTGGAATAAGAGAGCTGCTCCCTCATTATTTGCCTCACCAAGCCATGTAGCCCAGTAAGAATCACAATACTGAGGGGGAGGGAGATGATGATGATGATGAGGGGGAAATTGCTGATTCTCTGGCTGATTTACCTGCAACTGATAATGCAGTGTCTGAGCACACACTAAAGCAGATGCTCAAGACCCTGCAAAAAGGAATTCAAAAAGATCTTTCCAGATCAATCTCCCACATCCAGTTACAAGTAGATGACTTAGGAGACCGTACTGAGCGGAGAGACAACTCACAGATTTCACTGATGCTTATAATGAACTGGTTGATGCCCACCCTGAACAGGCAAATGAGCTCCAACGCATTAAGTCTAAGCTGGCAGACCTTGAGGACCGTTCTCAACGAAATAATCTAAAAATCCGGTGTATCCCTGAGTCGGTCCCCCTCAGGAGCTAACGCAATATTTGCAAAGCCTTTTTTACTTTTCTTGTACCTGTTTTTTCTGATGTTAGGAAGGATTGGAGTGCAGCTGCTTTTTGGCGGGAGGGGTTAGTTGAGTCAAGTAAAAAATCCAGAGGCTGATTAAAATCTCCACAAATAACTAGCGGATGGGACTTGTGTGGTTGGAGTCTACGTGCCAGAGATGTGTAGAATTTTGGGGAAGGTGTATTAGGGGCATATACATTAACTATGGTAAGTTGTGAGTTGTTGTAGGTGGCAGAGAGTATAAGTAAGCGGCCGGTGGATTCGGTGTTCACAGAGTGGAGCTGGAAGGCCACAGAGTTTTTCACTGCTATCATGACACCTCTTTTTTTGGAGTCTGTGCTGGCCAGAAATATGTGGGGACATTTGGGATGATTACATTTAGGGGGTCTTGTGCTGTTAAAGTGGGTTTCTTGGATACAAATGATATCACATTTAGAGGAGAGAGCTTCTTTCCAAAGGAGAGAACGTTTATATGGGCTGTTCAGTCCTTTAGCACTTAAGGATACTATACTAAGTGTCATGGATATAATGTTGGAAGATTAGGAATAGCATGACCAGGGGTGCAGGCAAGAGAGGGACCACGCCTTTCTAAGGCATGTAGTATTATATTCTGTTGGGTCAAAGGCGTATATTCTACACAGAGAGTAGCAAGCGTACATCTGGGTGTCATCCCCGGGAGGGAAATAGAGAGGGAAGAAAACGAGGAGGGTGAAAAGGTAATAAGTATGAAAGAGAACAAAAAAAGTCACGTACATAGTATGCCTCAAATCCGGGAGGAAAATATACAAGCACTGCAAAGGGCAGGGCAGGGAAGAATTAGTAATAACAATTTCAATGAATGAACTGCAAACACAGGGGATTAACAATCATAAAGGTGTAGCTATATAGATTGCGCCTAAGCAGTGGACCATAGAGGTAGTCATTTGTCTGTGATGTTGAGCCAGTCTCCTTGCACATGGTTAGGTGCATTGCGGTCGGGGGCTCCTTCAGCATGTGGGGGAGCTAGGCCCCAGTTGTGAAGTTGTTTTAAGCCCTGTTTCAAATTGAGAATGGTAGTGTTTTTTCCTTGGTGTGTGATGGAGAGCTTGGTTGGAAACCCCTATTTGTATGCGATGTTCTGCTTTTGTAGAACTTTGGTTATTGGGGCAAGCTCTTCCTTTCCTGCATTGTGGCTGCTGAAATATCTGAGTATATGGCAATGTGGTTATAGGGTTCCGGGAAGGGTGAGGTGTTCCTAGCCTCTCAATATTTTCTATTTGGTCTTAAAAAAAATTATGCAGTTTAGGACATCCCTCGGCTTATCTGCTGCAATATGTGGTGGTTTGAAGATCCTGTGGGTCTTGTCAAGAAGTAGGTCTTGGGCAGAGACACTTCCAATTCTCAGCTGACCTCAATAAATGGAATACAGCCTCAAGACTTCCTCTAAAACACTCCAAGTGCCTTTCCCATTGGGAATATTCCAAAAAGCTACTGCATAATTGGTACCTAACTCCAGACAAGTTGAGTTCTATATACCCTAACCAATACTCACAATGTTGGCGGAACTGCGAGCATACGGGCTCACCTACACATATTTGGTGGTTTTGCCCAAAAATAACATTTTACTGGACATCCACTTTCACATTGGCTTCTTCCATGACTAAATTACCACTTACACTGGACCCAAAACTGGCCCTGTTCGGAATAGGATTGGACTCCTGGCCTCCAAAGTTCCGAACCATCCTAACTCACATATTCATAGCAGCCAGACTCACAATTACCAGGAGTTAGAAGCAAGCGACACCCCCTGATGTAGCTATAACCATCCAAATTCTGAATGAACACGCATAACTAGAGTTTATGTTCGCTAAGGAAAATCTCCTGCTGGACAAATTTAACTTCCTATGGTCTCCATGGACCTCTCACCCCTCTTGCAAATATCCTTAACCCTAGCATTTCTTGACCCATATAACATTGCTTAGACTCTAAATATTCTAAATAAGTTGCAAACATGTGTTACTATTCTATGGAATTTTTTTTTTTATACTAGTAATGGCGGCAATCATCGACTTATAGTGGGACTGTGACATTGTGGTGGACAAATTGGACACTAAGTGATACTTTTGACACTTTTTTGGGAACTATTAACACCAATACAGTGATCATTGCTAAATAAAATGCACTGTAACTGTTCTAATGACACTGGCAGGGAAGGTGTTAACATCAGGGGCAATCAAAGGGTTAAATGTGTCCCTAGGGGGTGCTTACTAACTATGTGGAGCAGGTGCTTGTAATGTAAGAAGACAAAGATCCAGGTGCCTGCTTAGCAGAAACCAGTGGCGTCTCCAGCTTTCATATTTAGGGGGGGCACATGGGGGGACAGGGACAAAAGTAGGGGGGAAACTATAAAATGCAAAAGATATATATATCTCCTGGGGCCCTTTACTATGATCCCACAATGGCCCTTTCACATGTTCTGCAGTGAGCTCCCTTCCTACTGTATTGGCCCCCCCCCCCCCCAGGGTGGCAGAAAACAAGAGATATATGTCACCAGCATACCAAGAAAATATAAGGGTCCAAAGCAGTGGGAGAACTATCAGGGCTGCAAAGGTTGTCTTGCCACCGGGCCCTGGTGTTCTGCCTCTGTGGGGTTCCCCAGCCTCCTCTTGCTGTCCTGCCCCTGCTATTGACAGCGCTGGTCTGGCATCTCTTGGAATTTACAGGCTGGTTCTCCTGTCCTAAGGATGGGAGAAATCAGTCTGTTTTTTTCAGTAACTGAGAGTCCTGGTGGAGTCCTTCCTGCAACCCGCTCTTCTCCCTGCCAATGAGGATGCAGGGGAAGGAGCAGATCGGGCGGCCGTGGTTGTGTGAGCGCTCACATTATGCAGTGTCAGCGAGCAGAGGGAGGGGGGAGGAATCACCCGCAGGCTCTGACTGGGGACACTCTCCCTCTTAGACATTGCCTTTTTTTAAAAATAAAAATAAAATTTAATAGGGGGGGGTTGGGCACATGGTGGGCACAGCATAATGTTGGGGGGGTCAGGGCCCCCTCTGCCCCCCCTAGGGACACCATTGGCAGAAACACAGGATCTCTGTCTTCTTCAGTCACAGAACAGCGATCTGCCTTGGTTACATAGGAAGACCGCCGTTCTGTCTGCCTTGGAAACGGACACCACTGATTGTCTCCTGCTGTGTCCAATCACAGCTGGAGCTGGTCGTCGGCGGTGCACGCGAGCCCCAGACCAGGAAGGGCGAAATCATGTACAGGTATGTGATTTCACCCAGAGAGGCCGCCCCGCTGCAATAAGTGTACATGGGGTGGTCTATAAGCGGTTAAAAAGGAAAGGTCATTTTTAATAACATTCAAATAAAATATGACTTGTGTGGCAATTGTGTACGCTATTTATATTATTATCTGCTAATTATTTTTCCCACGAAAGTAGATTTACACTTTATGCCATGCCCATTATTCAGCGCAATGAAAACCACACCCACTTGCTGCCAGGGTGCAAGGGGCCCAACTTATGATCCTATACAAGGCTTCTAGAAATGCCCTTCATCAGAACCCTGTAAACTGGAAGGCTTTGTGGGTCTGTAGAAGCCGAGAGTCACATCACAGTCTTGGTTGGCTTTGCGATTTCTAGAACCCTGTTCCCAGGCTGATCACAGAGGCCCAGTGGCCTGTTTGTGCATGGGGCGTGTAACTCTTACTGCAGCCTTTAGAATGTCTCCTCCTACATAGCCGATGGTTCTGTCACTGACAGGAATAATTATCGGTGACTGACACACATCTCTGCATTTGGCTCCAGGTGCTTCTCTTTCACCAGCGTGTGCTGAAATGTGGAAACAGAGAGGCTTGAAGTGAGGCAAATTGCTGTACGAATATCCAAATATCAAATTGCTCCACTTAAAATACTCAGGGATTAATACTGCACTTAGATCCCAGCACAGGCAGTCCAGCATTTTTGTACATTGCGTTTTAGCCTGCCGTACAGGAAACTTTGGCTTTATATGTGATCCTGTAATAAGGCCATTAGATTATTTTTATTAAATAGTGATTGGCGTAAAACTGGCCAATGTAAGTGGGAGATTGTAAGCAAGGTATTCAAGCTCTTCCTAGCCATCCTACCTAAATCTTGCATTTCTTTTCATAACTGATGTTGTTAAGCCACAAGAAAATATGTTGATTTTTTTTTCTTGTAAGTGTTACTAAACCCAGGACCCTGCATTCACTATATCTGGTCTCCCACAGTACACAGAACATGGAAATGCAATTATTATAGTCAATTTAAAGCAGTCTTGTGACTTCTCTCATTGTCTGGTTAAAGCTTGTAGGAGGAGTTTTCAATCTCCTCTGAGTGTCCTATGAGGTTGCAGGAGCCCTGACCCTCTGTCTGGACAGTGCTGATTGGCCCTGTACTGATCACATGCATCCTCCCATGAAGAAGAAAAACTCTCTAGCAATACACACCAAACTGAGCATGTGCAGAGTAAATCCAACGGCTCTGTCTTATCAGGAGATGGATTGGGGACAGTAAAGGAAGGGGAGAATAAGAAAATACAGGATCAAACAGCCTTTTTACACAATGCGCCTCATTAACCCCTTAGGTTTCACAGTGAGTATAACAAGCATGCTTTACTGCATCTACAGACTGATTTTACTGTTGTGGGTTTAGTAACACTTTCAAATGCATTGGCTTTAAACTAAATGTTTGCTGTTTCCAAACAATAATAGCTTACATTTGTGGCTACCTGACTATCAGATCTATTTAACCACTTAAGCTCTGCAAGGTTTTACCCCATCATGACCAGGCCATTTTTTGCTATTTGGCACTGTGCTACTTTAACTGTCTGTCGTGCAATGCTGTACCCAAATGAAATGTATATAATTTTTTAATGAAAATAGAGTTTTCTTTTGGTAGTATTTGATCAATTTGAAAAAAAAAGAATATTTCTTACTTTCTGTGTTGAACATATTCGATAAAAATTTTTTAAAAATCTAATTTCTCCTTAAATTTAGGCCAAAAAAAAAAAAAAAAAAAAAAAGGCGGACATGTCATTGATAAAAAAAAAAAAAAAAATCCCAATAAGTGTAAATGAATTAGTTTGTGTGAAAGTTATAGCATCTGCAAATGATGGTATACATATTGGAATTTTTATTTGTTTTTTTTTTATACTAGTAATAGTGGCGATCAGTGACTTATAGCGGGACTGTGGTAGTGCGGCGAGCAATCTGACACTATCTGACACTTTGTGGGAACTGACTAACTGCCACTGACATCACCAGTGATACTAATGCAGTGATCAGTACTAATGATATACACTGTCACTGTACTAATGACACTGGCTGGGAAGGGGTTAACATTTAGGGGCAACCAAAGGGTTAACTGTGTCCCTAACAATGTGTAGTGTGTGTACTGTGTGCTGTTTTTACTAAGCAATGTGCCGGTTTTTACTCCATTCCTAGCAGGTAGAAAAAAAATAAAAAATGGCACATCACTGCTCTCTGTAGAGCTGTCTTCTGTCATTCACTCAGCCGATCGATGGGTACATGTATGTGCCCAGCGCAGCCAGGCCGTCCTGTAGCCGTACATCTACAGTGAGCGCTCCAGAAGTGGATAAGCTTGTTTGACAAATCCTTGGCTCTCTACTCAGAGTGGAGGGGAGAACTGAGCAATCAGCGGTCTTTAATTACTCAGTTCTCAGTGCAGAGTGTGTGTGTATGTGGGGGGGGGGGGGGGGGGCGTGCAGATGCAGCATCAGATCAATGCTGCATTCACCTAGGTGTGTATCAATGTTTTTTTTTTTCTAAATCCCATACTTCTCTTTTAAATCCAAACGAATACCCTGTAAATGCCTGTGGAAAATTTTAGGCACCATAGTTTGTCACCATTTCACAGACATGCGTAATTCTAAATCTTGAAATGTTTGGTATCTATTTTCTTGACGCAACATCATATTTTATATTTTAACAAAAAAATTGAGTATTAAATTGTGGTTGTGTGCACTAAAATTCATTTAAGTATATTTTTTCCTTTAGATTTGTGTTTAATAAACGGCTGCGGAAATATCGTGTCAAATAAAAATTGCAACAGCCGCCATTTTATTCTCCAGGGCCTCTGATTTTAGAAAATATATAATGTTTGGGGGTTCTAAATAATTTTCTTGCAAATGTAAAAAATGTAAAAAATTGTACTGGTAGGAAGGCAGTTACAAAAAAAATAAAAGTGTGATACGCTGTGATCGTTGCATCAGCAGAACTGTCATCCTACCGCACACCACCCCTGAGATTAAGGTTTCTGCTTACATAGAAAAGAGGGCAAGTGGGGGAATTGATCAGAGACAGATAGAAAAGGATAGGAATTATTTTGTTTGAACCCCTTTTAGATTTTTACCTCATTTGCACTGCAATCTAAAAGTGTAAGTTCACCTTTTCATTAAAAATGAAAACATAAACTAATGCCGCGTACACACGGTCCTACTTTTCGTCTACAAAAGTCCAACAGACGCTGATGGACTAAAGCTGGCTGGTAATCCGATCGTGTGTGGGCTTCTCCGGACTTTCAACTGACTTTTTTAGCCTCAAATCCGACGTACTTTAGATTTGAAACATGTTTTAAAACTTTACTTCGTAACTACGACGGACCCCGAAATCCGCTCGTCTGTGTGCTAGTCCGACGGACAAAAAGCCACGCTAGGGCACCTATTGGCTACTGGCTATGAACTTCCTTATTTTAGTCCGGTGTACGTCATCACGTACGAATCCGTTAGACTTTTGTGTGGTCGTGTGTAGGCAAGTCCGTTCGTTAGAAAGTAGGCCGCAAGTCCGCCGCAAGTCCACCGAAAGTCTGCCGGAAGTCTGTCGGACAGGCTGTCCGACTTTTGTAGACGAAAAGTACGACCGTGTGTACGCGGCATAACACCTTATACCCTTCTCACCCCCAGGTCCCCGCTGCACTTACCTCCAAGTGTGATTGGCTGTCACTGCCCACACAGCTGGTCCAGCAGTCTGGGGATCCGAAAGCCCCGCTCTTCTTCACCATCTTTTATTAGGGCTTTCAGGATGGATCAGAACCATTTTAATTGGTCATGTGCTGGCATGTAACCACTTAGACCAATTGGAAGTGCTCTGAAATATCCCAGAAGTCCTAAGGAAAGACGCAGGGCTTTCAGATCCCTGGACTACTGCATCAGCTGCATGGGCACTGGCAGCCAAAAGAAACCCACAGAGGTAAGTGCAGCGGTGACCCGGAGGGATGGGTGAATTTAAAGCTGAGCTCCACCCAAAAGGCGAAGTGGGTACTTGTTTTTGACAGGTACCCGTCCCCACTCCGGGGGGACCTCGCTACGGCCAGATTCCTTGGAAGTTCGACCCTCTTCTCCTTCCTCTGCCACCGGGCCAGTTAGAAAGTGCAGCGTGCCTCGCGCATGCGCAGCAGGGAACCGGTTGTGCAAGTGAAAGGCTTCACTGCTGGTTCCCCTTACCACGAATGGCAGCAGCAGCACCCAAGAGCCGATCGGAAAATCAACTGGGGTGCCAACATCTTGGGCCCCCTGGACAGGTAAGTGTCCTAATAATACAAGTCAGCAGCTACAGTCTTTGTTAGGGGGGGGGGGGGACTCCTCTGTAAGGTGTTAGTTCACCTTTTGATTTTCCGTAAAAAGAGATACTTACACTTTAAGGTGCATGTTCAGCATTCATCCACAATCTTGTCCAATATAATATACTAAATTACAAGTTTCACATTTTGAATATTCCAAGTAGCATCATTTAAGCAGTTGTTTAGAACCATTTGTAGATTGATCTGATCTTGACTTGTCGTTCATGTCCTGTACATTTTCTTTTTTTCTTGCAATAACAAAAACATTTAGAAATATCTACTAGCAAACAATATATTGTGCAGATTTAAACACTTTGGCTTGCGGGTTTTCTCTACTAGGAACATATCCTGTAAAGTAATCAGCTCCACCATTCACTCCCTCAACCTACGTTGATCTGTTTTATTGCAGCCATTGACAGGTAAACTCACCCATTACACATAGAAAATGGCTCGGAAGTTGCAGGGAAAAATAATGGTCCTCATTATTGCAACCATAAAGCCCCCTTACATCAACTGATATATTAACTAGCATACTGTGCAAGGTTAAAGAAAACTGCGGTAAGTTTGATACTTGTTGTTTCAGTGTCCACTTTTAAAGCCTTGTGCATTTGAAGGGGTTTGGTTTGTAAACTACAGGGAGTAGGCGTTTTTTTTTTTTTTTTAGGAAATTGGACTTTTTGGTCTGTTTGTTTATTTTTAAGGTATACATATTAAAAAAAGTAGCTTCAAGTTTATGTAAACCCAAGAACAAACCCATGTGTTAGATGTGGTAGTTGCAATATTTTTCCTTTTTCATGCTATTATTTCCTTTTTTCTTTTCTTTGCCTGGTGATCCTGCAAGTAACAGACTTCCCATCCACTCACTATACTGCTCCTTTCCCCCTACTCTCTGCGGCACCATCATAGCAACTGTGGGCACCCGGCCGTGACAGCTTACGGCTTCACGGCCGGGCGCGCACTGCACATGCGCGAGTCGTGCTGCGCTCTGCTATTGGCCAGGCAATCTTCTGGGACCTGTGACATATCCCAGAAGTTCGCTGGCTGGGAGGGGCCACCTAGGGCAAGAGGAGGAGTCGTCTAGGTGGCCAACAAGAGGAAGGAGGAAGTGGGACAGGAAGTCCCACTAAAAAGAAGGCACACACTCCCCCCCCCCCCCCCAAAAAAAATGACATGCCAATAGTGACATGTCAGGGGGCGAGGAGTGCTTAAAGCGGAAGTTCCACTTTTGGGTGGAACTCCGCTTTAAAGGGTTGGGATTTTGACGACACCAAGAAAATGTATTGCAACCATAAAAAATGCATTTTTTAATGGTTGCAATTCATTTTCTAGGTGCCGTTAAAACCCCACCCAACATCTGCTGCATTTGTACTGTTTCTAGGAATGTGGCATCATTTAAAGGGGGCAGATACTAATTGTCTGACATAATTTCTACAGAACACCTCTCCTTCTCATTATCTCCATAACACAGAGGGGTCAATCAGTGGTTCACACAGGTGAACTGGACAAGACTGATAACATCGCTTGAGATTTCAGTGCAGAATTGTCAGCTTACCACAGGAAGTGCGAAGCTCATTGTATTTCCAAATTAACATTTTTTTTTCTTCAAGTGGTTGTAAAGCCTGAAGGTTTTTTACCTTAAAGTGTTACTAAACTCAACAATTTTTTTTTAAATGTTGAGTTTTAAAATTAAAATAACAAACATGTTATACTTACCTGCTCTATGCAGTGGTATTGCTCAGAGCGGCCCCGATCCTCCTCTCCTGGGGT
Organism: Lithobates septentrionalis; assembly: GCA_037952835.1. Classification (NCBI taxonomy): domain Eukaryota; kingdom Metazoa; phylum Chordata; class Amphibia; order Anura; family Ranidae; genus Lithobates; species Lithobates septentrionalis. Next base: position 2,293,941 of record JBBDGP010001667.1, on the reverse strand, counting down.
CCCCGGCAGAGATCTTGGCTCCTCCTCTTCTTCTGCAGGACTACCAGAGCCAGCCACTGGCTATGGAGAGAGGTAGTCCCCGCGCTCCTGAGCTGTATGTCTACAGAGCCATGCTCTATAGACACACAGCGGGACTTAGGTCCGCCCTCCACTTCCTCTGATTGACAGCAGCAAGAGCCAATGGCTCCTGCTGCTGCTCGAATGCAGTGTAAAGAGGAAGTAAGGGGAGAAAAGATGCAGCCGTGCACAGCGCTGATCTCTTCTCCCCTCTCTTCCACTTCACACAGGGAAAGGGGGGCACAGGTAAACTGAAAACGTTTTTTGCCTTAATGCAAGCAATGGATTAAGGTGAAAAACTTTTTAGGTTTAGTAACAGTTTAATGCATTCTATGCATTAAGGTAAAAAACTTCCAGCGTGCAGCCCCAGCCGCCCCTTATATTTACCTGAGCCCAATCTTGATGCAGCGATGTGAACGAGAACAGAGGCTCTCTCCACTCTCTCCTGCCTTATTGGCTGAAAGATAGGGGCAGTAGCCATTTGCGCCCACTGGTGGGCACTCGGTGGGGAGGGAGGAGTCAGGTATGCCGGTGGGGAGGAGGATCGGAGCTGCTTTGTGCAAAACCACAGAGCAGGTAAGTATAATATGCTAGCTTAAAAAATTTAATTTGATCCTTTACAATCACTTTCAACAAATATGTATTAGAATTTTAAAAACATTTTCTACAAGATATTTTAGATGTAATTATATGCACATAAAATGGCTTTAATGACAGGGAAGGAAAATGCAGAGATTAATAGTACAGCAGGTAATCTGCCATTTAATTTACACAAAGTAATAAGGTCTTGGATTCACATAATGCTATTCATATAACTCCGGGTCCTTAGTATCGGAAGAACCTCCACCCTCCTGGAAATAGTGATGTAACAGTCATTGAGAATCTCTTTTTTAAATTCCACAAGGGACAGTTTGATGGGTTTCAGGTTTTTGTTCTCACCCTTTTAACTGCTGTGAAAATATGGGTCATGAGCTTTAAATGCCACTTTCTGCCATTGCCTTTTTTTTTTTGCAAGACTTTACGTAACACCTTGAGTAATATTTCATATATTTGGTCCGTATAGTTTGACTTTGGGACAATCTCACCATACATGTGTGCAAGCCCTGAAGCAGATAGGAAGGCATGTCAGAGTTACCATTGAGATTCTGGTTGGTACCATCTTAGTAAGAGTGTAGGTGGCTTCTGCCGCTGCAACATTTGCCAAGCTTCTCATTGTTTTTAACCATCAAGAGCTCCAGTCTTCAAAAGGTATTACCGAACAAATAAAATCAAATGCTTTCAATTGTATATTAAACAGACCAAAGTGGAGAAAATAGGAGAACATCATTAGGATTTACAAACACTTTCACTCAAACCTTACACTATGAGAGGGAAAGATCAGCATTCTGATCAGATTTGTACTGCTTTGCACAGTGCTGTCAGTCAACAGTTTGGACATGCTTACAGGAGGAGAGAGTCGTGTTAGGACCTCACCAGTATTCTGGTTACCCTTCATTGTCCAGTCATAAGTTTCATCCTTGACCAGCAAGTCCGCCTGATGTATTAAGACAGAGGGCCCATTCAAGGCATTGTGTGGAGATTCAATAAACTTTGTTTTATTTATTTTTTTCAAGTTAATTGTGAACTGTTTATAACTATACTGACCCGTGATGCAGAATCATTCTAGTGAGAGACTGTTATTGCAGTACGGTGGGTCCTAAGTGCTTCCGGATGTGCTTTGTCTATGATATTCTTCCAATTTTCCAAGTGGCTACCCTGTTTCCCCGAAAATAAGACCTAGCGTGATTGTCAGTGATGGCTGCAATATAAGCCCTACCCCCCAAATAAGCCCTACCCTGTTTCCCCAAAAATAAGCCCTACCCTGAAAATAAGACCTACAAGGACTTTAACTAGTGCTTATTTTGGGGGGGGTAGGGCTTATATTGCAGCCATCACCGACAATCACGCTAGGTCTTATTTTCGGGGAAACAGGGTATATCTATAGCGGCTGTGGAAAACCACTGGGACTTTTTTGAGATTTTAATAAATTACCCACTTGAACAGATTTTTGGCGCTGAATTCCTAAGAGGTTTTATGGTGAACACACTTAGGGTTCATTCACACTAGCAGTTGAGGGGTTTTAAAGTCACTAACCCCAACTGCTTCCCATTTAGCTGCAGAGGTAGTGGCTGGGAGTGTACACTGCAGCTTTGATGCTTTGCTTCATCACTGTGGTAAGACTTATACCCCCTATTGCTCGACTGCTGATTGTGGCCAATTCAAATGAATGGGGCTGATCTGCAAGCACCCTGCAAATGCATACAATACACACGGCTATGGCAGTCTAGTGCAGGGTCCAGGGCTGCTGTTAGAAATCACAGGGCCCCGTACAGCCTAACTGGCATGGCCCCCAACCCCCCATATATATTAAGAAGACCATATTTTCGCTAGAAATACACTAAAATCATTATTAGCGGACACAAACATAACAGGGAATCCGTGTGAATTAACCTTTTTTTAATCGTTTTTTACATTTTTTTTTTAGTATAGTTTTTTTTAAATGTTTAGCATTTTTACAATTATTTAATTTTAAAAAATGTTAATTTTTTTATTACAATCTTTAATTATTTTTTTTTTTTACAATTTGTTATTTTTTTTACAAGACAGGGATCCCTGCAGCGCTTTGGGGGGCGGGGGGGGGGGGCATAGTGACAGGGGACACACAGAGGTGGAACAGAAGCAGGTAGGTAGGTGTGTCTGTGTCTCTCCCTGCAGCAGCTGAAAGCCGGCAGGAGGGGGAGAAATTGGCTTTCATCTGCTGCAGAGAGCCGCACAGGGCATCCTCTGTATTTGCCCCTTTGCCCAACCACACTAATTCCCCCTGCTGTTTGGGCCCCTCTGTGTGCCCGGGCCCCCTACAGGACTGGTGGTCCCCCCCATCAGCGGCCCTGGCAGGGTCCAGGAGGTTAAAGCAGGCCAACTAAAAACTTTCCCAGGTAAAACAGGTTATACAACCTCAATTACAAAAAAGTTAGGATGTAAAATCTACATCAAAACAGAATGCAATGAATTGCAAATCTCATAAACCTATATTTTATTCACAATAGAAAATAGAAAACATATCAAATGTTTAAGTTGAGAAATATTGAGATTTAAATTGATGTATCCTTGTAAGAAAAAATAAGGTCATTTTGAAATTGATAGCAGCAACACGTCTCAAAAAAGTTGGGAAAGGGCAACAAAAAGCTGACAAAGTAAGTGGTACTAACAAGAAAGAACATTTTGTAACTAATTATGTTAATTGGCAACAGGTCAGTAACATGACTGGGTGCAAAAATAGCATCTTGCAGAGTCAGTGTCTCAGAAGTAGAGATGAGCAGAGGTTCACCAATCTGTGAAAAGCTGCATGTAAATATTGTCCAACAATTTCATAATAATGTTCCTCAATGTAAAATTGCAAAGACTTTAAATATATCATTATCTACAATAGATAATATCATGAAAAGATTAAGAGACTCTGGAGAAATCTCTGTGCGCAAGGGACAAGGCCGAAACACAATAGTGGATGCCCCTGACTTTCAGGCCCTCATAAGGCACTGCATTAAAAGCAGGCATGATTCTGTGATAGACATCACTGTATGGGCTCAGTAATACTTCCAAAAATCGCTGTTTGTGAACACAGTGCACCGTGCTATCTAAAAATGCAAAGGTAAAGCTCTATCATGCAAACAAAAATGGATATCTGATAATGATCCAGAAATGCTGCCATCTTCTCTGGGCCAAAAGCTCATTTAAAATGGTCTGTTGCAATGTGGAAAAATTTTCTGTGGTCAGATTAATCAAAATTTGACATTCTTTTTAGCAACCATGGATGCCGTGTCCTCCAAGCTAAAGAAGGGAGGGGCCTTCTGGCTTGTTATCAGCGATTAGTTCAAAAGCCTGCATCTCTGATTGTATGGGGATGCATTAGTGCATATGGAATGGACAGCTTGCATATCTGGAAAGGCACCATCAATGCTGAAAGATATATCCAGGTTTTAGAGCAACATATGCTCCCATACTGCAATACTTCATACTGCATCTATGACAACAACATGGCTTCGTAGTGGAAGAGTCCAGGTGCTTAACAGGCCTGCCTGCCTTCCAGACCTTTCACCAATTGAAATTTGGTGCAGGTTGAAACAGAAAATACGACAAAGAAGGCCCAGGACTGTTGAGCATTTAGAATCCTATATAAGGCAAGAATGGGACAATATTCCTCTGCCAAAACTCCAACAACTGGTTTCCTCCGTTTCCAGATGTTGTTAAAAGAAGATGGGATGCTACACCGTGCTAAACATAGCCCTGTCCCAACTATTTTGAGACGTGCTGCTGCCATCAATTTCAAAATGACCTTTTTTATTTTTAAAGTGGTACATTTTCTTCGTTTAAATATTTGATATGTTTTATATTTTCTTTTGTGAATAAAATATGGGTTTGTGAGGTTTGCAAATCATCGCAGTCTGTTTTTATATAGGTATTAGACACCAGCCTAACTTTTTGGGAATTGGGGCTATATATCTTAAATGGGTATTTAGCTACTTGCCCGTTTAACCAGATCAGATTTTGAGTTAGGGAAGATGTTTTGGATTAGGAGCAATTTTTTTTTTAATAGTTTTAGCATTTTGTATTTGGTAATTAGCAGAATATAATTCTATGTGTGTCAGGGCTGAATATACTGTATATCAGTGACCTAAATGCATTTGTATAGGGGGGGAATACTTTGTAGAAACAGTGAATAGAAGTTTGTGTGTGGCATGTGTTTGTCTACTTGCCAGTTATTCATATAAACTTTATTTCTCCTTCTTGGAACCTGTCTACAGTAGGTATAATAGGCTTCCTTTTTCTCTTAGAAGTGATATCTCGGGACCTTTTCTAGGCACACATTTGCAATGTATTCCCTCTATATCGTGTTTGTACAAAGTTTACATGGCTTTCTATTACTCTGTTGTTGAAAATGTTTGATCTGGGCAGATTAACACAATTATTGCCCACTTCCTATCGAACTTGAGAACAACTGGAGTGCTCGACCACAAAAGCGATTGCATATCAGCACCATGAAAAGTACATTTAAATATTAAAAAGATAATAAGTGTTGTGATTTAATGCTTTCCTTGTCTCGTCTTGTGTGCATGTGACTAAACGCTGTTGATAAGCTGCAGACTCTGGAGTCACTTGTCTGGCTTGCTATGAGCACGAAGATTAGCAATTAAAGGGAAAGATACTGAGTATTATATTGAGCCGAGTACCTGCCATGTGTGATAGGCTCTGCAAGCACACTATAGACTCTCCTTGGACTTCATTCACAAGAAAGGTGTGATGGTAAATATTTGATATGTTCTCTCAGTGTCTCGGTGAAGATAATACTTTAGCTATTCAATGAAACCCCAATTCATTCACAGAAAATTATGAGAAAAGGCAACTTTGTTTTACTCGGTCCATTAGAAGTCAAGAACTTCTTCTAAACTAAATAGCCACGTATAGTTTCAAAGCCAAACTGAACCATCACTGAAAATATGCTATGTGCGTCAAAACATCAAGTATGCAAAGTTTTATAGTTGATTTTCTTCGAAAAGCAGCCACACCATGAGTCGAAAAGCCTGTCCTCTGTCAGCATGCTGTAGAGAAGGACCCTTGCTCTCTATGTGGAAGCAGTGGCCTCACTGCAGAGGCCTGGCATGCCCCTACTGACTCAGAGCTGGAGCCCCTCAATCAGCTGGAAGCATGGTGGGATGTGTTAAAACTTCAAACAGAGTCCACTGCTTCCACATTGAGAGCAAAAGTCTTCGCAATGCGCTCTATGAAAATGAACTGTTATGCCCCGTACACACGGTTGGCTTTTCCGACGGAAAATGTGTGATAGGACCTTGTTGTCGGAAATTCCGACCGTGTGTAGGCTCCATCACACATTTTCCATCGGATTTTCCGACACACAAAGTTTGAGAGCAGGCTATAAAATTTTCCGACAACAAAATCCGTTGTCGGAATTTCCGATCGTGTGTACACAAATCCGACGCACAAAGTGCCACGCATGCTCAGAATAAATAAAGAGATAAAAGCTATTGGCCACTGCCCCGTTTATAATCCCGACGTACGTGTTTTACGTCACCGCGTTCAGAACGATCGGATCTTCCGACAACTTTGGGTGACCGTGTGTATGCAAGACAAGTTTGAGCCAACATCCGTCGGAAAAAATCCATGGATTTTGTTGTCGGAATGTTCGATCAATGTCCGACCGTGTGTACGGGGCATAAGACTTTGCACACCATTTGTTTTGATGCACATTAAATGCATTTAGCTGATTAAAACTGAAAATAAATTAATTTAAGGCCAGACAGATCAAAGATTCCCCAAAAACAATGTCTTTCCTTACCAGATTGTATCTCTTCTCAATGTTATCTCTTCTCAAAAGCATAACCAATAAAAATCTGGCTTTCTCAAAAAGGTGCCTTTTGCTTATCTAAATCCATGATCCATGTGATGTGCTGGAACCTGAGCTTTCTTTCCTCTGACCTGCAGAGCGGGAGGGGCCTTATTTTATTGTCCATGCCGCTGCTTGAGTGACATGGACACTTCCTCTTGACAGTCCAAGGGGGACCCTCCTATGTTCCAGAAGACTGCAACAACATGATAGCATCACAACCAGGGCCTACAAAAAGACCACAGCAGGCCTGGACTGTAGCACTGGATCACTGGTCTCTGCTTCTGGAAGATGCACTGGTGAGGAACATGACCCCACGGGGTGAGATCTTGCGTGGAGCCCCAGATCGAGGGAGATTATCAGTGGTCTTGAATGTCTTCCATTTTCTAATTATTGCTCCCACAGTTTAATTTCTTCACACCAAGCTGCTTGCCTATTGCAGATTCAGTCTTCCCAGCCTGGTGCAGGTCTACAATTTTGTTTCTGGTGTCCTTCGACAGCTCTTTGGTCTTCACCATAGTTGAGTTTGGAGTGTGACTGTTTGAGGTTGTGGACAGGTGTCTTTTATACTGATAACAAGTTCAAACAGGTGCCATTAATACAGGTAATGAGTGGAGGACAGAGGAGCCTCTTGAAGAAGAAGATACAGGTCTGTGAGAGCCAGAAATCTTGCTTGTTTGTAGGTGACCAAATACTTATTTTCCACCATAATTTGCAAATAAATTCTTTCAAAAATCAGACAATGTGATTGTCTGGATTTGTTTCCACATTTTGTCTCTCATAGTTGAGGTATACCTATGATGACAGTTACAGGCCTCTCTCATCTTTTTAAGTGGGAGAACTTGCACAATTGTTGGCTGACTAAATACTTTTTTTGCCCCACTGTATATATATATATATACATATACACACACACACACACCCTGACCGGCCACTTTATTTGGTACAGTTCTTCAATTTCTTGGTAACACACATTGCTAAACAGCCAATCACATGGCAGCAACTCAATGCATTTAGGCATCTAGATGTGGTAATGACGACTTGCTGAAGTTCAAACCGAGCATCAGCATGGAGAAGAAAGTGGATTTAAGTGACTTTGAATGTGGCATGGTTGTTGGTGCCAGACGGGTTGGTCTGAGTGTTTTAAACACTGCTGATCTACTGGGATTTTCACGCAAAACCATCTCTAAGGTTTACAGAGAATGGTCCGAAAAAGAGAAAATATCCAGTGAGCGGCAGTTGTGTGGATGACAATGCCTTGTTGATGTCAGAGGTCAGAGGAGAATGGGCAGACTGGTTTGGGATGATAGAAAGGCAAAAGTAACGCAAATAACCACTCGTTACAACCAAGTTATGCAGAATACCATCTCTAAACACAAAACACCTTGAGCCTTGAAGCAGATTGGCTACAGCAGCAGAAAACCACACCGGGTGCCACTTCTGTCAGCTAAGAACAGGAAACTAAGTCTACAAATAGCACAAGCTCACCAAAATTGGACAATAGAAGATTGGAAAATCTTTGCCTGATCTGATGAGTGTCCATTTCAGATGGAGATAGGGTCAAAATTTGATGTAAACAACATGAAAGGATGGATCCATCCTGCCTTGTATCAATGGTTCAGGCTAGTGGTGGTGGTGTAATGGCGTGGGGGATATTTTCATACTTTGGGCCCCTCAGTACCAATTGAGCATTGTTTAAATGTCACGGCCTACCTGAGTATTGTTGCTGACCATGTCCATCCATGACTACAGTGTATACATCTTCTGATGGCTCCTTCCAGCAGGATAATGCACCATGTCACAAAGCTCCAATCATCTCACCACTAGTGACTTGAACATGACAATGAGGTCGCTGCACTTCAATGGCCTCCACAGTCACCTAATCTCAATCCAATAGAGCACTTTTTGGATGTGGTGGAATGGGAGATTTCGCCCACAAATCTGCAGCAACTGCATGATGCCATCATGTCAATATGGACCAAAATCTCTGAGGAATGTTTCCAGCGCCTTGCCGCATTTATGCCACGAAGAATTAAAAGAGAAGTATGGAAGTATTTTTTTTTTTTAAAGCATACCTACCGCCGGCTCTAACACTGAGAACTGAGCAATCAAACACCGCTGATCGCTCGGTTCTCACAGCTCTGTGAGCAGAGACAGTCAGTCACCGGCTCTCTGCTCTTCCTCCCCACACTCACTGGAGAGCTGGGCTGTGGAGGGAGTGGGAGCAGCTGGCTCAGGATCTTAGTGGCTCGCTGAGAGCCTGAGTTGGGTGCCAGTCCAGGGATGTGGGTGGATCCTGACCATATGGCCGTGATCTTTCCTGAGCCTGGACCAGCTCTGTGACATCAGCCGACAGCACGCTTTAGCCTGCTGTCTGCAGAAAACGTGTCACAGGAGTGCAAGACGAACTGTACTCCTGTGATCCACAGGAGAAATTACAGCCAAACAAGCTTTGGCTGTACTTCTTCTTTAACCACTTCAGCTCTAGAAGGTTTACCCCCCTTCATGACCAGGCCGTTTTTTGCGATACGCCACTGCGTTACTTTAACTGACCGTTGTGCAACGCTGTACCTAAAAGAAAATGTATGTCCTTTTTTTCCCACAAATAGAGCTTTCTTTTTGGCGGTTTTTGATCACCGCTGAATTTTTAATTTTTTTTGCGTTGTACACAAAAAAAAAGAAAAATTTGAAGAAAAAAACAATATTTTTTACTTTTATGCTATAAAACATATCCAATAAAAAAAAAAATGTAAAGAAATCAAATTTCTTTATCAATTTAGGCAAATACCGTATATACTTGAGTATAAGTCCACCCGAATATAAGCCGAGGCACCTAATTTTACCACAAAAAACTGGGAAAACGTATTGACTCGAGTATAAGCCGAGGGTGAGAAATGCGCAGCTACTGTAAGTGGAAAAGAGGGTCAACAATGCCCATTTGCAGCCTCACTGTGCCCATTTGCATGCCTCACTGTGCCCATTTGCAGCCATAGGTCCCCCGAACTTCAAACTTGGTAGTTAAGGGTTCCTATGTGCCCCCTAGCTGCAGCCAAAATTTGGGGTCTCTGGACCCAAGGGGTCCAGAAATGACATTGCTGCAGATGGACACAGTTGACCGACTTTGGGGCCCCGTATCTCGGGGCCACTTGGTGCTAGGAACCCCAAATTTGGTGTGCAAACCCAGTGAAACTAGCACTACAACATATCCCCCAAGTGGCCCCGAGATATTGGGCCCCAAAGTCGGTTCAGAAAATGTTATTCTCTGCTGCAGAAAAGTGCTTGACTCGAGTATAAGCCGAGCGGGGCATTTTCAGCACAAAAAAATGTGAAAACTCATCTTATACTCGAGTATATACGATATGTAGTGTGCATGTGAGTGTATGTGCCATTTGACCTGAAAGAGAATGCATGAGAATTTCTTTCAGAGTGCTGTCTGAATTTGGGTACAAACAGAGTATTAGGTAGAACCTGTTTGTAGACCCCCTAGATTTATATTGATATCTGCCTCCCCCCGCCCCAGCATATGTTTTGCACCCAAAGGCCGGATATCAAACAGTTCAAAAGCTAAGAATTAAATGTTTCCTGACAAATAAGAAGTTTACTATAGGAATTGGCGAGTGTTATCCAGCTTGTCTAAACACGATATGCTGTATTCAGTTCTTGGTACTTTTTAATCTCGAGTATTTCCTAATTTCCACTGTAATGGGAAGTTGAATAAATAATTGATATAAGTGAGTGCCAAGCACAGTTGAGCAGAAGCCAAAGTCAATACTCAATGTTCACGCCGTTAAAATACTACTACTTAATTTAGATCTTGGATCCAGAGGACAGATGCAGTCATTCTAATGACACTTGATATATTAATAAAGACAGTTTTTTTTTTTTTATTATTCACAATTATCCTGGGCTTTTGGAGCTTGTTCAAAATGGTTGTCAGGTGTAAATATTATTTATAATGGGCAATGGGTATTTTAGAATGTAAAATTGTACATTTTTTTGTAATACATTTCTTAATGAATGCACAAAAAAAAAAAGATTGGTAAAACTCACAAGTGCTTTTTTTCTCTGCTTTGGCAGTTTAAATTAACCAATTAAATTATTTTAGAGGTTATGAAAGGTTTAGAGTCAAACAAACCTTTTGGTAAATTACAACTAAAATCTCATGTATGACAGTATAAAAAAGTACCTGTAGCAATGTGGACTACAATTGCAAAGTACAGTGATCCTCCGATATTTCTATATATATTGCATGTCCCTCTAGTGCCCAGTTACTAACTGACATCATATTTGTGAGACAAACGAAAGGGATTGTGGGGTTAGTAGTTCCTCTAAATGGCAATTGCTCTGCATGACTCCAGTAGGGCCCAGGGAAGAAGGAAGGAAGGAGGGAGAGGAGCCCTTTGCTGTCATATATATTATAGATTCACACCAGTCCCTGCCCTCATGGAGCTTACAATCTAAGGTCCCTAACTCACATTCATACATACACATACTAGGGACCAGGCCTTTTTTTCTCAGAAAATAGGTGCAGGAACTCAACCATAACCCCCCCCCCCACACACACACACACACACGCATACACGCATACCCTCCAAACCACATCAAATAGTGGGTATGGTGAAATCATACAAATACCAGGAGTGCATTATGCAGAGTTCGGTAAGGTTACACACAGAGGGCAGAGTTTAGGGTTGTGCTACATACATAGTGCAGAGTTCAGGGGTGCGCTAAACACAGAGTGCAGAGCCTTATCCCACAGCTGCTCACTTCTGCACCCTCCATCTCACCTTCACCCCTCTTTTTCCCTAGTACCTCCCCACACACTGTAGGTGGCTCCACCTCTTTCATTTGCAGGGAGATCATCCAGTGGGGGTGTCATCAGCCACACTGCACCCCAGGCACCTACATCTCCCAGGTCCCCATCCTGCACTCAGTGGGAGCCACACAGGAGATCTGATCTGTGGGAGCCATTGGAAGACAAGCTGTCACTTGTAAAAACAGAAGCCGGACTTCTGTGTTTACAAGTGATAGTGGTAAGCGGGGAGCAGAGGGCCTGAGCCAGAGGTGGTGGAACTGAGTTCCACCAAGTTCCAGCTGAAAAAAAGCCCTGCTAGGGACAAAATATACAGGAGCCAATTAACCTACCAGCATGTCATTGGAGTGTGGGAGGAAACCCACGCAGGCACAGGGAGAACATGCAAACTCCAGGCAGCTAGTGCCCTTGTTAGGATTCAAATTGATGACCCTAATGCTGCCAGGTGGAAGTGCTAAGCACTTAGCCACAGATAGAATTTTGAATGAAAGGTCTTTGGGAAATTGATACGAAAATTCTCAGATCATGTGACCATTGTGCAAAAGATTTTATTTGCTTCTAACATTTCATTTTGGAACAAATGGACTTTACCAAACGAAAATTACATACACTGTTAAAAATTTGGAGAAAAAATTTACATCTTGCTCCTTCAAATTTTTTTTGCAGTTGAAAACAAATGTTGATTTGACCCAATAATAGTGAGAACAAATGAATAAACTTTCTTTAAACATTCTATTTTCCTAAGAATTTTCTTTCAGAATTCTACCCATCTATAACTTAAGGAATCGTTCACACAGCTGTATTGTTTTATGCAGGATCTTGCTGCAAGGAGGATCCTGTGTAAAAAGTTGTCCAAACACTTTGCACATGAAACGTGCTTCTGTTTATATGCATACAGAATAAATGGACCCTACTGGCTGCTGCTGCTGGGGGCCAACATATAAATATCAACATTCCTTTTGTGATTTTTACGATCCAAATATGTCTCTGTATGCAGCTTTGTTATATTTTTTTATGCTGCTGAATGAAGTTCATTATTAAGCTGCCAAGTACAGTTGTGTGAATGACTTCTATACTGCTGCATACAAAGCTATATGATGCCCATGTGAATGAGCCCTCTATGCAAAACTAAATAAAAAAGGGCTTTGCAAAATGAAACATTTTATACCAATAATGAAAACAAATGTATATGTTATAAAACATCAGCGTATAAGCATATGAACCGAAAAAGTGTCAATGATACATTTTCCAAAATTTCTTTAAAATAGGATAATAATAAAGATAATAATATTACAAATAATAACAATAACGATGATGATAATAATAATACTACTATAATAGTAATATAATAATAATGCTAATAATAATAAATATTATTATATCATAATAATAATAATAATAATAATATCACCACCAAAGGAATGTTACAAGTAGAGTAAGATTAAATCTGATTGGTGCTCCAGAATTTAGAAATTATAATTGAAGCGTAACTCCACTTTTGTTGAGAAAAAAACATTCCCCTCTGGGTGATTTATGTACATTGCAAGGATTATGACCAGGGCAGAAATCAGAAATTTTTGGGCCTCTTACACAGCTTTAGACCTGGAACCCCCCCCCCCCACGAGCCTGACCACCAACATTCCCCATAATTTATAACAACCTTTGTTGCAGATTCCTACCTTTTGTTATTCTAAAGAAATCCCTGTTTGTTGCTCTGTGCCTCTAAGTGGGTCTAATGGGAGTGGTTTCATAATCATCAGTCAGCTGTGGCGGCTGCAGAGCACCAATGAGGAAAGCTGCTGGGCCTGCATCCCGTTGGATGTGTTCCTATTGGAAATATCTCACCAAAAATGACATTTATGTTGCAGGGGATGCCTGAAATCTGACTTGTATCTTATGCAGACTTTTGGGAAAATTGGTGAGCCAATCACACAAGCAGGAAATTATGTTTCTGGGGAGTGGTCAGTACACACTCTGTGTACAGAACACCTCCAGGTAGCCATATTGCATTGCATTTTATAGAAAATGACAGCGGCTGCAGATTGAAAAGGAAAGGTAATTTTTAATAACATTCAATTACAATATGACTTGTGTCGCATCATGCTATAATATTTTTCCTTTATTTGCTATTTTTTTTCCCCACAAAAGTGGAGTTAACCTTTAACCATCCTAGGTAACCTGCTTTGTATATGAAAAGTATCAGATATAAATGTACAAATGGAAGTCTATTCAGAAGTATGCAAATGATACATAACTTGTTTCCAGGTAACTAATTACTGTAATGTGGTTCAGAGCACCTTGATAGGTGTCTTTTCCCAACGCCAGGAATAACATTTGTAATCCGTTAAATGCACTTAAGAAATTGATGTTACAGCCCCACAATCTGTTAGGGGCCTTGCTTCCTGGCGGATTGTAAAGTATCCCAACCTTAATTGGATCATCAGAATGTGATCCTCGTTCAGGTCCCCGGATTATATAAGACTGTCTTTGCTCGGATGCATTGAACCGACGTCTTTTTGTTCAGGAAATTTTGACCCTTAATGTAGATAAGTGGTATTTTTCATCAATCTTAGCTTGCATTAAAAAAGGGAAATGTCAGTTCAATGTAGGGTGTTTAACTTAATTTAACATCTTTTAATTTAATACCTTGGAAAACTTACTGTGTCCACGACCTGGCTTACACTTTGGTTGATGGAGTGTCTTGACGGTATTGTCTGCCATTGCTAATATCTTGTGTCCAGAACATTCTGTATTTTGAGAAACCACAATGTCTTTACATGTCCTTACTACAAAGTTCTCCCTGAGATGGTTCTCATAGCGGCAAGATTGAACTGCAGATAGTATGGTTAGCAAAACTCTTGGATCTGTCGGAAGAGGTGTATCTAGAAGAGGTCTTTTGATTCTGCTGCATGAACAAAAATCCACTCTATTATGCAAATTCTGACTTTTCCTATCACCGTTAAAATCTTTAGAGCCTCTTCCAGCTTTTTGGGCCTTCAGTCAGCCTTTAAAGTGGTTGTAAACATTTTACAACCACTTTATACTACAGGCAAGCCTATAATTAGGCTTACCTGTAGCTACACTGGATATCTCCTAAACCTGCACGGTTTAGGAGATATCCCTGTATTTGCATGTGCCGACGTCATCGGCACATGCGCACTTAAGCAAACTGAAGCCACAGCACGTACGGAGTGACGTCATTGCGGCTCTGGCCAATCACAGCGCCGGAGCCACGATACCCAGGGAGATGTCGGCCATCTGCCCATAACTTCTGTATCATGGGCAAGCACCACTATAATCACAAGTGATACCGTTTGGAATGGTAATATACATACACTCCCTGTAACCAATTATGTGATAACTTACTTGCTTGATTTGCACATGTACCCAGTATGTCTCGTTATATGTGAAACCAGAGCTCATATTTTTAAATTCCTGTATTCTTTAAATCATCTTTGGAGTATTTTGCTAATAAAAACATATCTTTTTACAAAAATTCCCTTTTTTTGATGATTGCTGCTAAAAAAACCCACGGGGACTTCCTACAACTTTTTTGGTAATATTCACTTCGGGGTGCGCAGCCACACCAGCCCCTGTTGAAGTGTCAGGTGATGCTAGACAGTTACAAGCATGACTCCCACAGGCAGAGGCATGATGGGACTTGTAGTTTTGCAACAGCTGGAGGGCCGCCAGTTTGAAGCCCCTGATTTAGCGCCACATGTGGCAATGCACCTGCTCTGTGTGTGGTGAATTGTGGTGCCATTTATTGTGAATGGCACTCTAAAGTATTGTGCTGTAGACTAGAGCATAACACACCACAGCGCACCACAATGCATGTAATGTACTGTGGCTGCAATTTGAAAACAGGGCTATGCATGTTTTTCATCTGTTGTGCTGTGATTACAGCAGAATGGCTGGGCTGCCTTAACACAATCCATGACAACACACGCAATAATGCATGTCAAACGGTATCTGAGCACCACAAACTGAAAACCATTTAATTCCTTATTAATATTCAAAGCAAACTCACCCATCGATCCATGTATTCGTGCTTTATTTTGCTGAGAAATCACTTTGAAAAACACCCCCTACCATTTCTAGATGCGGCCATTTTGAGTAAGGGCAGATGATTTATGTACCATTTATTTCCTGGAATCGGACTGCCCTTAGCTCAGTCATTCAGGCAGGAGGGTGCGCTTAGCTGAGAAAGCCCATACTCCCCTCCCCTCCTCCAGTTGAAAGAAAACATGCCTATGAAGACTCCTGGAAGGTTTGACATCATTTTGGCCTAGACCAGAAACCAGGAAGCAACTAAAAAAAATGTAAATAAATGTTTAAAACTAGTATATATAAAATACTAATGCTAGCAGCATAAGGTTTACAAATAGGTATTGTTGATTGAAAGAGTTTAGTTCCAATTTAAAGTGGATGTAATCCCTCACATATACCCAGTGAAGTGTATAGCCTCAGATGATTCAGATGATACACAGAGAGGAAACAAATCCTCCTACATAAGTTTTACTTGTAGATCTGTTGTCTTGCCTTTTCTACACTCTTTGGAAAGTGCAGATTGTGTTAGAAATCTTTCTTCCTCTTTCAGCAGTGAGTGTGGAGTCTGGGCTTACACTGTGTCAGAGCTGATTGGAGGAAAAGGACACCCCCCCCCCCTCCACATACGCAGAGGAATGAAGGAACATGCAGAGCTGTAGTCTGAATAGACAAGCTCCCTGCTAATCTCCCTCTAAGCTCCCTCCCTGATACAAATTCTCAGCTGCTGTTATCTCATGTGTCAGAGAACTTCTCAGAAGTGACTCTGCTGATAAGAGAGAATCAGAGCACCAGAGAGAAATGGCAATCAGAGTCAAATTTCATGAATGGGGTTTACAACCACTTTAAGGCATGAGCGTTAATGCACCACAAAGGAACGCTTTAGTGTGAATGGGCCCTTAGGTTTTTAGAGATTGGCCCTAGGTCCAGTTTAGTATTACTATGGTACTGGCAGATTTACTCTAAAGTTTAATTCCATTGTTTCGACCAATGATACATAGGTAGAAAAATGTGCTGCTCTATGATTTGTGATATAAGGTGACTTATGCTAACTAAATATATAATAAATCATGATATATAAATCAATACATGTATCCACATTTAAAATGTCAAATACTTATACAGTGTAAATATACAGATGAACAGTAAACAACCAAAATCCATAAAGTGAGTTTATCATTAGACATAAGAGTCCATAAAAGTGAAAGCCACTGGTGTTTACCTTGAATATTGATAGGAGAAACCCTGAAGGTCCATTCAAGAGATCACAATGGTGTACATATCCGCCACCCACACAGGGGGCTAAATGCGTTTACCAAAATTTGTGGTCTCCAATGCTGTCAGCACCGAGTCAAGCAGGCATCAAGAGAATAATCTCTCCAAAGCTATAATCTGCGCAATGGGTCAACCAATCAGATCCCACATCATTCAGGGAAAAAAAATTCTCTCTCAATCCAGGAGGTCAGCCATCAATAAAACAATGAATATATCCACATAGTATAAAACCATTCATCTAACACTTATTAAAAGGAATGAAACACTTACATCCAATAGGAAAAAACAGGCATTTCATCAGATACTCCCATAAGCTTGGTTGTAGATGTAGTATGAAACGCAATGCTATGGATGAGCCTTGACCCAGCGCGTTTCGTCTAATGAGACATCAGCATTGGAGTCCACGAATTTTGGTAAGCGTATTTAACCCTCTGTGTGGGTGTGCGGATATGTACACCATGGTGATCTCTTGAATGGACCTTCAGGGTTTCTCCTATCAATATCCAAGTTAAACACCAGCGGCTTTCACTTTTATGGTCTCTTATGTCTAATGATAAACGTACTTTATGGATTTTGGTTGTTTTTACTGTTCATCTATATATCTGCGCTGTCTAAGTGTTTGACATTTTAAATGTCGATACATGTATTGATTTACAGATTGTGATTTATTATATATTTAGTTAGCATAAGTCACTTTATATCACAAATCATAGCGCAGCACTTTTTTCTTCCTATATTATTACACAATGTTTTGTCAAATTGTGGTGTCTGCAGCTGTCCATTTTAGTTATTAATAGCACAGTATAATATTAAAATTTGTTAATGATACATGGGTGCACAACTTGCATATAAATAATTCACTAAATTAACTTTTTTTAAAGTTTTTTTGTGCTTTTTTTAGTTTAAAACTTCTATTGCACATATTTCATATTTCAAGAAGTGCATTCCATTGTAATTGTCTTCTAACAGAATTCCATAAAGGCTCAGTACAGTCAGGAAGATCATCAGTGAGGGAAATAGTTGTGTGGTTTTCTACACGGATTGACAAGCTCTGCACTGGACTTATCCTGCCTTCAGAACATCTGGTTTTCATTTTGAAAAATAATATCAGTCCATAAAACAAAAAAAGGCACGTCACTCTTGTAGAACAGAATCAGGCAGGAATGTGCCGAAAAGTGTGCTACCATCATGACAATATATGAAGTGTTCTTGACTAGGGTATTAACCATTTAATGACAAGCCTCTTTCTGAGATTTGGTGTTTAAAGTTTAAAACATTTTTTTTTTTAATTACTTAGAACCCCCAAACATTATATATATTTTTCATTTCTAACACCCTAGAGAATAAAATGACAGTCGTTGCAAAACTTTCTGTCACACCCTATTTGCGCAGTGGTCTTATAAGCACACTTTTTTTGGAAAAAATACACTTTTTGAATTAAAAAATAAGACAATAACCCAGTTTTTTTAATATTGTGAAAGATAATATTACGCCGAGTAAATTGATACCCAACATGTCACACTTCAAAATCGCGCCTGGCGACAAACTTTTACCCTTAAAAATCTCCATAGGCAACATTAACAAAATTCTACAGGTTGCATGTTTTGAGTTACAGAGGAGGTCTAGGGCTAGAATTATTGCTCTCGCTCTACCGATCGCGGTGATAGCTCAGATGTGTGGTTTGAACACTGTTTTCATATGTGGTCGCTGCTCAAGTGTGCGTTTGCTTCTGCACGTGAGCTCGGCGGGACAGGGCGCGTTTACAATTTTTATTTTTTTTCTTATTTATTTTACCTTTTATTTTTTATTTTTACACTGTTCTTTTAAAAAAGAATGTGTCACTTTTATTTCTATTACAAGGAATGAAAACATCCCTTGTAATAGAAAAAAAGCATGACAGGACCTCTTAAATATGAGATCTGGGGTCAAAAAGACCTCAGATCTCATATTTACACTAAAATGCAATAAAAAAAATAAAAATAAATGAATCTAATTAAAAAAAAAATGTCCCTTTAAGAGCTATGGGTGGAAGTGATGTTTTGACGTTGCTTCCGCCCTGCAATGGTATGGAGACGGGTGGGGGCCATCTTCCCTTCACTCGTCTTCATACCAATCCATGGAGCAGACCTAATCGCCTCTGCCGCTACCGATGGATCCGGTAAGTGACGGAGGGCACCGGAGAGTGGCGGGAGGAAGGGGTCCCTCTCCCGCCGCCGAAATATGTCACGCCGAATCCGCTGCAGAGACCACTTTTATCGGAAACCGGATGCTCACTGAAGAAGAGGATCCCGGGGTAATGGCAGCTAGCTGCTGCCAGAACAACGATATCCCTCTTCAAAGTGCCGACGTATATCAGCGTGAGCTGGTCCGGAAGAATATGGCTTCTCTCAAACTGCTCTGACCATGACCTTCAATGATAACCACATGACAATTTGGAGTTAATGGCCATAGCAGCCTTTTATTAACCAAACATAAATAACAAATAAATAACTGATAAATAACATAAAAACACGGTGCACAAAAGAATGGAGCCCCAAGATCCTATTAGTGCATCAAATGAAAGACAGTACTTGCGTATCACTTAATCAGGCCTCCAGCCGCAAAACCACTGACTCGGAGACAACCCGCTGATACACATCCCAACAACTGGAAGCCGTACCTCAGACGGGTCCCTACCCTTGACCGTTGTGCCCATATTACCCTAAAAGGACCTTGCACCTCGCCAATCGCAGGGCAAAGCGATCCACAACAACCAAAATTCTCAACACTAAAGGACCCACAAATGCAGGGCGGGAGGGTGAGAAATTTTCCCCTACATGGCTGACCTCCAACTGAAGACCTCCAAGCCAACTCCCAGGCAAACCCCCCCACAGTTCCGCCCATCCCTGACCTCGACCCAATCAAATAAACTTTTCTGCTTGCTTACTTTTGTAAAACAGCGAAACTCCCCCCACCTATACCCAAACTCCTTTAAACCCTGTCATGCCGGCCCTCCATCTATTTGCATTCTTATTTTACTCCGGACTTCCCTTTATTTTTTTTTTTTATATGCATAGGATAAACATGAATCTATCCACAGATGCCTTATCTCCTATCCTGAAGACTGAATATCTAAAGAGGTAAATTGGGCCATTAGGTCTTCATCTTCTACCAGCTTTCTGTGATTCTGTGATGTTCTGAGTGGAGCCTACGGTTCACTGTTACCTGGTTATTCTCTAAGTGCAGCCTGCCCACATTACCAGGGAGATCTGTGCGTTCTACTCCCCTGTGTGTCTGAGTTAAGCAGAAGACCTTTTTGATGCTGTACAATTCCTAGACATCTACCTCCAGCTCTGACTTCCCTGCTGCATCCCTTTGATATCACACAGGTCTAGCAGGGAGTTACAAAGGCTCCATGTGGCATGCATGCATTTGTGACACAACACATTTTAGGATATGGATCATTACTTTAAATCTTTTTTTTGTGTCCAACAAGTGATTAAACATGCAAAACACGCTTTAGACTATAAATGCCAGAATGCCAGAAAGAAAGGCAGTGCAGTATGCATAAAGCTGGAATTAACCACTTCAGCTTCTGAAGAATTTACCCCCTCATTGACCAGGTCATTATTTGCAATTCAGCACTGCTCTACTTTAAATATATGTCCTTTTTTCCCCACAAATAGAGCTTTCTTTTTTATTTTTTTGTGCTATAAACAAAGAAAGACCAGCAAGTTTAAAAAAAACAAAAAACAAAAAAAAACAATATTTTTTACTGTCTGCTATAAAACCTATCCAAAAAATAAATAAATAAATAATCGAATTTCTATATAAATTTAGGCCATCATGTATTCTGCTACATATTTTTGGTTAAAAAAATCCCAATAAGGAGGCGCATGCACAGAAGTCTCCAAGATGGCCCCTTAAGCCTGGAGCTCCGCGCTGCCACAGCCAAACGGCGCACATGACCCCGGAACCCTTCAAACCGACACCAGTTGACAGCGGAACACACCGGGAACAGCCACATGTCCGTGGGCTCGGCCCAGAGAGACCTGGGGCCGCAGTTCGATACAGCAGCAGCATGGGCCGAATCCAAGATGGCGGGCGCCATGCAGCCACACACACCAGGCACAGAGGAAATCTCAGGACCCAGACATACTCTAACTCCAGCCACCCTGATCTTCACCTCGGGGCCTCATGTGAGTAATCACCAATCGATGACCCCATCCCCAGCCTCCACAGAATCCCTTATTGGACACACAATGGAAGATCTCCTTCTTTTTGCTTTCATCAAGAGTACCTCTATAGGGTTATGGTGGAAAGGTGCCACCGACACCCAAAGGACACTTTTTTTGCACCTGTTTGACAGGTGCTTATCATTGCAATTTTTTATAGCAAGGCCAATTCTTGCTTTCATCAAATTTACCTCTATATGGTTACAGTGGGAAGGCACCACTGACACCCAAAGACCAATTTTTACGCACCCGTTACTTCTATCCAAAGTCAAAGTGACACCAGAATGTATCCAAAAAATCTCTAATCTTGTTCCCAGTGCACTACATTGTGGCCTCATCATACACACTGGCTCCCCAGCTGTTGCTGAGCAAAATAAAGGCAGCTTGCAGGAAAAATTTCTTTTTTTTTGGCTTTATAAATCCAATTATTGCTGCAGCAGATTCAAGACATGATACAGATCTGCCACTTTACAGGTAGACTAAGGGCCCTTTCACATTGGGGCGGTGGGGGCGTCGGCGGTAAAACAGCGCTATTTTTAGCGCTGCTTTACCGTCGTTTTTGCGGCGGTATTCGGCCGCTAGTGGTGCAGTTTTAACCCCCGCTGGCGGCCGAAAAAGGGTTAAAACCGATCGCATAGCGCCGCTATAGCCGCGATATAGCCGCGGTATAGCCGCGTTGCCCCATTGATTTCAATGGGCAGGAGCGGTTTAGGAGCAGTGAATACACCGCTCCTTCACCGCTCCAAAGATGCGGTTTGCAGGAGTTTTTTTTTCTCCTGGCTTTCACACTGAAGAAACAGTAGAGGCAGTTTTAGGTTGGTTTGCAGGCGCTATTTTTAGCGCAATAACGCCTGCAAACCGCCCCAATGTGAAAGGGCTCTAAGGGGAACCCCCCAGGCACTATATTGGAAGGAATTTTTAATTTTTATGCTTTCACTTTAAAAGTAAAAAAAAAATCACTGCTCATTTAAAAATGACGTTTTTCACAAACTTTTTTTTTTTTGATACATGTCCCCCAGGGCAAGACCCGAACCCCTATAACCATAGTATACCCAATTACTTGCATATAAGCCTTCAAAATGGGCAGTTTTGATTTTTGACGTTCGGGTCTCATTGACTTTATTGGGGTTTGTTATTCGGGTCCGAACTTTCGCGGTGTTCGAAAGTTCTGGTGCGAACCGAACAGGGGTCCGTTCAGCCCATCCCTATTAGTCACCGCACTGGGGATATATAAGGGTTTACAGCCACTTTAAATTTACCTATTTATCCTCCTGTGCATTTTGTGAGCTGATAATTCTGGGCTCTCCTACTGTATCCTCTATCTGTGAGGCATTCACAATCATCCCTGTGAAATGGCAATGTTTGAAAGAGACAAGTGTTTGTTAATATGGAAAACAAAGCTTAAAAAAATAGTTAATTAATTAAATGTATTTCTATAAATTAAGTTCAGTGGGGCTTTACGGAGATGACAAGTGTATAATACCGTGGGAGAACAGGCTGGCATTAAGCACTTGCTCAGAGGCTGCTGGGGGCCACACTGAGGGCAGCTGAGACTACATGTGGTTTGAAAGCCACTATTTCGGGGGCCCCTAAATGTTAGAAATAAACCAGCTGTCTTTACTATAGATGCTACAGTAGCTGTGTGTGCTTAATGCTGTCTGCGCTACTGCTATTATGTAGCCAGGAATATATGTATACTGTTACAATGTTCCTTTAGACTGTGCTTGGGAAGGGCGGAGTATGGTCATACATATTTAAAGGGAATCTGTCATAAGAGAAATATGAAGGCTGCCATTGCTAAGCTCCTACTGAAATGATGTCTGGCTGTCATTTTTATCCTTTGGCTTCAACATCTTCCAAATCACAGTCTTGAAACTAATATGTTTTGAACCTCTACCCTACTGAACACCTTAGGGAAGAATTGGAACTGAATGAAATCCAAGTCGCCTCCTCGAATATCAATACCTAATGTCACAAATACGCTTCTAGCTGTTCCACAGAAGCACAACAAAATCCACAAAAGAGGAGTAGAGTTTTTTAAACACACAAAGAGTAGGGGAAGAATATAATGGTCAGGTGTTCACAAACTTTTGCCTATAATGGTGTATGGCTCTATTCATACATGCAAATAGGGATGTTTGCAGTTACCCACAGGAGACTCAGTGGGGTTCCCTGTGATTGGCTATGGGTGGGAAGCCCCCCTGAAAACTCGACAGCAATTGCAGCTATTTGCACCAGTTCACACATAAACACTCATGCAGTGATTACCTGTGGATGATCTTCCCCGGACGCAGACAGTCTATATGAGTGATTACATGCGAATGGCTTCGAATAACAGCTAACCACAGGGAAACCTGCTCTGAGTCTCCCACGGGTAATTGCAAATGGCCCCATTCACAAGTGTGAATGCTGCCTTAATATCGAAAAAAATTAATCACAAACAAATATGCATCCCAAATATGAACATTTCTGTGCAGAGAGAGCGCTCCCAGTACAGTTACCGGCAGGTACCCGAAAGCTCCTGATGCCTACTTGCGATTGGTAGCTTTCCAATCATGTGACCACTGTGACAGCCAATCACAGCCTACCTCTGTCTCCCAGTATTTAGAACCTCCTAAAGGCCCAGTAGGCAGCGGCGGGAACAGGCTAGCATATATATTTCCAACATACCAGGGCTCTTCTAGTTAAGTAAAGCTCCAGGCTCCTTTAGAAAAAAATTAAAGTCAGCAGTTACAAATACTGTAGCTGCTGACCTTTAATATTAGGACACTTAACGGTCCATGAATCCAGCAGTGTCCTCACCCGGGGCCGATAATCCAGATGAGTTTGCATTAGAAAAGTAGCAAAGTCAGTCAGAAGTGGGAGCAGGCAGGTACCACCAGCCCCCCCCCCCCCCCCGAAAGGTGCCAAATATGCCAGCGGAGGGGGGAAGGAGGCAAATGAGCAGAGCTTCCCCTCCGCTTTAATGTCCAGACAATTATTTAAGGTGATCACATCACGCTGGAAAGGTGCAGCATTTCAGGGCCACGCAGGACCCCTTCATCAGGATACCTTTGTCAGGCATTCATTTGCGATATGTTACCAGTTTCCAGCTGGCAGTTGCTGCAGCACCCACCTACCTTTTAGCCTGCTCCAGAAATGTGCGCATTGGGAATATTGCTTGTTGTTGTTGGTAATATCTAAACACAAACAATATATATTACCTGCTGGTGTCGATGGGAATAAAAGTATAGTGGCTGCATTTAATCTGAGATGGGGGAAATTGAGAGAAGAACACATTTAATACACCCTGAGTAAGTTGTAATAAGTTATTTGTGGCCTGTGTCTCTCTGGCCATCCCCCCACCCCCCCACCCCCCAATTTTATGTGTTCCTTATCGTCCATGTGAAAGATTTACTCATTTGACTCATCTCTGTATAAATTGAGTTGTGCTCATGGGGGAAATCAGAGGCAGAGTAATTTTTGCATCCACGAGTAATTTTTGCAGCCATGAGTAATTTTTCTGCAGGAGTAATTAGCAGTTAAGCACAGCAGTTTAACAAAAGCAGGATAATGAAAGCAGCAAGAAAAGATCACAAAGAACTCCGCTTCACTCTGGATTGACCACAAACCAACACTTTGGAAGGCATCCTGCAAGTCTGAATCCTATCCCCACTACCCTTTAATATGTCCCCTCTACTCTGCCTTCTCATACTAGTATCCTCTGCTTTCAAAATCTCACTTTCTTTCCCCTCTTCTCCACCCCAAAACTTGTACATATGACCATCACTTCTACCCTCTCCCTACCGCTGCTCTCATCACCTCCTGCTAATACTTAACCCCCTGCTTAACCCACACACAAAGATAGGGAAGCATGTGCACTCATACATCTCCCAATCCCATCTTACTTAATTCACCCTCCTTCTTCTGCTAACCTCCGGGGATATTTTCCCTAATCCCGGTCCTCCAGTATCTCACCCCCACACCCGGCACCCTCCCTCCTCCAGCATCACCAACAATTTTCTCAATCTTATCTCAATCCCCCTGATCCCAAAAAACACACTCCCCTTCTCATATCCCCTTTGAAATGCCCGCTCTGTCTGCAATAAGCCTCGCATGCAGCCCTCCCCTGGCACCTTCCCCTCCCCTCTAAAACATGCACTGATCACCCCCATGCTTAAAAAGCCACCAGCCTGAACAACTTAAGACCCATCTTCTTGCTCCCATTTGCGTCAAAACTTTTAGAACGTTTAGTCTACAACCGTCTTAGCTTCTACCTCACTGACAACAACCTTCTTAACCCCTTACAGTCTGGCTTCTGCTTGCTACACTCCACTGAAACTGCCCTACTGAAACTCACTAATGACCTACTAACTGCTAAAACCAATGACCACTACTCTATACTCATACTACTTGACCTCTCTGTAGCCTTTTGATACTGTTGACCATCCCCTCCTTCTCAAAAAACTCCACTTTCTTGGCCTTCAAGACTCTGCTCTCTCCTGGCTCTCCTCCTACCTATCCCAGCGCTCCTTCAGTGTGACCTATAACTCTGTTTCCTCCTCTCCACTTCCTCTTTCTGTAGGGGTACCTCAAGGTTCTGTCCTCGGACCCCTTCTCTTCTCCATTTACACCTCCTCCCTTGGTCTGTTAATAAACTTCCATGGCTTCCAGTACCACCTCTATGCTGATGACACACAAATCTATCTCTCTACTCCTCACCTCACTCCTTCAGTCTCCTCTCGCATTACTAACTTACTAACTGACATATCAACATGGATGTCATACCACTTCCTCAAACTCAGTCTTTCTAAGACTGAGCTCATAATTTTTTCTCCAGCCTGTGCCCCTCTCACTAACTTCTCCATCAAGATCAATAATACAACCATCAGTCCCTCCCCTCATGCCAAGGTACTAGGTGTAATCCTAGACTCTGACCTGTCCTTTCAGCCCCAAATCCAATCACTGTCCAAATCGTTCAGACTTCACCTCCGAAACATCTCCAAAATATGCCCCTTTCTAACTGTCAAGACCACTAAGCAACTTACTCACTCCCTATCTCTCGCCTTGACTATTGTAACTCCCTCCTCATTGGCCTACCTCTCCGCAAGCTATCCCCTCTTCAGTCTATAATGAATGCTGCTGCCAGACTCACCCACCTTACCAACCATTCAGTGTCCGTCACTCCTCTCTGCCTATCCCTCCACTGGCTTCCCATTGCCCAACGAATAAAATTCAAAATTCAAAACACTAACAATAACATACAAAGCCATACACAATTCTGCCCCGAGGTACATCACCAATCTTTTCTCCAAATATCACCCAAACCGACCTCTCCGCTCCTCCCAAGACCTTCTGCTCTCTAGCTCCCTTGTCTCCTCCTCCCATGCTCATCTCAAAGACTTCTCCAGAGCCTCTCCCATCCTCTGGAACTCACTACCCCAATCTATCCAGCTATATCCTACTCTGCCCACTTTAGGCGATCCCCAAAAGCTCATCTCTTCAGGGTGGCCTATCCTGCCTCCAGCTAACAACCAAATCTTCTACTTCCCACATCAGTTCATCCCTCACAGTCCCTACCTTTTGTTTCACCAGTCCCTCCCTCTTAGATTGTAAGCCCGCAGGAGCAGGGCTTCTCTAACCCTCTTGTTTTGAATTGTACTGTTGGCGTAGTGTCTCACTACATTGTAAAGCGCAAATTGTTGGCGCTATATAAATCCTGTATAATAATAATATAACATCAATGTTAACTAAATGAAGGTGAATATGACATTCACCTTTCACTGCAGGTGAATCAATCACTGCAATTTAAACCACATGTACCAGTAAGAGTGATGAATATCACATTCACTGCTTTATAAATATATAACCAAAATGGTAAAACATTTTTTCTCCATTGAGACTCTTTGTCTCTCTCATAGTTTAATCTAATTTTATATTTTCCAACACACACTTACATGGTGGATTGATGTCACACACAAAAATTGGTGTCACATAATACATATGTCCGCATGTGATTTTCCTCTCCTACTGAGTGTGTCTTTTTGATCTGTAAGCTGCAATTTGTTTTACTTTTTGCACAGCTTTCTGTAAGGCACAGCAGTGTGCGCTTCTACCTTCTTCCGTATTGAAGTCAGCAAGGATTCCTGGAATACACACTGCGGGTCCCTACGTTCCATGAAGTAATGGGAATTCACGTACATGAATACACTGACATGATACACAGTAACCCTAACCTGAGAATGTATTAACATTTCAGAGTTTAAAAATACGACTCTAAACTTGTAACAACTGCTTGCATAGTTGTGGTTCACCACTAATTCCCTATCGTGATACAGTTTGTTCTGCTATACTAAGGTAATAAACTGGGACAGAATACTGCCTTGTTTTCAGCATTGGTCAGATACCATCAGTCTTACAGCGCTGAGAAAAATTTGATAAAAAAAATCTATTTTGAAGCAATGTAGTGATTTTTGATTATTTCAAGTGGACGAGGCTCTAAAATACATTCTGATATGTCACAATCTACAGCACTATTTTTCCAAAAAGCTCTGACTTTTATTATTAAAAAGCCACGCTTGAGCTCTAGTCCAGTGGTTCCCAACTCCTGTCCTCAAGACCCACTAACAGGCCAGATTTTAAGTATTACCTTGGGGAGATGCAGACTAGAATACTGCAATCCCTGAGCATCAAATTATATCACCTGTGATGTATTTCAATTCTCTTGCAAACCTGGCCTGTTCGTGAGTCCTGAGAACAGGAGTTGAGAACCACTGCTCTAGTCCAGTAAATCTGCCTAGGCTAGATGATGCCATCAATTTGCTGCAGACAGATGCACCCAGGGCTGATCGATCAACAGCATTTAGCTGCGGAGGTCAGCAGCCTCACATTACATTCAGTGGGGCTGCCTCCCGAAGCTAATCTTTAGAAAACTCTTGCTGAGGTTCTCCCATCGAAATGCTGCAAGGTGCATTTGCACGTGTGAATGTACCTTTAATCTCAGTTTTGCTGGAGACCTAGGTCCTATGTAAAGCCTGGACCTAAAATCCAATGGGGCTCCAGAGAGACACAAGGGTCAATCTGAAGGCTAGCACAGGTACTTGTAGACAACTAAAGTCATGACAGTTCAGCTCTGTCATAACCTTAGGAACTATTTAGGCCTGTTCAGGTTTATTTTAAATGCACCTTTTAAACTTCCCACAAAAGGAACAAAACACAAAAAATATGAGATATGCACCAATCAGGCATAAAATTATGACCACTGACAGGTAAAGTGAATTAAAATTGATTATCTCATTATAGTGCCACCTGAAAGTGGGTGGGATATATTAGGCAACGAGTGAACATGTTGTCTCTGACGTTGATGTGTTTAAAGCATGTGTGTAAAGGTGTAAAGATGAATGCGTCAGAGCACCACCAAAATGATAGCTCTTGTGGGATGTTCCCAGTCTGCAGTGGTCCAAGAAAGGAAAACCGGCAACAGGGTCATGGACAGCTAATGCCGTGTACACACAAGCGGACTTTTCGACCAGACTGGTCCGACGGACTTTCCGGCGGACTTTTGACGGACTTCCGACAGACTTTTTAACGAACGGACTTGCCTACACACGATCACACCAAAGTCTAACGGATTCGTACGTGATGACGTACACTGGACTAAAATAAGGAAGTTGATAGCCAGTAGCCAATAGCTGCCCTAGCGTCGGTTTTTGTCCGTCAAACTAGCATACAGACGAGCGGATTTCTGGGTCCGGCAGAGTTATGACGTAAAGATTTGAAGTATGTTCCAAATCTAAAGTCTGTCAGATTTGCGACTGGAAAAGTCCGCTGAAAGGTCCGGTGAAGCCCACACACGATCGGATTGTCTGCCGGATTTGGTCCGTCGGCGTCCGACCGTGTGTACGCTGCATAAGGCTTACTGATGCACGTAGGATGCGAAGGCTGGTCCGTGTAGTCCGATTCAATAGAAGAGCTACCATAGCTCAAATTGCTGAAAAAGTTAATGCTGGTTCCGATAGAAAGGTGTCAGAACATGCAGTGCATCACCGTTTGTTGTGTATAAGACTATGTAGTCCCAGGGTGCCCATGCTGACCCATGTTCACAGTCAAAGGCACTAACAATGGGCATGTGAGCATTAGAACTGGACCACAGAGCAATGGAAGAAGGTGGCCTGGTCTGATTAATTACAATTTCTTTTACTTCATGTGGATTACCAAGTGCTTGTGCGTTTGTTGCTTACTTGTAGGAGATATGGCACCTAGATGCATTATGGGAAGAAGGCAAGCCGGCGAAGGTAGTAAATGGCTATTGACTGATTGGCATGAGATACCACCAAATACCTTCAGAGGTCTAGTGAAGACCATGCCTTTATGGGTCGGGGCTGTTTTGGCAGCAAAAGAGGACCTACTCAATATTAGGTGTGTGGTCATGTTATGGTGTGTACTCATGCTTTTGCTAATTGATGTATGTTTTTAATGTGGCCAAAGTATAGAAGCTGTCCACTTGTGTCAAGTTCCTCATGTCTGATGAGTCTTACACTGGTATGTTACCACTCCGACGGCAAGTGCTGCATTGTGGAGGGAGGAGGGGAGTGTCACATTACCAAAGCTGGTATTTCTCAGGTGGCCTTTCAGGAGATCTAGGTGGTGGGAGATTATAGGGAAGATACATGGATGATGCTTATGGTCCCCCCTGTAAAGACAACCAGTAATGTTGCCAAGTAGGGGTAACATACAGGTTCACATTGACATAAAAAAAAACCTTCTTTAGACTTAATTGCATTCACTGCTTTCCTTCTAAGTTTGACGTTTTCTGGACTTTGCTTATTTATCATGTAGAGGGATTCTCACATTCTATTTATTCTGCATATTAGGCTGGGGGCCCTCAACCTTTTTAAACAAAGGGCTGGTTCACTTTATGTCTAACTGTTGGACTTTTGGGGACTGGACTGTGGCCAGTAGGGGTAAAAAATGACCCAGAGCGTTAGCTTAAGTATAAACTGACCCTGCATTGGTGGTCAGCAGGAGCAGAAAATACCGCTGCATCAGTCGGAGCAAATAAGTCCTGCCATCACTGGTCAGTAGGAGTAAAACATGCCCATGTTGGTGAAGTAATAAATATCCCAGCAGTCAATGGGAGCAACATTGCAACCTGGTTGGTGTCAGTTGAAGGAATAGTGTCCCATGGTTGCTTTCGGTTGAAGGAATAGTGCTCCATGGTTAGTGTCATTTGAAGGAATAGTGCCCCATCGTTGGTGTCATTTAAAGGAATAGTGCCCCATGGTTGGTATCAGTAGAAGGAATAGTGCCCCATTTCAAATGTTGTCATTTGAAGGAACAGTGTCCCATGGTTAGTGCTAGCAGCTGAAGGAATAGTGTTTCATGGTAAGTATCAATAGAAGGAATGGGGCCCTATCATTGGTGTCTGTGGGAGAAATAGTGCACCATTGTTAATGTTAGCGGAAGGAATAGTTCCCCATAAATGGTGTCAGAAAGAGGAATTGTGCCACATGGTTGGTGCCAGTGAGAGGAATTGTGCCTCAGCATTGGTTTTCAGGGGTTACCTTTGAATACATTCCATATCTTGTGCTGCTCCCTTAATTGGCCAGATGAAGTCATCGCTGTAATGATATGGTAGCTGTCAAGCAAAAGATCGTTCCACCCAAGTGTCTAAGATACATTTGCTGTATATCCAGCACACATAGCCAATCTGCATTCAGCAGAATTCTTTGTATAACATGAGCCTTGTATGTGGGGCCTTCTCATTACAGGAGTTGGTTTGCAGCAAGTAGTTGGCTTTAGTTTGAGGACCAATGATATTGGGACCACAGATCATACTTATAGATGACTTGTGACAGATAGTGAAACTAAAAAAAAAAAAATTGGATCAGGTAGAACGTAAGAGAGATGACTACTCATAAAAAAAATGAATAAAATTGACCAAATCAAATCTTTCGGCAAATAGGTTTAAGGACTGTAGGTAAACTGAGACTTTGAAGTGAACAAGTTCTCTTGACTGCCACCCTTCCCAGCTACATATACAAACTTTCCTACCCGTCACCGTCACTATATTCAGTCACCAGTTAATAGGGGGAAGCCGCATGTAGCCTCCGAGTCATGAGCATGGACAGGACTGAAGACTTTCTCCTTGCTCTCTTGTGACCGTGCTGGGTTTCTGAGCAGCCCTTCACCAAGCACCAGTGCTATCACTGGAGTCACATTTTCCCAATACCTGAAAGGAGTATTCCTTTTCTCTTGAAATATAAACAGTGCAGTGCTAAAACATCATACACTATAAGTGAAAAAAAATATATAGAAAAGATTTGTGATAATAGTGACTTCTGCTCCAAAAGAAAATTATAAAAGTCCCAACTCTCCAGAGTCCGAATTATTAATGCGGAGTTCCAGCCATCTGTAAAAAAAATAAAAGTCAGCAGCTACAAAAACTGTAGCTGCTGACTTTTCAAAAGAGCCACTCACCTGTCCCACGATTCAGCGGTGTGCTCACCCCTGTCAGTCTCACCCGCTGTCTTCGTTCCTCAGCGCCGGCATCTTCACTATGAGCACCCGGCTGTGACAACTTGTGGCTTCACGGTCAGGTGCCCACTGTGCGAGCAGCACTGCGCATCGTGAATTGTGGATATAGTCTTCTGGGACCTGTTGGTGTACAAGACTGCAGGGGGGAGGGAGAGAGGAGAACTTCCGTTTCAGACCTCCTAGGTGAATACCTGTCAAAATCAGGTACCTGCTCTCCTCCGCTCCTCAAAAGTGCCAATTCTTCAAGAGAAGTGGGGGACGAGTCCTTAGAGCGGAACTTCCCCTTTTGGACAGAGCTCCGCTTTAAGTTCAAGACTGACAGTGCCACAAGCCCTGTTCGCAGTTGGAAACCAGAGTATCACCAGAAAGAGCTCCTATTGTGCTTTCCAGAACTCGCGTGACCCCTTAATCAAAAGTGGTCAAATCACGCTCATGTGCTAGGGAAATGTGTCATCCAAGGTTACAAAGAACTCCTATCCTCCTCCAAGCAACCGAATGCTATGGGGGGCTAGGTAACTGCTGCCACTGAACCCATTGTGCCTCAGGTGTTCAGGTGTATTAGCAATTCATATGTTATAAAAAGAGAACACTCCACATAATGTAATAACGTTGATTAAAAAGGTTTAATAAAAAAAATTACACTCACATAAGTAGGACAATTCAGACATAAAAAACGCTGGAAACAGCACTTCCTCCAGTAGCCAAAATTTGCGTATGCGTGGTTGCATGTATATGTGGCTCCGCCCAACACGTTTCATCACATATGACGTCATCAGGCACTGATGTTCATAAGAAGGCCTGGCTCGCAGTCTCTGCTCAAATTCATCCCAAAGTTGTTCTATCAGGTTGAGGCCAGGACTCTGTGAAGGCCAGCCAAGTTCCTCCACCCCAAATTTGCACATCCATGTCTTTATAAACCTTGCTTTGTGCACTGGTCCAAATCATTGGGTGCAAGGGAGATTATGGTGTGGGGTTGTTTTTCAGGGGTTGGGCTTGGCCCCTTAGTTCCAGTGAAGGCAACTCTTAAGGCATCAGCATACCAAGACATTTTGGACAGTTTTATTCTCCCAACTTTGTGGGAACAGTTTGGGAACAGATGGCTCCTTCCTGTTTCAACGTGACTTTGCACCAGTGCACAAATCAAGGTCCATAAAGATGAGCGAGTTTGGGGTGGAGTAATTTGACTGGAGACTGTGAGCCAAGACTGCGAGCCAGGCTTTCTTGTCCTCAGTGACCTCACAAATGCAATTCTAGAAGAATGGTCAAACATTCCCATAGACACACTTCTAAACTTTGTAGATAGCCTTCCCAGAACAGTTGAAGCTGTTATAGCTGCAAAGTGTTGGCCAACTCAATAATGAACCCAACAGACTAAGACTAGGATGCCATTAAAGCTCATGTGCGTGTAAAGGCAGGTGTCCTAATACTTTTGACAATATAGTGTATCTCAGCATTGCTGACTATTCTAACTGTCTGGCTGCCAAGCTGATCCCCTTGCTTCAATAGTTTTCAAGCAAGAACAAGTATTTCATAGTTTCATTCTGACCTACTGGCTGCATGTTTGTTCCAGACCAGTGCCTTAGAAAGTATCAGAGTCAGAAGATCAGTATTTCAGCCAGGCAACTATCAATTTCCCAAGGAGTACAGCAGTAACAGCCAAAATATAATTTAAAGTGGCTGTAAACCCTCTCATATACCCATTGAAGTGAATAGCCTCAGGTGATATACAGAGGTGAAACTAATACTCCTACAAAGGTTTTACTTGTTTATCGGCAGACTTCTCTTCCCTAAACCCAAAATGGCAGAATTGAGTTAAAATACTTCCTAATCCATGAGGAGCAGAAAGGAGGGGGTGGAGAGCTTCAGTTAGACTATTTGAGAGCTGATTGGAGGAAAGGCACACCCCCCCCCCCCCCCCAAATAGGAGTGAAGGAAGCATACAGAGCTGTGTTATGAATGGAGAAGCTGTGTGCTAAGCTCCCTCCCCGTCACAAAAGTCTCAGAAGTCCCCATCTCAGAAGTGACTCATGCTGATAACAAAGGAACAAAGCACCAGAGAAAAATGACACTTAGAGCTTTGTGGAGACATAAGTAAACACTACAGATATATGTGCCTTGTTCAGATTTCAAGACTGAGGTTTACAACCACTTTAAATAATTTTAGAATGTTCCTGTTCTGCACAAAAGGAGCAACTAAAAAGATGTAACATTATTATGTCAATGTCTGACCAATGCTTTTTGGTCTTTATGTGCGCAATCAAAATAGTAACATAAATGTAGCACAGCTTTTCTCTTCCAGTTAGGAATATATATTTTTTCGTATTTTAACGTGGAAACTGAATGGACGTGAGAAGTTAAAACTCAATCAGCGTATTTGAATCATTAATTTGAAATAAGGTGGTTTTCAAATAGGGGTCAGGAAAAGTTAATGGGTCAGAGAGAGGACTGCCAAAATCATCCATCATACCAGATGAGGCTGGCACGGCAATGATGAAATATAAAAAAAAGTTATAATGTCTCAAATACATTCATGCATGCGCTCGGGAACTTTTCAAATAAATCAGGAAGCCAGTTACGGGGCCGATACTCTCCCCGGTCTGCCACTCCTCCCAGACTGCCAATTGCAAATGATACTTTGTGTAGAAAAAAAAGCTCATTACGGCAGAGATTAGAGCAAGGAAAAGAATGATTGACTGCCACTTAAAGGGAACCTGTTGTCATAGAAATTGTGGCACCTTATATGCTAAAACATGCTTAAAGTTTATCTAGCATCAGATTAATTCATGTTAAATGAATGCAACCTAAGAAATGTGAAAGTGTAACATTCGGTGTATTTATTACCTTCCACAGAAATAGCAGTACCCCCCGAAAATACCTTTATCCGCTTTTCTCTTTTTGAAGGACTGAGCCATCAGTGCTCAGACATCATCCAGGGTCAGCACTTCTGCAGTCCTTGGCTGTGCTCACAAATGTCTGACACAGATCAGTCCCTGCAGCCTCTTACCTTGTGACTTGTTACAAAGTTACAACATTATAAACTGATCGCCAGGGGAGGGGAGACTGAGGAAATGCTGCTTCCTCCTGCTTGCAACACATTGATGACATCATCTCAGTCTAGGCAAAGTCACTGGACTGGAGCTCAAGGATGGCTAATGATAAACGGTGGAGCTTTTTTGAAAAAATATACTACTTCTGTATATTGTGACATAGAAGACATTTATCAATGCAGATCTGTAAAGTTAAAGCGATATTGAAGCCTTGTTTATTTATTTCTTTTTTAAAAATAACAAACATGTTATACTTACCTGCTCTGTGTAATGGTTTTACACAGAGGAGGCCTGCTCTTCCTCCTCTCGGATTCCATGCCGCGCTCCTGGCTCCTCCCTTTTTCTGGGTGCCCCCACAGCAAGCAGCTTGCTGTGGGGGCACTCAAACAGGCGCGCTCCGAACCGCGGTTCTGTGTGTCCATTCGCACGCGGAGCAACGGCTTAGCCCTGCTCCCTCCGTCTCTTGATTGGATCACTGGCTGTGATTGACAGCTGCGGGAGCCAATGGCTCCTGTAACTACAAGAAGCCAATCAGTAGTGCGAGTCCCCGGAGAGGCAAGGCTCTCGTGGACATCGCTGGATCGAGAGGGGGCTCAGGTAAGTATGGGGGGGGCTGCTGGTTTTTTACCTTCATGCAGATGTAGCACCCTGGTGTTTAGGCAGGGTTGCTAGTAAATTTAGTTTGCCAGGCAGTAGTTGCCCTGGTTAATTGTTAGTAGATCCACTGATTCCTCTCTAGTTCGGGACTTGCTGCACCTTCTCTCTTCTGTCGTTATGCTGGTGACATTAGATAGACTAGGGCTTAGCAAGGTCAGGTTATGAATGGATGGGGTGTCTCAGCCAGTGTCTAAGCCCCTTGGCCTGCTGGGAGAGCTTATTTATTTGGGTGGAGTCAGGTGATCGGGCTTCTATGCCACCCGGACGGCTGTCTGGGTGGACGTGTGTTATGCTGCCCCGGGCTGCTAGGCCAGAAGCCTGAGGCCTATCCCGGGAAAATCTGGCTGCTATGCTGTCTGAGGGCCTATCCAGAAGCAGGAGAAGCAGGAGAAGCAGCACAGGGTTGGGACTGCAGGATTGGAGTCCAACCGAGAGTAACGGTTTAGCCAGACAAGGAACCAGTTGTGGTTGGAGGTAGAGGGGAGCTGTAACCACTAAGGGACCATCCACCTTGATACTGGTGACCACTGTGAGTAAGCTGGAGCCAGTACCAGAGCAGTCTTCTCACCAGCTGGGGATGGTGAAGAAGTGGGTAAACTTTAGCAAGTGTCAAGCCAGGGACCCAGCGGGTCATCAGGGGTGACGCTTGAGGAGTATCTGTGAGTGCCAAGCCAGGGACCCAGCAGGGAAGCGAAGGTGACGCTTGAGGAAGATACCGAGTTATGGAGGTGGAAGAGCTTATGGGATTCTGTGGCTATTGGATCTGGAAGTCTAGTGAGAGACTGGGAGCTCAGTGAGTAAAAGTCTACAGTGAGAGACTGTAGTGTAAGAGAAGAACTACTTTGTGTTACCAATAGTTCAATACAACTACTGTTAGTGACTCTTACAAGCTTTGTTGCCATAGGAGACAGCGGTCCTGCCTATACAGAACTGGTATCCGGCTGGAGGCCTTCCATTGTATAGCTGTCTACCTATAGAAGTCTCGGAGTCTGACAACTATCATTGCATCTACTTAAGGGTGTGCTGGCCCTAACCCCGCTCTCCCACAATAAATCTCTTTTGCATTCAAAAAGTGTCTGGCGCCCATCACTCCATCTTGCATCACACCCACCATGCTTTGTAACCCACTCTACAAAGACGGGTGTCAGCTATCCCTGACTCTGGAGATCATCATTAGGCCTTTGAAGGTTGGGGACCTTGCTACACATAGAATGCATGAAGGTAAAAAACATTGTGCCTTTACAACCACTTTAACAAAATGTTCTCTTTAAATTTGATTAAAGTTAGCTCAATACTCAATATGTTACTCCACACTGTGAGAGTGTGATAAGAAAATAAACCCAATATGCAATGGATAAAATACTGGGATATAATAAAAAACGTGCTCTAAGTGTCCCACATGGACAGACACTCACCAAAATGTGTTGACCCACTATTTCTAGCTAGGGCACACTGTGCCTTTGGGCTAATCCCTGTAGATAAGTACCACCTTCCACATTGGGGATAGCCTCTTCCTCATGCCAAACACCTTCACTCCAGAAAAAATTCCAACAGAGAAAGCTTATAGATTAAGACCATCCAATTATATTAAAATAGTTGTGTGGCACAAGAACAGGTCCAGGATACTTGAAAGAAGCTCCTGTAACCTTCAACAGCAAATTAAAGCCCTTCCCCCTCTTAATAAACCACATTAAAGCATCTTCCATTGCACTTCCCCAAAATCTGAAATCTCAGACACATGAAGACTCTAAATTTTGCTAATCCTCTTTAGGACACTACACCTGGAGCCCACAAAATATTTGCCCCTGAAGGATTGAAAAATACAATTATTTTCACTTGCCAACACCCTCCTACCTTCCTCTTTATGGCAAAAAAAGACTTGTACTTTTTTCACATTCTCTACTTTCAAGGCCAATCTTGTTCTACAAAGTATAATTTTCCTTCCATTTCACAAATATGTGCCACTTTGTGTTGGTCTATCCATAAAACACATTTACATTTTTGGTTGTGACATGACAAAATGTGGAAAATTTCAAGGGGTATCAATACTTTTTCAAGGCACAGGATAATATTTTCTTCGTATAGCCCTTTCACACTTTTTTTTTTATGGTTTATGTATTTAGTACGCAAAATTGTATTCTTCTTTGTACATGATACCTTTCATCATGTTTACTTTGGATATTGCCTTTCTACTAGACCACTGCTTACAAATTTTTGCACCTTCCTGCTTCTCCTATTTACACTTTTTTTAAGCAAAATAAAGTCAATTTTTCACATTGTCTATTTTCAAGACCAATCCAAAATAGACACTGACTGAGTATTGTAGCTGGCAGCTGGTAGTGTAGTGTAGTTATAAGCACTGTGGGAAGGGGGAATTCATGGGAGGCCCCACTGGTGAGGAGCGTCTAGGGTCCACAAGAGACAAAATTCAGCTTTGCTTATACCTTATGTTACTATACCACTTTCCAGAAAAAATACATGTAAACCATATCTCTGTCTTGTGGTTTACTCTGGAAGAGTACAGGTAATTAGCGATGTTTGTTATTGTAGATAAGCTAAAGGCTATGTTATCCAAAGGGTTTGAATTCTGACTTCTGTCGTATGTCTTGTAGCATAACAAATTCCTATCCTTTTAATGCAACATGAAATAAAAAGAAAGAAGATAAGAAAGAACTGGAATTCTTTTCAAGTCTCTCTGTGTTCTACAGTATCTCCCTTTTGCCCTCCCGGTTATGAACTTATTATCAATTATCGACTTAATATTTAACTGGCCAGCAGACTTCAGTGTGAACACAAGCAAATTCGGTGCCTATTGCCGAGCCATCCATTGATGTAATCTACTGTTTATAGAATACATTTTTTAACAACAGTTGTTACAAGGCCAGGGGACTTTGTCAAATAGTGTAATATTGTCTCATATTGTTTGCTGATCTGTACGTAATAGGCAAAATCTATTGTGAGATGTGAATGAAGTGGCTTGTCCAAGGTCACATGGAGTTTATTGTAAGAAATATGATAAAGAGGACATTGCTTTACTACTATAGTCAACCATCGATGGTATTTCCTATAAATTGTATTAAGATTGGGGATGACCAAAGGGATTTTGGTGAAATTGATTTCACTGCAATTTTACTGCACAATTTTAAATTCAGTTTAGGGATTGTATTTAGTTTATACCATTATTTTCATTGCTATTACGTGTTTTGTTTTG
Source organism: Lithobates septentrionalis (assembly GCA_037952835.1). Lineage (NCBI taxonomy): Eukaryota > Metazoa > Chordata > Amphibia > Anura > Ranidae > Lithobates > Lithobates septentrionalis. Next base: position 2,255,666 of record JBBDGP010001667.1, on the reverse strand, counting down.
TTTTTTCCCACATATTTGATCATTATTTTTGTACTGCCCTTTTCAGTTTAATTCATTGCACTTTTGCCATTTTGTGAAAAAAAGTCAGATTTTTGGCTACCTGTAAAATCCTTTTTTTTTAATACATCACAGGAAACAGAGCAGCTTCAATTTCATAATAATAGGGATATGCTGGCATCTTCAGGTAATTGGACACTGGCAAAAAAAAGCAAATACAGGAAGCCCCTCCATCCAGATAAATCCCCTCCTCCTTTAGGTGAGGCTCCAGTTTTTGTAGCAAGTCATGAACCACCATCAAGAGGGGCAGGATCTCTGTGTCCCATAATGTACTCAAAGGGATTTGACAGGTAACCAAAATTCCAGCTTTCTTTTTTGGACATCCCGGCACACAAAGCATCTTCAAATTCATAATAATAGGGGCTTCTTCATAAAGCAATGAAATGAGGGGAGGGCACACAGGAACCAATCACCAACCACAATCACCAACCACAAAAAGACAAGAATCTCACACAGCCACCTGAAAGATGCGCCAACTGAAAGCAGCACCCTCAGTGGCAAGAAGGACACTAGAAAAGCAATGGAGCCAGGCCTAACAGGGAGGGGTTATATCTGAGAGGGGACATTCACTTTTGTTGTGCCAGTGTCCAGTCACCTGAAGGTGCCAGCATAACCCTATTGTTATGAATTTGAAGATGTTCTGTGTCCCAGGATGTACAAAAAAGAAAAGTAAAGTAATGAGGTTAAAGTGGTTCTAAAGGCTTAGGAGCTAAATTGAGGAAAAGGACCTCCAAGGTAGTATTCTCAGGAATACTACCGGTACATCGAGCCACACCAGAAAGGAAGAGGGAGATTAGGGAAGTAAACAAGTGGCTGAAGAGCTGGTGTAGTAAGGAGGGGTTTGGGTTCCTGGAGGACTGGGCCGACTTCTCAGTTGGTAACCGGTACTATAGAAGGGACGGACTGCACCTAAATGAGGAGGGTGCAGATCTACTGGGAAGGAAGATGGCCAAAAAGTTAGAGGGGTTTTTAAACTAGGCGATGGGGGGGAGGGTCCAGAGGCAGAGATAGCCAGCGCGGAAGATATTCCAGAGGGTAGTATTGGGGGCATTAGTGGTAGGTTAACCAAAGCACAAAAACACAAGGTGAGTATAGTAGCAAGTCCTAGTTGCAATCTCGAAACACCCAATACGAAGACAATATGCGACCGGTCTAAACTATGTGGCATGTTCACCAATGCCAGGAGCATGTCGGACAAGATGGGTGAACTAGAGATACTGTTGTACGAGCAGGATTTGGATTTTGTGGGAATTTCAGAGACCTGGTTCAACAGCTCTCATGATTGGCTGGCAAACATTCAAGGGTATACCCTATACCGCAAGGATAGAGAGGGTAAAAAAGGGGGAGGGGTATGCCTATATATCAAGAATAATGTACAAGTGAATGTGAGAGATGACATCACTGAGGGAGCTAGAGAGGAGGTGGAATCCTTATGGGTAGAGCTCCAAAGGGATAAAGCTAAGGGGAAAATAATACTGGGAGTATGCTATAGGCCCCCAAACCTGAGGGAGGAAGTGGAGACGGATCTCCTATCACAAATTGGAGTAGCAGCAAGGATGGGAAGTGTTATCATAATGGGGGATTTTAATTATCCAGACATAGATTGGGCGGAGGGAACCGCGCATTCATTTAAGGCTCGCCAGTTCCTTAATGTCTTGCAGGACAATTTTATGGGTCAGATGGTAGACGCACCAACTAGAAATAAAACATTACTGGATCTACTGATTACCAACAATACAGACCTGATCACAGATGTGGAAATGCGGGGCAACTTAGGTAACAGTGATCACAGGTCAATTAGTTTCAGTATAAATCACACAAATAGGAAACATAAAGGGAATACAAAGACACTGAATTTCAAAAGAGCCAACTTCCCTAAACTACAAACCTTGCTAAAAGGCATAAACTGGGATAAAATATTAGAAACAAAGAATACGGAGGAGAGATGGGTTTGCTTTAAGAGCATATTAAATAAGGGCATTAGCCAATGTATCCCATTGGGTAATAAATTTAAAAGAGCGAACAAAAGTCCTGGATGGCTTAACTCCAATGTAAAAATGCATATAAAAGCAAAGGAGAAGGCCTTCAAAAATTACAAGGTTGAGGGATCATCCCCAGCATTCAGACTTTATAAAGAATGCAACAGGATATGTAAAGGTGCAATTAGGACAGCTAAGATAGAACATGAAAGACACATAGCGGAGGAGAGCAAAAAAAATCCCAAGAAATTCTTTAAGTATGTAAACAGTAAAAAAGGGAGGACAGACCATATTGGCCCCATAAAGAATGAGGAAGGACATCTGGTTACAAAGGATGGGGAGATGGCGAAGGTATTGAATTTATTCTTCTCCTCAGTCTTCACGAGTGAATCGGGGGGCTTCAGTAATCAAAACTGCAGTGTTTATCCTCATGACACAACACAGGAAGCACTTCCATGGTTAACAGAGGACGGAATTAAAATTAGACTTGAGAAACTTAACATTAATAAATCACCGGGACCAGATGGCTTGCATCCGAGGGTACTTAGGGAACTCAGTCAAGTGATTGCCAGACCGTTGTTCCTAATTTTTACAGATAGTCTACTGACTGGAATGGTACCAGCTGATTGGAGAAAAGCCAATGTAGCACCTATATTTAAAAAGGGCCCAAAATACATCCCTGGGAATTACAGACCAGTTAGCCTAACATCGATAGTATGTAAACTCTTGGAGGGGATGATAAGGGACTATATACAGGATTTTAGTAATACAAACGATATCATTAGCAGTAATCAACATGGATTCATGAAGAATCGTTCTTGCCAAACCAATCTATTAACCTTCTATGAGGAGGTGAGTTGCCATCTAGATAAAGGAAGGCCTGTAGACGTGGTGTATCTGGATTTTGCAAAAGCATTTGACACAGTTCCCCATAAACGTTTACTGTACAAAATAAGGTCCGTTGGCATGGACCATAGGGTGAGTACATGGATTGAAAACTGGCTACAAGGGCGAGTTCAGAGGGTGGTGATAAATGGGGAGTACTCAGAATGGTCAGGGGTGGGTAGTGGGGTTCCCCAAGGTTCTGTGCTGGGACCAATCCTATTTAATTTGTTCATAAACGATCTGGAGGATGGGATAAACAGTTCAATCTCTGTATTTGCAGACGATACTAAGCTAAGCAGGGCAATAACTTCTCCGCAGGACGTGGAAACCTTGCAAAAAGACCTGAACAAATTAATGGGGTGGGCGACTACATGGCAAATGAGGTTCAATGTAGAAAAATGTAAAATAATGCATTTGGGTGGCAAAAATATGAATGCAATCTATACACTGGGGGGAGAACCTCTGGGGGAATCTAGGATGGAAAAGGACCTGGGGGTCCTAGTAGACGATAGGCTCAGCAATGGCAGGCAATGCCAAGCTGCTGCTAACAAAGCAAACAGAATATTGGCATGCATTAAAAGGGGGATCAACTCCAGAGATAAAACGATAATTCTCCCGCTCTACAAGACTCTGGTCCGGCCGCACCTAGAGTATGCGGTCCAGTTCTGGGCACCAGTCCTCAGGAAGGATGTACTGGAAATGGAGCGAGTACAAAGAAGGGCAACAAAGCTAATAAAGGGTCTGGAGGATATTAGTTATGAGGAAAGGTTGCGAGCACTGAACTTATTCTCTCTGGAGAAGAGACGCTTGAGAGGGGATATGATTTCAATTTACAAATACGGGACTGGTGACCCCTCAATAGGGATAAAACTTTTTCGCAGAAGAGAGTTTACCAGGACTCGTGGCCACTCATTAAAATTAGAAGAAAAGAGGTTTAATCTTAAACTACGTAGAGGGTTCTTTACTGTAAGAGCGGCAAGGATGTGGAATTCCCTTCCACAGGCGGTGGTCTCAGCGGGGAGCATTGATAGCTTCAAAAAACTATTAGATAAGCACCTGAATGACCACAACATACAGGGATATACAATGCAATACTGACACATAATCACACACATAGGTTGGACTTGATGGACTTGTGTCTTTTTTCAACCTCACCTACTATGTAACTATGTAACTATGTAACTAAGTTTGTATTTTACCTTAATACACTCTTTGCATTAAGGTAAAAATTCTTCAACATCCGTCGCTTATTCCTGAATCTGGCTGCCGCCCATGATAATAGAGGAACTAGAGTCATAGCCTCTCTGGACGCAGAAAAGGCTTTTGACTCTGTTGAGTGGGAGTATTTATGGGCAGTCATGCAGAAGTTTGGAATAGGACCTCGTTTCATGCAATGGCTCCGTGTCCTGTATAAGGGCCCTAGGGCAAGGGTAAATGATACCCTCTCAGATTTCTTTCTCCTCCAGAGGGGCACTCGGCAGGGCTGCCCCCTCTCCCCCAGCTTGTTTGCACTTGCCTTGGAGCCCCTGGCGATCTTGGTCCGGGAATCCAACCGCATAGTGGGACTCAGGATTGGCCCTCTGGAGGAGAAGATATCATTATACCCTGACGATACCCTGCTTTACCTGCAAGATGCCAATGCCTCATTGGAGGCTGCTCTGGAGGCCTTTGACGAATTTGGGCGATTCTCAGGGATACGTATAAATTGGACCAAATCAGTCCTCTTCCATGGGCGGGCAAAAGAGCTGGCACCTCAGACGGCATTGAGATGGGTGGAAGAATTTACGTACCTTGGTATAAGGATTACGAGAGAGCCCCAGGCATATCAGCGCCTCAACCTTTTTCCAATAGTCGCGCAACTGAAAGAGCACTGCTCCCGCTGGGCCAATCTGCCTCTGAATCTCCTTGGGAGGATTAATATTTTAAAAATGATATACCTACCTACCCAAGCTCAATTATATATTTCGAAATTGCCCAACGTGGATACCCCAAGTTTTTTTTAAGAATCTAGATACGTGTATTGGCTCCTTTCTGTGGAGGGGATCGTCTCCACGTATAGCACGATCTACTTTACAGCTCCCCGTGAGTTATGGAGGCCTAGCCTTACCTAACCTGACGGTGTACTACTGGGCGGCTGTCCTGGCCTACCGCGGGGCTTCATCGTACCCCTCCTTGCCTGCTCCTACTGGGGCTACCTTGCGAGTCTGGGGAATGGCTAGGAAAAGGTTCTTAGCTGCCAACCAATGGTCTCCATTCTGCCCGTTGTGGGGGAACTCAACCCTCCCGCATTTTCGGACCGTTCCGGATCCGCAGGTGTGGGCCAGGTCTGGTGTCAAGGTCTTAAAAGATATTATAGCATCAGGATCCCTTATCCCATTCCGTGCTCTAGCGATTAAGCATAATCTCCCGGGGTGGATGTTTTTTCATTATTATCAGCTGCGACATGCCTTCCAAGCGCAGTTTCTGACCCCGCCTATTATTCAGGCTGATGCGGTTGAGGAGTTGCTCTCACAAGAAGATTTGCAAAAGCCCTTGTCTACGCTATACTTTACAATACTTAAGAAAGGCTCGCCCAAGATGGAGGCCTTGTGGATTAAGTGGAGGACAGATATCCCGAACTTAGACAGGGAATCATGGGAAGAGTGCTTTGACAATAGTCTTCAAATACTGATCTCCTCTAGGGATAAATTAATCCAGACCAAGTTCCTGCACAGGGTATACTTCACACCTCAGAGGTTGCACAGAACATTTCCGCAGAGATCCTCGAATTGTCCGAGGTGCCAGTCACCGGATAGTGACTATATTCACATGTTCTGGAACTGTCCTAGACTCTCCGGATACTGGGCTGCTATAGAGGAATTTGTAAATGTCCGACTACAGTTGGAAATTTCTCTATCGGCGGAATTGGCTCTGTTGGGTATTCAAGACGACGAACAGAGACCTCGCTATACCAAATTATTATTGGCCCTATTACTATTCTATGCTAAAAAAGTGATTCTGCTAAAGTGGACATCTAGTCGCCCCCCTACAATAAGAGCCTGGGAGAACTCAATAAATGCGGTTATACCTCTTTATAAATTGACTTATATAAGTAGAGGATGTCCCCAAAAATTCGCCAAAGTCTGGCAACCGTGGACCGACCCGATCTGACCTCCCTTCTATGTATCTGGAGGCTTTAAGGTTGGGCAATATATGTGGTGTGAGATGGGCATGTTGTCTCCTGCCCCCCCCCTATGTATCGAGCAATTGATATCTGTATTTTATGTTATCGCCCCCCGCCCGGTGACATTGAAATGGAATAATACTTAAATGCTAAGCTAATACTGTCTGCTGTTTACTATCTATACGTTGCATAACTGTATTGTGTATTTGGCATACTAATCTGTAAGATTACAGTACTGTATGTGTTATGCTTTTGACATTTTTTTGAATTTGCCGCCAGGCTCCGCCCCCGTGCATTGCGACGCTCGCAGGGAACGGAGCCTGGCACAGAGAGGCTTCGGAGAAGGACAGAGCCCGCGGACACTGCGGGGGACATCGCAGGATCCCGGGGACAAGGTAAGTAACGCCGCCCCAGGATCCTGCAATGCGATCCCGAGTGTGGCTCGGGGTTACCGCTAATGGTGCTGAATTTTAACCCCGAGCCACACTCGGGAAAACCGCCAGGGAGGTTAAAGACTCCCAAGCCTAAAAATTCCTGAAAACAGAAAAACAATCATCAAAAAGTCAATGTTCAAGTGTGAAAGGGGGCACCTAATGTGCTACACTTAACATAAAAAAATATACCTGGTTCATTTCATCAGGTCCATCAAAGCCATTTTTGTTCACTGGTTTTCCTACAATTCTTTCAAGAGAGAAAATTCCTATAGACATGACAGCCTTACAGACAGATAGAACTGTTGACGTATTATGGCTAGAGGGTTGCCTTCAAATCCTTTCCCATAACCCCTTGTTATTGTAAGAATGGAACCATGGCTGTAGCTGCTAAATGACACCTTGTTATATATCTCATGAAAAAGAACAATACTTGTGTTTTACGCAGAATCAACCTTTAACCAAGACTCTTATTAATAACTCAGTGTCGTATGTTGGACTTGGGGGACATGGTAATGTATCTCCAGCCCTTGGTTGAGGATTATTGCTCTCCATGGGCTCTCTCCCTGCCACCTACTCCATCTCTGCCACTCAACCCAATTTCAGCCGCCCGCCGCCTCTTATTTGGGATAATAGCTTCTTCTTCTTTTTTTATTTTTTTTTCTTCTCCTGCCTCTGTCTTGTCATGTTTGATTCGGCAACACAAGGACTCTAAATTAGTCAAAACGTTTGCCTGCTGTGCTGCCTCCTCTGCCTTTAGCTGTTGTGGATGCACTGAACCACTTGATGCCGAATTTAATGATTGCTTGGGAAAAAAAATACGAGATTGCTGGTGGCTACTAGAACGATGCATTCACGCCCTTTAAACGGCATAGTGGGAGGGAAAGAGATTTTCCTTCGCTCTCCCCCCGCTCGGCCGGTCGCTTGCATTGTGCATATGCCAGTTTCCTGCTGAGTGATTACAGTCCTGCTGGACTGGGTAGTTCCTGTGATTTTCAGAAATAAAAGAAAAGGCTGCAGCGGATAGCAGCGCACAGTTATATTCAATGACTTGCCGCTGTTACAACTTCCCCTACTTGTAAAGAAATCTGCTTGTTCCCCGGCATGCCTCTAGATTGAAGTTAACATGTTAGATGCAGAGGAAGCCCCATAGAAGCTTGCCTTCTGACACCTGAAAGGGCTGTCAGCAGTTTAACCACAGAAAGCAGCTGGGTGGCTAAGTGTCCTTTGATTTTTTTTTTTTGCACGGCGTAATAGCCTCGGTCTTTTGTCATTATTGAACAATTTATCGTCTCCTAGAAGCTTGCAGTGCAGCAAGGAGCTCAGAAGCAAACTGATGCTGTTCTTTGGTTCTCTTGACTTTATTTTACTGTCAGCAAAAGGAATGCTCAACCTCTTTTTATCTGTTAGGCCCTTAACCTCCCTGGCGGTATGATTATGTCAGATTTTTGATGCTCAAAGCGGTACAATGTTTTGCATGGAAATTTGGCGTTTTATATTGTAGGCCTGTAATTCTTAGGAATAACACACTTAAATCTGTCTAAACAAGAGTCTAGTAGACAGCCCCAGGTATGAGAAAGTTTGAAACATGAAATCATAAAATATAATATAATAAATAACTATAAATAATTATAACAAATAATAATACAATTTATTCAATAATGTAATCAAATCAAAAAACACTGAAATTTGCTCAGTTGCAGAATTGTCGCTGTCGTTACTTTCAGTGTTTGATGACAAATTTCCCCACAAATCACTATCGCTCAATTCTGCAAGTGATTCTAATTTATTATCACTGTTTTCTAGCTGGTCTAAAACCGCTTTTGACGTAAAGGGACACTTTTTGGTTGCTATGGACAATCTCAAGTTTCCAGGCAGAAAGAACAGTATATATAATATAAAACTGCATGCAAGGCACTGGACAAAGCATTAGGGACAAAAGGGATGTGAAATCATTTGATACAGTGTCGTTTGACTGACAAAAATGAGCCATGCCTAAGAATTCCCAGGAGTAAGATCATTACAGATCCTTCAGTGTAGGTAATACCTTTTCCTCCACTGTGTCCCGTCCAACTACGAGACACAATTAGGACACGGACAGTCAGATCATGTCTGAATCTGGCTGATTTTTCTTGGATCTGTTTTGGCACACAAAAGCTCAAACTCTTGGATTAATTTTCAGACAGTCCTGGCAATTCAAAATTTTTCCCTGCTCACTGCAGCATATTCTTTGGGCAAACATTCCCCCTTCTTGGATGTGGGCAGTCTGATCTACGGGTGCTTGGGACGGTTTGATATCCTCCCCTGATTCCCCCCTTTTTTCCTAACTGAATTTGTGTTGGTGAAACGTTCCTAGCAGTGATCCAACTTACAACTTTGAAAATAATAAGCTCGGTTTAGTTCCTGAAGAAGATAAAAACCATGTGTGTTTTTCGAAACGCGTTGGATGATATGTCGTCCTGACAGCTTCTGGGCTTTGGGTCATAGTTGGTCTTTTAATTCTGTGTGTTCTATGCATATGTCTTGGTTTTATCCAATGCTTTGTATTGTGTTTTTCACCATGAGTTGTCTATTTATGTAATAATACAAACTTAATTATTTTTCTACATTCTCTCTGTCTGTGATCCATTCAAAGTCCCACTTTTCTGAGGAAATTGGTCTTACTACATGTATATGGGGATGGGATCAACAGACAGTGTTTTATCGGCTAACAAAGGCAAATTGCTTTCTTTACATAATTTGATACAGTAATGTAATCTGTAAAGTCCTATTAGGTTTCCTCCCCCTTTTTCAACCACATTGCAGTATACTGTATGTGTAATGTGTTTTTTACTTTTTGAATTTGGCACCATGCTCCATCCCCGTGCGTTGCACTGATCATCAGTGCCCTGATTACAATTAAGTACCAGCAATGCCACTGCCAGCAATCAGCGCCAACCAGTACCCACAATTGGCACCAATCTGTTCCCACAAGTGACAGCAATCAGTGCCCACAAGTGCCAGAAATCAGTAGCCATCAGTGATGCCAGTCAGTGCTGGCTATCACTGATGCCCATCGGTGCCCATCACTGGTGCCCATCAATGCCACCCATCAATGCCCATAAGTGCCCATCAGTGCTGCCTATCCATGTCACCTATCTGTGCCCACCAGTGCTGCCTATCTGTGCCTAGTGCCAACCAGTGCCACCCATCAGTGTCGCCTATCAGTGCTCATCAGTGCCACATATCAGTGCGCATAAATGAGGCATATCTGTGCCTCCTCATCAGTGCCACCTGATAAGTGCTGCCTCATCAGTTCCCACAAGTGCCATCTCATCAGTGCCCATCAGTGCTGCCTCATCAGTGCCCATCAATGCTGCCTCATCAGTGCCCATCAGTGAAGGAGTAAAAATTACTTTCTTTACAAAATTTACTGACAGACAGAAATACTTTTTGTTTTTTTGGGGTTTTTTTTTAGGAAAAAATAAAAAACCCAGGAGTGATTAAATACAGTACCACCAAAAGAAAGTTCTATTTGTGTGAATAAAATGATAAAAATTTCACAGGTTACAGTGTGGCATGACCGCGCAATTGTCATCCAAAGTGTGACAGTGCTGAAAGCTGAACAATGGGCTGGGCAGGAAGGGGGTGAAAGTGCCCTGTATTGAGGTGGTTAAGGTTGCCTACCCCTGATCTAGAGAATGTAATCTCAGTCCTACCCATTGTAAATAACTTGTAGCCCAGCACACACACACAGAGGAAGGGATATGGGCAGCAGAGAGTCTTGTGACCAGGTGCAACAGTCCCAACCAAGAATACACGTAAGGATTTTTCATAGTAAAAAAAGAAAAAGGAACTCAGATAAAGGTGAACTTTCTGATGTGTCAGATAGCTGTGAATTTGCTTGTGGTCGACAGTTGCTCTTCACATGTCTGTTACACCCCAAGTAATGAAACATTAAGAAGAAACATGTTGTTCTGGTGGCAGCCCTCTGTAAATGAGGCCCAATGTAAAACGATCGTCAAAGAGATCATTCAATATCTTTGATATCCAGCTCATTCCACCGATGCGTGCATGACTGCGTGCATTCTATGTATACTTTGTATTTTTAGAGCCTAACGACTGAGGATTATCGTGTCATCGCCCAAATATCTGTGACGAGAAAGAAGAAACAGGAGATCGAGAATAACTCATTTGTTAATTTTACTTTGCCACTTTGCTGCTGATGTCTGAAGTAAATACTGATATAATGTAAGTGTACCTTGGGTGTGACATTCCCTGGTGTCTGTTTCAATGCAAAACCATCATCAAGAGCCACAAATTGTACCATTAACAAACAGCTGCCAGGTGCTGGGCCTGAGAAGCCGGGGAGTCATTTAAAGCTGGGCACCATTACTTTAATAGCGGGATTAGTAGGTGATTACTTCTGCTGGGTAGTATTTTAATGTTTACGTTCTTCATACAGCTTAACATTTTTTTTTTTCAATTTAGCAGGACACAGCTACCATTGTACTTCTACTTGACATGGGTGGAGACATGACCCACCAGACATCGGCATGGGTCATGTCTCCACCCCCGTCTACGCTTTGCCATTCACAAAAGGCATCCTGTGATGACGTCCCGATCATGAGTTTCATGAACAGCCAAGCATAGACAAGGGAGGAGACATGACACCAACGCTGGTGCCTATCATACATGCAGACATTGGGGTCAAGGGTGGGGGAGTAAAATGGAAGCTATATCCAGTGACACTAAAACCACTTTTTAAGCTGTATGAAAGCAAACGTTAAGTTACTACATGGCAAAGGCAAATATCTAATAAGTCTTCCAAAGCTATTAAAATGATGGTCCCTGAAGTTGAGCCTTAAAGGGGACCTATCATATGAGAACACAGGAATTTCTAATCTCCTTCAGAAGTCTCATTCACAGTCATGTTCATCCTCTTCTCTATTTGGTTACTCAATGACAAGAAGAATGCAGGTCATAATGGGCTTTTGTTCACATCAGAACTACTTATGTCCTCATACAAGTCAATGGGGATAAAAAATCAGCTTGAAGCAGGTTGATGCAGCTTACAAGGCAGTTAATTGGAGGCCAGAAAGAGGCGAAATGCAGGTAAAGGCATCTGTCAAAAAAACAGAATGATCTCAGAGGCTTCTCAGATTGATCTTAAGTGCAAGATGAATGCAGCTCACTGCCCACTGCTTTTTTACATTGACTCAACCCCTGAACATGTATATATTTTTTTCAAATGGAATATTATTTACAGTATCAGTCTATGGAGACGAGACATGCTGAATTCTACTCTGTCACCTCAATTAAAGCCACAGCTTCTTAGTCAGATAGACATGTGCAAAACAATCATCATTTTCATACTCTTGCCCTACTTTGATGCATCATCAGGGTGTCCTATAAATATGAATGTGTATTTCAATGGGCACCCAATTACCCACCGTAGATATCCATTCTAACTGACCTGTGCTGATACATCACCTCTCTTCTTTTTCAAGATAGGCTTTTTAGAGTTTAGCCTAAAGCAAAACTGAGGTCCACAGATACTCACCTTTGCTCCAGCGGTGTGGCGTCTACATATTTTGAGTGCCAGGTCTTTGGTCACCTTGATTGGCTGGTGGATGATGACGTAACTCCCAAGCATTCAGTCAATCCAACACTGAGGTGCACCAAGAATGTACCTCCTGTTCCCCTGATGATGCTGTTTGACAGCGAAACATGTTGGGATTAACCTGTGACATACTACACCCACCGGGTGGATGCTGACAAGGCACCACTATTTGTTGTTACATGCTGTATCTGCTTTTACCTCTGTATTTATTTGGCGGTTATACACTATGTGCGGCCTCTGTTCCCTTCTATGAGTATGGATGCTGTCTGGCCCAATCTTGGAACCTGAGGCTGGTGGAGTCTTTTTCACTATGGATGGATGCCTGGGTGGTCATTGATGAACATGCTTGTTTGATCTCTGTTATGGGGATCCAGTTAATTTGGTAAGAGGCCATTGTTGTCTGTGGTGGGGGGCTATAGTGGTTTGGTCGGCTTTTCTAGATACTTCTCGTGGATGGCTGATTGTTTCACTGACTCTTTGAAATGTACTTTTTGTTGCAGTTTGTTTTATTGCAGAAAGAGATATGCCAAAAAAGAACCCGCATGGCCGCAGTTTTTTAATTTTAGTTCATATTTATGTTTAGATAAAACACTACTACTACAGGTGGTAAACCCGCCTCCAGTCATTTTAGAGGGACTCTGAAGCTGTCAAAGAGCTACTAAATGAGTGGAGGTTGAAAAAAAAACCTTGGATGGGAGCCTACATCACTGGTCAAAGTCATGGCCGCCTCTGGTCCCCTCTGGTGGAGTTCTACATGCTGCATACTCTGGCTCATATTTTGTGAATGGGAATGACATAGTATACAGCAGTACTGTGAAGTATAATAGAGAGTAGATAGCGATATCCATAAATAGCCTCCTATTGTCAGATCTTAAAGTGATTGTAAAGTCTTGTTTTTTTTCTATTAAAATAACAAGCATGTTATACTTACCTGCAGGGCCGTTATTAGAAATTAATGAGGCCTCGTACAGCCTAGCTGATGGGGCCCCCTTTGACCTGCCCTCGACCCCACCCCTGGCCCTTCCCCTGAACATGTAATAACATGAGCCATGGCAAGTCCTCTTTATAGAAATCTGGGTCCTATTAGACCTCATATTTCTCCTCCAGCCTCCAAAGCATCTGATCAAAGTGAGATCACTGCTCCTACAGGGCTTCAGAAAGCCCTGTTTTTTATTTTGCAGACATTAACTGTAAAGGTCCCCCGGCCCCCCTGCTGTGCTGATAGGGCTGGGCCTGGTACAACAGGACTGGCTGTACTGCCTTATCAGCGGCCCTGCTTAGCTGCTCTGTGCAGTGGTTCTGCACAGAGCAGCCCAGATCCTCCTCTTCTTGGGTCCCTGGCTGGAGCTCCTGACCCCTCCCACCTGTTGAGCAGCTTGCTATGGGGGCACCCGAGCCAGGCTGCAGCTCCGTGTATCCATTCAGAGACGGAGCCATGATTCGACCCCGCCCCCTCTCTCCTGATTGGCTAACTGAGTTTGATTGACAGCAGCGGGAGCCAATGGCACTGCTGCTGTGTCTCAACCAATTAGGAGGGAGAGTCGCGGACGGCCAAGGCACTTGTGGACATCGCTGGATAGAGATGGGCTCAGGTACGTATTAGGTGGGCTGAGGGGGGCTGCTGCACACAGAAGGCTTTTTATTTTAATGCATAGAATGCATTAAGATAAACAAAAACCTTTAATCTTGACTTAGCAGAGGTTGAGCTTCAATGTCTAGGATCGCCACATGAGCACCAAATTCAACATCATCACATCTACTTGCAGGCGCCTTGAGGTGTCAGAACATTTGCACTGTTCATATAAAAGGTTTATGCTAGGTTTATTCTTATTCACAATTCACACACACTTATTCACAATCTGGGGCCATTGGTATCAGAATTGTGAAAACGCACCTTGATCCTTATCCTTCATGGGAAAGAAGTTGTTTATTTTCTACCCTTTGTGTAAATAAATCTAGATACGCCTATTTTCATGACACCGATGAGCTTATGACCAGAAAAAATATAGGTGAGATATTGATAAGATCCGAATAAAGAAAACTGCTCAGTGGGGAAGTGTTGGTGTCAGCGCGTTGCCGCCGAAGCTCTTTTGTAACCTTATACCTGGCCCTGTCAAGCATATTACTTTGCAGCAAGATATACTGTGGCCTGACCCAGGCGTGTGATTTATTTGGATACTCTACACTCCCGGATTTATACATCCAGTGCACAATGACTATTCTGAGAATCGCTTATACTCTTTGACTTCATGCCTCGCTAAGAGGTGTTTAGAGTGAAAGATAGTAAAACTGATTTAAGTTGTAGCATCATCCATAACCAGGTCAGAACAATGTAATCTGCAAGTGTCCTTTAAAGGGAACCTGTCATGAGAGAAATATCTGTGATTTTGTTTCCATTCTGCTTCTAAAACTTCAAGTTGCTTGTCTTCCATGTCATACGATTAAAGGACCTTTAGGGCCCATTCACTTGAGTGGCTTCTGGAGAGAATTTGCAATTTTTGCTGAAAAAGTATCCCAATGCACACAGGAGAGATTATATTATATCTGGAGCAGACAGACTTTGGAACAGTTGAGCACAGGGTACCATTTAACATGAGTCAGGGGCCCAGGTAGCTAACAAGCAGGAGGAAGTAGATCCTGGCTGGGAGGAAGTGATCAGTGCAGTGGGGGGGACATTTTCTGGAACTGGTCCCCTGTAGTTCCCCTTTGCAGCAGCTAAAAGCCGTGTTCTCTTCCTCTCCCTCCTTCCGGCTTTTAGCTGCTGCAGGGGGGAATTACAGGGAATTGGTTCTAGTACTTACCCCCCTGCCGCACCGATCACCCCCTCATGTCCAGGACCCCCTTCCCCCTGCTGCCCAGGGCACCCCTGTGTGCCCACCGCCACCCCTACACCATAGCTTTGCTGGCTTCTCCTCCTCTCCCTCCTGCTTGCTGCAGGGCACAGGGGATCAGAATGGAGAGAGGAGGGGGGGGGGGGGTAATATGCCATACTGATCACTCCCCTGTGTTCATTCACAACTGACTCACAGTAAACGGTATTTGCTATGCTTCAATTTGTGAATGAACAGGAAACCTCTGCACAGAGTGCCTCCTGTTCATTTATCTGCAGTGCAGCTGAGACTGCAGAGAAAGCATTGGGGATCTATTCCTCAATTCCTCTCAGTCTCAAAAGTGAGATATCAGGGGTCTGTTTAATCTTCTTTTAATCTTTCACCAAAGCCCCCCCCCCCCCCCCAACAACCTAATTTGGCACATGTACATATGTGGATGAATGGCCCTGTATGTACACAATCTGTGTAAAAAAAAATGACCTACATTTATAAATCACCAATAAATAGAAGTGGAAAGCTAGATAGCATATTTAAGCACGTAAAAAGGTAGGCAGCTATTTTTATTTTTTACATTTTTTTATTTGGCTGCAAAATTGGAAATATACTTTAAGGTTGCTTTTCTTTGGTACTGTGTTTACTTTATCATCATGGGGCCATTCCTTTTTTATATATATATATATATATATATATATATATATATATATATATATATATATATATATACATATATATACATATATATATTTAAAATTGATCAGATTATAAACTTGGAAGCTTAAAAAAAGTGAAAATAAAATAGACAGAAACCAAAATGCACACATATTTCTGTATTCCTGTAAGTTAAAAAGTATTTTGCATCTACTTTGCAGAGGATTGAACACATTTATACCAGTAAAGCTTATTCTATGCTGTATTTTAAATGTAGGTTAAAACATGGAAGCCAAACAACACAGAGTGTGGCGTTCCTGTAGCAACAATATAAATGGAAGACCTCTCCCAAACTCCGATGTACAAGGGGAGTGTGTTACAGGAGGGCATTGTGTGTTTCTATGGAGAAATTGTGGCTATTAGCAGGAAATGAGAGAGGACACTGTTCCATTATTCAGCCATAAATATTCTAAATTAAAAGTGGATGGATACCATACAACTTTACGTGAGTTGACATTCTTGATTTGTGCAACAGAGGGCAGGAAGTAAGTATCTCGACTGTGGAGAATAACATGATTCATTCCCCTGTGTGGAAATTAGCAGACAGTTCCATTAAAGAACCGATACAAAAAAATGTAAGTCTATTTTACCGTCAAGTTCAGAAAACAATCTTGATCCATGAAATGTGCTCTATACCCAAGTGACGTGTGATGAGGGACTTGACCGGCCCTGGGCACAGACAGTTTGCATCCAGGGCTGGCGTTTCTGTCCACATACAAACTGGAAAGGAATTACTGTAGCTGTGGACAGGGTAGTGAATATTGCATGGAGAGATACCTTTTTATTTTCAAACTCCATGGGTGACTTATTGAGATAAGAAACACACTAAGGTGCAGTTGGTGGATAGTACTAATAGGCAAGAGGACCCCCACCACCAAAACTGGGAACTCTGAGCTGAAGCTTGCTTACTGCCTGTTGAAGCTTTCTAAATAGATGCTGAAACCTGTTAAATTATATGAAAGCTGCTAAATGCTTGCTGAAGCCTACTGGTAGTTGTTAAATGCTGCTGTTGCTTCTTAAACTCATGCTAAAACTTGTACTGTACCTAAAAAAGGGCACACGGAGGGTAAAGTCTCCAGTACTGCTTGTTGTCTCCCTGTACATTTTTCCCCCTTTACTGACTTACCATTTCTTGTTCTGCACTGTGTCTCTGTGTGGAAGTTACCATCTTGGTGTCGGCAGGGCTTTACTTCTTCATGCCAGAGCTTTCTGCAAGGAGAACAATGAGCAGAACAGTAGTGGCATCACCAAATCTCATGTCAAATCGCCTGAGATTAGTGATCAGACGCAGCAGTGCCTTCAATCTCACAATTTCGATATACAGTTATAAGGCTATATGAACAGACGTGCCTAGGCACCCTAACATACAAGGAAGGACAGTATTTTAAGAAGAATTCAAGATAAAGTAATTAGTTTACTGTACTTGTAGGAGTAAACCCAAGCAGGATTAATTAATTGTTATTACCCACATCCTTTCCTCTCACTTTTTGTGGAATTTCAAGACAAGTGTTCATTTTTCAGGGTACAGTTTAAAAAATAATTCCGGGTATGGATATTTTATACATAGTTACATTGGTCCAGCTTGGAAACTGTGTACTGAATATACCAAACCTGACGATGTCCCTAGAAACTGGAAATCACTGAAGTAGACACCACTACTCCAGTGATCTCCATATGCTTCCAGGTCCCACGCCGAGCGGCTGCCCTGTTGCATTCTAAACACAGTAAGTTAGCTGCTTGTCACCGAGTGTCATTCAGAGAATGCTTTGCATTCTCTGAATAAATGCAAAGCGTTCTTGGATTGGATGAGGTAGAGAGAGTGACCTCACCGCCCTGCCTCTCCACCTTGTCCAATCAGAGAATGCTTTGCATTAATTTAGAGAATGCAATGCATTCTCTGAATGGCGCCTGTGCCGAACAGCCAACTTACCATGTTCAGAATGCAACAGGGATGCCATTTAGCACGGGACCCATAAGCAAGTGGCGATCACTGGAGTAGTAGTGTCTACTACAGTGACTTCCAGATTTCAGGGGCATTGTCCAGGTATAGTATATGCATCCAAGATGGATCAGTGTATAAAATATCCAAACCTGGAATTTCTCTTTAAGCACGTTTAACATTTCTAAATGTTCCATATAACATAGCAAATGTTCATTTTTTGAGTCCGGGTCCAATTGATAGCTTAATTTGCAGCTTGCTGAGTTCTTGCTAAAGCTACAACCAATACTGCCAAATTGGAGCTAAAGTATGTTTAGAGGCCTTCAAAAAGGCTTCTTGACTTTTTGAATACTTTATAATTCCTCACTTAAACGTCCTGCCCTGTATATGCATTCATATATTCAACAGATGTGAGAGAAATTGCATGGGTTCTAACTCTTCTCCCACTCTGCCCAAAACCAGAAAAAGAGGTTTGGAGGGCATTCCACTTTAAGTGCAAGGTTTCCGAAGACACATATGGATGGAGCCAAATGTGGTCTTTCACTCTCCTCTGTACTAGGGAAGCTAGAGCAATTGCCTTAAAAAGCGTGAACCTATGAAGCTTGTATAAACATGGCTCCCTAGGAACCTCCAGCTCATAACTCCTCATAAGCGTGTGGCTGACAAGCTAGTCAGTGCTAGAGGGCCGTGTTTTCCCTAATAATTTCCTCCGCTAGACCCACTTGTTAGTCAATCGTTGTGCACGCTAACTACTGCAAAGGCTCAACATCGTGGGCATAAATTACTCTTGCGAGCCGCTGTCTCTGAGCAGCCCTACCAGTTATGGATTACTTTGTTCTCCACTTGACAGCAACATAATTAGAAGTGTTGATGAAATCTACCGAATTGTCCCTCCGTGGCCAGAATGGTCAGGAAATTTGGCCAAGTCGTATTTGTCACCGTTGTAAAGGTCCTAAACACTTCATATTAACTACGTTATTAATAGGTCCTGTAATCCATCCGTGACTGGAGAATGCTCAAAGCCAACCGTGTGTTTGTGGCATCCCGCGATGAATCAAACCTCCAGGCAGTCTTAAAACTTCTTTAAAAGAGGAAAATAATAATGGACGAATGTTTTCTTTAAAAGAACGACACATTTCATGTACATTTTTTTTATTTTTTTCCATATATGTTTAAATATTTTTGCAACCCTTTGCATGGTTCTTCATTTTTTTTGCATTCTTCTAACACCACACACTTTCTTAAACATCATTAGTTACTGTAGGTGATCTGTATGCAAAAGAACCTGTATGTGTACAGAATATATTGGATATGGGATTCAGCCTAATCTTATTGGGACTGCTAGTAAAGCACATTGAGATGCACAGCAATCTCAGGTTAAAAAAACACATTCGTACACGCAGGATCAATGTAGACAAAAATATTAACATCTGATATATTGTAAAAATATATATTAGTCAAAACTGAAAATAAAATATTAAAATAAAGTATTAAAATTTGAAAAGCAGTACAGCTCTCTTAGTTGAATTGCAGGCAGATGTAAAAGACAAAAATAATGTAACGCTATATTCAATAATACATATTTAGATCTATTTAAAAAAATGCAAGTAGTGTAAATACCTTAATTAGACATGATGTCCGCCTTTTGTAGTACCTATACAATAAAAGTCCAAGTGGATGAGGGATGAGTAGCATAAGAAGCCAATCATATTGGTGCTTATGTAACATGTTAAATAGGAGGAGAAAGTAGGGTGATAGAGAAATGAGTTCTACAGTCTGCTACTACTTCTCCTTTCACTGTCCATTCACAATCTGGAGGAGGGATAAGACCTGTAGGTGTTTTTTAACTGCAGCAGAGAAACAACAGGTCTTTTTCTCTGCCAGATAGGGCTGTTTTGAGTGGCAGAGATGCATACCTTTCAGATCTGAATGGACAGAAAAATAAATCCTTTGCCAGGTAAAATGCTCACATATATGTATTTCATCTGTGTATTCAGCTGTTTGCTTTCAGCTATAAGGTTTCATTCTTCTTCATTCTATCGCCCCAGTGGACCCCAGTTTTTTGTGTTAATCTGGTGGTGTGAGAAACCTTGCATGTGCTTCAGGGGAGGTATTCACAAATAGTAATGAGCAAACTGGCCTAGGTTCGGTTTGCTGGAGGATCTGGTCCGTGATGATGCCCTGTGGGAGGGCGAAACGTTGATGCTATTACTGGGATTACTGACGTCACTTCCGGGCGTTTGGAACGCACGTTTGGAACACACGCCAGAAACTGTGGTTTTATACGATCTGCTCCATGCTTGATGCTTGTTTTAATCCTATTTTTTGTAAGTACCCTTCCTTTGTTCAAATAAACTCTTTTTTTATGGTACTTCACTATTAGTTCCATTTTTTTACTTCTGGGCACGTGTTTGTCTGGCTGAAACTCTTCACCAAGGAACCCTGGATCTGATGACCTGACGTCTTATTCACCATCTCAAAGACATCCATACTAAGCCTTAAGTGACCCACCAGACTGAAAAGCTGGGGGTCATGTGAATCTCGTGAGTGGGGATACATAAGGGGGTGTTGTGCACCTGAATCTTCTTAAGCACCTTTCTTCCCTTCACTTTGGATTGGAGCACCTTGAGTCACTAGTTCTGGGCTTTGTGTTGTTTTATTATTCATTTCTTATTTTTCACTTATATATTGTGTTTGCGAGCGCTATATTTATATTTTTCATGTTTTCCAAGTGATTAGCATTTTCTGTATAGCAGCTGCAATTTTTTAATTTCACCGATTTATTTTTGTCACACCATTAGCGCGAGTATATATATTTAGTACTGTATATATTTTTTTTTCGCTGGAGGATTCAGCCTGAAATTCACAAACCTTGAATATAGTGCCTGAACCCTATTAAAGTGAGACTTGAAATGGGAACCAAATTTTGTTATTTTGTTTTCATCCTATATTTGGTAAAAAAAGAGGGTGTGGGTAGCAATGCAAAGGCATTTTAAAAAATACTGTTCAGCAGGGAATTGGTATTTTAATAACACTTAAAGGACAATAATATAGCTTACAGGACACAATTCTTTTAAATAACATGATTACGTAAACCTGTACATAAAGTTGCGCATCTGTAGGATCTATTACAGCAAAAGTGTAATTTAAGAGTAAAAAAAACTATTGCTGCTAAATTACAGTTCCTTTGCTTCCCTTGCTCTGTTTGTAAAACAAGCAGGCACCCTGGCAAGGTACCTTTCAAACGGTAAAGGCATTTGGTCTGGTTTGGTGTCACTCCCTTTCCTGGCCAGCCAGGCTGCATGTCTAGATAAATGTTGTTGTGGATTTTGAGGGGACACAACATAGTTGTTTTTGTTTATTTTAGTCTGGATTCCCCCTCCCAATTCATATCTGACCCTTATCAATGGTTATTTTGTTTTTTTTTCACATGGGGTCCTCCCAAAATCCATACCAGACTCAAGATTACAGCCTGTGTAGTCAGGAAAGAAGGGGGAAGTGATTGTGTGCCCCCCCCCCCCCCCAAATACCCATACCTGGCCACATGCACTGCAGAAGAAAAAAAAATACATGGGATCCCCTCTAAAATCAGTACCAGACCTTTATCCTAAATATGGGTCTAGTATGAATTGATAGAAGGGTCTCTAAATCCCCTCCAATCCATACCAGACCTTTATCCTTGATAAGGTTCTGGTATGGATCTGAATGGGTACCCCAGGCATAAAAAACAAAACGAAACTGACGTGGACTCCCCCCCAAATCTATATAAGACCCTGTTTTCTAGGCATGCAGCCAGGCTGGCCAGGAAAGTAAAGGGCAGCGAGCATACGGCATGGGGGAGGGTGAATGCTTGCTGCCCCATCCTTTCCTTTCCTAGAGCCATACCAGACCACATTCTCTCAACATTGGCAGGGTACCTTGAATTAATGAAGACAAGGGCCTCATCCCCGGAATTTGGAATCTGGAAGCTCACTTTAGTATAAAGGGGGCCCCGAGATGTGAATGTGCCGAATCTGCCCGAATGTGAATAAGCAAGGAGTACATACCCCTTGTTACTCACAAATATTTATGGTAAATAAATACACAGACACCAATGAAAAAGTATTTTATATAAAAAAAAAAAGAAGTCCCAATATGTAAATCCATCATTAAACACATCATCCAGTGATGTAGACCCACCATCAATCACAATGAACACTGAACCAGTGACTCACCAACAGAAACACATTGACCCACGTGTTGCGATCCTCCACTGCCATTCTCTTGTCTTGTTTACTCTTATTGTATATTTATATATACATTTGTATGCTAATTTTAAAGGCCTTTTTTTCCTTTTCATAAACTGTTTCACTAGAGCTTCTTCACCATTGTTTTTTAATTGACTCTGGCTTACAGATATTTTAATATGTTTAAGCAGGCCCGTAATGAATACACGCTATTACATTTTTGCCACTGCCCGCTTACATATGCTAATGGAGTTTAGGAAGCTGACAATCCCATCTTGCTATATTGCCTTGCCTAGCAAGAAATGTCTCTTTGCCATAATAATTACTAGTTTAATAAGCCTGGAAGCATTTTAGGGCACAACTTCGAAGTATGAAATATATCTACCCAACTACATTATGTCTCAGACACAAGAGATGCTTACCAGTAAAATACAGACTAAGGTCACAAGAAATTCTGGATGCTGAATTGGCTTTTACTGTACATTGTTGTAGTAGGACTTCTTAAGTACTGCTATTGTTCCCTTAGTAGTAAGGTATATCTTTGAGAAACATTAATCATTGTATAAAATGCATTTTACTATGATGTTTAAAGTGTATGTAAAGCCAAAACTTTAGGGTAAGGATTATAATCCTTGTCAGGTTTTTATTGCTTCATACTGCAAAGAAACATAGCACACCAATAAAGTTCAGAAAAAAGTTTTTAGTAAAGCTGTAGACCAGAAAATACACCAATGTTGCGGGGATATGCCCAACACCTTTATTAATCTGGAAAAAACATAGACATGAGTAACATAAGGTCACAGAGTAGTTAAAAACTTGTGGGTATATAATTATCTGGTGCATGTCGTAAGCCCAGGTATATGATTGTCTGGTGCATGTCGTAAGCCCGACGCGTTTCGTGTATTAAACACTCTTCAGGGGCGATATAGCACCAGGATCTACAAAGGAAAAGGACAATGTGGTAAAGGCTGTAGAAAAGAAAAAAGAGAAGAAAAGAAGAAAAAATAAAAATAGAAAATATATGTAAAAAGAAAAAATAGAGAAAGCAGAGCCCCTGATCCACATTGGATACTCACATGCCACAAGATAGTAAATCACAGGGGGTCCGCGACTGCAGGCTGCCAAATAGCTCGGGTCCGGGAGCTGAGGGAGGAGCTCAAAGGGAGGGGCCAGGAGAGACTCAGACACAACACAAGGGTCCCCAAGGAATGGTAATTGGTGAGAAAAAGGTTCTGAAGTAATAAAAGTAAAAAGTAAGATGTTGCCCCAAACATGGCTGGGGCCCCTACTCCCAAAGGAGTGCAAAGATATCCCTATAATGCCCACCTTACCTGAGGAGGATAACAGGTGGCCTGCCGTATCTAACCCGGTGGTGTTCATGCTGCCTGAGAACAGGCTGAGCATGAATGAGGACTCTATATGTAGCCAGTCCCCGCCCCAATCAGAGAGCTCCTCCCAGCATCACGCGGTGCAGGCACACGAGCGGACGGAGGACTCTTCCAGTGCAGCGGTGGCCGCCGCCCACAGCCGCTGGGGAGGCCGCCATCCACGTGTCTGCACAAGATAGTAAACACACCGTCAACGCCGTGACACTCACGCAGAGGTCACGTGCGTGACGAGGAGGCGTGATGCCAATGCACAGCGGGAAGCCCGCCCCGATCACCCGTCAAGGAGAACGAGGGGGAGGGATCCCAGCCGCGCGTCGCAGCTCCCGGACGCCGAACAAAAACGGCCGCCGAGCAGAAGCAGCCCTCCAGGAGACACATCATGCGGCTGCACCAAAGTGGGGGGAAGGGGAAAAAAAGAAGGAGAGAAGAAACAGAAAAGGGAAAAACAAAAGCAGAAAAGTAGATGAAAAAGTGTGGGACAAAACATTGTATAAAGCTGACCGTACCCCTAAAAACCAAGGGAGGCAATTGATTCAGGGCAAATGCCCTATAAAGTGGTTTCCATGATAGTGAAACTTCCAAAAGGTCTCAAGCACACCTCCATCCCCATGTCGAGTAATAAGACGAAGTGGGACTTTGGGTGAGACACAAAAGTCTCCATCCCTATACATACATCAAACAGAATGGGGACTTTGAATGAGGGGGGCAAAGAGGCCAAAGGAACATTCTTCAAGGATGAACCATATAATAAAGTAATATAATGACGCAATAATACAATAGTGGTCCCACTAAGAATTATACTGTTAACACATAAATGATTGAATGACTTCCTAATGGCCTCAGAGCGCACCTCCATCCCTATATCAGGTAAATAAAGATGCCACACTGAGTACCACAACTCCATATCATCTATAACTCAAAAATATGCAGCACTGCCACATTATAGTTAAAGTATGCCTGGTCTTACCTGTATGTAGCCCCACATGAAGATAATAAATTGACGGGGGGGGGGGTAGTTTTAGTAAATCAACCCCTATGAGTGTTGTTATAATGAAAAGTAAAATATGTGTTATAGATTAAGCCTAGGATTGATTGTATGGCCCACCAGTCAGCAGCCAGGAGAGAAAGAGGAAAAAGCTACAAGTCATTCTATAGAGAATCTCATGACTCCTCTTAGCAACTATTGGACCTTGAGTTCCCTGCAAGAGTGGGGGTATATGCATTTCTCTGGTGAGACTTGTCTACTACCTCACATCTGCTCCAGTACTGCAGTCTCTTTTAGTCTCCTCAGCATTAAACACTTTTGGAAGTGTTGGATGCCTCTTTCCACTGCTGCGGGCTATAGTTCCCTTACGTTACCTGCTGTGTCGTGTAATCCTAGCACAAATCCTAATGTTTACCCTGACAATAACCCTAACCCTTTGTTTACAAAGTCATTGTCACGTACCTTGGTTGGAGGCCGAGTTGACGAGAGGGCTTCCTATGCGTCTCTGGTCCAAGCACCCCTGAATGTGATGACAGAGGTACAAAGTTTAAAGAAGCCCATGTCGGTAGTTAGGTAGCAGGTGATTGCCATGAACAGAGACATAGTCAAGGTGAGCCAGGGTCATACACGATGAGGCAGCAGCCTGGACAGGGAGCAGGTAGAGCAAGGACCAGTAGCAAGCAGGGGCGGATCCAGGGGGGGCAACGGGGCAATTGCCGCCTCCGAGAATTCGGGTGAGTGAGTGGAACGGCAGGCCTTGCCGCAGGTGAGAGAGCCGGTGGGTGGCTCTGCGGCTGAGAGCACGGACGGCTCCGTTGGTGAGAGACAGTGACAGACAGGTGAACAGCTGTGCGGCTCGGTGACAGCGTGTGACTGTGAGCGGGCTGCTGGCCAATCAGGGAGCCGGCGGGCGGGGGAGCAGAGAGCTGACATCATCTCTCACCGCCCGGCGCCCGCCCTGCATCCCTGCAGTTCCACTCTCGCTGTGCAGTGTGCAGGCAGCCGCGGCAGCAGAGAGATTACATCACCTCTCTGCTGCTTGACTGGTAATCTGCTGCCTGACCCTGGGACACAGCAAGAGACAATTATAGCAGGCAAGTGACAATCCGCATTGTGTGGCATGGGACGTGGCAAGTGACAATCTGCAACGTGTGGCATAGGACATGGCAAGTGACAATCCGCAACTTGTGGCAAGTGACAATCTGCAACGTGTGGCAAGGGATGTGGCAAGTGACAATCTGCATCTGGTGACAGGCGATGCGGCAGGTGACAATCCGCAACGTGTGGCATGGGACGTGGCAAGTGACGTGGCAAGTGACAATCTGCAATGTGTGGCAAGAGACGTGGAAAGTGACAATCTGCATCTGGTGACAGGTGACGTGGCAAGTGACAATCTGCAACGTGTGGCATAGGACGTGGCAAGTGACAATCCGCAACATGTGGCAAGTGACAATCTGCAACGTGTGGCAAAGGACGTGGCAAGTGACGTGGTAAGTGACAATCTGCAATGTGTGGGATGGCACATGGCAAGTGACGTGGCAAGTGACAATCTGCAACGTGTGGCAAGGGACGTGGCAAGTGACAATCTGCATCTGGTGACAGGTAACGTGGCAAGTGACAATCTGCAATGTGTGGCAGGTGACAGTGGCAAGTGACACGCTCGGGGCTCCCACTGATTCTGCATTATGGTGAGTTGAACCATTTCATTTTTTATAACAATGTAATTATATTATTAATGCGCTTCAATCATCCTGACACCATAACAACCATGGTGCCATGATGATTGAAACGCTAACACCAGCCATTTCCCTGATAAATTTACCCCAAAAAAAGTATTTTCTGGCAGTGCCCCTCCCGAGACTAGGCTCTGGATCCGCCCCTGGTAGCAAGCCGAGGTCAGTACCAGGGAATCAGGCAGAGCAAAGTCCAGGAGCAAGCCCAGGTCCCCCACCCCATATAATCAGTATCTAATTTCTGGGTGAATGTAATAGAGTGCTTTACTTATCTTATTCCTTGGCTCTACTGGCTCCCTCCTCTCCAGTTCCAGTATTTATGACTGGTCTCCTGAAGCTGTTCCTCTTCCCCAGTTGTGTGGCCATCCCTCCTGCTGACATCATTATGTACTATGCAGGACTGGGCCAGGAGTGAAGAAGAGTGTCAGCTGCCACGGGACCAAGGAATAAGATAAGTATTACCCTTTATTACATCCCCCTAGACTGAATGAGCATTAGCTACCAAATATATGGGGCGGTTACACATGCCATTTTCTGTAAGATGATCAGTGTTCAGCTTACAAAGCAGTACTTTTGATAGATAAGTACCATTTTTTTCATAGATTAATGCATGAGACTTCTAAAAGAGGAAAAAGATGGACAGCTGAGAGCTCAGACAAAGCTTGTAGGTTCCTCAGCGATTAATGAGTTAAATTCCGACAGCAGTCAGAGCTCATATGCATCGTCGAAAAAAAAAAAGGCCTAAAGAATTGCATATGGATTAGGGGGATGAATATTCTATTATTTCAGTCTGTTCAGCTCATCTTCTTATTGTGACTTTGTGCTTTAGAAATCTGCCCAGAATCTGGCTTTGTCTCTCTCGCAAGTCATTCTAAATGTGTATCAAACACTTGATAGTGTATGATTTGCGTGCTGTTGCATTCCCATCCTTTAAATTTTCCACCAATTTATTACTTTTTTTCCAGGCTGTTTTAATATTTCAGGATGATGAATATATACAGCATCATTAAAGGTAAATAAAAAATGCATGAAATTAAAAAAAAAAAAAAAAGAAAAAAAAGAGGATATGAAATGTTTCTTCAGACTAATCCTTGGGTCCATCAAAAATGAGATGTCTTTGCTCTGGCAGGTAATCCCTAAACATGATTAGAGACCTTATAGTTTCAGCATTGCCCACATAATATTTGTACCGTATAAGCTATTTAGGCAGGGTTTGTTCTGAAGTTGCTATTAGAGGCACAATGAGTCGACTTTGCAATTCGAAATAATAGGTCTTTGCTCCTAATCTCTCTGATTTTATTATTGTGGCTGGCCATGTGTTCTTCATTTCCTCTGTCCTGAGCCGTCATGGCGGGAGGATTTGTGGTGTGTGCTATACATATGACAAACTAATAATACTTCGCTCAACAAGTTTGCTGAACCTTTCACCTTTGACCCTGCTTTCTAAACTTTGTCTATAGCAGCAGGTGGCTGTGGCACTGACACTGACACATTGACACTATGCAATGGAGGTTGGGGGTAGGCTGTATGGATGAAAATTGAAACAGCTCCCATGTCTGTAAACGGGGAAGGATAGAACTTTTTTTTTAATTAAAAAAGAAGCATATCTTTACCCCCCCCCCCCCCCACACACACACACACACACACATCTCTGCAGATTTTCTCACCCTCTCCTCATTCCCTCTGTTTTTTAAACATAAATTCATTCTATACAAAGCAAATCTGAATAGATGAATGCAGCTCTAATCTACCTAATAGACTGTCCCTAAACGCTCTTTAAAATTAAAAAAAAAAAAACTTTTAAGAGATTACTCGTTACTGTTGGAGAAATCTGCTATTACAATTAAATATTATTAAAACAGTGACCATTTTTGGTTTTGTATTTTTTTTTTTTATCGTCTTTATTGAGGAGCATAGAGAACAAAAGACATTTTGACAATGCGCCAGAGAAAATGTCAACCACACGTTTGACAAATCAGAAATAGACCAACAGCAGTCCAAAATATAATAAAATATAATAAAACATAATGTGTTCATTTCAGCTCCTTTTTATGGGTACATAGAAAGAAAGGTGACAAGGTGGAAAACCATGCCTGAGTAGTAGCCAGCCATTATTAGGAGTGTCATAAAGTGAAAATAAAAATTATGCTTCAAATGTAGTTGTATGAAAAGAATTAAATGAAATAGTAGGGAAAGGAAAAAGAAAGAAAGAGAAAAAGAAAAAAAAAGAGCTAAGGGAACATGGAAGGAAGGGAGGAGAAAAGAAGGGGGGAAATAGGTGTAGCGACAATAAAAAAAGAAGGATGTAGATGGCGGGAGGTACTCATTCTCAGGACTGCCCACCCAACATATGAGGTTAGGCTTCCCGCAGTTCAAAATGGGAGTCGCTAGTAAGCATGTAGGGCAAGCACTGTGACGGGAGTCAGTTTGGGCAGGGGGCTTGTGGAACCCAGCTTACCTTAGAGAGCTCTGCATACTCCTCCGGCCCCTCCTATGTGTAAGTTAACCTGTGTTTATCAGGGGGCACAGGGTGACCGAGAACCCCAGTCTGCACTAATCAGGTTCACTGTACAATGTATACACTGTATGTATGTATATATATATATATATAGAGAGAGAGAGAGAGAGAGAGAGAGAGAGAGAGAGAGAGAGAGAGAGAGAGAGAGAGAGAGAGAGTTAATTGACTCATATACTGTTGTAGACTCTTTACTAGATCGTTTGAGGTGTAGCTCTACTCCATTGTGTGTCTGCCTTGGGAGCAACCTATTATGGGATGTATATGTCTCTGTGGATTAGCTGTGAGAGGGGAGGGGGATTTCTCCAGCAGCCTCTCCAAAAGACAGTCTACTGATGAGAAGTTTGAATACACCTGTGTTATGCTACTGGTGGAGGTAAAGTTTACCCCGCCCTGTTTCATTATGCAAAGAAGGGAGGATTGTCCCCTGAGTGTGTATCTCTTTGTGCATGGAAATATGAAACAGCTCCTCCATCTCCTCCATTTTATTAATTCTTTGGAACCATTCTCTTATCATCAGAGCTCCAATGGCAAGAGATACACTGTCTGCCAGCATTAATCACATACATGTCTAAAAATTATGATTTTATATCTGTTTTCCTGGACTGCTATGTTGAGAGAACGCTTGAGAATATATGTAATTCTGTTGAGAAGTGCATGTCTAAATCTCTTTGCCATGCAGTTTTGTATCTTTTTGAATATTAATTATCCTGATTATGCTGTTGCAAGACCAATAAAATTGATGGACTATAAGTTTTTTATTAACTTTTTTTAGATTTACATGTTAAAGTGATCATAACAAATATTTTTCGTTCCTACAGGATTGGAGATCCTGTGCCAATGCCCCCACATCTGCCTGTTCCCTTTACTGGAAAATGTCACAACATTGCAAACACCAATTCTGAAATTCTGCTTTGCTTTAAAGCTGTATTATGTGCTATATATGTATATGTATTATTAACCACTTCAGCCCCGGAAGGTTTTACCCCCTTAATGACCAGACCATTTTTTGCGATATGGCTCTGCGTTACTTTAAAATGAAGTTCCACCCAAAAGTGGAGGTTGCGCTTTAAGGACTCCTGATCTCCTGACATGCCCTATTTGGCATGTCATTATTTTTTTTTGGGGGGGGGGGTACCTAGTTTTGATAGGTACCCAGGCCCGAGCTGAAGTTCTCCTCTCCCCCTCCCTCCTTGCAATCTTCTGGGATAAGTCACAGGTCCCAGAAGATTGCCCGGCCATTCAGGACACGTAGTGCAACTCACGCATGCACTGAAGCCACAAGCTGTCACAGCCATGTGCCGACACTAATGATGCCAGCGCCAGGAACAGGCAGGGGAGAGAACCGAGGCTTCAGGCAGCCTCATCGCTGGATTGTGGGACAGGTGAGTGTGTGTTTATTAAAAGTCAGCAGCTACACTTTTTGTAGCTGCTGACTTTTAATAAACACAGAAACGGCTGGAACTCCTCTTTAACCACTTCCCATCCCAGCCATAGTCATATGATGTCCACAGGAGGGATCTCCCATCCTGGGCGGGTGTCATATGACGTCCTGGGATTCCCAGCCGTCTGGGGGGCGCACACCACGTTGCTTGGGGGCCGATGCGCTGGCCCGGTGGCCGCGATGTCCGCTGGGCACCCGCGATTTCCCGTTAACAGAGCAGGACCGTGGATCTGTGTGTGTAAACACACAGATCCACGTCCTTTCAGGTGAGAGGAGACTGATCATGTGTTCCCAGTACAGAGGAACACCGATTGGTCTCCTCCCCTTGTGAGTCCCCTCCCCCTACAGTTAGAATCACTCCCTAGGTGACACAATTAACCCCATGATCGCCCCCTAGTGTTAACCCCTTCCCTGCCAGTGACATTTATACAGTAATCAATGCATTTGTATAGCACTGATCACTGTATAAATGTGAATGGTTCCAAAATAGTGTCAAAAGTGTCCGATATGTTCGCCGCAATGTCGCAGTCACAATAAAAATTGCAGATCGCCGCCATTACTAGTAAAAAAAAAATAATAATAAAAATGCCATAAAACTATCCCCTATTTTGTAGACGCTATATCTTTTGCGCAAACCAATTAATATACGCTTACTGCGATTTTCTTTTTACCAAAAATATGTAGAATAATACATATCGGCCTAAACCCCTAGTACCTATTGCACTAAATGATATACAGGTATGTGATTTTACGCAATAGAGCCGACCCGTCACAGTAAAAGTGCGTTAGGCGGTCGGTAAGTGGTTAATTTTAGTTTGGCATGGATGTACATGACTCCCCCCTTAATGAAGTACAGTATAATTCACAGGGATCTGTGAATGAAAAATAACAAGTTCTTTAAGCCACTCTGGCAGGGGGACTCATAGTTCTCAATGGATCACAAGTGCGGTGACAACACCTACTTGTAGTCCGTTGAGACTTCCTCCAGCTCTGTAACTGAAGGTTTGTACTGAGGTACAGACCTAAGCTGAAGGAGGAATCTGCAGGAACCAAAGCATTGCACCCGCTATCCACTGATCACAGTTTTAATGCTTTGCAAGCTCAAATGCAAAAAAATAATCATGCCCTGTACACACGGTCGGATTTTCCGATGGAAAATGTGTGATAGGACCTTGTTGTCGGAAATTCCGACCGTGTGTAGGCTCCATCACACATTTTCCATAGGAATTTCCGACACACAAAGTTTGAGAGCAGGATATAAAATTTTCCGACAACAAAATCCGTTGTCAGAAATTCTGATCGTGTGTACACAAATCCGACAGACAAAGTGCCACGCATGTTCAGAATACATTAAGAGACGAAAGCTATTGGCTACTGCCCCGTTTATAGTCCCGACGTACGTGTTTTACGTTACCGCGTTCAGAACGATCAGATTTTCCGACAACTTTGTGTGACCGTGTGTATGCAAGACAAGTTTGAGCCAACATCCGCCAGAAAAAATCCATGGATTTTTTTGTCGGAATGTCCGATCAATGTCCGACTGTGTGTACGGGGCATAAGTGTACATTTTTGCAACATGGGTGCATTTGTTATTTTTTGCTAAAGGTAGACTTTAAAGCAGTATTAAACAAAATAAAGAAAACGAATGCAGCCAGCACATCTAAGGCCCCCTTCACAATAATTTTTAGGCAGACCTAATAGGACCATCCATTGCCCTCAATAGAGTGGCGGGTGTTAATGGACATGTATCCGTTGACATCCACCAACATCCGATCCAATCCTATCTGCTAAAAACAGACAGATGGGGATCCGTTCCCCATCCCATTAATGAAATGGATTGAATGGCCGTTGGGTGTAAATGGACAGGAGGTCCGTTAATATCTGACTGTCCATAGGGAAAGCGAGCTGTGTCCGCTTTGCATAAGTGGAGCGGACACGGACAAGCCATCTACCCGCACAGTGTGGATTCCCCGCTGAGCAGGCAGACTCCTGGCGGAGCCCGTCCCGTGTAAAAGGGGCCTAAAGCCTCGTACACACGATCGGACACACGGTTGGAATGTTCGATGACAAGCTGTTGGCGGAAAAAATTACCGTTTGTACGCTCCATCGGTCAATTGTTGTCGGATTTTCTATGGACAAATGTTGGATGACAGGTTTTAAAATTTTCCGTGGACAAATGTCTGTTGTGGAATTTTCCGAGCGTGTGTACACAAGTCCAAAGTACAAACACGCATGCTCGGAAGCAAGGACGAGCCAGAAGCGGTCGGTCTTGTAAACCAGCGTTTGTAATGGAGAATTAACATTCGTGACGTGGCAAATTATGAAATCTCGAAATGCAGCGCACAATTCTCTTCTTCTTTAATGGGATAATAATGAAATTAGCAGAAGGAGCTCAAAGGGTGGCGCTAAAGAGCTGAAAAGCGTAGTACATCACTACGTTCGTGTTTGTTGGCTGACAATTCCTTGCCGTTTGTATGCAAGACAAGTTTGGGCCAACGCCCCTTCGGATAAAAGTTTTATTGGCAAACAATCCGATCGTGTGTACGAGGCTTTAGGATTGGTGAGTTGCAACAAATTTTTTTTGTTTTTTTATTTGTGGGTTTAATACCACTTTAGGTTCACACAGGCGCCTCTAACTTTCACAGAAAAATGAATTCATGACTTTCTGAAGGAATATAAGTAAGTGAAAATAAATATAAGGAAAATAAGTGAAATAAATGTTTTAAAATATTAGTCTGCGTATAATCTTTCAACTTGCTTCTTATTATTCGGCATAGGTCTACAAATGGGTGGCGGGTTTGTAAGTCCGGCATAGTGATAAATATACAGGAATGTGGTTTTATTCTCGAGTACGTGTTCATTTATTCTGCAGGAAAGACAGGCTATGGCTCTAGTACGGCTTGCCCCTTTGGAAATTCAATTGTTTGTTCATCCAAACACTTACATCTATATTATTACACTGAATTGATTCATGCTCACTGGGGGGAATATCTTAGTTGTAAAAACACATCCAAATGGATCTGCCATTCTTGTATAAACCATGATGGTTGAAACCCTGGCAGAAGGATCTTTGTAGCTTATAGCCTCAGCTGTAGAAACCACAAAGCTGTCCGTTCTCTAATGCTTACATCACTGTGCATGCCACTTTATATATGATTCATTCTATGAAAGAAGATATATTTACATTGCAGGATCACAAGAAATATTTCAGATATTCGCTAATCACTAGACCTAAAAGGCAAGCAGCACATAATGCAACTATTAATAGCATTCACAAATATTTATGTGCAATGTTCGCCTAAAAAAAGACATGCGATTTTTATTCAGGTACTGCAGAGGTTGCAGAATAAGCAAGATAGAAGAACAAACTAGAGGAAATCTTCAGGTTGTAGTTCACCCTGCATGCTTGCAGCTCAACCACTTCAGCTCTGGAAGGTTTACCCCCCCCCCCCCCCTTCATGACCAGGCCATGTTTTGTGATACAGCACTGCGTTATTTTAACTGACAATTACGCGGTAGTGCAATGCTGTACCCAAATAAAATTGATGTCCTTTTTTTTTCCACAAATAGAGCTCTCTATTGGTGGTATTTGATCACCTCTGCGGTTGTTATTGTTTGTGCTAGAAAAAAAAAAAAGGCCGACAATTTTGAAAAAAAAAAAAACAATAATTCTTACTTTCTGATATAAAGCATAACCAATAAAAAAAAGGGGGGGAAAAAAAACAAATTTCTTCATCAATTTAGGTCAGTATGTATTTTGCTACCTTTTTGGTAAAAAAAAAATCCCATTAAGCGTATATTGATTAGTTTGCGCAAAAGGCAGACTGCCGTTGTACCTTTCTTGGGAACGATCGCCAGGTGGCGGCAGACATCGGGTCCGCCAGACTCGGTGATTGGCTCTCGCTGTGTCGAATCACAGCGGGCATGCGCACCCCAGATTGGAAGAGAGAAATCACGTACCTGTGATTTTGCGCAGGAGAGACGCCGCCCCTCAGGGGCGGTCGGCAAGTGGTTAAAATGGTAGTACCTACAAACCTAAATACTTAAATCACATATTAGCTTTAGCATGTTAATGTAATTTCAAAAGTATTTTTTTATTTACTTATCTGTTTATAGCTGCCTGTGAGCGGAGGGCAGAGGTGTCTGAGCTGAGACAATACTGGGTGATTACTCTTTATAATGTAAATGGTGGAACTACAACACCAAAGTAATTGGGTGTATTACTTCACTGCTAAGAGCTGTTTCAAATTTGTGGTATTGTGCTTGATAGACATGCTTGAATCCCAACACTAACACAGGTCATTGCCCTGGTCAGTTTGGGGGGGATTTACTAAAACTGGTGTACATAGACTCTGGTACAACTGTTCATAGTAACCAATCAGCTTCTAACTTCAGCTTGTTTAGTAAGTGTCGGTTCACACTGAAGCAGCGCGACTTGCAGCGCGACTGCCTCAGGCGACCTTGACACGACAGGGGCGGCGACTTGCAAAACGACTTCTATATAGAAGTCTATGCAAGTTGCCTCAAGTCGCCCCCAAAGTAGTACAGGAACCTTTTTCTAAGTCGGAGCGATTTGCGAAAAATAAATATTGAATCTCCATTATAACTCATCAGATATTTTGACTTATTACTGTTGTATGACATATTCCTTACATACCATGTGATTTACAAGAGAGCAAAAATCTGTATGGAGGTATCTCTATAAATGCCTGTGATTACATGAGCGCCATTAGTGTCTTTTTTAAAGATATGCATTTAAAGCGGTGTTCCGCCCGAAAAAAAAAAAAATTAAAAGCCAGCAGCTACACATACTGGAGATGCTGGCTTTTAATAATAGGACAGTTACCTGTCCTGGAGTCCAGCGATGTTTCGATCAGCTGTCGGGTGCTGCCGCCACCATTGCGGGTAGGGGTACCCGGCAGTGTAGCCTTACGGCTTCACGCCGGGAAGCCTACTGTGCATGCGCTAGGCCCCGGTCCTTTCTCCTACTGGCCCGGCGATAGGGAGAGGAGGAGGGAGCCCCGTGGTGATGACACGGGCTGCGGCCCGGACTCCCAGAAGTGGGAACAGGATACCTGTGAAAGACGAGTATCCTGTCCCCCCTCCCCCCAAAAGGTGCCAATTGTGGAACCAGGGGGGGAGAGGAGACAAATGAGTGGAAGTTCCACTTTTGGGTGGAACTCCGCTTTAAATAAAATTTGGAAGATTTGGAAGATAACTTTAAATTGCTATTAGATGGTAACGGATGAAAAAAAAGGAGGGATATAAACCCCCTTAAACCTGTGCACCCTGGATCGACTCAACAAACAAATAATATTAATATGTATTTTTAAATAAATACAGACCAGCTCGTAGTAAGGCTAAAAAAAATGGTGAAAAGAAATAACAACTGTTTTTATACCGCTCTCAACTAAATCATCAATCCATGTGAATATATTATATAATATACAATGTCCATACACCACCACCGGATATCTCCAAAACAAGTGATAGTGATGTCTTCTTTCCAAGTTCATCAAATATATGTGAGAACGAGAATGCTATCTTCCACCAGCCCCATGGCAAACATCCTACTCACCAAACATATATGACACCCAGTAAAGGTAGTCATAACCAGCATGTCAAGCGGAAAAAAGATCTCTAGGTCATCGGCCCATGAAGTGGCACACCTGCCAGGTAATGGTATGGTAAATCATATAAGTCTCAAAGAAACGGAAAGGCTCCTCATAGTGCAGTTAGTTTCAAAATTGATTGTATTACAGCTAAAAAATGCACTTACGAAAAAGTAGAACAAACAGGCTCATAGAACGGGGACGCCAATCGAATTCCACCTGCGTTCCAAAGGATGGCGGAAGTGACATGGCATGTACTACCTGACCCAACACATTTCGTCAGCAATGTCTAACATCATCAGGGGTCATGTTTCTTCTTGACTTATATGATTTACCATACCATTTATCATACCATTACCTGGCGGGTGTGCCACTTCATGGGCCGATGACCTGGAGATCTTTTTTCCCCTTGACATGCTGGTTATGACTACCTGTAATGGGTGTGGTATATGTTTGGTGAGTAGAATGTCTGCCTAAGGGCTGGCGGAAGATAGCACTCTCATTCTCACATATATAGTATTTGATGAACTTGGAATGAAGACATCATTATCACTTGTTTTTTTTTGGAGCTATCCGGTGGTGGTGTAAAGACATTGCATATTATTTAATATATTCACATTGTTTAAGTTCTATGTATGTTTTGTATCTGATGATTTAGTTGAGCGTGGTAAAAAAATCACTCTTATTAGATGGTAATGACTTATATTGGTATTTTAAAGGTCCCACTGTGCCAGTTTTTTCCACTTCCAGGAATGCTGGAACACTATAACATATTTGATTCACTAAACCCATATATTTCATTTTTTAGGTATATTCATTAAAATAATAGTTGGCGATCCTTCTATGAAGGCCTTTGTGTAGGTATTTCCTGATATAAGGTGACAACGCTCTGTCCATATCTATAAATTGCGCTCCTGCTTTGTCACCATGTCACATGGACTTTAGATTGACATTACAAATTGCCATTTCAGCGCACATTAAACAGGTGTGGGCCAATGTCGTCACCATCAGAAAAACCCTTAGAAATGCCATGCAGCCATTGCTGGAGTGCATGTAGGCAGAGAGTGGCTGCAAAAAAGTAGCAGAAGGTCAGCAGCATTGATTGCAATAAAGGATGAAAAAAGGTAAAAATGTAATATTTAAAAAATGGCAATCATTCATGATACACATTGGTAGAAGATACATATTAGAAGAGAGATATGACATCCACTTTAATCAGGATGTAATTTTGAGGTCACATTTATTTAATAAACATAAGTTGACTATTTGCTGGTCAGGTTGATCACAGTAGTCAAGTACCACACTGTCTATGGACAGAAAACTACTGGAGCAGATAAGCAACAACTTCTAAGATGTGAACTGGGCCAGATGGAAAACCCCAATGCCGGGTACCTTCGGGCAGACTTTTCAACCAAACTCGTCCGCCAGAACGAACCTGTCGGACAATCCGACCGTGTGTGGGCTTCATTGGACTGCCGACGGACCTATTCGGTCGAAAATCAGACGGACTTTAGATTTGGAACATGTTTCAAATCTTTCGGATGGATTGGAGTCCGGTCGAAAAATCCATTCATCTGTATGCTAGTCCGACGGATGAAAACCTACGCTAGGGCAGCTATTGGCTACTGGCTATCAACTTCCTTATTTTAGTCCAGTCGTACGTCATCACGTACAAATCCATCGGACTTTGATGTGATCGTGTGTAGCCAAGTCCATTTGTTCGAAAGTTTGACGGAAGTCCATCGAAAGTCCGTCGGAAAGACCGTCGGACTTTTGATGCCGAAAAGTCCGCCCGTGTGTACACAAAACTGTCCAGCAGTGCAGTGCTCTCAGGCTGCAGAAGTCTGCAGCAGTGTGATGACATCACAATGAGGTAGGCAACAAGACCAATCAGCGCTGTACTTACATTGCAGCGCTTGATCAGCCGCCCTCACTTCCGGGAAGAGGCACCAGATTCAGATGGCAGATTCAGGTAAGAAAAAAACATCTTTGGAAGGCATTTATTTTAACATTAAAAAAGTGATGAATAGATGGGAATGGGGAAGGATTGGGGACCAGATACAATTTGCTTGGAGATGGGTTTTAATGGTTTTGCTATGAGACCCCATGACATATAGTTATACCCCTAATTGAACAAACTGAAGCTGTGTTGTATAGCTATAGCTTGGGATGTGGCTAAATTTTATGTAACCCTTTTTTTTTTTTTTTTTTAATAATCAGAATTTTTATTATTTCCATTTTACAATACAACAATCTTTATACATTGTTACAAACAAAAAAGAAAAACCCCTCCTCACCCACCCCAGACCCTTATTACATTACATCTTCTACTACCACATTCGCTTAAATCTTATCCCTCCCCCCCTTTCCAAACCACTTGGTAATCCTGTAGTTACTCCTTCCCCTTCCTCTCTTTGTGCAAGAAGACCTCTTACCCTTCGTGAGAAGGAGAGAGAGAAAAAAAAAAATAATATAAAAAAAAAATAAAAATAGAAAGGGGAGGGACATAAAAGTGCATAAGTGTACATAATTGAATAAAAAGTGTACGTGTTTATCAATTTGTATTTGTGTACAAGGCCCTCATTGGCCAAACTATTCTAGTAAGTGTTATTACCCTTTACCCATCAAAACACCAGAAAACCGAACATAAGAAAAAAAAAAAAAACCCACCTCAAACCCCGTGTTTATCATTATATTTAATTTGGGAGGAGACCCTCCATGGCCAAACTATAAGTGTTGTTACCCTTTACCCGTCGTATTAAAAAAAAAAAAAAAAATTATGTAACCCTTATGCCCTGTACACACGGTCAGACATTGATCGGACATTCCGACAACAAAATCCATGGATTTTTTCCGACAGATGTTGGCTCAAACTTGTCTTGCATACACACGGTCACACAAAGTTGTCGGAAAATCCGATCGTTCTGAACGTGGTGACGTAAAACACGTATGTCGGGACTATAAACGGGGCAGTAGCCAATAGCTTTCATCTCTTAATTTATTCTGAGCATGCGTGGCACTTTGTGCGTCACATTTGTATACACACGATCGGAATTTCCGACAACGGATTTTGTTGTCGGAAAATTTTATAGCAAGCTCTCAAACTTTGTGTGTCGGAAAATCTGATGGAAAATGTGTGATGGAGCCCACACACGGTCGGAATTTCCGACAACAAGGTCCTATCACACATTTTCCGTCGGAAAATCCGACCGTGTGTACAGGGCATTAGAGTGTTTGAATATTGTCCCGCCACACCTAAAAACACAAGAACCTGTACAGGTGCCCTTTGCCTTTAAAGCATTTTATGCTGCTCATTTTTCTGAGCCGCGGTGGTGAGTGGTGTTGATTAGAAGCTGTATTTACTGTGTCGGACAAAAAGGTGTGGAAATTAGCTTTTGATTTAAACTGTTGATGAGATAGGGTCAATTTAGCAACGTTAGATGGACAGCTGCACAAAGAATAATAACCAGGGTGATTTGAAATTAAGAAGGAGAATGTGCGATAAGGATGAGTGGGCTGATAGCTTAATGTTTAGCCAGGCCTTAGATTTGTTTTCATGTGGATCCGGTGTCTTTCTCTTACTCTATTTCCCAGCGTCATTCAGGGTCTTTCTTAATGTATAATGCATTTAATATTGTGAAGATGCCATCCGCGCTCTCATGAGCTTCCTCGTTTCAATCATTATCACTCATCTACATACCCACATTTAGAAAGTGGATTGTATCACTCTGTGAAATTGAGCTGCTCCCCCTTCTCCTCCATCTCTGGGTGCTGCTATTAGATAAGTCTCAATGCTCTGTGACTGCTATCTGCTCGGTTGTGTCTTACTGGCCTCCTCGGCGGATAATTTAGATGCATTTTTATTAGCGCCCTTACATTCA
Organism: Lithobates septentrionalis; assembly: GCA_037952835.1. Lineage (NCBI taxonomy): Eukaryota > Metazoa > Chordata > Amphibia > Anura > Ranidae > Lithobates > Lithobates septentrionalis. Next base: position 2,216,287 of record JBBDGP010001667.1, on the reverse strand, counting down.
TATATTCATATAGGGACCTGTGGCTATTTACCCCATACTGGCCTTCCCAGTAAAGTAAAAGGGCGGTCCACCTAAAAGTGATATTACAATGTAGTTGTAGCTATAGCACATGGGGTGGGTCTTAAATATTCGGAATACCTTAATAGCAAGATTTTCATGCATGAATTCCTCAGCCCCTGGCTAAATGAGAGTTCTGGGATTTCCAGATTCTCTTGCATTCTCCGTAAAGTAAAATAGATAAACTATTTAGCAGGGAGAGTGGTTACCCTGATAATGGCCATAGCAGGTGTCCATTCCTAAGGAGAGAGCACAGAGACCCTACCAGTGAAGACATCTGAGAAATAGAAAAAACACTTTAGATAGTTTAAAAAGCGTAATCCCTCAACTCAACCAACTCCTTTTTTTTTTTTTCTTACTCTGATGATGAGTGCTGGATTGAGGAGAGCTGATACTGCATAGGACAGAATGTGTGTGTGTGTGGGGGGGAGTTAGTATTGCAGCTTTAACCACTTCGGACCATTTGGCTGGCAAAAGACCAGAGCACTTTTTGCGATTCGGCACTGTGTCGCTTTAACTGACGATGTGCGACGTGGCTCCTGAACAAAATTGACGTCCTTTTTTCCCCACAAATAGAGCTTTCTTTTGGTGGTATTTGATCACCTCTGCGGTTTTTATTTTTTGCGCTATAAACAAAAGAGAAGCGACAATTTTGAAAAAAAACGCATTATTTTTTACTATAATAAATATCCCCAAAAAATATATAAAAAAATATATTTTTTCCTCAGTTTAGGCCGATAGGTATTCTTCTACATATTTTTGGTAAAAAAAAATCGCAATAAGCGTTTATTGATTGGTTTGCGTAAAATTTATAGTGTCTACAAAATAGGGGATAGTTTTATGGTATTTTTATTAATAATTTTTTTTTTTACTAGTAATGGCGGCAATCAGCGATTTTTATCGTGACTGCAACATTATGGCGGACAGATCGGACACTTTTGGCGCTATTTTGGGACCATTCACATTTATACAGCGAACAGTGCGATTCAAAATGCATTGATTACTGTGTAAATGTGACTGGCAGTGAAGGGGTTAACCACTAGATGGCGCTGTATGGGGTTAAGTGTGTCCTAGGGAGTGATTCTAACTGTGGGGGGGAGGGGCTATGTGTCACACGACACTGATCACCGCTTCCGATTACAGGGAGCTGTGATCAGTGTCAGGGTCACTAGGCAAAACGGGGAAATGCTTGTTTACATCAGCAGTTCCCCGTTCTTCCTCTCCGTGAGACGATCGCGGGTATCCCCGCGGACATCGAGTCCGCGGGACCCGCGATCACACTCACGGAGCTCGCGGCGGGCACGTACGCGCCCGCAAGGCGCTTCTTAAAGGGCAAAGTACAGGTACGTTAATATTCCTGTACGTGCCCTTCTGCCGACGTATATCGGCGTGAGTTGGTCGGCAAGCGGTTAAAGTCATCGTAAACCCTCACCTTGTAATACAACCCATTCAATCTAAAAAAAGAAATGAAAAGCAAAACATTTGTGTATAGATATAAAAAACATTATAAATACCCTTTTCTCCCTTTGTTATAAGTTATCAATTCCCTCTGTTCTCAGCTGCATAAGAGCTAGGGGAGGAGAAATAGCAGCATACTGAACTTCCCAGTGAAAAATTGTGCTTGGTGGGGGGCTGTCAGGAAAGCAGAAGTCTAATCACTGGAGGAGAGCAGGCAGAGTTCCCAGCATAGCTAGAGAACTGACCACTCAGTTTTTAATAGGAAATCAGAGGGACTGGCAGGAACTCCAGGGATTTCACACAAAGAAAGCAATACAAAGAGAACAGGATACTTTTTCATACAAGTACATGGTACAGCAGCCACATATCAGGAATATGAAATGTTGGGTTTACATATTCTTTAACTCTTCAGCATCTAACAAACACTGAAATATCAGTTTTGGGCAGCAGACCCAATAAGAGCCTGAACCAATCAAAAAGACAATTTATCAGTTTTTAGTGGTCATTAGGGATTTCAGTGAAATTTGCCATCTGTGAAAACTCTTCTGTTTATTCACTGAGCTGTTTAGGTGAAATTAGCTTGAAAAAAACAAAAGATCTTCTATATTTATTTCTTTATATAGAGGGTGTTGAGTTTTGAGGTTTATTTTGAGTAGTTTATTTCAGTTAGTATTCAGTGTCTGTGTTTTCTACATTTTTGTGAGTATTTGAATGCCATTTGTTACGCTGTTGTTTAACATTTTATTATTTTACTTTTTTCTTTTCTGTGAAAAAAATGTAAAATAACAAACTTAATGAGAGGGCTTTTTGTTGCAAGAACAGATCCAGGATGGTTGAAAGTAGCTTCTGTAACCCTCATGGACCATTTAAACTTTATTGCGCCCTTAAAAACCAACAAAAAACCTTAAATTTACCTTCATTACACATTACTCCAAAATAGAGAAATTTTACTAAAATCTCCCATTGGATTATATTATGCTAAAATGGTTAGCCTGTTCAGGGCCCATCAGCTCAGCCTGTTTACCCCGCACAGCCGCTGTCTTCAGACGAAGTTCCGCCTCCTATGATAGACAACACCAGTGTGCTGCCTTTCATAGGAGCTGGCCCAGGAGGTGGTGGGACTGGGTAAGCAGCTGGGTAAGCGGGAGATCCCCGCTCTGTATAATCTGGCGGCGCTCACCCCCTCCCGTCCGAGACAGCCCAGCGGAACCCATGATAGGGCACCCCCCTCTACCCCAGCTTGCGGTGCACCCGCTCAGGATTTCCCCTGAATCCGGGGACAAAACTGGGGACACAGTTCCTCCGAGTACAGTGTCCTCAGTCCGGTGACCGCCGCCGCAAACTGGGTACGTCCGGTCACCCTACCTTACAGCTTACCATTACATTATCTCACTTACACTCAACTATCCCCATAGATAAAATTAAAGCTAAGCATGCACAAGTTACGCTTATTTTACATGAATAAAACTGTCCTGCTGCTGGCCAATTTTACACTGCTCTATCCTCTGCAGTGTTTTCATTCTTGTGGTAAAGCTCCAGTCTATGCTCTTTGTCTTTAGTAAATTTGGGCCTAACCTTGCTATTTACAATTATTTACAATTATTTTGCTGCTGACCAATGTTACATTGCTGTGTCATCTGTAGTCTCTTAATTCTTGTGGTCTGCTAATTCTTAAAGAGCGCTTGATAGAAGATGGTTAGTTTTTTGCATCCATCAGCATCAGACAGCCGCAGCAAACTACTGACCTATTTCTATCTGCTGGTCAAAGCAGGCTCTATTTGATGAAAAAGCACGTCGCTGCTAAAACTACCCTAACCACTTGGCGACTCCCCTTTAGCAGTTTTACTGCTACAGGGCGCCCGCCCTGCACAGGATCACGTGTATAGATATGTGATCCTGCACTTCCGGATATCGGGCGCAAGTGCACAGCGCCGGCGGCTTGCTCATACTATAATTCTATACAGTGGAGCTGATCAGCGGGTCCCACAGACCCAATGTTCGCCGGCACCCGCTGATCGTTCGGTACACATGGCGATCTGTCTATGTAAACAAGGCAGACCGCCGTTCTGTCAGTAAAGAAGGCATGGATCCTGTGTTCCTGCAAAGCAGAGACACAGATCTATGCCTTTCTTTAGTCAAAGCACTTCCCCCATAGTAGTAAAACACCAGCTAGGCACACAGTTAACCTTTTGATCCCCCTGATGTTAATCCCTTCCCAACCAATGTCATTAGAACAGTGACAGTGCATATTTTTAGCACTGATCATTGTAATAATATCACTGGTCCCCAAAAAAGTGTCAAAAGAGGCAGTTAGTGTCCAATTTGTCTGCCGCAATGTCGCAGTCCCGCTATAAGTTGCTGATCACCACCATTACTAGTAGTAAAATAACAAAATAAAAATTTCATAAATCTATCCCATAGTTTGTAGATACTATACCTTGTGCAAACCAATCAATATAAATTCGATTTTTTACATTTTTTTATTGGATAGGTTTTATAACAGACAAAAAAATATTGTTTTTTTTTTTGTTTTTGTTTTTCAAATTTGCTTTTTTTTTTTGGTTACAGCGCAAAAAATAAAATCTGCAGAGGTGATCAAATACCACCATAAGAAAGCTCTATTTGTGGGGAAAAAGTACAGAAATTTTATTTGGGTACAGCATCGCACGACCACGCAATTGTCAGTTAAAGAAACACAGTGCCATATCGCAAAAAATGGACTGGTCAGGAAGGGGGGTAAATCTTCCAGAGCTGAAGTGGTTAAAACATTTTTTTTTTCCATACTGAATGTATTTTGATTAGGTTCAAGTAAATCTAATTGTAAAAGAAAAAAAATCAATAAAGGCTAGTACACAAGATCAGAAAATCGTGGGAAAAATATCGCTTTCGAAGTGATCGTACGATAATCTGATATTTGGTACACAACTTTCGAGAGCTTATCACAACAGTTCATCCAAAATTATCTGAGGAGACAAACACAAAAATTTTCATTTATTCAGTTTCCAGACCGCCCACTGCGAATTTACTGCGGCAGGGCAGCCCGGCTGCACGAAACAAGTTACCTGTACGTTGTTTGCGCTTCCTGGTCTGGAGTGCGCATGCGCACCGCCGGATATCCGCTCCCGCCAATCAGCAGGTCTGGTAGCTGCGATGGGCACCCACGATCGTTCGGGGGAATGACAGAACACAGGCTGCCTATATAAACAAGGCAGACCCTCGTTCTCTCACAGTGGAAGAAAGAGATCCTACTAATCAGGAATGCAGATCTCTCTCTTCGTCTAGTGTCAGCATCCCCCACACAGTTAGACCCCTTCACTTCAAGTGTCATTAGTACAGTAATGCCCTGTACACACGGTCGGACATTGATCGGACATTCCGACAACAAAATCCATGGATTTTTTCCAACGGATGTTGGCTCAAACTTGTCTTGCATACACACGGTCACACAAAGTTGTCAGAAAATCCGATCGTTCTGAACGCGGTGACGTAAAACACATACGTCGGGACTATAAACGGGACAATAGCCAATAGCTTTCGTCTCTTAATTTATTCTGAGCATGCGTGGCACTTTGTGCGTTGGATTTGTCTACACACGATCGGAATTTAAAGGATCGGATTTTGTTGTCAGAAAATTTTATAGCCTGCTCTCAAACTTTGTGTGTCAGAAATTCCGATGGAAAAAGTCTGATGGAGCCCACACACGGTCGGAATTTCCGACAATAAGCTCCGATTGCACATACTCCGTCAGAAAGTCCGACCATGTGTACAGGACATAACAGTGCATTTTTTTAGCACTGATCACTGTATTGGTGTCACTGGTTTCCAAAAAGTGTCACTTAGTGTCCAATTTGTCCGCTGCAATGTCGCAGTCCCGCTAAAAATCGCTTATCGCAAAAAAAAGAAATCAATTCCATAGCTTGTAGACCCAATACATTTTGCGCAAAAATCAATATACGCTAATTGGGATTTTTTTTTACTAAAAATATGTAGCAGAATACATATTGGACTAAACTGATGAAGAAATTAGATTTTTTTACATATTTTTATGGGATAGGTTTTATAACAGAAAGTAGCACAAAAAAATAAAAACCGTAGAGGTGATCAAATACCACCAAACGAAAACTTTATTTGTGAGAAAAAAAGGAAATAAATTTTATTTGGGTACAGCGTCGCACGACCGCGCAACTGTCAGTTAAAATAACGCAGTGGCGTATTGCAAAAAATTACCTGGTCATTAAGGGTTAAAACCTTCTGGGGCTGAAGTGATTAACTGCTTTCCGCCCGCCGGCCGTCAAATGACGGCTGGGCGGCGCAGCGCGGCTCTCGCTCTGGGTGGATGTCATACGACTTCCTCCCAGAACGACCGCTCTCGCTCAGCCCCAGGGGCGCGCGTGTTGCGGCGATCGGTGGTGTGTCAGTCTGACACACCGCTATACCGATCTTGGTAAAGAGCCTCTGACAGAGGCTCTTTACCACGTGATCAGCCGTGTCCAATCACGGCTGATCACGATGTAAACAGGAAGAGCCATTGATCGGCTTTTCCTCACTAGAGGAGAGCTGATCGGCTGCTCTCCTGACAGGGGGGTCTGTGCTGATTGTTTATCAATGCAGCCCACCCTCGGATGCCCACCCAGGACCACCAGGATGCCGCCAGGACCACCAGGGATGCCACCACACTGGACCACCAGGTATGCCACCCTAGACCACCAGGGAAATGCCAATCAGTGCCCAGGCAGCTGCCAATCATTGCCCATCCCCAATGCCTGCCAGTGCCATCAGTAATGCCTATCAATGCCATCTATCAGTGCCGCATATTAGTGCCCATTAGTGCCACGTATCAGTGCCCAGCAGTGCTGCCTATCAGTGCCCAGCAGTGTCCAGCATTGCTGCCTATCAGTGCCACCCATAAGTACCCATCAATGCAGCCTTTCAGTGCCCATCAGTGTCGCCTATCAGTGCCCACCAGTGCCACCCATGAGTGCCCATCAGTGCCTCCTATCAATGCCCATCAGTGCTGCATATCAGTGCCACTCATCAGTGCCACCTATCAGTGCCCATCGTCAGTGCCACCTCATTGGTGCCACCTCATCGCTGCCGCCTTATTAGTGCCCATCAGTGCCACCTTATCAGTGCCCATCAGTGAAGGAGAAAACATACTTATTTACAGAATATTATAACAGAAACAAAAGAAAAACTTTTTTCTTCAAAATTGTAGTTTTTATTTATTTGTTTAGCATACAATAAAAATGCAGAGGTGATCAAATACCACCAAAAGAAAGCTCTATTTGTGGTAACAAAATTATAAAAATTCTGTTTGGGTACAATGTAGCATGACTGCGCAATTGTCATTTAAACAGTGACAGCACTGAAAGCTGAAAATTGGCCTGGGCAGGAAGGGGGTGTGAGTGCCCATTATTGAAGTAGTTAATCAGTACAGTATAGTTTTCATCTGATAATACAATACATGACATCACTTCCAAAGTTGTGTTCTGTCACATTAGAATTTTCGTAAAGAGTAACCTCTTCATTTTTAATATGCGGATTAGCATGCAATAAAAAATGGATAATCGTTTATCTGATATTCTCATTGGGTGTACGACCCTTTACACAGCTAAATATGGGCTGTCATTGTATGTTGCTGCTGTGACTGTGAGAATCAAACTGTTCTGTAACTCCAAGTACAGATTTAAGGAATCCCCAAACATGTTATTTTAAGGATCTGTGCATTTCCAAAAATTACATTTCCTTGCTGTATCTTTTTTTTTATTTAAATGTAATTTTAATTTAAAGTTTTAAATATGTACTTGCCCCCCATGGCAGTGTTCAGCTTTCCATACCATTTACAGTAATTTATCTATTAGCCCTAAAAATGGGCATAATTTAACAAGACTTGTTCCCCCTATATTCTTTAATGGGATTGACTTCTAAGTTTGGGTTTGCCGGATATTGAAAAAAAATTGCCAAACCCTTGACAAATTCGACCAGGGCAGTTTCGCCCATCACTAGTGGTTATCAGTGGATTGAATAAGTCACCTTTTCCCCTAAAAGCAAGATATTCTCACTAGAGCCTATGGTCCAGGCTTTAAAGCATTATACATCTGAAAGGGGTATCACCATCCCACTAGCAGATAATCCACTGTATAAAATGAATGCATAGTGTAATTCTCCAAAGAGAAAGTGACATCCCAATAAGGTGCTCCCAGATTGAGAAGACTAAGAAACGTTGGTAGAATTATCTTACCACTGAAATCTCCAACAAACAGAGGAGTATGTATATCACCACTGGATAAAGAAATAGCCATTGTAAGTGGACTTACCCTTGAAGGTACTTATAAGAATTAGATATTGTTCAGTATTTCATTATATAAGGTGATTCTCTCCTGATCCATTCAATTTCAGACAGATAATGTGATTGTGACAGTGGCAACCACTTCCATCTAATGCTTCTTGGGAAAGAGGACAGTCAAGTTGGAATCTCCCAGCCAATTGCTTTTGTTCTTTCTACTGTAAATTAAGTTGGCACAAGGGTGTCTGCAGAGTACATAAATATGCACTCTTGACCAATGCAAGCATGCAAGCTTATGCACCTTTCTTTAGAAGGAAAGGTTGTTTGGTGCATGTATGATAAAGTTACATCTAGTAATGAGCAGTGATTATAAGGAACATAATCTTGCAGTGATTCTACTGATTTTGCCGTTGGCAGAATCACACATTTTTACTGAGTGAGCTGTTTTTTGTTTTTTTTTGTAGAGGGGTGTATTTAAAGTAGTTTAGTTTACTTACATTGTAAATTTTGTTCTTTACTTTACATGTGGTTATGTCTTTTTTTGCATGTTAGATGTTATTTGTAAAACATGTGGCTTTACATTTTTTTTTATTGTACTCTATTTTTATTCTTTATGTGATAGAAACTGTAAATTATTTAGGCTAACAGGAAGCCATTTTTTTAGGACAAGAGTGGGTCAGGGATAGTTGGAATCAGTATAGACGCAAAATACTCTTGCGCCCAGGTGTATTGGCTAAATGATCCCAAGGGTTCAAGAAGGACTATGGGTTTCGGCCTTGCTGCTCTTCAGGATGAGATTATCCTAGTAGTAATGATAAAAAAGAGAGAGAGAGTGCACCAGCCTAGTGCATTATCCTTGATAAATTTATTAGTTAAAACCAAGATCAAAATCTACTCACAAAGGTAGGAGAAAAAATCGCATTGTATTTAGGCACAGAAGCGATTGGTCCAATGGTAGCAGTTTTTCCAGGTCCTAGGCACTAGGCTGGTGCGCTCTCTCTCTCTTTTTTATCATAGTTGGAATAAGTTTCCATAATCCTCAAAAGCCATTTAAAGGTCATTGCAGTCTTAAAAACCACCTTCATTTTTCTTCCATATAACTCCAATGCATTTTATCAAAATGGCGGAATCGTCTCAAGTTTTGCCTGAATTTTGGAGTAGTAAAAACTAATTTTTTTAAAAAAATGTATCCAACTTCTTTATGTCTGGGCATTCATGATGATTCAGTGGCTTCGGTCATTTTTGTGTCTCTGATCTGGAACAAGTACACTATATTACCAACAGTATTGGGGCACTTACCTTTACACACACATGAACTTTAATGGCATCCCAGTCTTAGTCTGTAGGGTTCAACATTGAGTTGGCCAACCCTTTACAGCTATAACAGCTTCAACTCTTCTGGGAAGGCTGTCCACAAGGTTTAGGAGTGTGTCTATGGAAATGTTTGACCATTCTTCCAGAAGCGCATTGGTGAGGTTAGGCACTGATGTGGACGAGAAGGCCTGGCTTGCAGTCTCCGCTTGAATTCTTTTTTTTTTTCAAATATTTTATTTAACAGAAAGGCAGTTCCATGTCAAAAAAGACCACAATAAAGAAACAGCTGTATTCCAGTAAACATAGCAGAAGTACAACCAAGCAAAAGGTAGAATTAAGACACCAAAAATGGAACATTGAACATTTAGACTGTACCTATGAGGTATAAACATTGTCCCAAGTCCATATAGGATTGGAAAGTATCATAGCACTGGATACCCTTAGAAACTGGGACCACCCAACTCTTTTAAAATATACATCAAGAAAAGAAAAAAGAAGTGTAGAACAGTAGACAAGAAAGACAGAGTATGGAATAGGGGATAAAAGGAAAAAAAAATTATATGAATAAGTTTGATTATATGGACATAGTGATAGTTTACTTCAGCAAAGGAACCCAGTAGTCTCTTGCAAACAGCACTCTATTCATCAAAAGGAGCCTTCCCTTCCTCAGAGAAGACAAACATGTTCCACAGCATCCATGTTTTAGAGTTTCTTTCACGCTTATGATGTGCTGTCAGGATTAAGTCCTCCATTTTATTTATTTATTCCACTTTTTTAAACCATAGGTCAATGGTTGGTGCCTTTGGACTCTTCCAAATAAGAGGAATGTAAGACTTAGCGGCGTTAAGGAGATGGCGAATAATCAATCGCTTGTAAATTTTCGCTGGGTTGGTAGAGACATGCAGAACAAAAAAGGCCGGATCATCTGGAACCCTATAGTCTGTAAATTTTTGCACAAGCCTCCGAACCTCATCCCAGTAGTGCTTAAGTTTGGGGCAGGACCAGAAAACGCGCTGTAACGTCCCCCACTCCTCCTGGCATCTTTAACAATGGTCGGTAGTGTTAGTGAAAAATGTATGTAGTTGAGACGGTGTATGATTCCACCTTGTCAACAGCTTAAAATTAGTTTCCTGAACCCTTGTACATATTGAGGACTTAAGGGAGAATCTGATGATGTTATCACGTTGGACAGCCGTAAAAGTTTGATGTAGGTCAGACTCCCATTTCAATGGGCAGGGCAAATGGTAGTCGTCTGGGGACGTGATCAATTAGTTGTAGGTTTTAGAGAGGGCATGGGGCAAAACCATGTCATCAGAGCAATATTCCTCAAAAGTGGTAAGACGATGACTAAAATCACTTGGAGATGATAAGGACTGTAAAAAGTGATGTAACTGTAAAGCCCTCCAAAAGTCCAATCGGAATGGGCCCAGCGTGCTAGTTAGAAAGGAAATAGAGGGCCAAGTAGTATCTGTCAGGAAATGAGACGCTCCATAGCGACCAGAGTCTGATAAGGCTCTAAAGGTCAAATCATGAAGACCCGGCGAGAATTGTGGGTTGCTCAGCACCGGGAAAATTGGAGAGTCTCGAGAAGAGAGGGAGGTGCGTTCTAATAGGTGCAAGCATATTTGCGTTGTCTGCCCTATCAGGGAATGTAGTTTCAAAGCCCGAGGTAGCACCTCATAACACCACGGAGTTCCAGAAAGTGGAACCTGACTTTGAGCTTGTTCAAGCTGATGCCATAGTTCGGTGTCGTAGTGGCAGCACCAATCAATGAGTGGACTGACAATCCTCCATATTGCTTTGGGAACGACAGCTGATGACGATGAAGTCTAGTGTTTATGTGCCCAGATAAAGTCAACGAGTAAAGATTGGGCTTGTTTGAAGTACGGTAACTAGGAGGAATTACTATAAATAGGGCTTGGAAAAGATACACAAATTTCAGTAGACTAATCATTTTTATTATATTGCAGTGCCCAAACCAGGAATGCAATCCATGATGCCATGTATCAAGCAAAACTTTCATTCTACTCAGAAGCAAAAATTAAGGTCGAAGGTGCAAGATAATTTGGAGGGTATATATGTGCCTGGATATTTCATGGCAGATTCCGCCCATTTGAATTTGAAACTTAATTGCAAATTCCAAAGGGTGGGTTGAGGAATCTCCACTTCCATAGCCTCAGATTTGCTAAAGTTAATATTTAGGTTGGACAATGTTCCGTACAGGTCAAACTCTCGGAGCAGATTAGGCAGGGATATTGTTGTATTAGTCAAGGAGAAGAGCATATCATCGGCATATGCCGACACGTTCCATTGAACGCCTCTGACATCCAAGCCCATAATATCTGGATTTAAACAAATTTTGCAAGTGAAAGGTTCGAGTGACAAGTCAAAGAGGAGAGGGGATAAGGGGCACCCCTGCCTTGTCCCATTATAAATGTAGAATGGTTCAGAGAGGACCCCATTAGTCTTAACTTGCGCAGTCGGGCTAGAATAGATTTTGGTAAACCCATAATTAAGCATAGTCGCCCCAAGGTCCACATGTCTTAAGACTGAAAGCATGAACTGCCAGTTCACTCGATCAAACGCTTTCTCAGTGTCTGTACCCAAGAAAACGCATGGGGTACGGGTCACATTAGCTATATGAATCAGATTAAGGACTTTGACTGTGTTGTCTCAGGCTTCACGGGTCGGAGTGAACCCAATCTGATCCAAATGGACCAGTTGTGATAAATGATGTTGAAGTCTAGAGGCCAAAATCTTCGTAAACAACTTGAAATCAACATTCAGCAGGGATATTGATCTATAGCTCCCGCAAGATGTTGAATCTTTCCCCTCTTTAGGGATTATCGAAATATGGGCCTTTAGAGTTTCCTTGGGAAAGACGGTCTCCAATCCGAGCGAATTGAACAGGTTGACCATGTAAGGACCAAGAGTAGGGAGGAGGAGTTTGTAATACTGTATCGTAAAGCCGTCAGGTCCTGGGGCTTTGCTCGTTTTGGTCACGCCAATAGCTCGCTGAAGTTCCTCCAGTGTGATAGGGGCCTCTAGTTCTTCTCTTACCTCAGAGGATAGTGTAGGCAAATGGGAGGAGATGAGATAGTCCTCTAACTGAGTCTGAAGGGGAGAATGGACCCTTATAAGTTTATAAAGTGAGGAATAGAATTCTCTAAATTCTTGTGCTATCTGGTTAGGTAGGGTGACTTTTTGACCAGTTGGAGTTGAAAGTTGAGGGATATATGTTGCCGGGGGTTGGTTCTCTGAAGGATCAGGCCAGCATACGGCTACACTTATTGCCGGATTCATAGTATTGTTTCCGACAAACTTGTAATGCCGCTTTGGCTTTATATTGCATCAAATCAGTGATTTGTCTACGTAAGGTCAATAGTTCCCGTTCCAGGATTGGAGACGGAGCATGTTTATGTCGGGATTCTAGATTAAGGATCTCTATCAAAAGAGAGGCGAGTTTTTCCTTGTGATCTCATTTGAATTGTGATCCATGCTTGATTAGTACTCCCCGGATGACTGCTTTGTGAGCCTCCCAGATAATCCTGGGGTCACAGTCCGAGATATCGTTTGATTGAAAGTAAAAGCCCAACTCCCTGGTTACCTCCGCCAGGACCTCTGGGTCCTGTAGAAGGCTTTTGTTCAATTTCCATGACCGTTCCTGGAGGATGGTATATCAGAAATTACATAGGTCAAGACAATGGGTGCATGGTCGGACCATGTAATTGTGCTGATAGAGCCATCCAGAATGGTGTTAAGTTGACAATTTGGTATTAAGAAATAACCTATACGTGTGTATAGTTTATGAGGGGTGGAAGAGAACGTATAGTCTCTTTCTCCAGAATGGAAGTAAACACCACGCATCTACCAATTGTGCCTTATGTATGGCTTGCACTATCCGTTTGCGGGAGCCAGGAGGAACAGAGGAGGTGCCTGATGAGGTATCAACTGAGGGAATCAGAGGTATGTTAAAATTACCCCCCGAAATCACTTGGCCCTCAGCGAACTCCAAAAGTTTGCCAAGACTACAACTGAGAAAGAGGTCCTGATGATCGTTAGGTGCATATAGTGTTGCCAAAGTCACCCCAATGTCAGCAATTTTGCCTTTAATAAACAGGAATCACCTATCAGTGTCAACAAGAGTACTCAGACATGTCCATGGTAGTCTGCCCGAGAGTATGATAGAGACTCCCTTAGATTTGGCAGTTTTATTGGTAGAATGGTATGTCATAGAGTAAAAACGTTTTTTAAGGAAGCGAAGTTTGTCATCCCCAAAGTGGGTTTCTTGAATAAATGCTACATCCGCATGAGTGTGTTTCAAGTCATGCTATAGCATATGTCTTTGCTCCGGGACATTAAGCCCCTTAGCATTGAGGGATACTACACCTATAGTGTCCATGAAAAAAAAAAAAAACGGGTTTTGGGGAGAGAAAAGGAGGGACGAAAGAGGAAAAGGGGAGAGGGGAGCGTTAGTAGAGACAGGTTAGAAAAGGAAGGGATCAAGAAAGAAATCAGAAAAAGTGGAGAGGCTGTCGTTGAGGTACGCAGCCTTTGAATTAAATAAGCAAAATTTAGCAAAAACGCTCTCCGACTCTTGGTCGGATTAATGAGCATTAACCTAAATGGTAGAGTAGTTTGACTAGACCCAGAGAAAGGAACCCCCGGCCAGTCTCACCCACCCTGGCAATAGAGAAAGAACACATATGGCAAAACTTAAAGCCGAGTTCCCCCGTAAAAAAAAATTCAAAGTCAGCAGCTACAAAAAGTGTAGCTGCAGACTTTTAATAATCAGACTCTCACCTCTCCCATGGTCCAGCGATGCGGGCGTACGAAGCCCCGCTACTCTCCCCCTCCTCTCCACCGCGCCGGCATTCATACTGTGGGCACCCGGCTGTGGCTTCACAGCCGGGCATAAACTGCGCATGCGCGAACTGCGCTGCACTCTGCGCTTGGCCGGGCAATCTTCTGGGACCTGTGACGTGTCCCAGAAGATTGCAGGGGGGAAGGGGTGAACTTCCTTTTGGCGCCACGGAGCCCCGGGAGGAAGTGGGAGCTGGATATCCCCCCCCCCAAAAAAATGACATGCCAAATTTGGCATGTCAGGGGGTCACCGTCAATTAAATCGGAAGTTCCATTTGTGGGTGAAACTCCTCTTTAAATGCCTATATTTTACACGCCCCCTCCCAACCATCAACCCCCCACCCACCCACACGGGAGGGAGGAATAGAGGAACAAGAGAGGAGCAAGGACAGAGAACCACAGGAGTCCGTCAGGAGATGTATTTACCAAACCCACCAGCAAATCTGATGGTACAGTTGTTGTAACTGTATCAGATAATTTGCCTTTGTTTAAAACACAATTATAATATAGGTAATGCAAATGGAGAAAAGGAAGAGGAAAAAAGATATGTGTAACGTGGGTGTAGTTAGGTCTATCCCAAAAAAAACAAATTCATACATATAGAGTCAGTCCCCCCCTACATCCCTTATTCGATCACCCATTTCCGGAGAGCAATAGGACATGTGCAGGGGGTGAATTCCCTGAGGAGCTGTAAATAAGCCTCAGGTCTCCCAACAAGGAGAGAGACAACCTAAGAGGGCCTGACGATGAGGGGGGCACTGAGTGCAGTCGCCCAGAGCCCTAGACATCCTCAAGGTAATACAGGCTCCTCTCCGTGAAAGGGGCGATCAATTGATCATAATAACAGACAGACAAGAGAAACAATAACACTTAAGAAGCATGTCATTAGGTAATATATTCTAGGGGATCCTCTCCAGAACAAGAGATCCCCCACTCCCCACCCCCGCCCATAAGGCTGAGGGGAGGGGCTGCCCCCATCCGGCTGGGAGGCCCTGAAGGAAGTCCGTCAATTTCCATCACTACAATAAGCCTATGAAACAGTACATAACACCGTTAAACAGATAATGAACAGCAGCTTCACATTACACATTCTGACATTATGGTATAAAAAGCAGAGAAAACATTAAGGCACTAAGTCCTCCTAAAATGTAGTTATTGTTAAGGAAAGGCATACAGTATATCAAAAATGCCATTGAGTGCAGTGAAGGAAAATATCAGGGGAGATTTTTCCCTCAATTGGGGATAGATAGTTCAGTTATTCACCATGCTTAGATTAAAACAGTCCAGTGGTCCATGTGGATCCAGCGGTCAAAAATTAAGAAACAAATTTGTTTGTTCGTTCTGCAACCAGATTAGACAGCGAAGGAACAGAGTGTCCCTGATTTATACTATGCAAAGTTATACTTTTCAGAACAGAAAAGTCATTGCCAGAGGTGCTGTTTCCAAAGAAAGAATGATCTGCAGCTCCATATAGCAAGTCCAGCATAAGGCAATAAAGCAAAGAGTGTCAGACAACAGTGTTGTAGTGAGTATGCTGATTATGGCACCCATTTACAACTCACGTGACCCCTCCGGTGTCGGTGCTCAAGAGCGTCAGCTTGTTCTCTGCAATCACAGGGGAGGATATCCCATATGCAGATGTCCCTGTTCGGCCAGCCGGCCACTAAAAACAGTTGGAGCCAATTCAGTACCTGGATGGACTCTGTCTCCATGTAGGTAAAGAGAGCAGGTAGGTCAGCCAGAGAGCAGAGAGTAAAGGAAGACTGTCCCTTACGCAAAGTGGGTGACAGGGGGAAAACCCTTTCTATAAGTGAATCCCAATTGACGTGCCAGCTGGCAGCTCCATCAAAGGCCACTGAATCATATTCCTAGGCTTTACTCAGGATGTTGTCTTCATGCATGTACCTGTGCAGGCGGCATATGACATTGCATGGTCTGGCGGGATTCACGGACTTGGGGCCCAGGGCCCTGTGGATTCTATCAAACTTAATATTAATAGGAGGAAAAGCGTCCAGCACCTTGTGCATGATGGCCTTGGCAGTGTCCGGTACATTATCTGTACCCGTGGCTTCCTGGAGACTGCGGACGCGCAAGTTGTTTTGGCAGCTCTGATCTTCTAGGTCCTCCAGGTGAAGTTAAAGGGCTACTGCTACATCTACATGGGGTTGCTGAATAGTCTCCAGATCTATCACCCTTTGCTCCAGTGCACTAAGCAATGATTCCCCAGTAGAAATGTGACAGGGACTGTACATCAGCTTTAACAGTTTGTAGGTCTTGGCGATGCGCATCCTCCAGCCGGAGGATGAGAGCCTCTATGTCAGCCTTGGTGGGGAGGGCTCGTATGAGCACCCTGAGGTCAGCATCTGCCCGATGCATTCCTGAATGCTGAGGGAAATGAGGGGTGGTCCTGAAAAGAGGCTTCTGAGAATGTGTCCAAAGCCGTGGAAGGGCTTGGTGAAGAGGGCTGCCCCTGAGTATTGAGAGTCCCACTAGGGAAGCCATGTGGTTCCGCCATCTTGGTCCTGGGGAGGCCTCCCTGAAGCTAGGAAAGAAACATTGGATTTCCCCTCTGGTTTTGGGTACACGAGATGCCTGGGTATGAGTCTTTGCTTTTCGTCATTTTGCTGAGAGCATGCCGCTGGATAGTGATAAAAATCAGCTGGGATAGGTAGGAAAAGGCCGGGAGCTCCCTCACCACACGTCTCTACACTCTAATTCATCCCAAAGGTGTTCTTTTGGGTTGAGGTTAGGACTCTGTGCAGCCCAGTCGAGTTCCTCCACCCCAAACTTGCTCATCTGTGTATAGACCTTGCTTTGTGCACTGGTGCACAGTCATGTTGAAACAGGAAGGGGTCATCCCCAAACTTTACCTTAAATTTGGAAGCATGAAATTATCCAAAATGCCTTGGTATGCTGACGCCTCAAGAGTTCACTTCACTGGAACTAAGGAGTCAAGCCCAACCCCTGAAAAACAACCCAACACCATAATCCCCCTCCACCAAATGATTTGGACCAGTGCACAAAGCAAGGTCCATAAAGACATGGATGAGTGAGTTTGGGGTGGAGGAACTTGACTGGACTGCACAGGGTCCTGACCTCAACCCAATAGAACACCTTCTGGAAGAATGGTCAAACATTCCCATAGACACACTCATAAACCTTGTGGACAGTTGGACAGTCTCCCCAGAAGAGTTGAAGCTGTTATAGCTGCAAAGGGTGAGCCAACTCAATATTGAACCCTACGGACTAAGATTGGGATGCCATTAAAGTTTGTGTGTGTAAAGGCAGCCATCCCAATAGTTTTGGTAATATAGTCTATCTATCTATCTATCTATCTATCTATCTATCTATCTATCTATCTATCTATCTATCTATCTGTCTATCTATCTATCACTATCTATTCCGCCTTCCCACTTACAACAAAATCCATCCTTGATTAGAGGAATGGGTGGAATTTATAACTCATTATCTATCTGTCCAGCTATATATCCTCACTTATCTAACTCCCTTTTTAACAGTAAACAATTACCATTTTTCTACAGAAGTCCTTTGCTGAGCCACTACATATGTCTAGTTCATACCACCTACTACATCGACTTTGTTGTCATTATTAGGATTCTATGAAGTCATGTTATGGCTGTGGGACTCTAATGAAAATAATTATTTCTCATATGCTATCATAAATATAAAAGCCAGACACATCAATAGTTCTGGGGTGTGTAGTTGCAGGTCTTTCCAGAAGTATTTCTCACTGGTATTTATGGTCAGCGACACATTACCTCTCCCTTTCTGTCTTCTCAACCCTTCCTGGAACATACAGATCAATAGCTGTTATTAAGTCTGCATTTATGAGGTGAGTTAAATGACCACAATTCTCAAAATTAGCACACGAATATGGCATGTTCTGAGGCCGCGGGACATAATGCAAAGGGAAGTGTATGATCTCCTCCATATCATTAACAACCATTGTCGACAGGAAGGCATTGTAAGGCCAGGTCACGAGCGCTCAGACCGCACCTGCTGCAAACCACGGACAAAAGGCTTTAAAGGAGCATGAAGCCTGAAACCAAAGATTACATTACGTGATAAAATAGTAAAAACTTTCACAATTATGTATGTAAACATCTACAAATATTTACAGGAAATTAGATGTTTGATATTTAATGTACAACATGTTTAAAAAAAAAAAACATTGAAATTGCAAGTTAAAAAATCAGTGCACGCTTGAACACGATGGGGTTGATATAATAAAGGCAAATAGAGTGTGCACTTAGCAAAGGTCAGTTGCACTCGCCAAGTGCAGTTGCTCCAGAGCTTAGTAAATGAGGTAAAGCTTCATTTGCAAAGAATACCCAATCACCTGCAAGGAAAATAATTAAAAAAAAAAAACAGTAAAACCAATATATCTCACCTGGGAACCCACGTGAGAGAGGGTGGACTTTAACCGCTTCAGCCCCGGAAGATTTTCCCCCCTTCCTGACCAGAGCGTTTTTTGCGATTCGGCACTGCGCCGCTTTAACTGACAATTGCACAGTCGTGCGAAGTGTCCCCCAAACAAAATTGACATCCTTTTGTCTCCACAAATAGAGCTTTCTTTTGGTGGTAATTGATCGCCTCTGCGATTTTTATTTTTTGCGCTATAAAGAAAATAAGAGCGACAATTTTGAAAAAAACGCATTATTTTTTACATTTTGCTATAATAAATATCCCCCAAAAATATCTAAAAAAAATGTTTTTCCTCAGTTTAGGCCGATCGTATTCTTCTACATATACTTGGTAAAAAAAAATCGCAATAAGCGTTTATTGATTGGTTATAGCGTTTACAAAATAGGGGATAGTTTTATGGCATTTTTATTAATAATTTTTTTTTACTAGTAATGGCGGCGATCAGCGATTTTTATTGTGACTGCGACATTATGGCGGACATGTCGGACATTTTTGACACATTTGCTATAAAAATGCACTGATTCCTGTGTAAATGACACTGGCAGTGAAGGGGTTAACCACTAGGGGGCGGGGAGGGGTTAAGTCAGTACTAGGGAGTGATTACTAACTGTAGGGGGGATGGGCTAGCGGTGACACTACGCTGATCACTGCTCCCGATGATAGGGAGCTGTGATCAGTGACACTTGTCACTAGGCAGAACGGGGAGATGCATCTCCCCGTTCGTCCTCTCCGTGAGGCGATCGCGGGTATCCCCGTGGCGATTGAGTCCACCGGACCCGCGACCCGACTCACGGAGGAATTCAAATGGACGTACCTGTAAGTCCATTTGCCCAGCCGTGCCATTCTGCCGACGTACATCGGCGTGCGCCAGTCGGGAAGGGGTTAAAGTGGTTGTAAACCACTTTAACCTACAGGTAAGCCTAGATTAAGGCTTACCTGTAGGTGCTTGAGATATTTGCAAATCGCCGTAGGGCAATTTCTTCTGCGCATAGTAGCCCATTATGCTTTACCTTTGCAGGGAAACAAAGAGGAAGTAACATCCATCAGGGTTTACTTCCTCTTTAAAGGCACAAAATGAGGCACATACACATATGTTTATATAAAAAAGTTATATTTTATTTAAAAAATTACTTATAATAATTGATAAAAACAAGGCTTCTAAATGAGCCAACGCAAGGGGAACCACCCCTAGAAAGATACCCTCCAAATACAATGTGGAATTGAATCCTTGTTTTTATCAATTATTTTAAGTAATTTGTTAAATAAAATAGATTTTTTTAAATATAAACATATGTGTCTCAAAGTCCACCCTCTCTCACATAGGTTCCCAGGTGAGATATATCTGTTTTGTCTATGTTTATGCTGTGGCACGTTCTAGAAAGCTGATTTGCTAAAAAACAAAACAAAACAAAAAAAAAGTATTTTGTTTGCACATGATTGGATGATGGAAGTCAGAAGAGCGTCTGCTCATCTACTATGCTCTGGAGCAACTGCACTTTGCAAAGTTCACAGTCTATTTGCCTTTAGTAAATCAACCCCTATGTGCCAAATGACATATTCAGAAGGTCTTCCAGCTGCTGTGCACATAGTGCAAGTTCTAGGATTCTTTATGACCTCTTGGCTTCATCTATGCTGGCTGCACAGCTCAGAGATCATAGGCTTTCCACATATCCCCCTCCCCCCCCCCCCCCTCTCAGTATGCCATTAGGCGCCTACATTTGCAAAAGGGGCAGAAACTATCCTTGTGCAGAACAATGTGGCACCTGCTAGTTCTGCCCTGTGTCCTCTCTTCTCATTTACTAAAAGCTGTTTTTCATAAAATGGGGAGGGAGTAGGGAGGGATAGAACAGCCCTATTACACGCCACTTCCTGGAAAAGAATGAGAATAATTCTTACAGATAAGTTCCTGCAAGGGAATGATTACATCAGTGTCCTCAGATAGTAGTGCGGCCTTCATCACCCATCACCTCCCTCTATTACTGATGAACAGACCCAAAAAGACAGCACATGCATAATATATATATATACACAGGGCTTTCCGGTGCAGTTCCGGCACCACCACAACTGAATGTATTTTTTGCCAAGGATTGCTGGGGTGTGCTGGAGGGTCTATTGATGCTGGCTGCTGGGGATCTGTTGTCATTGTTGGGAGTCTATTTTTGTGTGTGGGGGGGGGGTCTATTGGGCAGGTCTATTGTTGATGGCAGTGGGTCTACTGTTGCTGGGAGAGATCTACTATTGAGGGAGAGATCTACTATTGAGGGAGAGGTCTACTGTTGCTGGCTGCTGGAGGATCTGTTGTTGCTGGTTGGGTCTATTTGTTGTTGGGGTGGTATTTTGTTGTGGGGGGGGGGGAGCATTGTTGCTGTGTGGGGGATCTATTGCTGGGGTGGGGTCTATCAAATTCCATACAGATTACTTAGTAGCACAAAATGATACTTGGTTTTGTATTCTCTATAAGGGACGATTTTGGGAAGTAGGTAGGGGTTGGAGCCAAGAGACAGTGCTCAGAGGTGGGTAGGGGGCAGAGACGAAGGGTGACTCAGGAGGAGGGAGTACAGTATCTGCACCTATTTTCTGAGAAAAAAAGCTCTGTGTATATATAGTATATATATATATGTTGCATGGATTTGCAATTTCAAAGTGTTTGCATAAAAAAAAAAGAACTTTGAAGGCTATGCTTGCTAAGTGCTGGAAGATAAAGAGCCTCAATTGTGGTGTAATTTTGTGGCAGCATTTTACCTAGCCAAGGTTGCCATACACTTCAGACTACCACAATGTCCATGTTGCCCCCCCCCCCCCCCCCTGATAGTGACATATGTACTAAGCCATCCAGCCCAATGCCTGCATTTAGACCTGTTGTTTGTAGGGAGATGTATCAAGTGATGCTGTATTTGATATTTTAATTTAACATGTCCAGGCAAGACTCCACTTGAATTTTTCAACTAGATGTTTGCTAGGACTGGACTGCTTATCAACAATAAAGCATATTAAAACCGAAAAACAAAAATGTAATATATATCAGCTTACTAATAGTTAGATGTTGTGGCTGCATTAGCTTTCTTTTTAGGCTTTTTTTCCTTTTATTTTCACACGTTGATCTGCCAGTAATTCTGTTATTTTTCAACTTCCTTAACCTTTTTCCGACTACGCACTCTAGTTTTACTGCTATAGTGCGGCTGCGCAGAATCACGTAAATACATGTGGTTGTTTATTTCCGGGAAGAGGGTGCAGCATGTACACCTGCCCACCCGACTGCCCTCTTACTGGCTCCCTTAGATGCGGATCAGAGGGTTTCGGCCATTGATTCGGAGTGGAAGACAGGAGAGATCTGTGTTAGTAAATAACACAGATCTCTCTATTGACAGCAGGGATGTTGCAGTTTTTGTCTCCCTGCAAGACACATCCTTTAGTAAAAACAGCACACAGTTAACACATTAACACTTGCTAGGCACACAGTTAACCCTTGGCTTGACCCGGATTTTAACCCCTTCCTACCCAGTGTCATTAGTACAGTGACAGTGCATATTTTAGCACTGATCACTGTATTAGTGTTACTGGAGATGTCAGTGTCAGTTAGTCAGTGCCCACAAAGTGTCAGTTAGTGTCAGACTGCCCCCACACTATCACAAACAATTCTGGTATATATACTGTCATTTGTAGCCGCTATAACTTTCAGGCAAACCAATTAATATACACTAATTGTTTTTTCGTTTTTACGAAAGGCATGTAGCAGAATACATTTTGGTCTAAATGTATGAAGTATATATATATATATATATATATATATATATATATATATATATATATATATACATATATATTGGTCTGATTAAAGTGTATATATATATATATACACATATATACATATATATTGGTCTGATTAAAGTGTATATATATATATATATATATATATATATATATATATATATATATATATAGGAAATGTTTTATAGCAAAAAGCAAAAAATATTGTTTTAAAATGTCAAAATTTTCAGTCTTTTTTTTGTATACAGTGAAAAAAAAAAAATCCAGTGGTGATCAAAGAAAGCTCTATTTGTGTGAAAAAAAATATATACATTTAATTTGTGTACAGTGTTTCAATGCTGTGCAATTGTCAGTTAAAGTAGCACAGTGCAGTAAAGCAAAAAAAATGACCTGGTCATGAAGGGGGTAAAATCTTCCAGAGGTCAAGTGGTTTAAATAGAACATGCTGCCCAGCAAAAGTGACCCTTACATTGTGCTTACAATGGTCAGCTTTTATTCATTTGGTTAAAGCCTTTTTGCAAAATGGAAAGCAGTGTTAGCTGGAGTTATGCCGTGTACACACGACTGGACTTTTCGTCAGCAAAGGTCCGATGGAACGAATCCGTCAGACAATCCGATCGTGTGTGGGCTTCATTGGACCTTTGCTGTCGAAAAATCAGACGGACTTTAGATTTGGAACATGTTTCAAATCTTTCTGATGGACTGTATGCTAGTCCGAAGGACTAAAACCGACGCTAGGGCAGCTATTGGCTACTGGCTATCAACTTCCTTATTTTAGTCCGGTCGTACGTCATCACCTTCAAAACGATTGGACTTTGGTGTGATCGTGTGTAGGCAAGTCCGTTGCATCGGAACTCCATCGGAACTCCGTCGAAAGTCTGTCAAAAAGTCCTTCAGAGTTCAGTCCGTCGAAAGTCTGCTCGTGTGTACACGGCATTAGGCTTTAATTTGTTAGTCACTTTTGTAATGTCCATCAAATTCTACTACTCCATTTAACACAACTTTCTCCAGAGGTTGACAATGCTGGGTGTTTATGTTGTTCCTCTATAGACAGAGTGGGGGAGTGAGTGTAGCCACCCTAAGGGCCGGTTCACATTGGTGCGATGTCAGAGATCGGATGCGATTCGCACCGCACTGCAGTGAAAATCACACGTGATCTCTGTGCGATGCGATTTCAGCCATAAAGATCTTATGGCTGAAATGCACAATAAAAAAATTGTGGAGAATAATACTTGGCTGTGTGTTTTACTTCAAATGACAGTTTGGGAGTCGGCAGTTACATTTAAAAAAAATACAATGTAAAATTAACAAGGGACACCAACATAGTTGTAGCTTTGATCTTAAAAACTACAGGATAATGGGGTTGTGGTGACTTGCACCAGAAAAAAAAAAACAAGCATAATAATATTATTCTTGATATCACTAGAAAAAAAAAGCCTTTAAAAATTTGTTTGCAATAACTCCATCAGTATCACCAGCAAAGCAGCTTCATTATTATCCCAATATAGAAGAAGAGAATTGTGCGCTGCATTTGGAGATTTCATAATTTGCTGCGTCACGAATGTTAATTCTCCATTACGAGTTTACAAAACCGATCGCTTCTGCTTCCGAGCATGCGTGTTTGTACTTTGGACTTTTGTCCGACAGACTTGTGTACACACACTCGGAAAATCCAACAACAGATATTTGTCCGCGGAAAATTTTAAAGCCTGCCATCCAACATTTGTCCAAGGAAAATCCGACAACAATTGTCCGATGGAGCGTACAAACGGTCGGATTTTCCACCTACAGTCTGTCATCACACATTTCCCGTCGGAAAATCCGTGTGCATTAAACATTTTTTTAAAGCCAAGCAAATTTCCAGGGACAGAAGTTTCTTTCCAGGGACAAATCTTTAAAGCCTGTTAATGTCCTTAGAATAAGGGGACATTTGACGGCGATAACTGGACTGATGTGACCTGCTTTACGGAATTGCTACAATCCTGAACCCCGCTTTAACCGTTGTGTAATTTATTAGCACAAAATTCAGCCACAGCGGTTGAATTTAAAATTCACATTCTGCATTGCGGACTGAGCCGAATATTACTGTAACCTAGTTAGTCTCCTGGCAGTCGCCATCTATCATTAATAATAGTTGAGAAAGTGAAATGTCAGGTTGGTGGGACAATGAACATTTTGCAGCCTAAACCTGGATTAACACATCCTGAAAGAATTCTTGATTGATCACCGTCATAACAGCGCATAGATTACAGCGAGCACATTAAAATTGTGCTCTTTCTTTGTCCAGAATCAGGCCTTCATAGATAGGATTACTGAACGGCACACGCAGACCTCCCTCCCACATCCAATCCTTTTTACAGGAAAAAAAAGGTCACAGTGTTATCTATTAACTTTTCTTATATAAGTAAAAGACATTTCCATTTTTCTGCTGTAGATTACCCACAGACGTAATATGGCAGCCCTACAATTTTGACCATTTGTTTGCCAAAGAAAATGCCTGTCAAACAAACTGATCCTCATTGCTCAATATATTAGCTTTCAGCATTAGCTGTATCACGTGATATAGAGAGAGGGGTAGAGAAGGAAGCGCCACCTGAGTGCAGTATTAACAAATGATGTTGTAATGATGATGATGTAATACTACACTCAGGTGGCGCTTCCTTCTCTACCCCTCTCTCATCCATCACAGAGCCAGCTCTCTGAGGACAGCAGCCGCCTAGCCTACCAGCCTACTTTAACCATTACATTACCGGTTACCACTTAACCCTTGAACTTCCAGCCTGTCCCCTATGGACTAAGTTGCATAGCCCTTTATATCTCCTGTTATATATGAACTTGTGTGTTTGCGCTTACAGTTACCAATACTCTGTATGACATGATATAGCACAGAGCTCCTGGCTATGATGGCAAGGTCCTAAGTGTCTTCTTGTAATCCTAACACTAACCCTTCCTATAAATCGAATGCCC
Organism: Lithobates septentrionalis; assembly: GCA_037952835.1. Taxonomy (NCBI): domain Eukaryota; kingdom Metazoa; phylum Chordata; class Amphibia; order Anura; family Ranidae; genus Lithobates; species Lithobates septentrionalis. The sequence goes on along the minus strand of JBBDGP010001667.1, from coordinate 2,191,128 downwards.
CGTACACACGATCGGACATTCCGACAACAAAATCCATGGATTTTTTCCGACGGATATTGGGTCAAACTTGTCTTGCATACACACGGTCACACAAAAATCTTGTCGGAAATTCCGAACGTCAAGAACGCGTGACGTACAACACGTAAGACCAGTGCTTTTTTTCTTAGAGAATAGGTGCAGGAACTCCCCCTTTCTGAGTCACCTCTTTTCTCCGCCCCTTTTTTAGAGAATACAGAACCAAGTATAATTTTGTAATTTGTATGGAATTTTTATGGAATTTGGTGATAACAAGAAAAGCACTAAAATGGATCCCCTGCAGCCAGTAACAATAGAGTCCCCCCCCCCCCCAGCAACAATAGATTCCCCCATCATCAATGGACCACCCGCAACAAAATTCCCCCCAAGCAACAATAGACTTGTGGCATCAAAAACAGATCTCTCACAGCCAGCATCAATAGACTTTACGGCAGCCAACAACAATAGACCCCTCCCTCAATTGTAGATCTCTCCCAGCAACAACTGACCCCCAGCAATATAAGACCCACCCCAAGCAACAATAGATCCCCCACCAGAAACAGTAGACCTCCTCAGCAACAATAGACCCCTGGAGGTGCCGGAACTGCGTTCCCCCGCGTTCCCGCTGAAAAAAAGCCCTGCGTGCGACAAGCCGAGAAAAATTAGGTTCAATAGCCAGTGCGGCTCTTCTGCTTGATTCCGGGCATGCATGGAACTTTGTGCGTCGGAATTGCGTACACACGATCGGAATTTACGACAACGAATTTTGTTGTCGGAAAATTTAAGAATCAGCGCTCAAATTTTGTGTGACGGAAATTCTGATGGAAAATGTCCGTTGGAGCCTACATACGGTCGGAATTACCGACAACAAGCTCCCAATGAACATATCCTGTCGGAAAATCGGACCGTGTGTACGGGGCATTACAGTAAACTTCCCTCTCATCCTAACAATAACCCTCGCATTAACCCTCCCCGTTACCCTCACACCAACCCTCCTAGTGGCTTTAACCCCAACCTTTTATTTAACCCTAACACAGGAGTGTCCAACCTTTTGACCTTCCTCAGTAATACAATTACATTTTTTTGCAATATAACATAAAACTAGTGCAATATTTGACACTGTTTTTGAAAAACAAACACATCAATATGTGGTTTAAAGGATGTAGTAGCAATTCTCAATTAATTCTTAAAGCAGAGTTCCACCCAAAAATGGAACTTCCGCTTTTCGGAATCCTCCCCCCCCACCGGTGTCACATTTGGCACCTTTCAGGGGGGAGGGGGGGAGCAGATACCTGTCTAATCCAGGTATTTGTTCCCACTTCCTGGCATAGATAGCCGCAGTATCTGCAGATATCTGCTCCATGTCCGGCGCCTCTTCCGTCCCCCCCACTGTCTTCTGGGAGACACACAGGTCCCAGAAGACAGCAGGGACCAGTGGGAACGTGCAGCACTACTCGCGCATGCGCAGTAAGGAACCAGGCTGTGAAGCCGCAAAGCTTCACTTCCAGATTCCCTTACCGAAGGTGGCAGCGCTTTCACCGAGAGCCGAGGGACAGATTGGCTTTGGGTGCCGACATCGCGGGCACCCTGGACAGGTAAGTGTCCATATTTTAAAAGTCAGCAGCTGCAGTATTTGTAGCTGCTGACTTTAAAAAAAAAAACATATTTGGAGCTCAATAGATATTTGGTTCTAATTTTGCCCTTCGTATGCTTCATTCTTGCAAAAAAATGCTCACAAGTATAGGAGCTGCTGAAAACTGGTGACATGAATAAGGCATGATTGCAGGAAGATAACATTTATAAAAGTCCAATAAGAGACACTGTCAAATTTTAATGTGTTCACTAAGTGTAAACACATTACCAAAAAAATTCCCCCAAAAAATCTAATTTTATAAGAAAGTTTATGATTTTGTGTTGGGCAGCATTCAAAACTGTCTTGGGCCACATGTGGCCGATGAGCTGCAAGTTGGACACCCCTGCCCTAACTTTATTGTTTTCTGTAACTCTAATACTAACCCCCTGTATATTTAGCACTAAATCTACCTTAACACTAACATTCCACGGAAGGCTCGTACTAACCCTAACACTAGTTAATACATTAACTCTCTCTAACCATCACACTAACCCTACCTGTAACCTCAGCACTAACCCTTACACTAACCTTTCCTGTAACGCACTTTAACCTTCCTTGTAACTAACACAAATCATTCCTGTACAACTAACACTAAACCTCCCTGTAACCCTCACACTAACTCTATATGTAACCCTTACACTAGCTCTCCCTGTAACCATCACGCTAATCCACACTAACCATCACACCAATCCTCCCCAGGCCCTGATGACGTCTTCTGATGACGAAACGCGCAGGGTAGAGCATCGGCATGTGACGTCATCGCATATAAGAGTGGAGCTTGGCCATTGTATTGGTTTGAAACATTGCCTGACTGCACAGATACCATGCTTTTTTATATTTAATCTATATGAGTGTTATTTTTTATTCAGTAAAACGAATTGATACATTTACTACACTATGAGAGGACCTTGCTTCTTCTCTTGATTTATATGCTTTGGAGATCCATTGTCTGGCTGTCTTGATGTGGGGAAGCCCAGAGCAGATGGTGTATGCTAGTGGATCAGGACCTCACTGTTTGTTTCTGGATTACAACTGCGTGTTATGACTGCTTGTAATTAGGTGGTTAGTACTGTCTGGTAAGAGGCTATGTGTGCTTCTTTGAGTGGTGGAGGATCTTTCTTCTTGCTACACATTTTTTCTTTTTGCTACACCTACATCTTATATCCTATATTGTTTACCAAGCACCACATGTAGATTAAGAATGGACTTTATTATTGTATAAACTAAAATATTCACTCTGGTGTAATTTTATAATGTTATGATGTTTTAACAATAAGCGCTGTACTTTTTCACTTATATCCTCCCCGTACAGACGGTCGGACATTGATCGGACATTCCGACAACAAAATCCTAGGATTTTTTCCGACGGATGTTGGCTCAAACTTGTCTTGCATACACACGGTCACACAAAGTGGTCAGAAAATCCGATCATTCTGAACGTGGTGACGTAAAACACGTACGTCGGGACTATAAACGGGGCAGTAGCCAATAGCTTTCGTCTCTTTATTTATTCTGAGCATGCGTGGCACTTTGTCCGTTGGATTTGTGTACACACGATCGGAAATTCCGGCAACGGATTTTGTTGTCGGAAAATTTTATAGCAAGCTCTCAAACTTTGTGTGTCGGAAAATCCGATGGAAAATGTGTGATGGAGCCTACACACGGTCGGAATTTCCGACAACAAGGTCCTATCACACATTTTCCGTCTGAAAATCCGACCGTGGGCATAACACTAATCCTCCTTGAAATGGCAAAATACAGTTTAATTAAAGCTGCCCATAGACATGAGATGACATTGACCTGATTTGTTTTCAACATGACATTGATGACATCATGTCCATGGTGGCAGGATAACTCCACCTCTGCACTGACATACATCTGAAAAATCAGCAGAACTTACTTTGCAAGCCTATGTAGCACCCTGGTACAATTGCTTTCTTGGGCCAGTCAGATTGTACCTAAAATCTATTGGGGAGATTTACTAAAACTGGTGCACACAGAATCTGGTGCAGCTGTGCATGGTAGCCAATCAGCTTCCGGGTTTTATTGTCAAAGCTTAACCACTTCAGCCCCGGAAGATTTTACCCCCTTCCTGACCAGAGCACTTTTTGCGATTCGGCACTGTGTCGCTTTAACTGACGTTGCACCCAAACAAAATTGACGTCCTTTTTTTCCCACAAATAGAGCTTTTTTTGGTGGTATTTGATCACCTCTAAGATTTGAATTTTTTGCACTATAAACAAAAAAAGAGCGACAATTTTGAAAAAAAAAAAGCAATATTTTTTACTTTTTGCTATAATAAATATCCACCAAAAATATATAAAAAAAAACGTTTTTATTTCCTCAGTTTAGGCTAATATGTATTCTTCTACATATTTTTGGTAAAAAAAACCCGCAATAAGTGTATATTGATTGGTTTGCGCAAAAGGTATAGCATCTACAAAAAAGGGGATGGATTTATGGAATTTTTATTATTATTATTTTTTTTTGGTAATGGCTGCATTCTGCGATTTTTATCGTGACTGCGACATTATGGCGGACACATCGGACCCTTTTGATACTATTTTGGGACCATTGTCATTTATAAAGCGATCAGTGCTAAAAATTTGCACTGATTGCTGTGTAAATTGCACTGGCAGTGAAGGGGTTAAACACTAGGGGGTGATGAAGGGGTTAAGTGTGTCCTAGAGAGTGATTCTAACTGTGGGGGGATGGGCTACCACTCACATGACAGCGATCACTACTCCCAATCACAGTGATCTCTGTCATGTCACAAGGCAGAACGGGGAAATGCCTTGTTTACATAGGCACTTCCCCGTTCTGCGGCTCCATGACACGATCGCCGGGAGACCGGCGGACATCGAGTCCACGGGTCCCGCGGGCACGGTCACTGCTGCCATTGTGCTGACGTATATTGGCGTGCAGTGGTCGGCAAGTGGTTAATTGAGCATGCTGAAGTTAGAAGTTGGCTGGTTACTATGCACAGCTGGACCAGATTTTGTGTGCACCAGTTTTAGTGAAACCCCCCCCCCCCCCCCCCATTTGTCCTAAATAGTCATTTTGGCTTTTCGTCTTAGAACTTTGTAACAGACAAAGCTGTACATAAGATTTTTTTGTGTGGTTCATGGTGTGCATTCTAATTATTCACAATTATACAATGTATCAAGTATCATCATTCTAGAGTTAAATAATACACTTGAGAAGGGCAGAGTGTTACAATATATCACACGCGTTTAAAGGAGGAATTGCTGACAGTAGACAAAAAGCAATAAATATGTTAAGTGTCAGTCACTTAAATTAATTTACAAAAATATCCTACTGGGGCCCTAATTAAATAAATCATTTCCAAATATCCCTAAAGCTTCTCAAAAATGGATCTCTTTTATTTTTCCGGTGGCGAGGAATGCTATTGCGAGGTCTTGGAAAGTTTCTACAATTAAATTTTGAGCTTGTTAAATCGAAATAATCCCAGATAATGATTCACGAAAAAAACTTGTCAAGCATTTTATTAGGCCGACACAAAGAATCTGAAATAAATCTGGAGTCCCTGGGTTTTGTGCCTTCAAAAAGCTCCTCCAAGACCACGTGGTGTATTTGGATTTGTAGGGTGAAATTTTCTTAGTTGTAAAAACTGGCATTATTGCTTATTTTTCAAAAAGGGGGGGGGGGGGTCTGTGGGACTTTATATGAGGAGATGACGTTGTCATCGGCCTCCATCCCTATTATTTTATACAAAAAAGAACAAGGAGGCGGGACTTTAAATGAAGTACGCGGAGGGTAAAGTGTTATGTGGCATTATAATTAACATATCTATAATATATGTAAAGGAGTAGGACATTTGTCTCATAATTCATATTCGGTAGAAAATTCATATACCACAGATATAACTGAATACCTGCATGGAGTAAGATATTAAATTAAAAACTTTATTTTGTACAACAATACATAAATAATCCAAAAAATGGATGGTACATGATACATATAAAAAAGCCCAAAATTGGATAGCACATAATTAAAATATATTTAAATACATAATGCATGAACAGAATCGACAATGACGTGGTAGGATGAAGTATGCGATTTAAACACGACATCTGTTAGCTCAACGCGTTTCGTGACTTGATGTCACTCATCAGGAGGAAGCGTGTACACATGCAAGATATCTCTGTAATGATATATTGTGCATTTCTAGTTGGTCTATTATAATAACAGATGTGACAAATATAAAAAGAAATGGGGGGGGGGGTAAAACACCCTATATGATACTTACAGGGCATTCATGTGCAAATAGTACGGTATTGAAGGTCATGAATATCCCCACATGGGGAACATCTCCTTCGGGAGCTGAGATGGTATGTTAAGTGACAGCCTGCCCACAAGGCAACCCTCCAAGGGACGGCCTATGCATCAGGCTGTGATGTGTGAGTGAACATGTGTGATCACTAAAACCATGTTCCCCATGTGGGGATATTCACGGGATCACGGGAGCACGGGATCCTGACCTCAAACCAATAGAACACCTTTGGGATGAATTAGAGCGGAGACGGTGAGCTAGTCCTTCTCGTCCAACATCAGTGCCTGACCTCACAAATGCGCTTCTGGAAAAATGGTCAAACATTTCCATAGACCAGAGATCCTCAAACTACGGCCCTCCAGCTGTTGCAGAACTACACATCCCATGAGGCATTGTAAAACTCTGACATTCACAGACATGACTAGGTATGATGGGGATTGTAGTTCCTGAACAACTGGAGGGCTATAGTTTGAAGACCCCTGCCGTAGACACACTCCTAAACCTTGTGGACAGCCTTCCCAGAAGAGTTGAAGCTGTTATATCTGTAATGGGTCGGCCAACTCAATATTGAACCCTACAGACTAATGCCCCGTACAGACGGTGGGATTTTCCGACGGAAAATGTGTGATAGGACCTTGTTGTCGAAAATTCCGACCGTGTGTAGGCTCCATCACACATTTTCCATAGGAATTCCCGACACACAAAGTTTGAGAGCCGGGTATAAAATTTTCCGACAACAAAATCCGTTGTCGGAAATTCCGATCGTGTGTACACAAATCCGACGCACAAAGTGCCACGCATGCACAGAATAAATTAAGAGACGAAAGCTATTGGGCACTGCCCCGTTTATAGTCCCGACGTACGTGTTTTACGTCACCGCGTTCAGAACGATCGGATTTTCCGACAACTTTGTGTGACCGTGTGTATGCAAGACAAGTTTGAGCCAACATCCGTCGGAAAAAATCCTAGGATTTTGTTGTCGGAAGGTCTGATCAATGTCCGACCGTGTGTACGGGGCATAAGAGTGGGATGCTATTAAAGTTCATTGGTGTGTAAAGGCAGGCGTCCCAATACGTTTGACAATATAGTGTGTGTGTGTGTGTATATATATATATATATATTTTTTTTCATTATTATTAAATTGAATATTTGAATGTATATATGCATGTAATGTGTGCATCTCTTTTTTTCTTTTTCTGGCACAATTAAAATGGATTGTACCTTTAGCACAGCTGGTGAAGTTTTAAAGAGGGGCTGAAAAATATATTAAGTTTTAATGGATTCGTAATTAAATGCTGTGTGTTCATTATGGTTTTCATCATGCCTCAGGGCTCTTCTAAAAAGACAAAATTACCCAGCGCAATCAAAAAGGAGGTAACAAGGTCCTGGGCTTCCCGCTGCCTGCGCCTGTGCGCTTGGCGGAGGTATCAGTATTCTCCTACTCATGTCTCTGTGCTTTCATGTGAACCAACCTCTCTGTCTCTCCGCTCAGCGCCTCTGTCTGTGCTCCTCTCCCTGCACTCTCCAGATTGACGTCAAGGAGAGGGAGAGAGATTTGAGGATCGCCCAATTTGTTCTGACATAAAGAGATGTTTAGCTCTCTGAGAGGTGGCACGGGCAGAGCGCCTGCCTGACATTTCAACAGGCTGTCTGCTGGGATTGCTCACTTTATGTCCCCTCACATTCCTGCTGTGTCCTACGTGAACGCTCTTGTCTTATCTTCACAGCAAGAAGGCCTACATCCCCCTGGGCTTTGGTGCTCAACACCTTGTTAGACAGGGCTTATGGCTGCATAGCTGTCTTTTGTTCTGCATTAGCGTTGCTGTGTCTGTAACGGTGGGATTTGTGTGTTTTTTTCAATTAAATGCCTTTGCAGGCTACTGGCAAACTGTAAAACATGTGGCCGGCTAGGCAGGTACAAGTTTTGTAGGGGAACTCATCTGTTGTATAAAAATAATAAAAAAGTCCTATCTAAGATAGTCATGAGGGATTTTTAGCCAATCAACTGCTTCTGCTCTGGAGATACTGAAGCAGGCCACCCCAGCATGCCCTCAAATCAGGGCCGAGACAAGGGGTGGGCAGAAGGGGGCGGCTGCCCTGGACGTTGGGGTATCATATGAGGTGGGGAGGGCGCTGCATAGAGAGTGATAATCACAAAAGGGGAATTGGCGCTGCTAAAAAAAATGCATAAAGGTCACCTAATCAGGATAACTGACAAGTAAACAAGTATCAGTGAGAAATAGATATATAAAAAACAAAATCCCTATGTGATATAAATCATATAAAACAAATGTGATGTATATAAAATAAAATGCATATGTAGCATTTAAATTGATGAAAGTTGGATTTCAATCAATTTATAAGCAAAGCTGTATGGCAAAAAATAATTTTCTAGCTTTCCGCCACCACAGCAAAAAAGCACAAAAATATGTGTAAAGGTAGGTAAATATATATAAACTTATGCCGCGTACACACGAGCGGACTTTACGGCGGACTTTGCCCGGCGGATTTTTCGACGTACTTTACGACGGACTTTGTGAATGAACGGACTTGAATACACACAATCCACCAAAGTCTGTTGAATTCGTACGTGATGACGTACGACCGGACTAAAACAAGGAAGTTCATAGCCAGTAGCCAATAGCTGCCCTAGCGTGGCTTTTTGTCCGTCGAACTAGCATACAGACGAGCGGACTTTTCGACCGGACTCGATTTCAACGGATAAATTTTAAACAAGTTTCAAATCTAAGTCCGTCCAACTTTTGAGCAAACAAAGTCCGCTGGAGCCCACACACATCGAATTGTTCGACGAAATCCAGTCCGCCGGGCAAAGTCCGCCGTAAAGTCCGCTCTTGTGTACGCGGCATTAGTCCATTGGTGAAATGATGTAAAGAACACAAAAAAGTCATATTCCCAGTGCAGTAAATATTTTCAAGTGATGTAATTTTATCTCAACTTCAGTGCAATAAACAATAAAGTCACTTGTGCTGTTTTTCAAGTGATGCGACTTTATCCTTCTCTGCAATAAATAAGGTAACTCCTCGTGCTCCCCCTTAGGTATATGCACTCACCGGAAGCCCTCACCCCTGCAGGGGTAAAGAGCACATAGTATATGCCATCTCCAGTCCTGGTATCCCTAGAACCGATGCGTTGCTTTGCTCCGGAACAAGGTGCATAAAGTGCGGTATCCACATAAAAACCAAAAACGGGCATCGTGTAAATCCAAAGAACATTTATTTGACATGAATAAAAGTTAAAAAATAGCTTTCCAAGAGCATAGAAGGTAAAAGAGCTAAGTAGTGCCCCTGAAAAATACACAGCTGTGGACAAGTTCCTGGGTCTGAGCGGCGTGCACTCCACAGACCAAAAACAGAAATCTGGAAAGGACGGAATTCACGTTTACGCGTACCAGAAGCCCTGCCTTGCACGTTTCGTCACAGGACGTTTTCTGAGGCTGCAAAGAGAGTGCCGACCTATAAGCTGGCAGGAGTACTGGAAGAGGGTGGATTTTTGTTTGGGGAGAATTGTGGCTTGCAAGGGGAATTTATGATGCTTGGGGAATTTAGTGCTCAAATTATTTTAGAGGCCAAGGAAGGGGATTTTGGCTGAAACAAAATGCTTATACATTTTGGGGAGAGGGGGCGCCATTTGGCATCTTTGCCCTGGGCATTAGATGACCATGTCCCAGGACTGCCTCAAATGCTGTTGAGTGGGAGAGGGTTTACCTGCTGTATTTAGTTGCAGCATGGCAATAAAATAAATATAATACATCTCCGGCACCCCTGTAGAAGATATGACAGAAAGTTCTCATAAAGTAAATGATTAGAAAATGGAAATGAGTAGTGACCATGGCATGTAAGCCCAGGGGCAATGTTTTTCAGAGGTACAGATATCTATCCAAGACATACTGTAAGTAGTCATGTAACATACCAGTATTCACTCAAAACTGAATCAGCAGCATTTGGTGGAGAAACTCCTTACCCCCTAAGACAGCCAGGGCCAGATTTCCACCCAGTCAACATAGGCTGTCGCCTTGGGAAGCAGGGCTACTAGGGGCAGCACACAGCCACATATTGCAGACACATTGATTCTAGAGTCCAAGCTCCAATCACGTAGACACAGCAATGAGCTGGCAGTAGATGAATTGAAATTCATCCAGTTCAGCAGGGACCAACCAAATTTTATTCCATAAAGTGAAAACAGTGCAGCGCTAAGAATCAAATGTTGAGTATTGACATATCAACATACCGTGATATACAAAATAAATTGTGATTAGCATATACAAAAAACTGCAACACCATCCTCTGATTGATAGTGTCTCTAAATTGTCAGGTCACCTGAGGCCAGGTGACAGGTGCACCCCGTTGGGGTCAGGAGTGCACTGCTGAGGTAGTGGACCCTATGGCTGGCTGCTGCGGATGGAGCTCTGGGTGGTTCAGGAAAGCAGGTAATCTAGAGCACCAACAGGGATCACACTGGGAGCTAGGGCAGGAGATTTCCCAGGGTACAGAATCTAAGAGCAGTCTGGCTCCAGGTCGCAGCCCCCAAAGTCTCCAAGCTCACGCTCATGGTAGACTACTGGAGGATAGAAAGGAAGCAACAGACCGGGACAACAAGGATAGTCAGGAGATAAGCCAAAAGGTCAGGGCAACAAGCTGATAGGGATAGTCAAAGAACATGCCAAAGGTCTGGATATGAAGCATATGAGGACAGTCAAGAACAAGTCAAGGTCAGTAAACAGGATCAGACGTAGGACACACAGCAATGAGCCCACGGAAGCCAAACACACAATATTGATCAACAAGGCTTGGCTTGCAGTGCACAGGTTAGGATAGTGTTCCTAATTAGAGGCTGGGTTGGAGCCATGCTTGAAGGAAGATTACTTAAGCATACAGGTGAACAGCAACTGGCCTCTAAGCTGAACACAACAGAAAGGTGAGCAAACAGACATGAACACTACTGCAGAGTCATGACATAAATAAAGTGCACTGTGCAAATTGTAAATCAACATTGGTGGTATAGTCCCATTGGTGATTAAAACATTAATCCATTAGAATATATTGATGGGAAGGAATCCAGAAGTGTAGCACTAAATGAGTCACCACTGTGGGTGCATCCACCACCCAGGGGAGAAGAAGGTAGCATCTATCAGGCATGTGATATCAAAGCTCTGGATAGCGAGTGGTGCAATTCCTCCTCCTCAGCTGAGGCACATCATGCAACCTTGACCCGGCATGTTAGAATATTATGGATCAGCATGGCAATGTCACAGATGGTAAAAAACATCCTTCCACCACAAAACCGTTTAGTAGGTTTATGGTTAACAGCATCCATAGAAAACAACAGAAAGCCTCCACATAGTGAAAAACCGTATGGTTATTTAGAATAAAAAGGCTTCACATAGATTACAAGATGTGTTGCATCAAGTAAAAAATCTCTGTGATCACAAAAGCATAAAATGCAAAAAGGCGCAATGGCATGGAAAGGACTCAGCAAACCCGATGCGTTTCGTCTACAAAGACTTCAACTGGCCATTTACAATCAAGAGAAGTCGCTCTTATGACCCACTGTTCTTGAAGAGCTTGTTGGAAAATTTAGCTGCAATTTATTTATTTTACGTATTTATCAAAGGGAGTTATATAGCACCATCAATTTACACAGTGCTTTACGTACAGTATTTATATTGTACATTCACATTAGTCCCTGCACTCCAGGAGCTTACAATCTAAAGTTCCTAACTTACATTCATACATGCACATATTAGGGCCAATTTAGACAGGAGTCAAGTAACCCACCAGCATGTCTTTGGAGTGTGAGAGGAAACCCACCCAGGCACAGAAGGAACATGCAAACTCTAGACAGGTAGTGTCATGGTTGGGATTCGAGCCAACAACCCCAGTGCTTCAATCAGTGTATTCTAACAGCGGAGGAGTCCCTGCTTTCACAATACAATAAATCAGCAGGGAGGATTCCCCTATCCACCTTGCTTATGTGGACAGGGGAATCAGTTCAGGAATCGTGCCAGTATAGCCCTGTATCGCCAGCCTAACAATAGCAGAGATAACAAGCCAGTAATGAGAATAAGCACAGACAAGCTAACTACAAACCAAGTCCAAACAATTCACAAGAATACTCCAGGACATAAACAGAAAGGCTAACTTGTTATTGAGGCTCATGCTGAACGTCCAGCTGTCTACTTAAGCTTTAATGAATAGGGCAAATGTGTACTACAGAGATCTGAGCTGCAGTGCAAAGTAACGACCAGCAGATGGTGAAGGATCAAGGTGTATGGTTACAAGTGTATATAATTCTGACGATTCACCCATTCTAGATTGGTATACCTAGAATAGAACTTCTAGTAATGTAGAGTGACAGTTTCCCTCCTCTGTTAGGAGTCAGTTCTAGGTGGAATGAAGCAGAATGGGCAGAATTTTTTCAGCCTCTCCATCCTCAGAAATGGCTTGCCTGGTTTGGCTATTGTGGCCATAGAGATACGGACCAAAATTTGGCCGGTTTAACCTATGGTTAGGCTTGTTGTCCTGAAATCGATTTAACAATTGACATCGGTACAACTAGTCTGTTGATTTTTTTTTTTTGTACTATCGCTGCCACTGGCTATAGCTGCAGTGATTATTATATTCAGACATGGGGGAAACCTCCAGCTGTCAGAATCCAATAGCGCACCGGGAGAGACTGACTGTGTTGATAGGGGAATCGAGTGATTTCCTTTCCTTCAACTCATGGTTGAAGGAAAGAAAATTGCATAATGTATGGCAATTTTAATGCCCCGTACACACGGTCGGACATTGATCGAACATTCCGACAACAAAATCCATGGATTTTTTCCGACAGATGTTGGCTCAAACTTGTCTTGCATACACACGGTCACACAAAGTTGTCGGAAAATCCGATCGTTCTGAACGCGGTGACGTAAAACACGTACGTCGGGACTATAAATGGGGCAGTAGCCAATAGCTTTCATCTCTTTATTTATTCTGAGCATGCATGGCACTTTGTGCGTCGGATTGGTGTACACACGATCGAAAATTCCGACAACGGATTTTGTTGTCGGAAAATTTAAAGCCTGCTCTCAAACTTTGTGTTTCGGAAAATCTGATGGAAAATGTGTGATGGAGCCCACACACGGTCGGAATTTCCGACAACAAGGTCCTATCACACATTTTCCGTCGGAAAATCCGACCGTGTGTACAGGGCATTACAGTTGGGTTGACACAAGACAGTTGTCCTGGGGTGGCAGCAAACCTGACCAATTGCTGCAGGTATTGCTCAATTAGCTCTTCTGCTTATGGACATTGAACTTTGTGTGGACCACCTTATGTTCACACACGGAAAGTGACCTGATTTCGTTTTTTTTTTTTTCATTTTAGCATATTGTTTTTTATTGTTTTCTAATAAACAACACATTAAACAAAGATTATGTTTCCATATTTAAATAAAGAATACATTCCTTAGTTCTTTCTGCAACCTTTTCACTTTTTGACAAAAGAGACACATAATTAGCATACCAACAGTAACCAGGCTTCTTAAATTTGTGCCAATTATGTATTCCGTTATGCGTGACTTCAGTCAAAAGGTAATTGGTTTGCTGTTACATGACATTTCAAATCATCTCTTGAAATTACATCAAAAGGCTGGCCTGTTTTGTTTTGATTGGGGAACAATCAATTTGATAAGTGGTAATGCAGCTCATTGTTTCATATTAATTAGACTAATTGCAGAGCATTAGCCTGTGAATCAGACAGAGCGTGCTGGAGACGAAGGCTCTGGCCTTCGCTGGGCATTGGATATTGCTGGTTACACTTGCTTGCACTTTCTGATGTTAGTTAGGCATGTTAGTGCCCTAATTTGTTCCTGCCAAGGTCATGAAATCCTTTCTTCAAATGGATGTCACACATCAGCTGAAAGTTGAAATCAGGCTTTCTGTGGGAGGGGCTGCTTGTCAGCTGATGGGTGGAAAGAGGAGGTAGTTAGGTGAGTTGGCTTGTCAAAAGACTATAAAGCTGGCCATACATTATAAAGTTTTTCTGTACAGTTTCTATACAATCTCCTTTAGATTTACCTTCAACTATGTAGTGCAAGGGCCTACAAATTGAAAGTTTTGTTTGGGTTTAACCTCATATCATAGTATATGGTTTTTGGTAAATCTAAATAAAAACTGTACAATAATGCCGTGTACACACGAGCGGACTTCTCGTCCACCAGAACTCCGAAGGACTTTTCGACGGAGTTCCAACGAAACTGACTTGCCTACACACGATCACACCGAGTCCGATCATTTCAAACGTGATGACGTACGACCGGACTAGAATAAGGAAGTCCATAGCCAGTAGCCAATAGCTGCCCTTGCGTCCTTTTTTGTCTGTCGGACTAGCATACAGGCAAACTGATTTTTTGATCGGACTCGAGTCTGTCGGAAAGATTTGAAACATGTTCTATTTCTAGGTCCATCGGAATTTTCGACAGAAAAGGTCCGATGAAGGTCCTATGAAGCCCACACACGATCGGAATGTTCCGTCGGACCTTTTCTGTCGGACAGTCCGCTCATGTGTAATGTGTGCATAAGATTGTATAATGCATGACCAGCTTTACTCTCACCTCTTCTGTGGTCCAGCACCAGGCCACCCGTCCAGCGTGTGACCATCTGCACTTCCGGGTAGACCTTGAGTGCGGACACCACAACTAATCAAGAAACTGCTCTCCTGATCAGAACTGCTGCCATTTAGAAGATGGCTCCTGATCAGTGCTGGATTTTGAGCAACACTTTGCTTTGCCCCCTGCTGCAAAGATCATGGGCATCCAATATTGTGTTTCGGTCTTGATCCTTGCGCACAGAGATTTCTCTAGATACTCAGAATATTTTGATGATTTTATGTATTGTAGATGATATATTTAAAGTCTTTGCAATTTTACATTGAGGAACATTATTCTGAAAATTGTTCAACAATTTTTAGATGCAGCTTTTCATAGACTGGTGAACCTCTGCCCATCTTTACTTTTGAGACATTCTGACTCTCTAAGATGCCCTTTTTATACCCAGTCATGTTACTGACCTTCGCCAATTAACCTAATTAGTTGTAAAATGTTTTTCCAGCTCTTTCTTGTTAGTATCACTTACTTTGACAGCTTTTTTGTTGCACTGTCCCATTTGTTTAGACCTGTTGCTGCCATTATTTTTTTCTTACAATTATACATTTTCTCAGTTTAAACATTTGATATGTTTTCTGTTTTCCATTGTGAATAAAGTATGAGTTTATGAGATTTGCAAATCATTGCATTCTGTTTTTATGTAGATTTTATACAGCGTTCCAACTTTTTTGGAATTGGGGTTGTAGCACCGCCGTTTGCTAGGACTCTTCCCCTAGATTTAGTACTCGGGAACAGAAATATTAAGCCCTCTCATTGTTTTGTTGTATGATAAAAATTTGTTTTAAAAATTTGTTTTATCTTGTAAGCATTTATTCCTATTGCCGTTTTAGCCTTGGTGTATGTGTGACATTGCCGAAAGGGCCGTTGTCATCCCGATTCAGGAGACCCATACATCAGCGACTCCTTTGGGGGTAAGTGCTACACAGGATTTACCCTGCAGCAAAGATTAGGAATTTGGCGACTGAAGTCCAGCTGTGGAAACATTATGTTGCTTCTTTACAGTATTAAGCCTAGTACACAGGGGCCGAATGTCGTCCAGCATCGGCCAATTCAATAGAAATCGTTCAACATTCGGTCCACGTGTATGGCAGGCGATCTGACAGAAACTGGTGTTTAGCCGGCTTCTGTCGAAGGGTCATGACTGGCTCCTGATCAGCTGGAGCACTGACTGAAGTGCTCTGGCGGGGGGCACCCCCTGTCAGAACACAATAGCACAGCAGGGGAGATCGTTGTACTAACATTGGATTGTTAGTACAGCGGCTCCGAGCTGAGCTGTCAGTTTTTTTTCGTTAAAATCGCTGGGTTGAACAAAAAAGACTAAAAGTGTGTAATACTGTAGGATTTAGTGAACTGGAATAGGCCACAGGAACTGGTCATGGTGGCAGGTATCATTTTTTGGGGTGGGGGCAGATGACATTAGCAGGTTTTTATAGTCATTGGTAATCCAAGTCCGTTTAATTTGAATGAAAGTGAGTTGATCCACACTCTCAGGCGGATTCATAACAAAACCTCGTAATGAAATTAAGGGCCTTTCAATCAGAACAGTGCAAGTCAAGCTGTAGCGCAAGTCAAAAGCTGCGGCACATATTGTGCAAGCTCTGGCACAAGCTGTGACTGTATAGCATGACCACTCTGAGATAGAAAAGACAGACATGCTCAATGATAGATGCTTTTTCCAAATAAGTTGCGCCAGTCCAAACTATATTTTAGGACTTGGCAGCCCCACTTTTATTGAACAAACGGAAAGTTCACATACACATCAGTTGCCCATGCAGGGGTTTCGACCCTCCACAGGAAAAGTCAACTGAAAACGCAGAGTCATCTAGCTTCTTTGTCAGCAACACCACTGCTCTTCTTACCAGTCCCTCTGTCTGTGTTGCCCAGTTCTGGTTCACTTGGCTCGCTTAGCCTCTAGTAGCAGCTCCCTGCCCCTTGGCCCACCCCTAGCCTCTGGACACAGGATTAAAGGTTCTGTCCCACCCAAGACGTTTAAGAATCTTCAAGCTCCAGGCCCCAATCCGGAACTACAGAATCCGGAAATTATAAAAACACAGCCTGGAACTTCACATTAAGCCCTAATACAAATCCTGTGTCATTTTCTCCTACATTTCCATAGACCAGGCCCTCGTACTTGTCACAATGGTTAGACCGGTGTTTCTCAACTTCAGTCCCCAAGGCGCCCCAATAGGTCATGTTTTCAGGATTTCCCTCGGGTGAAACGGCTGTGGTAATTACTGAGGCAGTGAAACTGATCAAATCACCTGTGAAAAATAATGGAGAGCCTGAAAACATGACCTGTTGGGGCTCCTTGAGGACTGGAGTTGAGAAACACTGGGTTAGACCAACCTTCACTTTGTCCTGCAGAACCTGCTTGCCACTTACTGCATCCACCTACAGAACCTCTACCTCTCACTTTAGGCCTGCCTGATACTGTATTCCTAACAAAAGAGATTGCCTACGTTTAATAACAGCTACTATTAGATTGTAAGCTCTTATGAGCAGGGCCTTCTTAACCCTCTTATATTTTATTGATTTGTAACTGTACTGCCTCCCTTTATATTGTAAAGCGCTGCATAAACCGTTGGCACCATATAAACCCTGTATAATAATAATGGCAACAAATATGTGGTTCTTTGGTACGCACTACTTAACCACACAAGTACAGTATGTAATGACGTGATGCAAACAAAGGTCAGCTTTGCCCGCTCTTCTTCCTACTCCAACACACACTGACACACAGCAAATAAACATTTTCTAGTGAGGGGGCTGCCACATAATAAAGCACCAATTTTTGGCCCTTCTAAGACAGTTGACCTAGGTCCAAAGGCCAGGTAGTGCATTATGGTTACTAAGAATTTGGTCTGGGGGATTTCCACCTTAACTGTAAACATGCAGGACCCACTGCACTTATGTCCCCTCTTAAAATAAAAAGTAATTCAGTTTGTATTGTTTGGTTATGTATATGGAGAGCTACAAATGCATATAGCTAATACAAAATAAAGTTACTTGTAGTGTTATTTGCTAATGGTGATGTGATCTACTAATATGTGTAAAGTGTAAATTTTAATAAAAGACCTGCTATGTCTCTAGAAGTGAATAAAGTATTGTCGGAAATACGTATATAGTTATATATAAAAACAGCAAGGGAATTGCTGGAGACTGGATTCTGTGCTCATGTTTGTTTATAGAGGCCTCCGATAACTACTCAATGACTAATATTATTAAGTCAATATAGGCAGAAGCTTAGTTATTATTCACTTATCGGGCTGAGAGAATTGATCCAACACGTAGATTAAAAAATCCTTATCAATGAATCAAATATATTTATTTTAAAAATTAAACAGTACACTAAAAGGTTTATGTAAAGTAGAGCTTAGTTTTGGATAGAGTGAGGAAGGCTGACAACCACAGTTTTAGTGTTGGCTGTGTTTCTGTTGGAAAGGTTCCCAGTCACTCCCCATCCAATTTGACCAGATATGGGACATTCAAAAGGCAATTTAGAGAGGAACCTTTATGCTTCAGCAGTAAAACAAGATAAATAAAACAGTAAAACAGCTCAACTGGTCAAAGCAGTTTACCTACCTGTCATCAAGAATGTACTTGCAGGCAGTTGATGACTGATGAGGCCACCAGTACACACAATTAAAATGAAATGTATCTAAATGTCTATCGAAGGGAAGGGAGCCAAAGCTGACACCCTGCCTAGAGCCCCATTCTACCCTAATCCATCTCTGCATCTGACATTTGTCACCAGGACACTAGACAAGGTAAGTATATCTACAGAGATTTAGTGTTGAGGGTTTGAGTAGAGTTGAAGGTTAAGGTTGGAAGTTAGGGACTTAACTATTAGATTAAGTTTTAGGGTTTAGGTTATGGCCATACTAAAGTGTGACACCTTTTAATATATTTATAGTGTTGTACTCACCATGTTATGTTTTGTGACTGATTTTTGCCTGGAAATGCATAGCACCCCAATACCACTTGAAGGTAAAGAACAAAGAGAAGCACACCGCTAAAGGCAAAATCAGGTGCAGGATGGATCACAGGTGCAGACCTCGGCTCACCACTGTGGAAGACAAGGAATTGGTCGCACACTGGAACTCCAAATTATCTTATTATTAATATTATCTTATTATTATTATTATTGTTCACAAGCAAGCTATCACTCGTGTATTGCCTGTATCTGTTTGACCCTTTTGGCAATAAAGATGACATTGAGATAATTTGGAGTTCCAGTGTGCGACCAATTCCTTGTCTTGTACCACTTGAAGGTGGTTCTAGACCCCCAGCTGGCATAGTGGTCTAGCATTTCATTTCCAGGCAGAATACCTGACTCTTTTAGGTATGTAAATATTTGAGCACCAGTAACCTTAAGACAGTTCAACAGTTATAGGACCAACAAAATTAGGGAAATTGGAAACAGGGCACAAGACACCCAAATATACCAAAACATGCAGACTCTGTATCACTACTCACAGTCAATACAGAAAAATGACATTTTCGGCTAGACAAGCATCCTGCAATTTTCAGACTGTAGAGGATCAACAGTCTGAAAACCACCCCAAAACCGTTCCCAAACCGCCCCAAAGATGCTGCTTGCAGGACTTTTCCGAATATCCCGCAAGTGCACTGCCCCAGTGTGAAAGCACTCATTGTAATGGATAGGAGGCAGTTTTCAGGTGCTTTACACGTGCTATTTCTAGCGCTTAAACACCTGAAAACTGCCCCAGTGTGAAAGGGGTCTAAATGCCTTTTTCTCAGAGTAAAAATGCTTCCAGCTCTCCCACTCCCGTGTTCTTTGCCCGCAGAGTTAAATAACAGTCACACCCTCTTACACAAGTGTCCCCACATAGACTTGTATTGCAGAAGGGGGTGAGGCATGTCTGACAAGGTCTGATATTTTTACTAAGAGCACTGGAACTAATTCTGATGTCTACTGGACTACACAAATCTATTTAAACTGCTAGAACAACTGATATAACAGGAAAGCGAAGGCAAGACTAGGGAAACTGAAGTCCGATTGAATGAATATCTACTGAATTTCTGTAACTAGGGCTTCAAGTTTTAAGTGTTCGTTTAACAGTTACACTAAAGCCTCATACACACGATCAGATTTTCTGCAGACAAAACCTCAGACTTTTGTCCAAAGGCGTGTGCCTGGATTTTTTCTTGCATACAAACGGCAAGGAATTGCAGGCCAACAAACACGAACGTAGTGACGTACAGCATGTTTTTTCAGCTCTTTATCGCCACCCTTTGGGCTCCTTCTGCTAATTTCATGTTAGTAGAAGTTTGGTAAGTGTTGATTCGCACTTTTCATTTCGTGCTTTTCAGTTCGTTTCTGAACGGCCGTTCGTCAACCAGACATGTTGCCGAATCGGAGGAGATAATGTGTTATTTAATATTGGCCTTGGAGTTATTGCTTTGACCCAAGTCCAGTCCAGGAAGAGGAGGATTTCTTGGACCAAAAATTGCTTGCTTTATTAATCGTGACCAATTATGTCATATGCCTTTGCTGCGGGAGCTCCAGGAGAATAACCCAGATGATTTTCAGAGTTATCTCCGGGTGAAGGACCCCTGCTTTCACCAACTCTTGGCATTGCTGACCCCCTATATTAAGAAGCAGGACACATGCATGAGGCTTTTATTTTATTTTTTGGTTGAATAATAATGATTGATGTGTTATATTTTCTATATTTTTGGATGCATAGAATGCACTTTTTGGTTAAGTTCTATTGGCAGATAGCATGTCTAATTTTATTTGTTTTCTTTTTTTAATGCACAATGAAAAAATTGTGGAGAATAATACTTGGCTATGTGTTTTACTTCAAATGACAGTTTGGGAGTAGGCAGTTACATTTAAAAAATACAATGTAAAATTAACAAGGGACGCCAACATAGTTGTATCTTTGATCTTAAAAACTACGGGATAATGGTGTTGTGGTAACTTGCCCCCCCCCCCCCCCCCCCAAAAAAAGCATATTAATATTATTCTTGGTATCACTAGAAAAAAAAAGCCTTTGAAAATTTGTTTGCAATAACTCCATCAGAATCACCAGCAAAGCAGCTTCATTATTATCCCAATAAAGAAGAAGAGAATGTGCGCTGTATTTCGAGATTTCATAATTTGCCACGTCGCGAATGTTAACTCTCCATTATGAATGCTGGTTTACAAGACCGACCGCTTCTGGCTCGTCCTTGCTTCCGGGCATGTGTGTTTGTACTTTGGATTTTTGTCCGACGGAGTTGTGTACACACGCTCGGAAAATCCGACAACACACATTTGTCAGTGGAAAATTTTAAAACCTGCTAGCCAACATTTGTCCCATGCATGACACGCAGGATCACGTAAAAATTATGCACACAAAGTCATGAGCAGGAATGCTATTTCTTGATACGCGAAGTGTGAATGGGACCTTAATGTTCTTGAGCGAAAGTGGAATTTCAAGCTATACCTAACTAATCTTAAAAATGCTGTCACGTCATAGGTGTGCCAGGTATGCCTGGGCACCCACCAGAGGTGGGGGACTCGAGTCACATGACTTGACTCGAGCCGGACTCGAGTCACCTGTTTGAGGACTTGCGACTTGCTTGACAAAATTAAATAAATGACTCGACTTGACTTTGACTTGCCACTAATGACTTGCGACTTGACTTTGACTTGGGATATTTGACTTGCAATGACTTGGCACCACCAGTGCTGTGTCTTGGCCTAGGCAAAATATGCCAAGAAAAAAGCACTAAGCAGTTTTGTTAATGTTGAAAATGAAACAAAACCTTTCCTGAAAACTGACTTTTAACTAATTTTAAGGATGGAAATGGGGTAGATCAGTATTTTGACTTAATTTGTGACTTGACCAAAATAAATGACTTGACTTGACTTGCTTGACTTCTAGCAGAGACTCGACTTGACTTGCTTGCTTTTCGCCACAGTAACTTGGGACTTGCTTATGACTTGAAGGTTAAGACTTGAGACTTGCTTGTGACTTGCACATGTGTGACTTACCCCCATGTCTGGCACACACTAATCACCCCGTATGGTGCAAATTCCCCCTGCTGCCCAGGCCCCCATGTCACACACCTCCCCAGCTTAGACTCCAGAGAAAGGGACTGGTGAATCTCTGTACTCAGTCCCTTTCTGTGTCTCAAAAGTGAGACATGAGGGGTCTGTTTAGTCCAGGGGTCTCAAACTGGCGGCCCTCCAGCTGATGCAAAACTACAAGTCCCATCATGCCTCTGCCCGTGGGAGTCGTGCTTGGAACTGTCAGCCTTGTACAGCTTCATGGGACTTGTAGTTTCCCAACAGCTGGAGGGCCACCAGTTTGAGACCCCTAGTTTAGACCCTTGATATTTTACCAATGGTGCTCCTAATTTTTTTTTTTTTTTAAATTGTAATGAATAATTAAAACATTTGTTAAATATAATCTAAAAATAAAATGATAAAACCAGGAGAGGCGCATGCGCGGTGGCGTCCAAGATGGCCGCTCAGACCGGGAGCTCCTCTGACCTAGCGTCCACCACAGCTGCAGCCTAAGCCCTCGTCCCGGCCCAGCACACGTATCTGCCGACCGGGGACACTTCCCGCTACTGCCAGATGTCTTTGAATCCTGCCCGGAGGAATCTCATTACCGCACTGAATGAATCCACAGCGTGGACCGGCCATCCCAAAATGGTGGCTGTCCCCTCACAAGGCCTGCCCTGTCTGTCTGACTCCATCGCAGACCAGGATCAAGAAGCTCTTCCGTCCTCTCAATCCTCTGCTGCCACAGTGAGTACTCTCCCTGGGGCCCCCTCACCCGCATCCACCGAATCTCTTATAGGGAGGACACTAGGAGGGGGAGCTCTCACCTCTCAGCAGGACCTGCTACACAGCCCGGATCCATGGCACACACAGGCCAGGGATTCCTCCCTCCCCCTACTGACTTTCCCTCCATGATGGTCGCATTCTCTCAGATGCTCTCAAAAGGCTTTTCCCAAACAGCAGCACAGATCACATCCTCCATAAACGCCGATATGCAGCAGATTGGTGCCAGGATTGAAGTGATCGTGCAAAAATCTGACCAAGCGATTTTGAGAATTAACCAAAATACTGCTAGAATCCAGGATCTCCAGGACCAACTGGAATCTGCCACCTCTAAAATAGACGACCTTGAGAACAGGTCGAGACGTTACAACTTCCGCATTAGGGGGCTCCCCAAATCCGTTAAGGACACCCACATGGCAGTCCATCGTATGGAGCTTGACAGAGCCCACAGGGCACTACAACCCCCTCGCCCTGACGGTCTGCAAAGGGACATCATTGTGAAACCGCATTTCTAAGCGGTTAAGGAAGAGGTGATGAAACTTTCCAGGTCGGCTGAGAAGCTGACGATCCAGGGGCACCAGATTCAGATCTTCGCGGATCTATCCCCATACACAGTACAAAAACGACGGGCCCTGAAACCGCTACTGCAAGTCCTGGCAGGCAAAGAGATCACCTATAGATGGGCCTTCCCGCTGCGATTAAACTTCTCCTACCGCAACAAACCATATAGCTTCTCTTCCTTCCAGAACGGGGAACAACTTCTTCTACACCTCGGATTGATTACTCAGGAAATTCCACATATCTCTTCTCCTCGAGGAGCATTGTCTGTCAAAAGATCATCACCCACCAGCCCAGTGTCTTCAGAATGGCAGAAACAACTTCCCAAACGATCAAAAGAATCCTTTCCCCCATGACCAGGAATGCGGTCTGTACAGAACCTGTCTACGGTCTTCATTTTGGACTGCGTCAGTGACCTGTCTACTGCCATATTAATGGTGACTTTCTTCACCTCAGTACTCCCCGGGATTATTTGAAGGATTCTTACGGGTTTAACTTTCATTATATTTTTTTATTTACTTTTCAGGGACTCATGATCATTCCCATTGTATGCTAGCAGGGCTTAGTCTGCAAAATTTTTATACCGTCACAGGTTTGCTAAGAGGCGGCATTGACCGTAGTGGTTGTAGTGCGCCTCCCTATGGCTCCGATAGTTGAACTCTAGGTCTTTCTCCTATCGGACCCAGACTCTCTCGACCCTCGGGTCGTAGTGCACTTCTTTTGGGTACCGGCCCAGGCAGGGATGGGTCCCTCCCTGGTCCGCGGGGGTTGGGGTTACTACTGTATGATACACTATCTAATGACTTGTCTTTTCACTCCTCTCTCTATCTCTATATTCTTGCTCTTTTTCATTCTCCTCTCCTCCCCCCACAGTATCCATTTTGGCCGCCAAACGGAAAATCTCGTGGATCATGTCACAGGAACAAATAGTGCCGAAACTGCGGGAAGGGATCTGAGAACCCTGGGCCATATATGTCAGGATTCCACTTTACCTGGGCCACCTACTGTTGTAGGGGGTAGTCCAGTGAGTCCACACTCCTTCTCCACATACCCCACCCCACCTCCTTCCCTCTCCTCCCCTCTTACTTCTTTCTTTATACTCTTTCCTTTCTCTTCTTTCTTCGCACTATCTATCATCAGATACTGGACTTACAGGGTGTAGACCATTCTATGGGCTCCACATAGATTGTCCTCAACGGTTTGTTTGGTTACCCAGCACAGGGGACAGCCAATCACTCTTACTCATCTAACCAAGAAAATGGTACTGTTGGTTCCATCCCGGGGGTTGCAACGCCTGGGGAACTTCCCGGCGGGGGTGTCCTCCGGGGGGAGCCGATGGGTGATAGCAGGGTGTCCCACCCGGGAGGGGTCCTTGAGCTATCTCACTCCACAGTGTGTTCCCATTGGGGTGGGGTGATGATCTCGGGGGGGCTTCGCTGCTGAAATTCCTCGCCGGCTGATCATTGTCTTTGGTAGAGTGTTTGGGTTACCGGCCAAACTGAGCAACTGGCGCGGGGGGACGGAGCGTCACGCCCCCTCCTGCCCGGTGACTCATCAAATCCTGAGGGAACCCTCTTTAGGTGACTTATCACACAATATACATTACAATGGCTGTACTTGGGGACCCGCTACACCCTGAGATTTACTGTTCTCCCTAGTTCGAATTTTTATCTTCCCTAGGGTTATTAGTATTTTTCTCTCCTTTTCTCGCTAGTTCGGGCCTCCCAGTTACGAAAGAGGGAGGTTCCTAGTTAGAAATACAGTGTTACGTCTGTAAGTGTACCAGTGCCTTATTGTTATATTACCCTTGTAAGAGATATTTCGTTGATCCAATGTCTTTACCTCTTTTGACTGCCTTAGTCAATGAGGAGTTCTGTAATGTCTGATATGTCATTGCTCTACATTGCAAAAATTTCAATAAAAATATTGAACAGAAAAAAAAAAAGAAAAGATAAAACCAAAAAACTACTGGCACCATCCACTGCTCTACTGACACCGTCCACTGCCCTACTGACACTGTCAATGTTTGAAAACATTTTAAAATGTATTTATAAGAGTGTATGTGTCAGTGTGTGTGTGTGTATAGACGTATGTAAATATGTTTGAGCTTTAGGGTGCAAACCCTAATGGAATAAGCTGCGCACACCTATGTGTCACGTACCTGGTTGGAGGCCAAATTGCTGAGAGGGCTCCCCTTGCGGCTAAGTGCAGAACACTCCTGGAGGTGGTACAGGGAATACAGTGCCCAAAGAAGCACGGGTTGGCAGTTGTAGTAGTCTGCAGAGCTGATCACCGGATGGCAGCAGGAGCAAGCAGAATGTGCTGCAGGACAGGTGTCCTTAGTGGTTTCCAGGCATACTTGGCAGCAGAGTCATACATGGTGGATCAGTCAGTAGCATAGGCAGGTAGCAGAAACTGGAACAAGCCGGGGTCATACACGGGTAGACAGCTAATAGCAGATTCGTTGGGCCAAGCTGAGGTCAAACACAGTTGATAAAGCAGAAGTGAAGTCAGTAGTTCAAGCCAGGGGTCAGAGCCAGGAATCAAGATGAAGTCAGAAGGCAACCCGGGTCAGTAACAGGAAGTCTAAGATCAGGATACACAGGGCACAGGAACATGGGGGGGCTGATGACAATCCAGCAATTTTGCCACAGGATTTGGAATCACAGCAATTCCTCCCTGGATTCAAAATCATGAACTGTGAATGGAGCCTTACAGAAAATCCACTAAGGTCTGTTTCCATCTAAACTGAAACATTAACCCAAAGTGGTTTCAGGATAACTGCAAGCTCATCTGTGAATTATTACCGCTTTACTCACAGAGGCAAGGGAGTGAAGGAAAGATATGTGCTGTCCAGGGGAGGATAACATGAAAACCTGCGTCTTTAAGTTCATTGGTGCACGCAAAGCACGGTAATTGTCAGCGTCCACTGGCCTATATAAATAGTTCAGTGGACGCTGGCAATTACCGTGCTTTGCATGCACCGATGCGCCGTTATGGACACAGATTCGCCATTGCGTGCCATTCGCATATTTGCCAGGTCTTCTCGGAATTCTTCCCTGACAAATGCTCCCTCCACCATCCTAACACCTATGCTGACTAACCTGTGTAAGAAAGATGTAGATACTTACCTATTTTCAGGCCGCTATTTTCAGGTGTTAGGAGGGGTGAGGGAGCATTTTTAAAGTGCTTCTAAATCTGAAGCCTTAAGGTTTTTTGCCTTAATGCATTTTATGCATTAAAGAGGAACTGCAGCCTGCTCACATAATTTGTAATAAAAACATGTTTGCCATTCTAAAGCTTCCCTCCAACCACTTTGCATTTTTATTTTATATATACTGTGATTCTGTACATGCCAAATATGCTGCATAAATCTCCCTCCACTGAGTCTGGCTGCAACCATTTTAACTGTGGGCAGCTGAAGTTGCTGCCTGTTCACTTCCTGGATTTACAGACACACAGAGGCACACCTCCAGCTCTGCAGCTCTCATTGGCCATCTTATGACTCATCCCCCCTCCCTTCCTGGGAAACTCTCACGAGAGTGAGAGAGAGAGAGCTGTGTATGATGTCATAAGCCTAGGCTTTTTACCAGACAAGAAACAGGAAGTGGGCTGTATAAGGTATTTACTGGCAGGAAAAATCATGTTTTACTATTCAAAGTTAAAACAACAAGGGCAGAAAATGTAATAGATAGAAAGATGAAGAAAATAGAAAGATGATATAAAGATGCTGGCTGTTTCCATCTTGCTTGTGGGCATGTGAAGCCCACAAGCATTGATTTTCCGGGATGCGGTGAATGCTGTTCATTCACAGCTTAATCACGCGCATGCTGTGCTGCAGCTGCCCCCTAGACCCCCTTTTACTTACCTGAGCCCGATCCGTTCCAGCGAAGTGCATAAGTGCAGCGGCTCCCACCACTGTCTCTCTCCTCATTGAACAGATTGATAGTTGTGGATTGCTCCCACTGCTGTCAATCCGGCAACACAGGAGTGGGGGGGATGGGGCAGAGTCCCAATGTCTGTGTCAATGGACGCAGCAGCAGGACTCGGGAGTGAACAAGCACTGGCACCCAATGAAGGGGAGGGGCCTGGATCGCCGGAGGGGGGGGGGCCCAGAAGAAGAGGATCGGGGCTGCTCTGCGCAAAACCATTACATAGAGCAGGTAAGTATAGACATTATTGTTATTTTTATTTTTTTTTAAAGTGTTATGTACAGCTTGGAATTTTACTTTAATACAGATTCTTTTTTCCTAATACTCAAATAATAGCAAAGCTTTTTTTTATTGTTTTATTATTTTGTGTGATGCATCAGGAATTTTTCTTTTATTCCAAAAAAAAATCTAGCTGCCCTTTAAGCACAGCTTTTGACTTCATCTTGTATCATTGTATTTAATGTATTCATCTATTGCAAACCGAGAAACACCAGATGCATCCCTCTATTATCTTTGCTAATCACCACAAATACACTTTATAGAGGGACAAAAATGCTAACCGGAAAATAAAAATGACAACAATAAATTGCAGTTGCCTATTTTCTTTTGGTAATTTGCTTTTCAGATAACTTTTTGGGGTTTTGCATTTGAAGCGAATTAACAGCCAGAGGTCTTTTCAGAGTGGAGTATAAGTGCCGGTTCCGCCTCCCTGAGCACACGCCGTAGACAGCTTTGTTAAAATTCCGGCCCACACCTCCGCTGTCACTACTCGTTCTAGTGCAGGCAAGTTCCCTTTTGAAGTGGAGCAAATCTTTGCTCAGTTAAGCAAGCGTCAGTCAGATGCAAGCTTGGCTGGCAGCCCAGGGTTGTTAGAATTTTTCATGCTACACCTGAATAAGATATTGACGAGACATTGTTACCGAAACTAAATAAAGAAACACAAGATAAATATAATTAAATTGTCATAAGACTGACAGAATAATTTAAAGACTAAATCCTACATTGTCAATGTATTTCTAAAAAGTTTTTATTTATTTATTTTTTTAGTTCAGCTAGGGTTTTCCAAAGCTGCCGCTCCTACTGACGAGGCACAGCTCTGTTATATATATATATATATATATATATATATATATATATATATATATCACAGAACAATTTTATATGCTTTCAAAATTCATAAAAGCGGTATTAAGCCCAAAAGCCAAAATATATTATATTGCAGCTCAGTAATTCTTAGATATGATGGCTGCATTAGTTTTATTTTTTAGGCTTTCTTTCCTCTATGGCCAGTAAGTCTGTTGTTTTTCAACAGCACAAGCTCTCCTGGAAATGTAACAGTCAGAGTGTTGAGACAAACCAATTACCACTGACAGCTTTGCTTACAATGATCAGCTTTTATTTAACTATGTAAAAACTTTATCCCAAAAGAAAAAAGAAAAGAAAACGAATGCAGTTACCACTGCTAATGATCGGTAAGCTGCAATATACCATATTTATCGGCGTATAACATGTACTTAAAATAGGGGGAAAATCATATGTGCGTGTTATACGCCGACATATGCTGCCACCGGGGGGAAGGAGGGAACGAGCGCTGCCGAAATGGAGCCGGATCTCCTGTGTACTCAGCTCAGCTCGCAGTCACACTCAGTCCCGCCCCCTGGACATCTCCTAGCATTGATGTCCGGGCATTGATGTTTGGGCATTGGACCGGCGTTATGTCCATCATAGGATCTGGTCCAAGGGGCGGGACTGGGCTTGACACCAAGCCAAGTACACAGGAGATCCGGCTCTATTTCGGCAGCGCTCATCCCCTCCTTCCCCTCGCTGGCAGCCTATATTTCGACAAGGCTGCAGATGGACACTGAGCAAAGCTGCAGGTGGGCACTGATTAGACTGCAGATGGGCACTGATTAGACTGCATATGGGCACAGATCAGGCTGCAGATGGGCACAGATTAGGCTGCACTGAAGCTGCAGATGGGCACCAATCAGGCTGCATTGATGCTCACTGACCATTATTTTGCTTCAAAGTGGTTTATTTTTAAAAAAAAGTTTTTTTTTTCCTGAAACTTCTCTCTTAAATTGGGGTGCGTGTTATACGCCGATAAATATGGTATACAATTTTTGGCTTTGGGTTTAATTTCACTTTAAGTGTTATTTATTTATTAATTTTTATTTGTGTTGACTCGTTTTTTGTTTTCTTTTTATATATATAATCTGTATTTTTGACACATAGAATACAACATAGCCAACAATGCCTCATTGATGAGGATTTGCAAATATGGAAACAGAAATAAATGCTTCGGCATGTCTGACTGCAAAAACATAAGATACAAAGGGGAATGGTTAGGGAAACTTGGGAAGGGGGAAAGCATATAAAGCAACATTTCTAAGGAGGGTATCCCCTAAGCGAACCTGAGTAAGTACGAGATCCGTGCTAAAGATCAACTCCATAAACTCCAGGGCACCCCCCCCCATGAGGCAGCCGCAAGGGGACCCGACCGGCTACACCCCCAAAGGGAGGGACCAACAAGGCCTCCATCAAACCTCCATCCAGGGGTGCAGCCGCACAGGCCGGTACCCGGACTACCCAGGGCGGGGGCCCTGCTAAAGCAATGGGATTATAGGTCAAGTACCTCACCCAGTGCAACATACAATATATGACAAGAACTGGAACTGAAATAAAAGCACATCATATAGTATAAAAATAAAAGGGATTAAGTGAAAAAGAGAAAAATAAATAAAATAATATAATTTAGTCTTGTCTAGTCGCCCCCATGAACCGGAAAGTGGAAAGAAAGCACCAACAGCGCAAAGGACTGTAAAAATTGGGTTCAGGCATCACAGTTAGTAGGCACTCTGAGCGAGGGTTCTGCCAGCTCCAACAATGCAACCTCCAGGCTGAGTGGCACTGGGTCTGGGTCAGCGGTGTCCTTCTGCCAAGGTGCCCAGATATTAGTAAACCGCTCAAATCTATCTTTACACGTCATCTTTACACATCTATCTTTACACCCACTCCTCTGCCTCCTTAATCTCATCTACCTTCTTGAGCCACTCAGCTATAGTGGGCACCTGTGGACATTCCCAGTAGAGAGGTGTTGTGTTACACTATGTGATTTATTATGCTCTGTGTCTTTAAGATTTGTTCCCTCTGTCTATCTGAACTCTTTCTCTTACCGTAGTTCTGTATATTCTCCTCCCCTTCCTCTCTCTGATTCATTGTGCACAGTATACCTCATTGCTGTAACATCTTACATGTGGCTTACAACTGCAACGTTTTTCTACCTATGAATATCCATCATTAAACGGAACATTCGAGAGGATTCATCGTCTGTCTTTCCATACAGTGAGTTATTCATTGAGTTAAGCTGCCTGAATTGATGCAAGGGATAAATAGATCACCAGGTCATGTAAGCTCTATGTGAAGCTGAGGATAACATTTATAGCCTTGTAGTTGAGTCAGAACAGTAGAAAAACGGAGTTCCACAGCCTAATTACAAGATTTCTGCATTCAGTACTGTTACAGACAAGATTTACTGCCCTCATTGCAAGAAAGAATGAGACAGCAGAATCTTCATAACCTGAGACCAGGCTGCAGGGTGTCATATTACAGCACACAGATCCTGCCTGCTTATCACTGAGACATTCTCTGCCTGTGTCAGCCATGAGTCACCACAGCTCTCAATGTGAATACACAGCCACTCCAACACAAGACACTGAGCCAACTGACTTACCCAAACGCTCAGTCAAACCCACCTGGAAAGTGATGGAGAATTATGAAGCCTTAAGAACTGAATTGTTTAATAGCTTGAAGCTAATTTGGGACAGGATTGCCTTTGAATCAAATACAGTGTCTGTTGAAGGTGAATTACTGACACTACAGGGCGCCATTAACCACTTGAGCCCCGGACCATTATGCTGCCTAAGGACCAGAGGTCTTTTTCCAATTTGGCACTGCGTCGCTTTAACTGCTAATTGCGCGGTCATGCAATGCTGTACCCAAACGAAATTTGTGTCCTTTTCTTCCCACAAATAGAGCTTTCTTTTGATGGTATTTGATCACCTCTGCGGTTTTTATTTTTTGCGCTATAAACGGAAAAAGACCGAAAATTTTGAAAAAAAATGATATTTTCTACTTTTTGTTATAAAAAAAATCCAATAAACTAAATTTTAGTCATACATTTAGGCCAAAATGTATTCGGCCACATGTCTTTGGTAAAAAAAAATGTCAATAAGCGTATATTTATTGGTTTGCGCAAAAGTTATAGCGTCTACAAACTAGGGTACATTTTCTGGAATTTACACAGCTTTTAGTTTATGACTGCCTATGTCATTTCTTGAGGTGCTAAAATGGCAGGGCAGTACAAAACCCCCCCAAATGACCCCATTTTGGAAAGTAGACACCCCAAGGAAATTGCTGAGAGGCATGTTGAACCCATTGAATATTTATTTTTTTTGTCCCAAGTGATTGAAAAATGACAAAAAAAAAAAAAATATTTACAAAAAGTCGTCACTAAATGATATATTGCTCACACAGGCCATGGGCCTATGTGGAATTGCACCCCAAAATACATTTAGCTGCTTCTCCTGAGTATGGGGATACCACATGTGTGGGACTTTTTGGGAGCCTAGCCGCGTACGGGGCCCCGAAAACCAATCACCGCCTTCAGGATTTCTAAGGGTGTAAATTTTTGCTTTCACTCTTCACTGCCTATCACAGTTTCGGAGGCCATGGAATGCCCAGGTGGCACAAAACCCCCCAAAATGACCCCATTTTGGAAAGTAGACACCCCAAGCTATTTGCTGAGAGGCATATTGAGTCCATGGAATATTTTATATTTTGACACAAGTTGCGGGAAAGTGACACTTTTTTATTTTTTATTTTTTTTTTTTCATAAAGTTGTCACTAAATGATATATTGCTCACACAGGCCATGGGCATATGTGGAATTGCACCCCAAAATACATTTAGCTGCTTCTCCTGAGTATGGGGATACCACATGTGTGGGACTTTTTGGGAGCCTAGCCGCGTACTGGACCCCGAAAACCAATCACTGCCTTCAGGATTTCTAAGGGTGAAAATTTTTGATTTCACTCTTTACTGCCTATCACAGTTTCGGAGGCCATGGAATGCCCAGGTGGCACAAAACCCCCCCAAATGACCCCATTTTGGAAAGTAGACACCCCAAGCTATTTGCTGAAAGGCATGGTGAGTATTTTGCAGCTCTCATTTGTTTTTGAAAATGAAGAAAGACAAGAAAAAACATTTTTTTTTTTCTTTTTTCAATTTTCAAAACTTTGTGACAAAAAGTGAGGTCTGCAAAATACTCACTATACCTCTCAGCAAATAGCTTGGGGTGTCTACTTTCCAAAATGGGGTCATTTGGGGGGGTTTTGTGCCACCTGGGCATTCCATGGCCTCCGAAACTGTGATAGGCAGTGAAGAGTGAAATCAAAAATTCACGCCCTTAGAAAGCCTGAAGGCGGTGCTTGGTTTTCGGGGTCCCGTACGCGGCTAGGCTCCCAAAAAGTCTCACACATGTGGTATCCCCGTACTCAGGAGAAGCAGCAGAATGTATTTTGGGGTGTAATTTCACATATTTCCATGGCATGTTTGAGCAATATATCATTTAGTGACAACTTTGTGCAAAAAAAAAAAAAAAAAAATTGTCTCTTTCCCGCAACTTGTGTCGCAATATAAAATATTCCATGGACTCGACATGCCTCTCAGCAAATAGCTTGGGGTGTCTACTTTCCAAAATGGGGTCATTTGGGGGGTTTTGAACTGTCCTGGCATTTTATGCACAACATTTAGAAGCTTATGTCACACATCACCCACTCTTCTAACCACTTGAAGACAAAGCCCTTTCTGACACTTATTGTTTACATGAAAAAGTTTTTTTTTTTTTGCAAAAAAATTACTTTGAACCCCCAAACATTATATATTTTTTTAAAGCAAATGCCCTACAGATTAAAATGGTGGGTGTTTCATTTTTTTTTTTCACACAGTAATTGCGCAGCGATTTTTCAAACGCATTTTTTGGGGAAAAAACACACTTTTTTTAATTTTAATGCACTAAAACACGCTATATTGCCCAAATGTTTGATGAAATAAAAAAGATGATCTTAGGCCGAGTACATGGATACCAAACATGACATGCTTTAAAATTGCGCACAAACGTGCAGTGGCAACAAAATAAATACATGTTTAAAAGCCTTCAAAAGCCTTTACAGGTTACCACTTTAGATTTACAGAGGAGGTCTACTGGAAAAATTACTGCACTCGATCTGGCCTTCGCGGTGATACCTCACATGCATGGTGCAATTGCTGTTTACATTTGACGACAGACCGCCGCTTGCGTTCGCCTTAGCGCGAGAGCAGGGGGCGACAGGGGTGTTTTTTTTTTTTTTTTTTTTTTCTTTATTATTTTTTTGCTTTTTTAATCTTACTTTTAAACTGTTCCTTTCATATTTTTTTTTTTAATCATTTTTATTGTTATCTCGGGGAATGTAAATATCCCCTATGATAGCAATAGGTAGTGACAGGTACTCTTTTTTGAAAAAATTGTGGTCTATTAGACCCTAGATCTCTCCTCTGCCCTCAAAGCATCTGACCACACCAAGATCGGTGTGATAAAATGCTTCCCCAATTTCCCAATGGCGCTATTTACATCCGGCGAAATCTAAGTCATAAAATGCTCGTAGCTTCCGGTTTCTTAGGCCATAGAGATGTTTGGAGCCACTCTGGTCTCTGATCAGCTCTATGGTCAGCTGGCTGAATCACCGGCTGCATTCTCAGGTTCCCTGTTGAGACAGGAGAGCCAGAGAAAAACACGGAAGACGGTGGGGGGGGGGGCATTCCCTCCCACGGCTTGTAAAAGCAGTCTAGAGGCTAATTAGCCGCTAGGATTGCTTTTACATGAAAGCCGACCGCTGGCTGAAAAGAATGATACCAAGATGATACCTAAACCTGCAGGCATCATTCTGGTATAACCACTCAAAGTCGTGAATGGCGTACCTGAAGACAAAAAAATGGTTAACAATGGTTAACAATAAAGCACAGTAAAGTGTCAATAATTACACACCTGAAAAACAAACATGATAAAACATAATAACAATAACAATAACAATAAAACATTGCAGAATAGAATACAGTAAAAAAGAGCAGAACAATAGAGAGAGAGAATAGAGAGAGAGAGAACAATAAAACAACAACTATTTTTTTTTATTTCATATTTTTTTTTTTTTTTACACTTTTTTTGTAACTAACTTTTATAACTGTAACCGGTTCCAGGTTCGGGTCTCTCAAAATGCGATGGCATCTTGGGAGACCCTGTGAAAGTGTGCCTAGTCTGTGCAATGCTGTACCCTACGCTAATACTCAACTAGTGCATGGTAGCGTTCAAAACATTCACCAATGCAAAGACCAGGATTGTCAGGACAGGAGGGACAATAATAGCGGGTGTCACGCCTATATCCGCGCTTGCTGCAGACACAACATCTTTTTTGGGGGGGTTCGTTGGGTAGGGGTACTCGGGAGGACATAAAAATGCCTCTCATGCAGCCGACTGCATTTGGTTGGGGATGTGAATGGGGGAAGTACGGGCGCTGCAGAAGCGGTGGGTTCCCAATTAGGATTGGCGAATGCAGCAGGAAGGGCACTATGGGCACGACGGGCCTGTGTTTGTCTTTTTGGTGGCAGCAGGACACTACTTGTGCTTGCCACCTCACCAGCTTGAACTGCACTTATGGGACTCGCCACGTCACCACGTGTTACTGCAGTGCTGGTTTGACTACGACCGGGGTGTACTAGGCCGCTGGCGCTTGCCAGTTCACCAAAACGCTACCAAAAAACTGTTAGCGATCGCAGGGATCAGGCCTGACTCTGCGAACGCTGCAGTTATGCGTTTAGTGTTTTGTAAGTGACAGTGATCGATCGATACTGCACTTGGGTGGGCTGGGCGGAGGCACAAAACGCAGGTGCTAGCAGGTATCTGGGCTGATTCCGCTAACACTGCGTTTTTGGGAACCCTAAACTGCTGGGGACGCTAGTATAGATCTGATCGGATCAGATATTGATCCGATCAGATACTATACCACTAAGGGAGGCGCATGCTGCGTGCGTGGGTGTTAGCGGTACTGGCGCTAATCTGACGCTGCCTGGGGCGACGCATATCACCGCCGGGCGATCGGGGGGCTAAACCTTTATTCGGTAATAAACGGCGGGTGCCCTGACACTATAAAAAATAAACGAACTAACCAGCGTCAACCGTAACGGTTATACGGTGATCAGTGGTGAAAGGGTTAACTAGGGGGCAATCAAGAGGTTAAAACATTTATTAGGTAGTATATGGGGGTCCCTGACGCTATAAAACGCTGACGGCGAACCTAAATATTTACCTCACTAACTAGCGTCACCAGCAACACTAATACAGCAATCAGAAAAATGATCGCTTAGTGACACTGGTGACAGGGGGTGATCAAGGGGTTAAAACTTTATTAGGGGGGGTTAGGGGGGTACCCTAGACCTAAAGGGGGGTAATACTCACTGTCCCAACACAGTAACTGTCACAAACTGACACTATGCAGTAATCAGAAAAAAAAAAAAAACTGCTGGTGTCAGTTTGTGACAGGGGGGGGGGGTGATTGGGGGGGGGATCGGGGGGCGATCGGGGGGGGGATCGGGGTGTTTTGTGTGCCTGGCATGTTCTACTGTGTGTGTGTGTGTTGGTGCACTCACATAGATGTCGTCTCTCCTCGGGCCGGAACGGAAAATACCGACCCGAGGGGAGATGACATCACTTCCTTTGCTGCTGTTTAGCATACAGCAGCAAAGGAGTGTTCTCATTGGCCGGCGGCGATCGCGAGGGGGGGGCCACGAACGGATGGTCTCCCCCTCATCACCGATCGCCGCTGGACAAAAGACGACCGCCTCGGGCACTGGGGGGGGGGGTCCGATCGGACCCCCCACCCGCGGAAGGCAAATCACGTACCCTGTACGTGATTTTGCCTGTCCGTGCCACTTTGCCGACGTACATCGGCGTGAGGCGGTCGTCAAGTGGTTAAACAACTCTCTATCTCTTATGAGCTCTATCAGCTTACCAGTGACAAGTTCATTAATGTCTTACAAAATATGAACACAGAACTTTCACTCGAGGAATTAAAGAATTTCAAGGCTCTTAATCTGGAAAGAGACAGTCTTATCCAGCAAACCAAATTAAAGGCAGAAGCAAAGTTAAAGCTGATACAGGACACTGCATCTCACAGATCTGTTTCCACCAGACATTCTAAAAGGTCTTCTAGAAGTCATAGTTCAAGATACTCAACACTCAGTGAGCGACTTATTAGTGCCCGCGCTGAAGCGGAAGCCAGCAAGGTGCAGGTCGCATATGCAGAAAAGAGAGCAGAATTGGAAGCTCAAACAGCACGTCAAAGAGCAGAGTTGGAAAGGGAGTCAGTGCTTCAGACCGCACGTCAAAGAGCAGAGTTGGAAGCTCACACCGCACGTCAAAGAGCAGAGTTGGAAGCTCACACAGCACGTCAAAGAGCAACTATAGAAATCTTAAATGAACAGTGTAAACATGACGCAGCTATGGCAAGGCTAAGAGTTTTAGAACAAGCTATCAGTGCAGACGAAGGTGCAAGTGAGAAAGACAGCATCAACCTAAACATAGCAGATATGGAAGATCCCCTCAAACGCACTAAAGACTATGTCCTAAGCCACTGCAGTATACACTCCATTGTCTCCAATGCTCCTGGCAACTTAGAAACTCCTTCACAGCTCCAAGTTAAAGAGGTTCCAGCAACTTCCTGCATGCAAAATCACTCCAATGCATTTCCTGCCTGCCTACCTAACCTTCCTTCTTATGTCACAGAGCATCAGAGCAAGCTGCAAGCAAGTCATCAATTTCCTGTCATCGGTACAGCATTGAATAAACGTACCATTGGAACAACCGACTTCAAGCAAGCAACTCACCTGAACGCATCTGCTGCACCATATTTACCTGTGTCCTTTAACAATAATGTCAAAGATAGTGCAATCAGCACCGTTCAGCCAACAGCATCTCACATAAAGGCAGAGACAACTGAGACATCAGAGTTTGTGAGGTACATACTTCGCAGAGAGCTCGCAAAGACTGGTCTTACAAGTTTTGATGACCAACCTGAGAACTACAGAAGTTGGAAATGTGCTTTCAGAACTGCAATCAGCGATCTTGGCATTACAGCGGCTCAAGAATTGGATCTCCTGATTAGATGGCTTGGTCCTCTATCTGCTGCACGTGTTAAGCCATTAAGATCAGTTTTCATGGACAATCCTACAGCAGGCCTCACAGCTGCATGGGAGCGACTAGAGCAAAGTTATGGCAGTCCAGAAGCTATAGAAAATGCCTTGTGTGTGAGTGACCTTCTCCTTGAGCTTCAGCTAGCCAAGGAAGACCCAAAACTACCCGGACTCAGTTACCTTGACACTGCAAGAGGGGTAAACCCAATTGCCTCCAAGCTCCCGTATGGTGTACAAGAGAAATGGTCTGCACTAGGATCATCATACAAAAAAGAGAACAAGGTTTCCTTCCCACCATTCTCTTTCTTCTGCAACTTCATCAGGAGAATCGCAGAGACCAAGAATGATCCAAGTTTTTCCTACGGTGAGTACAGTCTCTTCTCACCATTTCCTAAGAGTACCAGTCTTCAGGGCAACTATAGAAGCCGTAGAGGCCCAGTATCCGTGAAAAAGACTGACATCCTTCCCACTCCTACCACAGTTGTTACCACGGACAGACAGAGTAGGAAGATTGAAAACCCTAACAGAGAGTGTCCCATTCACAAGAAGCCACACCCCCTCAAAAAATGTATCAGCTTTAGGAAAAAGCCTCTTGAAGAGCGTAAGGAGCTTTTAAAGACATTTAGGGTATGTTTCAGGTGCTGTGCTTCTACCGAACATTTTGCAAGGGACTGTAATGTATCCATCAAGTGCATAGAGTGTGGCTCCGAAGAGCATGTGCAAGCCCTACATCCGCTTGAGCCCAGCTCTGCACAACCTGCTAACTCTCCTCCCAGGTTAACGCATGGCGGGGAGAATACAGACCAAGTGCCTAATTCTACCATCATTTCTTCATCCTGCACTGAAGTTTGTGGAGAAGACCGCTGCGATAAGTCCTGTGCTAAAATATGCTTGGTGAACATATACCACAAGGACCAACCAGAAAAGACTCTAAAGGCCTATGCTATCTTAGACGATCAGAGCAATAGATCGCTTGCAAAATCAGAACTGTTTAATCTATTTGAAATAAAAGGCGAAGCTCATCCTTACACCTTGGGTACCTGTAGTGGAACTACAGAGGTTTCTGGAAGAAGGGCTCATGGACTCATGGTATCTTCTCTCAAAGGTAACTTGCAATTACCTCTACCTACTCTTGTCGAGTGCAATCAGATACCCGCTAACAGGGAAGAAATCCCTACTCCAGCTGCTGCTTTCCATCACCCTCACCTGAAGGTAATAGCAAATGAGATACCGCCGCTTGACAAAGATGCTCAGATCCTTCTTCTTTTAGGAAGAGACATTCTAAGAGTTCACAAGGTACACAAACAAGTCAGTGGACCCCCAGATGCCCCATTTGCTCAGCGAATGGATCTAGGGTGGGTCATCATAGGCAACGTCTGTATAGGCAAAATGAAAAGACCTACCAACATTTCGTCATTCAAGACAAATGTTCTGCCAAATGGCCGAAACACTTACTTTGAGCCATGCCCACATCACTACTGGGTGAAAGAGAAGATAGCCAGCCATAGATGGCAACATGGTATCTCAGGTAACACAAGCCCTTTCTCCTGCCACGATGATGACTTCGGCTCTACAGTGTTTAATACAACCAGTGAAGATGACATACTGGCTCCTTCAATGGAAGACAAAGAATTCATCAAGGTAATGGACAATGAGTTCTTTCAAGACGACTCCAATAACTGGGTAGCACCCCTACCTTTTCGTCTCCCAAGAGAGAGACTGCCCAACAACTTGCAACAGGCCATCAGTAGATTCTCCTCCTTAAAACGAAACTTAAGCAGGAAACCAGAGATGCAAAGACACTTTGTCGACTTTATGCAAAATATATTTGACAGAGATCATGCAGAGCCTGCACCCCCACTAAAGGAGGGAGAAGAATGCTGGTACCTACCATCCTTTGGCGTGTATCACCCACGTAAACCAGACCAAATCAAAGTTGTCTTTGATTCCAGTGCTCAGCATGAAGGTGTTTCTCTCAACAACATGCTCCTTACAGGGCCTAACTTGAACAACAGTCTAATAGGAGTCTTGATTCGCTTCAGACAAGAACCTGTAGCAGTTATGGCAGACATTCAACAGATGTTTCACTGCTTCATTGTCAGAGAAGACAACAGAAACTACTTCAGGTTTCTATGGCACAAAGACAATGACATCCACAAGGAAGTTATAGACTTTCGAATGAAGGTACATGTCTTTGGTAACAGTCCTTCTCCTGCAGTGGCAACTTATGGGCTAAGGAGAACAGCTCAGACTGGAGAAGAAGAATATGGATCTGATGCTCGTCAGTTTGTTGAAAGAAACTTCTACGTTGATGACGCACTCAAGTCTTTTCCAACCGCTAAAGAAGCGATTGATCTCCTCACCAGAACAAAGGAGATGCTGGCTACAGCAAACCTTAGACTGCACAAGATTATATCCAACAGCCAGGAACTTATGAATGCCTTTCACTCTGAGGACTATGCCACCAGTCTAAAAAACCTTGATTTGGGTACAGATGTGCCTCCTGTACAGCGAAGTCTGGGTTTGTTGTGGAACATCGAACAAGACACATTCACCTTCCAAGTGTCAACTTGTGACAAACCCTTCACTAAGAGAGGAGTCCTGTCGGTGGTGAATAGCATCTATGACCCACTCGGTTTCTTTGCTCCAGTTACCATTCAAGGTAAGATTCTGCTAAGACAGTTATCTACTGAGAACATAGACTGGGATACTCCCTTACCTAGTGAGAATCAACACAAGTGGGAAAGGTGGAGACATTCTTTGAAGTCACTAGAAAAACTTCAGATTTCCCGTTGCTATGTTCCAGGTTCTATTTCAACTACAAAGAAGAAAGGGGGGTTGGGGTATGAATACCCCTGGGATTTTTATGGTGCTTTTCAAAATTTTTTGGTAGGTCAGTAGGAAAATAGATTAACCTCAAAAAGAGAAAAAGACACTGTATGCAAATTGCCAAACTGACTAATAAACTTCTTATTCAAAATCTTTAATGGTTACGAATAATAACAAAACAATCATCTAAAAACATGCACAATCTTGAACAAACATAGTCAGATAGTGAAATAATTTAAAATTTGAAACCACTTTGCGATACCAATCTCAACATGTTTCGCTCAATAACTGAGCTTCATCAGGAGTTTTTTGGTACAGATGTGGCATACTATAAATAAAAAGAAGAAGAGAAAACAAGACAAAATATAAATACAATGCTTACAAAACACTTAAAGATATTAATTTATCAAAAAAGTAGAATACATTAAGTAATGCTGAAAAAACATCAACTGATGTATATACATTTGCATACAGACAATATATATGGGTGAATCTCCCATATTACCTACAAGTCTATAACAATAACAATCTGATCAGTATGAGCAAAGGATTATAATTTTTGTATATACTAGTGTATTCATTAGTTTCCAAGTCCACAAAAGGAAGGAACACCAATGTGGACATAGGAAAAGTATAAACAACATAAAAGAAATGGATGAAAGAAGTAGGGGTTTGCTTACCAAAGCCAAAACAGATTCAAAGATGAATAGTAGACAAACAAGTTGTGAACGTATATAAAGTGCCGTGGCTCAAATGCCAATCAAAAGGATGCGTCTCACCCGTCTAAGGCCTCCCAAACCGTTTTTTGGTCCACAGAGGGGCCCAAGTGTAGAGTAACTGAAAATTGAATATTACAAAGAAGTAATGAAATATTTCTGAGCGATTGGACTAATAGCGGGGAAACAAGACAGTTAGTGAAGTAGAGCAGTGAGAAGTTTAAAAATTACCTTCTAGGTTGAATCAAGGGTAAATGAACAGAAGCATAAAGGAGGGCAACGCTCCAGTTTCACCACAAGGTGGCAATCCAAATAGACAACCCTTGAGAGTCAGATCAGAAGATCCAAGTGTATGCTGCCCCAGTAAACTACAAGAAATAAAACAATAAAACAATTACTCTAGAGAACATTGTCTATATTGACAATGCCATTGAATCGATCATCGAAAAGGAGTATAACCCCCTTTAGATGAACAGCTTAGCTTACCTGAGAGGTGGGGTGGATGTGTACGGAAGGGGAGAGCGGCATATACCTCCCCTAGCAGCCTCAGAGCCACTGTCAGAAGATAGCGGCTAAAGAGCCGAACTATATAGGCCCCTCCATCCCGGTGGCGTCTGACGTCACCATCGGGATGCGGACGTATTGTGAGGCCCCTCCCCCAGGCTCCATGTGGCCAATGGGTGACAAAAGAGCGAGACCGGATGCCATCCAGGGTCTGTCCTATCCTAAACTGACGTCTGCACTTCCGTCACTTATTTCGACGGTGTGAGTAGGCGCATGCGCACGCCGGGAACGAACGTCATTCGAGCCCTGTTGCCGCGCAGGCGCACTACAAGCCGGAAGAAGGGCTAAATGATCACGGCCCTGGGAGTTATAAGATATTTGTCAGGGGCAGAACAAGAAGGCAAATGGCGGTCCGCCATGTTGACTGAGGGAAAAAGAATGGGAAAGAAAAAAAAGTGTATGAAAAAATGTGTATGAAAAAAAACATTTAACAGTAATTAATGTTTAAAAAATAATAATAAATAACCAGCAGGTTACCAAAACCTGTCTGATGTATTTAATGCCAATGAATTGTCCCAATTTACAGGATCAGAGAAAAAATAAAATAAAAAAATGAAATGAATAAGAATGGGAGTAAAGAATGAAAAAAATTAAAAATGAAAAATTAGAGTAAGGGGGAATATCTCGCTAAATTGGCCACCGGGCACATGTATCCTAAAAGGGGAGTTTGATACCTCTAGGGCCCCCAGGGGGGGGGGTGATTGATTACTCACTCCACACCCTAAGTGCCCGTGGCGTCCGTGCGGACCAAAACAAGAAACGGAACTGAGGAAGGACCTCCATAATGACGGGGAGACGATAAATATTTAATATCATTTTGTCCAAGGGTATATATGTATTGAAGAGAGAAAAAACCATCTACATCTGTGTTGGCTTGGAAGGGAGACCCCACTCTATATGAAGACAACCCGGAAATAACCACATACAAAAAACATATAAAGTATACAAAAATTGTGTAGTGAAATTGTGTATTATACAATCTTAACAAGTTTGAAGAGCAAAACCAAACAAAAATAAATATAGAATGAAATAGACAAGGGCAGTTAAATCTGATGGACTAAAGAAATGGTTTGAAACTCAACGCATCATTGAGGCCTGGAGGTTTTAAAGCGGACAGGGTGTGTATCCACCGGGTCTCGCGTTGCAAGAGT
The DNA here is from genome assembly GCA_037952835.1 of Lithobates septentrionalis. Lineage (NCBI taxonomy): Eukaryota > Metazoa > Chordata > Amphibia > Anura > Ranidae > Lithobates > Lithobates septentrionalis. The sequence continues at coordinate 2,148,685 of JBBDGP010001667.1, read as the reverse complement.
ATTTTATCATAGTTCCCCCCACGCTCCCCTGGGGGGACATATTCCAACGCAAAAAAGTGCATTTTGTTACTGTCAAAGTCATGATGCAAGCCCATATGTCTACTAATGGGCGTCTCCATTTTCTTTTTTAGAACCAGGGATACATGGTCCCTGATCCTGCAAAAAAAGGGACGTTTAGTTTTGCCTATATAGAATCCATGGCATTCACACATCATGATGTATACAATCCCAATGGATTGACACGTCACGGAAAAATTAGGTTTAAAGTGACGGCCATTGGGGAGCATAATGCCTCTCGCAGAGTGGATAAATCTGCAAAAGGGGCATTTATGACAAGGTCTACACCCCTTGCGGGATTCTGTTTTTGATTGTGCAGTGCTGTCGTAATGGCTGTGTACTAAAGTATCCTTCAGAGATCTGGATCTTCTAAACGTGATCTCCGGGTAGGATTTTAAATGCTTGGATACTTTCTCGTCTCCCATTAGGAGGTACCAATGTTTTTGAATGATCTCACGAACTTGCTTTTGTTGGCCTGAAAATCTGGTGATTAGTCTAACACTGGAATCTGTCTTATTAGGTCTGGCTTGATGTATAAGTAGGGATCTCTTTTGGCTCTTGGCTTTTAAATAGGCCCTTTTCAAACACTTTTTGCTATAGCCTCGTTGGCTCAAACGAGACTGCAATAGTTTGGCTTGGTATTCAAAATCTGATTCAGTGCTGCAATTGCGTCTTATCCTGAGATATTGCCCATAGGGTAAATTATTGATCAATGGGACGGGATGTGAGCTTGTGGCATGTAATACCGTATTACCCGCCGAGGGTTTTCGGTATAAGGTGGTTCCAATATTGCCTTCATCGTCTACTAGTATTTGAACATCTAAAAAGGTCAACTGATGTTGGTTCATTTCAAAAGTAAATTTCAAATTGTATCTGTTGACCTTCAGACTCTCAAGGAAGGCAAGAAGGTTGGATTTGCTACCCTGCCAGATAAAAAAGACGTCATCGATGAATCGCTTCCATGTTAGGACATGCTCAAAAAACGCCTGCATGTCCTCCCTGAAAAACAGCTCACGCTCCCACCCCCCCAGATACAGGTTGGCATAGGCTGGGGCACATTTCGTCCCCATCGCCACTCCCTGTATCTGGAGGTAGTGGGAGCCCCCGAACAAGAAAACATTATTGGACAAAATAAAAAACAAAAGATCCAAGATGAATCGGTTATAGTCCACCGAGGCATCCGGATCCTCAGATAAGAAGCCCCCCACAACTTCCACCCCCAGTTCATGAGGGATAGAATTGTAGAGGGCTTCCACATCTAGAGCCACTAGCCAAGAGCCAGGGGGTATGGCGACCCCGTCCAGTGCGCGGAGGAGGTCCCCCGTGTCCTGAAGGTAAGACGTCAGACCCTCCACATGGGGCCTCAGGAAGTCATCCACTAATTTGCTTGCCATCTCCGTAAGGGACCCATTTCCCGACACAATGGGTCTGCCTGGAGGCATCTTGGGGTTTTTATGTATTTTTGGAAGGGCGTACAAAGTTGGGGTACGTGGTGCACTTACATTGAGGAATTCGTAAGTGTTTTTTGTGATTAAACCTTTATGGTAGGCCGAGCCTATCAGATGCTTATATCGGGTAGTTATAAGGGCTAGATGGCTGGGGGAGACCTTCCGATACCACTGGTTGTTCCTGACTATGGCCGCAACCATGGTCTCATAGTGCGCTTTGTCCATAATGACCAGGTTCCCTCCCTTATCAGAAGGTTTGATCACTATGTCCTTGTTGTTCTGTAGGAGTTTGAGGGCCTCTAGTTGGGGAGCAGATAGGTTCGATCTGGATATATTCTTCCATTTGGTTTGAGAGATTTCATTAGTAACCTGTCTGGTGAATGCCCACACATTGGGGTTGCCCTGAAGGGTCGGGAAAGTGCGAGATTTAGGCTTGTATTCCCTAGGTCTAGATGGAAGACGTGGCAAAAGGGAGGATGAGGAGGATGGAGGTGGGGGAGGGGGGGGTCTGGGCCAGTCAGGAGAGAGTCCGCCTCCAATAAATCACTCTCCTCCAGACCACCCTCCTCCCACAGCTCCATCAACTCCTCTAAGGCTTTAATATCTGCAATGGTCATATCGCGCCAGGCCGGATCCCCAAGGGACCGGTCATTAGAAGATGGACTTGATTTGTCAAAAATTATCTTAAACATCAGCCTTCGTGAAAAGAGATTGATATCCTTAATCAATTCAAATTGGTCGACCCTCTGCGTAGGGCAGAAGGTCAAACCTAATTTGAGAACTGATATTTGTTCAGCTGAAAGAGTATGGGAAGATAAATTAATCAGTTCGAAATTATCCGCGTCCCTTTCGCCAATATCTCCAAAGGCCCTGCCTTTTTGACGTCCGTCACTGGTTGAGCAAATATCGGTGCTGGACGAAAATCCGCATGTGTGGGTGCAGAAATAATGTTACTTACTTGCAGCTTGGGAGACAAGGGGAGAGAGGGAGTGTTCGTGGAGGGGGTGCTCATATATGTTTCTGGGTGACTCGGTGCGCAGGTGGACGAACCTTTTGCCGAGCTGGCTCGTGTAGCCATTGGGGCTTTCGTATGCGGAGTGCGCTTTACTGTGCCCGTGTTGGTGTGGTCCTTCACGCCCTTTGTTGTCTCCTGACTGTTGGAGCTTCTGGTACTCTGTGCCTGGGAGGAGGAAGCAGAGGAGATAGATGAATCTGATTCATTTGGTTCCCCCCCTTGTTGTCTAAAGCTGCGTGTTTGGTAGGTACGTCTCTTTGCTTTGCTATTTCTTTGCCCCCAATGGTAGGCTTGATTGTTGTCATAAGCAAGTTTGTCCCTCACAAATTTTTTCTCCTTAGTTTTTAGAACTTCAGTGACATACCCCTCTAGGTCTGTTTTTAGGGTACCCTCTCGCGTGGAGAAGAGGTCACTAGTGGTGATAGCTTGATTCTCACCATATAGCTTTTCAATCTCTCTGTCTACCAAACTGAGTTCCTTGGAGTATTCTCCACAGAGAAGCTCCATCATTTTAAATGAACAAGCCTGTAGGTTTTCTTCCCATTCTTTCCGGAAATCTATATCTACATTGCCACTAGAGGGGAAAATCTGAATTCTGAGCCCCCACGGGACAACGCGGTCCTCAATATATTTGAGGAAGTACCATTTATTCCAGAAAACTCTGGATTTTTTCTCGAGCATCCTCTGGAGTCTCGAGAAAAAGCGGTCCATGGTCAAACCCCCCATAGAGGCATTTTGAGACCTATGAATATGATTCATAAGACCATCAAAAGCACTCCCACAATAATTAGTCATTGTTCCCTCCAGCTGATAGATAGTATCCACCAAAGAATCAGGCCTATATAGATGTACTGGGGGTATCCAAAAGAATGAATTAGCCCCAAATTACAGATACACAATACACACAAATATCTGTGTTTCCAAGAACAAAAAACTAAAAATATATTAATGGTTTTCCAAGTTGCAAATCATGATAGATAAGATTAACAAAAATGCCCTAATGGCAAAAAAATAATTCCATAAAGAAAAAATAGTTCCATAAAGGAAAAAAGGGGGTAATGGTTGGGGACTGTCCCTGCCCTCTAACAAATACTTCTTGTTCTATTTCAACTGTTTACCGGAAATTCATATTTTCTCAGATGCATCAGTTGAAGCTATTGCTACAGTAGCCTATTTAAAGACCTCTGAAATGAATGGGGAATCACACTGTAGTTTTGTCCTAGGCAAGGCAAAACTCACTCCCAAATCTGCACATACCATACCAAGACTTGAACTTTGTGCAGCCGTGCTAGCAGTAGAAATTGCCGAAGTCATACGAAGTGAAATGGACACTAGAATTGATTCTTTCACCTTCTATACAGACAATAATGGATGTACTTGGTTGTTTAATCCTCCACATTCTTCACATATGGGAGGATCTTGGGAACGAATGATTGGAGTAGCACGAAGAATTCTCGACTCCATGTTGCAGACTCACAAGTCTTTACCACTCACCCATGATACTTTGTCTACCTTTCTCGCTGAAGTGTGTGCTATAGTGAACGCAAGACCTTTAGTGCCGGTATCTTCAGATCCTGATGCTCCAGTGATCCTTACTCCAGCTTCTCTCCTTACTCAAAAGATTGGGATTGCTGTAATATCTTCAAGTGAGATTGAACCCAAGGATATCTACAGGCGTCAATGGAAGCAGGTGCAGCATCTCGCCAATGTGTTTTGGCATCGCTGGAGGAAGGAGTATCTTCATCACCTTCAAGGTCGTAACAAATGGCAAACATCTAAGCCTAATCTTAAGGTTGGAGATCTCATCCTTCTAAAAGACAAGGAAGTTTGTCGGAATGAGTGGCCTATGGGTCTTATTACCAAGGTTATGCCCAGTGACGATAACAAGGTCCGGAAGGTAGAAGTCAAGGTAACCAAGGGAGGATCCACACGAACCTTCACTCGACCAATTACAGAGTTAGTACTCCTTTTGCCAGGTTAGTGATTTATACAAGGACTAGCCATGCTGTTGGCACGGCGGGGAGTACATTGCTGCTATCTACAGGTTCTACCTTGAACTTTGGAATTCTTTGAAGACGTCATACTTCGGACTACATGTTCTTCAATCCTGTTGGACTTATGTTTATACTTGCTTGTTGCATGTTTTTCATTACAGGTTCCAGGACATTTAACAGTATTGGACTTATTGAATATATATATAATTGTTTATGATTATGAAATCTAAAGATTTCAGACGGGGAGTGTTGTGTTACACTATGTGATTTATTATGCTCTGTGTCTTTAAGATTTGTTCCTTCTGTCTATCTGAACTCTTTCTCTTACCGTAGTTCTGTATATTCTCCTCCCCTTCCTCTCTCTGATTCATTGTGCACAGTATACCTCATTGCTGTAACATCTTACATGTGGCTTACAACTGCAACGTTTTTCTACCTATGAATATCCATCATTAAACGGAACATTCGAGAGGATTCATCGTCTGTCTTTCCATACAGTGAGTTATTCATTGAGTTAAGCTGCCTGAATTGATGCAAGGGATAAATAGATCACCAGGTCATGTAAGCTCTATGTGAAGCTGAGGATAACATTTATAGCCTTGTAGTTGAGTCAGAACAAGAGGTGTAAGTCATTTGGCTGCATTCAGGAGGTGCGGTAGTGCACTTTTCTTGTAGTGGGGCAGAGGGACGTGCTAGAGGAAGCGAGTTGGGGAAAACGGGATGTCACCCCCCGAGAGCGTCTTTTAAGTTATTTTGGATGTCGAACCGGAATGGACGAATCACAGGGCGCTCCCACCAAAGGTGAAGGAGTGTGCCTCTCTGACCGCATCCACGGCAGCAACGGTCAGTGACCAAGGGGAAATACCTGATAGTACGTGTTCACCAGACTTTACTCAGAGCTACTACTTGATGATTTTTACTAAATATCTAAATACTATATTTCTTTCTATCTTACACTTTTATAATAATGGATTTTAAGAAGATCCAATAAGGAGGTTTATATTGTTGACAGCTAAATTAAAAAAATTAAAAAACATTGCCAGCAATAGAAAAATGTTAACCCTTTGGGTCTGGTATGGATTTTAAGGGGAACCCCCCAAAATCCATACCAGATCCTTAGGTCTGATATGGATTTTGAGGGAAACTCCTACGCGAAATCTAAAAAAAATTGCACGGGTACCCCTCCAAAATCCATACCAGTCCCTTATCTGAGCATGCAGCTTGGCAGGACAGGAAAGGGGGGGGGCAAGCGAGCGCCCCTCCCCCTCCTGAACCATACCAGGCCTCATGCCCTCCCCACTCCAAAGCACCTTGTCCCCATGTTGATGGGAACAAGGGCCTCTTCCCCACAGCCCTGGGCTGTGGCAGGGGGCTTATCGGAATCTGGAAGCTCCCCAGATCCTGCTCCCCCCCATGTGAATGAGTATGGTATCAAAAAGAAATAAAAACACAAATAGAGTTTTTGACAATTCCTTTATTAAAAATAAAAAAACAATGTTCCCGGATATAGCTTCATCATCAATCATGCCACCGCCAGCCTGCGATGAAGGCTAACTGCCCACTGCAGGCTCTGCCATTTGACAGTTCTTATATATATGTAAGGGGCGGGGCCACCTGGCTATAACACCTGGTGGCACCGCCCACTTGTGATGTCAACGACCCAACATGCACCGATCAATGACATCACATTTTATTTTGCCTTAATTTTTGGGTCACAAACCTAAAATATAAAGTGTCATAGCGGTTGATTTACTAAAATCGGAGAGTGCAAAACCTGGTGCAGTTCTGCATAAAAAATAATCAACTTCCAGGTTTCTTTTTATCAAATAATAATTGAATAAGTTCAAGTTAGAAGCTGATTGGCTACCATGCATAGCTGCAATAGATTTGTCACTCTCCAGTTGTAGTAAATTAACCGCATAGTGTCCTAAAAGTGTTTGAATTCTGTATATCTATACTTGTTCTGGGTCAGGGATATCATTGAAGCTAAAGTGTCAGTTTGAACTAACATTCTCAAATGTAGAGATTGGCAATGACAGCTTATATGGTTCTCACATGACAGAGTCTTTTTAAGGTCTGATTCACACCTATGCAGGTTGCAGTTTGCATATTCCAGATGCATTTAGCGTTTTTCAATACCGTATATACTCGAGTATAAGCCGACTCGAATATAAGCCGAGGCACCTAATTTTACCACAAAAAACTGGGAAAACTTATTGACTCCAGTATAAGCCTAGGGTGAGAAATGCACAGCTACTGTAAGTGGAAGAGAGGGTCAGCAATGCCCATTTGTAGCCTCACTGTGCCCATTTGCATGCCTCACTGTGCCCATTTGCAGCCATAGGTCCCCCGAACTTCAAACTCGGTAGTTAAGGGTTCTTATATGCCCCCTAGCTGCAGCCAAATTTGGGGTCTCTGGACCCAAAGGGCCCCGAAATGACATTGCTGCAGATGAACATAGTTGACCGAATTTGGGGCCCCGTATCTTGGGGCCACTTGGTGCTAGGAACCCCAAATTTGGTGTGCAAACCCAGTGGAACTAGCATGACAACATATCCAAAGCTGTGGTTCCTAGCACCAAGTAGCCCCGAGATACGGGGCCCCAAAGCCAGTTTGGTACATGTCAAGCACTTTTCTGCAGGAGAGAATGACATTTTCCGAACCGACTTTGGGGCCCCATATCTCAGGGCCACTTGATGCTAGGAACCCCAGCTTGGATATGTTGTAGTGCTAGTTCCACTGGGTTTGCACACCAAATTTGGGGTTCCTAGCACCAAGTGGCCCTGAGATACGGGGCCCCAAATTCGGTTCGGAAAATGTCATTCTCTGCTGCAGAAAAGTGCTTGACTCGAGTATAAGCCGAGGGGGGCATTTTCAGCACAAAAAAATGTGCTGAAAAACTCGGCTTATACTCGAGCATATACGGTACTTGTTTTTGATCCACTGAAGTCTATGGAGCCAAAAACCAGAAAAAACGTCCCTGGTCCTTTCCATAAAATGCAAAGATGTGAATACATCCATAGAAAACCATGTTAAACGGACTGTAGTGTGTTTCTGCAAAACTGAAAAATGCCTAGGTGTGAACCAGGCCTTAAGGTAAGTACTGCTGTTTGATATCCACCATATTTTATACAATATCACTGTGCTGTTTTGAGACAGGTTGGCAGTAGACAACAGAGGATTGTCAGATGCATACGTACAATTTAATTATCTTTCAGTCAAATTTTCTCATAAACGTGAATGCTCCGGTCAGGTCTAGAAAGGTCTGATGAGTATTAATATTTTTTTTAAGAAAGGAGGAGCATACAGATACCGGATTATGTTTGGGGAAACAGTATTGATTGAGCATGGTTTTACGCTTGGGATCTCAGTCACTGGTGTGTACAGATGCTCACAGCAAGAGATTATCACCCAGTTCAGGCAAAATTGGCCACATTAAGAGAAAGAAAAGCTTAACTGCTTGCCACCTGTCCACAGTACATATACTGCAGACAGGCAAGGCAATGTATCCATATGTTGAGGCCATTCTTACGGGTTTGGGGCGTGCATGCTCAAATCCCCTGCTGACTTGGACACAGCACAAGTTTGTCAGCAGATTTCAGCCAATGATTTATCTCTGAAATCTGCTGATCGGCTGTGGCCAATCACAGCACAGAGTTCCATGTTGACAAACACACATAATTCTGTACAAAGACAGCAATCTGTCTGTTTCTTCTTCCTCAAATCAAGCAGATTTAGCAGCAGATTGACCACCACACTATCACAGTCACACTATAACTTGCTGATCACTGCCATTACTAGTATAGCATCTATAGATGTGTAAATTCCAGTATATACAGTATCTCACAAAAGTTAATACACCCCTCACATTTTTGTTAATATTTTATTATATCTTTTCATGTGACAACACCGAAGAAAGTACAGCTTGTATAACAGTCTACATTTGCTGTCCCCTCAAAATAACTCAACACACAGCCATTAATTTCTAAACGGCTGGCAACAAAAGTGAGTACATCCCTAAGTGAAAATGTCCAAATTGGGCCAAAAGTGTCAATATTTTGTGTGGCCACCATTATTTGCCAGCACTGCCTTAACCCTCTTGGGCATGGAGTACACCAGAGCTTCACAGGTTGCCACTGGAGTCCTCTTCCACTCCTCCATGATGACATCACAGAGCTGGTGGATGTTAGAGACCTTGCGCTTCTCCCCCTTCCATTTGAGAATGCCCCACAGATGCTCAATGGGGTTTAGGTCTGGAGACATGCTTGGCCAGTCCATCACCTTTACCCCCAGCTTCTTTAGCAAAGCAGTGGTCATGTTGGAGGTGTGTTTGGGATCATTATAATGTTGGAATACTGCCCTGCGGCCTAGTCTCTGAAGGGAGGGGATCATGCTCCGCTTCAGTATCTCACAGTACATGTTGGCATTCATGTTAACCTCAATGAACCGTAGCTCCCCAGTGCCGGCAGCACTCATGCAGTCCCAGACCATGACACTCCCACCACCATGCTTGACTGTAGGCAAGACACACTTGTCTTTGTACTCCTCACCTGGTCGCCGCCACACATGCTTGACACCATCTGAACCAAATAAGTTTATCTTGGTCTCATCAGACCACAGGACATGGTTTCAGTAACCCATGTTCTTAGTCAGCTTGTCTTCAGCAAACTGTTTGCGGGCTTTCTTGTGCATCATTTTTAGAAGAGGCTTCCTTCTGGGACAACAGCCATGCAGACCAATTTGATGCAGTGTGCGGCGTATGGTCTGAGCACGGACAGGCTGAACCCCACCCCTTCAACCTCTGCAGCAACGCTGGCAGTACTCATACATCTATTTCCCAAAGACAACCACTGGATATGACACTGAGCACGTGCACTCAACTTCCTTGGTCGACCATGGCGAGGCCTGTTCTGAGTAGAACCTGTCCTGTTAAACCGCTGTAAGGTCTTGGCCACCATGCTGCAGCTCAGTTTCAGGGTCTTGGCAATCTTCTTATAGCCTAGGCCATCTTTATGTAGAGCAATAATTCTTTTTTTCAGATCTTCAGAGAGTTCTTTGCCATGAGGTGTCATATTGAACTTCCGGTGACCAGTATGAGAGAGTGAGAGCGATAACACCAAAATTTAACACACCTGCTCCCCATTCACATCTGAGACCCTGTAACATGAACGAGTCACATGACACCGGGGAGGGAAAATGGCTAATCGAACCCAATTTGGAGATTTTCACTTAGGGGTGTACTCACTTTTGTTGCCAGCAGTTTAGACATTAATGACTGTGTGTTGAGTTATTTTGAGGGGACAGCAAATTTACACTGTTATACAAGCTGTACACTCACTACTTTACATTGTAGCAAAGTATCATTTCTTCAGTGTTGTCACATGAAAAGATATAATCAAATATTTACAAAAATGTGAGGGGTGTACTCACTTTTGTGAGATACTGTATATGCCAAAGTTTGTAGATGCTATAATTTTCGCATAAACCAATTACTATACACCTATTGGGATTTTTCTTTACAAAAAATATGTAGCAGAATACATTTTGGCCTAAATTTATGAAGAAATTAGATTTTATTGAATATTTTTTTATAACATAATGTAAAAAATATTGTTTGTTTTTTTCAAACTTTTCTGTTTTTTTTTCCAATTATATAATAGAAAATAAAAACCCAGTGGCAATCAAATACCACCAAAAGAAAGCTTTATTTGTGTGGAAAAAAATTATATAAATACATACAATGTTGCATAACCGTGCAATTGTCAGTTAGCGCAGTGCTAAATAGCAAAAAATGCCCTGGTCATGAAGGGGGAAAAAACCATCCGGACGTCAAGTGGAATAAAAATAAGAAAACTTTAAAAAAGTAGAAGGTAGCTGGTAGCATAAACTGTCAGAACACACCTCTAACTACAGAATGTTATCACCTAGAGCCCTACATTTTCTTCACTTTTGTAGAGATTTTGCTAGTTAAGATTAGGCATGCCCTCCCAACATCTGATTCCGGTAAATTCCTAGTGCTCAGTAGGTAGAGGCTTATAACGTCCAGCAAGGAACAACACTGCCGCTTGAATCCCTGGGATGTATGATCTACGAGTGCCATCTAACAGTGGGGAACTGTAGCCTCGAGGCAACTTGGGAAGACGCCGGCTGGGTGATTCAGCAAGGAGGTGATCCAGAGCTGTCAGACAAGGGAGCTGCCTACCGCTGTGGTGGGCGAATCAGAATGTGTTTCGGAGGCACGGCCACGCCTCCTTCATCAGTCTGATGAAAGAGGCGTGTCTGTGCCTCCGAAACGCGTTCTGATTCACCCACCATAGCGGTAGGCAGTTCCCTTGTCTGATAGCTCGAGGCTACAGTTCCCCGCTGTTGGACAGCACTCGTGGATCATACATCACAGGGATTCAAGCGGCAGTGTTGTTCCTTGCTGGACGTAACAAGCCTCTACCTACTGAGCACTATGTAAATGCATCTTTTACTGGAATCAATTTGCCTTTTTATAATAAAATAATATTGCACTAGGACTGGCCTGATGCTTCTCTTTTTTTCTCCTACCTTCTTATCTTTTACATTCCTCAGGTCCCCAGCCCGTGCCCGAAGCAGCCTCGCCACTACCTGCAGTAGTCACACCAGAGACTCATTTAAAGGGGCTCACCCCTCTGAACATTTTTTCAAAATTGGCTTTCTTACTCTTAGAACTTTTATTCATATTTCTATATATACATATATATTTTTCTGATGTCGCTTTCCAGACTCCAGAGTGTGTGCGGTTTCCAACGCTCTTTTTAACATTAGGCTTTTTAACACTGAGTTTCACACTAGCTTTTATGTGTTTTTTTTTTTTTTATGTTATTGCCCCCCAACATACCCACCATTTTACCATGTGATGCACCCAACCTATCAGCACGCTTAGGTTTTTTTCATGTGGGGGGTGTGCCTGTGGTTATTCAAATAGCAACTATTTTGTAAACTAGACCTACTGTAAAGAACAGGAGGGATGAGATTATTCATTGAGCAGAAGGACTCAGAAGACAAGCACACACTTATTTTCCTGCCAGAGACAAAACTGTATGGCTTATTCAATTATACACAGGCTGCCAAAAAACATTCAGGCAGTACTAGGCCTTATTAGACCCACCATGGGTACATCCTATACATTTTTTTAAATAATGATATTATACAAATCATATAAAATAATGTATACGCTTATAAAATTTGAAACTAGAATCGAATGACCAAAGACTATTCTTTTTTTATTTTTAACAAGACCTGTGCCAGTGTGCCTTCTCGCCTTTCCCTAGTTTGTAAAATTCACATTTTGTGACAGCAAGTACCTCCTCAACTTCTGTCTGATTAGCACTGAGACATGCATAATGCATTGCTTATTTCCCCCTCTCCACCATTTGGTTTGGAATTAAAGAGTATGTTCCCTGTCTGAATTCAGTTTTTTTTTTCATTTTATTATGCACCATAAGAGATTTCAGTGTAGTTCAGGGATCTCCAAACTCTCTAAACAAAGGGCCAGTTTACTGTCCTGCAGACTTTGAGGGGGCCGGACTGTTGCCAGTGTGAGTAGAAAATGCCCTGGGAGTAAACAATGCCCTTTCATTGCTATCAGTGGGAGGAATGGTGCCCCCTTTTTGGTGTCAATGGGAGGAATAGTATCCCATCATTGGTGTCAGTGGGAGGAATAGTATCCCATCATTGGTGTCAGTGGAAGGAATAGTGTCCCATCATTGGTATTTATGGGTATGCCACATGATTTACAAGGGGGGTAAACGTACATTAATGGGTACCATCATCCTAAATATGACTAAGATCGGGAAGTAGGGTAAAAAGAGGGATCAGAGCAAGGACCTCTCCAATAATGTCCTGCCTCTTTTAACAAAAACAACGGACTATTGCGGTACCATGAAGAAAAGACTTAAGTTAAAAAAGCATAAATTTATTTCAAAACATGATAAAAAAAGTCCCACAAGGGACATCAATTGTACATATTCATAACATGACATGCATAGACAATGATAATTGTTTTACAGCATTGTTGATACTAGGTTGGTATAGCTAATGCCCACACAAATATATGGACAGAAATTATATGGTGTGATACTTGCAGACGTGACCTCTAGATTTCGCGGTCACAGCCGCTTCTTCAGGAGGCGTCTGATAGTATATAGTCTATGAAGGTGAAGAACAATACAGTATCAACATAATAAAAGACATACATGGTTTTATAAAAAATACATGATTAATATTGGAGAACATATTTGAAATTTGAAGTTTAGAAATTGCACTCACCAAACTATAACCATACAGGTTCTCTGGAGCGATATTGTGAGACGCCCTCACGAGGCGTTCCCCCGGGGGCGGGCCAGGGAGGCAAATTAGGGTAATGCTATTGTGAAAAATTCAATAGAATAAGGTTTTAAACAATCAAACAGTGTGTCTGAATAAAAGGGGCACCCGGGAGTGTCAAGGTGGGGGTGAAGGAAAAAGGGGATGAAAGAGGTGCCAAGGAGAATGGCTGGAAAGGAGAGGGGAAAGGAGGGGGGGAGAAAAAAAGGGGGGGGGGGGAGGTGAAAAAAAGGGGGGGGAGGGGCAGAAAGGAAAAAGGGAAGGAAAAGGAAAGAGGAGAACAGGGGGAGGAAGGGGGGAGGAAAGAAGAGGGGGGATGAAGGGGGAAGGGACAGGGACAGTTGTGGGAGTAGGGAGAGGAAGAGAGGGGGGGGGGAAAAGCAGGGAGGGGGGGGGAAAGAAAAGGCAGAGGAGGGGTAAGGGGAGAGGGGGGAAGGGGGAGGGGGGAAAAGGAGGGAAGTGTTGGAGTAGGGAGAGGGGGGTGAGAGGGAGGGAAAGGGAAAGAGAAAAAGGGGAGAAAGAAAAAGGGACGGAAAAAAGAGGAGGGGTGGGGAGGAAGGAAGGGAGAGGCGGGAAGGAACAAGGGAAGGGGGAAAAAAGGGGAGGGAGAGAGAGGGGGAAAAAAAAGGAAGAAAGGGATGGGGAAAGGAGAGGGGGGGGGGAGAAGGGAAAACAGAGAAAGGGAAAAAAAGGGTAGGGAGGGGGAAGGGGAGTGAGGGGTGTGGAATGCAGCAGATATCCCTGTGTACCTGGTTGAGAAACACACAGAACTAACAGGGGGAGAGTTAAAGGTGGTAAGGAAATTTTTACCTATCATTGCTGTAATAAAACCCAGACCTAAAGGCTGCTGACACCCAGATTAACGTGAGTGGCCAAAACGCCACACCATACCGTCGCGAGGAATCACTGTGGAGGATATGAATCCATAGAGGAAATATTAACAACTGATGTTAAGAGTAGACACAAATGGTAGACTCTTTTTCATGTCCAGCAGGAGAGGGGGATACCACACAGAAGTAATGGGCATCCCCGTCCTGCATGGAAAATGTACAGTAAGTACTTACAGGGGTTCCAGGTGGCGTCGGTGCGGTGCTGGGTGTCCGTCAGAAGCTGTAAGCAGCTGAGTCTGGGCATCTTAAATGCCTCCAACCCAGAAGTTCAACGGCGGAAAGGACCGTCGCATATACTTCCGGGTCCGATCCTCCACTATTGCGCAGGCGCGGGCAGTTCGCCCGGCGCAGGCGCATAGCTCAACATTGACCAGTGCCTAAGCACTGGTCGAAACGAAGCGGCAGCTGAGCTCAAAATAGCCCAGGCCACCGCCGGAGGAACGCAAGCCCGCCACAGGGGGAGAATTAACTCCTCACATCCCCTCAGAGCAGAATGGCAGGTGCAATTGGATAATCATTTGAGTGCACATAGTGTTTCAAAAGAATAAACTGGGAGGGGGGAGCAGTGCATGGTCTCCAGCAGCGGGAACACCCACAGCTGCGGAGGCATGCATCGCAGCCCGTCCCAGAGTAGTGTATAACAATTGCAATCTGAGTATACATAACTTTAATTTATAAAGCAAGTCGTCTACTGGAATAATGAAGTCAGCCACAGAAGGAAACATTAAAAAACATTGAGTAATATTAGATTTTAATTATAGTAAAAATACTATATATAAAGAGTCCACTGATATATAGTCCTAAGGAAAAAACCTGAAGTCTGATAAAGTCCAAAGGGTTTTTCTGAATGCGATAATTGATGTGATTTTTTATATATATATATATACACAAACGATTCTTTTGTAATTTATTATTGTTTTTAGGGATCCTTTATATATATGTGGTTGGGTCACGGCAGGGGCTGGGGAAAAGAAAAAACAAGTTATAACTGGATTATTCAAGGAAGTATTTATATGAATGTGTCTCATTAATGCCAGGAGGGACACATGCATTAAGTCGCTCAATCCACAGGGATTCACGTCTTAAGATTTCGCGGTCGCAATTGCCCCCGCAGGGGTCTTCCGGGACGACGTGTAATACTGTAAACCGGATATAGTCCAGATTGAAATGGTGATAGATGCCAATATGGCGGCCTACGGTGGTAAGCTTGCCATTCGTGGAGGCGTATAGGTGATCCCCCAGTCTCTGCCGTAGCTCTCTAATTGTTTTCCCCACATAGAAGGCGCTACACGCGCAAGTCATGAGGTAAATGACTCCACGTGTGCCACAATGGGCCGAGTGTTTGGGGATAAACATTTCGCCATTGGGGAGTAAAAAGTGTTGTCCTTCTTGGATCCAGGGGCAGTGTGGACAGTTGCCACATTTGTATGTGCCTCTGGGTTCCGATGGACCAGGGGAAGGAATCCTGTAATGACTATGTGTTAGTCTATCCCTTAAGGAGGTGGCCCTTTTGAAGACCAGGTCATGGGTGGGTTTGATGTATTTTTTAAGAGTGTGGTGGTCAGTTAAAATATGCCAGTGATTTGACAATATTTTTCGTAATTGCTGGTGGTGGGTGGAAAATTTAGTAATAATCTTGGTCATATAGGGTTGTTTAGGACGTGGGGGGCCGTATAGTAATGTTTGTCGGTCTAAGGCTAGAGCCTTGTTGAAAGCTTTTCTCAGCACGGTACGTTTGTAGCCTCTCGCCAACAATCGTGTGCGGAGAGCATTGGCCTGTTTGT
This sequence comes from Lithobates septentrionalis, assembly GCA_037952835.1. NCBI lineage: Eukaryota > Metazoa > Chordata > Amphibia > Anura > Ranidae > Lithobates > Lithobates septentrionalis. The sequence continues at coordinate 2,133,145 of JBBDGP010001667.1, read as the reverse complement.
AGAAATCCCCGTCCTCTGTGCAGTTTCTTCTCAGTCTGAGATACTGAGCGAAAGGAATACTGCGAACCAGAGGACGGGGATGGAGACTAGAAGCGTGCAACAAGGTGTTGCCCGCGGTGGGTTTGCGATAAAGGTCCGTGGTTAGGTGACCAGTGGAATCCTTAGTAATCAAAACGTCTAGGAATGGGATACTTAATCTGTCATAGGAGAAAGTGAAATGGAGATTGAAGAAAGATCTTTATGAGTTTTTGGTAAGGCATAAAATGTGGGAGTGCGTGGGTATTGTACATTGATGAATTTATAGGTGTCGTCATCGATGAGGCCCTCAAGGAAGGCCCCACCGATGAGTCCCCTAAATTCATCAATGGTTTGTTGAATAAAGTGATTTTCAATGGGTAGATACCAGTTAGGATTGGAAAGAATATTAAGACACATGGTCTGATATTGGTGATGAGTCATCAGCACCAGGTTACCACCTTTGTCGGATTGCTTTATGACTAGATTGGTGTTTTTTTGTAATTTGGTGACCGCTCGGAATTGTTGTCGGGTCAGATTAGAGGGTGATGTTTGCCATCGTTCTTTTTTAAGGGAAAGAATACATTCATGCAAAAAAGCCCAGATGGAGGGGCAGGTCAGTAAATCAGGAAAAGCTTTAGACTTTATTTTTAGAGGAGTTTTGGGGATGGAGTGTTGGGGTTGGGGGGTACTGATCGTTTGACAAACAGAGAGGGAGTCGGAATTGCCATCTGAGGGGTCCGACTCGACCATTCCCTCGTCAAGGAGTAGCATGAGATCTCTTAGTGCTCTGGACTCCGCTATTGTGAAATTTTTGGTCCTTTCCGCTAATTCCTTTTCCAGGTTAGCACGTTTGCGGTCGGGGTCAAACATGTAATTGAAAGTCAATTTGCGGGCAAACAGGTAAAGATCTTTGATTGTCTCATAAATATCGATTGGCTCCGAGGGACAGAAGCCTAGGCCTAAATGGAGGACCTGTTCCTCCTCCGGAGTCAGCCGATAAGATGTGAGATTTATGATGTTCAGGGAGTGAGATTCATTGTCATTAGTGGGGGTGATTACTCGTGAGACGTGCTTGGGGTTGGGGTCTTCTGCACAAAACTGTCCAGATTCCCTTGTTTGGAGGGCTCTGGACCTGGTTGTACTAAAAAACCGGGCTGTGATAGGAGTGTTTGGATGTTCGGTTGTAGGAGTTTAGGGATGATGTTATGTAAAGTAGTGTGGAGAGAGCCCGTAGAGGGGGTCTGTCCACCTGGCCTGGGTGTTTGTGGTGTCAATGGGAGGAATAGTGCTCCCTGTGGGTGTCACTGGAGGGAATAGTAACATATAGAAAGAAAAGGAGGGCACACCGAACTTGTGCATTACCAAAGATAAAATGTATAAAAAAAGTAACAACAAGAGTAATACTCACAAAAGAATGTTATAAAAGGCTTATCAGTGCTCCAGCAAGTGTAACCGTGTCTGTAGACACCTGCAACCTGGACTGGGTGTTAGGGGGAACCAGATGGCATCACAAACGGCATATGCGTTACGAAGGAGGACCCTCTTCATCAGAGCCAGATTAGTAGTAGCACTGTGGCTCTGATAAAGAGGGTCCTCCCTCGTAACGTGTAAGCCATTTGTGATACAATTTGGTTCCCCCTAACACGCGGTCCAGGTTGCAGGTGTCTAGAAACACGGTTCCACTTGCTGGAGCACTGATAAGCCTTTTTTAAGGTTAGTTTGTGAGTAGTACTCTTGTTGTTACATTTTTAAATAAATGTTATCTTTGGTAATGCACAAGGTCGATGCGCCCTCCTTTTTTTTCTATATGTTTCAGTTCCAACGATACCCATTGTTCTGAGGAGTGCAGCAAGACCTTTGAAATTCCATGCTGTATCCGAAGGGTTGGCTACACCACCTACTCGTAGACTAAGCCCCCGAGCGCAGAAGATTGTGTTATGTTGACTGGAGGGAATAGTGCCTTGTATCAGTGGCAGGAGTAGTGCCTCAAGGGCCAGATAAGGGCAAACAAAGGGCTGCATCCAGCTCCCGGGCCACAGTTTGGAGACCACTGGTGTAGTGCAAAGGCAGCTCTTCATTTGCACCCATTATGCTGTCTATACAAGAAAAATAATGTTCATACCTAGATGTTGGTGGAATGCAGGGCACAAATTGGTCTTGTAAAGGGGCTCTTTGGGACCCTGGCCCCATGTATATCCAGCTGCAATTTTTGTGTGCAAGGAGCAAGCAGATCACACCCAACAGGTGGCTCTAAAAATTCAAGAAAGCAAAAATGTTTGAGTTGGTTTGGCCGCTATGTAAAGTTGAAAAAAAAAAGGAAAGGAAAAAAAAGAAGAAGCAGTCGGTGAAAATAAATTGGAAACATGGTCTGTATTTAAATGGAGATGCTCAGCTATTAATCACGTCAAAGCTTTGAGCACTTAGGGTTTGAGCGGAGCAAAGCAGGAACCTCAAACAAAAAAACAAGACTTGTGTTATCTTCAAGTGAGCATTAGAAGGCACAGTTTAAATTAGGATATAATGGTGTTCTGACAGCTTAATGAAAACTAATAGCATGCAGAAATGGCTTTAAACAGCTATTGCATTTATTTCTTCTCCTTTTTTTAATTTCTATTTTTTTTTTTTTGTTCAGAAAATCTCTTAAATGTGTACTTGTTTATGTGCAGGAATTGCCTCCCTCTAAATTCCCCCGTTCATCTCAGTGGGCGTCTGAGAAAAAGAAAAAGTTGAAAAGAACATAGATACTTCTTTGTTCTCTAAGATGGCATTCATTTCTATCGTGCTTTTTTTGGACTCTATTTGTTTTGTTTCATGTAATTATATCTCCTGTGGGGGGGAGGGAGGATGTAATTAGCTAAATTGGAGCTTAACTAATTTTGCCTGTTATTTGGAATTTCTGTTTTTATATAGCAGGTACTTTTCACTGGGTTTCTAATGAAGCCATATAAAGCGAGGAGTCTTCTGTACGTACTTTGGGGCTGGCTCCATGCACTAGCTCAAGGTTTTATACACTGTGAAACAGCAGTTTACAGATTTAAATGGGACTTTTTCAGCCAGAAAACAGCCCAAATGGCCACTTTGGTGTGTACAGCTTCCAGAACATAAGCTGTCGTCTTTGGCATAACTACAAAGAGCTCTGTTCAGCTGGAATTCATTGTCATTTTGGTGCACATTAAGTTTAATACTGCATGTGTTTTACTTAAATGATATCTAAGTATTGCCTGTAGCTTTCTAACAAGAAATAGGAAAAATCTATAATAATGCAAAGTGTAGCCCCAGTCATACCTATAGTATCCCTCAGTACATTTTTTATTATTAAAGCTCATCTAAGCCCAATAACAAAAGTATAATATATTGCAGATAACCAGTTCTTAGAAGTGGTGGCTGTATTGGTTTCCTTTTTTCACATCTTTTCCTCCTTAGTTTTCACCTGGTGATCCTGCATGTAGGCAGGTGTAGTCTATTTTCTCCACTGTAGGTGGCGCTCAACCACAGCGGCATTGCAGTTGGGGGGGTAGTGAGGAGGAACGTGGTTTCTCTATGGTTTCCTGGGTTATTGGAGAAGCGATCCAGTTGGATGCTGCTGCCTCATGTAACTCTGGCAGCCATCTGGGTTAAGGCAGAGCCTATTTAAGGCCTTGGCTCACAGGGCTGGCGTGCATTTCGCGTGTGGGTAGTGTCAGGACAGGTCATCCGTCTGACAATGACAGTGATTAGCAGGAGTTCCAGTTCCAGTATGTCCCTAAGGATAGGGACATGGTAGAGCATGACTAGGTGTTCTGGGAGCCACACATCAAGCCAAGACCTGCTATATGATGAATGGCAGTCTCATCCTGGACCACCGCCATGCCAAGCCCCCAATGCGTTTCACTCTGCCCACTGGAGCCTCCCCAGTGGGAGGAGTGAAACATGTTGGGGGGCATGGCCTGGTGGGGGTCCAGGCCGAGACTGCCATTCACTATCATATAGCATGTATTGACTCGATGTGTGGCTCTCAGGACACCTAGTCACTCTCTACCATTGCCTAGAGCAGTGTTTCTCAACTCCAGTCCTCAAGGCGCACCAACAGGTCATGTTTTCAGGATTTCCCTCAGATGAAACAGCTGTAGTAAATACTAAGGCAGTAAAACTGATCAAATCACCTGTGCAAAATAGTGGAAATCCCAAAAACATGACCTGTTGGTGCGCCTTGAGGGCTGGAGTTGAGAAACACTGGCCTAGAGCATAGACAAGCTCCCTTCCCGGCCAGCACTCACATGGGCATAGGACTCCATTCCCATACAGTCTGAGCAACTCACATACATATCCTTGGTTCGCAAGGATAGGGACATGCCATTCTTTCAGGAAACCTCCCCACTTGGTCAAAGACCAGCCAGGCCGCATGCCACCTCTCAAGAAAGATGTTGTCGGCACTCTTGAGACCTGCTCTTCTACACAGTGCTTGCATCTTGTGAGTACTCTTGGTCGGATGTCATCCCACCGGGTTTGTTGTAAATTATTAAATTGTAGCCTTAAAGTGTTACTAAACCTAAAAATGTTTTTTTTTACCTTAATGCATTGTTTGCATTAAGGTAAAAAACTTTTCAGTTTCTCTGTGCCCCCTTTTCCTTGTGTGAAGGGGAGAGAGGATCAGCACTGTGCACGACTGCATCTATTCTCACCTCTTTTCCTCTTTACACAGTACTTGAGCAGCAGGAGGAGCCATTGGCTCTTTCTACTGTCAATCAGATGCAGTGAAGAGGAAGTGGGGGGCGGGCCTAAGTCCTGCTGTGTAAGTCTATGGAGCACGGCTCCATAGACACACAGGTCAGGAGCGCGCAGACTACGCGGCTGGCTATGGTAGTCCTAAGAAGAAGAAGAGGAGCCAAGATCAGGGACCCTCAGGGACCCCAGAAGAGGAGGATCGGGGCCACTCTGTGCAATACCACAGCAGGTAAGTTTTTTATTCAATTAAAAAAAAAATTGACTTTAGTAACACTTTAATACAAATTCTGTTTCTGCAACTGGACTCTGTGTGTTTACGCACCATGCTGCACCTTCCCACATGCAATTAACACACTTCCTGTCCTAGGGTGACAACATTCACTTATCGTACTGTATAGAAGAGCAGCTTAGTCATCCTAAGACAGAAAGTGTTTTAGGACTACAAATACCTCAATGGTGATTCTGGTATACAGAATAAACTATTCAGTCTCAGGGAGTGTAAGAGGACACAGGACCACTCAATGAAATTGGAGGAGAAGCGGTTTACCTTAAGCTGCATAGGGGTTTTTTCACTGTCAGGGCGATACGGATGTGGAATTCCCTTCCACAATCGGTGGTGTCAGCAGTAAGTATTGATAGTTTTAAATTTTTTTAGACGTGTATCTTATTGAGCACAGTATACAGGGATACGGGAAATTATTATAAACACACACACCTACATAGGTTGAACTGGATGGACTGGTGTCTTTATTCAACCTTACCAACTATGTGACTATAAAACACCTGCCCTTTCCTCTTCTCTGTAACATAACCTATGATGTGTTCTGTAGTTCACAGAAATAGCTGGGAACATTGTAAGGGAATAGGGAACAGTTGAGTCCCCTATCAAGGTTTTGCTGCTGTCTGGGCCCATTGGGTAGATCGATGCCTACTTCCTACTCAGAAGCACAACAGAAAGAGGAAATCTATCTAAAAGGGGGAAATATCCTCTTAGGCAGTTGTCACTGGAACAAGTACCACCTCTGGAATTATTTCCCTCTATTCCTCTACCAGTAACAATTCAAAATAGACAATGAAAGAAAGTGGGGGGTTCTAACCATTCCCCACTCCATCCTAAACTGAAATACATTTTGGCTTTAGATGCTTTATATACAGTACACTTTAATAACCATAATGTCTGTATCAAGCATTTATTAAGCTTCAGTAGACATTTAGCAAACTCTCGGAAACTGTCTGAGTTCTGCAGATACATGTTTTGTAAATGGTCACTGAGGTTTGTCATATGCCATTTGGATGGAATTCTTTAGAGATTAATGCACATTTAAAAATGAATCTTACCATTTGACATTATTTGTTGTTATGAACGCTTCTTGATAACTCATCTTTAATTGTCATTTCTTTCAGAACTGAATCTTCTCTTGGAATAGTCTGGCAGTGAGGACATGGTCATCTAGTGAGACATTTAGACATCTTGCTGTATTCAAGAAAGGTAGGGTAACTGCTGAAAAGTTGACTTGTATGTAAAAGACACCCATGAATGAACCTTCTGTAACAGTAAAGCTTAATATATAATTGAAAAACCATGATCTATGCAAAATGGTGACATTAGTTAGAAGACCGGGTATCTGAGGATCCACTAGAGACTTAAGAGTTGAACAGTAAGCACAATTTTAATGCACTTTTCCTCATCAGGCCCCATGCTTAAAGAAGAACTCCAGGATAGGCAACAAAAAATAAAAATAAAACAAGTACAACCCCCTACACAAACCACTAAACATTTAATAACGTTTTGAAAATCCTTACCATTTAGTAGAAAAGTCTAATTGAATTTTCATGGCCTTATCTCTGTAATTCAAAAGATAACAGCATCTGTTCTGCCAAGGATGAGGTGTAACAGAAGGGATTACATCATATTCTCTCCTCTCTCTCTGCAGTAAAAGGAAACTACAGTTCCCATCAACCACAGGGAATTGTAGTGAATGTGGGTGGGTATACTAGGCCTGTACATGTTGAATGTGTCCGAGAATCTCGGTCCACCAACCACTGCAAGTGGGGCTGAATTACATCCCTGCTTCTTGGAGAAAGAACTACAGAAGGGATGTGTCAAGACCAGTGGCTGGGGATAGGAGGCAGAGCAGCCACTGGTCTTACAAACAGGAAACCAAAGAGAATTACTGGTTTGATTGGAAAATAAGCTATTTCAGAGTAACTACTGAGTGAACCAGAAGATGGATGACATATTCAGTGTAGGTATAAAATCAGCAATAAGAACATGCAAAAGTTTTTTTACGGATTTCTGCTTTAACATTTTTCAGATAAGTTGCAGTTAAGCTTTCTTCCAAAGATCTTTGTTGTGCAGCTTGACCAGCACTGCACAACCTTTCTTGAAACTCTCCAGTTGACCAATTCATCCCCTTTCTGCGTGCAACCTTTGAACCCCCTAGAGCTGCCTTTCTTAACCTTTTTACCACAGAGGAACCCTTGAAATAACTTTCAGGTCTCAGGGAAACCCTGCTAAAAAATACTGTTTATACAACTCATGATACATTAGTGTGATGGCCAGTGGGAAGAATATTCCTTACACTTGTGGTCATTGGGAAAGATTACCCCGTTACAGATAGCTATAAAGATCAATGGTGTCAATGAGAACTTATCTAATGCCGCGTACATACGAGCGGACTTTTCAGCATCAAAGGTCCGACGGTCTTTACGATGGACTTTCAACGGAGTTACGATGGACTTTCGAACGACCGGGCTTGCCCACACACGAATGGACTAAAGTCAGTTCGAAAGTCCGTTGGTTTGAACGTGATGATGTACGAAGGGACTAGAGTAAGGAAGTTCATAGCCAGTAACCAATAGCTGCCCTTGCGTCCTTTTTCGTCCGTCGGACTAGCATACAGACGAACAGATTTTTCAACCGGACTCGAGTCCGTCGGAAAGATTTGAAACATGTTCCAAATCTAAAGTCCGTCTGATAATTGACAGAAAAAGTCAGCTGAAGGTCCGATGAAGCCCACACACGGTCGGATTGTCTGACGGATTTGTTCTGTCGGACCAGTCTGGTCGAAAAGTCCTGTTGTGTGTACACGGCTTAAGAGGCAGAAATTGCTTGTTGCTAAAGGAACCCCTAGCAACCTCTGGAGGAACCCTAGGCTTCCATGGAACCCTGGTTGAGAAACCCTGCCCTAGATTTTCATTGACAGCCAGTCTGTAGCACGTCAACCTGTTAACAGCCCTTCTGTAGAAGTCTATGGAGTGGAGCCCCAGATGTACATATGTGGGAAGCATATTTTGAAAGTGATCAGCACAGTTGGGGTCCCTATAGAGCAGGGGTCTTCAAACTGCGGCCCTCCAGGTGTTCAGGAACTACAATTCCCATCATGCCTAGTCATGTCTGTGAATGTCAGAGTTTTACAATGCCTCATGGGATGTGTAGTTCTGCAACAGCTGGAGGGCCGTAGTTTGAGGATCCCTGCTATAGAGGCAGTGCACCTATTATTTAAAATTCAACTCCAGTTAAAACTTAACTAAAGAATAGTTAAGATTAAGTCTCTGTCAGGTGTTCTTTGTTATTTTTCCCCATTGAAGAGATTTTTCCCCTCTTTTCCCTTTCTCCAAAATAGACTATACTTACCTGCAACACATCTCTTTGGAGCTCTTCACCATGTAGCATTCCCAGCACTGTACAGCCTTACTTGAAGGTCTTCTGGTTTGGCACTGCCCATCCTACCTACATGTCTTCACACAATAATAGTCTAAGGAACGACTGTATGACAGGTAGACATGTGCGCCGTCAATAAATTTGGTTCGTTTCGTTCTGTTCCGTATCGCATTAGAATTAATTCGTATTTCGTAATTCGTTTCCGAAATTCAATTTGGATTCGTACGAAATACGAATTTTTGTTAGGTTTGTTAACTTTTCGTAATAATTACGAATGTTCGTTATGATGAATTTATCATTATGAGGGGCTCCCACCATCCCTGTGCTGTGCTGACTTCCTGGGGTTTTAACTTTTAGGTTTGTTAACTTTTCGTAACAATTACGAATGTTCGTTATGATGAATTTATCATTATGAGGGGCTCCCACCATCCCTGTGCTGTGCTGACTTCCTGGGGTTTTAACTTTTAGGTTCCTTAACTTTTCGTAACAATTACTAATGTTCGTTAGGAATTTGGATCCAAAATTCGTAAACGAAATTTCGTATTTCGTACAAAATTGGGAAGCATAGCAATTCGTATTTCGGATCCTCCCGAATGTACGAATTTACGGAAATTCGTACGAATTTTTGATTCGTATGAGACTAATCGCACATGAAGTGATAGGAATTCTCTACAAAAGAGACACAAACAAACATATAAACACAGCGTATCCCACAAGAGAATGCTTACCTCCCCCCCAAAAAAAGAAAATTAAAGCAGAGTTCCAGCTGTTTTTTTTTTAAACAGCCCCACGAGGCTTAAACCTAATGCTATACCAAACGGTATTAGTAGTTAAAGTAATTGTAAAGCCTTAAGGTTTTTCACCTTAATGCATTCTATGCATTAAAGTGAAAAACCTTCTGTGCTGCAGCTGCCCCCCAGAGCCTCCCTTTTACTTACCTGAGTCAGATCCAGCGATGTGTACAAGCGCAGCGGCTCCAGTCACTGTCGCTCTCCTCATTGAACAGAGTGATAACAGCGGGAGTCAATCAAAAGCTGTGACAAGGGATCGGGGGTCTGGGCCGAATCCCACTGTCTGTGTCAATGGCCACAGCAGCTGGACTAAGGAGCGAGCCCACATGGGTGCCCCCATGGAAAGCGGCTTTCTGTGGGGGCACTCGATGGAGAGGAGGGGCTTGAAACGCTGACGGGGGACCCCAGAAGAAGAAGATCAGGGCTGATCTGTGCAAAACCATTGCACAGAGCAGGTAAGTATAGGCATGTTTATTTTTATTTTTGTAATGTAGGTTCTCTAAATGTTTTTTTTTGTTTTTTAAACTCACTTTGCTGGCCCCTCCAAGTGTGCTCCCATCTTCAGTGTTGGCATCTGAAGCACACTGGTATCTCCTTCTGGCATACGGCGCTGCTGGATACCCAGCATGCACCTCCCGATCTCGCACGTGCGCATAAACTACAAAGCCTAGTGTACTCATTGTGCATTGACTCCTGGGATTGATGCCACTCATATTCCAGGAGCCAATGGGCATGCGGACATGACGTACCGGTGAGGTACAGCAGAAGCAGTGTATTTACAATACATAAAAGGTATTTTCACTGCAGGAAAAATAAGTAGATAATAAGAAGTGATCACGAACGTGGGGGAAAACCCGGCCCTCGCACGGGTGTATGCTGTAGCACGCCCATTTGAACAAGTCCTTAGGACAGGTTTCTCAAGCAAGGGGGTCACTTTAATCGTTCTCCGTTCTGTAAAAAACTAAAAGAAGTTTTGGCTTTAGATTTGGTCAGAAGGCAATGAACCGATCAGAATGTTTTTCTTTTTAGTTGTGGAAAAAAAGAGGAGCACCGGCAACAAAGCCACACGCACACAGAGCAGACCAATTGTATGTAGATGGTGTCCTTTCCCTGGGTCCAGCCTGAGATAAATAGTAGCAAAACAGACTAAAGCTAAATAAAACTTTTGTAGTTCAAACAAAAAATTTTTTTTTTTAAAACAGTATAATTCAACGATGCTTATTTTCTGAGTATTGTGCTTATTAATTCTGGACTAATAATTCTGAATATAAATTCAGCTGTGTTTTCCTAAGAACTGCCCTGGGAATAGAATCCATATTTTTGTGTGCTGCTGTGTTCTTTTTTTTTTTTTCTTACGCACTGATTTTGCTAAATATGCCTGCTAAATGAGATCCTTCTAAAATGCACCCCCGAGGCCTGAGCATTTTATTCAAGTTTTACAAAGGATATTTCTACAGCGCTTTCATGATCTAATTTGCACATTTGTATGTTGAAATCCCCTGATGTGGCACCAATACGGTATCTCGCCGTCAGAATCTTACTGCGCTTTCCCTGTGCCCTGACAGTCCCCTTATCTACTACTTAGCAAGGTGCGGAAAATTATTCTTCCAAAAACTCTTTAGAGGTAGCTATCCTTCCACTGTTGATAAACCAAGGAAGACTTAACCCATTTGGGGATGAACTTCCACTGTATGAAGGTAAAAACCTGAAAACAATACAAAGAAAAGAAAAAGGAACACATTGAAGATGGCGCATTGAAAATGTATTTCATTGAGCTTAATCCTGAACTGTAGGCAAACAGCTAAATACACACATGGGGGTTGATGTACTAAAACTGGAGAGTGCAGAGTCTGGTGCAGCTCTGCATAGAAAACACATTTGTTAAAGCTTAATTGAACACGTTGAAGTTAGAAGCTAATGATTGGCTACCATGCACAGCTGCACCAGATTTTACACTCTCCAGATTTAGTAAATTGACCCTGTGGCATATATACACTATGGGGTTGATTTACTAAAGGCAAATAGACAGTGCACTTTGCAAAGTGCAGTTGTCCTCTGCAAGTGCAGTTGCTCCAGAGCTTGGTAAATGAGGTAAAGCTTCACTTAGCAAAGAGTACTAGCAAAGAGTACCCAATCACGTGCAAGGAACATTAAAAAACAGCATTTGTGCTTGCACATGATTGGATGATGGAAGTCAACAAAGTTTCTGCTCATTTACTAAGCTCTGGAGCAACTGCTCTTGCAGAGTGCAACTGCACTTTGCAAAGTGCACAGTCTAGTTGCCTTTACTAAATCAACCCCAATATTACAAAAAGTATTGGGAGACCTGCCTTTACACGCACGTGAACTTTAGTGGCATCCCAGTCTTAGTTCGTAGGGTTCAAAATTGAGTTGGCCCACCCTTTGCAGCTATAAACAAATCTTTTGGCAGGTAAAACAGGTCCTATACACACTATATTGCCAAAAGTATTGGGACACCTGCCTTTACACGCACATGAACTATAATGGCATCCCAGTCTTAGTCTGTAGGGTTCAGTATTGAGTTGGCCCACCCTTTGCAGCTATAACAGCTTCAACTTTTCTGGGAAGGCTGTCCACAAGGTTTAGGAATGTGTCTATGGGAATGTTTGACCATTCTTCCAGAAGAGCATTTGTGAGGTCAGGCGCTGATGTTGGAGAGAAGGTCTGGCTCACAGTCTCCGCTCTAATTCATCCCAAAGGTGTTCTATCAGGTTGAGGTCAGTCAAGTTCCTCCACCCCAAACTCCCTCATCCATGTCTTTATGGACCTTGCTTTGTGCACTGGTGCGCAGTCATGTTGGAACAGGAAGGGGCCATCTCCAATCCCACAAAGTTGGGAGCATGAAATTGTCTAAAATGTCTTGGTATGCTGACGCCTTAAGAGTTCCCTTCACTGGAACTAGGGGGCCAGGCCCAACCCCTGACAAACAACCCCACACCATAATCCCCTCTCCACCAAATGATTTGGACCAGTGCACAAAGCAAGGTCCATAAAGACATGGATGAGCGAGTTTGGGGTGGAGGCACTTGACTGGCCTGCACAGAGTCCTGACCTCAACACCTTTGGTATGAATTAGAGCGGAGACTGCGAGCCAGGCCTTCTCGTACAACATCAGTGCCTGACCTCACAAATGCACTTCTGGAAGAATGGCCAAACATTCCCATAGACACGCTCCTAAACCTTGTGGACAGCCTTCCCAGAATAGTTGAAGCTGTTATAGCTGCAAAGGGTGGGCCAACTCAATATTGAACCCTACGGACTAAGACTGGGGTGCCATTAATGTTCATGTGCGTGTAAGGGCAGGTGTCCCAATACTTTTGGCAATATAGTGTATATAGGAGCTGTTTTACCTGCCAAAAGATTTGTTTCTCTGCCCCTCAAGTCCTGAGATTTACAAAACTCTGTCGCACGGCACAGCCCTATCTGGAAGGACAGGAGACCTGATTTTTCTCTGCTGCAATTAGGTGACACTTACAGGTTTTGCCCCTCCCCTAGCCTATACCTGGACTGAAAAAGGAGCACCACACTGATAATCTCATCTCAATGACACTTTGCTGTCTCCTGCTGCCAGCACGTCCCTTGTTAGCACATAAGCACTGCAGCACAATTGATTGGCTGCTTTTGATGCATCTCTCTCTCCCAATCTGAGCTCTTCTGTACAGGGATTGTAATAGGCTGACACCAAATCAAATGCAGGTATTTACAGTTCTTGCATTTATTAAAAATACATTTTATAATGTGCAAATGAATGCAGAGGTGTATTCATGTGTATCTTATAGCTGTCTGGAGTTTAGCGTTAATGGTTTGAGGACATCTGATATGGGTGTCTAAAAAATGCTTGGTAGCAGAGCTTGTGTGGACAGATACGTGGTGCATGCTATCAGGTGCATCTGAGCTGCTCCTGACCTCGTTTGACCTCATTTTCAGCTCTTTGGGCATTTCATTTTCTTTTTGAAGTAATGTGCTCAAAAAAGGCCAAAATCTGTTCAGGCACTCTCCCGCCACCCTATATAGTATAAGAAAATATGTATTTAGAAGGATCAGAGCATTACAAGTTTTACTAAAGCCTCGTACACACGATCGGATTTTCCGACGGGAATTGTGTGATGACAGACTGGAAAATCGTTTGTACGCTCCATTGGACAATTGTTGTCGGATTTTCCGATCGTGTGTACACAAGTCCATCGGACAAAAGTCCAAAGTACAAACACGCATGCTCGGGAGCAGAAGCGGTCGGTCTTGTAAACTAGCATTCATAATGGAGAATTAACATTCGCGACGTGGCAAATTATGAAATCTCGAAATGCAGCGCACAATTCTCTTCTTTAATGGGATAATAATGAAGCTGCTTTGCTGGTGATACTGATGAAGTTATTGCAAACTAATTTTTAAAGCCTTTTTTTTCTAGTGATATCAAGAATAATATTATGCTTGTTATTTATTTATTTTTTTTGGTGGAAGTTACCACAACACCATTATCCCGTAGATTTTAAGATCAAAGATACAACCAGGTTGGTGTCCCTTGTTAATTTTACATTGTATTTTTTAAAATGTAACTGCCGACTCCCAAACTGTCATTTGAAGTAAAACACATAGCCAAGTATTATTCTCCACAATTTTTTTATTGTGCATTAAAAAAAAGTCCATTCTATGCATCCAAAAATATAGAAAATATACCAAATCAAATCATTATTCAACCAAAAAATATACCTCATGCATGTGTCCTGCTTCTTAATATAGGGGTCAACAATGCCAAGAGTTGGTGAAAGCAGGGGTCCGTCATCCGGAGATAATTCTGAAAAACATCTGGATTATTCTCCTGGAGCTCCCGCAGCAAAGGCATATGACATAATTGGTCACGATTAATAAAGCAACCAATTTTTGGTCCAAGAAATCCTCCTGTTCCTGGACTGGACTTGGGTCAAAGCAATAACTCCAAGGCCAAAAATAAATAACACGTAATCTCCTCCGATTCCGCAAAATGTCTGGTTGACGAACTGAAAAGCACAAATTGAAAAGTGCAAAGTGAAAATTGCTAAATTAAAAGCGCTAAATAAAAAGCGCAAAATAAAAAGCGCAAAATGAAAAGCGCGAATCAACACTCACCAAACTTCTACTAACATGAAATTAGCAGAAGGAGCACAAAGGGTGGCGCATGACAATTGAACTTCCTCTTTTTTGGCTTGTAGTACGTCTAGTGCATCACTACGTTCCTGTTTGTTGGCCGACAATTGTGTACCGTTTGTATGCAAGACAAAATCCAGGCACAAGCCTTCGGACAAAAGTCAGAGGTTTTGTCTGTGGAAAATCCGATCGTGTGTACGAGGCTTAAGGCCAGTAAAATTATTTATATTGATAATAGGTCAAATGATGTCACCAACGCGTTTCAGGGGCTCACGACTCTGACACTGCTGTTTTGTTTTTTTATGACCATCATATTGCTTTTTGCTGACCTCCATATTCTAATAGTTGGCAGCACTCAATCCCTAATGAAGGGGAGGTTGTGAGCCCCCAAAATGCATTGGCTATATTGTTTGACATGTAGTCAAGATAAATAATCTTTTACTGGACCTGGTAGAACCTGTGGTGATCTCTGCCTTCTATGCTATACTGTTTTTACCACTCCAGGGATGCTCAGGGAAGCCCTTGTTGACAGAGAGCTGCTTTTCAGAACTAAGGGGTTGATTTACTAAAGAAAAATAGACTGTGCACATTTGCAAGTGCAGTTGCTCCAGAGCTTAATAAATGAGGAGCTCTGCTGACTTCCATCATCCAATCATATGCAAGAAAAAATACTGTTTTCTTTATTTTCCTTGCATTTGATTTAGTGTTCCTCCTAAAGTGAAACTTCACCTCATTTACTAAGCTCTGGAGCAACTGCTCTTGCAAAAGTGCAACCCCTCTGTGTCAAACTAACCTTTACCTACCAGTGGATTCAGAGCTTTACCATCACGCTCCTTGACCCTACATAGTAACAAGCGTATTTGCTGGCTCAGGTTTACAGCTTCGTATACAACCTTCCAGCTCATTGGACAGAGACCATACAGCTGAACTATTTTGCAGTTAGCAGGTGGAAGAGATGACACAGGAAGTTTTGAAGCTGCACCAAGAAAAAAGGTGTCACCAACCTGGTTATGCATACCTCCCAACGTTTTGAGATGGGAATGAGGGACACCTATCAGCAAAGGTATGCAGGCATAAGACACACCCCCCTGCCACGCCCCCTAAAGGAGAATTGTACAAAAAAAAAAGATTGATTAAACCCACAAGTGCTTTTTTACCACTACTATTCCTTTATATTGGCTTGTGGAATTTACAAATGCAGCAATTTAAAATTCAGGTGAAACGTTTAGCACTGGGAAACAGTTTTTGATAGAAAAAAAGTGCATTTTATATACATCTATATAGATTAGACCAAAATGAGGGACAAATGGGGAGGAATGAGGGACAGAGGGACATTGCTCCAAATCAGGGACAGTCCCTCGAAATCAGAGACAGTTGGGAGATATGGTTATGCAGTGTTGTAGAAGTGTGTGTGTGAATCACAACATGTACTCATGGATTTTACTTCCTCTTTTGTTCCCTGCAAACCCTGTAAAGTAAAAGCATAATGGGCTAGTATACATAGCATACTAGCCCATTAAATGCCACTTACCTGCAAACGAAGCCCGCGCTGTCCACGCTGGTGGGCGCATCCATCTTTACCGCGGACTCTGTGTATGTGACTGGCCGGAGCCGCGTGACGTCACTTGCGCACATGCCGCCGAAGCTGCCAGTCACGGCACTCGCTCGGGAAGAAACAGCACGGAGGGCCGTCATCATCGGCGCACTGCAAGGTAAATACCTCCTAAACGGCACACATTTAGGAGATATTTACAGTACACATAGGTAAGCCTTATTCTAGGCTTACCTATAGGTACAAGTTCTAAAAAGGGGTATACAACCACCCCCCTTTAAAATAATCACATTTTGTTGCTTTGCAGCCTGAATGAAGACAGACACAGTTTTTGTTTTATGCAGCTGTATTTACTCAGTGCAACTTCTAACATCCAAGTGAAAGATATACCAACATGTCAGAGAAAAAAATAAAAGAATTCAAATACAGAATCACTGAGTTGGAAAAAGGATAATCCCCCTTGTGTCAGTATTTTGTTGGACCACCTTTTGCTTTAACCTCTTGCCGACCACCCACAGTACATATACTGTAGCAGGTCGGCTCTATTGCGCGAAACAACGTACCTGTACATCATTTTGTCCATTTGGCGGGGGCGTGTGCGCTGATTGTAAACAAGGTAGATCGCTGTTCTGGCAGGGGAGAACATGGATCTCGAAACTGTCAGATTATTTTGTTTCTAGCGCAAAAAATAAAAATCACAGAGGTGATCAAATACCACCAAAAGAAATCTCTATTTGTGGGAAAAAAAGGACATCGATTTTACCAAAAAAAGGCCTGGTCATTAAGGGGGTAAAACCTTCCATGGCTGAAGTGGTTAATTACAGCCTTTAGTCTGTTGGGATATGCCTCTACTAACTTTACACATCTAGACTTTGCAATATTTGCCCACCCTTCTTTGCAGAACTGCTCAAGTTCAGTTATATTTGATAGTAATCGTTTGTGGACTGCAGTCTTCAAGTCATTCCACAGATTTTCAATGGGGTTTAGGTCTAGGCTCTGACTAGGTCATGCAAGGACAATCACCTTTTTCTCCTTCAACCATCGTGTGGTCATTTTTTCTGTGTGCTTTGGGTCATTGTCATGTTGGAAGGTAAACCTTCTTCCCATTGACAACTTTCTGGCAGAGGGCAGCAGATTTTCCTGAAAAAATTGATGATATTTAGCCCCATCCATTTTTCCTTCTATCCTGACAGGTGCTCCAGTCCCTGCTGCAGAGAAACACCCCCATAACAGGATATTACCACCTCCATGCTTTACTGTAGGAATGTTTTTTTTTAGGATGGTGAGCTGTATTGGATTTCCACCAGAAATATACCTAAACCCCATTGAAAATCTGTGGAATGACTTGATGACTGCAGTCCGCAAACGGTCACCATCAATTTGAACTAAACTTTGCAAATATTGCAAAGTCTAGATGTGCAAAGTTAGTAGAGACATATCCCAGCAGACTAAAGGCTGTAATTAAAGCAAAAGGTGGTTCAACAAAATACAAACATAAGGGGGTGGTCCTTTTTCCAACTCAGTGATTCTGTTTTTGAATTTTTGAATTTTGTATTCTGACATATTGGTGTTATATCTTTCACTTGGGTTTTTATAAGTTGCACTAGTAAATACAACTGCATAAGACAAAAACTGCGTCTGTCTTCATTTCAGGCTGCAAAGCAACAAAATGTGATTATTTTAAAGGGGAGGGGTGATTATTATTAGTAGAAAGTGTAATTGGAATACAAGATAGTTTTTTGTCCTTATTTTGGGTTGTTATTGAAAGTTTGATGTTGAATACTGCATTCTCTTTTATTTCTTCACTTACAATATAAGTTTATGTAACCGAGTAATGTGAGTCCGGGCCACGGGGGACAAACATGGGACAAGATCTGAAATGAGAGATTTAGCCAATCATGCGTGATAGTTCCACAGAGATCGGCAATAATACTATCAACATGCTAATTGTCTGTCTGCAGAAAACAGCTTATTCACCGCTGATATTAATTATTTCTTAAATTAGCTAGATCCGGGCACTTTGGGTGCTAAGGCACAAATGTGCACATATTTCTACAAACATATCAACCATTTATAAATTGTGGCGGTTTGGAGCATGGGACAAGGCACCAAAGAATAGTTTTCAGAGGATATCTACAAGAATAAAGTATATCTAAACCCAAAAAGAAAAATGTAATATATTGCAGCTTACTGGTTCTTATATGTAGTGTAGTGTAGACTTATGCCGCGTACACACGACCGGTTTTTCCATCAGAATAAACTCTGACTGTGTTTCCGACGGACTTCCGACTGAAACGGACTTGCCTACACACGATCACACCAAAGTCTGATCGTTTAGCGCGAGATGACGTACGACGGGGCTAGAAAAAGGAAGTTCAATAGCCAATAGCCAATAGCTGCCCTTGCTTCGTTTTTGGTCCGTCGGAATAGCATACAGATGAACGGTTATTCCCGATAGGAATTGATTCTGTCGGAAAGATTTAAAACATGTTTTATTTTTAGGTCCGTCAGAATTTTCGAAAGGAAGAGTCCGATGAGGCCCACTCACGATCGGAATATCCGATGGAATGATTCCGTCTGATCTTTTCTGCCAGAAAGTCCGGTCGTGTGTATGCGGTATAATAGTTAAGTCATCAAAAATGCATCAGTGTGATCACAGCTCAATCATAAAACACTAATAGTGCCCAGTTTCATATGGATATGATATAGCTGGCAGTGCACTTGAGTATAATAGGGGTGCAGGGACACTGCCCCCCTAATCTCCATTCAGGGCCCCGGATAGATTTCTACAAGGTTTTTTTTTTTTCCTGTATTTGAAGCACATGATTAGAGCCTGAGGCTCTAATTGGCTTTAAAAAGGTTGCGCCACTGATAAGCTCATCATGTGTGCAGTCATTTCAGCTGAGCATGCAAGTTTATGCACTGAGCAGACACTCCTGTTGAGGGCCCTGTATCAAGGAAGCAATGGCAGGTAAGATCTCATGCAGGTAACTGAATGATCAATCAGGAAGAGTGTGTCTACTAGGGATGAGCCGAACAACCCCCAGTTCGGTTCGCAGCAGAACATGCGAAAAGGGAAAAAATTTGGCAGAACACGCGAACACCGTTAAAGTCTATGGGACACGAACATGAATAATCAAAAGTGCTAATTTTAAAGGCTTATATGCAAGTTATTGTCATAAAAAGTATTTGGGGACCTGGGTCCTGCCCCAGGGGACATGAATCAATGCTAATTTTTTTTTTTTAAATGGCAGTTTTTTCGGGAGCAGTGATTTTTTTAATGCTTAAAGTGAAACAATAAAAATGAAATATTCCTTTAAATATTATGCCAGGGAGGTGACTATAGTATGCCTGCAAAGTGGCACATTTTTCCCATGTTTAGAACAGTACCACAGCAAAATGACATTTCTAAAGGAAAAATTGTCATTTAAAACTGATTGCGGCTGTAATCAATTGTCGGGTCTCGGCAATATAGATAAAACATAGAAAATAAAGAGCATGAGTTCCCCCCCCCCAGTCCTCTACCAGGCCCTTTGGGTATGAATATTAAGGGGAACCCCGAACCAAAATTTAAAAAAAAATTGCGTGGGGTCCCCCTAAAATCCATACCAGGCCCTTCAGGTCTGATATTAAGGGGAACCCTGCGCCAAATTTAAGAAAAGAAGGGTGTGTGGGTCCCCCCAAAATCCATACCAGACCCTTATCTGAGCACGCAACCTAGCAGGCTGCAGGAAAATAGGGGGGACGAGAGAGCGCCCCCCCTCCTGATCCATACCAGGCCACACGCCCTCAATATGGGAAGGGTGCTTTGGGGTCTGACCCCAAAGCACCTTGTCCCCATGTTGATGGGGACAAGGGCCTCATCCCCACAACCCTTGCCCGCTGGTTGTGGGGGTATGTGGGTGGGGGTTTATCAGAATCTGGAAGACTTTAACAAGGGAACCACCAGATCCCGGCCTCCCCCCTGTGTGACTTGGTAATGGGGTACATCGTACCCCTAACATTTCACAAAAAAAGTGTCAAAAATGGTAAAAGAGACAGCTTGGGACAAGTCCTTTATTAAAAAATAAGAAAATAAAAATGTTCCTCGATGTAAGTTCACGCTGCCAGACGGACCGAAAAAGAAAAAAAAAATGTGCTACAGGGTGTTCGTTAAGTGGATATATTGGACCTCCTACCTTATACTACAGAGGCACTTAAAGTCTAATTATATGGGATGTGGGTCACTCAGGTGTGGAGCCCAAAACCTGTAAAGTGACAGTTTATTTTAATGCCCAGTAACCCGTTCCTTTTTATAGCCTGCAGAATGTACTCCAAAACAACGTGTGCCGTTATACTGACTTGTGCCAAAACTCTGCCCGCGCTCGTGTTCATTGCTCTATCAGAAGTTCAGAACCTTCATGCTTTGGGTGTATTTGGCTTATTTGATTGTTGTTCTCTTCTATATGCAGCTGGATGGGCCAAGTGTTGTGATTTGTTGCCATGCTGACAGTGTCATCTTAACCACAGCTGACAAGCGGTTTTTAAATAGAACATGTCACTTCACTATAATATTCTCCATCTGTTTTTTTTTCTGCTTCCAAAGAATCTGAAAAATGCTTCCACAACAATATACTTTACACGTTTGTCTGCACCGAGAATCGAGCTGGTGAGACAACCAATTCCTGGTATTCGTCTTTCAATCACTTGTTCTAAAAGAGTGTCATATAACTTTTTATTTTTGCCTTTGTTATGTATGGGTATTATTTAGAGCCTAACTCCAAGTTTTAGTGAACTTTAAACGCTTGCCGACCAGCCACCGCAGTTGTACTGTGGCAACATGGCTCGACTGCGCGTATCGCCGTCATGTTACGTCACTTCTTTTTTGAACACTAGAGCCCCCTGCTCGCCCACGGAGCCGATGCTCCCACGATCGCTCAGGGCACACCGAGAACAGGGATCTGGGTGTGTAAACACACAGTTTCCCGTTCTCAAAGCAAAGTCTTGGTTCATCTCACAAGATCTACAACCCAGGCTGGGGTTACGGCCATCTGCACGTTTTGGCTTACAATTTGGTAAGCATGCATTTCACATGGTAATAATTTTACGTGACCGACTGACTGGCGATTAATTATCTGCATCATTGGTCCAATAATTGGGACTTTCTTTCAATTATTCATCAATTTTTTATGCATTTTATTTTTCACTTTGGACTTTATTTAGCGCAATTTTTTTCTTTTATAGAAGAGACAGATCGTCTGTTCATGCAGAGTATGAACAGCGATCTGTCATCTCCCCTACACAGTCCCCTCCCCCCTTCAGTTAGAACACACACTAGGGAAGACAATTAACCCCTTGATCGCCCCCTAGTGTTAACCCCTTCCCTGCCAGTGACATTTTTACAGTAATCAATGCATTTTAATACCATTGATCGCTGTATAAATGTCAATGGTCCCAAAAATGTGTCAAAATTGTCCCGATAAAAATCGCAGATCGCCGCCATTACTATTAAAAAAAAAAAATAATAATAAAAATAACATATAACTATCCCCTATTTTGTAGACGTTATAACTTTTGTGCAAACCAGTCAATATACGCTTTACCAAAAATATGTAGAAGAATACATATCGGCCTAAACTGAGGAAAAAATTGTTTTTTTACATATTTTTGGGGGATATTTATTATAGCAAAAAGTAAAAAATAATGTGTTTTTTTCAAAATTGTCGCTTTTTTTTGTTTATAGCGCAAAAAATAAAAACCGCAGAGGTGATCAAATACCACCAAATGAAAGCTCTATTTGTGGGAAAAAAAAGGACGTCAATTTTGTTTGGGTGCAATGTCGCATGACCCCGAAATTATCAGTTAAAGCGACGCAGTGCCGTATCGCAAAAAGTGCTCTGGTCAGGAAGGGGGTAAAATCTTCCGAGGCTGAAGCGGTTAAATAGTTCATTTGGACCAAGTTGTCAGCACTGTATGAAATGTGTATAGCCTTAGCTTCACAGTATACAGCGCTGTGTGTCGGCATCAGGATGGGCACCTCTCGTCCCACTTCTGGAAAAAAAATAGGTTGGGCTGAGTGCTGCTCAACCATTCACAGCTAAACTGTCCCACTGGTCTTCGAAGACTTAAAAAAGAGGCCATGCTTGAAAATGCGTTGTTTTGAAGACCAGTGACACTGAGGGCTCTTCATGTTGATCCTCCATAGCACCGTACTAAATGGAAAGAAAAACCCCATATATGGGACTTTAAGTGGCAATAAATAATCATGTATAATGAATTATGTCTTTGAAGAATTTTTGTAAAAATATAAAAAAGATTGTTATTCAAGACATTGGAAATAAAAACACATTATACAAAACACAGCATGGATGGCTATTCCAATCTACAATACTAAACATTAGGTCATCATAGACATACAGTACATCAAACAGAATGCTCCAGATAGTAAATACCCAACTTGTTTAGAAATGTCTCTTGTAATCTTCTTCAGGGGTATGTCCACTGTAGAAGCAAGGGACTATTGTTTACTACAGCTATCACCACAGTAATTTTCATGGACACCAGGGAGCAAGGCCCATGTTAGCCATGGTTTGATTGTTAATCCCTGAAATGCCTTATGCGCTTTGGTTCTTTGTACAGTAAGTGCATTAAAGTGATTGTAAAGTCGAATTTTTTTAAAATTAAAAATAACAAACATGTTATACTTACCCGCCCTGTGCAGTGGATTTGCACAGAGCAGCTCAGATCCTCCTCTTCTCAGATCCCTCTTTGGTGCTCCTGGCCCCTCCCTCCTGTTGGGTGCCTTCACAGCAAGCAGCTTGCTATGGGGGCACCCGAGCCGAGTCACAGCTCCCTGTGTCCATTCAGACATGGAGCTGCGGCTCGGCCCCACCCCTTTCTATTCTCATTGGATCACTGACTTTGATTGACAGCAACGGGAGCCAGTGGCGCCGTGCCAATGAGGAGGGGAGTGCTGGACGGACGAGACATTCCTACAACATCGCTGTAAGCTAGAGGGACCTCAAGTAAGTATTAGGGGGGCTGAGGGGGGCTCTTGCACACAGAAGGCTTTTTATCTTAATGCATAGAATGCATTAAGATAAAAAACCTTCTGACTTTTCACCCCCTTAAAGGTAGCCTCTTTGTTATGAATGAGAGGCCAATGTAATTACCTTTCCTTATGTTTTTAACACCAATTTATAATAAAATACTACACTATGGCACCTTTTAATCTTGTCTCACGTGGGGTCACTTTTTGTAAGAGTAAGTATCATATTCTAATGGAGGAATGAAGTGGAGCTTTCTATCAGAGGAATGCCAGCCTTTGGTGTTATAAACGCATTTTGACCTACCTGTAACAAGGGGTCAAACACCTCTGTTGAGTGTACATCCACCATTTGAACACAAGCGGTAAAGATTAAGAGAATCCAATCGTTGAAGCAATCACTGGTGTTAAGAATTGTCACACTGGACTTTACTTTATCTTCATTGCATTCACCTTTAATTATTTTTGATTCATATTTTTTACATTTATGGTTATTTATGTTGTATAAATGTGAGCGCCATCCTCTCATTATCCCTTGCAATAATCTACTGTGCAATGTACACTTGCCATGCAATTGTCACTGTGCATTGACTCTCACAGGACAGAACACGACCTGTAATGCCCCGTACACACGGTCGGACTTTCCGACGTAAAATGTGCGATCGGAGCTTTTTGTCGGAAATTTTGACCATGTGTGGGCTCCATCGGACAGTTTCCATCGGAATTTCCGTCGCACAAAATTTGAGATTTGGTTCTCAAATTTTCCGACAACAAAATCTGTTCGCGCAAATTCGACGTACAAAGTGCCACGCATGCTCGGAATCAAGCAGAAGAGCTGCACTGGCTATTGAACTTCATTTTTCTTGGCTCGTCGTACGTGTTGTATATCACCGCGTTCTTAACGTTCGGAAATTCCGACAACTTTTTGTGACTGTGTGTATGCAAGACAAGTTTGAGCCAACATCCGTCGGAAAAAATCCATTGATTTTGTTGTCGGAATGTCCAATCAATGTCCAATCATGTGTACGGGGCATAAGTGTTACTTAACTTCAGTATAGAAAAATCAGGTGTCCTGCCCTGCCACGCAGGGTTGTAAAGTGTGGCAAAGCATCCTAGTTCCTTGGACTGGATGAATGAAAATACAAATCCTTTGGCAGGTAAAGCAACTCCCTTATACAGGATGTATTTCACCTGTGTCTTTCGTGTTTTGCCTGGAGTTCAGCTTTAAGCATCCCACCCAAACAAACATAGACCCTTCCCCAGCCCACTGAGCAGAACCTCTCTCACTCTGGGATGGGCGTTCAATGCTCTGCATATGTTTCGAGAGCTCCCTGTTGTATTAAAAGGCATTTAACTGTATAATGAGTTGTACAGATAAAAGAAATTCCAGAGTTTAGCTGTGAGGACTTGTTCCTGGGATTTTGTCCAGAAGATTGCTGTAGCGAAACAACTTATGCTTAAATCATCAAGGATTAAAAAGAAGAAAGTTAATTTATCTGAGAAGAAAATAGTACCCATCCTGCAATCTCCCAAAGAGATGCCAAAATTTGACAAGAAGCCTTCTTCATTCATCCAGTGTTTTCTCTGCCCCTCCTGACCTGGAAAGAAAGAAAGCTGTTGTCTTAAGCTAAATTATCCCGCAGTTTGATAAAAGGAATAAAATACAGGCAGATAAGTTTCTAAAAGCTCTCTGGGCTTCCTTTAGTGATTATCATTACCCCGGCTCTGAACTCTATTGACAAAATGCCGCCGTGTTGTGGAAAACATAACTTGCATCCTTTTAAAGAAAGAAGAGGTTAATTAAAAGATCTAATGGAAATGACCTCATTCAACTACTTGTTGGGTAGCATACAGGAAGCAGTCAGAAGAAGTACTTTTGGGTCATTTTGTTTAGATGAAAAAGGTGCTCATTTTGGACAAAGGCATCAAAGCCTGACTTCAGCTAAAACTTTTCTCTAAGGCTGGCCATAGCCGCTTCGTTTTCTTTTGGTCAGCCACCAGGCAGATTGAAAAAAAAAGATTGATTTCCCCATCCACATAAGCGAGTTGGATGGAGGAATCCTCCCTGCTTTGCCATTGTATTCTGATAGCAGGACTCCTCTGCAGTCAGAATACACTGATCAGCGGCTGCAGCTGATTCGCTGCCGCCGGCTAATCATGAAAATTTTTCCTAATGCCGTGTACACCCGACTGGACTTTTCGGCATCAAAGGTCCGACGGAACGAATCCACCGGACATTCCGATCGTGTATGGGCTTCATTGGGCCTTTTCTGTCGAAAAATCTGACGGACCTTGAAATAGAAATAGAACATGTTTCAAATCTTTCCGACAGACTCGATTCCTATCGAAAAAAACATTCGTCTGTATGCTAGTCCGACGGACCGAAAACGACGCAAGGGCAGCTATTGGCTACTGGCTGTTGAACTCCCTTTTCTTGTCCGGTCGTACGTCATCACGTTCGAAACAATTTGGTTGGATCGTGTGTAGGCAAGTCCGTTTCGTCGGAACTCCTCCGGAACTCAGTTGAAAAGTCCTTCGGAATTCAGTCCGACGAGAAGTCCGCTCGTGTGTACACGGCATTAGATTGACTATCTACCAGTCCCCGCTGAACTAGCCAAATTTCACTTGTAAATTCCAACATGATGATAATTTGATGGAAAGAATCCAGCAGATAGGGGTATCCAACGCGTTTCAAAGTATGAATAAAAATAATTCCTTTCTCAGAGATAGTACCACTTCTGTAATGTTACTCACAACTTGGTATTATATATAAATGCTTCTGTATCTATACGTAGAGTCCACTTGGACATACTCACAGCACATTAGATGCCTAGGCTTAAGCACCCCCATAATCCTGAGAAACTGCTCCCATAGGTCCACTGTAACACCGCTCATACTGTATAAAGACCACAGAAAATTGTCCATGTCCAACAATTAAGTGCAGGTGCTTTAAAGAAAAAATAATTTTTTTTTTTTTAAAGCACCTGTGCCTAACTGTTGGACATGGACGATTGTCTGTGGTCTTTATACAGTATGAGCGGTGTTACAGTGGACCTATGGGAGCAGTTTCTCAGGATTATGGGGGTGCTTAAGCCAAGGCATGTAATATGCTGTGAGTATGTCCAAGTGGACTCTACAAGGCTTTTTTGTTCCTTTTAGCTTATCTCAACAAAACTGGGTATACAAATTGCTTTTAGCCTTGCAGGTTGTCCATGTTATATCCTTATTCAAAACATTTGACTATAATCAAGGACAGTCTAATAGGCCAAAGAGTACCCAGAGAACTGGAGATGACCCCATGCCCTAAGCTGCCACTTGATGCTGCAAGTTGTGCATTCTGTGTATGCAGAGAACACTTTATTCCGGCTCGGATTCCTAAGAACAGTACTAGTTAGCAGAGCCCTCTGCATGTGATCAGTATTTTGAAAACACAAATGGGCATTCACCCAGTGACGTTACTGGATATAATTGCATCATCACCTTACATCACAGAGATGTCATCTTGGTGCTGGGGGTCTTGTACTTGGTCTGCAGCAATTCCCAAAACACTAATAAGCTTTATTCCTATTAGACACCACAAGGACCATAAAAGCATGTGACATACGTAGATAACGTTAAAAATAAGCAGCTGTCACATTTTCTAGGCCCTCTGCCAATCACTCACCTGCTCTATGACTATTTTGTTTGCAATCTGTTTACATAGAAGGTGTAAGAGCTACCAAAGTCTTGATATTTCGACATATCAGTCATTAATATTTTCTATTTGTTTGGAATCACAAGCTAGTTGTCAAGTAAATGACACTACGGTCATAATCCTTTAACCCTTCAGACATTAAAACAAGCAACCCCCATCCACCTACTTGTAGGCTTAAATAACTGCACAGATGTTATGTTTTGGTTTCCCATTGGGCACGGCGCAGTCAGAGTGCAATAAAGCCCGTTTAGAGTGCCAGATTGTAGCTCCTAACTTAGGATGTGTAAATCTTGCTAGCCTGAAAGTTCACAAAGTTCACATGTGCCAGGATTAGACCAGCCCGATTCGGGGACCTGGATGAAAATAGCACAAGTGACTGCATAAACACATAGGAGTTTATTTCAGATGTGACATATGAGGACATAACAACTGTTTTCTTTTGGCTTGCAGAAATTCCGTCCAGGGTTGCCAACCCATAATTTGTATTTCTTTAAAGATGCATATCTAACAAAAGTTCAGGACTGATAACATTTTTTTGTTAGGGGCAAAATGAGGTAGAGGTGTCCACATTGATATCGCGGTCTGGTTTTTGCTGTTGTGTCTGGGGAGCAAGGATGGGGTAAATGCCTTAACTATGTCTTCAAGTTTGAATGTCATCTGGTTCTTGATGCAGGAGGAAATAAATGTTTTAACAGTAATTTAGGGATCACGTCATAAACATTTTTTTTATCAGTGAGTAAATAGCAATTACACATACTTAATAGGGCATTCTGTCTGATTGGAAATCCCCTTTAATCTTTTAAAGATACTGAAAAAATTGAGCAATAATGG
The DNA here is from genome assembly GCA_037952835.1 of Lithobates septentrionalis. NCBI lineage: Eukaryota > Metazoa > Chordata > Amphibia > Anura > Ranidae > Lithobates > Lithobates septentrionalis. The sequence goes on along the minus strand of JBBDGP010001667.1, from coordinate 2,105,722 downwards.
TATTACGGTATTTACTTTTAAGCTCTGTTGATATGGAATGCAAGCTTTCCAATCATGTTAGGTTTATTTGTGCTTTGGTTTGGTGTTTTCCAGTGCTTTTTTGTTGAATCTTTCAAGTTAACCAATAAATGATATGGCTATCACTCACAATTTTCTGTTTTCATTGATGACTAAGGCCGACCATACACGGTTTGCATCTTGTCCGGTTCAGCAGTAATGGGCCAAGATTCAAACGAATAATGAGCAGGCTGAATGTACCAAGTTCATGGATCGATCACTGTGGGTACAACCAGCTTTCCGGATTCACTTGTTGCTATTGTGCGATTATCACTGTCTTCTACCGGTGGGGGCGACTCCCCCCCGCGCCTGCCGGGAGAAGGCAATTGCTTGGGCAGGAGGGATTCCCGCATCAACACTGTCTGTTGTGATTGTGAATTAAGCAAGTTTCTTTCCAGCAACCACGTGTTCTGTGTATGGCCGGCTTAACACAGCACAACATATGCAGTATGTGGGGGGCAGGCTATATACATATGTGAAATATCTTTGTTTGAAAAATGATCAAAGTCTAAAGCCGGCCATAGATGGTCCCAATCTTATATATTCTATAGAGATGCAATGCGCCACACAAACAATGAAGACACTAACCTGACCATTAACGCAAAACAAATATTAAGAGACTCCATCTCTTGTAAAGTGTCGACTGCAGCATTTGCTCCCGGAACTTGGCTAAGGTCACAAAAGTTCATGAAGAACTTTCCTCGGCTTTGCTGAGCTTCAAAGAGGAGGCAGCCGAGGTCCACTGCTGATGAGTTCAACAGAGGTCACAACATACATGTAATAGTTGGAATACGCTAATTATTTATGAAACAATGATGTACTAATTGAAATAATTTGCCATTTTGACCATTTGGGTCAATGAAGTACAAGCAGGAGAGTCATCAGAATCTTTCTTTACATTATAATATTCATGGAAATGTTATTTTGTGATCTCATGTTGACTGCACGGTATGACAGAATATGCTGGTGCCAATTATATGATACAAGGGAAAATGTCTCCAATACAATTGACTGGGGTTTGGTTTTATCTTTTTCAACACGTCTTTGTTGTTTTGAGGGTTTAGTGTTTCCTTAAGCCGGCCAAAGATGAAGCGATTTTATTTCCTGCAACCAGCAATAGCCGCTGAAAATATTTGCATGTTAAAATCCGGCATGCTAGTTGTACCCAAGTTGATTAAGGGATCGACTCGTGTACAATCAGCCTGCCCATAGATGGTGTGACACTTGGCCGATCCCTGCTAAACCGGCATAGTTTTGAACCATCTATGGGCAGGCTGTTTGTACACGAGTCTATCTACTTTGGTATAGCCAGTATGCCGGATTTTAACATGCGATAATTGTGTCCCTCCCGGGACAACAAACTAGCTCTGAGAGAAGGATTCCCCCATTAATCTAGGGGAATCTAGCTATTTTCTTTCCTGCAACCCGTGGGAAATATATAAAATTGTATCATCTATGGCTGGCTTAAAGTGGTTGTAAACCCTTTACAACTACTTTTGCCTATAGGTAAGCCTATTAAAAGTCTGACCTGTAGGTACCGTGAATTTCTCCTAAACTCGCACAGTTTAGGAGATATTCACTGTATACACATGTGCCGACATCATCGGCACATGCGCACTGAAGAAACTGCTCGCTCGTGCCGTTTCTTCAGCTGCTGTGCCGTCACCGGCGGCGCGGGAATGACATCATCGCGGCTCCGGCCCACAGTGCTGGAGCCCACTAACCCGGAAGTATCATTCCGGAGACACGTCGCCTGTCACAGCGGTGTGCAGGGACTGCTGCAACAGCTTCGTTCTAAGGTAAGTATTTCATAATGAGCTAGTATGGGATGCATTGCTTATTATGCCATTGTCTTGCAGGTTGGGGTTTTTTGGGGGTTTTTTTTCTAGGGTCTACAACCATTAAGGAACGACTAATCACCCAAAACAACAAAGACGTGTTGAAAAAGATCAAACTCCAGCCAATTCATTTTTTTAAGACTGTATTGGAGACATTTTCCCTTGTATCATTTCTGTTGTGTCAGCATATTCTATTGTACCGTCCGGTCAATGTGAGATCACAAAATAAAATTTCCAAGATTATTATAATGTAAAGAAAGATTCTGATGACTCTCTTGCTTGTACTTCATTAACCCAAATGGTCAAAATGGCAAATTATTTCAATTAGTACATAATTATTTCACAAATAATTATTCCAACTATTACATGTATGTTGTGACCTCTGTTGAACTCATCAGCAGTGGACCTCGTCTGCCTCCTCTTTGAAGCTCAGCAAAGCCGAGGAAAGTTCATCATGAACTTTTGTGACCTTAGCCAAGTTCTGGGAGCTAATGCTGCACTAGAGATGGAGTCTCTTAGTGCCGGCTCACACTAGTGCGATGCGAGAACCCTGCGAATCCAGTGCGGGTTCCTGCATCGCACCTGAATCTCACAGTGGTTCACACTGAGATCTGCGAACCACTGTGGGTGTCAATATAAAGTTAACAACACCACCCGGATCAGTTCACAGATCGCAGTGCGAACTGTAAAATGCTGCAGGAATCGGATCGCATAAGTGTGAACACCTATGCAATCCGATTCCAGTGGGGACCAAAAAAAGGGTCCTGCACCATTTTGGTGCAAATGAGATGCGATTTCAGCCATACAGTTTGTATGGCTGAAATTGCATCACACAGACATCACATGTGATGGGAACAGCAATGCGGTGCGAATCACATGCGATGTCTGGCATCGCATTAGTGTGAACCCGGGCCTTGTTTTTTCTTTTTTTTAAATAACAAATATGTTATACTTACATGCTCTGTTGCAGTGGATTTGCACAGAGCAGCCCGGATCCTCCTCTTCTCGGGTCCCTCTTTGCTGCTCCCAGCCCCTCCCTCCTTTAGTGCCCCGCAGCTTGCTACAGGGGGCACCCAAGCCGAGTCAGAGCTCTATGTATCCATTCAGAAAAGGAGCCCCGACCTGGCCACGCCCCCTCTCTCACCTGATTGGCTGACTAACTTTGATTGACAGCTGCGGGAGCCATTGGCACCGGTGCTCTGTTTCAGCTGGCTGATGGGATCGTGGACATCGCTAGAAAGAGAGATGGGGCTCACGTAGGTAATTAGGGGGGTGCTGGGGAGGCTGCTACACACAGAAGGGTTTTTATCTTAATGCATAGAATGCATTAAGTTAAAAAAACCCTCTGCCTTCACAACCCCTTTAATGCCCTGTACAAACGGGCGGACTTTTCGACCGAACTTGTCTGCCGGAACAAATCCGTCGCACAATCCGTCCGTGCGTGGGCTTCATCGGACTTCCGACGGACCTTTTCCGTCGAAAATCAGACGGACTTTAGATTTGAAACATGTTTCAAATCTTCCCGCCGGAACTCCGCCGGAGCCAGTTCCTATCGGGAAATCCGTTCATCTGTATGCTGGTCCGACGGACCAAATACGACGCAGGGGCAGCTATGGCACCTGCTCGCGAGAATGTTTCCAGCGCGATCCTATCGCACTGGTTCTCGGTGACAGGGTACTGTACATCTCGCACTCGCTGCAATAGGAAAAACACATTTTCCTATTGCAGCGAGTGCAAGAAAGAGGCGACAATGTCCCTTAGGTCTGGATTTTAAGGGGAACCCCCTACACACAAAAAACGGCGTGGGGGTCCCCCCAAAAACCAAACCAGACCCTTATCCAAGCTCACAGCCCGGCCGGTCAGGAAAGGGGGCGGGGACGAGCGAGCGCTCCCCCGCTCCTGAACCGTACCAGGCCGCATGCCCTCAACATGGGGGGTGGGTTCTTTTCAGTGCCCCCCACCCCAAAGCACCTTGTCCCCATGTTGATGAGGACAAGGGCCTCTTTCCGACAACCCTGGCCATTGGTTGTTGGAGTCTGCGGGCGGGGGGCTTATCAGAATCCGCGAGCCCCCTTTAATAAGGGGGCCCCCACCCGTGAATGAGTATGGGGTACATCGTACCCCTACCCATTCACCTGGGGAAGAAATGTGTCAGTAAAAAAACACACTAGACAGGTTTTTAAAGTAATTTATTAGGCAGCTCTGTGGGTCTTCTTCCGACTTCAGGGGTCTCTTCGGACTTCTCCGCTCTCTCCGGCCTCTTCTCCCGATGTCCGGTTCTTCTCCCACTCTCCGGTTCTTCTGCCGGGCTCCTCCGCTATCTTCTGCTCTTTAGCCTCTCTCTTGCTAGCATTGTCCCGGTCTTCTCCATCGTCTTGTTCTCTCTTCTCTTCTTCTGATGTTGACATGAGGCTCTCTCCCGCTGTAATGCTGTGTGCACGGTGCGCAACGACTTATATAGGCATGGGGCGTGGTCACCGGGTGATGTCACCCGGTGACCCTGCCCCTTATGACGTCACAGTCCCTGGGGCATGCGGGAGATCAATCCACCTTTGTTCATTCCTCCAGAAACCCCTGGCAACCTCAGGAAGATCCCTGGTTGAAAAATACTGCTCTCCCCCGATTGAGGAAAATAGCTTCCTTGCATTGGTGGTCAGTGTAGGTGGGAGATCAACTCGTCTTTGCTAATTGCTCAAGGAACACCTGGCAACTTCAGGAGGAACCCTAGGGCTCCATGGAACCCTGGTTGAGAAATACTGCTCTCCCCTGGTTGAGGAAAATTGCCTCTTTGCTTAGTGATCAGTGGGAGATCAGCCCACATTTACTCATTGATCAAAGAACCCCTGGCAACCTCAGGAGGAACCCTAATGTTCCTGGAATCCCTGTTTGAGAAACATTGCACTATAGCAATATTCATTACTGCATAGGACTTTACAATTTGCTGAAAATGTCAATAGATATTCCGACACTTATTCATGTACTCCACTTCTGTTTCTTATCTCCATAGACAATGTCTCCATTCATGAAATGGAAACACTTTATGTATCTTTTCCTGAGTTGCTGCAAATATTTGCTTTGCTATCAATCTGTCATTTATGACAGCATTGATAATCTGCTTGAAATTGTTTTATTGCCTTTTAAGTGACAATTAAAACATTACATTATACTACTAGGTAAAAATGAGCGGACTTTCCAGATAAAAAGATTAAGACGATGAAGAGGTTTGCCAGAGCGTCCAGTGCGTTTTTGTAAAGTTTATCTTCTCACTTAAAATATAGAATCGCAATGCAGTTGTGTAATTCAATTTGCCATTATGTTACATTATAGATATTCTAATATCAAACATTTCAATAAGCAAGTTTTAGTTTGTAGTTAAAGTGTTACTAAACCCACAGCAGTAAAATCAGTCTGTATATGCAGTAAAGCATGCTTGTTATACTCACTGCGGAACCTAAGGGGTTAATCCCCCACATTGTGTAAAAAGGCTGTTTGTTCCAGTGGAAGTTACCTTTTTCAAATTTTGTATTAAAAATATAAAAACTCAATAAAAATTGTCAATTATAATCTTCTCTGATCCTCTCCTTCTTTTACCGTCCCCAATCCGTCTGCTGATAGAATAGAGCCTTGGAGGCACTCTGCACATGCTTAGTTTGGAGTGTATTGTAGTTTTTTTTGTGGGGTGAGGGTGTGATGAGCACAGGACCAATCAGCACTGTCCAGACACAGTTAAGGGTCATGCAGCCTCATAGGACGGTCAGAGGAGAATGAAAACTCTTCCTACAAGCTTTAACAGTGCTCAGCCAGACACTGATAGAAGTCACAAGACTGCTGTATACTGCCGATGAGAAAAGGTATTTAGCGGTTTATATTTACTAAAATAATTGCATTTCCATGTTCTGTGTATTGTGGGAGACCAGATATAGTGAATGCAGGGTCCTGGGGTTAGTAACACTTTAAAGTGTTTGAAAGGGGCAAAATGTTTTTTTTTTGGATGAAAAAGAGAACATTTCCTGTTTTAAGTTGACAGAGCTGCTTCTTCATAGATATAGTACAGTGAGTGAGCATTGCCACCCTGGGATGGGAAATGTGTTACTGATCACTAGTTTAAATAAAGATAAAAAAAAGCCTGGCAAAAAAATGAATTCAGCCATCACATCTAGAGACTGGTAAGCTGCAGTGTAAAATGTGTGTTCTTGGGTTTGGGTACGCTTTAACCTCTTTATGACTGCCCCATAGCAGATTTACTTCTACAGGGCAGCCGCTTTGTGCAGAATCATGTGTATATATATATATATATATATATATATATATATATATATATTTATATATATATGATTCTGCACTTCCGTGTTTTGGCTACTCCGGTTTTACACAGCGGGTTCTCCGATTTTACACAGCGGGTTCTGATCAGCGGGTCCCGTGGACCCGATGTCCGCTGGGACCCGCCACTTCTCATTCCGTGAGTACAGAAGATATGTATCCTGTGTTCCTGTGAAGCAGGAACACAGATCCATGTCTTCAAGCAGTAAAAGCACCTCCCCCACAGTTAGTAAACACTCCGTAGGCACACATTTAATCCTTTGATCGCCCCTGATGTTAACCCCTTCCCAGCCAGTGTCACTAGTACAGTGACAGTGCAATTTTTTTTTAGCACTGATCACAGTAATAATGTTACTGGTCGCTAAAAAAGTGTCAGAAGTGTCAGTTAGTGTCCGATTTGTCCGCCACAATATCGCAGTCCCGCTATAAGTCGCTGATCGGCGCCATTACTAGTAAAAAAAATAAAATCAAAATATCCCATCGTTTGTAGATGTTATAACTTTTGCGCAAACCAATCAATATATGCTTATTGGGATTTTTTTTACCAAAAATATGTAGCAGAATACATACTGGCCTTAAGTTTATGGAGAAATTAGATTTTTTTAATTTTTTTTTATTGGATGTGTTTTAGAGCAGAAAGTAAACAATGTTGTTTTTTTTTTTCAAAATTGTCGGTCGTTGTTTGTTTCTAGTGCAAAAATTCAAAAAAACCCACAGAGGTGATCAAGTACCACCAAAAGAAAGTTCTATTTGTGGGAAAAACAGGACATCCATCTTATTTGGGTACAGCATCGCACAACCGCGCAATTGTCAGTTAAAGCAACGCAGTGCCATATCACAAAAAATGGCCTGGTCAGGAAGGGGGGTAAACGTTCTGGAGCTGAAGTGGTTAACAGTTGACACCTTTGCAGGACCTGAGCACTGTGTACAAGTTGTATGCTAAAACTGAATTTAGGAAGGGCTACAAAGCAGATCTTTCTTTGTAAGTAAAATCTACACTGATTTACATAGAAAAAATCTAGACCCAAAAAACATAAACTGGAGACTGGCAAGATGTTTCATACCCCCCCTCCATCCATCTTACTAATGTGATGGATTTGTCTGGCTTAGGGCTCCTGATTTAATTCACGTAGATACTAATTTAATAGTCACTTTTCCTACAAGTCCTCTTTTATAGTATGGAAGGTAAGTTTGTATTTTCATGCTGAATAATAAATGAAGTCGGGGTATTCTGTCTTTATCAGCCAGGTACTGCTTGACACATTTGGTTCTCGATTCAATGGCTGACTCTGCAGGGTCTCCCTAATTAATGAGGTTTCTCTGTAGTGCTGCTGAACACCCCACCTGCAAAACAGAGTTCGATTTTTGTTGTTTAGAGCCGTGCATAAATGTTGTTTTGTTGTATATAAAGATAAATAGGAAAACATAACAAATTTAAAAAAATAAAAAAAAAATCATATATCGATACCTGAAAATCCTTCAACAGGATGGCATTTAAAATATTTGTAAACCCAATCACTAAAATGTTATATGTCATTTTAAAACCAAATTTCAATACTTATCAATCCACCGTTATTAAAGTAATCCATGATGATTCTGAAATCCATGAAAGTCCTTGTTTAACCACTTCAATACCGGGCACTTTCACCCCCTTCTTTCCCAGGCCAATTTTTAGCTTTCAGTGCTGTCGCTGGTTGATTGACAATTGCGTGGTCATGCAACACTGTACCCAAATGACATTTGTTTTTTAGGCAGATAGAGCTTTCTTCTGGTGGTATTTAATCGCCACTGTTTTTTTATTTTTTTGCTAATCAAGCAAAAAAAAAAAAAAAAATTGAAAAAAAAAAACGTTTTTTGTTTGTTTCTGTTATAAATATTTGTAAATTTTTTCCTTCACTAATGTGCACTGATGAGGCTGCACTGACGGGCACTGCTGAGGCAGCACTGTTAAGGAGACACTAATATGCAGCAGTGATGGGCACTGATAGGTGGCACCGATATGCGGCACATATGCAGCACTGATGGGCACAGATAGGTGGCACCAATATGCGGCACATATGCAGCACTGATGGGCACTGATAGGCAGCACTGATAGACGGCGCTGATAGTTGGCACTGATGAGGAAGCACTAATGGGCACTGACAAGCATCACTGATGGGCACTGAAATGCAGCACTGATGGGGACTGATTGGCATCACTGGGCACTGATTGGCATTACTGGTGGACACTGGTGAGCATCCCTGATAGGCACTGGTGGGCACTGATAGTAATCACTGGTGGGCACTGACAGGCATTACTGATAAGGAAGATCTCCCCTGTGAGGAAAGTCACTTATCGGCTCTCCTCTCCTCCCGCGCTGTCAGTGTGAGGAGAGAATTCAGATAACCAGCATTTCCTATTTACACTGTGATCAGCTGTGATTGGTCACAGCTGATCACATGGTAAAGAGCCTACGTCATAGGCTCTTTACCAAGATCAGTGGTGCGGTGTGTTCAGGAGACACCCTGCACCATGGATCGCTGCACCGCGAGCGGCCCATTTTGAAGGACATCATATGATGTTCAGTCAGAACGGAAAAGCCCCCGCCCAGCTGTCGTTCCGCTATTGGCTGGGTGGGAAGGTGTTAAGCACTTCCTGTTATAGGGTGACAACGCTCTGTCTTTGTCTTCTAGTTGTGCTCCTGCGTTGTCATCCTTTCACACAAGTTTCCAATGGAGACTGCATTACACTGACATGGCCCATTGTTGTCACCATCAACCAACCTACCCTGAGAAATGCCATGCAGCCATCGTTGGAGTCCATGTAGGCAGGAAATAGTTGCACTAAGATGAAACAAATAGTTAAAAAATAGGAAAAAGTATCTTTTATTAAAGAAATGGTAGTTATTTCTTTTAAACAGGATTTTATTGCATTAAGAAAAAAAAAAAACTTTGTGCATGCACTTGGATGGAGAGCGTCTGTGAAAAGCAAATTTCAAGTCTTGCCACAGATTCTGCGCGTGTTATATGCCGATAAGTACGGTATATCCAAATAACACGCTCAAGCTCATCCTTAGTCCTGAGCGGCGAGCTGGGATTCGTTGGGGCCACAAAAGATATATATATATATCCAAATAACACGCCTGAGCTCATCTCTTCACCACACACAGCCACAAAGGCAAGAGGATTCTTGTTGGGCAGTGTATTAGTGCTCGAACAAACAGACTTAGAGAATGTCAGGCAAAATGGTTGTCCCTCACGCATGTTCACTACACCAAATCTGGCCCTCTTTGAAAAAAGTTTGGACACCCCTGATCTAAACCATTCCATTGTAGCTCTGGCTGTATGTTTATTGTTGTTGTCCTGCTGGAAGGTGAACCTCCGCCCCAATAAGTCTTTTGCAAACTCTAACATTTTTTTTTCTAAGATTGCCCTGTATTTGGCTCCTTCCTTCTTCTCATCAATTCTGACCAGCTTCCCTGTCCCTGCTGAAGAAAAGCATCCTCACAACATGATGCAGCCACCACCATGTTTCACGTGGGGATGGTGTGTTCAGGGTGATGTGCAATGTTAGTTTTCCACCACACCACAGCATTTCGCTTTTAGGCAAAAAGTTCAATTTTGGTCTCATACGAACAGAGCACCTTCTTCCCCATGTTTGCTGTGTCCCCCACATGGCTTCTTGCAAACTGCAAAGAGGACTTCTTATGGCTTTCTTCTTGCCACTCTTCCATAATGTCCAGATTTGTGGAGAGCATGACTAATAGTTGTCCTGTGGACAGATTCTCCCACCTGAGCTGTGGATCTCTGCAGCTCCTCCAGAGTTACCATGGGCCTCCTGGCTGCTTCTCTGATTAATTCTCTCCTTGCCCGGCCCGGCAGTTTAGGTGGACGGCCATGTCTTGGTAGGTTTGCAGTTGTGCCATACTCTTTCCATTTTCGGATGATGGATTGAACAGTGCTGCATGAGATGTTCAAAGCTTGGGATATTTTTTTATAACCTAACCCTGCTTTAAATGTCCACAACTTTATCCCTGACCTGTCTAGTGTGTTCCTTAGCCTTCATGATGCTGTTTGTTCACTAAGGTTCTCTAACAAACCTCTGAGGGCTTGGCAGAACAGCTGTATTTATACTGAGATTAAATTACACACAGGTGGACTCTATTTACTAATTAGGTGACTTCTGAAGACAATTGATTCCACTAGATTTTAGTTAGGGGTATCAGAGTAAATGGGGCTGAATACAAATGCACGCCACACTTTTCAGATATTTATTTGTAAGAAATTTAAAAACCATTTATCATTTTATTTCCACTTCACAATTATGGGCCACTTTGTGTTGGTCTATCACATACAATCCCAATAAAATACATTTACGTTTTTGGTTGTAGCATGACAAAATATGGAAGATTGCAAGGGGTATGAATACTTTTTCAACTCACTGTAGTTAGTATAGGCATATGGCGGGGGGCAGTTTTAGGATTAGTTAGATACAGTATATTCCAGAATTCTACTTTCAATGTAAACCCTTTTGCTGTGGCCAGGCATATACTAAGTGAAGCAAGGCAAAAGCACCCAGGTTGCCCCTATCCTGGTGTCCTTGTGGACTGACCCCTCTGTGTGAAGACAACAAGATTACTACTTCGTCTTCAGTAACAGCAGTTTTGTGCGAACTGGCAATTAATATTGTGTCCATGTCTTCATAGATCAACCTAATGAAATCAATGGTGTAATAAAATACTGTTCATCCAACGAGGGCCTTCCCCAGGGTCTCTGTCCTATAATTAGCCGAAACTTAGTTATTGGTGCGGCTCCAGCACTCAGCTGTTAGGTAAGAACTATGTGTGTACCAGTCGTAGAATGACCGAGGGACAGGCTGTGCTTAGATGGGGCCAAACAGAAGGCAACGTCGTTAGTCTGGACACCACCAATAACAATATACTCAGTTCCATACATTGATGCCACTATATAACTAACCTTTAGCTAAGAAAAGTGAATTGTTTAAAAGCATAACTGCTGGGGATAGAGCGGAGAGGGATTAGAACACCTGTCAGGTTTTTATTGGTGCTTTCTGCCCCATTAGGAAGATTCATCCTCGCTATTTGTCTTTTTTGTTGTTATGACTGAGAGTGAAAGTAAAAGAAAACCCCAAATTTTGGATTGTCACCAGACCAGAAATAGAGGATAAATCTTCCAATGGGGACACAGATTCTGGTGATGATCAGGGGTTCCCTCACTTGGGGGTGGGGGTGGGGGGGTTCCTCTAACTTTTTGTTGTGGCTATGGGACAGGAAGTGAGGGGAGATCTCCCCAATGGGACACAGATAACAAAAGAAAAACTAAAAGGGTTATAATACTCCTTTATGCTGTTCAAAGTGAAAAAAAAAATGTTTTTCCTTTAGTTCTACTTCAAGGTTTTATATTTACCATGCACTTGTAAGCTTAAATTCCAGAGCAAGCTATAAAATTTTCCGACAACAAAATCTGTTGTCGGAAATTCCGATCGTGTGTACACAAATCCGACGCACAAATGACACGCATGCTCAGAATAAATAAAGAGATGAAAGCTATTGGCTACTGCCCCGTTTATAGTCCCGACGTACGTGTTTTACGTCACCGCGTTCAGAATGATCGGATTTTCCGACAACTTTGTGTGACCGTGTGTATGCAAGACACGTTTTAGCCAACATCCGTCGGAAAAAAAACATGGATTTTGTTGTCGGAATGTCAAGATCAATGTCCGACTGTATGTACAGGGCATAAGACTAAAACTAAATTGAAATTGGGCATGGTTACACGGCATTCCATCGCGCTGACATTAGATGCCGCTGTCTGAGGAGGACTACACCGATCGGATGGCTGGGCCTTAGAAGGTTGGGTGAGAGATACACCAGTTTACACTTCAGGTCCGCTGTGACCGCGGTGCACCGTTGGATCACTGATCCTGTTGCTTGCTGTGCTTGCTGTGGATTTCTTTTTAAAGGCCTTTATGTTTCAGTTTAAAAGTGAGTGTAACCATTGAAGTGTGTTTGAAGTGATTTTAATAAATCTGTCAAAATGGTATCACGCTATGTGGAGCACTTTACTCATTTTTTCACATATGGAGCTGGCTTGATTGGAGTCACACTATCAATTCACCCCAACATATATAACCTTTGTTTAGCGCAGTTTATTTAATTTTTTCTTGATTGGAGTCACGGTTCATCACATGCAACCCAGGTGTGGTTCAATTGCTGTTTTGCCGAACACGAGAGTGGGAGGCTATACAATCTGGTGAGTGCCCTCTTCAGAGGGAGTGGTGTTACTATCACAGTGGTGTGGTGGAAGAGTAGAAGATTTTTCACACAAGAAGATTGAAAAACAACTGTTGAACTTGATCATTCATGATAAAATTAATATTTTTCATGACACTATTATTATTAATATTTTTATGCATAAGTAGAGGGTAGGGATGAGCAGAACACCCCCCTGTTCGGTTCGCACCAGAACATGCGAACAGGAAAAAAGTTCGCTCGAACACGCGAACACCGTTAAAGTCTATGGGACACGAACATGAATAATCAAAAGTGCTAATTTTAAAGGCTTATATGCAAGTTATTGTCATAAAAAGTGTTTGGGGACCCAGGGTCCTGCCCCAGGGGACATGGATGAATGCAAAAAAAAAAACGGCCGATCGTTCCGAACGTGGTGACGTAACACACGTACGTCGGGACTATAAACGGGGCAGTAGCCAATTGCTTTCGTCTCCTAATTTATTCTGAGCATGCGTGGCACTTTGTCCGTCGGATTTGGCTACACACGATCGGAATTTAAAGGATCGGATTTTGTTGTCGGAAAATTTTATAGCCTGCTCTCAAACTTTGTGTGTCGGAAATTCCGATGGAAAAAGTCAGATGGAGCCCACACATGGTCGGAATTTCCGACAACACGCTCCGATCGCACATATTCCGCCGGAAAGTCCGACCGTGTGTACAGGGCATAAGACTAAAACTAAATCGAAATGTGCTGCCAAAATTAACACTGCACTGCTTACACAAAACCAGGAAAAACTCACCTTGCTATAAGATACTGATCACAATAAGGAATACAGAGTGAAAGTTCTGCACATACTTTGGCAGTTATAGGAATGAAGACACAGTGGGGCTGATTTACTAAAACTGGAGAGTGTGAAATCTGGTGCAGCTCTGCAGAGAAACCAATCAGCTTCCAACTTCAGCTTTCCCAATTAAGCTTTGACAAAATAAAACCTGGAAGCTGATTGGTTTCTATGCAGAGCTGCACCAGATTTTGCACGCTCCAGTTTTAGTAAATCCACCCCATATTCTGTGACCGAAAGGGTAATCGTTCTCTAAGAATATAACTGAATCACAGCATGCATAACAGTGTTCTCCTTTACAGTTTATGTTTTTTGTTAGTCGGAGAGACAGAAAGCTGTTTCATTGGATTAATGATCATCTTATTTTCTTCCTTCTGAGTCTGTTGTACAATGTAGAATTCCTGCTGTCATGCAGATACTTTCTTTCCTTTTATAATATCAAACAATAATTCAATTGGAATGACAGTGACTCTGTGATGGATGCACTTTGTTAAATCACTTTAGCCATGGGATCCAGGATGGCTAAAGAAAAATGTTTTAATATGTGGCTTTTGTACTGTTTTAACAAATTATGCTTTTTATTCCCTGGGCTTGTTTTGCAAGGCAGCAAGCAAAGTGCAGTAACCCGTAGCAACTGGTCAGCTGCTGCAAACTGGGCTGCAGCAGTTTGTGCAGTGATAGTGGGGTCTGCCCTTTCTCTATATGTATACAGCATAAAATGTTGAAATGGCTCTAGTGGCTGAAAGATTTATAGTGTAACTAAACTCAAAAAGTGAGGAGTTGGTTTTTTATAAAGGACATCTGTGACTAAGCCATACCTTGCAAAATCTAGCCTAGTTGTGCCTAAGCCATACCTTGTTTCATAGATAAGTATCAACAGTGTGCGATCTAGAGCACTGCTGCCTCTAGCTGCTAGTCTCAGGAGATTTGGGGTGAGAATTGGTGATGTCATTGCTGTGCTGCTCACTGTTCTCCTTACTGGAGGCTCTGACATGAGGAAGCAAAGCCCTGCCCCTACTAAGATGGTTGCCTTCAACAGTGCAGAACAAGGTATGGTAAGTCAGTTATGGAATAGCTGCAGTGAGTTCACAGGCAATTAATTTGTCCTTTGCTTGCATTTTTTTCTTCGGGCACAGCCTCAGAGTTGAGTTATTCATCTTTTTTTTTAATCATGCATGTACAGTGAGGGAAAAAAGTATTTGATCCCCTGCTGATTTTGTATGTTTGCCCACTGACAAAGAAATGATCAGTCTATAATTTTAATGGTAGGTATTTTAAGAGTGAGAGACAGAATAACAACTAAAATATCCAGAAAAAAACGCATTTCAAAAAATTTGGTGCGATTTTACTTATTAAATACTTATTAAATACCATATTTATCGGCGTATAACACGCGCCGGCGTATAACACACACCCCAAGTTTAGGAGGGAATTTTAAGGAAAAAAAACTTTTAGGAGGGAAGTTTAAGGAAAAAAAACTTACATTAAAATGCCCATCAATGCAGCCTTATCTGTCCATCTGCAGCCTTTTCAGTGTCAGTGCAGCCTTGTCAGTGCAGCTTTGTCAGTGCAGCTTTGTCAGTGCAGCCTTGTCAGTGCAGCTTTGTCAGTGCAGCCTTGTCAGTGCAGCTTTGTCAGTGCAGCCTTGTCAGTGCAGCTTTGTCAGTGCAGCCTTGTCACTGCAGCTTTGCCCCAGTGCAGCCTTGCCCCAATGCAGCTTTGTCAGTGCAGCTTTGTCAGTGCAGGAGACTGCAGGGATTCGTCGGAGCCGAGATACACATACCCGAGTGTTCTCGGCCGAAAAAAGCCGAGAACACTCGGGTATGTGTATCTCGGCTCCGACGAATCCCTGCAGTCTCGGCACCATATTTGAATCTACCCACGGCTGTGTATGTCGGCGGCGATCGCGGCAATCGCCGCGATCGCTCCGATCACACAAAATTGGCGGGGATCGGCCTATAACACGCACCCACGATTTTCCCCTGTTTTTCAGGGGAAAAAAGTGCGTGTTATATGCCGATAAATATGGTAACTGTCAATCTCCCTCAGTCTGGGGCTCCATGCAAGATCTCACCTTGTGGAGTTTCAATGATCAATGAGAGCGGTGAGGAATCAGCCCAGAACTACACAGGAGAATCTTGTCAATTATTTCAAGGCAGCTGGGACCATAGTCACCAAGAAAACAATTGGAAACATACTACACCGTGAAGGACTGAAACACATGTACAGGCCCGTCTAAAGTTTGCTAATGAACATCTGAATGATTCAGAGGAGAACTGGGTGAAAGTGTTGTGGTCCGATGAGACCAAAATCAAGCTCTTTGACATCAACTCAACTCGCTGTGTTTGAAGGAGGAGGAATGCTGCCTATGACCCCAAGAACACCATCGCCACCATCAAACATAGAGGGGGAAACATTATGCTTTGGGATTGTTTTTCTGCTAAGGGGACAGGACAACTTCACCGCATCAAAGGGACGATGGACGGGGCCATGTACCGTCAAATCTTGGGTGAGAACCTCCTTCCCTCAACCAGGGCATTAAAAATGGGTCGTGGATGGGTATTCCAGCATGACAAAGGTGCACCTTTATAACATCTGAGGAGGACATCCCTGGACCCATTATATGTCCTTGCCTGTATTTATCCTGTCCTTGTGAGTAGCCATTTGGCTGTTGTTTTTATATATTTTAAATTAAAGTCTTTATGATACTGCACTTAGATTGGCGCTTCTTGCCCTTTTTTTACATTATCTTTCAGAGTTGTTTGCTTCCAAATTCCAAATCTCAAATTTTGGGTTGTCCCCACAAAAGTAATAAAGGGGAAATCTTTCCATGGGGACACTAGTTCTGGTGACCTGGGGGGCCCCAAGGAATTCCCTTAATTTGCATGGATTTACTTTTCCTGTTTGGCTATGGGACAGAAAGTGAAGGGAAATCTCCGCAATGGGACACAGATGGTGAAAAAAAAATCTGACAGGGGTTACAATGGTTTGTAGAATTTCTGCCTAACACTTAATAGTCTTAAAGTGATTGTAAACATTATTTTTTTTTTAACCACTTACGGAACGCCCATCATCGTTATACATTGGCCTTTTGAAGAGGAATATCGTAGTTATAGCAGCAGCTAGCTGCCATAACCCCAGTATCCTCTTCCGCAGCGGGCGGTCCGCTTTCAGATAAAAGTTGTCACCGCTGTGGATTCGCCGCGAGATTGCTTCTCCCCCTCCCGTTGTGCTACGATGCCCTCCGCCACTTCCCGGAGCGGCCAGCAGCATCCTCTTCCCACTGAGGTATGGAGTGAGGGGAAGATGGCCCCTCGACAGAATGGCACGGGCAGGCAGAATCACGTACCTGGTGCCCGAGGCGGTTGGCATATCTCCCCCGGCGATCGGAGGTGAGGGGGAGGCCATCCATTCGTGGCCCCCCCCTCGCGATCGCTCCCGGCCAATGAGATCATTCCTCTGCTGCTGTATGGTAAACAGCAGCAGAGGAAATTATGTCATCTCTCCTCGGCTCGGTATTTTCCATTCCGGCGTAGAGGAGAGAAGACATCCAAGTGATGGTAAAACACACACACAGTAGAACATGCCAGGCATACATTACACCCCCCTTTACCCCCTGATCCCCCCCCCCCCCCAATCACCCCCTAATCAACCCCTCCCCCCCTGTCACACTGACACCAAGCAGTTTTTTTTTCTGATTACTGCATTGGTGTCAGTTAGTGTGGTAGGGCAGTTAGTGTTAGCCCCCTTTAGGTCTAGGGTACCCCCCTAACCCCCCCTAATAAAGTTTTAACCCCTTGATCACCCCCGTCGCCAGTGTCACTAAGCGATCATTTTTCTGATCGATGTATTAGTGTCACTGGTGAGGCTAGTTAGGGAGGTAAATATTTAGGTACCTGCTAGCACCTGCGTTTTGCCCCTCCGCCCGGCCCAGCCCAGCCCACCCAAGTGCAGTATCGATCGATCACTGTCACTTACAAAACACTAAACGCATAACTGCAGCGTTCGCAGAGTCAGGCCTGATCCCTGCGATCGCTAACAGTTTTTTTAGTAGCATTTTGGTGAACTGGCAAGCACCAGCCCCAGGGAGCGTCAGGTTAGCGCCAGTACTGCTAACACCCACGCACGCACCGTACACCTCCCTTAGTGGTATAGTATCTGAACGGATCAATATCTGATCCGATCAGATCTATACTAGCGTCTCCAGCAGTTTAGGGTTCCCAAAAACGCAGTGTTAGCGGGATAAGCCCAGATACCTGCTAGCACCTGCGTTTTGCCCCTCTGCCCGGCCCAGCCCAGCCCACCCAAGTGCAGTATCGATCGATCACTGTCACTTACAAAACACTAAACGCATAACTGCAGCGTTCGCAGTGTCAGGCCTGATCCCTGCAATCGCTAACATTTTTTTTTGGTAGCGTTTTGGTGAACTGGCAAGCACCAGCGGCCTAGTACACCCCGGTCGTAGTCAAACCAGCACTGCAGTAACACTTGGTGACGTGGCGAGTCCCATAAGTGCAGTTCAAGCTGGTGAGGTGGCAAGCACAAGTAGTGTCCCGCTGCCACCAAGAAGAAGACAAACAGGCCCGTCGTGCCCATAGTGCCCTTCCTGCTGCATTCGCCAATCCTAATTGGGAACCCACCACTTCTGCAGCACCCGTACTTCCCCCATTCACATCCCCAACCAAATGCAGTCGGCTGCATGAGAGGCATTTTCTTTATGTCCTCCCGAGTACCCCTACCCAGCGAATGCCCCCAAAAAAGATGTTGTGTCTGCAGCAAGAGCGGATATAGCGCGGATATAGGCGTGACACCCGCTATTATTTTCCCTCCTGTCCTGACAATCCTGGTCCGGTTACAGTTATAAAAGTTACAGTTACAAAAAAAAAGTGTGAAAAAAAAAACCACTAAAAAATATGTATATAAAAAAATAGTTGTCGTTTCATTGTTCTCTCTCTCTCTATTCTCTCTATTGTTCTGCTCTTTTTTACTGTATTCTATTCTGCAATAGAATAGAATAGAATCTATTCTGCAATTTTTTTTGTTATTATGTTTTATCATGTTTGCTTTTCAGGTATGCAATTTTTTGCACTTTACCGTTTAATGTGTTTTATTGTTAACCATTTTTTTGTCTTCAGGTACGCCATTCACGACTTTGAGTGGTTATACCAGAATGATGCCTGCAGGTTTAGGTATCATCTTGGTATCATTCTTTTCAGCCAGCGGTCGGCTCTCATGTAAAAGCAATCCTAGCGGCTAATTAGCCTCTAGACTGCTTTTACAAGCAGTGGGAGGGAATGCCCCCCCCCCACTGCTCTCCTGTCTCAAAAGGGAACCTGAGAATGCAGCCGGTGATTCAGCCAGCTGACCATAGAGCTGATCAGAGACCAGAGTGGCTCCAAACATCTCTATGGCCTAAGAAGCCGGAAGCTACGAGCATTTCATGACTTAGATTTCGCCGGATGTAAACAGCGCCATTGGGAAATTGGGAAAGCATTTTATCACACCGATCTTGGTGTGGTCAGAGGGCAGAGGAGAGATCTAGGTTCTAATAGACCCCAATTTTTTTCAAAAAAGAGTACCTGTCACTACCTATTGCTATCATAGGGGATATTTACATTCCCTGAGATAACAATAAAAATGATTAAAAAAAAATGTAAGAAACAGTTTAAAAATAAGATAAAAAAGCAAAAAAATAATAAAGAAAAAAAAAAAAGCACCCCTGTCCCCCCTGCTCTCGCGCAAAGGCGAACGCAAGCGTCGGTCTGGCGTCAAATGTAAACAGCAATTGCACCATGCATGTGAGGTATCACCGTGAAGGTCAGATTGAGGGCAGTAATTTTAGCAGTAGAACTCCTCTGTAAATCTAAAGTGGTAACCTGTAAAGGCTTTTAAAAATGTATTTATTTTGTTGCCACTGCACGTTTGTGTGCAATTTTAAAGCATGTCATGTTTGGTGTCCATGTACTCGGCCTAACATCATCTTTTTTATCTCATCAAACATTTGGGCAATATAGTGTGTTTTAGTGTATTAAAATTTAAAAAAGTGTGTTTTTTCCCCAAAAAATGCGTTTGAAAAATCGCTGCGCAAATACTGTGGGAAAAAAAAAATTAAACACCCACCATTTTAATCTGTAGGGCATTTGCTTTAAAAAAATATATAATGTTTGGGGGTTCAAAGTAATTTTCTTGCAAAAAAAAATTTTTTTTCATGTAAACAAATAGTGTCAGAAAGGGCTTTGTCTTCAAGTGGTTAGAAGAGTGGGTGATGTGTGACATAAGCTTCTAAATGTTGTGCAGAAAATGCCAGGACAGTTCAAAACCCCCCCAAATGACCCCATTTTGGAAAGTAGACACCCCAAGCTATTTGCTGAGAGGCATGTCGAGTCTATGGAATATTTTATATTGTGACACAAGTTGCGGGAAAAAGACAATTTTTTTTTGCACAAAGTTGTCACTAAATGATATATTGCTCAAACATGCCATGGGAATATGTGAAATTACACCCCAAAATACATTCTGTTGCTTCTCCTGAGTACGGGGATACCACATGTGTGAGACTTTTCGGGAGCCTAGCCGCGTACGGGACCCCGAAAACCAAGCACCGCCTTTAGGCTTTCTAAGGGCGTAAATTTTTGATTTCACTCTTCACTGCCTATCACAGTTTCGGAGGCCATGGAATGCCCAGGTGGCACAAACCCCCCCCTCCCAAATTACCCTATTTTGGAAAGTAGATACCCCAAGCTATTTGCTGGGAGGTATAGTCAGTATTAGTCAGAAGTATATAGTCAGAAGAAATCAAAAATTTAAACCCTTAGAAATCCTGAAGGCGGTGATTGGTTTTCGGGGCCCCGTACGCGGCTAGGCTCCCAAAAAGTCTCACACATGTGGTATCTCCATACTCAGGAGAAGCAGCTAAATGTATTTTGGGGTGCAATTCCACATATGCCCATGGCCTGTGTGAGCAATATATCATTTAGTGACAACTTTGTGCAAAAAAAAAAAAATTGTCACTTTCCCGCAACTTGTGTCAAAATATAAAATATTCCATGGACTCAACATGCCTCTCAGCAAATAGCTTGGGGTGTCTACTTTCCAAAATGGGGTCATTTGGGGGGGGGGGGGGGGGTTGTGCCATCTGGGCATTTTATGGCCTTCAAAACTATGATAGGTAGTGAGGAGTGAAATCAAAAATTTACGCCCTTAGAAATCCTGAAGGCGGTGATTGGTTTTCGGGGCCCCGTACGTGGCTAGGCTCCCAAAAAGTCCCACACATGTGGTATCCCCGTGCTCAGGAGAAGCAGCTGAATGTGTTTTGGGGTGCAATTCCACATATGCCCATGGCCTGTGTGAGCAATATATCATTTAGTGACAACTTTTTGTAATTTTTTTTTTTGTCATTATTCAATCACTTTGGACAAAAAAATTAATATTCAATGGGCTCAACATGCCTCTCAGCAATTTCCTTGGGGGTGTCTACTTTCCAAAATGGGGTCATTTGGGGGGGTTTTGTACTGCCCTGTTATTTTAGCACCTTAAGAAATGACATAGGCAGTCATAAACTAAAAGCTGTGTAAATTCCAGAAAATGTACCCTAGTTTGTAGACGCTATAACTTTTTCGCAAACCAATAAATATACGCTTATTGACATTTTTTTTTACCAAAGACATGTGGCTGAATACATTTTGGCCTAAATGTATCACTAAAATTGAGTTTATTGGATTTTTTTTATAACAAAAAGTAGAAAATATCATTTTTTTTCAAAATTTTCGGTCTTTTTCCGTTTATAGCGCAAAAAATAAAAACCACAGAGGTGATCAAATACCATCAAAAGAAAGCTCTATTTGTGGGAAGAAAAGGACGCAATTTTCGTTTGGGTACAGCATTGCATGAACGCGCAATTAGCAGTTAAAGAGACGCAGTGCCAAATTGTAAAAAGTGCTCTGGTCAGGAAGGGGGTAAATCCTTCCGGGGCTGAAGTGGTTAAAAGGACAGTGTTAAAATAAAAAATAAAAAATAAAATAAATAATAATTTATATATATATACCAAGCTCACGTGCAGAACCAAGCGCATACGTGAGTAGCACACGTATATGAAAACGGTGTATAAACCACATATGTGAGGTATCGCTGTGATCGTTAGAGCGAGAGCAATAATTCTAGCACTAGACCTCCTCTGTAACTCAAAACATGCAACCGGTAGAGTTTTTTAAATATGTAGATTTTTAAGGGTAAAAGTTTGTCGTCATTCCACAAGCGGTTGCAACTTTGAAGCATGACACGCTGGGTATCAATTTACTTGGCGTAACATCATCTTTCACAATATAAAAAAAAAATTGGGCTAACTTTACTGTTCTTATTGTCTTATTTAAAAAAAAAAAAAAAAAATATATATATATATATATATATATATATATATATATATATATATAATGTTTGGGGAGCTGAAAAGTAATAATTTTCTAGCAAAAAAAATGATTTTAACTTGTAAACAACAAGTTTCAAAAATAGGCCCAGTCCTTAAGTGGTTAAATGACAGCGACAATTCTGCAACTGAGCAAATTTCTGTGTTTTTGATCTGATTACATTATTGAATAATTTTTATTATTATTATATTATATTATAATTATTTATAGTTATTTATTATATTATAATTTATGATTTTGTGTTTCAAACTTTATCATACCGGGGATGTCTACTAGACTCTGGTTTGGACAGATTTAAGTTATTCCTAAGAATTACAGGCCTACAATATAAAACGCCAAATTTCTATGCAAAATAATTGTACCGCTTTCAGCACCTAAAATCTAAAATAATAATACCGCCAGGGAGGTTAAGGTGAAAAACCTTAAAACTATACAACCACTTTATCAATGTCACCTCATCCCTCCTACTATCAATGCTGACTAACCTGTATAAAAAGAATGCATAAACTTACCTATTTTTAGCCTGCTCTGTGCATTGAAAGCCATTTGCTGTGGTTTTCAATGCACAGAGTGGGAAGCTCACAGTGTGCAGTGAAATCGGAGTATATTAGAGGAGAGGAGACTGTACATATACAAGACTAAAGGTAAGGCTGGAGTTCAGATTTCAGGAGGTGTAATCAAAAATTGTTAAAACCTTCAGAGTAATGCATATAGAAGAATAAAGCATTTTCCAAATTATATTATTATTTTTTTTTTAAATTGTAATTTGTATTTTAGATTTATTTTTGCCCTGCCTAGATATTGGGTGTTCCAATCTTCGTTGTGTGCGCTCTGATGATAACACCATTTCAAAGCCGTCATTCGGTAGTTCATTCCACTTTGTTCTTTGTTTGCCAACTAATTATGACACATTAATG
Organism: Lithobates septentrionalis; assembly: GCA_037952835.1. NCBI lineage: Eukaryota > Metazoa > Chordata > Amphibia > Anura > Ranidae > Lithobates > Lithobates septentrionalis. The sequence goes on along the minus strand of JBBDGP010001667.1, from coordinate 2,083,093 downwards.
CAAAAGATAAACATAAATAGAGGATGATAAACTCGGTTTCAAGGAGGAATATATAGCACATTTGTATTCAACATCACACGGAGAAAGTTTAACAGATGCCTAATGATTGCAGTGCCCTTTTCTCAGCAACTGATAGATCCGCATTTCAGGCATTTCCAAGAAACAGTAGTAAATGTATTTCCGCTATTGCAGTCAAGTTTGAGAACCCCCCATAGTATGTTTGTTATGTACTCCCATTCACACAGCACACCTAAAATCAATTTTAAAATCCTTACCCTTTTTTTTTTAGTAGGTTTATGCATTGGACTTTAAAGAAAGCTTGTATTGGTCATAAAAGCTTCCAATGTGCAATTAAAGTGGTTGTAAAACCTTACATATACCAAGTGAAGTGACTGGCCTCAGGTGATACACAGAGATTAAACAAATCCTCCTACATAAGTTGTACCTGTTATCTGCAGCCCTTTCACCGTTAAATCCTTTCAAAGTCCAGAAATTACACAGCATTTCTGAGCTGCAGAAGGCAGGGACGGAGATCTGATGGCACAGCAGAGAGCTGAGTGTAATCTGAGATCTGAGTTCTGAGTGGCGGGAATCCAGGATTGTCTGGTGTTGGCATAGACTAGCCTTTCTCAACCTTTCAACACGGAGGAACCCTTGAAAAAATTTTCCAATCTCAGGGAACCCCTTCTAAAAATTACTATATCTACAACCATTAACTTTTTTCAGGGGGGGCATCAGTTTAAGGTCACCCATGCTCTGCCCCTTTTTAACAATGTAATGAATGTTTAGGGTCACCCATGCTCCGTCCTCCACTGCTCCTCCGTTCTCCAAGCTAACAGACTGGCTGGAGACTGCACTGTCCACTGTCAACCACCTCCGGAAGATTTACCCCCTTCATGACCAGGCCATTTTTTGCGATCTGACACTGCGTTACTTTAACTAACAATTGCACATTGTCGTGTGATGCTGTACCCAAATAAAATTGATGTCCTTTTTTCCCCCACAAATAGAGCTTTCTTTTGGTGGTATTTGATCACCTCTGCAGTTTCTATTTTTTACGCTATAAACAAAAAAATGTTTGTTTGTTTTTTGTTGATAGCGTTTATTACTTTACTGGATAATATTTTTTTTACTTTACTGCTATAAAACATATCCAAAATAAATAAATAATTAAATTCTTCATAAATTTAGGCCAATATGTATTCCGCTTCATATTTTTGGTAAAAAAGCCCCTTTTTAAGAATGTAATGAAGGGGGGGGGGGGGCTTAGTCATCATCACATAAAGCGAAGGCCAGGCCAGGGTCCCCCATACAGATCCCCCTTTAGAGCAGGCCAGGCCAGGCCAGGGCAGGTCCCCTATGGAATAGATCCGCCTTTATTTAATCTTACTTGTACCTTTTTTTCACCTATATATAGAATAGAATTCCCAGGTTTTCCTGCAGCACCACACTCCAGGCTCTCCGGCCTCTCCCCCTGTAAAGAATATTTTATATATATATATATATTTTCCACTCCACGAGTCCTCCTTGCTTCCTCTTCCTCAGCTCAGACTGCCTGCCTGTTCTCCGGTTCTCTCTCTCGTGCTGGGCAGCCGCTGTACAGCAGTCCCTCCCCCAGACACTCCCACAGATCACTCCGCATGCAGGCAGGACTCCACCACCACTCCTCTTGAGGATCTACATCTCTCTCTACACAGTACACAGGAGGGACTGGAGCCAAGTGGCCAAACTGAGGCCTAAGTCATCGCATCAGGGATGAGGGAGGGACGGTCTCAGTGAGTCAGAGAGCGGCAGACTCAGGAAAAAGTCCGTGGCGGACCCTGCAAGGTCACAGGGCCAGACTGGAAATAAAAACCAGCCCTGGAAAAAATGTCATACCAGCCCCATGGCATTACTATACCAGCCCAACAGCAGAACATCATTATTTTCTTGTCTATATAAAAGATAACCATGCATTTTAAAGCACATTTAAAGTATATATATATATATATATATATATATATGAGAAAATTCTGCTTAAAAGTGGTAAAAGTGGAGCAATCTTAAAGGTGGACCCCAGGAACTCTGGGAACGTGGGGGGGGGGTGGGACTCTGGTGACCAGAGACCACCTTCCGCAGAAAGAATACACTAAGGTGGGGGGTTACTGATATAAAGGGGAAACCTTTATATCAGTGCCCCCTTACCTTGTTGTATTCACTTCCCCCTTACATCAGTGACCCCCCTCCCTCAGACTGGCCTGGCAATGCTGACACTGACCTCCTCTCAGATGCACCATGCAGGACTCAATCAGTCGGCTCCAGCTTGGTGGCTCTGGTTTTTTCCCATAGGCTCCTCTTCACAGTCCACACATGTCTGACTTCTCCCATGACTCCCATCCCGGCGGCACTCCCACTCTTGACTCCTCTCCAGACTCCCTCAGAGACTGCAGACATGATAAAAGACAAGAGATGGACAGAGACTGCAGACATGATACAAGAGATGGTTACTGCAGACATGATACCGTAGATAATCAGATACTGCAGACATGATACAGGAGATGTCAGAGGCTGCGGACATGATACAGGAGCTGTCAGAGGCTGTAAGCATGGTACAGGAGATAGTTAGATACTGAGGATATGATACAGGAGTTGTCAGAGGCCGTGGGCATGATACAGGAGATGTCAGAGGCTGCAGGTATGGTACAGGAGATGGTTAGAGACTGAGGACATGATACAAGAGATGCCCATCAATGCAGACTCACCAGTGCCCATCAATACTGCCTCACTTTGCCCATCAATGCAGCTTCACTGTGCCCATCAATGCATACTCACCAGTGCCTGGATCACACAGCTGGTATCTCCCGCTGTGTCACGGAGCTCGCGTCTGAATTCTTCGGCGGCGCTGTAACAAAGTCCAGCCTCCTAGACCTCCTGTTCTGTTTATCACAGGAGGAGCCGGTCTAGGAGGTGGGACTTTGTTACAGCGCCACCGAAGAATTCAGATGCAAACTACATGACATGTACACAAGAGGAGGAGGAGGGAGGGAGGGAGGGGAGGACTCTGCACATGGATCGGCCCTGGGTGCCGCTGCAGCCACAGCTCAAAGCGGCCCCAGACCAGGCTTGCCACTGGGAAATTTCTCCGTTTCCCTGTAGGCCAGTCCAGCCCTGTGCAAGGACACTTGCCGATCCCTGATTCCAGGGGGGGGGGGTGGCACTTGCGCCCCCTTGCGGACGCTCATGTCTCTACAACTCGTGATATATTAGTGTGAGGGTCAGTGGGAAGAATTATCCTTACATTTGTGGTCATTGAGAAGAAACCCCCCTTACAGAAAGCTAAAAATATCAATGATGTCAGTGGGAACTTACCCGAGTAATTGCTCATTGCTCAAAGAATCCCTAGCAATGTCTGGAGGAACCCTGGTTGAAAAACCCTGGCATAGACTGTCAGAAGTGACTCATGCAGATAGGAGGGAAGGAGAGAGCACCCTAGGTGCTTTGGATAGATGTTAGTACACACTAGAAGGGTATGCTTTGTTCTTTTTTGTTCTTTTTTGTTTCAGAGGTTTACAACCACCGTAGACACATTTGCTACCTTTCTAGCTGTTTTTGTATTGTTCAGATAAGCTTACAATGTTCAATTAACAGACAAACTGCGAGACAGTTTTTTAAAAGTGCATTAACATACAATGTAACACTCAATTCTTAACCTTTTGTTAGGACAGACAGTGTGAACATCTAGTTTACTGCTGATAATTAGATCTGTCAGCGTAATACAGACAGCATTCATTATGGCAAACATAACTCCCCAGCCACCTCCTTAACATGACATAGAAGTTGAGATCTGTGTAGGATGTTTTAAGGAAGTAAAAAGGAAAGTAGCATTTTTTACATATTTGTTAAGTTATGCTGTGTGAACGGGGACATGCATTAATAATAACATAGATGTTATCACAGTTTCACTGCAAAGCTGGAAATACACTTTATAATGGACCTTCCATAAAAAAATAGAAGGTGCCTTCTACTGTTTTTCCCCCATAATTATGGATGCCTGACCATGATCCTATCAGGTATCTAAACGTTTTAATCCAGTTATTCTCTGCAATAAAAGAGGTCATTTCTCCACCATTTCAGCACTGGAGCCTAGAAATGCCTCCTAGACATTCAACAGTTCAGGGAAGGTCGGATGTGACATGTTGGTTTCTTCTTGAGCCCCCTACGTCACTGCTGGGGACCATATATGGTGCCCTCTGACTTCTCCTGAGCTCACAAAATAACCAGGCACAGGACCCTTGTATACCACAGAACACAAGGGCACCAAGCACTTGTGTGGTGCCCCTGGATCCTCCAGACCCTGAAAAGGTCTATTGTGCTACAAGACATGCCTACATGTTCCCGAAAATTGCCCTTGTCCCAGGAGGAAAAAAATAACTGTTTACAGGGTTTTCTCCAACAGACTAATTTTAGCTAATTTTCGTTAAATGAGCCAAAATCTGAGCCATGGCTGGTCCTGCCAGCACCACCCAGCTCAATAAAATCTCATTTAAAAATTGGCTGGAAAATTATTGGCTGAACAGTTGCTGCATCCTATCAGAAGAAGTCACTGTTGGAAGCCCCACTAGCCAGCATTAAGGATTCTTCTGTCCACATTGTTAGCATGGATGGAGGAAATTGATTGATTTGAACTGTGTATGGCTGCCTCAAACATTTTGAGATCTTCAGTCCCCTTTATCACTTATGCCCCGTACACACGGTCGGATTTTCCGATAGAAAATGTCCGATCGAAGCGTGTTGTCGGAAATTCCGACCGTGTGTGGGCACCATCGGACATTTTCCATCGGATTTTCCGACACACAAAGTTGGAGAGCAGGAGATAAAATTTTCCGATAACAAAATCCGTTGTCGGAAATTCCGATCGTGTGTACACAAATCCGACGGACAAAGTGCCACGCATGCTCAGAATAAATGAAGAGATGAAAGCTATTGGCCACTGCCCCGTTTATAGCCCCAACGTACGTGTTTTACGTCACCGCGTTTAGAACGATCGGATTTTCCGACAACTTTGTGCGACCGTGTGTAGACAAAACAAGTTTGAGCCAACATCCGTCGGAAAAAATCCTAGGATTTTGTTGTCGGAATGTCCCAACAAAGTCCGACCGTGTGTACGCCCTATTATACTTCACCTGCAGACCTCTGATTGGCTAGGAACAGTCTGCCAAAATGGAAATCTCCTTCCAGATAGAACCACCAATCTGACAGGCAACAGAATTTTTCTAGATCTCTCCATTAGGCATTAGGCTCAGTCTGATCACACCTCTGCACATATATGGTGTGAACAAGACACATAGAAAACCATAAGTTGCAACATACATTAGTAGGTGGTGTGTAGAAAAACTCAGTTCAACGAATATGGTATGGACAAGCCTAGGACAAGGACAAGCATCTTATTAATTTCAGCCATGTGACTATAATTTTTGAAATCTCAGTGACTTAAAATGAGGATCCTTATCCTGTTATATTTGTATTATGAAATTATTATTATTATACAGGATTTATATAGCGCCAACAGTTTGTGCAGCGCTTTACAACATGAGGGCAGACAGTACAGTTACAATACAATTCAATACAAGAGGAACCAGAGAGCCCTGCTCAATAGAGTTTACAATCTAGGAGTGAAATAAGTCTAATGTCTTCTATGCAAACCAAAAATAATTTATTATCTATTTTTATTAGTCATACCATATCAGAGATAAGACTTTTCTGGGTTACATAAGGATAACAAAAAGCAAGTTACATACAGTATATCATACTATATAATGCAAGGTACAATGTGATATACATAGTCCGTACCATGTGATTACCTGTACCATGTGATTTCTGTGATCTAACATAGTCAGCAGTAGTAAACAAGACTGTCATTCATGATGCCATAGTTTACTACTGTGTGATCTTTGTGAGTCACAGTGATCACATGGTACAGGGCCAATCACGGCAGCCCTGTACCATGTCATTGCTGTGGCCAATCACAAAAATCATAGTAGGAAACACTGGCATCATAAATGGATGCCAAGATCATCACTGTAATAATCAATTATAGTGTAAAAAAAAAATTCCAATCACGCCCCCCAGGGCAGTACAATGCCACTATGGTGGTGGCAGTAATCATATACAATGGCTAGCTGCTCTGATATAACTATATGTCAGTGCCGTCAGCTATTGTCTCTAATCAACGCCACAGCTGTACAATGTCACCAGACCAGTGCTGCCAGTCAGTGTCTTTAATTGCTGCTACAACACTCACAGTGTCCCTGATCAAAACCACACCAGTCAAATTGTCTCTGATCACCATCACACCAGTCATATTGTCCCTAATCACAGCCACACCAGTTACAGTGTCTTTGATCACTGCCACACCAGTTACTTTGTTCCTGATCACCGCCACACCAGTCATATTGTCCCTAATCACCACAACACCAGTTACTGTATTCCTGATCACTGCCACACCAGTCATATTGTTCCTAATCACCGCCATACCAGTTACAGTGTCCCCGATCACCATCACACCAGTCCTAGTGTACCTGATCACCGCTACAGTACATCAGTCCTAGTGTCCATTATCATCGCCACGCCAGTCATATTGTCCTGATCACCACCACACCAGTTACAGTGTCCATTATTATCACCACACCAGTCATATTGTCCCTAATCATTGGCACACCAGTTACAGTCCCCCTGATCACCGCCACACCAGTGCACTGTTGCCTCTGCCTTCTGCCTGTAATAACCCTGGCCTGTTTATTGACCACATTTCTGCCTGCTTCCCTGATTGATCCTTTGCCTGTTTGCTGTCTCTAGTCTGAACTGACCCATCTGCACATCCCACTGACTACGTTCCCGAGAGTAATTGTCATTCAAAGTGACTGAAACCTGAAAATTGGCCTTGGCAGGTATAGGTTGAGAGTGTTTGGTATTGAGGTGGTTAAAGTGATATTGAACCCTCAGTTTTTGTAAGCAGTTTCAGCAACTGATATAATCACTTGCTGAGTATGCAGCTCCTTCATCTTTTAATGCTTACCTATGTTCCTGTTTAAGCTTGTGCAATGGCTACTGCCTCGGGTTTCCTGTTTCGGGGTGACTCCTTTTTCTTGCAATGTCTTATGGAGCCACCATTGTATACAGGGATTACTGTTGTGTCTCCAACATTGTGTGCATCAATAGAAACACACAACCACTAGCTTAGGTTGGCAAGGCCCTCCCCTGCTCCTCCATTCTCCAAGCTAACAGACTGGCTGGAGACTGCACTTTCCACTGTTAACCACTTGTTCCCCTGGAAGAATTACCCCCCCCCCCTTCACAACCAGGCCAATTTTTTGCGATCCACCACTGCGTTACTTTAGCTGACAATTGCACAATCGTGTGACGCTGTACCCAAATAAAATTGATGTCCTTTTTTCCCCACAAATAGAGCTTTCTTTTGGTGGTATTTGATCACCTCTGCAGTTTTTATTGTTTGTGCTATAAACAAAAAAAAGACTGACAGTTTTAAAAAAAATAATATGGTTTACTTTCTGCTATAAAACATATCCAATAAAAAAAAAAAAATCTTTATAAATTTAGGCCAATATGTATTCTGCTTCATATTTTTGGTAAAAAAATCCCCAATAAGGATATCTTGATTGGTTTGCGCTAACGTTAAAATATGGTATATTTTTATTTCTTTATTTTTATTTTATTTTTTTATTAGTAATGGCGGAGATCAGCGACTTATAGGTAGGACTGCGATATTGCAGCCGACAGTCGGACACTAACTGATACTTTTGACACTTTTTGGGAAACAGTGACACTAATACAGTGATAAGTGCTAAAAAATATGCACTGTCACTGTACTAATGACACTGACAGGGAAGGGGTTATCAAAAGGTTAAAGTGGGAGTAAACTCTTATATCTGACTTTTACCTATAGGTAAGACTATAATAAGGCTTACCTATAGATAGTCGTCTGAGGGGAAGGAGGGGGATGAGTGCCACCGGAAAACACTGAGCCGTCATCTCCTCTCCACTCGGCTCTCTGACACACAGTCCCGCCTCCGCCACCGGCATTGGACCAGTGTTCTATCACAGGAGCTGGTCCAATGCCGATGGCGGAGGCGGGACTGTGTATGTGACTGCTGACTGAGAGCAAGGAAACAGATGACGGCTCTATGATTTCATCCGAGATATGGTGAGCTGCATTGAGGGGGCAGATGGGCGCAGAACAGGCTGCAGATGGGCACACAATAGGCTGCAGATGGGCTCACAACAGGCTGCAGGTGGGCACACAATAGGCTGCAGATGGGCACACAACAGGCTGCAGGTGGGCACACAATAGGCTGCAGGTAGGCACTCAACAGGCTGCAGGTGGGCACACAATAGGCTGCAGATGGGCACACAACAGGCTGCAGGTGGGCACACAACAGGCTGCAGGTGGGCACACAACAGGCTGCAGGTGGGCACACAACAGGCTGCAGATGGGCACACAACAGGCTGCAGGTGGGCACACAACAAGCTACAGATGGGCACACAACAGGCTGCAGATGGGCACACAACAGGCTGCAGATGGGCACACAACAGGCTGCAGGTGGGCACACAATAGGCTGCAGATGGGCACACAACAGGCTGCAGGTGGGCACACAACAGGCTGCAGGTGGGCACACAACAGGCTGCAGGTGGGCACACAACAGGCTGCAGGTGGGCACACAACAGGCTGCAGATGGGCACACAACAGGCTGCAGGTGGGCACACAATAGGCTGCAGGTGGGCACACAACAGGCTGCAGATGGGCACACAACAGGCTGCAGGTGGGCACACAACAGGCTGCAGGTGGGCACACAACAGGCTGCAGGTGGGCACACAATAGGCTGCAGATGGGCACACAACAGGCTGCAGGTGGGCACACAATAGGCTGCAGATGGGCACACAACAGGCTGCAGGTGGGCACACAACAGGCTGCAGGTGGGCACACAACAGGCTGCAGGTGGGCACACAACAGGCTGCATGTGGGCACACAACAGGCTACAGATGGGCACACAACAGGCTGCAGATGGGCACACAACAGGCTGCAGATGGGCACACAACAGGCTGCAGGTGGGCACACAATAGGCTGCAGATGGGCACACAACAGGCTGCAGGTGGGCACACAACAGGCTGCAGGTGGGCACACAACAGGCTGCAGGTGGGCACACAACAGGCTGCAGATGGGCACACAACAGGCTGCAGGTGGGCACACAATAGGCTGCAGATGGGCACACAACAGGCTGCAGGTGGGCACACAACAGGCTGCAGGTGGGCACACAACAGGCTGCAGGTGGGCACACAACAGGCTACAGATGGGCACACAGCAGGCTGCAGGTGGGCACACAACAGGCTACAGATGGGCACACAAAAAAGTTTTTTTCCTGAAACTTCCCTCTTAAATTGGGGTGCGTGTTATACGTTGGCGCGTGTTATATGCCAATAAATACGGTATGTAAGTTATACGGTTGGCAAGTGGTTAACTCTTTCCTGTAAAGGCCGGAAGTTCAGGGAAGCAGCACTGAGAGATCGGGAGCCAGCAGCACTGAAAGTTGTAAGCTGCAAATGCTGGGGTAAGAATTTTAACAAATAGTTTACTGAGGAATGTTTATTTTATTGTGCGTAATATAGTAAGATTAAATATGCCAAGGGGTTTAATATTACCTTAACCTCCTCCTTTCTTGCATGCCATTAAACTAACATTAATGATTGAATTATAGACTGTACCTTCCTTAAAAACAAAGCTGGTAAATACAATTATTCTTTATTACTTCTCTCTATACTAGCCTCTCATACTTGTGTGTGTTAATAACACTATATTGCGGTTATTATTAAAGTAGAATGTTAGAGATATTTTTTGATGGCATGTTGATCTCTCAGGGGGAAAATGTTATCACTATATCGATGATAAACTATTTCAGCTTCTTGCTGGTGCCTCTTCTGTTTGCTTTGGAAATGGATGAAATTTCCATAACCGCTGAACATTGCCTATGATTAGGTTGAGACATGTAATATCAGGAATCAGTAATAGTGTTTAGAATTGCAGTCTATCTAGTCAAAGAGATTCATCGCTATATTACAAAACCTGCTCATTCAATGTTTCTGATGATAGGGGAGATTACTACATTTTATCCGATGTCATCAGTTAGAGGTAACAAACGGAGATTTCTGGAAACAAATACAATAACAGGAGGCCGTATTTTGGAAACTGATGAGCCAAATGAAATCTGGTTTTGTGGCCATTCCGAGTATTTTATGCATTGGGATGGCTGTAAAGGATATTTTATTGTAAAATTCTAAGAAGCAAATTGGCCTTAAGAAGGGGCATGTTCTGAAATGAGAGAGAATGGAAAATTTGAAAGAGTGAACACCCATACTTGTACCACTGAGGGCCAAATGTGGCACAGTGTTGGCAACTGTCAGTATTTTTACTGGCAGCCACATGTTGAGGGCATGTGGCCTGGTATGGTTCAGGAGGGGAAAGGAGGGGCACTCGCTCGCCCCCACCCTTTCCTGACCTGCCAAGTTGCATGCTCTGATAAGGGTCTGGTATGGATTTTGGGGAGGACCCCGCGCCATTTTTGAAAAATAAAATTGGCATGGGGTTCCTCTTAAAATTTATACCAGACCTGAAGGGCCTGGTATGCATTGGGGGGGACCCCACACTGGTTTTTTTTCATAATTTTTAATTGCCAGCATGTTTTCTTTACATTCAGCTGTCAGTCATCCATTGTTAAGGATTCAGCGGCTTCCTGGCCCGCTCATTAGCAACCAGCTTTTAGGGGGGACCCCCACACTGTTTCTGACAAGTACCGCATGCTATACCGCCAGCAAAACCTTGGTAATAAATATTGCATGTTTTTTTTTAAAATGAAAATAATGAAAAATAAAAAATGAAGGAATAGCGGGACTTTTTATATAAACACACGGGAGCAAAAATAAAATTGATAGCTTTTAATAGAATCAAATGGTTATAGAGTTTCTGTATTCAAATAATTCAATGCATGATGCTATATATGAAATTATTCGTACAACTACTACAATTCATTGAAACCAGAAGAGATATACATACATACATATTCCAACAAGGAATCAATATATAATATACATAGTATAAACAACACATTTGGAGCATGATTACATGATTAAAATGGAAAAAATATGAAAAACAAAGAAAAGAGGGGGGTATTGTAGGGGGAAGAGAAACCAATTAATATGGAACGGCCTGATCAGATGCATCAATGTGTACACTAGGTTGTTGTTGGCTCTACGCGTTTCAAGGTGTTTCACCTATCATCAGGAGCAAGGAACCATAGTGATAATCTAAAAAATGAAGGAAAAATATTTATTCGAAAGAAAAAAGAAAAGAAAAAAGAAAAAGAGACGGGGAAAAAAGAAAAAGAAAGAAGAAGAGCTCAGAACAGGCAGGAAGGGTCTTCCCTGATGGACCCGAACTGCCCGTACACTTACATGTGTGGTCCGCACAGTGGCGGTGCGGCCATGAAACACCCAGGCCAAACCAAGTATGCCATGCTCGGGAGCTGAGGGGACATGCCGCAGCGGGCAAAACAAAGGAATGGACGACGCTCCGCAGGAATAACAATGTAGAAAGTGATGGAGCAAGAGAGCCAAATCTAAAAAGGAAAAGAACGTTATGTTGCTATGGAGTGAACGTGAGACACAAGTGAAGAGAAAGAGGTAGGGAAAGAGAGATGTAGAGCACAGGAGGGAAAAAAGAGGGGGTGAAGAGGAATTGGGTTGCCGGCGTTCTCCCCTTCTCTCCCTACTTGTGGACCAGCGTCTGACGTTGGGGACATGGTTGCGGAGGCTTGGCAGTTTTGGAACCCATCCCCGCATGAATTCCGCACTCCGTGTGGTATACACCTACCATCACCCACCACCCATGCATCCATGCAATTCTGGTAGGACTTTCTGGTCATCAGGTACACATTCCTCCCTATCACTATTTGACTTTCATCACTGAGTCCCATTTCCCCTTCACCACTTTCCTGGCTTTCAATTTTCCCCTCTTTTCTTCTCACTTCCGCTTTTTCTTATCTCCCTTTCTCCCCCTTCCCGTTCCTCACCATTTGCCCCTCTCAAATCACCCCGCCATTTCCTTCCCCTCCCCCTTTCCTTTTTCAGCTTCCCTTTCCCCTCACTTTTTTCATACCTTCACACCTTTTTTCCATTCACACAATTCCTCTTCACCCCCTCTTTTTTCCCTCCTGTGCTCTACATCTCTCTTTCCCTACCTCTTTCTCTTCACTTGTGTCTCACGTTCACTCCATAGCAACATAACGTTCTTTTCCTTTTAGATTTGGCTCTCTTGCTCCATCACTTTCTACATTGTTATTCCTGCGGGGCGTCGTCCATTCCTGTGTTTTGCCCACTGTGGCATGTCCCCTCAGCTCCCGAGCATGGCATACTTGGTTTGGCCTGGGTGTTTCATGGCCGCACCGCCACTGTGTGGACCACACATGTAAGTGTACGGGCAGTTCGGGTCCATCAGGGAAGACCCTTCCTGCCTGTTCTGAGCTCTTCTTCTTTCTTTTTCTTTTTTCCCCGTCTCTTTTTCTTTTTTCTTTTCTTTTTTCTTTCGAATAAATATTTTTCCTTCATTTTTTAGATTATCACTATGGTTCCTTGCTCCTGATGATAGGTGAAACACCTTGAAACGCGTAGAGCCAACAACAACCTAGTGTACACATTGATGCATCTGATCAGGCCGTTCCATATTAATTGGTTTCTCTTCCCCCTACAATACCCCCCTCTTTTCTTTGTTTTTCATATTTTTTCCATTTTAATCATGTAATCATGCTCCAAATGTGTTGTTTATACTATGTATATTATATATTGATTCCTTGTTGGAATATGTATGTATGTATATCTCTTCTGGTTTCAATGAATTGTAGTAGTTCTACGAATAATTTCATATATAGCATCATGCATTGAATTATTTGAATACAGAAACTCTATAACCATTTGATTCTATTAAAAGCTATCAATTTTATTTTTGCTCCCGTGTGTTTATATAAAAAGTCCCGCTATTCCTTCATTTTTTATTTTTCATTATTTTCATTCAACCGGGATGGAGGGGGGGACCTGAGCGGCACCCCTATACCTCATATAAAGTCCCACATTTTCCCTCATTTTTTTTTTTTACTCTCCGCTTCTGTTTACTGTTCAGTTTGTGAATTGGACTTAAAACGAGTTCCACCCAAAAATGGAACTTAAGCTTCAAGTGTTGGTGACCTCCTGACATGTCACATTTGGCATGTCATTTTTTTTGGGGGGGGGGCAGGTACCCTGTTTTTAGAGGCACCCAGTTCCCGCTTCCTCCCCTTGCGCTGCAACGCCGGAAGGAAGATCACCTCTCCCCCCTCCCTCCCCGCAATCTTCTGGGACACATCACAGATCCCAGAAGATTACCCAGCCATTAAAAGCGAGCAGCATGGCTCGCACATGTGCAATGCGCGCCCGGCTGTGAAGTCACAGCCGGGCACCCACAGTTAGAATGCCGGCGCCGCGGAGAGGAGGGGGAGTGGTGCGGGGCTTTGTGCGCCTTCATCGTTGAACCGTGGGACAGGTAAGTGTCAGGTAAGTCAGCAGCTATACTTCTTGTAGCTGCTGACTTTTAAATGGGTGGATCTCCACTTTAAGAGCTTACTGCGTGGTATTTTGGCAATAATGTCGGGCACATTTTTCATTTTGCGGTAAAAGCCACGTAATCATTATTATTTTTTTTTTTTTCTGAATTTACTTCTTTTTTACTACATGCAATCGTTTATGCAAATGAGTCATGTGACCGTGTTGTTGTGCTAAACGTTAGTGAATTGACCCCATAGTCCAGTGATGCCGAACCTTGGCACCCCAGATGTTTTGGAACTATATTTTCTATGATGCTCATGCACTTTGTAGTGTAGTTGAGCATCATGGGAAATGTAGTTCCAAAACATCTGGGATGCCAAGGTTCGCCATCACTGCCATAGTCCCTTATCATCCTCTACAATAGTTTACATACTATCAATGTTAGACTGACTGGCCTGTAGTTTTCAGGAATATATCTCGGCCCTTTTTTGAATATTGGTACCATTTGGGATATTCGCCAATCAGCTAGTACCATTCCTCTCAGTATGCTGTTCATAAAAAATTAGGAATAATGGCTTGGCTACAACCCGACTAAGTTCTTTGAGGACTTGTGGGTGTAAGCCATCCGGTCCTAATGATTTCTTTGTGTTAAGCTTTTTTAGTCTTTTTTGGACACAGGCTTGTTAGCCATAAAGGTACATCCTGTGAGGTGTTACTAACAATACAGTTATGGTTGTTATACCCCTCCTTTTCCAGTGTAAAAAAAAAAGAGAAGAATGCATTTAGTACAGTTGCTTTCTCCTTTTCATGTCATTTGTAACCAACTTCCCTTCATCATCCTTTATGTGGCCAATATGCTCTGAACTTGCTTTTTTACTGTTATATATAATATATTTAAACCATATATATATAAATATATATAAATATATATATATATATATATGTATATATTATATTATATACCATTTACTAAGGAACTTTAAGGAGTGTCACATTATTTTTTTAAAACAGTGTGCACAAAAAAGAAGTTAGTTATTAAACTATTTATATATGGTTTACAACTGCTTGTGAACATTTAGCTCAGCATTAAATTATTTTATGGTTACATAGTTAACCAGGTATATAAATAATAATGTGTGCTGGTGCCTTAAAACCTTAAACCAGGTGGGATAAGATTACACAAGTTCAGCTTTGTTAAGAATTATGAATTGCAAAACCAGAGCATAGAGTGAACCTGAAACCAGGTTATATATATACAGTAATGTGTTTATTGTCTTCTAAATAAGCAGTACATAAGCTTTCAAAAAAAGTCCTTGCTGACCTTTGTAGCTGTAATCACTTTGGAGCAATTTACCCTAAAAAAATTCAGTAGAAGCACTGAAGTTGTTGTCAGCTAACCCTGCTCCCCTTTCAGCGGCAACTAAGTCAGCAGCTCAGCTCCCTCTGCTCCCACTCCTAGCAGTGACCCAGCAGCTCAGATCTCTTTGCTCTCCCCTTCCAGCATTGACATAAAAGTGTAACTCTCCCTGCTTTCTTCTCACATCAATACCTGACATCTCTGCTCAACCTGCTCCTCCACCCAGCAGCTCAGTTTCTCGCTGCCCCTAGCAATGATTTTGCAGCCTTTCATCCCTCTCCAAAAGGAGAACTAAGGCCAAAGCTCTTTTGGCCCTACTTCTCATGTGGGTCACAGGAGTGTACTTAGTTCTGCACTCCTGTGACCCATATTAGCCAGTCCAGGTTATAAAGAGACTCTGACTTTAATGTCGGGATCCACCCAGATGCCTAGACCAGCACCTCGCTCAGCCTTTCAGCGAGCCTCTGAGAGCCTGAGCCAGCCGCTCTTGCCCCCCAATAGCCACTGGCTCTCTGCTCATTTATGACTGAGAACTGAGTGATCAACTGTCTTTATTCGCTCAGTTCTCAGTGTAGAAGCAGCAGGGGACAGATACAGCTTTGGATCGATGCTTAATCCACCTAAATGAGTATAAATGTTTGTTCTTTTAATACCCCGCACTTCTCTCTTAATCTCTTATATAAACAAAACTCTAGGATACTTTGCTGAATTGCTGGTAGAATGAGCGACTTCAGTGCTTCTACTGTTATCTTTGAGGATGAATTGCTCCACAGTACCTGCCGCTACAGAGGTAAGGTTCACTGACCTAAAAAGCCCTTTGCAAGCTAAACACATACTTGAAATACACATGCTATACAATATACTGATATATATGCTTGCACAACGCTTCTAAACTTAGAACATATGTACATATTTTAACAAACGTCCACAAACCATATTATAAAAGTCACATTTCACTGGACACCAGACACTCCTTTCTTTTTCATATAAGTCTACAAGCTGAAATGACCTTACGTTCGCACAGAAAAGGCTGCAGCCCAGTCCCTGAGAGGGCCCATCACCACCATCCATCACTGGCCACTATCCGCCGGAAGACATTCCTTTCTTTTTGCCCACACGTATACCCACTCAGGACCAGTGACCAATCCGGTCAGTCCAGAGCAGTATCCAACAAAAACTAAACTTAGTACATGGAAAAGATGCTGCTGCTAATTACCAAAAGGGATGCAGGCCACTTTGTTACTTAGGAGCGATCAGTTTTCTGTTCTGCCATGGCCGTGATAGGCAGCATGGAGAACAGGAGAGCTGGAGCTGCATGCTCCAATCTCTTTGCCCCTCCTCACACCCTGCTCAGCTCAAAGCAGAAGGAGGAGGATGGTTGTTAACCCTGCAGGCTCTCTTTGTGTAGTGTATTCACTGCAGGGCAGAGAGAGGGATGCGAGGTCACACCTGGTGGCAATCTGCAGCAGATTCCTATATAGAAAGCTGGTGTATTCCCTCTGTAGCGCACTCCTTAGGGAGCTGCAAGTATCTGGGATCCCCCACCCTGCACAGCCAGGCACACCGAATCTTCACAGGCACTCCAGAGTCGGAGAGCAGTCCCTGACTTTGTTTTTTGTTATTTAACGAGGGTAATAACTAGGATAGGGATAAGAGGTTATGGGATGCCCATTTGATTTTATCTTCCTATATACAGTCTCTATATACAGCTCCTCTTCTTCCTCCAGCAGACACTTTCTTGCAGAACCTAGCTGGAACACTGAGAATACCTGACAGTCACTCAAGCAGATGAAGCAATGGCCCATTACAGGCAGGAACTCAAGGTCCCTTAGGTGTGTAGTAGAGTTTCAGTGTCCAGCTTGTATCACTCCTGTGGCTACTGATCTCAGCACCACCTCTTCAGGCACTGCCAACCCATCTGGCTGCAGCTGCCCCTTTCACTAGCCCTCCAGGGTAACTTCTCTCCACGGTCCTCCAGATTGACACTCACCAGCCCAACCGGCTGACTCTCAGGAGATCTCCCAGACATGCTGACCTGCTCTTGCTGTCCTCTCTCCTTACTCCCGTGCTTCCAGGAAGGGTTTCCTCCATGTGTTTTGTAAGGAATCTTCCAGCACCCGAGACCCAGGCCTGAGATCACCCCCCCCCCAGACTAGGAGGCATCCTCAAGGGCCACTGACAGCCTCCTCAGCACTCAATCTCCATCCTCCACCGGACTGCCCCTGCTGGCATGACCATGCCTATTTATGAGGTGGCCTTCCCCCTGCCAGCTCTTTTACTGGGGATTGGCTGAGGTCTTCATAAATATTCATGGCAGCCCCTCCTCACTCCTACCCTCCAGCTCTAGAAGTTTCTACAAACTTCCAGACCAGGGGGAAGTGCCAGAGAGAGCTGCCTGATGAGTCACCCAGCCCTAACCTGAAGTAACTCTGACCCAGATTACACAGCTCTGGCTTAGCCCTGTGCTAACTATGTTTTGCCTGCCTAACAGATTTACACTTATGCCGTGTACACATGAGCTGACTTCTCGTCTGACTGAACTCCGAAGGACTTTTCGACTGAGTTCCGTCTAAACGGACTTGCCTACATACGATCCCACCAAAGTCTGATTGTTTCGAACATGATGACGTACAACCAGACTAGAAAAGGAAGTTCAATAGCTAGTAGCCAATAGCTGCCCTAGCGTCGTTTTCGGTTTGTCGGACTAGCATACAGACAAACGTTTTTTTCTATAGAAATCGAGTCCGTTGGAAAGATTTGAAACATGTTCTATTTCTAAGGTCCGTCAGGTTTTTCGACAGAAAAGGTCCGATGAAGCCCACACACGATTGGAATGTCCGACGGATTCGTTCTGTCTGACCTCTTCTGCCAGAAAGTCCGGTCGTGTGTACGCAGCATAACTTTAGCACACAAACTAGAGGGTGCTACACCTCTGTTAATTAGATGCAGACCTGTGCAAGTTTCTATTTCAGTCAGAAATAGAAACTGATGAGGTAAGTAGAAAGATAGTGCTGGACTTTATCTGTAAACTGGTATTGTTATATTAAGGTATTAATGTTGGTGTAAATGATTGGGTCCTGGGTAGGCGGCTTCTACACCCCAGAGGATCTCCACAGTCTCCTTGGCTTGTAGTGTAATGTAAGAAGGGCTGAAATGTAAGGGTGTAGGCACGTAGACCCCTGAAACGTGTTGGCTATTTCTTCAATTGTTCCCCTGACCTTTAATAGAATAATGGTGTACCTGGACCTCTTAGTAGTGGTGTGGTGCTTAAATTTCAAACCTTGAAATAGAAACTAAAGCAGGTGGTGCAGATAGACCTGAAACAGGTCTGTCTGCTTTGATAATGCGGCATACACTACTAATGACAGTTTCCTGCGTCATTACAATGGCACAAAACGTTTTGTTAATTCCCCGGTTCTTCCTTACGATGATGTTTTTGTAAGTGAGGTCTCCAGAACTGGACACAGTATTCTAAATAACAATCTAACTAAGACACTATATAGGAAAATCCAGGCCTTCGTTCTCCTGTTGGCGACCCCTCCAGCACCCCAGAATTATGAGGGATCTGTGAGTGGCCACTCCTGTCCTCAAAGTATCATACCTATAGTACACTATATTGCCAAAAGTATTGGGACGCCTGCCTTGATACACAAATTAAATTTAATGACATCCCAGTCTTAGTCCGTAGGGTTCAATATTGAGTTGGCCCATCCTATGTAGCTATAACAGATTCAACTCTTCTGGGAAGGCTGTCCACAAGGTTTAGGAGTGTGTCTATGGGAATGATTGACCATTTTTCCAGAAGCACATTTGTGAGGTGAGGCACTGATCTTGCATGAGAAGGCCTGGCTGGCAGTCTCTGATCTAATTCATCCCAAAGGTGTTCTATCGGGTTGATGTCAGGACTCTCTGCAGACCAGTCAAGTTCCCCCACCCCAAACTCGCTCATCCATGTCTTTATGGACCTTGCTTTGTGCACTGGTCCAAATAATTTGGTGGAGGGGGGATTATGGTGTGGGGTTGTTTTTAAGGGGTTTGGCTTGGCACAAAGCAAGGTCCATAAAGACATGGGTGAGCAAGTCTGGGGTGGAGGAACTTGACTGGCCTGCACAGAGTCCTGACCTTAAGCCGAAAGAACACCTTTGGGATGAATTCGAGCGGAGACTACAAGCTAGGACTTCTCATCCAACATCAGTGCCTGACCTTACAAATGCGCTTCTGGAAGAATGGTCAAACATTCCCATAGACACACTCCTAAACCTTGTGGACAGCCTTCCCAGAAGAGTTGAAGCTGTTATAGCTGCAAAGGGTGGGCCAACTCAATATTGAACCCTACGGACTAAGACTGGGATGCCGTTAAAGTTCATGTGTGTGTAAAGGCACTTTTGGTAATATAGTGTATCTTACCTGAAGTAGAAAATGAAAGAATACCTATCCTTACCTTTTTAAAAATACTAATCAGATGATGTATACTGCGCTCAGTCACCTTGACGTAGAGGACGGGGTGGGCACAGACACAACTTCTTTAGCATATCAGGTCCTGGACTTTGTATTACATTTCTCCTGTTGCAAGGAAAAGAGGCAAATCATGATAACAGCTC
This sequence comes from Lithobates septentrionalis, assembly GCA_037952835.1. Taxonomy (NCBI): domain Eukaryota; kingdom Metazoa; phylum Chordata; class Amphibia; order Anura; family Ranidae; genus Lithobates; species Lithobates septentrionalis. The sequence continues at coordinate 2,063,515 of JBBDGP010001667.1, read as the reverse complement.
GTATTTGCTAACAGCTCACGATTTAATATAATATGTCCTGCTTTTATTTAATTACACTGGAGTTTTTCTTTAAATGTAGATAACAGCCCCTACATGCATGCATTTAAATGTATAGTGCGCTGTCTCAGTGTAAGCTTGCCTGTACATGCCGTGAACAGGACGGAGAGTCACAGCCGCTTTCTTTGTCACTTGGCACTCAGACAAAAGTGACAGGCTTGGCATCCTTTATCGAATGAACTGGTGTATCTATTTTTGTGAGCCGTGTCATTGGTAGAAAAATGCAAGTCCCTCTACAATTATAGGGCATGACCAGGAGGAGGGCAGAGCAGTCAGTTTGGCTTGGTCTCTCCCCAGTTAATTGAAATTCTAGTCCATCCGATTCAGATAGGAAGTGATGTGAAGATGTTGGAAAAATCTGAGCTAAATTGATTTTCTTTTTTGCCGTGGTCTAGGAAGGACAAATGCTCTTTTATTTATCAGGAGACAAGGATGTACGGCCTGAAACCTAAGCGTCATTTTTCATTATTTACAGTTTCGTTGGAGATTTAAGCAATAGAAGAAAAGTTTAAACCGCTTTAGGAATTTTGAATTTTATTGAAGGGCATGCATATATATATATATATACAGTGGCTTGCGAAAGTATTCGGCCCCCTTGAACTTTTCAACCTTTTGCCACATTTCAGGCTTCAAATATAAAGATATAAAATTTTAATTTTTTGTGAAGAATCACCAACAAGTGGGACACAATTGTGAAGTGGAACGAAATCTATTGGATATTTTAAACTTTTTTAGCAATTAAAAAACTGAAAAGTGGTGCGTGCAAAATTATTCGGCCCCTTTACTTTCAGTGCAGAAAACTCACTCCAGAAGTTCAGCGAGGATCTCTGAATGATCCAATGTTGTCCTAAATGACTGATGGTGATAAATAGAATCCACCTGTGTGTAATCAAGTCTCTGTATAAATGCACCTGCTCTGTGATAGTCTCAGGGTTCTGTTGAAAGCGCAGAGAGCATCATGAAGACCAAGGAACACACCAGGCGGGTCCGTAATACTGTTGTGGAGAAGTTTAAAGCCGGATTTGGATACAAAAAGATTTCCCAAGCTTTAAACATCCCGAGGAGCACTGTGCAAGCGATCATTTTGAAATGGAAGGAGTATCAGACCACTGCAAATCTACCAAGACCTGGCTGTCCCTCTAAACTTTCAGCTCAGACAAGGAGAAGACTGATCAGAGATGCAGCCAAGAGGCCCATGATCACTCTGGATGAACTGCAGAGAACTACAGCTGAGGTGGGAGAGTCTGTCCATAGGACAACAATCAGTCGTACACTGCACAAATCTGGCCTTTATGGAAGAGTGGCAAGAAGAAAGCCATTTCTCAAAGATATCCATAAAAAGTCTCGTCTAAAGTTTGCCACAAGCCACCTGGGAGACACACCAAACATGTGGAAGAAGGTGCTCTGGTCGGATGAAACCAAAATCCAACTTTTTGGCCACAATGCAAAACGATATGTTTGGCGTAAAAGCAACACAGCTCATCACACTCAACACACCATCCCCACTGTCAAACATGGTGGTGGAAGCATCATGGTTTGGGCCTGCTTTTCTTCAGCAGGGACAGGGAAGATGGTTAAAATTGAGGGGAAGATGGATGCAGCCAAATACAGGACCATTCTGGATGAAAACCTGTTGGAGTCTGCAAAAGACCTGAAACTGGGACAGAGATTTATCTTCCAACAAGACAATGATCCCAAACATACAGCAAAATCTACAAAGGAATGGTTCACAAATAAACGTATCCAGGTGTTAGAATGGTCAAGTCAAAGTCCAGACCTGAATCCAATCGAGAATCTGTGGAAAGAGCTGAAAACTGCTGTTCACAAACGCTCTCCATCCAACCTCACTGAGCTCGAGCTGTTTTGCAAGGAAGAATGGGCAAGAATTTCAGTCTCTCAATGTGCAAAACTGATAGAGACATACCCCAAGCGTCTTGCAGCTGTAATCGCAGCAAAAGGTGGCTCTACAAAGTATTAACGCAAGGGGGCCGAATAATTTTGCACGCCCCACTTTTCATTTTTTTATTAGTTAAAAAAGTTTCAAAAATCCAAAAGATTTCGTTCCACTTCACAATTGTGTCCCACTTGTTGGTGATTCTTCACAAAAAATAAAAATTTTATATCTTTATGTTTGAAGCCTGAAATGTGGCAAAAGGTTGGAAAGTTCAAGGGGGCCGAATACTTTCGCAAGCCACTGTATATAGTCTGGTCCATAAATATTGGGACATCGACACAATTCTAATCTTAGGTACGAGAATAATTCTAATCTTTTTGGCTCTATACACCACCACAATGGATTTGAAATGAAACAAACAAGATGTGCTTTAACTTCAGACTTTCAGCTTTAATTTGAGGGTATTTACATCCAAATCAGGTGAACGGTGTAGGAATTACAACAGTTTGTATATGTGCCTCCCACTTTTTAAGGGACCAAAAGTAATGGGACAATTGGCTGCTCAGCTGTTCCATTGCCAGGTGTGTGTTATTCCCTCATTATCCCATTTACAAGGAGCAGATAAAAGGTCCAGAGTTCATTTCAAGTGTGCTATTTGCATTTGGAATCTGTTGCTGTCGACTCTCAATATGAGATCCAAAGAGCTGTCACTATCAGTGAAGCAAGCCATCATTAGGCTGAAAAAACAAAAACAAATCCATCAGAGAAATAGCAAAAACATTTGGTGTGGTCAAATCAACTGTTTGGAACACCCTTAAAAAGAAAGAACGCACCGGTGAGCTCAGCAACACCAAAAGACCCGGGAGACCATGGAAAACAACTGTGGTGGATGACCGAAGAATACTTTCCCTAGTGAAGAAAACACCCTTCACAACAGTTGGCCAGATCAAGAACACTCTCCAGGAGGTAGGTGTATGTGTGTCAAAGTCAACAATCAAGAGAAGACTTCACCAGAGTGAATGCAGAGGGTTCACCACAAGATGTAAACCATTGGTGAGTCTCAAAAAAAGGAAGGCCAGATTACAATTTTCCAAAAAACATTTAAAAATGTCTTCACAATTCTGGAACAACATCCTATGGACAGATGAGACCAAGATCAACTTGTACCAGAGTGATGAGAAGAGAAGAGTATGGAGAAGGAAAGGAACTGCTCATGATCCAAAGCATACCACCTCATCAGTGAAGCATGGGGGTGGTAGTGTCATGGCGTGGGCATGTATGGCTGCCAATGGAACTGGTTCTCTTGTATTTATTGATGATGTGACTGCTGACAAAAGCAGCAGGATGAATTCTGAAGTGTTTCGGGCAATATTATCTGCTCATATTCAGCAAAATGCTTCAGAATTCATTGGATTGTGCTTCACAGTGCAGATGGACAATGACCCGAAGCATACTGCAAAAGCAAGCAAAGAGTTTTTTAAGGGAAAGAAGTGGAATGTTATGCAATGGCCAAGTCAATCACCTGACCTGAATCCGATTGAGCACGCATTTCACTTGCTGAAGACAAAACTGAAGGGAAAATGCCCCAAGAGCATTCCAGACTTCAGGCTGTAATTGACTGCAAAGGATTTGCAACCAAGTATTAAAAAGTGAAAGTTTAATGGATGATTGTTAATCTGTCCCATTACTTTTGGTCCCTAAAAAGTGGGAGGCACATATACAAACTGATGTAATTCCTACACCGTTCACCTGATTTGGATGTAAATACCCTCAAATTAAAGCTAAAAGTCCGCAGCTAAAGCACATCTTGTTTGTTTCATTTCAAATCCATTGTGGTGGTGTATAGAACCAAAAAGATTAGGATTGTGTCCCAATATTTATGGACCTGACTGTATATATATATATATATATATAGTATGTACTATAAGCCTTGTTCCTAACTTGCCCTCTGGAAGATTTTACCCCCTTCCTGACCAGGCAATTTTTTGCGCGACTTTTAGCCCAGGTTCACACTGATGCAGGTTTGAAATTGTGCGAGTTCAGTTTAACTTGCGTGATTTCAAACGGGCAATGCAGTCCGACTTCCGGGGCGATTTGACAGACATCTGTGCAGGTTCCTGGTTAAAAGGGTTAAATGTCTCTCGCTAAGTGGCTAAACCCAGTGCCGGTCCAGGCATGTAGAGGGTCCTGACCATTTGGTCGCAAACTTTCCTGCGCTTGGACTGGCTTTGTGATGTCAGCCGACAGCGGGCACGGATCACAGGTGTGCAGAACAAACTGCACACCTGTGATCCACAGGAGAAGTACAGCCAAACAAGCTTTCACTGTTCTTCTTTAACCACTTCAGCCCCGGAAGGATTTGACCAAGCCATTTTTTGCGATACGTCACTGCGTTGCTTCAACTGACAATTGCGCAGTCGTGCGATGTTGTACCCAAACAAAATTGATGTCCTTTTTTTCCACAAATAGAGCTTTCTTTTGGTGGTATTTCATCACCTCTGCGGTTTTTATTTTCTATGCCAATAAACAAAGTTGACAAATTTGAAAAAAAACCTTTTTTTTAACTTTTTGCTATAATATATATCCAGAAATAAAAAATAAAAAAAGAAATGTATTCATCAGTTTATTTTCTTCTACATATTTTTGGTAAAAAAAAAATCGCAATAGGTGTATATTGATTGCTTTGCGCAAAAGTTATAATGTCTACAAAATAGGAGATAAATTTATGACATTTTTATTAGTTTTATTTTTGTTACTAGTAATGGCTGTGATCTGTGATTTTTAGCGGGACCGCAACATTGTGGCGGACAGAGCAGACACTTTTGACACTTTTGGGACCAGTGACATTCATACAGCGATCAGAGCTATAAATAACCACTGATTACTGTATAAATGTTACTGGCAGGGAAGGGGTTAACACTAGGCGGTGATCAAAGGGGTTAAATGTGTTCCCTAGGTGTGTTCTAACTGTAAGGGGGATGGGCTGCCAGGGACATGACAGAGATCACTGTTCCCGATAACTGGGAACAGTAGATCCCTGTCATGTCCCCTGTCAGAATAGGGAATTACCTTGTTTACAAAGGCAGTTCCCCCTCTGTAATAGGTGATCACAGGTTGCCGGCGGACATTGATTCCGCCCCCTCCCGTGGGCACGCTCCCGCAGCCTGCATGTGTTACCATACAGCTATGGCGATTCCCGCAGAAGAAGCGACCTGCCGCGTATAACGACGGCGGCTGGTCAGCAAGCGGTTAAAGGGTAACTCCACTCTCATGGGGAAAAAAATAGCAAATGAAGAAAAAATAATATAGCGCATTACGACACACAAATCATATTGTCATTGAATGTTATTAAAAATTACCTTTCCTTTTCAATCTGCAGCCGTTGTAATTTTCTGAGAATGGAGTTGTTCTGTACAGAACGTGTACTGACCACTCCTCAGAAACATAATTTTCTGCTTGTGTGATTGGCTCACCAATTTTCCCAGAAGTCTCCCTACAAGTCAGATTTCAGGCACCCCCTGCAACTTAAATGTTAATTTTTGGAGAGATACTTTCAATTGGAGCACGTCTAAAGGGATGCAGGCCCAGCAGATTTCCTCATAAGTTCTCTGCAGCTGCACACCTGACAGTTAATTATGAAACCACTCCCATTAGACCTACTCAGAACAGAGGCACAGACAAAGACACAGGGATTTCTTCAGAATAACAAAAGGTTGGAATCTGCAACAAAGTTTGTTATAATCCTTGTAATGTACTGTACAAAGATGACCCAGAGGGGAATGTTTTTTTTCCTCAACAAAAGTGTTACGCTTTAAATAATTGTCCCCTATAGAGTGGCATGGTTGGGCAGAAGTCGGGGAGAGGGAACAGAGGTCTACATATGACAAAGTGCTACATGCGAGTGAGACTACTTTTGTAACTGTTTTATAAAGTAGAATTACATGCATAAACTAAGGTTAAAAATGTCATTTCCTGCCTCCTAACACCTATTCTGACTAAGCCGCGTAAGAAACATCTGTAAAAATACCTGTTTTCAGGCTGCTCAAGTCTGGTCACGTGAATCTCCCATGTCAGATGGTGCTAGCTGCAGGGGAGAGGAGAGAGAGCGCTCCACAATGACTGGCTATACCTGGTAGCGGTGACATCACTCATAGGCTCCTTTGGCCTATCCATTGTCGGCAATTCATCCTCTCCCCTACAGCGGCCACTGGCTGACAGAGGGGAGTCAGATTATATGACCAGACTAGAGCAGCTTGAAACTAGGTAAGTATATAGATCTTTCTTAAATATTGATAAGAAACAACATTGTGGACTGTTGATCCAGGGGGTAACCAATTTCCTTAGGGAATTTTTTTCTCTTTTGGTGGAAATGTTACCATGCTTTATAAGGGTTTTGTTGCCTTCTTCTGGATAAACCATGGGTATGGAATTAAAAAAATGCAGGCTTTTAATTTTTTTTTTTTTGTCCTTTGGTTGAACTTGATGGGCAAATGTCTTATTTCTAACCTAATCTTGTAATTATGTATGAAATATGATCATTCCTATGATGGAAATTGGAGAGCGCCCCCCAAACGAAAGAGACAGAGCCTCAGACGGGTGGATGCTCCTCCGTTTTGCTACCTACCAGGGCTGACAGCTAGGGGACCGATATACACCTGCCTTTTTCTATAGCATACCAATCCGAAGCTGGATGTTTTTGTTCCAGGCGTAAAGCTTCAAAGGCCAATCGCATTTGAGACCATGGAATAGTTTCATGTTTATTATCCTAATTGTCCATGATGTCCCATAATTGTACATTACCATCTCATACTACATTTCTAATTCTGTGAACTATTTGTTTTATGATTTCATCATCTGTTATATGGGTTAGACTGTATAAATTAATGTTTTTATATATTCTTTATATCTGCATGGCTTCTGGCATAATAAAGGCTCTACAGTGGCAGGAATAATTATCTTTATTCATGGAAATGGTGGTAGTTACCCTATTAAACATCGCTAATCATTTCAGATTATGGACCCAAATGCACTTGACCTTCCTAATTCCCAGTGGACTTATCAAGGTCCTCGTTTTACTTTACTTTTGGACGTCTGTGGCTTCATTATAGGCCAAACATGAGCGAGAGAGAGAAAGAAGCTGAAAAAGGTAGCAGATATCGCCCTATATTTTACTATTAGTCAATCAACCTTTGATTTATATGACACCAGTCTGGCAAGCCACTCACGGCGCATAACAAAATATAAAACTGCGTAATATATAACACTGTGAAAGACACAAGAGCGAAGAGTAACAATAAAACCCGCCCTGGGAATCAGACACATAACTCAAAGTCTTTGCAACAGCATATTAATTAAAAACAATCAAAATCTCTCTTAACTGGAAAAGACTTTAATGCTTGCCGCATAGCGCTGACTTAGAAGATTCACTGCGGGCTCCGCAACGTAATCTGGGATAAATTTAGGGAACCGTAAAAGGCATGCGTGCGCCAAAAACACATCATTTCGCTGGATACACCGCCATAAATAATGTTGGGGATTTTTCTGTTATCAAATAGTATGTAGAATTTGGACAGCTTTAGAAGGCAAATAAAAATGTGCGCTTGAAGGATCAGCTTAGCTCAGATAAAAATCAACAGTAAGTTAGCAATTTAGAAAACATCTAACCAGAGTGTTAAGCTGACTAGACATCAGAGGAAAGTTGGACATGTGCCCAATCCAACCATATGAAGGTGGCTTTTGGTCCAGCTTAAAGCATAAACAAGTTCAATGTTTCCTGAATATTTCCACAAAATCGTGAGATTTTGATCAAATTTTGATATTTTGGCAAAATTAAGTCAATAGAGTAGGTGAGATTAATAGACTAAGCTCCCTATTTTTTTTTAATGGGCTCCCAGAAGATTTATGCAGTAATGTGCTAGCATGCACCACATATTAGTACATTATGGCAGACTTACCTGTCAAATGAAGCCCTCCAGTGCTGTGGTGTCAGAGCTCAAGCTGGTCATAGAAACATTGAAAAGTGACGGCAGAGAAGGACCAAGTAGTGTCACAAGGTAGTTGGTGGAGTACTGCATTGGAATAATGATACTGTGGTTTACACATATGTAGTTGAAAATGTTGAAGGCAAGCACATGGTGGGGTAAAATGAAGATAGCATGGGGTCCTAGTAAAAACTGTTACCCTTACATTTTCCCTAACCCAGTTTGAGAGGGGAATTTTAGATGTGGCGGCAGGTGGAGAAGACCAACCCTCAAGGTAGGAGTTATAGAAAGCGGAGATGCTGCCTGCATCAAAACAAGGGATTCTGGGCTTGACAGCAGGTAGAGGAGAATTAGAGGAAAAGGGGCACAAAGGAGTAACACAAGGACACAAGGACACAGAGGAGGATGGGCCACAGCCCAAGGGAACTGATATAGGAGCAGAGAAAGTAGTCAGACACTAAAGAATTAAGTACTAATACAATTGAAATGTATATCTAAAAACCTTAAAATCTTTCAGACACTTATCATAATGACATTTTTTTAAATGGAAATTTGTGTTTTTGGCAAGTCCCAGTTTTTATTGCTACGTTTCCCTTGAAGGTGATGTGTATGTGACTCACATATTCATATATTTTCCTGTCTATTTTTAATATGCACATTGGTAAATATTCTTTGGAGTGGTCACCTGGGAAATTTTTTAGTATTTCCTGCTAAAAACGTTTACAAGTCTACCTGAATAAATTCCTTCCACGTTGCAGCATACAGCAACAGTCATAGGCGTGCGCACAGGGTGTGCCAGGTGTGCCTGGGCACACCCTAATCACCCTGTGTGGTGCAGATTTCCCCTGTTAAGACCCCTAATATTTTACCAAAGACCCCTTAAGGCTCCAAAAATGTTTTAAGATAAAGTAAAAAATTGTAAAAAATAAAAACTACTGCAAGCAATCTCTTCCCTACTGACACCGTCAGTATATATACACATGCAAATGTGTTTGAGTTTTGGGGGTGCACACCCTAATGCAATAAGCTGCGCACACCTATGGCAACAGTATATCTTATAAAAGCTCCACCTTTTTATCATTAAATGCCATCTTGATCTACAGCCAAGTGACCTTCCCTAGGCTGAGACAGTATCGTCCGTGTGTTGCAGGCAGGAGCAAGCTCTCCTCCTCAGTTGTGTCTTCCCCAGTCATCAGACTACAACATTATAATTCTTTAGCAAGTCACTAGATGAGGGCCTGAAGCAGGGGCTGATGTGTTGTCTCCTACCATTGCTCCATTCCAGTGTCAAAGGGGATGGAGCCACAGCATGCGGTTCAGACATCCCACACTTCCAGAAGTAATAAATACTGAAGAGTCTGAGGACTGGTTCACAGTGCGGAAAAGGCGCATTCCGTGCATGATTCCTGCAATTCAATATGCATGCCTATGCAATCTGCTGAAGATGCCAATACATTATTTTTTTTTAACAGAGAAATGGCAATGCATTGTTAACGGCACCCCAAAAAATTGCAAATGCAGTGGGTTTGCAGACATCAGATGGCACAGTACCGTGGTAACACGTGATTTAGTGTGACACATTTTTCAGAAGTAGTGCATGCACTACTTTTTGTGCATTCCGCATTCCTGTGCAATTCTAGTTTGAACCGACCCTTAAGGAGGCTGCAACACTGGTACAGGAGGGAGGTAGAAGCCACAGGCCACCATAAAGGTGAGTACCATAGCTCTTCCTTTGCAGGGGACTGGCCTTTTGATTAGTGTAAAGACCCAACAGGGTCAAGAGCCTCCTCGCCCCCTTTGTATACATGCAACTTCTGGGCAGAGAATGCCCCAGCACAGCTTCCTTACGCATTTTGTCCAAACCCAAGCTCATTACTAGTCTTACATGTACACATTACTTACCATGCTGCATTTAACAATAAAAAATATCTTGACAGGTTCACTTTAATAACTCTGGAAAAGGAATAGTTGTCAAGTTTGTCCATTCAACCATAATGCCATGACAAAGCAATATCTTCATGACTATTATACAAAATAATAAAAGTATTTTCAAAAATTTCCACACCGGCCACCTATAGCATACATTAAAACTATTCCACTCCAAGTCCTATGCTCATTGATTAAGAACTTACTTAGATGTCTAGCTATTATTATTACTAAGTCTTATGATTAGGTCCTGGGAGGCCAATTATCAAGAATAGAACACAACATTTCTCGAAAGATCTCAACACATGAATGGTCTGCCGCGCTTCTTTGATGGGAAACATCTCAGCTATAACAATGAACTGCCATCCAGCACACACCCTCCAGGCAATGCTAACAAGAGTGCTTCAAAAACTCAACTAAACGCTTCTACAGGAAAAAAAAAAAGTCCTGGAGTCGATCGAGTGCAAACATATTAGACACAGAAGTCATTTAGATATGAAAGGCCTTTGTGAATGGGTGTAGAGGCTTCCAGAATGAGGGCATTGTCCTCCGATTTTTTAATTGTAGGAAGCAACTAAATGATTTCTACTTTTTTTTTTTTTTTCAAATCATTTTACGCTTAGAAAAGCAAAATTTAAAACTAAATGGTACCTCTGTTTGGTACTATATTTCCAGTGTGTGCTATTATTGGTATTATAATTATTATTACAAACATAATTACATTGAGTACATCATAAGTAGGCAGCTGCCACATTTACATGTGAAGATGTCTCCTTGAAGGCAAAAGATAGTCAAAATGAATAATGCATTTAAAGGGGTTGTGGTCTTGCATCCAGGCCTTTGCTATAGTGATCCAGCCCACCCTTGTCCCTTCAGTTGGTGATCTGGGAATCCCTCTTGTTACTTCTTGTGAAGCAAGAGAAGGATTCCCTCAACCAGGCTGTGTTCCTTACTGTCTTACTGGCACTAAACGTAAGCTTGGTGTGTCAAAAGTAATAGGAAGCTTATGGTAGCCACCAATGATTTTCAAATCTGCTTTGCAAATTAAAATCCCATTGGGACATAAAGCTGACTTTAGGAAGCAGACCCTCACAGCCCACATATGAAGAGCTGTCTGGAATCTGTAGTGGATTACATAGAACCAGGGCATAACTGGAAATTATAGGTTCCTATACAGCTATTTTGATGAGGTCAACACCAGTGACTGTTGGCCGGTATTGAAATGTAAGGCAGAACTACACTGCATCTGAACACCACAAACCAAAAACATTATTTAATAATTTTTTTATTATTCAAAGCAAACTCACCCATCCATCCATGTATCTGTGCTTTATTTTGTGGGGAAATCACCTTAACACCCCCTAGAGTTTCTGGCCAAGGCCATCTTGATTAAGGGTAGATGATTCAAGTAGCATTTATGTCCTAGAATCCATCACTGAAGAGAAAGCTGCTCCAGGTGACCACATGAGCCATCCACCCACAGCATAGCCAGGGTTTAGGTGAAGGTGCTAGCACAGCTCGTCTGCAAATACACAACCAAAAGAAATCCGTAAATCGCTGCAACACGTCTGTGATGACTTTTGCATGAAGGATCGATAAAGGTGAAGTGTTGCAGCGAATTATGGATTTCTTTTTATTGTATTCCTAGAATCAATCTGCCCTTACCTCAGGCAGGAAAGCAGGAGGATTAGCTGAGAACCCCCCCCCCCCCTCCGGTATACTTTCCTATCTATTTACTAATGCTACAGTAGCAGCATAAGGATTAAGAATAGTCAAAGCTGATTGACAGAGTGAAGTTCCACGTCCAACCACTAAATGCATGAAATACATGCTGGTTTGTATTTCTGTCCACCCAGTTCTGAGACTTATGCCGCGTACACACGAGCGGACTTTACGGCAGACTTTGCCCGGCGGACGGGATTTCGTCGGACAATTCGATCATGTGTGGGCTCCAGCGGACTTTGTTTTCTCAAAAGTTGGATTTGAAACATGTTTAAATCAATCCATCGAAATCGAGTCCGGTCGAAAAGTGCGCTCGTCTGTATGCTAGTTCGACGGACAAAAAGCCACGCTAGGGCAGCTATTGGCTACTGGCTATGAACTTCCTTGTTTTAGTCCGGTCGTACGTCATCACGTACGAATTCGACGGACTTTGGTGGATTGTGTGTAGGCAAGTCCGTTCATTCAGAAAGTCCGTCGTAAAGTCCGTAGAAAAGTCCACCGGGCAAAGTCTGCCGTAAAGTCCGACCGTGTGTTTGCGGCATTACACACCTTTGCCACACAACACACTACTATCTTGCAGGGGAAGTGACCTGATTTTACCTTGCTGCAAGTAACACTTAAAGTGGTAGTAAACTCATGAAAAAAAAATGTCTCTCCTGCAGGTTTAAGTCATGATGCATTAGTATGCACCATAAACTAGCACATTATCACTGATTTACCTGTCATAATGTGCCTTCCAGCACTGCGGCGTGACCAATCCCATGGATCCCAGGCAATGCCATTTTTGCACGATCTTCCTTCCAGGTTCCATCCCTTTCAATCTCTTTCCATCCCCATTCAAGAGGCCGGGCCGAGATGCTGTCACTCCCGCGCATGTGCACAGGAGTCACATCATGGCGGCACAGGTCGGGTGCCGTTAATGCACCCTGAGGTGTGGCTCACTGACAGACAAGGAAAGCATTTATGACAGAAGAGACCAATAGGGTTTCTTCTGTCATACAATACCCTATCTGTCATTTTAATTTTTTTTGCATTAAGGTAAAAAATGTTTAGGCTTTAGAACCACTTCAAGCTGGTCATACTCTTGTAGAATTGCATTCTAAATTTTTAATTTTAGGAATGTCCATTCCATTTTCTGATCATTGGTGGGTGTCAAATCAATCTTTCTTTTCGACTCCAGTGACAAGAAAATTCGAACTAGCAGCATGAAAATTTTTTCTCAAACAAACAAATTTCTAACAGTGTACGTGGTTTTCACTTGGGAAATTGCATTGTATTCAAAATTGATTGTTGAAAGCAAATGAAATGTGGAAATACTTTCGAACAACATTCCTCCAGTCATTGAATGTACTGAGAATTTTTCCTGTCTTACTGGCACTAAACATCACCCTGATGTTTTAAAATGACAGTTAATAAGAAGCTTCTAGCAACCCCCAATGAGGTATCAAGAGGACTTCAGGAAGCAGACCTGCTCCTACCTACCCCACATCTGAGGATCTGTCTAGAATCTGTAGTGGATTACAGAGAACCAGGGGTGTAACTTGACCCAATAGAGTTTTTTTGTTGGGGACCAACACCAGTGAAAGATGACCTATATTGAAACTGAACTCCAGGCAATCCTCTAAATCAATAGTCTCCAAACTACGGCCCAGGGGCTGGATGTGGCCCTTTGTTTGCCTTTATCCGACCCTTAGGAAACTATTTCTCCCACTGATATGAGGCACTATTCCTCCACTGACACCAAAGATGGGACATTATTCTTCTCACTGACACCATTGATGGGGCATTATTTTCATTCATACCTTTTTCTACTCCCACGGGCCACAGTCCGTCCCCCAAAGGTCTAAAGGGCAGTAAACCCTTAGTTTAGAAAGTCTGGAGACCCCTGCTCTAAATGTTCTTTTGAATGACATTCGTCGAGTTATTGAATGTCTTGAGAATTTTTAGATGAATGTTTGTACAAATTTGTTTTAAAAAACTACTAGTGTTTGGCCAGCTTTACAGATCTCTTCCCCGCCCCACCTTGTAACTGGAGAGTAAGGGCTCGTTTACGCTTGTGGTTGGGGAGATGGTCAAAGCACTTCTGCTGCCCCTAAAGCTAGGTACACACTATCACTTTTTTTCATTCAACCCAGCGGGTCGAGAGGAGCCACTGTGCTAACAATCCAATGTTAGTACAGCGATCTCCCTGCTGAGCTATTGTGTTCTGACAGGGGGATGCCACCCCCCGCCACAACACACCGGTCAGCGCTCTCAGCCATTGGCTGCCAGCGCTGATTGAATGCCAATCGGCAGATGTTTTTCAGTCATGCCCCTATGACAGAAGCCGGACAGGCTGCCATACACACACGAGCCGAATGCCGGCCATATAATTTACTATTTGTAAATACGTTTAAAGCTGAGTATTGCACCGAAAAAGTTTGCCAGACAGTTAAATACTGCCATAATAGTTTAGTCGGCTCTTTTATTTTTATGCGCTTACGTCTGAGAGACTAACGTTTGCTCTAAGCACTAATGGCAATAAAAAAAGAGCGTTATCTGCTAGTTCAATTAGACATCAGACATTTGCTTTGTAAAGTATTTGAAGACCGATTTGATATAGGTCGGATGAGCCACAGTACAGATCTGTGCGCTGTGAAGTCTTAATTGCAATTTCTGATAAGGATTAGATGGGCCCTGCATCTCTACAGACCAAAGGTAGTTGGTAATACCTGAGATAAATTATACGACTAGATACAATATTTACTCATTCAGCATCATATTTGCAGATCTTCATCAGCTTTGGAATTATTATTGGTGCCGTTACTGATGTTTTAATTCAATTCCACTCGATTCCAGAGGACAGTTATTATTTATATATTCATATACATTTGCAGACATAGCATAAAGCTTGTTGCAGGATGACAATTAACAACCTCCCCAATAAGGAATGCTCTGGAGCTGATCCAACCATCACTCAACTTGATTTTAAGTGCTTCTGTTGATATATTTTAAATTGTTTCTCGTGTTTATGCTTATGTGCCTCTTTAGATATTTAAAGTGTTATGTCGTGTACACACGACCGGACTTTTCAACCAGACTGGTCCGCCGGAACTAATCCGTCGAACAATTCGACCGTGTGTGGGCTTCATCGGACATGCAGCGGACCTTTTCTGACGAAAATCAGACGGACTTTAGATTTAAAACTCCGGTCGAAAAATCTGTTTGTATGTTAGTCCGACGGATGAAAACCGACGCTAGGGCAGCTATTGGCTACTGGCTATGAACTTCCTTATTCTAGTCCGGTCGTACATCATCACGGTCCAATCCGTCGGACTTTGGTGTGATCGTGTGTAGACAAGTCCGGTTCGACGGAAGTCCGTCAAAAAGTCTGACGTGATTCAGTCCGTCGAAAGTCCGGTGGTGTGTACACGGCATAAGTTCACCTTTTCAGAAAAAATGAAAAAGTGAACTAATGCCCTACACTTACCACCCCCACCTCAGTCCCTAATGCACCTACCTCCATGGGTAATTCAGGTTCACCATCCAGGCAGCCTGGTGCAGTGGTCCTGGGGTTTGAAAACTGTGCTGTTTTTTCCTTTTCTATCCCTAGAGATGCTGGGACGAATCACAGCGGTTCTAATTGGTCAGCTCTGGCATGTCGGGTGGGGAGGGTGTTGGAAAGTCTTTCTCAACCATTTAACACCAGAGGAAACCCTTGTAAAAAAAATGTTAGCTCGCCAAGAACATTTGTTTAAACCAATTCTTTGGGGGTCAGAAGGCTTCTTATGCCCCGTACACACGGTCGGATTTTCCGATGGAAAATGTCCGATCGGAGCGTGTTGTCGGAAATTCCGACCGTGTGTGGGCTCCATCGGACATTTTCCATCGGATTTTCCGACACACAAAGTTGGAGAGCAGGAGATAAAATTTTCCGACAACAAAATCCGTTGTCGGAAATTCCGATCGTGTGTACACAAATCCGACGGACAAAGTGCCACGCATGCTCAGAATAAATAAAGAGATGAAAGCTATTGGCCACTGCCCCGTTTATAGTCCCGATGTACGTGTTTTACGTCACCGCGTTTAGAATGATCGGATTTTCCGACAACTTTGTGTGACCGTGTGTATGCAAGACAAGTTTGAGCCAACATCCGCCGGAAAAAAACCTAGGATTTTGTTGTCGGAATGTCCGAACAAAGTCCGACCGTGTGTACGCCCTATTACAGTGGTACCAAGTAAAAAGAATGCCCTCCCCCTCTTACAGTGGTGGTCAGATTGCCACCATTACAGAAAGCTAAAAAGATCACTGATGCCATCATGCTGCAAGTTCCTCCAAGTGATTTATGCCCCAGAACAATGCAGATACCATCAAGTGGGATGTCAGTTAACCACAGCTCAAGGAACCTCTAGCAACCTCTTGAGGAACCCTTGTTGAGAATGGCTCTGCACCCACCGCGCTCGCTGGAGTGCTGTGGAAGGGGCGGGAGCAGCTGACTCAGGCTCTTAGCAGCACGTTGAGAGGCTGATCTCTGGGTTTTGCAATCTTTCTCGAGCCTGGACCAGCTCTGAGTTTGGATCTTATCTTTTGGTCTGGCGCTGCTTCCATATATGCACGTCTTTTCCTGGTAGCAATACAGACCTGACTGGGATTTCAACACTAATGCTGTGTACACACAACCGGACTTTTGACGGACTGAATCACGTCAGACTTTTCGACGGACTTTCGATGGACTTTTCAACTGACTTTTCGACGGACTTCCGTTGAATCGGACTTGTCTACACACAATCACACCAAAGAACGACGGATTTGACCGTGATGACGTACGACCAGACTAGAATAAGGAAGTTCATAGCCAGTAGCAAATAGCTGCCCTAGCGTCGGTTTTCATCCATAGGTCTAGCATACAGACAAACGGATTTTTTGACAGGACTCGAGTCCGTCGCAAAATATGCACGTCTTTTCATGGTAGCAATAAAGACCTGACTGGGATTTCAACACTAATGCTGTGTACACACAACCGGACTTTTGACGGACTGAATCACTTCAGACTTTTCAACGGACTTTCCGACGGACTTCCGTCGAATCGGACTTGTCTACACACAATCACACCAAAGTCCAACAGATTCGACTGTGATGACGTATGACCGGACTAGAATAAGGAAGTTCATAGCCAATAGCTGCCCTAACGTCGGTTTTCGTCCCTCGGACTAGCATACAGACGAACGGATTTTTCGACCGGACTCGAGTCCGTCGGAAAGATTTGAAACATGTTCCAAATCTAAAGTCCGTCACATTTTCGACAGAAAAGGTCCGCTGCAGGTCCAATGAAGCCCACATATGGTCGAATTGTTTGGTCGAAAAGTCCGGCTGTGTGTACACGGCATTAGATTTACTTTTCTTTGTGGAAGATAAAGGAGCTCTACCGCTTTCTAGGGGGTTTAACACTAGCTGGTGTTAAGTGGTTCTAATGGCAATGGAACCAAAATTAGCGAAGAACCTTCAAAAATTAAAAAGTGCAGGGTACCCTACGGACCTAGAAAGTTTTATCCATCATAAAAAGAACAGGGAACGTTACTGTGCAGCGAACCTTGAATAAAAACCGGGGATATTGTCAGTGACAAATCTTTGAAAGCCTTGACTGTTTCTGCTAATCCCAAGCGCTTGTCAATATGTGTTCTCGGAGCAAAAAATAAAATCACTTCATTTCCTCCCGCTGTTTGTGATAAGCTATAAGACGAGGCACACAGTATAAATATTGCCGCGTTTTAAAAAGGGAACTGTCAGCCGCCACTGGCTGACATTAGAAATTGTTTTACTAGGAAGAAATATATTAATGAAAACTGGTTTAAGTGCTTATTACCTAGATGGTTTGTTTTGACGCCTAGGCTCTTTTCACAGCAGTTTTACACTTCATTGTGTACCATGAAAGATGCTCTAAGTAGAGGCTGTCAACAGCGATCATGAAGTAGACTATTGCTGCAGAATAGAGACATTTATGATGTCACTCAAGTACAGCTGATCTAGAGTAGATCTTCTAAATAACCACAAAAACAAACACATAGGCAAAGTCATTCCTGTTAACACCTTTGGTCAGAAGCTTCACGCTGCCGAGCAATTTCGCTGTGACAGGCGAAACGTTAAATAGGAATGTATTTTATGAAAAGAGATTACTTTACCTCAATCCCGCTATAGGTTTTTTTTTTTTAGAAATGTACAGTATTCTTGTTTGATATACTTGAACAAATCAGGGCGATGGGGCAGTCATGATTGAGAGCAAGTGGGAATTATGGGAAAAACACAGAAGGATGTAGTCATGTTCTTTCAGCAGCTTTAAAGGGACTCCTGAAGAATCTTTAAATTCCAGCACTTCTGGGTGTATCAGGTGCCTGGTCCCCTACTGCAATCTGTGGTTCCTTCCGCCAGCACCTACATCACTACAGGACAGGAGCTAATGGAAGGAACCACTGAGTGTAGTAGGGGAGCCAGTATCCGATTTCCCCTGCTTTAAAATTTTTAGAGTGTCAGTTTCATGTTTCAATGCAGTTACTTGACAGATTGGCGTCGTGGGCAGTTGGAAAGGTAACTATTAAATATCTTCTATGCAGGAGACACATTATGTAGCATTTTTATTTTAGAGTTCCTTTCAAGAAGACCATACTCCACTGAGCTTATGTGTGTGTCTAAATATCCATTCTTAAATTATTGGCATTGTGCAGTCTTACTTGAAAAGGTTTACAACTGCCCACTTAGTTCCTTTACTTTGGGTGAGCATGTCAACCATAGTGGGCACCACACAAAAATTCTTAAAGTGCAAAATGGTACTTTATTGATTTTGTTGCTCTGCCACTGACACGGACACTTTTTATAAAGATTTTCCTCCATGTTTGGATTTAATTTCTCAGAAATTTTACTGGGGGGGTCTAACTGATATCTAGTTTATTTTTAAAGCCCTGATGATGGAGGAGTGCTGAGCCCCCGAAATGCTTTAGATACCTTTTTTTTTTCCTATTGTCATTTGTGGAATCAATATAATACCACTTTGGACTCCAAGAACTTTTGTCTGAGGTCCTCCTCGGTTGAACTGCATAGGGACTTCTCATTTTGGGTGACCTCCATCTTTTGGGGAGTTGGGGGCTACCAAACACAAGCCATTTGGCTTTGCAAGGGCTTCTCTCATTATATGCTGAGCATCCTTATTCAGCACCTCATTTTTGTCTCTCCTGGGATTACTTGCTTTGAGTATGACTCTTCAGCTTGACAGTTAAGGGTCAGAGGTCACCTGAAGTCTGATGGTTGCTGCTTTGTCAACTTGCTGATATCACACACTGCCTCTTAGAACCTTAGTATTCCTAGCAGCGTCGCATAAGATCCATATAATAGTTTACATTCCCTAACAAAGGGTCTGCTGTATGTTACTTGACAGACACAATTCTGGCTAAAACTCTGTGAGATCAGAAATGACTGCTCAGAAAATGTATACTAAAGTCTACAGGTACCTACATCCCAAAATCATATTGGAATAAAAGAAACAAGAGGGGTGGGGCAAGTAGGATTTTTCCAGTACCGTCACAAGACATTACAACAGCTTTGCTTAAAAAATTGTTTTTATTCAACATTTTGAGTAAAGAAATATGTACAATAAAATGTCATAATGAGTTCTCTAGTCAATACACCTCTAATAGGAGGTTATTCAAACCTAAGGATACCTTCATGAGTCGTATGGACATTAGAGTAGTCACACTCTCAACATGTTTCTTGGTTGCCTCTTCAGGAGAAGAAATACAAAACAAATGGAAGAGAGGACCATACACTAGAAATAATAATAAAAAACATAAGTACATACATAAGAAAAAATCACATATCATTGTTACATAAATTTATAATGTCTTCAAGAATTGATGTAACAATGATATGTGTCCTGCCGCTGCTCATAGCACAAATATCCCCAAAACCCCCTTCTAGCACAAATCCCCCAATTGCCTCTCCTAGCACAAATCCCCCCTTCTCGCACAAATCCCCCCAATCCCCTCTCCTAGCACAAATCCCCCTTCTTGCACAAATCCCCCCAATCCCCTCTCCTAGCACAAATCCCTCCAATCCCCTCTCCTAGCACAAATCCCCCCTTCTCGTACAAATTCCCCCAATCCCTTCTCCTAGCACAAATCCCCCCTTCTCGTACAAATTCCCCCAATCCCTTCTCCTAGCACAAATCCCCCCTTCTCGTACAAATTCCCCCAATCCCTTCTCCTAGCACAAATCCCCCCTTCTCGTACAAATTCCCCCAATCCCTTCTCCTAGCACAAATCCCCCCTTCTCGTACAAATTCCCCCAATCCCTTCTCCTAGCACAAATCCCCCCTTCTCGCACAAATCCCCCAAATCCCCTCTCCTAGCAAAAATCACCCCTCCTCGCATAAATCCCCCCCAATCCCCTCTCCTAGCACAAATCTCCACAATCCCCCTTTCTAGTGCAAATGCCCCCTCCTCGCACAAATCCCCCCAATCCCCTCTCATAGCATAAATCCCCCTTCTCACACAAATCCCCCCAATCCCCTCTCCTAGCACAAATCTCCCCTCCTCGCACAAATCCCCCAATCCCCTTTTCTAGCGCAAATCCCCCCTCCTCGCACAAATCCTCCCAATCCCCTCTCCTAGCACAAATCACCCCTTCTTGCACAAATCCCCCCAATCCCATCTCCTAACACGAATCTCCCCTCCTTGCACAAATCCCCCCAATCCTCTCTCCTAGCACAAATCACCCCTTCTTGCACAAATCCCCCCAATCCCCTCTCCTAGCACAAATCACCCCTTCTTGCACAAATCCCCCCAATCCCATCTCCTAACACGAATCTCCCCTCCTTGCACAAATCCCCCCAATCCCCATCTCCTAGCACAAATATCCCCAATCCCCTCTCCTAGCACAAATCCCCCCTTCTCGAACAAATCCCCCCAATCCCCTCTCCTAGCACAAATCCCCCCTTCTCGCACAAATCCCCCCAATCCCCTCTCCTAGTACAAATCTCCCCTCCTCGCAAAAATCCCCCCAATCCCCTCTCCTAGCACAAATCACCCCTTCTCACACAAATCCCCCCAATCCCATCTCCTAGCACAAATCTCCCCTCCTTGCACAAATCCCCCCAATCCCCTCTCCTAGCACAAATCCCCCCTTCTCGCACAAATCCCCCCAATCCCCTCTCCTAGCACAAATCCCCCCTTCTCGCACAAATCCCCCCAATCCCCTCTCCTAGCACAAATCCCCCCTTCTCGCACAAATCCCCCCAATCCCCTCTCCTAGCACAAATCACCCCTTCTCGCACAAATCCCCCCAATCCCCTCTCCTAGCACAAATCACCCCTTCTCGCACAAATCCCCCCAATCCAATCTCCTAGCACAAATCCGCCCAATCCCCTTTTCTAGCGCAAATCCCCCCTCCTCGCACAAATCCCCTCTCCTGCACCTGGTGTGAACGTTGCTTAAGACTGGAAGTGAAGGTTAATCTCCCTGTTGAGACAAAAATGGGAAAAAAAAAAAAACTCCCATGGGGTTCTAACAAAGGAAAAAAAACTGTAAATAATGACAGGGGGTGTGCTTTAAAAATATGCAACACTTAAAATGGCAAATAGTGTTAAATGAGCAGTGGACCGACCATCCACTGCTTTATATATCTGCCTCTGTGTATCATTTTTTGTGGTTTTTCAACTCAGCCTGTCATTGCCAATGGCCCACAACTGTTTGTTTTCCAGTAAAAGATAAAATCATTTTAATTGAAGGGAAGAAAAAAAAAAAGATGTCTTGGCATATTCCTATCACCTTGTTTTAATACTCCGTTAATCAAGCTCCTCTCATTAAAAAATCATGACTTCTGGAGAAACGGTGCTAAGGCATAGCTTTCTAGAAAGGCCTCTTGGGACAATAAAAACCTTTGAGGATTACAGCCCCAGGTGACTGGAGTAATATGTCTCCCGCAGTTTGTTAGAGCAGAAAAGCTTTCTCATAAATCCCTGCTCCTAATTGGCAGAATTAGCTCTTTTTAACTAATTAAATAGTTTAATTGTTTTTCCATTACATATCAAATTTTCCAGAATCTCCAGACTAGCAACAAACCAGCGCTGAAATCTTCAAATAGATGCGTGCAGCAGACAAGGAACTGAATGGGTACTGAGCTCATCAGTTCAAGGTGTAGGAACAGGGCAGATATAAAATACCGCCATGTATATTCGTTGTATAGTCATTAACCACTTCAGCCCCAAGCCTCTTTTTGACACTTGTTTACAAGTTAAAATATTTTTTTTTTTGCTAGAAATTTACTTAGAACCCCAAACATTATATATATATATATTTTTTTTTTCTAACACCCTAGAGAATAAAATGGCGGTTGTTGCAATACTTTCTGTCACATCGTATTTACACAGCAGTCTTATGCTCCGTACACACGGTCGGATTTTCCGATGGAAAATGTCCAATCGGAGCGTGTTGTTGGAAATTCCGACCGTGTGTGGGCTCCATCGGACATTTTCCATCAGATTTTCCAACACACAAAGTTGGAGAGCAGGAAATAAAATTTTCCGACAACAAAATCCGTTGTCGGAATTTCCGATCGTGTGTACACAAATCCGACGCACAAAGTGCCACGCATGCTCAGAATAAATAAAGAGATGAAAGCTATTGGCCACTGCCCTGTTTATAGTCCCGACGTACGTGTTTTACGTCACCGCGTTCAGAATGATCGGATTTTCCGACAACTTTGTGTGACCGTGTGTATGCAAGACAAGTTTGAGCCAACATCCGTCGGAAAAAATCCTAGGATTTTGTTGTCGGAATGTCCGAACAAAGTCCGACCGTGTGTACGCCCTATTACAAGCGCATTTTTTTTTTGTTAAAATACACTTTTTTGAATTAAAAAATAAGACAACAGTAAAGTTAGCCCAATTTTTTTTTTATATTGTGAAAGATATTCTTATGCCAAGTAAATTGATACCGAACATGTCACGCTTAAAAATTGCGCCTGCTCGTGGAATGGCGACAAACGTTTACCCTTAAAAATCTCCATAGGCGATGTTTAAAAATTTCTACAGGTTACCAGTTTTGAGTTACAGAGGAGGTCTAGGGCTAGAATTATTGCTCTCGCTCTAACGATCGAGGCGATACCTCACATGTGTAGTTTGAACACCGTTTTCATATGCGGGCGCTACTCATGTCTGCGTTCGCTTCTGCGCGCAAGCTCATCGGAATGGGGCGCTTTAAAATTTATATATATTTTTTCTTATTTATTTTACTTTTGATTTTTTATTTTGACACTGTCTTTAAAAAAAAAAATGTTAACACTATATTACCAAAAGTATTGGGACGCCTATTGGGACACGTGAACTTTAATGACATCCCTGTCTTAGTCAGTAGGGTTCAATATTGCGTTGGCCCACCCTTTCCAGCTATAACAGCTTCAACTCTTCTGGGAAGGCTGTCCACAAGGTTTAGGAGTGTGTCTATGGGAATTTTTGACCATTCTTCCAGAAGCGCATTTGTGAAGGCAGGCACTGATGTGAACAAGTTCCTAGCTCACAGTCCCTGCTCTAATTCATCCCAAAGGTGTTCTATTGGGTTGAGGCAGGCCAGTCAAGTTCCTCCACCCCAAACCCGCCCATCCATGTCTTTATGGACCTTGCTTTGCGCACTGGTGTGCATTTGGTGGAGGGGAGATTACGGTGTGGGGTTGTTCTTCAGGGGTTGGGCTTGGCTCCTTAGTTCCAGTGAAGGGAACTCTTAAGGCATCAGCATACCAAGACATTTTGGATAATTTCATGCTCCCAACTTTGTGGGAACAGTTTGGGAATGGTCCCTTCGTGTTCCAATATGACTGCGCACCAGTGCACAAAGCAAAGTCCATAAAGACATGGATGAGCGAGTTTGGGGTGGAGGAACTTGACTGGCCTGCACAGAGTCCTGACCTCAACCCGATAGAACATCTTTTGGAATGAATTACAGCGGAGACTGCGAGCCAGGCCTTCTCGTCCAACATCAGTGCCTGACCTCACAAATACGCTTCTGGAAGAATGGTCAAACATTCCCATAGACACACTCCTAAACCTTGTGGACAGCCTTCTCAGAAGAGTTGAAGCTGTTATAGCTGCAAAGGGTCGGCCAACTCAATACTGAACCCTACAGACTAAGACTGGGATGCCATTAAAGTTCATGTGCGTGTAAAGGCAGGCGTCCCAATACTTTTGACAATATAGTGTATTTGCCTTGTTCAGCTTTACCTTGCGTCTCTGTACTTGGTATTTACTGTCAGCAACAATAAGTTTAATTACAGCTGAGCTACCTCTGCACTAGCCAACTACTGCACAAGACTTACAGAACTTGACATAATCAGTGTTCCTGTTTACCAAACACATTGCTAGAGATGTTTTCATAAAAGAAATTAAATCATACTGACATCTTTGCCATACTAAGAAATTTGTAATCAAACACGGTGGCAGCCATTATCGTCGTGTCATGTATAGCAGTGAATTGATTGCACAGCTAATGTCTGGAGCTCACTCTTCACAACACTTGCCAAGGAAGCTTGCTCATTTGTCTAATGGCCATGAGTAAATAGATTTTAAGACAGACGTTATTGGCTCAGCAATTTAAAAAAAGAGACCCAAAAATGCCTAGTAATGACAGAGGAATTCTCTAACAATTTTACAAACAAATCAGTAATACATTAATGTGTATTGTATTAAACTTGGCACAAGCCCGGGTGGACAGTACTGAGCATACGATGAAATAATACATAAGTAGGGGCCACCCTACACTGTCAACATACACTATATGGCCAAAGGATTCGGGACACCTGATCATTGCACTCACTTTGGTGAAGACCGATCCAAATGATTGGGTTCAGGTGTTTCCTGCAAAGAGTACTGTCAAAGCTACAGCATGCAAAGACATTTCAGAAAATTTTAGCAAAAATTTAGGAAAAACCCCTTTCATGTTCCAGTACAAAGCCAGGTCCATGAAGACAAGGTTTGGCGAGTTTGGTTTGGAGGAATTCAAGTGGCCTGCACAGAGCCCTGACCTCAACCCTTTGGGATGAATTGGAATGAGCCAGGTCTTCTCACCCAACATCAGCACCTGACCATACAAATGCTCTTATGCCGCGTACACACGAGCGGACTTTACAGCAGACTTTGCCCGGCGGACTTTCCGATGTACTTTACGACGGACTTTCTGAACGAACGGACTTGCCTACACACAATCCACCAAAGTCCGTCGAATTTGTACGTGATGACGTACAACCGGACTAAAACAAGGAAGTTCATAGCCAGTAGCCAATAGCTGCCCTAATGTGGCTTTATGTCCGTCGAACTAGCAAACAGATGGCGGACTTTTCGACCGGACTCGATTTCGACGGATTAATTTAAAACATGTTTCAAATCTAAGTCCGTCCAACTTTTGAGAAAACAAAGTCCGCTGGAGCCCACACACGATCGAATTGTCCGACCAAATCCCGTCCGCCGGGCAAAGTCTGCCGTAAAGTCCGCTCGTGTGTACGCAGCATTAGGCTGCATTCACACCTGAGCGTGGCATTTTTGAATGTTTTTTCCAGCGTTTTCTTGTGCGTTTTTATGTGTGATTTTGGCACGTTTTTATGCAATGTTCTTGAGCTTTGGCGTTTTTTATTAGCCAATAGGTTAGAGTTAAGGTTAGGATAGGGTTAAGAACTGGTTCCCTCATACTACTTACGCATCCTACAACGCTGGACCTCTCAATTCATTTGGGGCAAACTCAAACCCTGTTTACCAAAAACCACCTTATATACCCCTGCATCCGAGGTGGGCTAAGCGTACCGAATTTTACAAAATATTACTACACCTCTCAACTGGCACAACTGCCCAAATACCAAGCTACAAAGGAAACCCCACTGTGGGTCAGACTAGAGTCAGTCGACTGTGACCCACTCTCCTATGGCTAACACATACTCAACATCGATCAGTCACCAATCCTATCACCAAACATAGCCTTTCCATCTGATATAGGCTTAAAACTCGCTTAGGTCTCCAATCTCGCCACAATGCCCTCCTCTCTTTCCTCCGCAACCCCTCCTTTTACCCAACTTGGTCCTCCCTAACCTGGTCAACGCTGGACTGATACGCGCTTACCTCTTTTTCAAATCCACTACATTCACACCCTTCCCCACACTTCAGGAAACGCATAATCTTCCAAACACAAAAACCTTCGGATATCTACAAATAAAACATTTCCTGACCCAAAATGCGCCCCCAGACTCGACGACCTCCGGCTTCACTATCTTTGAGCAAGCATGTAAATCTGACCGCCACAGACGTGCACTTATCTCCGACTTTTATGCCGAGCTACTCTCCCACACAACCTCCCCCCCCCCCCACCCTACACAAATAAATGGGAGACTGACCTTCCAAGCAAAAACACTAGATTGGGCTCAAATCTGGCAGTCAACCAAATCGGCCACACCGAACATAGTGGCCCTCAATACCAACTATAAAGTACTCACCAGATGGTATCTGGTCCCTGCCAGGATATCTAAATTCCTCAATACCCCTCACATTGCTTTAGAGGCTGCAATGCCCCAGGCACGCATGTACACATTTGGTCGGAATGCCCTGCAGCCCACTCCTTTTGGTCGGAAGTGTTTAAGATCTTCTCCATCATGTTCAACATTACATTACCACCTGACCCGACAGTAGTGCTCCTGAACAGCAAACCACAGGCTATAGCACACCGCCAATTCAAACTCATGCTCTATGTTACCACTGCAGCAAAACAAACAAACATAGCAAAAGCATGGAAATATGCTTCACTATGTACACTATCAGTCAAACAAAGAGTAATGCAAGCAATGATCCACGCTAAAACCGAAGCAGTCCTTCTCAATAAAGTATCCAAATTTGAATCACTTTGGAACCCATGGATCAAACATTGACTACCTCCTGGCTTCAATTGCTCGCTACTGTTTCTTTGAGGGTAAACAACACTCACCATGCCATTACCCATATTACCCACCTGGCTTTTTAGACCAATGGCCCTCTCTGGAGACCCCCCCCCCCTCCCCTCTATCATCTCCTAATCCCCATACCTAACTCTTTCCTTCCTCTTCCACCTGACGCACTTTTCGCTCCTCGCCCTCATTATGACCAGTCAGGTCTCCTGAACTAATAAATTTAGAAATACAGATGTCACAGACACTTTGCTAAACAACCTTCCTACTATGGGGGCACCTGGGATAGTTAGGTTCACTGATCCTACTCCCAGAAACAACAAACAAAAATGCTCAGATCTGCCCAAATTGAGCTACAAAAAAGCTCCAGAGCTTTTTTGAGCTTCATGCGTTTGGTTTCAGGTGACTTGTGGTGGAAATGTGAACCAACGCAATAGAGAATATTTGATTTATTTCTCCTCAGGTGTTTTGGAGCTCCGACCTTTGAACTGAAAAACGCTGAGGTGTGAATGGGGGCCTTAAAGTGGAGTTCCGCTCCCCCCTCCAAAAATTTAAAGTCAGCAGCTACACATAATGTAGCTGCTGACTTTAGATATTAGGACACTTACCAGTCCTGGAATGAAGCGATGTTGGCACCCCAGCCGATGTTTCCAACGGCTGTCAGGTGCTGTCACCGCCATTGCCGGTAAGGGAACCCGGCAGTGAAGCCTTGCGGCTTCACAGACGGTCCCCTACTGTGCATGCACGAGGCCTGCTGCGCTCTCTTACTGGCCTGGCAGCAGAGGAAGAAGGAGGGGGCCGAACTTCTGGCATACCTTGCCACGGCTAGGTCTGACGGAAGTGGGAACAGGGTACCTATGAAAAACAGATACCCGCTCCCCCCTGAAAGATGTCAAATGTGGCATCGGAGGGGGGGAGGAACCAGATAAGCGGAAGTTCCACTTTTGGGTGAAACTCCACTTTAGGACTAAATGGGCACAAACATCTTTTTCTTTAGAAACACTTCCCAAAAGGCGAAGGCTGGTAAAGCCACAAAGGAAAGTGGGGGGGATACAAACCTACATAAATGTCATAGGCATGTGCACAGGGTGTGCTGGATGTGCCTAATCACTCTGTGTGGTGCCAATTCCCCCTGCTTCCTGTCTCCCCCCTGCAGTGCTGCCAACTTCCCTCCTCTCCTCTTAAGAACAGGGAAGGGGCTGGTAAATATTACATTAACTGGCCTTCCTTCTGAACAACCACAGTGTACTCTATACCGATTGCTTCTGTCTTCATTGTTAACTGGATAATAAACTATGTTTACTGCAAGCTGCAGAGAAAAGGACTGGGGAATCTCTGTCCTCAGTTTTTTTCTCTGTCTCAAAAGTGAGACATCAGGGGTCTATTTGACCCTTAATATTTCAGCGAAGCTCCATAACGGGGCTCCTAATAACATTTTAAAAAATAATACAAATTACTGACACCGCCCAATGCCCTACTGACACCAATCTTTGCTCTACTGACATTGTGCACTGCTCTGCTGATGCACACCCTAATGCAATAGACTTCACACACCAATGCAACAAATTTTGCCCCATGGCGAAAGGGAATGTCAAGGGAATAACTGTAGCCATATCAGTCGACTCTTTCTTTACTTCCATCCCCATACCACAGAATAATCTGATCTAGGTTTAAAACCAGAGGACTACTTTTTCTGCATCCATCTAAGCTAGACTAGTTTGGTTAGCTACCATGGAGATGGAGTGAGAGGCAATGTCTCCCGCTGCTATCAATCTGTCCAATGAGGAGAGAAACAGTGGCTGGAGCCGCTGCGCTTGTGCATATCGCTGGATCGGATCAGACACAGCTAAGAAAAAGGGGAGCTGGGGGAGTGCCGGTTCACACTACAGCGACTTGGGATCCGACTTGTCAGACCTCAAGACACTGGACATAAGAAATTCCATTATAGTTAATGAGAGCCGTCTTAATGTACACTACTGAAGTCGCTCCGACTTCAGAAAAGGTTCCTGTACTACTTAAAGGCGACTTATAGGTGACTTGTACCCATAGATTTCAATGGAAGTCGCCTCCAAGTCGGATCCTCATCTATAGTGAAGCAACTTTAAAGGAAAAAGAAAAGAATTTACCCAGGAAGAGAACAGGATCAACAATTATTTCACAACAGCTGATTAGCTCTGATTGGCTACAGACAAAGTCGCCTGTCCTGAAGGCGACTTGAAGTCACGTTGTTAGTCGCTCAAAGTCACGCTGAAGTCGCGTTGAAGTCGCCTCCAAATCGCCTTGCAAAGTCGTGCCGTAAGTCGGGTTGCCCCTGTGTGAACCGAGCCTAATGCCTCGTACACACGTTCTGAATATCGTATGACCCATCGTACGACCGTTCTCGCTTAATAGTCGCAAGTAGAAATTGAATAGCTAAATAAAGTCAGGAAAATTCTCGTACGACAGACATAAAAATCGGAAGTGATGTCACCTGTTGTAAAGTATTTGTATTGTATTTTCGGACGACAACTATACTGACTAAATGAAAATTGTACGATCTGGAATCGTACGAGGAAAATTTTCGGGTATGTCCGATCAAATAATATCAGCTGAACGGTCGTGATCAGCTGTCGAAAGTAGTGTACACACGATCCGAATAACGTACGATCCTTCCTCGGATGACCGTTTTCATACGATATTCGGATCGTGTGTACGGGCCATAAGGCTTTACAACCCCTTTAATTGAACAATCTGAAGTTAGAAGCTGATTGTCTGTCAAGCACAGCTGCACCAAATTTTGCACTCTCCAGTTTTAGTAAATCAACCCCACAGTGTTGCAGTCTGATCACTGGAGGAGAGGGAACTGAGGAAATGCTTCCTCCTGCCTGCAGCAGACTGATAATATTATCTCATCCTAGGAAAAGTAATATTTGACTAGAGCTCAAAGGTTACTTTAAATGAAAACAGGTAGAGCTTTTTCTAAAAAAAAAAAAAAAAAGATAAAGGAAAACTGTTACAAAGTTCCTGGATATTTTTTATTATCTTGATTGACTGCTGGTAAACATTGTATATAGCAAGCTGTCAATAAAGCAAGGCACAGTCAATAAAAATGCTCCATGTGTTATTTGCAATAACTGTATGGTAGGGATGTGTAAAATGCAGTAACGCACAGCAACCAAACATACTTCAGATAGATGCAGTCAGCTTAGTGAAAAGATAATATGTGATTATTGGGGTCTGTATGAGTGGCTGCACTTTGCTCATCATTGTGCAATAATATGTTGCTGGAAAAAAGTAATAAAACATAGGTGAGCCACAGGGGATGTGTCCTCTATAAGGTAGGCATATGTGTTACAAAATTGGCCTTTCTGTATTTGTGTCATAGTGCATATGAAAGAAGAACTGGATCGGATCATGCCAAATAACAGCAGAGAATACGGAACAGGAGAGGAGGGAATATGCTTCAGTGAGTGTAGTTGGTATGGTCAGGTGTCCTCACTTTGCTGTCAAGTAATATATCATTTTTTCATCTCCTCTCTGAAAATGCCATCCATCCAGTTCAAGGCACTGGACGATAAAGAGATGCTCCACTCCTGATAAACTGAGTTGGAATAATAAGCTCGGGTGAGATTAACAAACTCTCAGCAGAGGTGGTGCTTGAAATACACAAGGAGAAATATCCAAACTTTTCCATTAAAAAACTTTTTTATTATCATAAAAACACAACTATCTGTAACCACCAGTCTCAGAAAATGTACCTGTCATATAACACAATAAAGAGACCCTGTCACGTTGCCCATGCAAGTCAAAGTGACAGTGTCTCTGCAGAGGGCTTTCTTCAAGATACATACACAACTTACAAGTGTTGCTTTGTAGCTCCTTGCTCCTCTGCAGCCAGTGAGAATACCCGATACCTCCAGGTATGGAGAAACATGTGACTTGCTCCCCTACAGCAGCGCCTTGGTTTCACAAATAATCTTTAAGCCCAAGCAATATCACATGACCCAGGGTCGGTTACATCCCTGCTCTCCTGGGTTGCTGGTACAGCCAATTTCAGCACCAGCTGAAGAGGAGGAAGGACCTATGTGGGAGTGCGGGTAAGGTGAGTATATGAGGGTTGGAGGATGTGCTTTGCACGGACAAGGTGACAGTGGGGTTTATTTATAAAAACTGGAGAGTGTACAATCTGGTGCAGCTGTACATGGTAGCCAATCAACTGCTAACTTCAGCTTGTTCAGTTAAAAGAAAACTTGAAGCTGATTGGTTTCTATGCAGATTTTGTACTCTTATGCCCCGTACACACGATCGGACTTTCCGACAACAAAACTGTGGATTTTTGTTCAAAGGATGTTGGCTCCAACTTGTCTTGCTTACACACGGTCACACAAATGTTGACCAACAATTACGAACGTAGTGACGTACAACACGTACGTAATATCTCCATTACTAACGCTAGTTTTACAAGACCGAGCGCTTCCAGCTCGTACTTGATTCCGAGCATGCATGAACTTTTGTCCGACGGACTTGTGTACACGTGATCGGAAAGTCTGACAACAAATATTTGTTGGTGGAAAATTTGAGAACCTGCTAGCCAACATTTGTTGGCTGAAAGTCCGACAACAAATGTTCTATGGAGCATACACACGGTCGGACTT
The DNA here is from genome assembly GCA_037952835.1 of Lithobates septentrionalis. Lineage (NCBI taxonomy): Eukaryota > Metazoa > Chordata > Amphibia > Anura > Ranidae > Lithobates > Lithobates septentrionalis. Next base: position 2,032,363 of record JBBDGP010001667.1, on the reverse strand, counting down.
TCCGCCAACAAGCTCACATCCAACATTTGTTGTTGGAAAATCCGATCGTGTGTACGCGGCATTAGGGTTAGTAAATCAACCCCACTGTCTATTTTAGAAAACAGTAAAAAGGGGAAAAGGGGTTGGAACAGCCCCGGGACTTTTAAGGTGCTTATATTTTAGAGTAAATAGAGTAGATAGACATGTAGAACTTATCCATAAAAAAGATTTTTATTACAGTTGATATAAATTACACAACATATTTAAAGAATATATATCTCAGTATCCACATCCAATAGTGGGCAGACAGTAGAAAAAATACCACTCAATAGATACCACTCAATATGTTTCGCTCATTTGAAGCTTCCTCAGGAGTTTTGGTATAGATTATGGTGTACTAGAAATGATAAGAGGAACATGGATGAGATATCATATTACATAATAAAGTTTACAATTTACAATTGAGAATATATAAGTGTATATATAGATAACATGTCATACAAAAGCTATAACCAGCTAAGAAAATCAAAAAAAATCAGACAACAATCAAAAAATCAATCCATCAAAATTAGTGATCTTACCAGGCTGCCAAAGATTGAATATGGGTTATATTTGGTAAAAAGTATTACCGATGAATAGCATCAGGAATACAAGACATCAGGTAGGTCTCTCAAGAAAAAGTTCCCGTTCAAAATGGCCACAGAAGGACACAGAATTTATATATCCTTAATAGAAAGAAAAAAAAGGAAGTGTGAGGGATGAAGTAGGGTATCAAACAATTGATGTTAAAAGGGCATCAAATCTGAGCAACATGTTCACATAAAGGTTACCTTCGGTAGAATCAAAACTCTTTTGCTAGAGGTAGAAAATCCTCACTGCAAGTATAAAAAGCAGTTTTGAATCACCATGCTTTGGAAATTCATAGCCAGCAATCAAAGAGTCATGGACAACATTGATAGTATCCAAATATCTGGATGCACAAGGGTACAGATAAAAAACAAAATGAAAAAAGTACTGGTCAAATGAGGTCCGTATGTGTAAACCATGTAGGGGTCAAACAGAGTCACATATAGGACACTTACCTATGGTGATAATTCAAGCAGGCATTGGGTGGGAGAGAAACAACCTCTCCCCTGGACGGGGAGCCTACGACAGAGGATTGCCTTGTAAAACGGCATTCTTATAGTCCTTCCATCCCAGTGGCATCTGACGTCACAACCGGGATGCGGACGTGTGATGAGGAAGCCCAGGGGGGGGCGTGTGGAAAAGGGGAAAGCGGAGGCATCATAGCGTGACACTATCCGCTGTCTACAATGCGGATGCGCCGAGGGATAAGGTATACAAAGCGCGTCATTAAGACAGCAGAAGCTGACAGCGCCATCTTGGAAGAGGGAAATATCTAGGCGAATAGGCCAAAACAAAGTCATTTTTAAAGACGAAGGCCAGCTGCGCCATCTTGGAAAAGGGAAGGGTTTAAATAAATAAGTAATAATACAAGTATTGATCGGTTAAAAGATGGCACATTCAAAGTATATAAATATAAGTGTAATATCCACAGCATGACAGGTGTGCACTTATACATCATACTCCCACAGGTACACCTGAATGGTGATACCTTTTTGTGAGTCTCTACATCTTCCCAGATAGCAAGGATAACTTGCCACAAATTTGTGGCAGTGTTGAATTGTAAGTCGGTTAACTTGCTGCACATTTTCACTGGCAAGTTGTACACCTGCAGAGCACTTGAAGCACAAGTTCTAGTTGTCACTTTTCCAATTTGTAGCAAATTTGCATGGTAAGTCTCTAGGAAGAGCAAAGTTGCAGTGGTGAGTCTACAGCAAGAGCTTTGCAAGTCTACAGCAGTGTTTCTCAACTCCAGTCCTCAAGGCGCCCCAACAGGTCATGTTTTCAGGATTTCCCTGAGATGAAACAGCTGTGGTAATTACTAAGGCAGTGAAACTGATGAAATCACCTTTACAAAATAATGGAGAGCCTGAAAACATGACCTGTTGGGGCGCCTTGAGGACTGGAGTTGAGAAACACTAGTCTACAGCATGAAAAATCAGCCACAGTGACCCTCTGTGGTGGGATGACCTTTTGCACAACATAACTGAACCAGAACTTGCAGCAGACTTGCAGAATGTTTGCAAAAAAAAGTTGATCTGGAGTCATACAATGAGGACTTCAAATGCAATTGTGTAACAAACTTGTGAAGCCTGACAAGTCTAGCAATAGCTTAGCAAGTAATTTTCAAACTTGTAGCACAATTGTTTGCTATCTCGGTTGTGTCCTATGATTTGTTAAGTAAGTACTGATAGTAGAACATGCTTTTTTGAGGCAGCATGTGGTCTAATTTTCTGTCCCTGACTACTACAATCCTAAAAATACACAGGCTGGATATTGTCTTCCATATAGACTTTGCTAACGTTTTAGCATATTGTGAAAGCACACTTCATAGACCAGGCATGTACACAGGTACATTAGCACGTGCACCATTGTTTCCAAGTGATCACCATAGAATGCCAGAATTGGCAACATCTTGACACCCACTATAAAAGCTCCTTTATTAACCCATGGTTTGGGCACAATAAATATTGAAGGTATTAGAATTGTTAGAATTAGGGCTATTGAAAAATTAGCAGTAGGGTTAGTATGTTGGTAAGGTTGAGCTTCCACATTAAGGCCTCGTGCATACAGCTGCTGTTAAACTCATGTTTTCTTTGTGAGTTTAGACCTTTTTTCTTTTCTGCCCTTGAACTCCCCTCTATGTTATCCTATGTGTCCATGCACACATGGACATTTTTAGTAGTTTAGATTTTGGAGGATATTTTCTAAACGCCTTAAAATCTCGTTCAGGAGAGGGAATTTTGACCACAAAAAAGGCTGAACACTGCTAAACGCACGTAAATGCTGTTTAACACGCTCAGCGCATTTAGCACTTCAGCGTTTATTTCAATTGCCACAATAAACAAAAATTCTGGCCAATGAAATAAATAAACACCCAAACTCTAAAAACTGCCAAACTTTGCTAAACTCTGCTTAACTTGCCCAAACTGGTTTGAAAGAATGCAGATTAGGTGAGTCTATAACGCTGATTTTCTCCTGCCAGGATAAACAGCGTTTACAAAAAAAACAGTGTGCATGAGGCCTAAATGAATAATGGCAATTTTTAAGAGCTGAAAAATAAAAATCAGTGTACCACCCATATGTATAGATATGGCATATACTACATATCACCAGCCATTCTAGCCACACACACTACCTAGTGAGATATAGCTCTCATCAGATTATAATAGCAATGCATAAATATCCTTTGGCTCTTGTTCTCATCATGTAAATGCTCCCATTAATCTGTATTATATTGGTATTCAATTGTATAGCCATTGACATGTTCAGAGAAGTTATGAATAATTGAAAGTGCAGTTAATCAATTAACTTTTCTGTAGTGCTGTAAGTAATGACCTGACACCTGACCCCGAGCTGATGCCGGAGTAATTGAACAAGTTTGATCTATGCAAATACAGTAAATAGAAAATATAGGTATAAACTATTGTAGACAATGATGTATTATCAGACAACTTTCAATTCAAAGAGCATTTTTTTGGCAGAGGAAGTGTAGTATGATCTTGGTATATGTTACATGAGTATTGCTGTCCCTCATCTTTGAGTGTTTGCCTTAGAATATAGCGCATATATAATATAAAATAACTTTCAGTATTTGCTGTTCATAAATGTATACATTTATATAAGATAGGTTGAAGGGGAAAACTGTAAACCTTTGTCCTGGGGACAAACAAAACCAAGAAGCCCTGTCATAGGAAGGACTAGGGTTGAGCTTTAGACCGAACAGGTGTTCGTCCAGAACCCAAGGCTATTACAGATTAAGAAAAAGGTAAACAAGTTAGGTAATTTTCATCTATAGTAACCAATTGCCAACACTACACTTCCTGCCCTTTGTACTGTGGCCAGGTGGCTTAGAAGAGCCAATCATGTTTTTTTTTGTTATGTGCCAGCCCCTCCCTATAAAAGTCAGAAAACATCTATATTTACATTGATTTAAACACACACTGCGTTGGCCAGTCCTGTAGCAAGATTAGAGACTGTTTGCAGGGAAAGTTAGGCACTACTTGTGATTGCTAAAAAAATATGTAGTTTAGTAAAAGTGCTTGAATACTGTACATACAGAGTCAATACAATAATTTTGTAGCTTTTTTTAGTCAAATAAATACAATCTGTTGTTGATTTTTTTGATTGCTGGCTAGTTTCTGTCCTGTTCAAAAAGTGGCCTAGTGAAAGTGGTACTGTGCATGTAGTTACTACAACATTTTATAGGCCTTTTTCAGCAAAATAATAAAAAAAAAAAAAACTAGTTCATATCTCTCTTGTTTAAATGGGACCTAGTAACAGTAAATAAATACTGTGAATATAGTCACTACAGTATTTTTGGAACTTATTTAGGGAAATAAACACACTCTAAAGTTGATTTCTTGATTTCAAGCTGGCTAGTGTGGGTCCTGCTTAAATTGTAGCCTAGTGAAAGTATTTAAATACTGAAAAGGTAGTCACTACATTATTCTGGTCAGCAAAAAAAAAATACACTCCAATGTTGATTTATTTTAATTTTTTTATTAAAAGCTGGCTGGTTTCTGTCTTTTTCAAAATGCTGACTAGCAAAGGGATAAAATAATGTGCATGAAGTCAGTACATCTAGCTTTTTTTCATTAAAATAAAACGCTGTGATTTCGATTTCTTTATTATACACTATGGTCTACTAAAACACTTCACATACTGAAGTGTGCATAGACAATGTTTATGTGTTTTTTAGTGAAATGATGCCTTCTAATTCTGATTGCTAGATGTAACCCTGCCTAGTGTGTCCCTCTTAAATTGTGGCCTACTAAAGTTGCTTACATAGTGTGAATCAAGTCTGCACAATATTTCTGTCTTTTTTTCTGTGAAATATTGACATAAAAAATTATAAACCTGCATTAAATTTTAACTAAAACACCCAACACTCATACCCCAAGTTATTAAAATGTAGCTTCTCAGTCCCAAATGCCCCTGCTGAGGTGAAGGCCCTCTCTGATATGACACTTGCTGCAGGCTAGGCTGGTACCTGAAGGGTCACTTCCAGCCAGTGCTTCAGCCTGAACATCCAATAGTTATTGAATATGATCTCTAAGACAGTGTGCACCTTTGGACACAGCTGATCACAGATCGGGGCAAAGAGCCAATCACTATGGTTTTTTACTACGTGATCAGCTGTTTCCAATCACAGCTGATCACAATGTAAACAGGATTTGCTGGTTATTGACAATCCTCCCCTCACACTAACAGCAAATCCACACAGGGGATCATCAGTGTCATGATGATCAGTGCAGCCCCAACAGTGCCCACCAGTGCTGCTAATCTGTGCCCACCAGTGCTGCCAAACAGTGCCCACCAATTCTGCCAATCAGTGCCAATCAATGCCGCCTATCAGTGATGCCTATCATTGCCAATCTGTGCTGCCTATCAGTGATGCCTATCATTGCCGCCTATCAGTGCCACCCATCAGTGCCGCATATCAGTGCAGCCTAATCAGTGCCTCCTCATCAGTGCCCATCAGTGCTGCCTTAATCAGTGCCCATTAGTGCTGCTTATTAGTGCCCATCAACGCAGTATGTCAGTGCAGCCTCATCGGCACACATCAGTGAAGAAGAACAAAGTACTTATTTACAAAATTTTATAACAGAAACAAAGAAAAACTTTTTTTTAAAAGAATTTTCGTTTTTTTCTTGTACAAAGAGTTTTATTGAAAATATATATCAACAGAATAGTACAAAACAGTGATGGATACATCATGAATTAACAGGTATAAGACTGCCGGAACCCGGCAGGTAGAACTGACGTTCAAGAATTTAAACCTGGTCTCAGGCAGCTCAAGGCCGAGGCCAGGCTACATACTAAGGAGAGTCTTCATCTCGTGTTTACTAGCATAGCGGTAAACTGCAAACACAGAATATTATGTTTGCAAACACTCATAAACATTTGAAGGATGCATAGCGAGATGTTATTGTAATACGTAACATTGCATTAAAAAAAAAAAAAAAGGAACCAGAAATAAAATAAATTTAAATTGGTTAACTTCAAAGAAGATAACATACCTTTATATGGAATAACTTTTTTGTTACCTTAAATATCCAATCTCTGTAGACTTAAGCCCAAGGGCCTGAATAAGAAGAAGGAAAGAGAAATTGAAAGTCGGAGAAGAGGGGGGTGGGAAAGGAGGGGAGGACCCTGGGGTGTGGGGAACGGAGGCTCATTATAGGGAAAGAAGCGTTAGGTCAAATCTTGATGGACGGTTATGGGTCACCCAGGGTTGCCATATCCTGAGGAACTTATCATGTCCAACAATATGGCCATAAGTTTCTCGTTTACCATGATATCATTCACACAATTTTTAACTGCTTCAAAGCTAAGGTTCGGAGTTTTCCAGGCCCTTGCTATGGTCAATTTAGTTGCGGTAAAAATATGTGCTGCTAATTGGCATTCAGGACGAAGAAGCTCTGCAATTGGTTTCCATAAAAGGGCCTCAAAAGGATCCCGCTTTATAGTGGTATTAAAAAGGTTGCGTAGTAGTGCGTATACTCTAACCCATAATCTGCAAACCCTGGGGCAGGTCCACCAGATATGCGACATCGTGCCCTCCTGTGAGCACCCTCGAAAACAGAGGGGGGAATAAGATGGGATGAAGCTTGCTAATCTAGCCGGGGTATAGTACCATCTATAAAAGACTTTGTAAGCGTTCTCCAAAAAGAGAACATTCTTAGAGCATTTGGATAGCATAATAGTCATACCTTGCCAGTCCTCCGGGTCCAATTGTTTCCCGAGTTCGGCCTCCCATTGGAGATGATAGGGTCTCAATGGTGTTTTGGAATTAATTATAGCGATATATATGAGAGAAATCAGACCCGGGGATTGGGGGCGCGATCTACAAAGGCTTTCAAATGGGGTCATGGTAAAGGGGGCCGAATGGGATTTTGTAAGCTGTTGGAGAAAATGCCTAATTTGCAGGTAACTGTAATGCTCCCTAAGGGGGATATCGTGTGAGGAACGTAAAGCCGCGAAAGGGATGATCTTGGTTGGGGTGAGTAACGAATGGATATCTGTAAAGCCGTTATCAGACCACCATTTAAACTGCAGTGGATTATCACAACCTGGTTGAAATAAAGGGCAGTGGAGGAGACGAAGTAGTGGGAGGTGAGGAGAAATTAGGCCTGCTGAGTACTTAACCGCATCACACAGTTTGAGGGAGTGAGCCAGACAGGGACCTATGGTAGAGGGGCGATGTGCTTTAGGAAGCCAGGGAAGAGAAGCTAGAGGCGTTGGGTGTGCGTCTACTAAATCCATGGTGGCCCATAGAGGCATTTGTTGTTTCTCATGGAGGTGAGATAATGGGGCGATACCCACAGCTGTGTAATTTGCTTGCAGATTAGGAACTGAAAGGCCACCATTGATTTTGCGCGCATAAAGCACTTGTCTCTTGATCCTGGGTCTCTTGTGGCCCCATATAAACTGCATAATTTTACGTTGATGTATTCGAATGATATGGGGGGCACATGGACTGGCAAAACTCTAAAATAATAGAGCAATTTAGGGAGGTACGTCATGCGTACCGTCGCTATTCTGCCGAACCAAGAAATCGGAAGTGTGGACCAAGAGGCAAGCATAGCCTCCAGCTTTCAGAAAAGCAGAGGAAAATTGGCTTGGTATAATCCCGAGTACCTCGGAGTAAGTTTAATACCCAAATAGGGTAGTGAGGTTAACCACTGAAATGAGAATGCCGATTGCAGGGATTCTAGTTCCGGGGCCTGAAGGTTGATAGACATCGCTTTAGATTTTGCCGGATTAACTGAAAGGCCTGAGAATGAGGCGAAGGAGTCTAAGAGAGAGAATAAATTGGGGAGGGAGATTCTGGGTTTAGTAATGGTTAATAAAATTTCATCCGCAAACAGTGACAATTTGTGCACGGTGCCTGTTACTTCTACTCCTGATATATCTGGGTGAGAGTGTATGGCCTCTGCCAGGGGTTCAAGTGCTAGTATAAATAGAAGTGGGGAGAGCGGGCATCCCTGATGGGTTCCCCTCTTAATAGGGAAAGTAGGCGATTCATATCCATAATAACGCACTTTAGCCTGGGGGGAATGATATATGGCTGAGACCCAACTCAAAAAGGAGGTGCCGAAACCGTAGTGAGTGAGGACCTGTGTCGTTTTTTTCATTTGTTTGACAAAAAATATAAAACCCACTGGTGATTAAATAGCACCAAAAGAAAGCTCTATCTGTCTCAAAAAAAGAGAAAAATTTAGTTTAGGTACAGTGTTGCAAGACCACGCAATTGTCATTCAAAGTGCAACAGTACTGAAAGCTGAAAATTGGCAAAAGTGCCCAGTAGGCAAGTGGTTAAACAACCCCCTACATACAAAATAAAAGTTTTATGGAGGATTAGATAAAAGTTCTTCTGCTATTTGTAGGAATTACCATGCTGAATTTTCAGATGAATTATGAAGGCAGAGAAACCAAACTTGTATTTCTGAACAATTTCACTGACCTTGTAGGTCACCGATTGAGGAGTTGTAAGAAAACATTATCATACGGGCGGTCTACCTTATTAGTCTCTGTGTCTAAACAAATGAACATGCATTTGTTTTGTAAAAAATATGTTCACCTGCAGATTGTTATAAGATGAGCCTAGCAGGGGGCATCGGAATTTATTACATGTATTAAATATGAAAGTCGTCCTTTTTGATGTACAGTATCGGGAGATGTATTCACGGTTTCCAAAGACAGGGTCTGATCCGACAACTTCCTGTGTTTCAAAGAGAAGTACAGCGCTTGTTTTCTTTGAAACGTGTCAGAAGTGGGTGAATAACCCATTCAACACACAGTGCTGGATACATTTTAAATCAGTCTTTCCCAAATTTCAATCTTGTGGGTAAGAAACACGTTTTCTCCTCTGAATGTCAATGAGCGGGATAGGTGAGCATTTCATATTGGTAGCTGGAATGGAGCTGCTAATAGACTTTCCTGTGCCTGAGAAGCTTTTTGTTCTGTGCAAAGTAGAAATTGTGTTATCATATTCTTATTGCTAGGTATCCACTAAAAAACATAGTTTTGTATCACTTAAAAGGTCAGTCCTCTCAAAAGTGGTATTTCAGTTATAGGAGAACGTTTAAGTAATCTTCTCATTTCTTATATCTCTTGGGAACCCAATGATAACATCCCACCATAGTTCTTGGCTTTGTTCACATCCCCCTTGAAGGTTTGGGTGTTCCCATATATCTCAGAATGTTCTCACAGTTCCTGATGCATTCTCCTTAAAGAAATCATGCTATCAACTTAACACATTGCATAGAAAATATGTATTCACATGTGAAGTGCCTCTGAACATGTTAGAACATTTGACTGCTTAGAAGAGCCTCCTTCTCTCCTCCTCTGGGAGTGTCTAATTACTATCTGTGCTGACCCAGATCCTCTGTCCCTCCCCTCATCTCCCTATATAATCTTTTCTCCAGCTGCTGAAGAAAGAAAGGGGAATTATACAGATTGCCACTTGGGTCTTCTCAGACAGCACCCAACAGAAGTCTCAGGGTTTTAGGTTGTCCACACAAGGGATTATTTTACATTTTCATTCAATCTTAATCAAGTCCAATAGTAGCTCAAATTGCTGAAAAAGTTAATAATGGTTCCAATAGAAAGGTGTCAGGACACACAGTGCACTGAAGTTTGTTACATATGGGGTAGGGTAGCTGCAGACCGGTCAGGGTACCCATACTGACCCATATCCACAGCCAAAAATGCCTACAATGGGCACATGAGCATCAGAACAGGACCGTGGAGCAATGGAAGAATCTGGCCTGGTCTGATAAATATAAGAATTGTTTGAATAACACAACAAGGATTTTGAGGTGTAGACTTGGCCTCCAAATTCACTAGATCTCAATCCAATCGGGAATCTATGGGATGTGCTGGAAAAACAAGTCCGATCCATGGGGGCTCAACCTCAAACCTTAGAGGAATTAAAGGATCTGCCGTATTTTTGTCACAGCTGCGTCTTCATTGCTGGCCAATACATAGTAAATAAAGGGTGACAACTCCTGCAGTAGAAAAGCAATTTGTGCTAAAATCCTGGACAGAATCCTGAAAATAACCCCAAACTGAATCCCGAACAGAATCCTGAACTGAATCCTGAACTGAATACTGAACTGAACGCTGAACTGAATTCTGAACAGAATCCTGAACTGAATCCTGAACACAACTGAACACATGTGTGATTCAGAAAACGCACAGGACTCTTTTTAAATATGCACCACATATATGTAAATTCCCCAAACCCACCTGTGTGCAACCCACCTGGGATAATATTTATGTTCCTCCCCAATCCAGCGACCCTTACACTAGGTACTTTTCATACTGCAGATGCACACCATGGCCGCTATTAGGGTTGCACCGATACCAGTATCGGTATCTGTGCCAATACCGAGCATTTGCCTGAGTACTTGTACTCGTGCAAATGCTCTGATGCCCAATCTGATACCTGGGTAGCCTCAGAGATGATCGGTGCGGCAGTGGGGGGAGTTACAAGCACTGATTTCCCTGTGTGGCTTTCAATAAAGCAGCTGACAACCGCTTCTCCTCCTCTCCCTCCCGTGGCTTTCAGCTGCTTTATTGAAAGCCACACAGGGATATCAGTGCTTGTAATTCCCCCAACACTGCACCGATCACCCCCAACTGTCCCCTGTATCCTCCCCTGGCTCCCTGGGTCCTCTGTGTCCTCCTCCAGTCCACCTCGAGTCCCTGTCTGTGTCCTCCTCCGGTCCTTGTCTGTGTCCTCCTCCGGTCGCCGCCTATGTCCTCCTCCCGTCCCTGTCTGTGTCCTCCTCCGGGTCCCCCTCTGTGCTCCCTGGGTCCTCTGTGTGCTCCTCTGGTCCCCCCGTCCCAGATCTGTCAAGATGGAGAGCGGAGGAAGGTGCTGGTAAATATGTCATATGTCTCCTTCCTTTTCTAAATGAGCAGAGTCAGTGATCACTGACTATGTCCATTCATAACTGAGCATCATAAATTGTGTTTACAATGCTTCAGTATATGAATGAACAGGAGCCTCTGTCTCCTCTCCATTCATCTTCAGTGCAGCTGAGGCTGCAGAGAAAGGAACTAGGGAATCTGTGTCCTTAGTCCCTTTCCCTTTCTCAAAGGGGAGATGTCAGGGGTCTGTTTAGACTCACCAAAATCCCCCCCCCCCCCCCCCCCCAGCAAGAAAGCATTGTAATAAATATTTAAAAGTTGAATTGTAAAAAAAATGAAAAATAAAATAAACACTGACACCCCCCCCCCCCCCCCCAAAAAAAAAGGAAAGCAATGTAAAAAAAGAAATTGCAAAAAAGAAAATTCTAAAACAATAAATAAAATAAAAATAAAACACAACTGACACAGTCCATGCCTCATCAGTGCCACCTATCAGTGCTCATTAGTGCTGCATATTAGTGCCACTGTCACATGACATTAAAAAATATGTATCGGTAATTGGTATTGGCAAGTACTTGAAAAAAAGTATCGGTACTTCTACTCGGATTTAAAAAAGTGGTATTGGTGCAACCCTAGCCACTATTCACTCCTATGGTTAAGCAATACTCCATAGGAACGGCTGGAGTACAGCTATCCCTAAGGAAAAAAATATGAAGCATGGAGTGGGAGAGGACCGGGGGTTCGTACGCTCGCATCGCTGGACCGTGGGACAGGTGAGTGTCTGATTATTAAAAGTCAGCAGCTACACTTTTTGTAGCTGCTAACTTTTAAATGGGTGGAACTCCGCTTTAAGGAAGACCTCTATATGGCGCAACCACCAGGGTTTGAGCAAGGATAAAACCTTGTGTGTAAACTTCAGAAGAGCATCTACCGTCTTAAGCAATCTGCAAGGATGTGGAATGAGAAAGTGAGCGAAGTACTTACCAGAGAGGGATTCTCAAGAAGTAAAGCAGACCCCTGTCTCTACTCCAGAAAAGAAGGCGACAGATGGGTATAAGTCCTTATCTATGATGACATTATAACTTGTTTTGAACAAGAAGGGGATTATAAACAGATAGTTCACAAGCTGAAAGAAATTTTTGAAATCAAAGAGCTAGGGAACATTAGCTACTATCTTGGAATCCAAATAGAGAGAAGAAGATGGAAGTTATCTTCTCAACCAATCTCAGAAAATCTCCAAAATCTTGGAACAATTCTATATGCAAGATGCAAAGGAAGTGAAAACTCCTATGGAACCAGGCTATCTAAAGAGCAATGAAGCAGAAAACTTGCTACCCAACAATGCCATGTATCGCAGAGCAATCGGTAAGCTGCTACAGTATCTCACAAAAGTGAGTACACCCCTCACATTTTTGTAAATATTTTATTGTATCTTTTCATGTGACAACACTGAAGAACTGACACTTTGCTACAATGTAAAGTAGTGAGTGTACAGCTTGTATAACAGTGTAAATTTGCTGTTCCCTCAAAATAACTCAACACACAGCCATTAATTGCACTATTGTGGAGGCAGCATGGACTCTCGTGGTACGATATGAACTTACAAAAGTCAGTTTACCAAAAATATAAATTTATTATACAAGAATGCACATAATATAAAATGCCTTGAATAAGTAGATACTAGACATTGGATGCTGTTAATAGTGGAGCGTCCACTTATCTGACACAAATTGGAAGAAATTAGATGTATATAATGATTCCGCACTATTATACACGGAAAAAGTTCTTCCAGTTGCACACTCTACATGTTTCGGGGTTGCCCCCCTTCTTCAGGAGTATATTAGGTCAGAGAATGATCTACAAAAAAGCATATGAATCAGATATATAATATTAACATCAGACAACATACATAACTGATAACCAACCTTCATGGTATATATAAACCTTCATGTCATGTATCTACCGTATATAACTAAAGGTAAAATCTAATAAAACCCCTTGGTACATCCCTCAACATTTAAGGATTAAACCCAAGATAGAATGATTGATTAAGAACAGGAAAAAACTCACAAACATAGCCGGCACCAGAATTCTGGGCGTCTCAAGGCCAAAATAGGCAATCTCCCGGGCGAGTGCGGGAATCAGGAAAAGTAAAATAGCATAGAAAAACTGTTTCAAAAAGAAAAAAAACATATATTTAGATAGAAGCTGATATTTGAAAAATTCATAAGGTGGAGATATCCATCTCACAACCATTGTAATTCAAGTAATTAATTTAAAAAAAGAAGGAAAAGGTACATTCAAGATATTTCAATTAACGATACACACCTATGTGATCTTTACTAGGTAACGCATACAAATAGGTGGAGAGAGTATGTTATCCAGGTGGGTACTGAAATCAGGTACAGGTGAAAGTAATCCAGAAAGCCATCTAGAGCCATGTATGAATTCTATATGAAATACAAGCATGTATGCAAAAAAAGAATTGTTACTAAGATGATTTGGACATCATAGCAAAGGACTAATCCTAGTGGGAGTGATCAAAAAGACACTCACCTTTCTGAGGAATCTTAAATCATGATGTCAAAATCACATCATAGAGATTGGGTAAACTCAGTTAGGATTCAAACTTCAAGAGATAAACTAAGGACATGGATTACTGGAACCATGTCCTGTGGTCTGATGGGATCAAGATAAACTTATTCGGTTCAGATGGTGTCAAGCGTGTGTGGCGGAAACCAGGTGAGGAGTACAAAGACAAGTGTGTCTTGCCTACAGTCAAGCTTGGTGGTGGGATTGTCATTGTCTGGGGCTGCATGAGTGCTGCCGGCACTGGGGAGCTTGGGTTGAGGGAACCATGAATGCCAACATGTACTGTGACATACTGAAGCAGAGCATGATCCCCTCCCTTTAGAGATTGGGCCACAGGGCAGTATTCCAACATGATAACGACCCCAAACACACCTCCAAGACGACCACTGCCTTGCTAAAGAAGTTGAGGGTAAAGGTGATGGACTGGCCAAGCATGTCTCCAGACCTAAACCCTATTCAGCATCTGTGGGGCATCCTCAAATGGCAGGTGGAGGAGCGCAAGGTCTCTAACATCCACCAGCTCCGTGATATCGTCATGGAGGAGTGGAAGAGGACTTCAGTGGCAACCTGTGAAGCTCTGGTGAATTCCGTGCCCAAGAGGGTTAAGGAAGTGCTGGAAAATAATGGTGGCCACACAAAATATTGACACTTTGGGCCTGATTTGGACATTTTCACTTAGGGGTGTACTCACTTTTGTTGCCAGCGGTTTAGACATGAATGGCTGTGTGTTATTTTGAGGGGACAGCAAATTTATACTGTTATACAAGCTGTACTCTCACTACTTTACATTGTAGCAAAGTGTAATTTCTTCAGTGTTGTCACATGAAAAGATATAATAAAATATTTACAAAAATGTGAGGGGTGTACTCACTTTTGTGAGATACTGTATATGTTGCTACTGTGACAAGACCAGACAAAGCCACAGCAGTGGGCATACTATGCAGAAAAGTCTCAGCTCCCTGTCAGTGTGACTGAAAAGCAGTAAAAAGAGTGATGCAATACCTCAAAGGAACAATTCAGATGTAGTTACGGTTACTAGCAACATCAAATCCAACACTGGTCGGGTATGTAGATGCTGATTGGGCCGGGGACTGCACAGACCGCAAATCCACAAGTGGATTCATCTTCTAGTATGGGGAAAGAGCCATACGTTGGTCTAGTAAAAATCAAGTAACTGTCGCTCTATCTTCAACTGAAGCAGAGTACATTGCAGCAGCACACACATGTCAAGAAGCAATATGGATTTGTCAACTTTTTGTGGACATTGGGATAGACATGTCAAAATCAATTCCAATTTTTGAAGACAACCAGGGTTGTCTAAAGCTTACACAATCAGTAAGGGGCATACCTAGGACCAAACACATCAACGTCAAGTAATCTAAAGCTTACACAATCAGAAAGGGTCATACCTAGGACCAAACACATCACCGGTATCACCTACTGAGGGACAATTAAGAGCAAGGTGTTATTAACATTCAATGTCAGAGGAGATGATGGCTGATGCACTCACCAAGCCTTTATTGAAGGAACATCATAGGTATTTCCAGAAGAAGCTGAATATAATTTGACAAAGCTCAAGCTGTTGAGAAGGGGTGTTGGAAAAGAACAACAGCATGTAATGTAAAGTTGTTAGTAAACTGACAATACTGTATGCATTATACGTATCTATGCTGCAGGTGACACTGTAGTATTATAGTGTATAGTTCATGTTTTCTATGATAAAACAGGATGTATTGTCTATCTCAGTGCATGCACTTGTATATTCCTGCTTCCTGTTCATGTTTCTCTATGCTGTAAGACATGTAATATATTACTCCATGAAAGTAAAGTCGTATTACTGCATCCAAGAAGCTTCCGGCGCTTATTGCAATACTCTGCACAATAGGCACAAAGCTCTGAAGTTCCGGCAAGGTATGCCGGACCTTCAGAGCGCATGTGCTAGTGAAGTCACCAGCTGCATGCTGGGTGAATATCTCCTAAATGGTGGATGTTTAGGAGATATTCATTTTACCTACAGGTAAGCCTTATTATAGGCTTACCTGTAGGTAAAATGACCAAGAGGGTTTTACTACCGTTTTAAGTAACTCTTCCTGGTATTGTCCCTCCCCCAACCTGTGACTTGACAGTGAAAGGCGAAACAGCGGACTAATTAACTCATCTCTCTGTTACACTACTCTGTCCACTTATCAGCAAGCTCCATGTTAGCGCATGACCACTGCAGCACAATTTTTCTGGCTCCCCTGTTCTGCTTCCAGTCTGAGCCCTGCTGTACAGGAGCCTAAAGGAGGCTGATATCAGGTTACACTATCAGGTTACACTACTTGAGATGCATATAATGCTATATGAACCCCTTATCGCCGACCGTACTCACATATGCGGCCTCGGCTTTAAGGGGTAATACCAGAATGCATGCAGCTTCCGGCGCTTATTGCAATAACAAAACTAAATAATAAATATAATAACAAAACTAAGTAATAAAACTACACGAGCGTGCACAATTTTAAAGTATGACATGTTGCGTATCTATTTACTCGGTGTAACATCATCTTTTACATTATACAAAAATATTGGGCAAACTTTACTGTTTAGTTTTCTTTATTCATGAAAGTGTCTTTTTTCCTAAAAAATTGCATTTGAAAGACTACTGCGCAAATACAGGGTGATATAAAATATTGCAACGATCGCCATTTTATTCTGTAGATTCTCTGCTAAAAAAATGTATATAATGTTTGGAGGTTCGAAATACCCGCATATGTAAATTGCAACTCTCGCTAGGGTAACTGCGGTTTTCTCATTGATAATAGCACACGCCCAATACAATTGGTTAATTTCATCTCATTGGATGTGTCTTGTTAGGCAATTAGTAGGTGTACTCAGTTAAATAACCCTTTTGATGCTAATCTCATTCCTATTACTTCTAATATATCTTTGAAATGTGTTTTTTTATTTTTTTACCCAAATCTTTCAATACATTACAAAGAATAGAGAAGTGTTTCTAAACCCATAAATTAATATTTTCAGATCTTGATCTTTAAAGGTGACCATACACTGCAATCAGTTAGATCTTAAGTAAATTCGATTTAGTGCAAGAGCCTGTTTGATTTCCTATATTTTGAATTATTTGTTCAAGTGCATCTTCCTATTACCTATTTTGCCTAAATATCGAGTTGTACAGAGATTGGCCAATCAGATTGCATAATGGCTGACCATCTTAAGTGCCAAATTTGGAATGTAGATGTGCCATGACCACTTGTATTTTCCTAACGATATCTCTTGGAATTGTACAAGGCACATGGAAAACCACTTTTTTTCAAGACATGCTAGAGGGATCAGGAATCTTCAAACAACGGCTCTCCAGCTGTTGCGGAACTACACATCCCATGAAGCTTTGTAGAATTCTGACATTTACAGACATGATTAGGCATGATGGGTATTGTAGTTTCTGAACAACTGGAGGGCCGTAGTTTGAAGACCCCTGTGCTAGACCATTATTATGCCACCAGAATTGGGAGTGTGGCATCTACCCAACTTCTCTCTCCTGGTGGACACAAGAAAGTACATCTATATATATATCTATATCTATATCTATATCTATAGATATATCTATATATACACACACACTGAAGCAGGAAGCAATATACATTGGCCCGGAAGGGCATCTGTACACAGGAAGTAGGTGTGTGTTTTAAGGCCAAATCATTTAGACATACACACATGACCCACACAAACACCACCCCATGTAAAAATAAGTAAAAAATTATCTTAATTTGCAAATGAGATTCATCTCTTCTGGTGAGTGGGGCATGGTGGTGGGAAAAAACTTGCAGCAGTACAAGCAACTTCCTGGAGGGGCGTGATGTCATTCCTGTCTGCTGGCCACCGCTACCGGGAACCAGATATGTGCCACGGGTACATACCTTCTCGCACACAGCAGTTGGGCATTTCACATACACAGCGGTCGCACATCTAGATGCATTTGGCACATCTAGCTGCAGGAACCCAATTTTTATGGAAATTAATAGTAAAGCAGATGCAGATTTCCAGGACTGGACTAACAAATGTTTATAGTGAAAGGAAACTGGTGTTTTCTATTAAACAAGGTCTAAATGGGCCATTGACATGCATCACAGTTGAACTTAGGAATGTGTCTTTTCAAAGTTAAACTAAATGAAATCCTTTCTTATTTTTGCTTGGGGATAGAGTTGCAGAGGGAATAGACATCTTGTCAGTTTTTGAGGATGTCTGCACCTCTGATAGGGTGAAGACACCTCACAAATTTTGCTAGTTTCTACTTCAAATGTATTCACTTTCTGTCACATAGCCAAACAGGAAGTGAGGGTAAAACCCTAACAATGTCTTTCCTTGGGGACACACAGGTCAATCTAAATAGTTTCCCCATTAGGTTAATTGCACTCTAGCATTTTGCTGTGTACACCCCAAATTATTAAGTATCTTGGACTTTGGGGTTTATTTACTAAAGTCAAATCCACTTTGCACTACAAGTGCACTTGGAAGTGCAGTTGCTGGAGATCTGAGGGGGACATGCAAGAAAAATTAAAAAAACAGCATCTTTGCTTCTACATGATTGAATGATACAAGTGCTTCCCCTCAGATTTACAGCGAGTACACTGGTTTGGCAGAGTGGATTTGGCTTTAATAAACTCCAAAATACCTAATAATTTGGGGTGTACACAACAAAGTGCTAGAGTGCAATGCCTAATGGGGACACTAGTTATAATTGACCTGTGTGTCCCCAAGGAAAGACAGTGGTAGGGTTTTACCCTCACTTCCTGTTTGACTATGTGAAGGGATGTAAAGGGACACAAAGTCCAAAAAAGACAAGCAGGGGTTCTAACACTCACTTGGTTTCCTTCAAATGCCCACAATTAGAATAGGATTGTCTTGTGCTTGATTTTAGCTCAGTGCTCTAAATCTCTACCCTGTCCTTAAGTACCCCCAACAGGCCATGTTTGCAGGTTTTCCTTCATCTTGCACAGGTGCGTTAAATCAGAGTCAGTGGCTTGGTATTTTGGACAGCTATTTTAGCTAAGATAAATTCCCAAAACATGTCCTGTCGGGGGTACTTGAGGACTGAGGCTGAGAACTACTGCGCTAAAATGGAAAATTGAATACTTACCTCTCTGTAATTTTCCTTTCCTGGTGCCTATCCATGGCAGCATACGCACTATCCATGCATATGCTACCATGAAGGCACCAGGAAAGTAGCTTTTAGACAAATCGCACCTTTTTTGTTTTGCCATGCCAATCAGCCTAGTTAAGGTGCAGCTGGGAAATCTGTTTCATGAAAATTTTTTAGGAGTGGGGGAGGGGTGTAAAATGCATTACTTGGATTGAGCATGTATCTGCAAAACAAATTATTAACAAAACACATAAAACATAAAAATTTGCTACAAATTTTATTGGTCAACAAAACAGGACTTGGAAAATAGCAAGGAAAGCAAATACACATGTATGTTATTTTTAGACACTAACAGGATATGGTTTTGAGGTCTGACCATTTTGCAGAGGAAATTAACAGGAGGTAAAGGGACTGCGCCCACAAATGGACAGTCTCTTAAGGGTTTAAAAATGTATTAGTTGCAACACCTTGAGAAAGATTTCGCAAAATAATGCAGCGAAGACAATAAAATCAAAGTGAAACTAACAACCTACAAACAACACAGATTGACAACATCAAAAATATTTCAGTGAAAAATACCCCCCCCCCCAAAAAAAAAGAAACAAAAGTTAAAAATACTTGCTCTAAAACACATCTGTTTTGCAAAGACATAACAAACAAAATAGAAAAGAGAAAATACATGTTTTTCAAACTTTATAAGGACACCCAAATGTACTCTCTTGCCACACACACACACCTCAAGCAATCTTGCCTCTTTTCAGGGCAAGGTAAAGAATGCTATCTGCAAGCTTTATATAACATAGGTTTGTGTGCTAATGAGAGAATTGAAAACACATGCACAGTCCATGAAACACACAAAATGCAAGTTCACCCAGTGTAGAGACAGAACTTCAAAATGGGTACATCTGTTAAGGATGTCCTTAAACTACTAACCCAAAAAACACACTCCCTTAGCGTGTCCAGAACAACTCAAATGTATTTCACACACCAAAAGCCACAGCAAAAAACCAAAGTCTCTGAGCATGCCCAGAACAACCCAAATGCAGCTAGCACAAAATAAGCCACCCCCATGTCTAAATTTAAGCACATCATCCAGCATGCTGCAAAATTACAGATGGGACAAACACCCCCAGTCCAGGGGGGCA